>JAYEPQ010000013.1:15635046-16962546 GCA_036321105.1 Dracaena cambodiana | reverse complement strand
CTGCACACAAAGATCATACAGTACCTAGGCCATAATTTTGATATGGAGGAGCCGTTACCTCTTCAGGGGACACTCCGGCGTCTTCCAAACTCTTCTCAATGCATGAAGAAACTCCTAGACCATCTTTGCGAGGGTCAGTCATATGATGAGCATCACATGTTATGGCACCTCCAAGATACTCTGCTATTATTGTTGCTCCTCTCTTCCTTGCATGTTCCAAACTCTCCATAATCTATGTCAAAATTTAAAATTTAATTAACTTCTCTTACCAATTGTATCAATTTAACAATTCAGCTAAGGGAGAAAATATCAAATTACCAGCACACCAGAGCCCTCCCCCATGACGAAGCCATCCCTACCTTTGTCCCACGGCCTAGAAGCTTTCTCGGGATCATCATTCCTCTGCGAAAGTGCCCTGCATGCGATGAAACCACCAATACCAGTTGGGAGAATCGCGGCTTCTGTCCCTCCAGCGACCATAATATCAGCTTCTCCCCTTCTGATGTGGTTGGCTGCGGCATAGAAGCAGTAGTTTGCAGTAGCACATGCTGTTGAAATGGAATAGTTTGGCCCCATGAGACCCACGTCGATAGCTAGCAATGCCGACCCCATGTTGGTGATGGAGTAAGGAATGAAGAAGGGGGAGATCTTCTTGTAGCCCTTTAGGACGTAGGACTCGACTCCAGTGGTGAAAGCACCTATACCCCCCATGCCTGACCCAACTAGCACTCCAATTCTTGATTTGTCCATCTAATACAAACAATATTTTGTCATGGATTGCCTTCAAAATTTATCTGGCTTTCACAAGTATAATTAGTGACTTTCTGATACCCTTGCAATGTCTAGGTTCATAGGTGCAATGATATGCCAATAAAACATTTACATCCATTGGTTTATTTTGTGATATGTTATGCTAAAAAAAACAAATTGATGTCTGTGTTCACTGGGGAATTCTCGGCTCCTAGGCTTCAAACGTACATATTCATGTTATGCTTCTCAACATGAGAACCTTCATGCCACTTAATCCTTTCTAGTTATTTTCGTTTCGACATAAATAAATCAGTTTTTGACTTCACACTAATTTGCATTAACAATTTCATTTAATAAATTAGAATGCAGCCATTTGTTCTGATCATAAGAACTAGAAGACTTGTGGCATTGCTTACAGTATCTAAGGCTTCTTTTCCGAGATTGGCATAATCAAGAGCTCTCCTACCAGCAACAAGGCAATATCTCCAGGCATCGTCGAGCCTACGGTCATTCTTACCATCAATGTAACCCTCGCTAGAGAAGTCGTGAATCTGACCTGCAAACCTCACAGAGAAATCAGAGGCATCGAACCTATTGATCAGGCTGATCCCGCTCTGCCCTTCCAATAGCTTGTTGTAGAATGTATCAATGTCACTTCCGAAAACTGAAACAAGTCCCATTCCGGTAATTACAATCCTCTTCTTAGGATCTGTCTCTCGTTTCGGAGCAGCAACTGTGAGAGAAGCCATGGCTCTGACCTTTTGGCATTTTAGACCTGGAGAAGGGCAAAAAGCAAATCTATAATTATCAAATGCCTTTACCACCAATACAATATCTTTTGAACTAAGAAGTTTCTCAGCTTTTCTCAACGAAGTAATATGAAATATTCTGTACTGTTTCATTTGTTACAGAGAAGAATGCACATAACTGGTCAATTGCTTGTTGAAATAGATACATATTCATGACATGGTGACTTGCATGAAATTGGATGATTGTCAATATAGTTTACACACCACATCTAATATCACCATCACTACATAAAGACACTGCATTCATTTTAGAATTGTGATTTTTAATAAAAATTGTTGTAGAGAAAACTCTTAATAAATGAGTAAATTACAGAAAAATACACAAATGTTGGCGTAAATGCGTTGAAACGAAGAAGAAATATTTTCGAAAACATGAGAAAGAAATTATGTACAAACCATAGCCTAGGTGGAGAAAAAAGAGAAGAAACATTAAGGTGTTTACATACAAAAGACAAGGAAACAGATTGTTTTCAAAAATTTATCTGGAAAAATGTTAGAAAGTTGATAGCACACTGATCACTTCTGCTATTTTGCTAAATTATGCACGAGGATCAAATTTTTGACTCTTGAACAAGAGTGAAACAGTAATAAAAGTTTGAAAGTTAATGAACTGCAGAATCACGAGGGCTCACTTTTTTGAGAAGGCAAGAACCCAGTTGGTTTTCTTAGAGAAATCTGGCTTGATCCCGTCAATGGCCTGAGTCCGCTGTACTGCTTCAACTTGGACGAAGCTGCATCACTGTCTCCAATAAACGTGTTACAAGAACAGTAGCCTGCAGCCATTGAGGCCGTGTCCCTCTCTCTCTCTCTCTCTCTCTTCTGCCCTCAGTTATTTTGTTAAGTAATTATGTTAGGGATTTATAAGGCGATGGTGATGGAGCTTTCAAGGAGAGTTCGTTGGTCCCAACATTGAATCCTGCGGTCGAGAATTCCGTCACTCTTGTCAAATGCAATGGAGTCACGATGATTGCAAGTAGGCGTGGCCAAACTTATGGGGCCCAATTACGTCAAAAGAAAAACTTTTGGGGCCCTATTACGTAAACGGAAAAACTTTGGGGCGGAAGTTCCTATGGGAGCACACAACTTTGCCTAAAAAGCTTACTTTACGGTGTATTTTTGTTCAGATTTTCAATTCGAATCATTATTAAGTGAACTCACCAAGAAAAATGAAAAATGGTGCGCTCTTTTGGAAACTCCCTTTTAGGGCCCACTTTAATTTGACATAGTAGAGTAGGTAACTGTAACGCCCCACTTTCAGTAGTGTGGAAAGCTGGAACGTTCGGCGTCGAATGATAACTCGACGAGCCTCAAACAAAATATTACAGTCACCATTTGCAATTTAATATGAATAACATGCAGAAACTAAATGAATTTTTTTTCTTTATCAAAACAAAGCAATAATAAATTCCCTCAAAATAAAATTAACAATTTCACCACAGATAAATTCTTTCTGAAAAGAAAAGGACTGTCTCATATGAAACTAAATATAGCGCCATGTGCACTTATTACATTTTTTTTTAAAAGAGAGCAGCTAACAAAAGGAAGTAATCACTCCTGCAGATCTGCTTGTTCCTGAAAGTACAACATATTCTGTTCTGTCACTGGTGGATCTACCTATTGATAGAGGCCTGCATCTGGTCATGCATAACCAGGATCGTCAGCAATGCGACCCAATATTAAATAATAAAGAACAACAAAAGTAATGAATAATAATATCCCAATGTCAGGAACAATTATGCAAATGAAGGGCGGAAGATTTTACGTATTTATACTTATTATCACTATTACTTTAATCGATGTCTTTTAAATTTTTACAATTAATGTCTTTTAGTTATGGTATTTGAAAATTCAAGAAAATATGAATGTAGCTGAGCTGAATGCATCCCCGTTTACCCCCGGGAAAACGGAAAAGTAATTGATCGGAGCCTATCCCGATCCTCCCAAAAATGGGAAACAGTGGCGCAGTGATTTGATCGGAGCCTATCCCGATCCTCCCACAAGTGGGAAACAGTGGCACAGTACAGTTACGTTCAGTCATCTAATTCATACAAACCTAAAATTTCCCCCAAGTCCCCAGTGTATATCAAGTTCGGTGTTAATTATCAATTTCAATATAATTTATGATCTCAGTAAATTTCAGTTCAGTATGTAGATTGGTGATAATAATTAGGGTTCAGTGAACAGTAACAATATCAGTGATAATATAACGTTGCGGTAATTTAATTATCTATCACCAATCTTATACAATAACAATTTGCATTTATACGGTGTCTTTTCGGGCTTTATTTCCAATATGATGTATAATAACTGATTTACAATATAGGAAAAATGGGGCTCACTACTAAATATGTATGCATTTAGAATTTCCTAAAGTTGACTTATCATTGCAAGGAGAAAGAGAAGCAGCAGTAGCCGAAACAGAAAAAAAGAAGAAGAAGAAGAAGTAGAATTCCTAAATGCGCACCCCATTCTATATAGTAGAGTAAATTATAGCATAGAGGAAGTAGTGTTCACTAGTAAAATATGTGTTCATTTAGAATTCCCTAAAGTTTTCCTGCAATGTTGAGGTAGTTTTAGATGCGCACCCAATACTATATAATTAAGGTGAATTACAACATAGGGAAAGGATGCTCACTAGCAGAGATGTGCGCAGTTAGAACTCCCAAGAGTTTCCTGCACTACAACCAGGTAGTTCTACCTGCACACCACAAACTATTTAGTAAAGTCGTTTACAACATAGGGGAAATGGTGCTCACTAGTGAAATAGGTGCGCACTTAGAATTTCCTAAAAGTTGCCTGCAAGGTTGCAGGTAGTCTAAATGCGCACCACATACTAGATAGTAAAGTGGTTTACAACATAGGGGAAATGGTGTTCAGTAGTGAAATGGGTGCGCACTTAGAATTTCCTAAAAGTTGCCTGCAAGTTTGCAGGTAGTCTAAATGCGCACCATATACTAGATAGTAAAGTGGTTTACAACATAGGGGAAATGGTGTTCACTAGTAAAATATGTGCGCACTTAGAACTTCCTAAGTTTCCTTGAAATTGCAGCCAAACAGGGAAAGGAGAAGAGAAGCAGCAGCAGACGCAGAAAAGGAGAAGAAAAAGAAGTAGTCTAAATGCACCCCCCTTACTACATAATAGTGATTTACAACATAGGAGAAAATATGTTCACTAGCAAAATATGTGCACACTTAGAACTTCCTAAGTTTCCTTGAAATTGTAGCCAAACAGGGAAAGGAGAAGAGAAGCAGCAGCAGACGCAGAAGCAGAAAAGGAAAAGAAGGAGAAGGAGAAGAAGAAACACAAGCAGGTGCGGAAGTGGAGACGGAAGAAGAAGCACAAGAGGATGCGGAAGTGGAAGCGGAAGAAGAAGGTGAAGAAGAACACAAGCAGATGCAGAAGCGGAGACAGAAGAAGAAGAAGAGGAAGATGCAGAAACGGGAGCCGAAGAAGCACAAGAAAATGCGGCAGCAGGTGCAGAAGCGGAGGCGGAAGAAGAAGAAGAAGAGGAAGAAGAAGAAACACAAGCAGGTGTCTAGTTAAACCCTGCTACTAAATTAAAGAATTTGTAACACAACAATAAAGATGAACACCAATATAATTTAATCAATCAACCACTGATGATTCGAAAATGATATGCACTTCCATCATTCAATTAATACTCATTTCTATTCAAGATTTCAAGTAGTTTAAATACGGAAAAATAGCTTTGCCAATTTCATCAAAAAGTAGGGAAGAATTTACAGTTCATGAAATATGTATGCAGCATATCATTTGCATTCAATTAGACCAAATAAATCAAGCGTTACTGATGAGAAGCAGCCAAATATTGGAAATATTCAAACATGAGATCACTTAACACAGATATCAAAAAAAGAACACTTGGCACATGTCCGTGGAAGTCTGTTCACTCATGTCTGAAATTAGAGGAAAACCATAGCTATCGTGGTTGTTTTATGGTTAATTTTGACCTAAGTGAACAATATAATATATATATACATTTAATTAAATAAAGCAGGAAGTATAAAAATAAGCATAAATATTAGCATGTTAAAGTGAGTCAAAAGAACTCACTTTTGGCTGAGTCGTTCCCCTTCCTTGCTTCCGCTCTTTTTCTTCCCGTACGTCCTGCAAGCGTTCCAATTTCTCAGCGTTCCATAAGAGGGATGAGAATGAGGTTTTGGATTAAGATATAGCCTATTTAGTTGAGATCCAACAAAAATATATTTTTTTTGTTAAGATTTGATTTCCTTTCAACTATTTAGATTTCTATCCGATTTTCTCTCAACTATTCAGATTTATATCCAAACAAATCCCAATATATATTTATATTTATTATTATTATTATTTTCAGAATTTTTTTTTTCATTTCAAAGAAATTTGAAAAAAAAATGGTCGTTACAGTAACAATAGAACTATGATCCATCAACCTCTCTTTTACAGCAAAATAGGAAGCGAAGTTCCAATTTGTAAGTAAGTCAATCATAAAATTATTATTTATTGGAAGATTGCATATTATAAGTTTATGATAATTTTGTACTCATCTTCTTAATTAGGATATATCTTAGAAAGCCTAATGCTTAACCTTGATTTAAATTTTTTCCCTCTACCCCTCCTTCTCTACACAATAAATCCAGAATTTCTGATCTATTATCGTATTATTTCTACTTTCTCATTCGTTTCCATTACTTTTTGCTCTTAATTCTCATTAGAATTTTTAATTGCAAAAAACGGATTACAAAATGCCACCTATAAACATAAAGCTCATCTCCATGAAGGATTTGACGGTTGTGAATCCAAGTATTTTCCTTTTTATGGTATTTGATTTTTTTGTGAAACTATTCTTCGAAATTCGTTTGGCTTTCAAAAGCCGAGTGGTTTTCGTACCCGAATGGTTTACATACTTCGGTAGAAAAGTGTCTAAGAATATGAAAATAATTCACTATTCAGGTCCTATCGCCCGACTGGATCAACAGTCCATCCAACTGGTGCCTGCCGAATAGGCAGTTTGTGTAACGACCATTTTTTTTTCAAAATTTTGAAATGAAAAAAAAAAAAATTCTGAAAATAATAATAATAATAATAAATATAAATATATATTGGGATTTGTTTGGATATAAATCTTAATAGTTGAGAAAAAAATCGGATAGAAATCTAAATAGTTGAAAAGAAATCAAATCTTAACAAAAAAAAAAAAAAAAAAATTTTTTTTTGTTGGATCTCAACTAAGTAGGCTATATCTTAATCCAAAACCTCATTCTCATCTCTCTTCTGGAACGTTGAGAAATTGGAACGCTTGCAGGACGTACGGGAAGAAGAAGAGCGGAAGTAAGGAAGGGGAACGACTCAGCCAAAGGTGAGTTTTTAAACTCACTTAACATGCTATGCTTGTTCTTTATATAGTTCCTATTTTATTTAGATGCATAAATATTAAATCGAAAATAGTCCTATAAATTTTGTTAAAGATAGTTCTATGAATTTTAGAATCACGATTGATTAGAATATTTATATTAATTTGTTTCAGGCGAAGGTATATTTGACAAAGAATAAAATTTGAATTTTCACCATTGTCAGCTTGCTTGATTAGGCAGTTAAATAAATTGTTATTAGGATAAATTTCATCGATGCCTATGAAGTTTATAGATTGGAGTGGAGTTGGGCTTACAGTTTGAGTTTTGTACGATTTGACCGCATAAAAGATTAGTCTGCGATTGGATTGGTATTTTTGATATTATGCCTTTAGAAATTTTAAGTGTGCCCTAAGAATTTCCCTTCTCATTTATAATTGCTGGTTAAATTTTTCTCCCATTTTTTTCTACTTGTTTGTGAGCCCATTTTTCCTCCCTTGTTGTAAGTCACCATATTTTTTTTGGCAGTGCCCATTTAGACTTTCCCCAATTCCATTGGCTAGGGCCTTGGTTTTTTTGGAAATTCTAAATGCGCACGCGAGCACCCTTTTTCCCCATATTGTAACCACTACTACCCATCATGTGGTGCGCAGTTAGTAATACCCTCAATCTAAGGGGCTTGTGTTGGCTGGTTTTGGGACCCCTAAATGCACACATCGCTATCCGTGAGCACCTTCTTCCCTTATGTTGTAAATTACTTTATTATTGATGATAGGGTGTACGCTTAGAACCACCCCCAAGTCATGATACTGCATTGGCTGGAATTAAGGAAATTTTTTTTGTGCGCACACATTTTCCAATGAGCACCATTTCCCCCTATGTTATAAATCACTTCCTGTACGACATATGATGTGCGTTAGAGATATCCAAATCTTATGCATATAACTGCTATTGCTATCCGAATTCGCGGACATATAGAAAAAAAAGGGGTGATTATATAAAAGCGACATGTTTCTATATTTCATAAATATGCATAAAATCCAACATGCGATTTTTTAAGTTTTAATTCCAGTTGTTTGTTATATATTGAAAAGAAAGGAAAAATAATACTAATACAAGGTATGATAAGACACCGTATAAATACAAATTGTTACTGTATAAGATTGGTGATAGATAATTAAATTACCGCAACGTTATATTGTCACTGATATTGTTACTGTTCACTGAACTCTAATTATTATCACCAATCTACATTCTGAACTGAAATTTACTGAAATCATAAATTTATATTGAAATTGATAATTAACACCGAACTTGATATACACTGGGGGTTTGGGGGAAAATTTAGATTTGTATGAATTAGATGGCTGAACGTAACTGTACTGTGCCACTGTTTCCCATTATGAGAGGATCGGGACAGGTCCCGATCAACTTACTGCGCCACTGCGCCACTGTTTCCCATTTTTGGGAGGATCGGGATAGGCTCCGATCAACTTACTGTTCCGTTTTTCCGGGGGTAGACGGGAATACATTCAGACCAGATATATTCATATTTCCTGAATTTTCAAATACCATAATTAAAAGATATTAACTGAAATAATAAAAATAAACACAATAATGATTACTACGTAGAGCCTTCCATTTTTTTTATTTGCATAACTGTTTATGACATTGAGTTATCATTGCTATCCTTTCATGTTTTATATGAGATCGCTTTACTGACGATCCTGGTTATGCATGACCAGATGCAGACCTTTATGAGGAAGTAGATCCTCCGGATACAGGACATGATATGGCATATTTTAAGAACAAGCGGATCTACAGTAGTGATTACTTCCTTTGGTTAACTGCTTTCTTTTAAAAAAAAAAATGTAATAAGTGCTGATGACACTTTATTTAAGTTTATGCGAGACAGTCCTTTTGTTTTATTTTGAAATAATTTAACTGTGGTGACATTTGTTAATTTTATTTTGAGGGAATTTATTATCGCTTTGTTTTGATAAAGAAAAATTTTATTTAGTTTCTGCATGTTATTCATATTAAATTGTAAATGGTGACTGTAATATTTTGTTTGAGGCTCGTCGAGTTATCATTCAATGCCGAACGTTCCACCTTTCCACACTACTGGGAGTTGGGGCGTTACAGGTGGTATCAGAGCCTAGGTTATTTAAATCTGTTCAAGTGATTTGAACAAACTTGAATATCATTACAGTCAGCAAAATGTATATGTATATAATAATAGTTTAATTTTGTTAAAGTATTTAAGGTTCGATACGACTATGCACATATATGCGTAAATATGATTTTCTACATATATCTATTTACTTTTATTATGTTTATTTAAGTAATACTTCGTTATTTTGTTCCTCAGAAGGATGGCTCGTCAGGCTAATAGGAATGGGGGAAATTCTGGTTCGACCTCAAACTCCGTTGATACCAATGAAATGTTGGGACTGCTTAGCAAGATGGTCGACGCGCAACAACAGCAGGCCGAAGCCTTTCAAGTGGGAGTGATGGCAGCCCTAGATCGTGTGGCGGAACCGAGGGACCAGCGTCCAGGAGGGATATCTGATTTCAGACGTCTTCATCCAGCAACTTTCTCAGGAACAGTAGGAGTCTTGGAGGCTGAACAGTGGTTCATGCAGATG
The DNA here is from genome assembly GCA_036321105.1 of Dracaena cambodiana. Lineage (NCBI taxonomy): Eukaryota > Viridiplantae > Streptophyta > Magnoliopsida > Asparagales > Asparagaceae > Dracaena > Dracaena cambodiana. The sequence continues at coordinate 16,952,990 of JAYEPQ010000013.1, read as the reverse complement.
GAAGACTTATTAAGGACTGCTCGGTTGACGAATATTGCAAGGGCTTGGTGGCAAACAGAGGAGAGCAGACTATCCCAACCAATCTCGTGGGAAGCTTTCACAACGAGCTTCCTTGCAAGGTTCTTTCCGAGAGCAGCCAGGAGGGAAATGGAGCACCAATTCATTAACTTGAGGCAGGCCGGGATGACAGTAGAGGAGTATGCATCAGAGTTTGTCCGTCTGAGTCGATTTGCGCTGTACATGGTGTCAAATGAGACAGATCGTGCTCATCGCTTCCAACAGGGATTGAGGATAGATATCCAGAAATATTTAGTAACATCCAGAATAGAGACCTATGCTGAGATTATTGATGCAGCTCAGGATGTAGAGCAAGTAATAAATAAGGAGAGGAGGATTCAATCTTCTGCGCCCAAGAGGTCGGCCAGTCAAATATTGGGTGGAACTTCAGTTAGGAGTGCGGAGAAGCGGCTAGTTACTTCTTCGCAACAGAAGGTCACTTGCACACATTGCCAGAAGTCAGGACACACTATCAAGGAGTGTCGGTATGCCAACAACTTATGTCTAGCATGTGGATCAAGTGAACACAGGATCGGAGATTGCCCACGAAGGAGCAACAGGGGGCCAACGCCCCGTCTTCCAGCACCCCAACAACAATAACCACCCAAGGATCAAATCAGCAGTCAGAATAGGCGACCACTTCCACCTCAAAACAAAATTTACGAGCAGGCCAAGAAGAATATGACAGTGGATAAAGGACGTGGGCAAGCATATAATGTAACTACGGAGCAAGTGGAGAAGTCAGATGATGTGGTGACAGGTATGATTCTAGTATATCATGTACCTGCATCCGTTTTATTTGACTCGGGAGCATCACATTGCTTTATTTCTTCTACATTTGTGACACGACATGCCATACCTTGTGAAAACCTGAACATTAGATGGAGAATTAGTACGGGTAATGGGAGTTTTGATTCTACTCAAATGTGTAGAATGTGTCCTGTAGTGATTTGTAAAAGGGAATTTTATGCTAATTTCCTAGTTATCGATACTCACGGATTTGATGTGATACTGGGAATGGATTGGTTAAGTACTTTCCATGCAATTATTGATTGTCAGAGGAGGAGCGTTGTCTTCAAAATACTGAATCTCCTGGAGTTCGAATTCATCGGGGCAGCAGTACCAAGGAGCCAGCAGAATTCAGAGTTCAACCTAAGGAGGAAGTAATAATCCAAATGGGTGACATACCAGCGGACATTCCAGTAGTGTCGGAGTTCTTAGATATCTTCGAGGATTTCTCAGGACTACCACCAGACAGGATAGTGGAGTTCACCATCGAGCTTCTTCCTGGCACCACACCAATCTCTCAAGCACCATATCGAATGGGTCCAGCAGAGCTAAAGGAAGTTAAGGTACAATTAGATGAGTTGGAAGCTAAAGGTTTTATTAGACCAAGTACTTCCCCTTGGGATGCACCAGTACTTTTGACTGGGAAGAAAGATGGAAGCAAAAAATTTTGCATTGATTATAGATGATTGAATAGGGTCACTATCAAGAATCGGTATCCACTACCAAGAATTGATGATTTGTTTGATCAACTTGGCGGTAGGGGTCTGCAGTCTGTACAAAGAGTCTCCTGTGTGATGGCTACTGTTCCGGTATGTACCGTTTGTTTCTGAAGTTATTCAAGCTATCTGTTTTTATTAAATAATTCTCTATGTATGTAGAAAAAACCAAGGAAAATTAGGGAAGGATTTATAGCACATATAGCACTTATACGGTATCAAATAGACTATAATTTTGATCTATACTTTCACAATCCGTATCATTACTGCCCTAGTTGCACTCTAAGTGTCCCTTATTAGAATTGAGTAATCTTAAAACCCAGATTCCTAAAGTAAACCCTTTGTTGCCGTGGATAGGCGTTTGTAGGGTGACCCTTAGGAGACGGTTTTAGGCACCATAGGCTACTCAGAGCTAGTTTTCCACCGATATCTTAGATGGCTACCGGCATATTGTGCGATTGTGAGATATGTAGAATAAGTTGTAGTAAATATGACACCATGTATAATGATATATATGGTATAATGAACATCCCCAGTTATTCCAAAAAATAATTGATGAGGTAGTTCTCCGAATAGAAAAATTAAAAGAAAAGGATAGAAGTCCCGACCTAACTCCAGAAGCCAAAGAGGATCTGACCCAACAACTCAAAGAAATCCATAAAAAATTTAAGGGTCTATTAAGTCATTATGGATATAATCCTAATCAAGAAAAAGCTGGACCCAGTATCATAGACAGAACTAGAGAGGACGAAAAGGAAGATAATGATTCAGAAAAAAAGGAAGGTAGTGAGGAGGAAACAACAAAAGTAGTAAACACTACAATTAAGGAAGGAAGCATTAATAATATTTTGCAAATTAAACTAATAGAGAATAACTGCCAAAATGATGATGTAGAAAGAACAGCTGAAAAGATTACCTTACAACCCTCCAACGGGAAAGAGACGAGTACGATAGGAAACAATGAAGTAGTTCGAAAGACAAAAGAAGCAGTAGGAAGGATAGATCATATTGGCAGACTAGAAACTGGTCCAAAATAACCAATTGACATAATGCAAACTAAAGAAAGTCCAAAATAACCAATTGACATAATGCAAACTAAAGAAATATACTCCAGATAAGAATACAACCCAAAACTTGAGATAATTAATTGCTGGAAAGAATTGTATAAAGATCAACATAGCACTACTAAAAAAAACTATCTGGTCAAGAGAATACAAGACACATGCCTTCAGCATAAAAGATTGTTACGCTAATTTAGGTTTGACCCTGAGATATACAACCTGATTAAAAATCGAAACAAAAGTAGAATGACCCCAGATGATGAGTACATGACAGAATCAAAAGATAATGACAGATCTAACAAAAAGATGATATGTGTTAAAGAAGGAGCATCAAGTGATAGTTTACAAAAAAAAGAAGAATATAAGGAATAATAAAATTATACCACGGAATAAAAACTATTTAAAACTACCTAACAAATACCTTAGAGTTAGGCAAAATGTCATAATATTCACGAAGAATAAAAAAACATATGATGAGAAAGAATTTACAAGAACCCTTTAAGGAAATATGCTTTTTCACCATAAACAAAATTTATACACAGAAAAGCATAATGAATACTTTTTCTTAGGTCATAAAATAGAACCTCCCGTCAAAGAAAGAGTAAAAACAAAAGAAACGACTAGGTATGCAAACAAAAAATTCGATCGAAAAATTCCAGAGATAACCGATACGTATCAACTATACAGTATGGCGATTAATAAACTAATAAAAAAGAAATTATGTGAATGGACAAAGTTCATAGATCCTAGATACGGACCAAAACTTGAGCATGTAAAAAAAATCATCTAGACTAATTCTTTGGTGTTTAAATTTGCAGATGAATTCCAGAGAGTTCATGAGATTTAGAGATATATATCTCAAGCAGTATGCCACTCAGAGTAAAGAGTCATTCAGAATCACTGAATTTCAGGTAGATTTAGTACAACAATGTCTATTAGATAATTTGTGGAATCTAAAATTAGATCAGCCAAAAGAGAAGGTTAAAGTAATCAAAGCACTAGCCTATTATTTTAAAGGTATTATTCAGACACCCCAATCACGGAGTTTTATATGCTACGTCATACTTAGAGGACATCAAATAGGAATTTACAAAAATTAGAACACAGTTAGAAGGTTAGTCTCAAACTATGATAATCCAGTGTTTAAAGGGTTTTATAATGTTAAAGAAGCTGTAGAATATGCAAAAAATAATATTTCAACCTACTGGCATTTCGACGAAAGCCTTAGAGAATTCATGCCTCAAGAAAATCAACAGAGTACAAGTGAGCCAGAACTATCAACAGAATGTAAAGATTGTCAAGTTATTATGAAGCACTTTAAAAATCTAAAAATACAAAAGGAAAGATTGGTTGAAGATCTCTGTCAACAAAAACAGTTAACTGAGAGCTTGCAGAAAGAAAAAGAAAAAGAAAAAAAAAGGAGAGCGCCTCACAAACAAGAGTGAAACAGAATCGAGTACAATAGAAAGAAGACAGAGTCTCCAAAATATGAGAGATACGGAAGCCATGCAAGCCAGACTATTTTTTAAAACAAATGATGAACTATCTTTTCTTCCAGAAGAAATCAGACAGAAGATTCACCAGAAAGTTCAGGACAACTTCTATCGAAAAGCCAGAGATATGCAACAGATACTCAAAAAAATCCAAAAAGGAGAGAGAAGATGCAGAGGAGTAACTATAGACCAGGTAATACATTATGCTAATAAATGCATCAATAACAATATCTGCAACATCATGGACCTCTCACAACCAAAATGCCAATGTGAGTTAGCTTATAGCATGTACAGACTGAAAATACAATTAGAACAAATAAAAACGGAAAAGCTCCATGGAACAAATTATAGTTGGAAAGACTTCCTAGATATGGGATTTGTTTCACAAATAATCATTAGCCATCCAGGTCATTCAGAGTTGCTCCCAGATTCTTTAGCATTCCCAGTTTCAGAAGCTTTTATAGGAAAAAGGCCACAGCTCAAGATAGAATTCGATTCCATAATAGCAGAACACATAAATGGAGTATGGTATCCTACAAAACACAGTGCATGGATTACACATAAACTAGCCCATCCCCTACATCCAGATAAAGAAGAAAGAGGAATAATTCGTGATAGAGAGATCCCTAGACAAATTAGACACTAGAGAGCAAAAACCATAGCATATGAATTCAACTGGCAAAAATATAGCGGAAATAGATTCAGAGTAGCCACAGAAACTGAAATTTACAGAGTCTATATAGACAAAGAAATAAATTGTAAAGTCCCAAAATTTATTAGGTCAGCCCATGAGGAATTAATTCAATATTATAGACAAAAGAAAATGGTAGAAGACAGAATACTTCAGCAAGACATGGCAGATTGGGCAGAAGAATACATGCTATCGGATCTGCTAAGACAAATGGGAGATGAAGGCATACAAAATCTCGACAACATGAGTGACTAGTCAGATTAAAAAAAAAGAAAAAGAAAAAAAAGGAGGCTCCCTCAAATCTTAAACATTGGATCCAAGGCTTCAGCAACAAAGAAAACAAACAGCAGGCTTCTACAGCAAAGATTCCTGGCGCCAACAACACAAGATTCACGACAGAACTCCCACAGTAAGATTCCAATACGGATCCTGACATCAACAGTACAGACAAGACGTCAAACAGAGGCTTCCACAGCAAGATTCTCCAGAGGCTTCTCATGCAAGACGTCAAACGTGGAGATTCCTGACAGCAACAGTACAGATTCCTGACAAGACGTTAACAGTGAAGATTCCTGACAACAATAGTACAGACAAGACGTCAATAGTAAAGACTCGTGACAAGGCTTCCACAGCAAGATTCTCGAGAGGCTTCTCGTGCAAGGATAGGACGTCTATAAAAGGAGGCCTCCGACGGATGAGGAAGACATCGGCAATTCGGCAAAAATATCAGCAAGCTTCTCCAACACCTTTTAAGTTCCTCAACGCCTTCTTCTTCATCACCATCCTCTCTCACCCTCTCATCCTCCCCCATCCGTCTTGCCTGGTTTATGCCTGCCGATCAGACCACCAACAGCTTGTAGTTCTCCACCACCTATATGTATAATTAAGTATGCCTGAGTGTATTTCCCTTTGTATTTTCTTCTTCTTCTGCTTCAGCTGCACTGCAGCAGTAGTAGTATGTATCAGAGCCCGGGGGGACGTTCCTTTTGGGCGGTAGGGGTCTGCAGTCTGTACAAAGAGTCTCCGGTGTGATGGCTACTGTTCTGGTATGTACCGTTTGTTTCTGAAGTTATTCAAGTTATCTGTTTTTAAATTGACTATAATACCATCTCTCAACTTGCGTGATTATTATCCTAGTTTCAGTCTAAGTATTCCCTGTTAGATTTGAGTAACCTTGAAGCCCAGATTTCTAAAGTAATCCCTTTGTTGCCACGAGTAGGCGTTTATAGGGTGATCCTCAGGAGACGGTTTTAGGCACAATAGGCTACTCAGAGCTAGCTACCAAGCGATATCCTAGATGGCTAGCGATATACCATGCATATATGAGAACTGTAGAAGGGATTATAGTCACTTAGAACATTTCTCGGTAGCAACAGATAAAAATCTAACAAATATTACAAGTTTTCTCAACACCCTATTTGATTATGAAGTCTGTAGGTTTGGTAGGATAGAGAAAAAAATAGATAAGATAATAGAGCAAAATGAAATATATATTTCAAAGTTCTGTAAAACTGTTCGAGATAATCCCTCAGAACAATTCGACAAAGAAATAACAAAATTCGACAAAGAAGTAAGAGAAATATTAGGAAGATTAGATCGAATTGATGGTTTAGGAACAAGCTTAAGACAGAAGAAACAAAGCGAACAGATAAACATGATGCAAGTAAATAGGAAATACTCCAGAAAAGAGCATGACTCGATTGTGGAGCTAATTAACTGTTGGAAAGAGGTATATCAGGATCCATGTAATACTGCTCAGGAAAGAGACCATTTAGTAAATAGAATGCAGGAAACCTACCAACAAAATAAAGAGCTGCTACACCATTTTAATTTTGATCCCGAAGTATATAACATAGAAAGTGAAGAAGAGCCAGAAAGCGCCACAGATTCAGATAACGAGGACTATGGGATGACTATACACGATGAGTATGGGTCTGAACACGAGATAAGATTTGATTCTGATAGTGAAATAATACATGTGGGGGAAGATAGCAAAACGGCAATAGATTTAAACAAACCACAAGTAGGAGGGAGTTTGAGAATCGACGATCTAATAAAAAGGAGCGTATCCCAGGGAGGAACCTATCTAGATCTATCCAATATACATTTCAAGGATAAAGAAAAGGTTATAGATGATTGGGCACAATCTCTAGCCATCGTAATCACAAATCATGAAGGATCATGGGACAATGAAAGATTTGTCGATTACATTACAGGAACTTTATAAGGAGATGTCTTGCAGTGGATGAAACAATGGATAAACTCAGAAGAAGAAAAAAGTAAACGGAATGAGTGGGGAGAAAGTGATAAGTTCGCAAGTTTTGAAAAGATTCTCAATGATTTCATAAAGATCATTAAAGAGAATTTATGTGGATATATAGATGAGAAGTCTCAAGAAGAAGAAGTTTTATATGCACTATCTAAAATCGAATTATACGAGATATGTGAATTCGAAGAATACTGCAAAATATTTTCAAAGTACTTCTACAAATTAGATTACGATAAGGCACAGAATTGGCTTGATCCTTTCTTCCACAAACTTCCTAATCCATGGGATACCAAAATAAGAAACGGATACCCAGACTATTTAAAGCGAATTGAGAAAAATGATAATTTAGGACACCGAATACACTATGCGCTTAAGATTATACAAGACGACTGTCTTAATATAAAATCCTACAAAAAAATGAAAAACACAATAAGTAACTCCTCTAGAGGAAGAAGGTGCTGTGAAAAAATAATTGGCGAAAAATGAAAAATAGGGAGTGAGAAAACAACAAAAACAACATTTAGAAAAAGGTTTCGATGGAAACCATGGACAAGGAGTAGAGGGTTTGATAGAAATAATAAATATGTTAGAAAGAAAGATGAGTCGTCCACACATAGAGAACCCCCAGCACAAAAGGAAAAAAAGAATTGCAGGTGCTTTGTATGCGATGAAGAAGGACATTTTGCTAGGAATTGTCCTAGGAGAGGAAAGAACGCTCAAAAAATGATAAAATATATGGAAGAACAGGAACTTGAAATATGTTTGGGTGAAGAAATCGTGCCAACAGATGTAATACTTTATGAACTAGAAGTCGAAAATGATTCAGATGACGAACTAGTTTTAATGATAAATGAAGATTTAGGTCCAATAACACCCCCAGTATCAGAATTAGACAATATAACATTAGGAGATGTAGTTGGAAAAGAAACAGTTTTTAGTCCAGAAGATATCGACAGAATGAAGAAACATCAACTAATAAAGAAAACAGAAATTTACAAAATTTCACGGCTCAATTTCTTCTCTAGAAGAATAATCGAAAACTTTAACGGAAACACAACAACAAATCTATCAGCCGGAGGAAGAGTAGATATTCCCATCTTTAGTCATGAAAAGGTACGAAGATGGAAAAAGAAGTACCCAGAAATTCGCTATATCCACGTTGGCCTGATTCAAATTAAAATTAATGCGCTATTTAGAGCTGGCATAGATATACCGATAATAACACTCGTAATGGACAATCGATTCACCAATTGCCATCAGGCTCTAATAGGAGGATTTCAATCCAATCTAGTTAACCAAACCGTATGGTTCAATATTCGACCCAACTATTTTATCTCTATATCTGACCCAAACATAATAGATACTGTACGACTGAAAATCAAGACCCAAGGAATGAACATGAAAACCAACTCACACGATCTGGCCATAGAATATACAACGATTTATGAATTAACCCAGACAACAGAGGCAAGAACAGTTTCAAACCAACGAGAAATAATCGAAATATTCGAACCAAAACCTTTCGAGGAAGAAATCAAGCCCCGACTAATGAATATAAAAGATCTCACAGTACCTAGACAGTGGTTCCTTGAAGATTTAATCCAGACCGAAGAACCAAAACACTTTGGAGGGATAGAAATACAAAGTTCCAGAAATAGCCTATATATTAAAAATAATTCAAGCAATAGTGAAAGACAAACCAGAGAGGTGGCTAGGAGATCAATTACCAGGGAAGGAATGAGAGAACCAGTACTGCCACAATTATTAGGAGGAAATCAAAAATTAAGCCCGAAAGAAATAACCCAAAAGCTCAGTATACCTCTCATGCCAGGATCGACATCTCGGCAAGAGGCTATTGAAAGAGCTGTCGAGTTCAGTTATTAAGAGTAATTTTTTGTAAATAGATAATTATGTACTAACTATCTTACAGGAAAAATTGAAGAAAGGAAAAGAAGTGATTATGTCAGAAAAGACAAAAGAAAGACATACTCTCGAGGAAGCTAGACAAGCATTCCCTGAAGATATTTTCCTGAGTATCAAAACAATGACGCTCGATCACAAAGAAAATATAAGAGGAATCTTATCAAGAAATAGAACAGATATTGGCCTAGCTCGGATAACTATCCAAAGCTTTTCAAATTCATGAAAGAAGGAATGTGGGACATCCAAGGGGTCGAATGGGGGCTTGTAAGCCAACTATGCTACAGACTACGAGGAGAACATGAATGGTGCAAATTACCAGCAATACTAAGGTTCTTCAGCCACAAACTAGCCACCAGCATTAATTATCATCATTTGTTCACCTTCCAAATATTTAGCATGGTTGGATGGAGGGAAGAGACTAAATTTTTCCAGCCATATCAAATATGGATATTCGGCTACCCTGAGAAATTGCAGAAATTTGACCCAAAATACAACATTGAAGGAGTCAATTACAATTATGGTACAGTAGTTTTATTGAGCTAGTTGACAGAGCGAGAAAGCTCATCAAAAATATCAGCAACTACTCAGTCATGACAGATGGAAGAAGAATAATCGCCACGAAAGACTATAATGCAAAATTTAGTTTTCCAAAGGGGCAAAAGCACGAGGCGATAAAGTTGTTACAAGATATAGCTTTCAACCAGAGAAATTTAGATATCCCAACAGAGTTCAAGTGGATATGCAATAATAATATATGAAAAAAAAAGGGGGGGGGGGGCTCCCTCAAATCTTAAACATTGGATCCTCAAAAGGCTTCACAAGACAACAGGCATAAAAAGTTCGACTCCTACAGCAAAGAGTCCTGGCAACTGACATCAACAGTATAAGATTCTCCAGAGGCTTCTCGTGCAAGATGTCAACAGTGGAGATTCCTGACAGCAACAGTACAAATTCCTGACAAGACGTCAACAGTGAAAATTCCTGACAACAATAGTACAGACAAGACGTCAACAGTGAAGATCCCTGACGGAGACAAGACGTCAACAGTAAAGACTCGTGACAAGGCTTCCACAGCAAGATTCTCGAGAGGCTTCTCGTGCAAGGATAGGACGTCTGTAAAAGGAGGCCTCCGACGGATGAGGAAGACATCGGCAATTCGGCAAAAACATCAGCAAGCTTCTCCAACACCTTTTAAGTTCCTCAACGCCTTCTTCTTCATCACCATCCTCTCTCACCCTCTCATCCTCCCCCATCCGTCTTGCCTGGTTTATGCCTGCCGATCAGACCACCAACAGCTTATAGTTCTCCACCACCTATATGTATAATTAAGTGAGCCTGAGTGTATTTCCCGTTGTATTTTCTTCTTCATCTGCTTCAGCTGCACTGCAGCAGTAGTAGTGTGTAACTTAGCTGGTATCAGAGCCCGGGGGGACGTTCCTTTTGGGTGGTAGGGGTCTGCTGTCTGTACAAAGAGTCTCCGGTGTGTTGGCTACTGTTCTGGTATGTACCGTTTGTTTCTGAAGTTATTCAAGTTATCTGTTTTTAAATTGACTATAATACCATCTCTCAACTTGCGTGATTATTATCTTAGTTTCAGTCTAAGTATCCCCTGTTAGATTTGAGTAACCTTGAAGCCCAGATTCCTAAAGTAATCCCTTTGTTGCCACGAGTAGGCGTTTATAGGGTTACCCTCAGGAGACGGTTTTAGGCACCAAAGGCTACTCAGAGCTAGCTACCAAGCGATATCCTAGATGGCTAGCGATATACCATGCATATATGAGAACTGTAGAAGGGATTATAGTCACTTAGAACATTTCTCGGTAGCAACAGATAAAAATCTAAAAAATATTACAAGTTTTCTTAACACCCTATTTGATTATGAAGTCTGTAGGTTTGGTAGGATAGAGAAAAAAATAGATAAGGTAATAGAGCAAAATGAAATATATATTTCAAAGTTCTGTAAAACTGTTCGAGATAATCCCTCAGAACAATTCGACAAAGAAATAACAAAATTCGACAAAGAAGTAAGAGAAATATTAGGAAGATTAGATCGAATTGATGGTCTAGGAACAAGCTTAAGACAGAAGAAACAAAGCGAACAGATAAACATGATGCAAGTAAATAGGAAATACTCCAGAAAAGAGCATGACTCGATTGTGGAGCTAATTAACTGTTGGAAAGAGCTATATCAGGATCCATGTAATACTACTCAGGAAAGAGACCATTTAGTAAATAGAATGCAGGAAACCTACCAACAAAATAAGGAGCTGCTACACCATTTTAATTTTGATCCCGAAGTATGTAACATAGAAAGTGAAGAAGAGCCAGAAAGCGCCACAGATTCAGATAACGAGGACTATGGGATGACTATACACGATGAGTACGGGTCTGAACACGAGATAAGATTTGATTCTGATAGTGAAATAATACATGTGGGGGAAGATAGCAAAAAGGCAATAGATTTAAACAAACCACAAGTAGGAGGGAGTTTGAGAATCGACGATCTAATAAAAAGGAGCGTATCCCAGGGAGGAACCTATCTAGATCTATCCAATATACATTTCAAGGATAAACAAAAGGTTATAGATGATTGGGCGCAATCTCTAGCCGTCGTAATCACAAATTATGAAGGATCATGGGACAATGAAAGATTTGTCGATTACATTACAGGAACTTTACAAGGAGATGTCTTGCAGTGGATGAAACAATGGATAAACTCAGAAGAAGGAAAAAGTAAACGGAATGAGTGGGGAGAAAGCGATAAGTTCGCAAGTTTTGAAAAGATTCTCAATGATTTCATAAAGATCATTAAAGAGAATTTATGTGGATATATAGATGAGAAGTCTCAAGAAGAAGAAGTTTTATATGCACTATCTAAAATCAAATTACGCGAGATATGTGAATTCGAAGAATACTGCAAAACATTTTCAAAGTACTTCTACAAATTAGATTACGATAAGGTACAGAATTGGCTTGATCTTTTCTTCCACAAACTTCCTAGTACATGGGATACCAAACCAAGAAATGGATACCCAGACTATTTAAAGCGAATTGAGAAAAATGATAATTTAGGACACCGAATACACTATGCGCTTAAGATTATACAAGACGACTGTCTTAATATAAAATCCTACAAAAAAATAAAAATACAATAAGTAACTCCTCTAAAGGAAGAAGGTGCTGTGAAAAAATAATTGGCGAAAAATGGAAAATAGGGAGTGAGAAAACGACAAAAACAACATTTAGAAAAAGGTTTCGATGGAAACCATGGACAAGGAGTAGAGGGTTTGACAGAAATAATAAATATGTTAGAAAGAAAGATGAGTCGTCCACACATAGAGAACCCCCAGCACAAAAGGACAAAAAGAATTGCAGGTGATTTGTATGCGATGAAGAAGGACATTTTGCTAGGGATTGTCCTAGGAGAGAAAAGAACGCTCAAAAAATGATAAAATATATGGAAGAACAGGAACTTGAAATATGTTTGGGTGAAGAAATCGTGCCAACAGATGTAATACTTTATGAACTAGAAGTCGAAAATGATTCAGATGACGAACTAGTTTTCATGATAAATGAAGATTTAGGTCCAATAACACCCCCAGTATCAGAATTAGACAATATAACATTAGGAGATGTAGTTGGAAAAGAAACAGTTTTTAGTCCAGAAGATATCGACAGAATGAAGAAACATCAACTCATAAAGAAAACAGAAATTTACAAAATTTCACGGTTCAATTTCTTCTCTAGAAGAATAATCGAAAATTTAACGGAAACACAACAGCAAATCTATCAGCCGGAGGAAGAGTAGATATTCCCATCTTTAGTCGTGAAAAGGTATGAAGATGGAAAAAAAAGTACCCAGAAATTCGCTATATCCACGTTGGCCTGATTCAAATTAAAATTAATGCGCTATTTAGAGCTGGCATAGATATACCGATAATAACACTCGTAATGGACAATCGATTCACCAATTGCCATCAGGCTCTAATAGGAGGATTTCAATCCAATCTAGTTAACCACACCGTATGGTTCAATATTCGACCCAACTATTTTATCTCTATATCTGACCCAAACATAATAGATACTGTACGACTGAAAATCAAGACCCAAGGAATGAACATGAAAACCAACTCACACGATCTGGCCATAGAATATACAACGATTCATGAATTAACCCAGACCACAGAGGCAAGAACAGTTTCAAACCAACTAGAAATAATCGAAATATTCGAACCAAAACCTTTCGAGGAAGAAATCAAGCCCCGACTAATGAATATAAAAGATCTCACAGTACCTAGACAGTGGTTCCTTGAAGATTTAATCCAGACCGAAGAACCAAAACACTTTAGAGGGATAGAAATACAAAGTTCCGAAAATAGCCTATATATTAAAAATAATTCAAAACAACCTTTACTTACAAGAAGCAATAGTGAAAAACAAACAAGAGAGGTGGCTAGGAGATCAATTACCAGGGAAGGAGTGAGAGAACCAGTACTGCCACAATTATTAGGAGGAAATCAAAAATTAAGCCCGAAAGAAATAACCCAAAAGCTCAGTATACCTCTCATGCCAGGATCGACATCTCGGCAAGAGGCTATCGAAGGAGCTGTCGAGTTCAGTTATTAAGAGTAATTTTTCGTAAATAGATAATTATGTACTAACTATCTTACAGGAAAAATTGAAGAAAGGAAAAGAAGTGATTATGTCAGAAAAGACAAAAAGAAGACATACTCTCGAGGAAGCTAGACAAGCATTCCCTGAAGATATTTTCCTGAGTATCAAAACAATGACGCTCGATCACAAAGAAAATATAAGAGGAATCTTATCAAGAAATAGAACAGATATTGTCCTAGCTCAGAATAACTATCCAAATCTTTTCAAATTCATGAAAGAATGAATGTGGGACATCCAAGGGGTCGAATGGGGGCTTGTAAGCCAACTATGCTACAGACTACGAGGAGAACATGAATGGTGCAAATTACCAGCAATACTAAGGTTCTTCAGCCACAAACTAGCCACCAGCATTAATTATCATCATTTGTTCACCTTCCAAATATTTAGCATGGTTGGATGGAGGGAAGAGACTAAATTTTTCCAGCCATATCAAATATGGATATTCGGCTACCCTGAGCAATGGCAGAAATTTGACCCAAAATACAACATTGAAGGAGTCAATTACAATTATGGTATAGTAGTTTTATTGAGCTAGTTGACAGAGCGAGAAAGCTCATAAAAAATATCAGCAACTACTCAGTCATGACAGATGGAAGAAGAATAATCGCCACGAAATACTATAATGCAAAATTTAGTTTTCCAAAGGGGCAAAAGCACGAGGCGATAAAGTTGTTACAAGATATAGCTTTCAACCAGAGAAATTTAGATATCCCAACAGAGTTCAAGTGGATATGCAATAATAATATATGAAAAAAAAGGGGGGGGGGCTCCCTCAAATCTTAAACATTGGATCCTCAAAAGGCTTCACCAGACAACAGGCATAAAAAGTTCGACTCCTACAGCAAAGAGTCCTGGCAACTGACATCAACAGTATAAGATTCTCCAGAGGCTTCTCGTGCAAGACGTCAACAGTGGAGATTCCTGACAGCAACAGTACAGATTCCTGACAAGACGTCAACAGTGAAGATTCCTGACAATAATAGTACAGACAAGACGTCAACAGTGAAGATCCCTAACGGAGACAAGACGTCAACAGTAAAGACTCGTGACAAGGCTTCCACAGCAAGATTCTCGAGAGGCTTCTCGTGCAAGGATAGGACGTCTATAAAAGGAGGCCTCCGACGGATGAGGAAGACATCGGCAATTCGGCAAAAACATCAGCAAGCATCTCCAACACCTTTTAAGTTCCTTAACGCCTTCTGCTTCATCACCATCCTCTCTCACCCTCTCATCCTCCCCCATCCGTCTTGCTTGGTTTATGCCTGCCGATCAGACCACCAACAGCTTGTAGTTCTCCACCACCTATATGTATAATTAAGTATGCCTGAGTTTATTTCCCTTTGTATTTTCTTCTTCTTCTGCTTCAGCTGCACTGCAGCAGTAGTAGTGTGTAACTTAGCTGGTATCAGAGCCCGGGGGGACGTTCCTTTTGGGCGGTAGGTGTCTGCAGTCTGTACAAAGAGTCTCCGGTGTGGTGGCTACTGTTCCGGTATGTACCGTTTGTTTCTGAAGTTATTTCCCTTTGTATTTTCTTCTTCTTCTGATAGCAGTAGTAGTGTGTAACTTAGCTGGTAGCAGAAGAAGAAGAAAATACAAAGGGAAATAACTTCAGAAACAAACGGTACATACCGGAACAGTAGCCACCATACCAGAGACTCTTTGTACAGACTGCAGACCCCTACCGCCCAAAAGGAACGTCCCCCCGGGCTCTGATACCAGCTAAGTTACACACTACTATGCTGCAGTGCAGCTGAAGCAGAAGAAGAAGAAAATACAAAGGGAAATACACTCAGGCACACTTAATTATATATATAGGTGGTGGAGAACTACAAGTTGTTGGTGGTCTGATCGGCAGGCATAAACTAGGCAAGACGGATGGGGGAGGATGAGAGGGTGAGAGAGGATGGTGATGAAGAAGAAGGCGTTGAGGAACTTAAAAGGTGTTGGAGAAGCTTGCTGAAGTTTTTGCCGAATTGCCGATGTCTTCCTCATCCGTCGGAGGCCTCCTTTTATAGACGTCCTATCCTTGCACGAGAAGCCTCTCGAGAATCTTGCTGTGGAAGCCTTGTCACGAGTCTTTACTGTTGACGTCTTGTCTCCGTTAGGGATCTTCACTGTTGACGTCTTGTCTGTACTATTGTTGTCAGGAATCTTCACTGTTGACGTCTTGTCAGGAATCTGTACTGTTGCTGTCAGGAATCTCCACTGTTGACGTCTTGCACGAGAAGCCTCTAGAGAATCTTATACTGTTGATATCAATTGCCAGGACTCTTTGCTGTAGGAGTCGAACTTTTTATGCCTGTTGTCTGGTGAAGCCTTTTGAGGATCCAATGTTTAAGATTTGAGGGAGCCCCCCCCCCTTTTTTTTTTCATATATTATTATTACATATCCACTTGAACTCTGTTGGGATATCTAAATTTCTCTGGTTGAAAGCTATATCTTGTAACAACTTTATCGCCTCGTGCTTTTGCCCCTTTGGAAAACTAAATTTTGCATTATAGTCTTTCGTAGCAATTATTCTTCATCCATCTGTCATGACTGAGTAGTTGCTGATATTTTTGATGAGCTTTCTCGCTCTGTCAACTAGCTCAATAAAACTACTGTACCATAATTGTAATTGACTCCTTCAATGTTGTATTTTGGGTCAAATTTCTGCCATTGCTCAGGGTAGCCGAATATCCATATTTGATATGGCTGGAAAAATTTAGTCTCTTCCCTCCATCCAACCATGCTAAATATTTGGAAGGTGAACAAATGATGATAATTAATGCTGGTGGCTAGTTTGTGGCTGAAGAACCTTAGTATTGCTGGTAATTTGCACCATTCATGTTCTCCTCGTAGTCTGTAGCATAGTTGGCTTACAAGCCCCCATTCGACCCCTTGGATGTCCCACATTCATTCTTTCATGAATTTGAAAAGATTTGGATAGTTATTCCGAGCTAGGACAATATCTGTTCTATTTCTTGATAAGATTCCTCTTATATTTTCTTTGTGATCGAGCGTCATTGTTTTGATACTCAGGAAAATATCTTCAGGGAATGCTTGTCTAGCTTCCTCGAGAGTATGTCTTCTTTTTGTCTTTTCTGACATAATCACTTCTTTTCCTTTCTTTGATTTTTCCTGTAAGATAGTTAGTACATAATTATCTATTTACGAAAAATTACTCTTAATAACTGAACTCGACAGCTCCTTCGATAGCCTCTTGCCGAGATGTCGATCCTGGCATGAGAGGTATACTGAGCTTTTGGGTTATTTCTTTCGGGCTTAATTTTTGATTTCCTCCTAATAATTGTGGCAGTACTGGTTCTCTCATTCCTTCCCCGGTAATTGATCTCCTAGCCACCTCTCTGGTTTGTCTTTCACTATTGCTTTTTGTAAGTAAAGTTTGTTTTGAATTATTTTTAATATATAGGCTATTTCCGGAACTTTGTATTTCTATCCCTCCAAAGTATTTTGGTTCTTCGGTCTGGATTAAATCTTCAAGGAACCACTGTCTAGGTACTGTGAGATCTTTTATATTCATTAGTCGGGGCTTGATTTCTTCCTCGAAAGGTTTTGGTTCGAATATTTCGATTATTTCTAGTTGGTTTGAAACTGTTCTTGCCTCTGTGGTCTGGGTTAATTCATGAATCGTTGTATATTCTATGGCCAGATCGTGTGAGTTGGTTTTCATGTTCATTCCTTGGGTCTTGATTTTCAGTCGTACAGTATCTATTATGTTTGGGTCAGATATAGAGATAAAATAGTTGGGTCGAATATTGAACCACACGGTTTGGTTAACTAGATTGGATTGAAATCCTCCTATTAGAGCCTGATGGCAATTGGTGAATCGATTGTCCATTACGAGTGTTATTTTCGGTATATCTATGCCAGCTTTAAATAGCGCATTAATTTTAATTTGAATCAGGCCAACGTGGATATAGCAAATTTCTGGGTACTTTTTTTCTGGATTATCATCATTATCTTCCTTTTCGTCCTCTCTAGTTCTGTCTATGATACTGGGTCCAGCTTTTTCTTGATTGGGATTATATCCATAATGACTTAATAGACCCTTAAATTTTTTATGGATTTCTTTGAGTTGTTGGGTCAGATCCTCTTTGGTTTCTGGGGTTAGGTCGGGACTTCTATCCTTTTCTATTCGGAAAACTACCTCATCAATTTTTTTTTTGGAATAACTGGGGATGTTCATTGTACCATATATATTATTATACATGGTGTCATATTTACTACAACTTGTTCTACATATCTCGCAATCGCACAATATGCCGGTAGCCATCTAAGATATCGGTGGAAAACTAGTTCTGAGTAGCCTATGGTGCCTAAAACCGTCTCCTAAGGGTCAACCTACAAACGCCTATCCACGGCAACAAAGGGCTTACTTTAGAAATCTGGGCTTTAAGATTACTCAATTCTAGTAAGGGATACTTAGAGTGCAACTAGGACAGTAATGATACGGATTGTAAAAGTATAGATCAAAATTATAGTCTATTTGATACCGTATAAGTGCTATATGTGCTATAAATCATTCTCTAATTTTCCTTGGTTTGTTCTACAAACATAGAGAATTATTTAATAAAAACAGATAGCTTGAATAACTTCAGAAACAAACGGTACATACCGGAACAGTAGCCATTATACCGGAGACTCTTTGTACAGACTGCAGACCCCTACCGCCCAAAAGGAACGTCCCCCCGGGCTCTGATACCAGCTAAGTTACACACTACTATGCTGCAGTGCAGCTGAAGCAGAAGAAGAAGAAAATACAAAGGGAAATACACTCAGGCACACTTAATTATACATATAGGTGGTGGAGAACTACAAGTTGTTGGTGGTCTGATCGGCAGGCATAAACCAGGCAAGACGGATGGGGGAGGATGAGAGGGTGAGAGAGGATGGTGATGAAGAAGAAGGCGTTGAGGAACTTAAAAGGTGTTGGAGAAGCTTGCTGATGTTTTTGCCGAATTGCCGATGTCTTCCTCATCCGTCAGAGGCCTCCTTTTATAGACGTCCTATCCTTGCACGAGAAGCCTCTCGAGAATCTTGCTGTGGAAGCCTTGTCACGAGTCTTTACTGTTGACGTCTTGTCTCCGTCAGGGATCTTCACTGTTGATGTCTTGTCTGTACTATTGTTGTCAAGAATCTTCGCTGTTGATGTCTTGTCAGGAATCTGTACTGTTGCTGTCAGGAATCTCCACTGTTGACGTCTTGCACGAGAAGCCTCTGGAGAATCTTGTACTGTTGATGTCAGTTGCCAGGACTCTTTACTGTAGGAGTCGAACTTTTTATGCCTGTTGTCTGGTGAAGCCTTTTGAGGATCCAATGTTTAAGATTTGAGGGAGCCCCCCCCTTTTTTTCATATATTATTATTGCATATCCACTTGAACTCTGTTGGGATATCTAAATTTCTCTGGTTGAAAGCTATATCTTGTAACAACTTTATCGCCTCGTGCTTTTGCCCCTTTGGAAAACTAAATTTTGCATTATAGTCTTTCGTGGCGATTATTCTTCTTCCATCTGTCATGACTGAGTAGTTGCTAATATTTTTGATGAGCTTTCTCGCTCTGTCAACTAGCTCAATAAAACTACTGTACCATAATTAATTGTAATTGACTCCTTCAATGTTGTATTTTGAGTCAAATTTCTGCCATTGCTCAGGGTAGCCGAATATCCATATTTGATATGGCTGGAAAAATTTAGTCTCTTCCCTCCATCCAACCATGCTAAATATTTGGAAGGTGAACAAATGATGATAATTAATGCTGGTGGCTAGTTTGTGGCTGAAGAACCTTAGTATTGCTGGTAATTTGCACCATTCATGTTCTCCTCGTAGTCTGTAGCATAGTTGGCTTACAAGCCCCCATTCGACCCCTTGGATGTCCCACATTCCTTCTTTCATGAATTTGAAAAGCTTGGGATAGTTATTCCGAGCTAGGACAATATCTATTCTATTTCTTGATAAGATTCCTCTTATATTTTCTTTGTGATCGAGCGTCATTATTTTGATACTCAGGAAAATATCTTCAGGGAATGCTTGTCTAGCTTCCTCGAGAGTATGTCTTCTTTTTGTCTTTTCTGACATAATCACTTCTTTTCCTTTCTTTGATTTTTCCTGTAAGATAGTTAGTACATAATTATCTATTTACGAAAAATTACTCTTAATAACTGAACTCGACAGCTCCTTCGATAGCCTCTTGCCTAGATGTCGATCCTGGCATGAGAGGTATACTGAGCTTTTGGGTTATTTCTTTCGGGCTTAATTTTTGATTTCCTCCTAATAATTGTGGCAGTACTGGTTCTCTCATTCCTTCCCCGGTAATTGATCTCCTAGCCACCTCTCTGGTTTGTCTTTCACTATTGCTTTTTGTAAGTAAAGTTTGTTTTGAATTATTTTTAATATATAGGCTATTTCCGGAACTTTGTATTTCTATCCCTCCAAAGTATTTTGGTTCTTCGGTCTGGATTAAATCTTCAAGGAACCACTGTCTAGGTACTGTGAGATCTTTTATATTCATTAGTCGGGGCTTGATTTCTTCCTCGAAAGGTTTTGGTTCGAATATTTCGATTATTTCTCGTTGGTTTGAAACTGTTCTTGCCTCTGTGGTCTGGGTTAATTCATGAATCGTTGTATATTTTATGGCCAGATCGTGTGAGTTGGTTTTCATGTTCATTCCTTGGGTCTTGATTTTCAGTCGTACAGTATCTATTATGTTTGGGTCAGATATAGAGATAAAATAGTTGGGTCGAATATTGAACCATACGGTTTGGTTAACTAGATTGGATTGAAATCCTCCTATTAGAGCCTGATGGCAATTGGTGAATCGATTGTCCATTACGAGTGTTATTATCGGTATATCTATGCCAGCTCTAAATAGCGCATTAATTTTAATTTGAATCAGGCCAACGTGGATATAGCGAATTTCTAGGTACTTCTTTTTCCATCTTCGTACCTTTTCACGACTAAAGATGGGAATATCTACTCTTCCTCCGGCTGATAGATTTGCTGTTGTGTTTCCGTTAAAGTTTTCGATTATTCTTCTAGAGAAGAAATTGAACCGTGAAATTTTGTAAATTTATGTTTTCTTTATTAGTTGATGTTTCTTCATTCTATCGATATCTTCTGGACTAAAAACTGTTTCTTTTCCAACTACATCTCCTAATGTTATATTGTCTAATTCTGATACTGGGGGTGTTATTGGACCTAAATCTTCACTTATCATGAAAAATAGTTCGTCATCTGAATCATTTTCGACTTCTAGTTCATAAAGTATTACATCTGTTGGCACGACTTCTTCACCCAAACATATTTCAACTTCCTGTTCTTCCATATATTTTATCATTTTTTGAGCGTTCTTTCCTCTCCTAGGACAATCCCTAGCAAAATGTCCTTCTTCATCGCATACAAAGCACCTGCAATTCTTTTTGTCCTTTTGTGCTGGAGGTTCTCTATGTGTGGACGACTCATCTTTCTTTCTAACATATTTATTATTTCTGTCAAACCCTCTACTCCTTGTCCATGGTTTCCATCGAAACCTTTTTCTAAAAGTTGTTTTTGTCGTTTTCTCACTCCCAATTTTCCATTTTTCGCCAATTATTTTTTCGCAGCACCTTATTCTTTTAGAGGAGTTACTTATTGTGTTTTTCATTTTTTTGTAGGATTTTATAGTAAGACAGTCGTCTAGTATAATCTTAAGCGTATAGTGTATTCGGTGTCCTAAATTATCCTTTGTCTCAACTCGCTTTAAATAGTCTGGGTATCCGTTTCTTGTTTTGGTATCCCATGGACTAGGAAGTTTGTGGAAGAAAGGATCAAGCCAATTCTGTATCTTATCGTAATCTAATTTGTAGAAGTACTTTGAAAATGTTTTGCAGTATTCTTCGAATTCACATATCTCGCATAATTCGATTTTAGATAGTGCATATAAAACTTCTTCTTCTTGAGACTTCTCATCTATATATCCACATAAATTCTCTTTAATGATCTTTATGAAATCATTGAGAATCTTTTCAAAACTTGCGAACTTATCGCTTTCTCCCCACTCATTCCGTTTACTTTTTCCTTCTTCTGAGTTTATCCATTGTTTCATCCACTGCAAGACATCTCCTTGTAAAGTTCCTGTAATGTAATCGACAAATCTTTCATTGTCCTATGATCCTTCATGATTTGTGATTACGACGGCTAGAGATTGCGCCCAATCATCTATAACTTTTTATTTATCCTTGAAATGTATATTGGATAGATCTAGATAGGTTCCTCCCTGGGATACGCTCCTTTTTATTAGATCGTCGATTCTCAAACTCCCTCCTACTTGTGGTTTGTTTAAATCTATTGCCGTTTTGCTATCTTCCCCCACATGTATTATTTCACTATCAGAATCAAATCTTATGTCGTGTTCAGACCCGTACTCATCGTGTATAGTCATCCCATAGTCCTCGTTATCTGAATCTGTGGCGCTTTCTGGCTCTTCTTCACTTTCTATGTTATATACTTCGGGATCAAAATTAAAATGGTGTAGCAGCTCCTTATTTTGTTGGTAGGTTTCCTGCATTCTATTTACTAAATGGTCTCTTTCCTGAGTAGTATTACATGGATCCTGATATAGCTCTTTCCAACAGTTAATTAGCTCCACAATCGAGTCATGCTCTTTTCTGGAGTATTTCCTATTTACTTGCATCATGTTTATCTGTTCGCTTTGTTTCTTCTGTCTTAAACTTGTTCCTAGACCATCAATTCGATCTAATCTTCCTAATATTTCTCTTACTTCTTTGTCAAATTTTGTTATTTCTTTGTCGAATTGTTCTGAGAGATTATCTCGAACAGTTTTACAGAACTTTGAAATATATATTTCATTTTGCTCTATTACCTGATCTATTTTTTTCTCAATCCTACCAAACCTCCAGACTTCAAAATCAAATAGGGTGTTGAGAAAACTTATAATATTTGCTAGATTTTTATCTGTTGCTACCGAGAAATATTCTAAATGACTATAATCCCTTCTACAGTTCTCATATATGCATGGTATATCGCTAGCCATCTAGGATATCGCTTGGTAACTAGCTCTGAGTAGCCTATGGTGCCTAAAACCGTCTCCTGAGGGTCACCCATAAACGCCTACTCGTGGCAACAAAGGGATTACTTTAGGAATCTGGGCTTCAAGGTTACTCAAATCTAACAGGGGATACTTAGACTGAAACTAGGATAATAATCACGCAAGTTGAGAGATGGTATTATAGTCAATTTAAAAACAGATAACTTGAATAACTTCAGAAACAAACGGTACATACCAGAATAGTAGCCATCACACCGGAGACTCTTTGTACAGACTGCAGACCCCTACCGCCCAAAAGGAATGTCCCCCCGGGCTCTGATACCAACTAAGTTACACACTACTACTGCTGCAGTGCAGCTGAAGCAGAAGAAGAAGAAAATACAAAGGGAAATACGCTCAGGCACACTTAATTATACATATAGGTGGTGGAGAACTATAAGCTGTTGGTGGTCTGATCGGCAGGCATAAACCAGACAAGACGGATGGGGGAGGATGAGAGGGTGAGAGAGGATGGTGATGAAGAAGAAGGCGTTGAGGAACTTAAAAGGTGTTGGACAAGCTTGCTGATGTTTTTGCCGAATTGCCGATGTCTTCCTCATCCGTCGGAGGCCTCCTTTTATAGACGTCCTATCCTTGCACGAGAAACCTCTCGAGAATCTTGCTGTGGAAGCCTTGTCACGAGTCTTTACTGTTGACGTCTTGTCTCCGTCAGGGATCTTCGCTGTTGACGTCTTGTCTGTACTATTGTTGTCAGGAATCTTCACTGTTGATGTCTTGTCAGGAATCTGTACTGTTGCTGTCAGGAATCTCCACTGTTGACATCTTGCATGAGAAGCCTCTAGAGAATCTTGCTGTGGAAACCTCTGTTTGATGTCTTGTCTGTACTGTTGATGTCAGGATCCGTATTGGAATCTTACTGTGGGAGTCCTGTCGCGAATCTTGTATTGTTGGCGCCAGAAGCCTGCTGTTTGTTTTCTTTGTTGCTGAAGCCTTGGATCCAATGTTTAGGATTTGAGGGAGCCTTTTTTTTTTTTACAAAAATTTAATAAAATTGTCGGATACTGAAGCTTCTGGGGATGCAAGATTTATCCATCCATTTGTGGATACGTCAGCGTCGTCCCATCCTGTTGGTGTAATTGTTGCCTCTAATATTCCTTGTTGGTTCAGATATGATCTTGGGACTAACTTTTTCATTTTTAGTTTTCTGTATAGAACATAGTATTCGAACTTTCTAGATCCTTCTCCAAGTAACCCGACTGCTGGGTTGCCTTCTTCGAATAGTTGTTTTAGAAGTCCTTGTACTGAGACTCCCCTGCTGAAGGCTTCTTCGGTTACGTCGATTTCCACTTCGGCCTCAACATTCGCTTCTATCTCCTCTTCGCCTTGCTGTGTGTTGTTGCATGCTTATGATCCTTCTGGTGTTGTATTCTCGAACTGCGGCACTTTCTCTGATTTGTTTATTGTAGCGGGGCTGGGTAACTTTTGTTCTAAAAGTTTACCCATGTTTATTAGAGCTTCAGCCTGTCTAGGGGTTGCTCCCCTAATAGTTCCCTCATTAAGGGTGTTTATATAATCCGAGCAGACCTTTTTCAAGGCCTTGAGTTCTGATTCTTGTTCCATTACAAGATTTGCTAAGTTTCCCATGTGCTTGTGGAAAGCGCGTCGAGTTCCAATTCCCAGATTTGCTCTCTGGTGGGCTCGCCATGCTCCATTTATTTCGGAGTAAAATGCGGGTGGGATTTCTAATTTGGGAAAGTTCGCTACTTTTGGCTCGAGTATGTAATGGGTGAGATTCGAATTTCTTCTCCTAAGTATGGGTTCTGCCGTGACATTTCCCAGGTTAGAATGGCATCTTCTTTGGAGTAGTAATGTCTGCAACAGGATCTGTTAAAATTGAATATCTGCTCATAGCATTTTTCCAGTTTGTGTAGATGCCTGGCTGGTATCCCACGAATACAACAAACGCTGCTGGAACAGGAACACTATTTGCTATAGCTTTCCCTTTATCCCCTCTCTGCAAAAAATAGATTTATAAGTTACTTAGTAATTATTGGGTTGGCTTAGGTAATCCGCAATAAAATTATCCTTTCCTTTAACATGCTCGATTTCGAAGGAGTATTGGGCTATCTCGTTATACCATTGCATGCGTTTCCCAGAGGTTTTTCTTGTATTTACTAGAAAATCCCTAACGGCTTTATTATCTGTTCTGATTATAAAATATTCTGGTGCAAGAAATATTTGAAATTTCTGTAGAGCTAATTTTATAGTATATAGTTCCTTTTCAAATATTATCCACTTTAGTTCATTTGGTTTTAATTTTCCAGAATTATACCCACAAAGTCTCTCATATTTTAATATCTTTTGTGGTATGCTTCTTTTCCTGAGTCTGATTCTGTTTTGGGATAGAGGTGGATCTTCTTCATCCCAGTTTTCTTTTGGAATTGCTTTTAGTGCACATCCCCAATATTCTTCTGACGCATCTGTGTCCAAAATTAGTTTATCTCCAAGTTTTGGTAGGTAGACTTCTGGTGCCTTCTCGGCGAGTTGCTTAATTTGACTCAGGACGTTTTTATCTTTATCTGTCCAGATGAAATCTTGATTTTTATTTAGTTTCTTTAGTAAAGGTATTTCTTCTTTCGTGAGTTCTCGTAGAAAATTTCTCCCGTAATTCAATAGCCCTAGCAGGCTTTGTAGTTGTTTTTTATCTTTTATTTCTTCGGGAAACTCCTTAATTTTTGAAATGATGTGCTTCTATAGCTGAATTCCATCTTTATCTAGAATAATTCTAAGAAATTCTATTGACTCCTTTTCGATTTCAATTTTTTTTGGAGAGAGTATTATCCCGTGTTTTCTAAAGATGTCACTAATGATTTTTAAATGTCTCTTATGTTCTTCTTTTGTTTTTGAAAAGATCAGGATGTCATCAATATATACGACACAGAAATATTTTAGACTATTAAAGATTGAGTCCATCCATCTTTGAAATATTTGGGGTGCAGTGTTTAACCCAAATGGCATGACATTCCAGTGAAAGTGTCCTCGTGGCGTACTAAAAGCTGTTAGTGGTTTCGATTCTTCCATCATTTTTAGTTGCCAGAAACCAGATTTACAGTCGAATTTGCTGAATACTCTAGATCCTTTTGTTAAGTTTATTAGGACTTCCTTCCTAGGGATAAAATAACCATCAAATTTTAGATTTTGATTTAGTCTCTTGTAATTGATTACCATTCGTGGCTTTTTTCTTTTTACTTCGTTAAGATTTCTGACCATAAATGCTGGACTAGAGTGCGGGCTGGTGGTTTTCTCTATTAGACCTGTGTTTATCAGTTCATTTATCTGGTTGTTGAACTCGTCTATATCTTGCCTAGTATAGAGCATGGGTTTTACCCTAATGATTACGTTGTCGTCTCTTAATTGAATTTTATAAAACCTTGGGCTTCGATCCCATAACTTTAATGGGTTCTCACTAAAATTTTCACTAAGTGTTTTGTAAAGCCAGTGGGTCTGTTCTAACTCTTGAATTGTTTCACATCTTTTCAGTGAGTTTTCACTGTCTGGGAGATCTTTTGGGGGAGAAAAATCTTCCGTACATTTATATCTAGGTCCTTCCAAAAGTGGCATGTCAATCCTTCGGGTTTGATTTCCTTCTTGTTGATGTAAAGACACCATTTGTTTTTCTACGATCATGGGTAGGTATTCTCCGATAAAATTGTTTCCTAAAACCATGTCCCCCATCATATGTGGAAAGTATAAGAATTTTGGTATAATGAATTTTTTCTCATTAAGCCAAATTTCCATGTTCTTGGCTTTGCTTTGGATAGTTGTTTTATGTGCACTAATCCCTGTTATTTTAATTGGATATTTCATTGGTTCCCATTTTTCTAGTGGTATGGCATTTTCTCGGCAAGAGGAGACTGTGGCCCCTGTATCTAGTAGTGCATGTAACGAGTATTGTTTATAGCCCTTGAACCTAAATGTTCCTTTAACATAATTAAACCTTCTTCCTTGTTTTGGTGCGAAGATTATCTCGTCAAATCTTATCGTGTATTCTTCCTCTTTGTTAAGGGGTTCTTCGGAATTTAGGATAATCTCCTCAACTGTTCTTCCTACATCATTATTTTGACTATTATTTTCTTTATCCTTAATTGAGCTGTTTTTTGTTGTTTCCTCTTCACTACCTTTCTTTTTTTCTGGATTATCATCATTATCTTCCTTTTCGTCATCTCTAGTTCTGTCTATGATACTGGGTCCAGCTTTTTCTTGATTGGAATTATATCCATAATGACTTAATAGACCCTTAAATTTTTTATGGATTTCTTTGAGTTGTTGGGTCAGATCCTCTTTGGTTTCTGGGGTTAGGTCGGGACTTCTATCCTTTTCTTTTAATCTTTCTATTCGGAGAACTACCTCATCAAATTTTTTTTTGGAATAACTGGAGATGTTCATTATACCATATATATCATTATACATGGTGTCATATTTACTACAACTTGTTCTACATATCTCGCAATCGCACAATATGCCGGTAGCCATCTAAGATATCGGTAGAAAACTAGCTCTGAGTAGCCTATGGTGCCTAAAACCGTCTCCTAAGGGTCACCCTACAAACGCCTATCCACGGCAACAAAGGGTTTACTTTAGGAATCTGGGCTTTAAGATTACTCAATTCTAGTAAGGGACACTTAGAGTGCAACTAGAGCAGTAATGATACGGATTGTGAAAGTATAGATCAAAATTATAGTCTATTTGATACCGTATAAGTGCTATATGTGCTATAAATCCTTCTCTAATTTTCCTTGGTTTTTTCTACAAACATAGAGAATTATTTAATAAAAACAGATAGCTTGAATAACTTCAGAAACAAACGGTACATACCGGAACAGTAGCCATCACACCGGAGACTCTTTGTACAGACTGCAGACCCCTACCGCCCAAAAGGAACGTCCCCCCGGGCTCTGATACCAGCTAAGTTACACACTACTATGCTGCAGTGCAGCTGAAGCAGAAGAAGAAGAAAATACAAAGGGAAATACACTCAGGCACACTTAATTATACATATAGGTGGTGGAGAACTACAAACTGTTGGTGATCTGATCGGCAGGCATAAACCAGACAAGACGGATGGGGGAGGATGAGAGGGTGAGAGAGGATGGTGATGAAGAAGAAGGCGTTGAGGAACTTAAAAGGTATTGGAGAAGCTTGCTGATGTTTTTGCCGAATTGCCGATGTCTTCCTCATCCGTCGGAGGCCTCCTTTTATAGACGTCCTATCCTTGCACGAGAAACTCTCGAGAATCTTGCTGTGGAAGCCTTGTCACGAGTCTTTACTGTTGACGTCTTGTCTCCGTCAGGGATCTTCACTGTTGACGTCTTGTCTGTACTATCGTTGTCAGGAATCTTCACTGTTGACGTCTTGTCAGGAATCTGCACTGTTGCTGTCAGGAATCTCCACTGTTGACGTCTTGCACGAGAAGCCTCTGGAGAATCTTGCTGTGGAAGCCTCTGTTTGACGTCTTGTCTGTACTGTTGATGTCAGGATCCGTATTGGAATCTTACTGTGGGGTCCTGTCGCGAATCTTGTATTGTTGGCACCAGAAGCCTGCTGTTTGTTTTCTTTGTTGCTGAAGCCTTGGATCCAATGTTTAGGATTTGAGAGAGCCCTTTTTTTTTTTACAAAATTTAATAAAATTGTCGGATACTGAAGCTTCTGTGGATGCAAGATTTATCCATCCATTTGTGGATATGTCAGCGTCGTCCCATCCTGTTGGTGTAATTGTTGCCTCTAATATTCCTTGTTGGTTCAGATATGATCTTGGGACTAATTTTTTCATTCTTAGTTTTCCGTATAGAACATAGTATTCGAACTTTCCAGATCCTTCTCCAAGTAACCCAACTGCTGGGTTGCCTTCTTCGAATAGTTGTTTTAGAAGTCCTTGTACTGAGACTCCCTTGCTGAAGGCTTCTTCGGTTACGTCGATTTCCACTTCGGCCTCGACATTCGCGTCTATCTCCTCTTCTCCTTGCTGTGTGTTGTTGCATGCTTGTGATCCTTCTGGTGTTGTATTCTCGAACTGCGGCGCTTTCTCTGATTTGTTTATTGTAGCGGGGCTGGGTAACTTTTGTTATAAAAGTTTACCCATGTTTATTAGAGCTTCAGCCTGTCTAGGGGTTGCTCCCCTAATAGTTCCCTCATTAAGGGTGTTTATATAATCCGAGCAGACCTTTTTCAAGACCTTGAGTTCTGATTCTTGTTTCATTACAAGATTTGCTAAGTTTCCCATGTGCTTGTGGAAAGCGCTTCGAGTTCCAATTCCCAGATTTGCTCTCTGGTGGGCTCGCCATGCTCCATTTATTTCGGAGTAAAATGGGGGTGGGATTTCTAATTTGGGAAAGTTCGCTACTTTTGGCTCGAGTATGTAATGGGTGAGATCTCGAATTTCTTCTCCTAAGTATGGGTTCTGCCGTGACATTTCCCAGGCTAGGATGGCATCTTCTTTGGAGTAGTAATGTCTGCAACAGGATCCGTTAAAATCGAATATCTGCTCATAGCATTTTTTCCAGTTTGTGTAGATGCCTGGCTGGTATCCCATGAATACAACAAACGCTGCTGGAACATGAACACTATTTGCTATAGCTTTCCCTTTATCCCCTCTCTGTAAAAAATAGATTTATAAGTTACTTAGTAATTATTGGGTCGGCTTAGGTAATCCGCAATAAAATTATCCTTTCCTTTAACATGCTCGATTTCGAAGGAGTATTGGGCTATCTCGTTATACCATTGCATGCGTTTCCCAGAGGTTTTTCTTATATTTACTAGAAAATCCCTAACGGCTTTATTATCTGTTCTGATTATAAAATATTCTGGTGCAAGAAATATTTGAAATTTCTGTAGAGCTAATTTTATAGTATACAGTTCCTTTTAAAATATTATCCACTTTAGTTCATTTGGTTTGAATTTTCTAGAATTATACCCACAAAGTCTCTCATATTTTAATATCTTTTGTGGTATGCTTCTTTTCCTGAGTCTGATTCTGTTTTGGGATAGAGGTGGATCTTCTTCGTCCCAGTTTTCTTTTGGAATTGCTTTTAGTGCACATCCCCAATATTCTTCTGACGCATCTGTGTCCAAAATTAGTTTATCTCCAAGTTTTGGTAGGTAGACTTCTGGTGCCTTCTCGGCGAGTTGCTTAATTTGCCTCAGGACGTTTTTATCTTTATCTGTCCAGATGAAATCTTGATTTTTATTTAGTTTCTTTAGTAAAGGTATTTCTTCTTTCGTGAGTTCTCGTAGAAAGTTTCTCCCGTAATTCAATAGCCCTAGCAGGCTTTGTAGTTGTTTTTTATCTTTTATTTCTTCGGGAAACTCCTTAATTTTTGAAATGATGTGCTTCTGTAGCTGAATTTCATCTTTATCTAGAATAATTCCAAGAAATTCTATTGACTCCTTTACGATTTCGATCTTTTTTGGAGAGAGTATTATCCCGTGTTTTCTAAAGATGTCACTAATAATTTTTAAATGTCTCTTATGTTCTTCTTTTGATTTTGAAAAGACCAGGATGTTATCAATATATACGACACAGAAATCTTTTAAACTATTAAAGATTGAGTCCATCCATCTTTGAAATATCTGGGGTGCAGTGTTTAACCCAAATGGCATGACATTCCAGTGAAAGTGTCCTCGTGGCATACTAAAAGCTATTAGTGGTTTCGATTCTTCCGTCATTTTTAGTTGCTAGAAACTAGATTTACAGTCGAATTTGCTGAATACTCTAGATCCTTTTATTAAGTTTATCAGGACTTCCTTCCTAGGGATAAAATAACCATCGAATTTTAGATTTTGATTTAGTCTCTTGTAATTGATTACCATTCGTGGCTTTTTTCTTTTTACTTCGTTAAGATTTCTGACCATAAATGCTGGACTAGAGTGGGGGCTGGTGGTTTTCTCTATTAGACCTGTGTTTATCAGTTCATTTATCTAGTTGTCGAACTCGTCTATATCTTGCCTAGTATAGAGCATGGGTTTTACCCTAATGATTACGTTGTCGTCTCTTAATTGAATTTTACAAAACCTTGGGCTTCGATCCCATAACTTTAATGGGTTCTCACTAAAATTTTCACTAAGTGTTTTGTAAAGCCAGTGGGTCTGTTCTAACTCTTGAATTGTTTCGCATCTTTTCAGTGAGTTTTCACTGTCTGGGGTATCTTTTGGGGGAGAAAAATCTACTGTACATTTATATCTAGGTCCTTCCAAAAGTGGCATGTCAATCCTTCGGGTTTGATTTCCTTCTTGTTGATGTAAAGACACCATTTGTTTTTCTACGATCATGGGTAGGTATTCTTCGATAAAATTGTTTCCTAAAACGATGTCCCCATTCATATGTGGAAAGCATAAGAGTTTTGGTATAATGAATTTTTTCTCATTAAGCCAAATTTTACGTTCTTGTTTTTGCTTTGGATAGTTGTTTTATGTGCACTGATCCCTGTTATTTTAATTGGATATTTCATTGGTTCCCATTTTTCTAGTGGTATGGCATTTTCTCGGCAAGAGGAGACTGTGGCCCCTGTATCTAGTAGTGCATGTAACGAGTATTGTTTTTAGCCCTTGAACCTAAATGTTCCTTTAACATAATTAAACCTTCTTCCTTGTTTTGGTGCGAAGATTATCTCGTCAAATCTTATCGTGTATTCTTCCTCTTTGTTAAGGGGTTCTTCGAAATTTAGGATGATTTCCTCAACTGTTCTTCCTACATCATTATTTTGACTATTATTTTCTTTATCCTTAATTGAGCTGTTTTTTGTTGTTTCCTCTTCACTACCTTCCTTTTTTTTCTGGATTATCATCATTATCTTCCTTTTCGTCCTCTCTAGTTCTGTCTATGATACTGGGTCCAGCTTTTTCTTGATTGGGATTATATCCATAATGACTTAATAGACCCTTAAATTTTTTATGGATTTCTTTGAGTTGTTGGGTCAGATCCTCTTTGGTTTCTGGGGTTAGGTCGGGACTTCTATCCTTTTCTTTTAATCTTTCTATTCAGAGAACTATCTCATCAATTTTTTTTTTGGAATAACTGGGGATGTTCATTATACCATATATATCATTATACATGGTGTCATATTTACTACAACTTGTTCTACATATCTCGCAATCGCACAATATGCCGGTAGCCATCTAAGATATCGGTGGAAAACTAGCTCTGAGTAGCCTATGGTGCCTAAAACCGTCTCCTAAGTGTCACCCTACAAACGCCTATCCACGGAACAAAGGGTTTACTTTAGAAATCTGGGCTTTAAGATTACTCAATTTTAGTAAAGGACACTTAGAGTGCAACTAGGACAGTAATGATACGGATTGTGAAAGTATAGATCAAAATTATAGTCTATTTGATACCGTATAAGTGCTATATGTGCTATAAATCATTCTCTAATTTTCCTTGGTTTTTTCTACAAACATAGAGAATTATTTAATAAAAACAGATAGCTTGAATAACTTCAGAAACAAACGGTACATACCGGAACAGTAGCCATCACACCAGAGACTCTTTGTATAGACTGCAGACCCCTACTAGTATTTTCCAAGTTGGACCTTAAGTCTGGATATCACTAAGTGAAAGTGAAGGAATCAAACATTCCTAAAACAGCATTCCGAACTCGATATGGGCATTTTGAATTCTTAGTGATGCCATTCGGAGTAACAAATGCACCTGTAATTTTTATGAACTTAATGAATCGAATTTTCCTTCCATATTTGGATAAATTCGTTGTGGTGTTCATAGATGACATATTGGTGTATTCTAAGACCCAAGAAGATCACACTAAGCATTTAAGGGTAATCTTGGAGACGCTAAGGAAGGAGAAATTATATGGGAAGCTCAGCAAATATGAATTTTGGCTGAAGAGTGTTTCATTTTTGAGACACATTATTTCTCAAGGAGGAATCTCTGTTGATCCTGGCAAGATTTCAGCAGTGAAGGATTGGCCGATTCTGAAAAATGTTTCAGAAGTGAGGAGCTTTCTGGGATTGGCAGGTTATTATCGAAAGTTCCTTCAGGACTTTTCTAAGATTGAAGGGCCTCTGACCAAACTCCTGAGAAAAGGAGAGAAGTACGACTGGACAGTCGAATGTGATGCAGCTTTCAATGAGTTGAAGAGGAGGCTCACAACAACACCAGTATTAGCCGTTCCGGAAGGGACCGAAGGAATGGTTGTGTACAGTGATGCGTCCGGCAAAGGACTAGGTTGTGTGTTGATGCAACGGGGACGGGTCATAGCTTATGCTTCTAGACAATTGAGGCCACATGAGAAAATCTATCCCACACATGATTTGGAGCTTGCAGCTGTGATTTTTGCATTGAAGATTTGGAGACACTACTTGTTGGGTAGTAGAGTAGAGATTTATATAGACCATAAGAGCCTTAAGTATATCTTCACACAGAAAGAACTTAATATGAGACAGAGAAGGTGGCTTGAATTGATGGCAGATTATGACATCAACTTGCAGTACCATCCGGGTAAGATCAATGTGGTACCAGATGCTTTAAGCAGGAAGCCAATGGCAATGGTTCTAACTCAGTAAAAAGAGCTACTTGAAGAGATTATAAAGTTAGAATTAGAAATTTTCTTACCCGGTACTGAGGCTCAAATGCTGGCTTTGCAACTTCAACCTTCATTGGTAGAGAAAATTAAAGAAGCTTAGAAAGATGATCCTAAGTTGCAAAGATTTCAAAGACAAGTAGAAGGACAGAGAACAGATTTATGTATTCACGCAGATGGGTCTCATCGATTTGGTAACAGGTTGTGTATGCCCAAAGGAGAAATTCGGCAGGAAGGATTATCAGAGGCTCATAGTTCAGTCTATTCAGTCAATCCCGAAGGAACAAAGATGTATCAAGACATGAAGCAATATTTTTGGTGGCATGGAATGAAGCGTGAAATCGCCAAGTTTGTATCCAAATGCTTGACTTGTCAACAAGTTAAAGCAGAGCATCAAAGAATGCCGGGACTCCTTCAACCTCTACCCATACCTGAATCGAAATGGGAAAGAATTACTATGAATTTTGTTACCGCATTGCCACGTAGTCCCAAGGGTAATAATGCAATCTGGGTGATTGTGGACCGCCTTACTAAAGTAACGCATTTCATACCATTTCGTATAGGACAGTCTACCGAAATGTTGGCAAAGAAGTATATGCGTGAAGTGGTAAAATTACATGGTGTGCCAGTCAGTATTGTATTGGATCGAGATGCTCGGTTCACCTCTCAGTTTTGGAAGAAATTGCAAGATAGTCTGGGGTCAAAATTAGAATTCAGCACAGCATATCATCCAGAAACAGATGGTCAATCAGAAAGGACTATCCAGACATTGGAGGATATGTTGAGGGCCTGTATGCTTGACTTCGGGGGCTCATGGGAGGATTACCTGCATCTAGTGGAATTCGCCTACAATAATAGCTACCAAGCTAGCATCAAGATGGCACCATTTGAGGCTCTGTATGGAAAGAAATGTAGGTCTCCGTTATATTGGGATGATATTGGAGAAAGAAAACCGTTTGGACCAGAGATAATTACCCAGGCAGTAGATAAAATTAACTTAATACGGCAACATCTGAGAGCAGTCCAAGATCGACAGAAGAACTGGACAGACCAACGACGACGGTTTCTGGAAATTCAAGTTGGGGACTCAGTTTTCTTGAAGGTGTCGCCCACACGTGGAGTCATTCGCTTTGGCAATCGTGGGAAGTTAAGCCCAAGATTTATCGAACCCTTCCAAATCTTGGAACGGATATGCAAAGTCTCCTATCGCCTGGCACTACCGTCTACACTGGAGCAAGTACATAACGTTTTCCACGTCTCGCATTTAAAACGATATGTTCATGATGAAAAGCATATCGTGGATATTCAGAACTGGAGGTTGGACCAGACCTCTCCTATCCAGAAGAACTTGTCTCCATACTTGACCGAATGGAGAAGACTTTGAAGAACAAAGTAATTCCACTTGTGTTGATTTCTTGGAGTCGACATTCTAATCAGGAAGCAACTTGGGAGCGAGAGGAAGACATTCGAGGGCGTTTTCCACACTTATTTGAATAAAAGTATAGCCCCTCTCCATCATTTAAGTTTAAAGAAATTTCGAGGACGAAATTTTTCTTAAGGGGGGTAGAATGTAACGACCATTTTTTTTTTCAATTTTTTGAAATGAAAAAAAAATAAAAAAAAAAAAAAATCTGAAAATAATAATAATAATAATAAATATAAATATATATTGGGATCTGTTTGGATATAAATCTGAATAGTTGAGAAAAAAATTGGATAGAAATCTAAATAGTTGAAAGGAAATCAAATCTTAACCAAAAAAAAAAAATAATATTTTTTGTTGGATCTCAACTAAGTAGGCTATATCTTAATCCAAAATCTCATTCGCATCTCTCTTCTGGAACGTTGAGAAATTGGAACGCTTGCAGGACGTACGAGAAGAAGAAGAGCGGAAGCAAGGAAGGGAAACGACTCAGCCAAAGGTGAGTTTTTAAACTCACTTAACATGATATGCTTGTTCTTTATATAGTTCCTATTTTATTTAGATGCATAAATATTAAATCAAAAATAGTCCTATAAATTTTGTTAAAGATAGTTCTATGAATTTTACAATCACGATTGATTAGAATATTTATATTAATTTGTTTCAGGCGAAGGTATATTTGACAAAGAATAAAATTTGAATTTTCACCATTGTCAGCTTGCTTGATTATGCAGTTAAATAAATTGTCATTAGGATAAATTTCATCGATGCCTATGAAGTTTATAGATTGGAGTAGAGTTGGGCGTACAGTTTGAGTTTTGTACGATTTGACCGCATAAAGGATTAGTCTGCGATTGGATTGGTATTTTTGATATTATGTCCTCAGAAATTTTAAGTGTGCCCTAAGAATTTCCCTTCTCATTTATAATTGCTGGTTAAATTTTTCTCCCATTTTTTTCTACTTGTTTGTGAGCTCATTTTTCCTCCCTTGTTGTAAGCCACCATATTTTTTTTGGCAATGCCCACTTAGACTTTCCCCAATTCCATTGGCTAGGGCCCTGGTTTTTCTGAAAATTCTAAATGCGCACGTGAGCACCCTTTTTTCCCATGTTGTAACCACTACTACCCATCATGTGGTGCGCAGTTAGCAATACCCTCAATCTAAGGGGTTTGTGTTGGCTGGTTTTGGGACCCCTAAATGCACACATCACTATCCGTGAGCACCTTCTTCCCTTATGTTGTAAATCACTTTATTATTGATGATAGGGTGTACGCTTAGAACCACCCCCAAGTCATGATACTGCATTGGCTGGAATTAAGGAAATTTTCTTTGTGCGCACACATTTTCCAATGAGCACCATTTCCCCCCTATGTTATAAATCACTTCCTGTACGACATATGATGTGCGTTAGAGATATCCAAATCTTACGCATATAACTGCTATTGCTATCCGAATTCGCGGACATATAGAAAAAGAAAGATTAAATAAAAGCGACATGTTTCTATATTTCATAAATATGCATAAAATCCAACATGCGATTTTATAAGTTTTAATTCCAGTTGTTTGTTATATATTGAAAAGAAAGGAAAAATAATACTAATATAAGGTATGATAAGATACCGTATAAATGCAAATTGTTACTGTATAAGATTGGTGATAGATAATTAAATTACCGCAACGTTATATTGTCACTGATATTATTACTGTTCACTGAACTTTAATTATTATCACCAATCTACATTCTGAACTGAAATTTACTGAAATCATAAATTTATATTGAAATTTATAATTAACACCGAACTTGATATACACTGGGGGTTTGGGGGAAAATTTAGGTTTGTATGAATTAGATGGCTGAACGTAACTATACTGTGCCACTGTTTCCCATTATGGGAGGATCGGGATAGGCTCCGATCAACTTACTGCGCCACTGTTTCCCATTTTTGGGAGGATCGGGATAGGCTCCGATCAACTTACTGTTCCGTTTTTCCGGGGGTAGACGGGGATACGTTCAGACCAGATATATTCATATTTCCTGAATTTTCAAATACCATAATTAAAAGACATTAACTGAAATAATAAAAATAAACACAATAATGATTACTACGTAGAGCCTTCCATTTTTTTTTTATTTGCATAACTGTTTATGACATTGAGTTATCATTGCTATCCTTTCATGTTTTATATGAGATCGCTTTACTGACGATCCTGGTTATGCATGACCAGATGCAGACCTTTATGAGGAAGTAGATCCTCCGGATACAGAACATGATATGGCATATTTTAAAGAACAAGCGGATCTGCAGGAGTGATTACTTCTTTTGGTTAACTGCTTTCTTTTAAAAAAAAAAATGTAATAAGTGCTGATGACACTTTATTTAAGTTTATGCGAGACAGCCCTTTTCTTTTATTTTGAAATAATTTAACTGTGGTGACATTTGTTAATTTTATTTTGAGGGAATTTATTATCACTTTGTTTTGATAAAGAAAAATTGCATTTAGTTTCTGCATGTTATTCATATTAAATTGTAAATGGTGACTGTAATATTTTGTTTGAGGCTCGTCGAGTAATCATTCGACGCGAACGTTCCAGCTTTCCACACTACTGGGAGTTGGGGCGTTACAGTTTGTCCATTTAGATAATAAGATCCGAACAAAAACTTTGGTCAAAAAAATGAAAAATGTTAAAATTTCCCAATTTGGGTCCTACAATCTGAACGTACTAATAGGGGAGTTCTCAAAGGAGCACACCACTTTTTCTAGTGAGCCACTATATAGTTCATTTTTCGTTCAGACCTTTGAAAAATAGGCCTGCTAGGAAAAATGGTGTGCTACTTTAGAAACTCCCACTAACAAGCCATCTAGGTTATGCATGCTAGAAGGGGGTTGTTTTTTCATTCGGATCCTAGCCACCAAACAGTGAATTTATCCGCAAAAAATCTATCTTCATCCTATTTTCTAGAATTTGTTTATAGCCTGATAAAGCATGTTTATACATGAAAGGCTATTTCAAGGATATGGTATAGTATACAATTAAATATTTATCAATATGTTTCTGGTGGCTCCCAACTCATATGCCATCCGAGAGCCAAGTTCGACGTTGCCCGTCATAAAATAATTACAGAAAATTTTTAAAAATATAAATGTAACATGTTTTAGTAAAAGCGTACACTACAACATCTTGCCAGTATTTTAGCAACAATTTTTTTTTTTTAATAAATAGCATCGTTAAGCAATCAATAATTTAATAAAAATATATAATAGGTACCGAAACACAAGTATATCACGTGATTGGGAACGTAACTTGTTCATGAAAAAGTGTGCACTACAACCTTCATATTGCTAATTTAACATCACATCCATAACATTTCAATGAGTTATTTATATTTCATCTTCAACGCCGATATTTCTTAACTTGGCAGTAGGCGTTGCTAGGCGATGGCTCTTTGATTGGCCCGGTCTTAGGCAGTCTTCGATTTTGGAAATATTAGATGCCTCGGTCGCCTTCGAGTATATTTTCCATCTCTAATACGATATCTATGAGATGATTGAGCTTGATCCATATGTGAAATATAAGTAATTTACTTAATTAACAAAAAAAAAAAAAAAAAAAAATAGAGAAATTTTAAAATCCAAATAATTTATAAATAAAGGATCTAAATGTATTTAGTTACACTAATTTCTAGTATATTACCATTATTTTCTTGTTTACAGGAAAAGTTGATTCTCATTAGAAATATCACCAAGATCTCATCACAAGAATCATTTATATTTTTAGACCGTAGCAAAGTGCTTAAATAATCATGCATTACAAAATTCCTCAAAATCTAAATCAAATTGTATCACTTCAAGTAAATTATTAAACAAATTTATGAAGGATTAGACAATAGGATAGTTCATCTTGAACCTAACCAAACAATTTATGGTATTTCACAATAATATAATTCACAAAAGATGATAAAATGAAAATGAGTTGTCTTCGAAATTTTTTATTGAAATATAACTATATATAATAACTTATAATATAATTCAAAAAAATACAGATACACCTTCGAATTTTTTTTTCTGAAAATATAATCACTCTATTATTTTAATATAATTTTCTTAATAACATAAAATCAACAATGAACATGAAAATAACAAATAATTCAATATATTAAATTTATTAATAAGATCACTATTTTTCCTTCAAATTTTTGTAATATTCTCACACTTTAGTAAACACTAATTTTTGTTTACGCTAACTTAAGCGACTTTTAGTTCGCTTTATATATATATTTGAAATAAAATGAGCAACCAATATTATTTCTTGTTTACACTAATTTTTTAAATATAAGCATTATTTTTCTTATTTACATTGAACAAAAATTAAAACTTAATCTACCTATTAGCATATCTCACTAATTTAGAATACATTCATAAATTAGGATATCAAACAAATCTTCTAATTTATTAGTATATCTCACTAATTTAGGATATCTTCCTAAATTAGTATATTTGAGTAATCCCCCTACTTAGACTAATTATATTGATTGAGGATTTTATATAATTAGCATCAATTTATATATTATTTTGACTTTATCTTTTATGTCTGTCTCTTTTACCTAAAAAAAGATGGCTATTGTACGATTTATACACACCTCATAATATAAAGTTATTTTTCACTATCTTAGTTCATAGTTTTATCTTGGTATCAGAAACTATTTGAGGTCTGACTTCTTTTTGTCAAGGTTTGTCGTCTTAATTCTCTTTGCAAGACTGTCATTGGCAACAAATAGGTTTACAAGATTAAAACCTTTTATCGACAACTTGTTGGGAGTCTCATCTACCTTACTATTACCAAGCCATATATTACCTATGCTGCACATCTCGTTAGCTAGTTTGTGGCTACCCCACACTCTATTTACTATGCTGCAGTTTTTCGCATCCTGTGCTATGTAAAGGGCACCTTATTTCATGGGCTCTATTTTTCATCCCACTCATCATTACAATTGTAGGTTTACACTGATACTGATTAGACAGGTGATCTTACTGATCGACGATCCACGATTGACTTTTTTTTAACTGGTAACTCTCTTATTTCTTGGCGGAGTAAGAAGTAGACTGTTATTGCACTTTTAGTACCGAAGCGAAATATCGTACTCTTGCTAACACACTTCTAAACTTTTTTGGATTCATTGACTTCTCCAAAATATGGTGTGTCTCAAAACTTCAGTGCCCTATTTATTGTGACAATTATAATGCTATTCAGATTACTCACAATGATATCTTCTATGAGTGCATCAACCACATTGAAATTGATTGTCATTTTGTGCACCATCACCTATAAGCAGGCACTCTTCGTTTTCTCCCAGTTTTATCGACCTATCAGCTTGCCAATATTTTTGTTAAGACCTATCTACCTAGTCTTCATCATGATCTCATTTTTAAACTAAAGATGGTGTATTCCAAACCATCTTGAGTTTGAGGGGGATATTAGTATATTTTACTAATTTATGATATTTTCCTAAATTACGATCATTAACAAATCTTCTAATTTATTAGTATATCTCACTAATTTAGGATATCTTCCTAAATTAGTATATATGACTAATATCTCTTATTATGCTGATTATGTTGATTGAGAATTTTATGTAATTAGTATTAATTTGTATATTTTTTTGTTTTTGCCTTTTATATTTGTCTCCTTCATTTATAAAAGAATGGTCATTGTATAGTTTATACACACCTCAGAATACAATTTTATTCTTCACTCTCTTAGTTTATAGTTTTATCACTACCAAAATACTATTTTCTATTTAAATTTAATTTATCATTATTATTTGAGTATTTTTTTCTTTCTTATATCAAATTTATTTTTTAATCTCTCAAATCAAAATCCTAATAATACTCTGTAATGCCCCACATCCCAAAATATGGGTAGCGTTTAACGATGTATCGTAAATGAATACACCAAATCTAAAATACATGAATACAAATATATGCAACTGCCACAGATACATACACATATACAATCAGATAACAATATGAAATTAAAACAATAAATTACTCTAAAGAATAATGATCAAAATGAGTTTATAGGAGGCCAAAACGTTCCTTGATACACCATCAAAAAGTTTAAGCGAAAAAAAATGAAGGATGAATAATAAAGTTTCTAGATAAAAGGAAAAAAAGTACTAGAAGAGTCTCTCTTGTGTCCCTTCTACAGCAAACGCACATATTGAGTATTTACTATCTCCATGAATTCCAATTATAGTAGTGGTGGACCTTTCTCTCGGGTAACCTGCAAATTAATATCTAGGTTACCAAACCATGATCATTAGAACGACCTAAATAGTATTACAAGAGGGGAAATAATAATACATATGCACGCTATGTGTATATATAAATAAAATACGAAACTAAACGAAATAGTAAAATCATGATAGTATCACAAAAATCTAAAATTTGAAAAGAATGTGAAACATAAATTACATTATAATTGCCTCGCTGAGAATAATAAATCAATCAGTAGTAGTGAAAATATATCTTGAATGGTGTTGGAATTTAACATGACGGTAAAGTGTTATATGAAACTACAAAATCATGAATGTATAACAAAATATAAATTTTTAGGAAGAAGTAAAATATGAGTTAAATTATAGTTATTTTGAGGATGATAATGGTTACAGATAGTATATGATTGTTATGGATAATATTGTAGCAAATCTAGAAAAAATAAAAATAAGCATGCATATAAAATATGACTTGTCGTATTCTGTTTATTGTGGATTTATTTGAAACGGTCAGAAGTAGTGTGCGACATACTTTACGAGTATTCCGAGCATACCTTAGACCATGGTCATGATTTCTGCTACTGCCCTAGGACGTACAACTATGCACTAATGAACATGATAATGATAAGTCTAAGCTCCAGATGATGGTGATCCAGTAATCATCTAGAACCTCCATGATCAGATTCCTAAGTTCGGTTGTATAATTTCAAGAATGTAAACCACCTAAAACATGTGTACAGTTCCTTCTTTAAGTTCCACCTTAACCCAATGAATTTATTT
Organism: Dracaena cambodiana; assembly: GCA_036321105.1. Classification (NCBI taxonomy): domain Eukaryota; kingdom Viridiplantae; phylum Streptophyta; class Magnoliopsida; order Asparagales; family Asparagaceae; genus Dracaena; species Dracaena cambodiana. Next base: position 16,911,198 of record JAYEPQ010000013.1, on the reverse strand, counting down.
TTATGTTTTAAATTGAATATATAATATATATTGTATTTAGTCTTAACTATGATCAGGCCAACAAGTCATATATGTATTACATAAACTGTTACATATAAATGTTACGTATAACTATACTGTATGTGTAGACATTGAAGAGTTGTGCAAGACTTTCAAGGACCAATCAAAAGTATTTTTTAATTAAGATTTAAAAATAATTAAAAAGTAAGAAAGCAGTAACATAAGAGAGAACATAAACTTATAAATATAAAAGTTAGGGGTTTACTATTACCAATGTAGGTGAAAATGACAATATTTATAAGAAAGGTATTATCATGACTTAATTTTTTCGATAGATAATGAAATTAAAAGCTTTCTAAAATAAAGTAAAATTTGTTATTTATATGCAAAACTAGAAATTTTGCTTTTCATCCATCAAAAGAAATAAATAAATAAATATAAAATATATGTAAATTAACAGCAATTAGAGATAGAAAGATTAAGTGTATCCAGGCTAAGATTCATAATATGTCACTACTAGTTTTTTCTTTGTTCTGTTTTGTTTGTTCTTTTTTTTCCCCTTATTTCTCGTTGTTCTTTTTTTTTTTTTGAGAAACTGGATGGACGTTTCCCTATAGCTTAGACGTATCACTGCAAGCTACACAATTTAAAAGTACCTGTAATCTATATAATGAAAAATATCCCATAAATTCTCTCAAGGTGTCTAATTTTTCTTCCTATTATTCTCTTGAGTTCTTGCAGTTTGTTTGAATTATATTAGTTATTATTTTCTCTTTTTTATTTGTCCTGATTGTTTGCTTTAAATTTTTTAAATCTAAAACTAGTATGAAGTAATTTAATTTTCAAAAATATTTGTCTAATAAAGATATCAACTCAACTAAAATAGTTTTTAAGTTCTGTCATATTAGTGATCCGGATCTAGTAGAATGTTGGATATAATAAGGCCTTTTTCCATGATAATTGTACTTTTACCCATTCATAGTTATGAACTAATTAGTCAAACAAATAGTTGTACATTTCATGCTTCAAGTAGTTAAGTCCTATTAGTTTTTCTAATTATATACTTCAACATAGAGGTCTATTTCCTGTTATTTTATATGTAAAATAAAATACATGATATACAGATCTTCTTTAGAATATCCTACTAATTTCTGGTAGACCAAAAATGTGTAGAGAATGAAAAGATAAAGAGGCTACAGTTACGTTGTTTAGATTTTTCTTTATTATTATTCCTATGGTTGAGCTAATTTGTGATTATCAGTGTTGTGCTTTTTGATGTATATCTCTTTATATAAACTAGAATATATAATTCCAAAAGACATGGAATGGAGCACTAAAATTATTATAGTATTGTAATTTGATAGAAGTGACTCATAACTGAGCTGGATAGGATCCAAGCTAACATTATCGAGGATATAGATTAATATAGTTTTAATAGTTTATAAGTAGAAATTCATGTAACTTAATATCATGCGTGAGTACTAAGGCACTTTAATCATGTGAGTTAAAAAGACATGCCATCCATGTTAATATATTTACTTGTCATGTTTTTTTTTTTTTAAATAAATTATAACATGGATTAAAAGAGGAGAATAAAATGAAAGAATGTAATAAGCACTTGCCTTTTTTTAGAGAAGACTCAAAATTTTGGAAGATCACCATAGCCAACAATTTGGATCTCCTTCTCTTCTCTCTCTCTCTCTCTCCCCCCCCTCCCCCCACCCCCCCCCCCCCCCCCTCCCTCCCTCCCTCTCCTTTTCTTTCTTTTTTTTTCTCTCTCTGTTTTTTTTTCTTCTCTTCTTCTTTTTTTTTCTTCACTATTTTTCTTTCTTTCTTTTTTTGCCTTCTCTATGCGGTTGAACAGAGGAGCATTACCTTTTCTTCTTTTTATTTTTTATCGTCTTCCATTTTTTCCTAGCTATTTTTTTAATGTGAGAAAAAATTGGGGAGAAGAGATAAGTTGTTAGTTAGTTAGCAGCATAGATTTTAGATATTTAGAATGAGATGGTTCTTGGATAAAATTAATTAATATAGTTTGGATTTTGATAAAATTAATTAATATAGTTTGGATTTTAAAACTATCTTATTTTTTTTTATTTTATCATTAGAAATTATTTTAGATAATAAACTAAATAAAAATAATAAAATAAAACTATTATATCTCCAAGATAATCACTATATTATTCATTTAAGTAAGATAGAAATTTAAAAGTTAATTTTCAGATAATGTAGATTTGGGGTGTTACATACTCAAAACAGAAAGAAATTAAAAAAAAATTATAATATGAGTAGCAAGGAAACTTACCTTTCTTCTTTAACCAAGAGATTAGAAAAAAATTTATGTTAGAATTATTACACTAATTTCATTTACATTTTAGGACTAATGTAATTTAGCTATGCATTATTCTAGCTACAAAAATTATATTTTTATTTATGCAGTACATAGAAAAATTCTAAAATCCTACAAAGCAATTAAAAGCTCTAATCTAGAAAGCAAATAAATCTATCTATAAAAGCAATTAAAAATATTACCTAGACGAATTCAGCGAAGAACAAAGACTAAGGGCTATTGAGGTTTGCTATGGCAGCCATTCCTTTGCAGATCTCAAACTCTAATTAGATTAGTTATCAAAAGTGTATAAAAAACCTTAATTTGTAAGGATTATGGCCAATATATAGACTTAGGGTTTCAAAGTCCTAATCCAATCACGTATACAAAAGCACAAAATTACATGAAAGCCCCCATAAAAAATATCAAATATATACTCTTTATTTTTGTAACTAAATTGCTGCGTTGACAGCTAATCCGCGGTGGTAAAAACTCTCAAAATAATTCTATCTATGTATGAGTCAGCACCAAAAATCCTATGTGGATTGGGCCCTATTTGCCGCTAGTTGGCTGCTTTTGCAGCCAATTAGCGGCAAAAACTTGCCCTCTGAGGCTTTGGTTTTTAGCACTTAATCATCTATTTCTTGTCTTTTTTATTGGCATGATTGGGTTCCAATTTGGTGGCTCCTAGCTATTGAATTTTGTACCGTTATCATTTTTGCTCTTCTAGATGTGTTTTTCTTGGTCTTTGATTGATATCATGCAATCCTTGCTTGTGATAATACCTAACTTGGAAAAGCAACTAAACATAACTAGGCAGCATTATTTATATATATAAACAGATAAGATGAGCCACATAAATATGCAAAATATATAACTCATAACACCCCAATGCCTATCTTCTGCTAGTTCTTGAGCAAAACTGAAGTGTAAAGGGAAAAAGAAAATCCTAAATATCTTTTATAGAAATTGCAGTTTTACTATGTGTAATAATATGTTAAATGGCAATGAGGCTTGGCTCAAGTGGTACCACCCCTCTCCAATTTACGAAATATTCTAAATTTGACTTCTGGTAGGAATTCAATTTAGGTAATGTTGCCAAAAATATGTGTGTGTGTGTGAGTTTGACTAGCAAAAAAAAATCCGTTAAACCTCTAAGTTATCCTAGTGGACGAGTTGTGTCTCGGAGGATTTCTAATTATGTTACGTATAAATATCGTCAAGAAAAAATATTAAGAAATAAATAAAAAATAAGGATAACAAAAATCAATAAACAAAATTCCTAAACTAACAAAACAAAATAAAACTTTATGTACAACAGAAATAAAAATATTTTCAATATTTTCTGTAATTAATCTTACTAATCTACGAAATCAAGAATACATTTAGATTATTGATTTTTCAAACCAAATATCATGTCAAATGCACTTTGTCATTTTAGTTAAAAATTCAAATTCAATTTTCAATACCTACTAATTAGTAATTCTTTGGCTCCTATATATTTACGTGTACTTGTGATAGTTTATTTCAATTTTGGACACAAACTCTAATACTTGATTCATCTCTTCCTCCATTTTTTTAAACTTTTTTGTGAGTATTTCATATTTCATGTAAATATTTATGCTTGCTTATGTGCAAATACCTGATTACTATGCAAATACCTGATTACTCGGATCGTATTCAATTTCTTAAAAATACTATTCCTGTGAATATATATGTTTTGTGAGGCACACATACCCAACCACTTGGTAATTCTTAAAAAATTATTTATATACAAAGGATCATTGTCTTAATACCAAACTCACCTCTTTATTCTTTTTTCTTTCCCTTATTTTAAAGAGCAAAGACTACTCAATTATTATTGTTTTTATCCTTAATCTAATAAACCATTTTGATGTGAATAAAATAAATGTATAATTACCCAGTAATCACCATTAGGGGTATCTATTTTTTGGATTTTAATTTTTTTCATACAATTCAAAGTGTATTATCTAATCTATTTTCCTATCAAATATCAAATCTAAATTTATCTTTTCACTTGTGATTAACTTAATTTCTTATAGAAAATATTTTTTAGATTTTGTAAAAAATATTTAATTATTTATTTTATAAATGAACCTAAAAACTATTCCAAGAGAAAAACAAAGAAACTCAAAAATCTTAAGAAACTAAAAAAAACTAAAAAATAAAAATCATAGGAAGAAAGCACAAACCTTGTGTACGTCGTGTACATGCACTAGAGCTCTTACCATGCTTAATTCTCTTGAGGCGGCGCCATACTTTTCCCAGTCCCCTTCAAATAACATTTAAGTGTTCACAAGGATCCATGTGAGGGTCTTCATTAAAGAATGCGTCATCCCCTCATCTTGTGTTGGATCGAGGCATGCACATCCTCGTCAATGATGGTTTTGTTTCAATCCTTGGTAAGCCACCATAACATGCTCACTTCCTATGTACTCATGAGTGGGTGCATACTCTTTGAACTCAGCATCTGAGATAAATGTGCGATATATTTGTGTAATCAAATATGGTAAAGGCACTTATCTTTGACCATATTTTGATATCAATTATAGTGTCAAACAATTGTGTATAGATTCAAAAGTTGGGATCTTAGTTCATGATACAAACAACAATCTCTAGGGTGGGTGTCTAAAAGTATGACATGAGTGTGATACCCATCATATTGAGATTAATGTAGCGGCAAGTTGCATAAATATTGCGATAAATCATTTTACTGTTGATTCTCTTGTCTCGCATCTTAGTTCAGTTGGGTCCCATCTTAGTGAGGTATTTCTCAATAGCGTATTTGACTTCCGTTATTGAGGGTAATACCCGTGATTACAAAGATGGTTCTTGCTTACACAGTGCATGTCCTATCCCGCTTATTCAATTTAATGGTTTTGCGATCATCCAAGATGTTAGACTCTACAAATTCATGTAAAATTCTTCTACAAGAATATGAATAAAATATGAAGTGGGATCATAGATCAGGTACTCCCATCCTAACAATTCTATCGTAGAGGCAAAGTATACTATGAAAGTAAGAAAAATTTCTCACAAACTCTTCTCAGCAATAAACTTCACCATTTTAAACTAGATTAAATCTAATTTAGCATAGATAGTAGAGGGAGAAAAGAGTATACCAAAGTTTTAGGGAGAAAATTCAACTTTTTGCTCTGACCAGTGGCGATTCCCTCTAATTGGTGGCAATTCCCTGGGATCTGGGCTCTGGCCTATGGGTGCTATGTTGTTTGGTGTTGCGACTGCCTCTAAAACAACTAAGTACAAGAAAGGAGGCAGTGACTGCTCTAGATTTGAGGTAGGAGGGTTTTGGAGGAGATGGGTAAAGTGGAAGGTTATGAGAATTTATATAGTAAATGACAAATTTTCTCTAGCCCCCGACATACTCATCTATACTCTGCAGTCCCTTGGAACTTCACAATTAACCCTAATTTTTTTTATAATTTTTTTATGTATAAAAATATACAACAAAATATATTATATAACTATGTTACATGCCCTCATGTATATTGCAAATCGTGAAGAGTCACGACCTTGATGTCATCGTGCATTGGAGATTCCAAGAACGGTTTTAATCGTTACTCATTAACTTTAAATATATTACCATTCATGAGTTCATGATATCAATTGCAATATGATGGTGCATAGTTCATACTATGTATGATCCGCTCCATCTTGATCTTAATTTTCTAGAGAATAAGTGTATCCTCAAATTATATGAGAGAACTTTTTGATCTAGTATAAACAACTGGAGCATAATTACGTTGTTGTGAAACACTTTGTTTCTTTGTAAATCTTAGCACTCACGTATGCATCCCTCCTTAATTGCAGTATTCGCTGCTTGCCAGCTTTTTCTAATTCAAAATTTGGAAATTTGATTGCCCATAAAGCCTTGTGCTCAAACTCGACCAATAAATGACACGCTTTACCATAAATCAAATGATATGGAGACATACATAAATTGGTCTTGTAAGCAGTACGGCAGGCTCATAATACAACCACTAATTTATAAGACCAATCTTTCCTACTATGTAGCACAGTTTTCTCCAATATTTGTTTGATTTGGTGATTGGAACTTCCATTTGTTCATTAGTTTGTGGATGATATGGTGTAGCCAAGTTGTAGATAATAAAATATTTTCTCATAAACACTTCAAATAACTGATTGGGCAAATGGGTTCCGCTGTTGCTAATGATAGCTCAAAGAATGTTGAATCGAGCAAAGCTATCCTCTTTTAGAATGTAACAACTTTGTTGTCATTCGATTTGGTGGCAACTGCCTTAACCTATTTGGAAACATAATCACAGCAACCAATATATACTAGTAAAGTCTTTCTCATACATTCAATATTTCAATCTCAAGGATAGATTATAGAGCTATCATGTTATGTAGTAATTTTGCCTACATGTTGCCTTAGCGTGCATGTTTTGAAATATTCCATAGTCTTTAAAATGAATTGGACAATAAAAACCACTCTACAATATCTTTTTGGCTGTTTTTTCTGGACCAAAGTGTCCTCCATATGCAAGATCATGATAAAAAGAGAGGACACTTTATATCTCATTATTCAGTATGCATCCTTGAATGATCGCAACTGGACAACCTTTGAACAAGTAGGGATCATCCCAACAAAAGTATTTTATTTGGGATATAAGTCTATATCGGTCCTGTTTGGACTAATGAGATAGAATCTTTTTGGCCACAAGATTGTTTACAATGTCTGCAAACCAAATTTTATGAATTAATGCAAGCAATTGTTCATTAGGAAATGATTCGTTTATGTGGTGAGCAATAGATGGAGCATTAGGCATGGGAGAAAAGTGATCAGTGATAAGTGTTATATTTTAAAAACTTTCTCCCATATTTTATCTATTTTTGTATATAAACAATTTCAACTTAGATATGTTGAGAGTGTACTTAAAGGAAATAAAGAAATTGCAAGGAAGAGAGTAAAATGGAGCAAATTTATGATAAATACGAGCAAAGAAAGTCAACCATGGTAAAGGTAGGAACCTACATACAGTAGCAGCAATTTCAAGAGCATTGTCGGCAAAGGTAAAGCTTGAACTGAAAATTTTGTGTAGGAGAAAATTGTAGTACTCTGAATTGTATTCGAAAAGAGCCTGAGAACAACTCAATTTGAGTTCATATTCAAAAGCTATGGCTTTTTTATTGAAGTGTTGCAGAATAAAATATCTGGTCCAGCGAGCTACGGGTGGTGTGCTGAAATTAATTTCGGGTTATAGACCTGAAAAATAATACTTTCAGCCATCTAATCTCAACCATTGGTTTTTAATAATTATAGATTGGATTAGAATTATATATTTTGAAATTACTTTGTATTGGATTAGGATTATATTTGTAGCAAAGTTCCAATAGGAGTAAGATTGTGTTCGAGATGAATTTTTCTAAATTGGTAAAAAATTTTATATGAATTTTTTTTACTTATTTAATAAAATAGAGATTGAGATCTGAAAGGGGATGGCAGCCATACCTGAACTCGATGGATCTTAATTTCTTTGTAGGTAATTTTTTTTATTTGTTTTCGTAGATAATAGATTAGATTTATTTGCTTTATTAGATTGGGTTTTAATTGCATTCTAGGATATTTAGATTTTTCTTTTATTTCATGAATAAAAATAGGATTTTGTTAGTTACAATCATGCATAACTAAATTGCATTAGTCTTAAAATGTAGATAAAATTAGATTAATAGCTCTAATATAGATTTTTCTCATCTTCTACCTAAAAAGAATTAGAGTAAAGATTTTTTCATAAACAAATTGAAGAGATTAACTTGTAGATCAAACAAAATTGATAGATTATTGTTAAGTTAATTTTCTAATAGTCTATACTTAGACTAGGGTTTAGAGTTTTTTTCTTTACTTCTATTTATGAAATTATCTACTAAATATAATTTATTTTTAAGAAAGATTCTATTTTTGATAATCTATGCTTGAACACGACTTGATAGATTATACTTAGGAGTTTTTAATTAAAATCGAATTAGAAAAATCATCTTTTTAATGTGTTACTTGATCATGCATGTTAAAATGTAAGGAAGAAAAAGATAGTTAATTGTTAGGATGCTATTCTAATAGATTCGAAATCCTCGTCTAACTTTTTGAAATAAAAACTCATCTTTTTGAAGTAAAACCTTATATTTAATTTGCTAAAATTAATGAAATGGTAAGATCATAAAACACCTTAGATCTCTATAGGACGATCTGTAAAGTGCTACAACTATACTGTATACATACAGTATATAATGAACATCAAGTTTTTAGCACCATTGCTGGGATCAACAGTGTTTTTTTTTTGTTTTTTCTTGAGTTTTATAAGTTAATAGTGTGTGCTGACTGGGATATTAAAGTACATGTACAAGGAAACAAAAAGAACCATATGAACAACAAGAATTACCTACAAAAGTCAGGAAGCCAAAGGCTCTTGTTTTGCTACCAATCAGCGGTAATTACTGCCAATCAATAGCTGTGTTGAGCCTGCTTCAGCCAAATTTTTTTTCTATTTCCAATATTTGTTTTCCTGATTTTTCTTAAAAACAAAAAAAAAAATTCTACTTATTTTTTTCCTTTTTCAATCTCTTCCCCCCTCCACCTTTTCTTCAAAAAAAATGAAAGAAGAGAAAAACATAAAATATATGCTTCCAAATCAATTCTCCATATCTGGATGTCATCATTGTCGTGATCCATATCATGGTTATTATTTGTATCCATGGATAGGAAGTTCGTTAGGACTAGACCATGATCAAATTTATACCATATAACATGAATTTACAAGCGCTTCCTATATACTAAATTATAATTTTGGATGGATGAATTATTCTAATTTTACATATAATCTAGAGCCATATTAAGAGAGTTCTCCATCTGATCCTTTCTTCGCAGACTAATCATCTCTATATTCTAAACACAATCATGAACATGAGATTCAATTAAACATAATAAATGAAGATTAAAAGACTAGAAGTTAGGCATACATGTCATGAAAATTTACCAAAAACCACTTCACAAATGTCATCAAATTTGTACCTTGATCTATTATATCCAACATCAAATTTTACTCATGATCTTGAGATGCAATCAATTGAGGAAAACATGGAAGCTTAAAATTATGAGAGTGATGAACAAAATGTAGAATAGAGTAAGGTACGAAAGTTTTGCTAAAATCATCCTCTCAAACTAACTTATGTAGAAACTTTTCTCAAAATGATTTCTCATACTATGGTTTTTGAAAATCAACCTAGTTATTTGAACATATCTAATTCCAATGATCAACTACTTCAGTCATTTTTTGAAATTAATATGATTCAGAAAAGGTCAAATAATCATATGTCTGATGAGTCCACACATCGACATTGTGATCAACCTTTTTTAAACCACTGTGCAAATAATAATGGAGAAATTAGTAATACAAAATAAATATTGTTTAATGATTTGCCTCATTATGAGTTTGTTAGTGACATATTATCATTTAATTCTTTTGATGAAAATTGTGAAGAATTTTGTCAAGAAGAATTTTTATTCTTTCATAATAAGTTAAGTAATGATTAGTTTGCTAGCATAGTATTTTATTTTGAGAACTTTGATCACATAGTTGAAGAGGATTTTCATGTCGAGTCCAAGACACCAGATGAGTTGGTGGAACCGAAAAGGAAAGGGCTTATGCTACTTGATGATTTGAAATTGCCATCCAAAATCGAGGTCATAATTCTGCTATATCAAAGTGAGTATATTTTTTCACATGCTGATGAAACAAAAATGATTAATGACATGAAAAATGCTCGTGGGTAGAATATAGATGATGATAAATGTACAATTTCAACCTTCAAAATTTTTCTATTGAATAAAATCAAGAAAGGTAGGTATAAATTAAGAAAAATAAAAAACAAGATAGAGAGATTAATTGCAAAATCAATAAAAATGTTAAGTTCATCCACATCAAAACATAAAAGGACATTATGAGAGTGGGAAGCGATCAAGAGGTCATAACCGTTATGTATTTCTATTATTTGTATAATAGTTTTTATATTTATTTTTCCACACTTGGTTTGTATATGAGGGCATACACGAGTTTAGGTGTGAAAGAGATTAGGAATTCTTGCATTTTCTTTCTATAATTTTTATATTTTTTTAGTCTTTTTAGTTTTTAGGATTTTTGGTTTTCTTAGTTTCTCACTTGGGGTAGTTTTTAGGTTAAATAAAAAAAAAGAAGGAGATTTTTGTTTTTCTTTAAAAAAATTAAAAATATAAAAAATTTAAAAATTATTTCCTGCAGGAAATTAAGTTAATCACAAATGAAATATAAATTTAGATTTGATAGGAAAGTAGATTCGATAATTCATCTGGAATTTTCATGAAACAATTAAAATCCAAAAAATTAGATACTTTTAATACTAATATGGAGGTAATTATACATTTATTTCACTTCACAATGGTTTATCAAGTTAAGGATGAAAACTTTAATAATTGAGTAGTCTTTTCTCTCTAAAAAATACTAAAAAAATAGAGAAAAGAAATAATGAATAAAGTGATTACTGGTATTAAGATCATGATCCTTTAGAAATAAATAAAATTTTAAGAGTTACTAAGTATTTGGGTATTTGCGTCGAAGATAACGTGAAAATTCACAGGAATAGTATTTTTAACAAATAGATAATGATCTAAGTAATGGGATAGTTGCTCCTAAGTAAGGTGAATTCACATAAAACGTGAAATATTCACATAAGAAAATAAAGAGAGAAAAATATTTAGAGGGAAAGATGAATCATGAGTTACAACTTGAGTCCAAGACCGAAATAACCATCACACGTACATGTAAATGAATAAGAGTCAAAGAGAAAGATAGGATTTAATTTTTTTATTAAAATAAATTTTTGATTAAAATGGCAAGTGTATTTGATATGAAGTTTAATTTGAAAAATTAATATTCTAAATGCGTTCTTGATTTTATAGATTAGTAAGATTATTGTAGAAAATACCGAAAATTTTTTTCTTTTTTTCGTACATAATATTTTTTATTTTCTTGTTTTTCAGTTATCATTATTTTCTATTTATTTATTTTTTAATCTCTTTTCTTTGTGAATTTTGTGAGTATATTCACTGCAAACTCTCACAAGACATAACTCATCCACTAGGGTAACCTAGAGTTTTAATAGCTTATTACACATGCTAAATGAAATCGTGATTCCTATGAAAGTGAGTTAAGATTTTTTTTTACTTTTTAGGTTTAGCTTTTACTCGAGAACTAGCAAAAGATAAGTGTGAGAGTTTGATGAATAATATATTTTGCATATTTCCTCTCATATTTTATGTATTTTATATATAAATAATTGATACTCGAGTAATTTAGTGAGTTTTTATAGATAATAAAGAATTTGCATGGAAGAGAACAAAAAGGAGCAAATTTATGATAAATATGAGCAAAGAAAGTCAATCATGGTAGAGATAGAAACTTATGTGCAGCAGCAACAAATTCAATGATATTTCGGCAAAAATAAAACTTGAACTGGAATAATTTGTGTAGGAAAAATTTGTAGATCTCTGAATTATATTTGAAATGGGTCCAAGAATAGCTCAATCTGAGTTTATATATAAAAGTTATAGCTGTTTTACTGAATTGCTGTAGAATAATATATCCGATCTAGCAGGCTATGGGCATGCTGAATTTAATTTTTATATGGATTTTTGTACTTTTTATTTATTTAATAAAATTGAGATTGAGATCTGGGAAGGGATGAATGCCATATTTGAACTCGACAGGCCTTGATTTCTTTGTAGGTAATCTTTTTATTTGCTTTCATAGATTAGATTTAATTGCTTTTATAGATTAGATTTAATTACTTTCAAAGATTATATTTATTTGCTTTATTAGATTAGGATTTTAATTGTTTTTGAGTAAAATTAGATTTTTCTTTTATTTCATGAATAAAAATAGGATTTTGTTAGTTAGGATCATGCATAACTAACTTGCATTAGTCCTTGGATGTAGATAAAATTAGATTAGTAACTCTAATATGGATTTTTCTCATCTTCTTCCTAAAAGATTTAAAGTTAAGATTTTTTTTATAAATAAAGTGAAGAGATTAACTTGTAGATCAAACATCTTTGATAGATTATGGTTAAGTTTATCTTTCGATAGTCTATACTTATATTAGGGTTTTGGGTTTGTTTCTTTACTTCTATTTATGGAATTATCTACTAGATATAATTTTTTTTTAAGAAATATATTATCTTTGATAGTTTTTGCTTGAACACCACTTGATAAATTATACTTAGAGACTCTCAATTAAAATTAAATTAAAAAATCACCTTTTTAATGTATTACTTGATCGTGCATGCTAAAAAGTTAGGAAGAAAAAGATAGTTAATATTTAGGATGTTATTCTAATGGATTCGAAACTCTCGGTTAATTGTAGGAAATAAAAACTCATTTTTTTGAACTAAAACATCATATTTCACCTGCTAGAATTAAGAAAATAGTAAGATTGAGAAACATCTTAGATCTCTGTGGGACAATCTATAAAGTGCTACTACTATGTTGTGCACTTGCAGTAGATAACTCACATCAATCAGCTTCTAGATTATCAGGGCATTTTTTGTCTAATATCTCAAAATCAACTCTTGTAACAAGATGATCCATCGAATGACCTTGCTTTTGCATCTTTCTAAGTCAACTGATATTTTAAAGCAATATGGTCAGTGCTATGATCCATGACCTAATTATGTAAGAACGAGACTTTTCGGGAGCAAAGACAACTGTTAGTAGTTCTTTCTTCATAGTAGAGTAGTTCAACTAAACGTCATTTAATGTTCTACTTGCATAATATATCACATATGATTGCTTATCAATTTGTTGTCCAAGAATTGCACCAATAGCATAATTGGATGCATTACACATAAACTAGAAAGGTAGAATCCAATTTGACAAATGAATAATGGGAGTGGTGGTAAGCGCCTCTATTAGTTACTCAAATGCTCTAAGATAATCATGTATGAAATTAAATGATACGTCCTTGGCCAGTAGATATGTCAAAGGCCTAGCAATTTTGCTAAAATTCTTGATGAATTGTTTATAAAATCTAGCATTGCAAGGAAAAATTATATGATCGTGAAGGTGGAAGATTTGTGATCTGGTCCACCATGGCTATGTCAACCTCGATGCCATTCTTCGAGATAACATGCTCTAGCACAATGCCACTTTATACCATGAAATGACATTTTCCCCAATTGAGTGTTAAATGCTTCTCATGGCAACAAGTGTGAACTTACTCTAAGTGGCAAAGACACTCTTGGAATAAATCTCCGAAGATGGAGAAGGAATACATTAAGATTTCTAAAAATCATTCAACCACATCAGAAAAGATATTTACCACATACCCTAGGAATATTGAAGGTGCATTGTGTAGCCGAAAGGGCATAGACTATATTCAAAGGTGCCAAAAGGACATGTAAACATAGTCTTTTCCTGATCCTCAGGAGCGATGGGAATAATGTTGTAATCAGAGTATCTATCTAAGAAATAGTAGAATTCATGTCCAACCAATCGTTCAAGCATCTGATCGATAAAGAGTAAGGGGAAGTTGTCCTTCCTAGTTGCAGCATTGAACTTTCTATAATCGATGAAAACTCACTATTCTGTCTGCATGCGCATAAGAATAAACTCGTTTGCATAATTTTTAATTATAGTGATTCTAGATTTCTTAAGTACTACTTGAACTGGACTCACATATGTATTATCCTAGATAGGATAGATGATTTTATTGTCAAGATACTTAAGAATATCTTTCTAACAACTTTCTTCATCACTAGATTCAACTATGCTAAGGTTCTCTTGTAGGTTGTGTTTGATCTCATAAATGAATCCTATGTTGCACTATAAGTGGACTAATCCCCTTGATATTGGCTATAGTTGATGTAATAATTTAACTGCAAGCGCGCAGTGTCGGTTATAGCACTATACAGGTCGTCCCACAGTTAAGATAGATTATCAAAATATTAATTAAGCATAATCTATCAAAGAATTATGATTTGTGAACTCTATCTTTTATTTTTATAGAAAAATCATATTTTTATTTCTTTCTAGGAAGAAGATAAGATAAATCCATGTTAGATCTATTAAACTAACTTCATCTACATCCTAGGGCTAAAGAAAATTAGCTACTCATATTCCTAAGAAGTAAAATCGAATTTTTATTCATGGACACAATAAAATCTAATCTAGAAAGCAAATAAATCTATACTAGAAAGCAATTAACTCTATCTAAAAAGCAAATAAAGATCTAAAAATAATGGCTTACCTCTGGAGCACGGTGTTGTGGCCGCCACCCCTTCAACAAAATCCTAATTTTATTAAATTAAAAACGAGTACAAAACTTACAGGATTCTCTCTAGAATACAAGGATATGGCAAATATATAGGCTTCGAAAATCAAAATCTAATTCTAATACAATTGTGAAACTATAAGATTACAACGAAGCCACGGGAGAAAATTCATAGATTGGGGCCCACATTGGTCAGCAATTTAGTGGCAAAAATCGCTAAATACCGGCTCAATTATATGAAAAATTCATGAAATTTTTTCCACGAGAAACTCTTGTTTGTATGTTTAAGATTCATGACTGTATTTGACTTTGAGTCTCTGCCATATTTTAATCTTGTAGGTTTACTCTCTTTGGACTCTTTTCTGGACTTGATTTCCTAATCCGGCTCTGATTTTATGCCATCTCCTTGTATGAATCGGATTTCCTGAAAAACACACTAACAATACCCGAATAGCAGTATTTATATACAAAAATAGGTAATATGAAGGCTATAAATATGCAATATATCGCACTTATCACACCCAACACCTATCTTTTGCTAGTCCTCGAGCAAAACCTAAACCTAAAAAGAAAAATAAAAATTCTAACTCACTTTTGCAGGAATCACGATTGCACTTAGCACGTGCAACAAGCCTTAAAACCCCTAGGTCACTCTAGTGGACGAGTGTTGTCTCGTGAGCGTTTGCAGTGAATATACCCACAAAATTCATGATGAAAATATGTTAAGGAATAAAGAAAAGAAAAATAAGGATAACCGAAAATCAAGAAAAATAAAAATTTTATACAAAACAAAGAAAAATCTTTTTTATAATATTTTCATCAATTAATCTCACTATAAACTCAAGAGCACATTTAGATTATCAATTTTCAAATCGAGCGTCATATCAGATACACTTATCTTTATAATCAAAAATCTAAATCCTATCTTTCAATACCAACTAACAGATAATTCATTGGCTCCTATACAACTACGTGCACGTGTGATAGTCTACTTCGGCCTTGAACTCCAACTCTAACTCATGATTCATTCTCTCTCTCATAAATTTTTTTTTCTTTTCTTTTTTTTAAAGAATATTTCACCTTTCATACGAATATTCACGCTTGCTTAGGCGCAACATTCCCAATTACTCGGTTCATACTCTTTTCTTTTTCTTTTTCTTTTTTTTTTAGAATATTTCACTTTTCATGCAAATATTTACGCTTACTTAGGCGCAAAGTACCCGATTACTCAGATCATCTCTTTTTTTTCACTCTTGAAGTTATTGCCTTAATACCAGGCGCACCTCACTAGTTTATCACTCTTGAGGCTATTGGCTTAATACCAGGCTCACCCCATTATTTTACTCTCACTTTTTTTGTTTAGAGAGAGAAAACTTACTCAATCGTTATCATTTTTGTTCCTAACCTAATAAACTATTGTGAAGTGAA
This sequence comes from Dracaena cambodiana, assembly GCA_036321105.1. Classification (NCBI taxonomy): domain Eukaryota; kingdom Viridiplantae; phylum Streptophyta; class Magnoliopsida; order Asparagales; family Asparagaceae; genus Dracaena; species Dracaena cambodiana. Next base: position 16,895,081 of record JAYEPQ010000013.1, on the reverse strand, counting down.
AAATAGATGTATACTTGCCTCAAAACTACTGTTAGCGATATTTATTTTTCGAATTTTAATCTTTTTCATAAAATTCAAAGTGTACCATCCAATTTACTCTCCTATTCAAATTCAAATCTAAATTTGTTCATTTATCTGTAATTAGTTTGATCTATTGATAAAAATATATAAATTTTTTTTTCAAATTCTTTTTTAGTTTTTCATTATTTTAGTTTTTTTAGAATATTTCACCTTTTATGCGAATATTTACGCTTACTTAGGTGCAAAGTATCTGATTACTCAGATCATACTCTTTTTTTCACTCTTAAGGCTATTGCCTTAATACCAGGCGCACCCTATTATTTTATCACTCTCGAGACTATTGCCTTAATACAAGGCTCACCGCATTATTTTATTCTCACTTTTTTTGTTTAGAGAGAGAAAACTTACTCAATCGTTATCATCTTTGTCCTTAACCTAATAAACTATTGTGAAGTGAAAAATAGATGTATACTTGCCTCTAAACTACTGTTAGCGATAGTTATTTTTCGGATTTTAATCTTTTTCATAAAATTCAAAGTGTACCATCCAATTTACTCTCCTATCTAATTTCAAATCTAAATTTGTTTCTTTATCTGTAATTAGTTTGATCTATTGATGAAAACATGTAAATTTGTTTTTTCAAATTTTTTTTTAGTTTGTTTTAGTTAGTTACCCTAAAAACTACTCGAAGTGTAAAATAAAGAAACCCAAAAATCTAAAAAAAATAAAATCCTAAAAATCCTAAAAAATAAAAATCTCCTAGTCCACTCCCCCACACCTAAATTTGTATATGCCCTCATACACAAACCAAGTGTGGTAAAATAAATATGAAAACTATTATACAAATACTATACAAATAATGAGAGTCGAAAAAGTTACGATCTCAATATTATTACCCTATTAACGCATGGAAAGCGGTTACGACCTCTCGATCACTTCCCACTTTCATAGTGTGTGCGTTTTAAACGTGAAGTGGGTATATTATTATATCTCATCATCCTCCTACAAGTCACGAAATTACCTGTCTGCTTCTTATGTCGTCCTCGCTTTTTCTTTGTCCATATGTAAGCATTAATAATTGGATTAAAAAATTCTTTATTATAAACCTGCCAATCATCGTTAGTAATAAGCATACATGTAGAAATATCATGAGGTGAGAAGAGTGCTATATGATCAAGTGAACATGGTGGTGGCTCTTCTAACTCATGAAGTAATGCGAGCTCATCTGCAAATAAATCTTCAAAATTTTGCTCATAAATCAATGGCTCACTTGCACAAGTATCATCATACATAAAATCAGTATGTGCCAATTCTTCTAATAATATGAGCTCATCTTTGAATAATTGCTCAAGTGAGGGTTCATCATCAGTGCAAGAGGTCGAATGAGAGTGCAAATTATGAACCATGCTAACCTAAATGAGTGAGCTCGTTGCATGCTCATCCATATTAAATATGTTCAATGTCACAGTCATATTCCCAAACGATAACTTCATGAGGCCACTCCTACAATTAATTATGCATTTGATGTTGCAAAGAATGGTCTACCCAAGATAACGAAAATTTGATTCTGTGAATTGGAGATCGGCTCAGTTTCTAAGATAATGAAGTCTACAGAAAAGATAAACTCGCCGACCTTAATGAGCACATGTTCAACCATACCAAGTAGTCTCTTGATCGAACGATCAGCTAGCTGTAATGTGACTTTGGTAGGTTGAACTTTTTCTAACCCTAATTGCTGATAAACAGTGTAAAGAAGCAAGTTGACACTTGCCCCTAGATAAAGCAATGCCCTATCATATGTAGTGTTCCCAATGGTGCATGAGATTGTAGGGGAAACTAGATCTTTGTACTTGATAGGTAAGGAGTTAGAGAGGATTTGCAATATATTTGCAGTAAGAAAAACTTTCTCAGGAACATTTCTTACCGTTTCTTAGTACACAAATCCTTAAGAAACTTAGTCTAAGTAGGAACCTATTGTATAATGTCTAGGAGTGGAATATTAACCTTCACCTGCTGAAATATTTCAAGAATTTTCTCTATTTGCGGTGAAGGCTTCCTAAACCAATTTGGATATGGTGCTTTCGGCTTAATAACAGGTTCTTCTAGATGAGTATGTGACGGTAATGGAGGTGATAGAGAAGGTTGTAGAGAAAGCGGTGGAAGAGATGATGTAGCCTGCGAGATAGTAGGAATGGGATCAGAGGGCATGGCTACATTATTGTCCACTTGCTTGCCAGATCTAAGCGTGTGAATGACATTGCATTTGTGGATATGTGACTGATTGGAGTTTGAGGAACTGGCATTAAGGTTCGTTATGGGTTGACTTGGAAAAGTACCCTGGCCACGTTCACTCATCTGACTCACTAATTGTCAAACCTGTTGCTCTATATTCTTTATAGATTGAGAGTTCACGAGTAGTTGCTGACCTGTACTCTGAATAAAGTCATTTGACACTTTTATAAGATTTTGCATGTACGTGTCAAGGTTGGACTGAGACTTTAGAAGATTTTCAATATTTTTCTCAAGTGACTGAAGTCGCTTTTCTTGATCATTATTAGACCCTTGTTGTGGATATAAGTGGTTTTGCATAGGTGGTCTATTCTGGTTATTCCCATGATTTGAAGCGTTTGGGTGTTGATAAGCACCCACATTTGGTTTTGGGAACTGTCCAGTGGCTGGAGGCTGCATATTAGGGTTAGGGGCCCCTGATATTGCCCTTGACACTATGATAGATTTGGATGGTTCCTCCAGCCAGGGTTGTATGTAGGAGCGTAAAGATTGTTCATGGGTCCTTGATATAAGGCGTCAGCCTGCTCAAGTGTGGGATCCATTGAATTCATTAATAATGGACACTCCTCCATAATATGATTCGGAGTTTCGTAATTAAAGCATGTGAGACTTTGAATTTGATTTACTTGACCAGCCTGTGGAGTAAGAGTAGTCTCCAATGCTTCAATTCTCCTCATAAGGGCTGCAATCTTAGTTTCGGCAGGTATAAAGTTGTCAACGCTATGAATCCTACCCTTATATGCAGAAGTTGATGCACTGGACTTCTCAGCGGGACTCTCCCACTGCATAGTCTTTCACGATAGGTCCTCAAGAAAGTCCCATGCTTCATCCTCATTCTTTCTCATGAACTCCCCCTGACACATGGACTCAAGAAGAGTTTTGGATGTGTAATCGAGTCTTTCGTACATGATTTGACACAACCACCACTTTTCTATTGCATGGTGGGGGCACTGAGCTAATAAGTCCTTAAATCGTTCCAAATATTTCCAGAAGGGTTCCCCCGGCACTTGACGGAATTGATTGATTTGATTTCGTATCCTTGCCATCTTATGCGTGGGATGATACTTCTTAGGAAACACCGTATAGAATTCATCCTAAGTAGTGATTGAATCAGTAGACATACTATACAACCATTTATTGGCATTATCCTTAAGTGCAAAGGGGATGAAGCGGAGTTTAATTGCGTCCTCCGATAAATATTGCAGTTTAATCATTATGCATACTTCCTGAAATTCATTGTTCATTGATAAAGAGATATGCATTTTCTAAATCAGAACCAGTGAATTTAGGAAGCATACTAATGTACTGCAGCTTCAACTCATAGTGATTACCCGCTGCGTGTGAAAGTTTGATGCATGATGGCAATGATGTACGCAATGTGTAACATCGATCCTGAAGGATCGGGATCAGTTGGTCCATCTTGGCTCCCATAAGCAAATCTGATCTCACAAGTCGACCAAATTGATCACGGGACCAATGTGGCATGAACCAGTGACCATGAGTGTATGCGTGAAATTCCTAAAATAATGCAAGATGTGGGGTGTGGTGGAGAGATAAACGGTGGAATAGATATGATCAAATAGAAATGTGATTCCTACTATTGCTAAATTGGTTTTTTTTTGTATTTTTTACAGAATAAGAGACACAAAATACAGATGCCAGGAAAATTTGTGGGATTTTGTACCTGAATTGCCGCCAAATAGCGGTTTATGCTGCTAATTAGTGGCCAAAATAGGGATTCTCATTCTTTGCTTTTTCAGTGCACTCCAAATGCTTATCTTGTCCTGTTTATTTTTTTGTATCTGCACTTTCTTATCCCTGCACACTCAATACACACTGTTAATCCCTTAAAATGTCAGAAAAAGTAAGAAAAACACTATCGATCCCCGGCAACGGCGCCAAAAACTTGATGTGATAATTTAACTGCAAGCGCACAATATCAGTTGTAGCGCTATACATGTCGTCCCACAGAGATCTAAGGTGTTTTTACGTTCCTTACTCTTTCCTTAGTCTAACGGACTAACTATGAGTTTCTAAATCGAGAGAATATTAGTTTTAAGTTCTAAAGGTTAGCCTAGAATCTCGAATCCATTAGAATAATAGCCTAACAATGAATTATCTCTTTCTTCCTAACTTTTTAATTATGCACAGTTAAGTAACATATTAAAAAGGTAATCTTTTTAATTTAATTTTAATCAAGTGCCCCTAAGTATGACCTATCAAGTGATGTGCAAGTATAGACCATCAAAAATAACACTTTTCTTAAAAACAAATCATATCAAATAGAAAATTTTATAAACAAAAGAAAGGAAATAAACTTCAAACCCTAATCTAAGCATATGCTATCAAAAGACCAAACTTAAGTATAACCTATCAAAGAATTTAAATTTACAAGTTTACTCAATTCAATTTATTTATAGGAAAATCTTTATTGATAATTCTAAAACTAAACAAAGAATAAGAATTACCTTCATCTAAGCATAGATTATCAAAATATTAATTAAGCATAATCTATCAAAGAATTATGATTTGTGAACTCTATCTTTTATTTATTTATAGAAAAATCATAATTTTATCTCTTTCTAGGAAGAAGATGAGATAAATCCATGTTAGATTTATTAAACTAATTTCATCTACATCCTAGAGCTAAAGAAAATTAGCTACTCATATTCCTAATAAGCAAAATCGATTTTTTATGCATGAACATAATAAAATCTAATCTAGAAAGCAATTAACTCTATCTAAAAAGCAAATAAAGATATAAAAACAATGGCTTACCTCTGGAGCACGGTGTTATGGCCTCCACCCATTCAGCAAAATCCTAATTTTATTAAATTAAAAACGAGTACAAAACTTACAGGATTCTCTCTAGAATACAAGGATACGGCCAATATATAGGCTTCGGAAATCCAAACCCAATTATAATACAATTGTGAAACTACAAGATTACAACAAAGCCACGGGAGAAAATTCATAAATTGGGGCCCATATTGGGCCGCCATTTGGCTGCGAAAACCGCTAAATAGCGTCTCAATTATATGAACAATTCATGAAATATTTTCCACATGAAACTCTTGCCTTGTACGTTTAATACTCCTGAATGTATTTGACTTTGAATCTCTGCTATATTTTAATCTTGTAGCTTTACTCTCTTTGAACTCTTTTCTGAACTTGATTTCCTAATCCGTCTCTGATTTCATGCCATCTCCTTGTATGAATCGGATTTCCTGAAAACACACTAACAATACCCGAGTTGCATTATTTATATATAAAAATAGGTAATATGAAGGTTATAAATGTGCAATATATGGCACTTATCAATAGTCTAGCCTATGACTTCTCGATAAATTTTCAACATTGAAAAGGGTGTTTCCTCCTAAGCCTCGTCAAATCTGAAGAGATAATAACATGTAATATATTGTGTTCACCTAAAAAATTGTAATTGAGATGACTCAAAAGAATCTTTATCGCAAGCTTAGGCCAACACTCAATCAATGGTCACAATTGAACTCGTGGTTCAATAGTTAACGGCTTTGGTGGAAGTTCCCATCTTGTAGAAGATACATAGTTAGATGATTAATCGAGTATATTTTAGAATGAGCTCTCATCAACTAAACTATCCAGCTCATCAAATAATTCCTCCTCAAGGTGCTCACTAGATCATACTTGGATTGAATTGACATTTAGGAGCTCATCATGTGGATCGGTTGGTTGGTGCCCTAAATGGAATATATTCAAGTTAAGTGTTTTGTTTCCAAAGGAAATCCTCATCGAGCCACTTCGACAATTAATAACAACATTAGAAGTGCCTAAGAATGGTCATCCCAGAATAACTAGGATATGGTGTTGTAGATTCACTGTAGATTGAGTCTCAAGAACTATGAAATCGATCGGAAAAATGATGCTACTCGAGTTTGTTTAGTGTGTTTTTCAGGTAAAGCCTATTACTAAAAGCATCTAGCATAAAATCACAAGATCTGGAAAATCGAGTCCAAAAAGAGTATTAGAGAAGAAAATTACAGAAGTACAAAGCATGAAGCTATCAAAGTAGAATCTAGTCATGTAAATGAGAAGAAAGAAGGCAAATGACAAATCTTCAGAAGCTAGAAGCCTAGAAGAGAACTTTTTGCCATTATTTAGCGGCAATTGCTTCTATTTGGTGGCAATATGGGGCCTACTAAGGTCGAAAACTTTTCTGCTGATTCAGATGCGGAATAGGACTTTTCTGAGAAGATTTGACTGCCACTATTTGGGGGAACGCCGCTATATGGCAGCAAAAGTAATGAGTCTGTAACTGAAAGTTTTATATGGGCATTGTTGTAATTTTGTAGTTTTATTATTTGGACTAAATTACGGTTTTGAGATCCCGAGGCCTATGTATTAGTAGTGTCTTTGTAAATTAGGGTTTCCTATGCATTATTGAGATTAATAAAAACTAGATGATTAAACTTTTAGGAGCAACGACCGTCATGACAGAGCACCAATAGCTATTTCTTGTTATTCATTACTACTCTACGTAGATAAATTTATTTAATTATTTTTTAGTTAATTTTTATTGCTTTCTAGACTAGTTTTTACTTGCTTGGCAGTAAAAATTAGATTTTAATAATTCTCATACATAAAAATATCAATTTGATTAATAAAATTATGAGTAACTAATTTTGTTTAGTTTTAGGATGTAGATGATGTTAGAGATCAACCGTAGTATAATTTTTTTTAATTTATCTTCTTTCTAAAATAACTAAAAAGAAGATAAATTAAAAAATGATATTATTGTTATACTATCTTATCCAAATCCTAACTAAAATAAGATTTGAATACTTTAATAGGTTATACTAAATTCCAAATCCTAACTAAGTATAAGCTATCAAAAGTAAGATTTAGTATAACCTATTAAAGTATTCAAATCTTATCTTAGTTAGGATTTGGAATTATTGTTTTTGATTTTATTTGTAGAAATTTTTATTGATATAGTTTACTTTTATAAAAAGTCACGAACTTTGATGAGTTATGCTTGCACGCCACTTGGTAATTCATGCTTAGAGTAGTTTGAATAAAAGATAAACTAAAAATAATATCTATTTAATATAATCATAATTGTTTATCTTCAAACTAACTAAAAAAGTGTAATTTTCAAATAAAAAGAGTACTCAGTTGTGAACTAGTAGATTTGATGTCCTAGATTAATTTTCAAATAACTAAAAAATCTATCTAGAACCTATTAGTTAATTTTCTAGAATAATAGAAAATGTGAAATTGCATAACACCTGAGATTTTTGTGGGAACGACTTATTTGCACTACAACTACACTGTGCACTTGTAATAAACATATCACATTAATAGCAAGTTTACACTTTCTCCTAAATCCAATAAGGCCCTCTCAATCGTTGTACTTTCTATAGTACAGGAGAAAGTAGGACTTACAGGGTCTTTGTTCTTCATAATTACTGATTAGGAAAGGAGTGGATTTGATTACAACTAATGTAGGTAGTTCAATATCTTCGGGCATTGTTAAATCTGACGATGCCCATCACATCGATATAGAAGACTTTCTCACTACTTTATGTCTTTGATATAAATAGCTCTCTAAGGTCACAGGTCATGTTAGGTTGGCTACGAAGCCTTTCTTTGCAAGCCTTCAACAAAAAGTTACAGCCATCTTGCAAACAGATCCTGTATCCATCGTTTAGATACATTTGATTCTTCTGATAATATTACAAGTATCAACTAAAGCAAAGAAAACAAAAGATGATCATTGAAGCTTACAATGACTAAAACCTAAAAACGAAGGACTTCTTTGCTAATAGAAGCAAGTGAGAAAATAGATATGGGAGAGGGGCTTTTCTCAATCCATAACCAATTGATTACTGGATTGAAGAATGCAAAGCTACAAAGGTAAAAAGAAAAGCGTTGACCAATAAGAAAGAACGACGATCCTGAATGAAAGGAATCGTAAATGAACTCGACTGAACATCAACATGGAGTGTTGCCCAACTATTCATTTTCAGGTCTAGTACTAGACTCTGACCCTTCCAACCATGACGATCAAATCTTTCATATTGTAATGTTCCTATTTCACAGCTGCTTCCCAAAACGGAGCACGCTACTTAAAATAATACTAGACAATTCAACAGTCATATGCTTTTGGAATAACCGTAACTTCTGCTTGTTGACAGAAACACTCATGCATGAACACCAATTAAAATAGGAGTTACATCCCATTAATGAGTGGTTTAAAATGGAGGTTACACCTTATTCAATTAAGAATTAAAATAGGGTTATACCTCATTTAATTAAAAATAAAAATGGGCGTTACACTTCCATTATCTCCAAATTCATGATGGTTTAAATCCCCAAAACTACTATAAAAAACCAAGAAGACTAAAGAAGAGGGGACCCTCATGAGATGATCCACACACCTCATTGAGAGGATCCATCTCAAGTACAAGAAGAATGCAGATTCTCATCCTATAAAGAGTTCACACTCTTTCTTAATCCAGAGATTCTCATCTCTTAAATAGTTCCAACTCTCTCTTAATCTAAAGATTTCTATCTCTTAAAGAGTTCCAACTCTTTCTTAATCTAGAGATTTTTATCTATTAAACAGTTTTACTCTTTCATGTCTAGAGCCATGCAAGGCTACTTTAGATCCAAGAGAAGATCTCAATTTCAATTTTCGGTATTAAAATCTTTAATAGAAAATATGATCATCTCCCACCGCTACATTAGAGAACCTTAGTCTAAAATGGCTAATATGTGGATCATCAATTAAAAAGATATTCACATTTCAAGTCTAAAAGGGCTAACACAGGGATCATCAACTAAGGAGAGATCCAAATTTCAAGCTTAAAATGGCTAACACATGGATCCATCAAAGAGATATTCACATTTTAAGCCAAAAATAGTTAACATGCGGATCATCGACCAAAGAAAGATCAATGTTTTTGACCCAAAAAAAGCTAAAACGCGACCCTCATAGGGTTACATTTTACTTCTACAATATCAAGGGAAAATATCTCCAAAACAAAGAAACGTAAAGCTCAAAAGCCTTGAAAATGGCTAAGGAATAAAATTGCAGATTCTCATTCAGAAAGAGCCATGGGAAACTTCTCATGGATCACATTTTGTTTTCCAAACCTTAAAAATATAAGGTTACTCATTTTTATACTCAAACGCAGGTCTAAATAAGCAAAAATGATTGCTAAAAAAGCAAAACGTAGATCCTCGTCTAGTGAGATCCGCGTGGACCTTTAAGGTCATGTTTTAACTAAAACACATATCCAACTCGCATTTTGAATGTTTCAAATGCAGCGTTGTGTTTTGATCCTAAAATTTAGTATGATTAAAGCTAACCCTGTTTCAATACAAACACGAGTCTAATTGAGAAATTAACACGTGGATTATCAATTAAAGAGAGATCCATACTGTGGACTATATTTTGAGCTGATAATTAGAGCTAAATATAATTAAAATGCAACCTCCAGAGAGTCGCATTTTCACTTTATAGTCTCAAAAGATAAAAACTATTCTCATTTATATTCAAATTCGGGTTTAATTAAGTAAGACATGTTGTTGAGAGCTAAAATGAGAATCATAACTAAAGACAGATTTACATTCTAAGCCCATATTTGGAGCTAAGTGTAGCCAATGCGCGGGCCCCAGAGGGTCACTTTTTCATTCCATAACCTCAAGAGGCAAAATTCTCTTTCGTTTAACACTCAAATGTGAGTCTGAGCATTTCACGTATGCTGCAAGGAGCTAAAACGCAGATCTAAAGGTTAAGATCCGAATTTCAGTTACAAATCTAGATGATTTAAGATGTCAGTTACAAATTCTGAGGATTAATACAAATCTAGCTGTTTAACAACAAAAAATGGATCCTCAAGTTAAGGATGATAATAATTGGATAACTAATTCAAAGGTCTCCAAACTTTATAAATAGCTAAAGACTAGGCTAAGAAAGGTGTGAATTGGTTGGATTATCTCCCCTTTGAGCTCGTGCTAGAGAACCAAACTTCTTTCTCTCAATAGCTTTGCAAAAGGTTGCTAACTGAAGAACTTGTATTCAGAGTGTTAACAGAGAGTAGGATCATTTGCCACGGCTACAACAGATCCAACTTTATACAAAGAGAAAATTAAAAATTCCTCATTTTTGTAAATAGGCAACCATTCTGATTGTAATATTTTATTGAGATGTTTCAATAAAAATTAAATTTCATGGTAAACAGAAGATTGGCAACTCTACTGGGGAAACCTATCATCTCCAATGATGTGGCCGTGGCCCAATTCGATAAAGTTCCAGTCCGCACCCTGGTCGAGTCACTTATCATTGAGTTCGACCAGGAGAAGTACGAGGAATTTCTCTACTCTGGCTCCATAAGCCCAAGATTCTTAGAGAGATGCCGTAAGGTCTCAAACAATTTAGCCTCTAGTGAGGCTCTAAAGATTACAGTCTTGCCAAAGTACTCTCTAGAACAGTCCGGTCTTAAAGGAGAGATTTCTTCTTCATCAAATAAGGCTCCGGGTCTGTTCCATTCAAGACTCATGTTGATCCCAAGAGGATGGATCAAGATTCCTGTAACAACAACAGAAAATGACCATTCTCTTTATTCAAAGAGATGATACTGAAGATAAGGTTCCTCTTACCTACACCATGAGAAGAAACCTGAGAAGAAGTAAGGCTCGCGCCTTTCGCAGAGCCATGCAAGAAAAATCAACTGTTGTCAAACAACCATGCAAAACTCCAATTTGCGTATGGCGATCAAAGAGCGAAGTCGTGGTCGCCATCAAGAAACTGGACCAAGACGCGGATGGATTCATTCGCATTTCTCACAAAAAATACTGCTCGCTCACAAAGTATATTTTTGACTATAAATGTGGAGTTTACATCTGCATTCCCAAACTAAATGTAGACCTCAGGGTCATGTTTTAGAAGCTAAATGAGGGCAACAGACCCACGTTCTTAAAATTAAATGCGGATCTCAAACCCACATTCCAACAGGAAAATGCAGCCCTCAAATTTGCATTCATGAAGAAAATTTAGCCTCTAAGGCTCATAGACTTTTAATCCCAATCATACCAGCTTCTTTAGAAGCTCAATTTCCAGCTGAAAGGGCTAAAGTTAAATTTGCTCCAAGTATTTTCAGGAAAATAGATTCTCCTATCTCAAAAATACTATTCGGAGGGGTTTCCTCTCTACCAATAGTCCCACAAGTTCCAATACAGGAAACTTTAGAGAATTTCTTAACCAGAAAAGAGAAAAACCCCAAGTGTCTCATTGTTGTTGAAAACAGTTGATCAATGCAGTGTTGTCTCATTGTCATTGTATTGAAACTCCAGCAAAGCCATCTGTCTTCAACAGACTAGCATCTTCTCCAGTCCAACCTTCAAAAAGAAGATGACATGCCATCAAACAAGAATTCTCTGAACCAGAGCATCCTGAAGTGTTGTCCAACACGATAACTTTGGGAGGAAAGAAGAAGAAGAAGACGAGGAGCGTTTCTCGAACATATTCATTAGACTTTGAGCACTATTTTGGTCTGAAGAGCATGTTTAGCGACATTCAGGGTGTCTTTCAAAACATTCAACTTCAAAAGGGGGTGATAGTACCATTAGGCTACCAGAAGATGGCCGAAATCTCCTATGACAAGGAAGCGACAAGAAATTCTACTGTTGCAGAATCTCAGACCTCTAACTCATTTCTTGAAGAGTCTATCTTTGCGCACGTGACAAAAGAAAATCGTGAAGAATTGATGAAGATGATGGATGAGCAAGAGAAGATCATCAAGCAACAGCAGGAGACTATAAGTGAGATTAGGAGAATGCTCCAATTTTTGATCAATGAGAAAATAAAGAACAAGGGAGAATCTTCTTCTAAAAGTTCCTGCATCCCAAGGAAGGATAAAGGGAAGAGAAAAGAAAATGAACCTCATACTCCTCCTGGAAGCTCTAGTGGCGATGAACAAAACAAAGAAAAAGAAAACCGTTTTGAACACTTGCGTCATCAATCTGAGAACTCAAAACATGAAGCAACTCGCATACTGGCCTCTTGGAGAGCTTCCAGAATCAGCTCAATGTTCTGGTTTATAAGAACAACTTGCAAGAGTTAGAGATTGTAAGGTCATATCCGATGGAGTGGGAGAATATACCATTCCCAGAAAATTACAAGACTTTGAATCTCAAGTCTTTTTATGGCAAAGGGTCGCCAAATCAACACCTCTACTATTTCAAATCACAGATGAGGCATTTGACTGGAAATGACCCGATTATCATGCGAGTCTTTATTAGTACTCTCACGGGTCTAGCATTTGAATGGTTCTGAAGATTGGAACTGGAAACTGTCAACTCGTGGAGCAATATGGAGAAGGCCTTCTTGACAAGGTTCTATAAAGATGATATGCAGATTTCAATGTCAACACTCCTTGCTACAAAGGAAAAGAAGGGGGATTTGGCTTGAGATTTCATAAAAAGATTTAGAAATGATTCTTTGAGATATCCGCATAAGATGCTAGAAAAGACTTTAGTGGAAATTTGAAGACATAATCTCTCTATTAAGGTTCTTGCCATAATGGGGGCTTTGAAGTCCACAACTTGGAAAGAACTTTCAACACAAGCTGAAGAAATCGAAGAAATTGCACAAAACCTTGAGGCTGAAGAAACAGAAAGACTAAGAAGAAATAATCTTGGAACACCTCAATTGTCTCGACCTAAAGGGAAAGAGACAATGGCGATAGATGTCCTAGGACCAGCTAAACTGCCTCCTATAAGGATCCCTCTTCCATCAAGGTCTCCTTGAAAACAATATTTCTTCAAGGATGAGCATTTTATCACCATTTTTAATTTGATCATGAAAAGGAATATGTTGAAGTTTGCAGAGGCGAAGCACCTTAAGGAAGAAGGATAGGTTAATGATCCTAATTATTGTGTGTATCAAAGGATCATCAACATTCTACTAAGAACTGTTACATCCTAAAGGATATTATTCAAGCCTTGGTGGACGCCAATGTCATTAAATTGCAGCCAGAGCAGAAGAAATTGACAGCAAACATAGTTTCCTTCAAATTAGGAAAGGCTCCAGATTGGATAGAATCAATGATTAATGATGGAGTTCAAATAATTCCCAAAGGTACAATGAGGGTTGTAAATTACGATCCTCATCAACAATAAAATAAAGCATTATTTCCCTTTGAAACGTTAAAAGGGGAGATAATGTGGGTACATCTAGACCTTCTCAAGAATGAATAGTGGATTTCAAGTTCATTCAAAAAGAAGTCTAAGGGAAAGGCGTGCACATCCAATGTTGTAACTGTAGTCTCTGAAGATGACACAACAATTCATTCTCTTTCCAACTCAAGAGAGGAACTCAAAAAATCATTGGTGGTCAATGGAGACCAACAACAACCTTCCAGAATGCTTTCATAAAGAGATTACGTAAAAATTACAATCAGGTGGTTGAACCTCAACTTCTAGGGAAGAACAAGCAGAAAGAGTTTAAATTCGATAAATCTCTTAAAAGCAAAGAAAAAGAACTAACAGAAAGTTCCAAGAAACCTTTCCGGTTTAATGTGTTGGCACAATTGGCCAACATTCCTACAATAATTACTTTGTATGAGCTCTTGAGGCTGTCCAAGCGAATTAGAGAAGTCTTAAGAGAAGCTCTGCAAGACACTGAAGTGTTTTTGGCCCAGATCCCAGAAACAATAGGAGAAGACGAAGCTTGCGCAGCATGCTATCAAGCCTCCAAGAAGATACCTTGCATAATCCTTTCCCAGGAAAATATGCAAGTGAAGAATAACAAGCATCACCGCCTTTGTATTATAAAGTCCATATAGTGTCATTAGAGATTGACAAAATTCAAGTCGACCCTTGATCCGCTTTGAGCATAATGCCAAGGAGGGTACTATGATATCTCGGAGTCCTCATGAATAGACTGGTATCAACAAATAGAACTATTTTCGAGTTCAACGCTAGTGGTTGTAAACCCTTAGGCAAGGTGAAATTGTAAAGCCAGATCAGTGATATTAAAATGAAAGTCACATGTTATGTGATAAATACTGACACATCTTACAATTTGCTACTTGGAAGATCATGGATCCATTTTAACCTTATTATCTCTTCTACACTTCACTAGTGTATGAAATATGTGGAGAAAGAAGGAAACGTAAAAACTCTGGTGGTAGAAAAGCAACCTTTCAAAGAGGTTAAAAATTACTTTATAGATGCTTTGCTATATCAAGACACATTTGAAGCTGCTGAATAACCTGCCCCAGAAGAATCAGATAGCGGTAATGAGCTTGATAATGAATCAAGATCCAAAGATTTGAGATCCGATAATGAAAATTGGAGTGTGGAACCTATTGTGATAAGTCTTGAAGGTGGCGAGTGGGTAATCAATGAAAATTTAGAGTTTACTTATTCGTCTGGTATTGATTCTAAACTTTCATGTTCTAGTACTGATGCGATTAATTATCAACTTGATAAAATATACTCCCTAGTATCGTTCCAATCACCCGTTTATTCATCCTTTAGCATACAAAGTAATGACAATGGAGATTCAAGTGAAGTGATCTTTGAAGTCTCTCTCAAATATAAAGGTCAAACACCTATATTATTTGGAAAAGCAAACAATAATAATAAAGAAAAAATACTAAGATTCTGAGGAAGAATAGGAAAATCCCGAGTTCTTCCACTACAATAAAAATACCCATAAAATAATGAAAATAGCAAAGAATTTTGGAAAAGGAAGAAGAACTATTCTTCAACCTTTTGTCCCAAAAGGAAAAATGCTAGATTATTATAATAAAACTGGAAGGGGGTTGGGATATGTTACCACTCTTGAAATCCTTTCAGAAATAAACTCTTAAGAACTCCAACATAGTCATTTATCTGAATCATTATGTTCGGATTTGAATGTAAGTGTTGGAGCCATTTTTAAAGTAGTTTCCATCAATATGGTCTCCGCAGACCAAAAAAAAGAGGAGGATGAAGAATTGCCACCAATCAAAAATGATTCCTTGGTAAAACATCTAAACATGAAATGGAAAGTTCAGTTTGAACACGTGAATTTCCAATTGAAGATAAAGTGATCCAAATATACATGGGTGATGAAACGAATCCTAAACCTATATTTATAAGTGAAAATTTATCTTCCGAAGAAAAAAATAAATTTTTATTAAAGAATACATTGATATTTTCACCAAAAATTATGAAGACATGCTAGGACTAGATCCAAAAGTAGTGATGCACAAATTGAACATCCGACCAGATGCAAAACCCGTTAAACAACAACAATGAAGGTTCCATCTCGAAATCGTGAAAGCCATTGAAGCTGAATCAAGAAGTTAATTGAATTAGACTTCATTCGTGAAGAACAACACCCCGATTGGGTTGTAAATATAGTCCCTGTGACTAAGATGAATGGAAAAAATCAGAGTATGCATCAATTTCAGAGACCTGAACGAAGCATGCCCGAAAGATGAATTTTCATTTCCGATCACAGACGTCATGATCGACAATACTTGCGGCTATGAGCAGATGTCGTTCATGGATGGGTTTTCAGGATATAATCAAATTAAGATGTATCCCGACGACGAGAAGCATACGTATTTTCAAACATCCCTAGGGGTGTACTATTTTCGATCACAGACGTCATGATCGACAATACTTGCGGCTATGAGCAGATGTCGTTCATGGATGGATTTTCAGGTCATGCCCTTCGGCCTAAAGAATGCTGGCGCCACATATCAACGTACCATGAATACTATATTTCAAGAGCTTCTCCGAAAGATGGTGGAATGTTATGTGAATGGTTTTGTGATTAAAAGAAAAAGCAAAGATAATCATCTTCATGGTCTGAGAATGATGTTTGATCTTATGTGGAAACACTAGCTTAAAATGAATCCAACTAAGTCTTTTTTGGGAATTTCTAGAAGAATGTTCCTTGGATTTGTAGTCACTTTTCAAGAAATTCATCTTGATCCAGTGAAGATTAACGTAATTCAAGACTTATTGCCACTAGAAATCTCAAAGAGTTGAGAGAACTAAGGGAAGGCTGGCATACATATGCAGATTTATATCAAACCTATCCAGGAGATGTCAACCATTCACATTATTGATGAAGAAAGGAGTATTGTTCATCTGGATAGATGTTTCCCAGAAAGCTTTTGAAGATATTAAAGAATATCTCACAAAGTCACCCATCCTTTAACGTCAATGACAGGAATGCCTTCCTTTTATATGTGAGACCCATGGACCATTCTTTGGGAGCCATATTAGCCCAAAAGAATGAATTTGGACATAAATAAACTATCTACTATTTAAATAGAATGATGATTGAAGCTGAACATCGATACAACCTGGTGGAAAAAGAGTATCTAACTTTGGTGTTTGCAGTGCAGATATTCAACACTACCTAGCAGGGAAAATAATCCAGTTTTATCGAGAGTTAATCCATTAAGAATATTAATACCAAACCAGGGTCATTAAATTCAAGACTATACAATTGGAGTATCTTGCTATCACAATACGATATGCACTTCATCCCACGAAAGTCGATTAATGGTCAAGCTATAGCTGATTTTCTGGCTGAACATCCAATTCTAACATCTTCAAAACTGTAGGAAGATATCCCTAATGAAATACTTGAAGGAAGCATAACTTCATAAGGTGGTATTCCATATGAGACTGCTGAAGCAAATACCACTACAGAAGAAGTATGGTAACTTTTCTTTGAAGATATCCCTGATGAAATACCTGAAGGAAGCACAACTCCAGAAGGTGGTATTTCACATGAGACTACTGAAGCAAATGCCACTACATAAGAAGTATGTCAACTTTCTTTGATGGTGCCTCCAGAATGGGATCCAAAAGAAATGTGGCAATAGGAATGGGGGTTGTCTTTGTCTCTCCTTACAACCATGCATCCCTAGAGCATATTCAATAACAGAGTCATGCTCTAACAATATTGCTGAATACAACATCTTGATGATAGCCAAATAACTGGGGGTGAAGTATTTAGAGGCATATGGAGATTCTTAGTTCATCATCAACCAAGTCAAGGGAGAATTGAAGTCAAGAATGAAGATTTCTAGCCATATCACCAAGCAGTCACGAAAATGGCTAACAACTTTAGCGGCTTCTACATTAGTCATGTGTCGTGCCACCAGAATAGCTACGCGGATTCAACATGAAGTACATACTCTTGAGTCTGATCTCAAGCCAAGAGATTGGCGATTTTCTTATATAGACTATTTTTCTTATGGGATATTGTCAGAAGATCCCAAGGAAACAACAACAATCCAAAGAAGCACTGTTTGATTCTATTATAATGCCGAGGTTAGTCATTAATCTTATGATGGAATCCTTCTTTGTTGCCTTTCTAACAGAGAAACCCTAGACGCACTTGAAGAAGCTCATATGGCATCTTCAAAGAACATCAATCAGGACCAAAACTCTAGGATAGATTTTGAAGAATGGGATATTATTGGTCCAAGATGATGATAAATGCAATTGCTTATGCTAGACAATGCAGTGTCTATTAAATACATGCAGATTTCATACATCAGGCACTAGAATATCTCCATCCAATGGCTATGTTGTGGCCATTTGAAATGTTGGGAATGACATTTGATGAGTGCCATATATTGCATATTTATAGACTTCATATTACCTACTTTTGTATATAAATAATACTATTCGGGTATTTTTAGTGTGTTTTTCAGGTAATCCGATTCATACAAGGAGATGGTATGAAATCAGAGTTGGAGTAGGAAATCAAAGTCCGAAAAGTTTCTAAAGTGGGCAAGACTACGAGACTACGATGATGCAGAGACTCAAAGTCGAATACAGTCAGGAATATTAAACTTAGAGACAAGAATTTCATGTGGAAAAAATTTCAAAAATTTTTACATTATTGAGCCGCTATTTAGCGGTTTTAGCAACCAAAAGGAGGTCAAAATTGGGCCCCATGCGCTGAGTTTTCTCCCGTGGCTTCGTTATAATTTTGTAGTTTTTCAGTTCCGCTAGAATTTGGATTTGATTTTCGAAACCTATATATTGGCCATATCCTTGTATTCTCAGAAAATCCTGTAAGTTTTGTACTCGTTTTAAATTAATAAGATAAGGATTTTACTGAAGGGGTGACGGCCACAATACCATGCTCCAGAGGTAAGCCATTGTTTTTAATTCTTTATTTGTTTTTTAGATAAAATTAATTGCTTTCTAGTATAGATTTATTTGCTTTTTAGATTAGATTTAATTGCTTTCATGAATAAAAATAGGATTTTGCTTACTAGAATTATGAGTAGCTAATTAGTTTAGCTCTACGAAGTAGATGAAGCTAGAATCCACCATGTAATTACTCTCCAGTATTTTCTTCTTAAATAAAATAATAAAGACATGAATTTTCTATAAAAAGATTAAAATACAAGAACTAGAAGATTAAGACTTTGATAGGTTATACTTGAATTAGGTTTCTTGATAGTCTATACTTAGTTAGGGTTTGTGGTTGTTGATTTTATCTTTTTCATTGAATTATCTAAAGATTTAGTTTATTTTTATGAAAAGTAGTATCTTTGATGAGTTATGATTGCACACCACTTAATAGCTCATACTTAGGGTACTTTAAATAAAGATCAAACTAAAAGATCACCTTTTTATGAAAAAAGAAGATAATAGAAGTAAATACATGGTTTGAAACTAGTGGATTCTAAATCCTAGGCTAATTAGAACAACCAAACTTCAACCTAGAAACTCTTAGTTACGTTAGACTATAGAATTAGTAAGGATTGTAAAATACTTGAGATCTCTGTGGGATGACCTGTATAGCACTACAACTGACACTGTATGCTTGCAGTTAAATTATCACATCAAGTTTTTGGCACCGTTGCCGAGGATCGACGGTGTTTTTCTTGCTTTTTCTAAAGTTTTACGGGTTAACAGTGTGTGTTGAGTGTGCAGGAAATCGAAATTGCAGATACAGGAAGACAAAAAGGATCAGAAGAGCATCTCGACTAAGCAGCAGAAAGAAGAGAGTCAAACTCTCTGGTTTAGCCGCTATTTAGCGGCCAAAACCGCCAATTTGGTGGCAAGTAAAGGTAATTCTGAACCCAAATTTCCTCCTGTTCTGTGATTTAGTTCCCTGGTTTTATAAAAAAAAATTAAAAAAAACAATCAATTTTTTTCTTTTCCATCTCTCTCCCTCTCCACCTTTTTCAAATAATAAAAAAAATTAGAAAAAAATATTTCAAAATCAAACTGGTTGCTATCATTGTCGTGATCCATATCATAATTATTATCAGTGTCTATGGATAGGAAGTTCATTACGACTAGGTCATAATCAAATTCACAATACATATAATGAACCTACGAGTGCTTCTTATACACAAAATTACAATTATGAATGGATGAATAATTCTAATTTTGCATATAATCAAGAGCCACACCAAGAGAGTCCTCCATCTGATCCTTTCTTTTTGGGCTATTTATCTTCATGTTCTACATTCAATCATAAACAAGATATTCAATTGAACA
This sequence comes from Dracaena cambodiana, assembly GCA_036321105.1. Classification (NCBI taxonomy): domain Eukaryota; kingdom Viridiplantae; phylum Streptophyta; class Magnoliopsida; order Asparagales; family Asparagaceae; genus Dracaena; species Dracaena cambodiana. Next base: position 16,875,242 of record JAYEPQ010000013.1, on the reverse strand, counting down.
TGTTAGATGAAAAAAAATTTCTTAATTTTCGGTTATCCTTATTTTTCTTTTCATTATTTCTTAACCTATTTTCTTCATAAATTTTGTGGGTATATTCACTGCAAACCCTCACGAGACACAACTCGTTCACTAGGGTAACCTATGGGTTTAAAGGCTTGTTGCACATGCTAAGTGCAATCGCGATTTTTGCGAAATTAAATTAGGATTTTTATTTTTCTTTTTAAGTTTAGGTTTTGCTCGAGGACTAGGAAAAGATAGGTGCTGGGGCGTGATGAGTGCCATATATTGCATATTTATAGTCTTCATATTAGCTATTTTTGTATATAAATAATGCTACTTGGGTATTTTTAGTGTATTTTTCAGGTAATCCGATTTATACAAGGAGATGACATGAAAAATGGCATGAAATCAGAGTTGGAGTAGGAAATCAAAGTCCAAAAAATTTCTAAAGTGGGCAAAACTATGAGACTGCGAGACTGCAGAGACTCAAAGTCGAATACAATCAGGAATATTAAACTTAAAAGACAATAATTTCATGTGGAAAAAATTTCAATAATTTTTTACATTATTGAGCCGCTATTTAGTGGTTTAAGAAGCCAAATGGCGGCCAAAAGTGGGTCCCATGCACTTAGTTTTCTCCCGTGGCTTATTTATATATTTTAAGTTTTTCAGTTCTGCTAGAATTTGGGTTTGATTTCCGAAACCTATATATTGGCCGTATCCTTGTATTCTTTGAAAATCCTGTAAGTTTTGTACTCGTTTTAAATTAATAAAATTAGGGTTTTTCTGAGGGAGTGACGGCCACAATACCGTGCTCCAGAGGTAAGCCATTGCTTTTAATTCTTTATTTGCTTTTTAGATAGAGTTAATTGCTTTCTAGTATAGATTTATTTGCTTTCTAGATTAGATTTAATTGCTTTCATGAATAAAAATAGGATTTTGCTTACTAGAATTATGAGTAGCTAATTAGTTTAGCTCTACGAAGTAGATGAAGCTAGAATCCACCATGTAATTACTCTCCAGTATTTTCTTCTTAAATAAAATAATAAAGACATGAATTTTCTATAAAAAGATTAAAATACAAGAACTAGAAGATTAAGACTTTGATAGGTTATACTTGAATTAGGTTTCTTGATAGTCTATACTTAGTTAGGGTTTGTGGTTGTTGATTTTATCTTTTTCATTGAATTATCTAAAGATTTAGTTTATTTTTATGAAAAGTAGTATCTTTGATGAGTTATGATTGCACACCACTTAATAGCTCATACTTAGGGTACTTTAAATAAAGATCAAACTAAAAGATCACCTTTTTATGAAAAAAGAAGATAATAGAAGTAAATACATGGTTTGAAACTAGTGGATTCTAAATCCTAGGCTAATTAGAACAACCAAACTTCAACCTAGAAACTCTTAGTTACGTTAGACTATAGAATTAGTAAGGATTGTAAAATACTTGAGATCTCTGTGGAATGACCTGTATAGCACTACAACTGACACTGTATGCTTGCAGTTAAATTATCACATCAAGTTTTTGGCACCGTTGCCGGGGATCGACGGTGTTTTTCTTGCTTTTTCTAAAGTTTTACGGGTTAACAGTGTGTGTTGAGTGTGCAGGAAATCGAAATTGCAGATACAGGAAGACAAAAAGGATCAGAAGAGCATCTCGACTAAGCAGCAGAAAGAAGAGAGTCAAACTCTCTGGTTTAGCCGCTATTTAGCGGCCAAAACCGCCAATTTGGTGGCAAGTAAAGGTAATTCTGAACCCAAATTTCCTCCTGTTCTGTGATTTAGTTCCCTGGTTTTATAAAAAAAAATTAAAAAAAACAATCAATTTTTTTCTTTTCCATCTCTCTCCCTCTCCACCTTTTTCAAATAATAAAAAAAATTAGAAAAAAATATTTCAAAATCAAACTGGTTGCTATCATTGTCGTGATCCATATCATAATTATTATCAGTGTCCATGGATAGGAAGTTCATTACGACTAGTCATAATCAAATTCACAATACATATAATGAACCTACGAGTGCTTCTTATACACAAAATTACAATTATGAATGGATGAATAATTCTAATTTTGCATATAATCAAGAGCCACACCAAGAGAGTCCTCCATCTGATCCTTTCTTTTTGGGCTATTTATCTTCATGTTCTACATTCAATCATAAACAAGATATTCAATTGAACATGTTAGATGAAAATTTTTTTCTTAATTTTCGGTTATCCTTATTTTTCTTTTCATTATTTCTTAACCTATTTTCTTCATGAATTTTGTAGGTATATTCACTGCAAACCCTCACGAGACACAACTCGTTCACTAGGGTAACCTATGGGTTTAAAGGCTTGTTGCACATGCTAAGTGCAATCGCGATTTCTGCGAAAGTAAATTAGGATTTTTATTTTTCTTTTTAAGTTTAGGTTTTGCTCGAGGACTAGGAAAAGATAGGTGTGGGGGCGTGATGAGTGCCATATATTGCATATTTATAGTCTTCATATTAGCTATTTTTGTATATAAATAATGCTACTTGGGTATTTTTAGTGTATTTTTCAGGTAATCCGATTTATACAAGGAGATGACATGAAAAATGGCATGAAATCAGAGTTGGAGTAGGAAATCAAAGTCCAAAAAATTTCTAAAGTGGGCAAAACTATGAGACTGCGAGACTGCAGAGACTCAAAGTCGAATACAATCAGGAATATTAAACGTAAAAGACAATAATTTCATGTGGAAAAAATTTCAATAATTTTTTACATTATTGAGCCGCTATTTAGTGGTTTAAGAAGCCAAATGGCGGCCAAAAGTGGGTCCCATGCACTTAGTTTTCTCCCGTGGCTTATTTATATATTTTTAGTTTTTCAGTTCTGCTAGAATTTGGGTTTGATTTTCGAAACCTATATATTGGCCGTATCCTTGTATTCTTTGAAAATCCTGTAAGTTTTGTACTCGTTTTAAATTAATAAAATTAGGGTTTTTCTGAGGGAGTGACGGCCACAATACCGTGCTCCAGAGGTAAGTCATTGCTTTTAATTCTTTATTTGCTTTTTAGATAGAGTTAATTGCTTTCTAGTATAGATTTATTTGCTTTCTAGATTAGATTTAATTGCTTTCATGAATAAAAATAGGATTTTGCTTACTAGAATTATGAGTAGCTAATTAGTTTAGCTCTAGGATGTAGATGAAGTTAGGATCCACCATGTAATTGCTTTCTAATATTTTTCTTCTAAAATAAAATAAATAAAGACATGATTTTTCCATAAAAAGATTAAAATACAAGAACTCAAAGATTAAGAGTTTGATAGGTTATACTTGAATTAGATTTCTTTATAGCCTATACTTAGTTAGGGTTTGGAGTTATTGATTTTATCTTTTTCATTGAATTATCTAAAGATTTAGTTTATTTTTATGAAAAGTAGTATCTTTGATGAGTTATATTTGCACACCACTTGATAACTCATACTTAGGGCACTTTAAATAAAGATTAAACTAAAAGATTACCTTTTTATAAAAAAAGAAGATAATAGAAGTAAATATATGATTGGAAACTAGTGGATTCTAAATCCTAGGCTAATTAGAACGACCAAACTTCAACCTAGAAACTCTAAATTAATCCGTTAGACTGTAGAATTAGTAAGGATTACAAAATACCTGATATCTCTGTGGGACGATCTGTATAGCACTACAACTGACACTGTACGCTTGCAGTTAAATTATCACATCAGCATTATTGGGTCAATTTTGCCACCATCAATAAGGGGTCACTGGTTCATATTGGCCATTGTAGATTACTTTTCAAAATGGACTGAAACCGTTCCTCTAACTGAAGTAAAGTCATCAGGTGTGATTAAGTTCAATAAACATCATGTTATATATCGCTTCGGAGTACCTAGAAGAATTATTCATGACAATGGATCTCAATTCGTGAGTCAGCCATTATCAAGGTTTTACAACAAATACTGGATCGAAAATATGGCTTCATCTCTATACTATCCTGTAGCTAATGGTTTAGCAAAACCATTCAACAAAACCATTGTGATGCTTCTTAAGAAGTTTGTTTCATCCAACCAAAATGATTGGGATAAAAAGCATGGGGAATATCTTTGGGTATACCGAACCAATGTCAGAACACACACAAATGCTACAATATTTTCTGTGGTGTATGGATCCGAAACAGTACTTCCATTGGAAATCCAGATTCCATCATTGCGAGTTGCATTCGCGACCTAAATAACGCAGGAAGAGAAACATCGACAAAGACTTATAGAGTTGGAAGCCCTCGATGACAAATGTCTTGAAGCATAAACTTTACAAAGCACGAATTTCCAAAATCATTAATAAAAAGGTCAAGCAGAGAACTTTTACGAAAGGTGATTTTACGAAAGGTGATTTGGTCGTTTCAGTAAAAGACCAATCATAATCAATCAGAAAACCAAAGGAAAGTTCTAACCAAAATGGAAAGAACCATTTGTTATTGATGCAGTCTATTCAAATGGTGCATATCGATTGGCGAAACCGAATATCGACAAAATGATGATGCCGATCAATGGCAAATTTCTAAAAAAATATTATTTCTAATGTAATATTCAAGAAAACTGTCACAGAAGGCCAAACCAACTATCTGGTCTTCGATGAATGTTGAGAGAGGTTTCAATAGATATCAAGAAGAACCCCGAACCGTTCAAAAGCAAAATAGATTATATACAAATAGCTTATGTAATAGTAAGAAGCAATCAAGTCAAAAAGTTGAGTGATTTGAGATACATATCCTCTTCAATAATCGTTAGTTGCATCTTCGACTGAATCAGTGATTCCCTAGAAGATTTCATAGAGAAACTTATTATCGTATTCCTTTCAAAGAACGCGGCAAAGAGTGATGCAGTTCCTTGGTGCAAGCTATTCGGTATATCCCCAATTGGTATCTTGGAAAAGAGAATATAAAGTATCAAATCATTTGATACAAATACTTACATTTTTCTCTCAACAAAAGAAAAATTTATCAAATCATTTGATACACATACTTAAATTTTTTCCTCAACAAAAGAAAAATTCAATGCTAAGACTTGATCATTGGTCTACTCAAATGCCAGAGCATATGAAGACCCTAAAAAAAATTAATGAATGTGTCTAATTCTTGACACTATTATCTCCAAAATAGGACCAATTTATCTACCAATCAAATGATGTTCTTCTACAAGGAAAGAGTCTATTTCTAACCAGCTCTACCAAAATTTCATAGACGAAGTTCCTTTCAGGAGATTCAATCCTACAATGGTGCAATTAATATGATGTGGCCCATTATTTCACCAATTTCCCCAGCAGAGTACAACAAATGAAGATATTCTTGTTCACCACCAACATGCAGCTCCATATACTAACTCGGGGTATAAAATGAAAATGAATCCTACGTCTCTATGACTAAAGATAGAGGAAAGGTTTGGCACGTAAAGCCTAAATGAAATTCTAACCAACCCATCGGGCTGGGTGTAAAAGTATGAATTGCCTAATGCTACTAAAATAACGGGAAGAGAATAAGTTTCTCGTTAACCCATCGTGCTGGAAGTAAAAGCATGAACTGCCCTAAGTTGCTAAGACTAAGGAAAGAGGAAAAGTTTAGTGTGCAAGCCCAAACAAAATTCTCGCCAAGTTCATCATGTCGAGGAAAATAATATGGCTAGCCCAACTCAAACGGTAGTTGGTAAAGGCAAAACAAATTCATTGATAGCTAGAAATTAGCTAAAAATTTCATAACAAATCTATCACAACAGTATCCTTACTCGATTATAAGGATACATCACCGTCCAAAGCTGCTATAGTAAAAGTAAAACAAAAATTTTGGCATGTAAGTCCAAACGAAATCCTTACTAATCTCATCATGTTAAGGAAAATAGTATGACTAGTCCAACACAAACGGCGACTGGTAAAATCTAACTAAATCAATTGATAGCTGGAGGTTTGTTTAAAACTTTAATGAGATCGATCTCTTGTCACGTTAAGATTTCACTTCTGATAGCAAAACTTCTCTCATTATTTTTCTCTTAGCAGATCCATTGACTCTAAAAAAATTGTCACGTTAAAATCATACCTCTGACATCAGAAGACAAAATCATTTTCATTCCACCGAAATTTGTCAAGTTAAAAATTACCTCGCACAAAATTAAATTCTATTTTCCACCATAATTTATCAAGTTAAAAATTAACTCTGACAAAACCAAATGCCATATCCACCAAAATTTATCAAGCTAATGATTATCTCTAACAAAATTAATTTATTTCCACCAAAATTTGTCAAGTTAGAAATTATTTCTGACAAAGTAAATTCTATTTTACTCCAAAATTTGTGAAGTTGCCTCTGACAAAAACCAAATTCTATTTTCCACCATAATTTATCAAGTTAAAAATTATCTCTGACAAAATCCAAATTTCATTTTCACTAAAATTTATCAAGTTAAAAACTACCTCTAACAAAATCCAAATTCCATTTCTACCAAAATTTATCAAGTTAAAAATTATCTCTGACAAATCCAAGTTTATTCCCTCCAAAAGTTTGTCAAATTAAAAATTACCTCTGACAAAATCCAAATTTATTTCCTCCAAAATTTGTCAAGTTAAAAATTATCTCTCATATATCTAAATTCCATTTCTACCAAAATTTGTTAAGTTAAAAATTATCTCTGACAAATTCAAATCCACTTCCACCAAAAAGTTGTCAAGTTAAAAGTTACATCTGACAAAATCAAATTTATTCCTCCAAACTTTACTGAGTTAAAAATTAACTCTGGTAACTTAAAAAACTGTTATACTACAAATCACTAAATAGCTAAAACTACAACTTGTTCAGGAAAGTTAATAATTACTTCTATCCTATTTAAGAAAGTTATTCAGTTGTTGCAAATCTACTTGGGCATATGAATATCGACTCTATATTGTCAAGTTAATGATTACCTCTGAATAATATACAAAAGAGTCAATGATGTATCAAGTCAACAGTTATCTCTGATTATTAATACCAAGTGCATTCTTCAAGTTAACAGTCACCTATGAATGAATGACGGCAAAAACTAAAATTTATTACTCCAAAATTTGTCAAGTTAAAAATTACCTCTGACAAAATCACAATTCATTTTTCCAAAATTTGTCATGTTAAAAATTATCTCTGACAAAATCAAATTTATTGCTTCAAAATTTGTCAAGTTAAAAAGTTATCTCAAACAAAATCACATCTCATTCCCCCAAAATTTGTTAGTTTAAAATCACCTCCGGCAATTCAAATCACCTCATTGATACTCAAACGCGGGTCTCAGTATGCTACGCAAGCTGCAAGGAGGGAAAACGCAGATCTAAAGGTTGAAATCCATATTTTAGTTACAAGTCCAGAGGATTAAAGATGTCAATTACAAATTTTGGAGATTTAATACAAATCCAGTGGATTAACGATAGAAAATGAATTTTCAAGTAAAGCAGACCATTAATTGGATAGTTTTATCTATTCAAAGGTCTCCAAACCTCTATAAATAGTCAAAGGCTGGGTTAAGAAAGGTGTGGATTGGTTGGATTATGTCCACTTTGAGTTTGTGCTAGAGAATTAGAGTTCTTTACCTCCAATAGCTTCGCAAAAGGCTGCCAACTGAAGAAATTGTATTCCAAGTGTCTACAGAGGGCATGATCGTCTTCTACGGCTACAATAGAACCTAATTTTAAATAAAGAGGAAATTAAAAATTCCTTATCTTCTGTAAACGGACAACCATTTTGATAATAATCTTTTCTTGAGAAGTTTCAATAAAAATTCAATTTCATGGCAAAACTATCACAATCAGATTGATAAATAATATATCTGAAACTGAAAAGATTTCGTTTATATAAAGAATTAATTACATAAAGTGGAACACTGCTTGAATATGAACATAAAAGAACCAAAAAAAGAAAAGCAGTGCCCAAATAAAAGGAAATATAAATAAGAAATAAAAGGTTCTATAGAAGGTACTTCACTGCTTATTATCATTTGGTCTGTCCAATGAAATACGGGTCTTCAATTGAAACTAGTTTTCCTTTTTTACTTTCCAAACCTAAGTTCAAAACTTAGGGGATTAAACCCAATAAGTAACACAAAGAAAAATAGAAGTTGTACTATCACAATTCTCAGAATATGTGATTGTGAACATATTATATTAGTGTTGGTCGTGATAGCATAAATTAAGAATAATATAAATAAATTTGGGATCACAACTAAATCAAACATTTAGGGATGTGCAGCTCAATGATGGTTACCAAATCTCATTAAGGTCTTATGTTATATATCATAAATTAATGGATTAATAATAAGTCATATTTGAAACTACTACTAATGGATAAGATACGTGTTGTTACCTGTATCATATAAATATATACCCGGGACCCGGTTCAAACCCATGGCGCTGAACTATGATTCACCGCTAAGTGCTGCTAGACAAATCCTGTACTGCATAATAATAACGGATGTCACTCTTATGGGGACTCACGTATCAAACTGTGGCTCAGTACCACACGGTGCTGTTGCAATATAAGTCCTCAGTACCTAACTAAAAAATGGCCAACTAGATTTTCATACGATACGCTTCTTATCCATCATGTAGTTTCTCCTGATCCCTATGTCAATGACACACGATATACATGAATCAATAGAAATATCATAACTTGCCAAGTCAAATTGCTTACATGTCCTCCACTAGAAATTAAAATTGAAGGATCAATTTAATTCAGGATCATGTGCATATGTATAAAGAGAATTCTCTATTTTTGTGTAATCAAAATATTTTATATTAAGCATTGCTGTCATCTTTTGATGATTCTAATTTCTATTTATTTTTTATTTTGCGTAACTATAATTATTATAATGAACAAAGGTGAGCTGGGTGATGATGTTGCACATTTTCATGTATGGCAAAATAGGAGGGTTATATAAAAAAAACATGTCGGAAAAACAATCTAAACTATAATAGGTGTTCAATAGAAACCTAGCAGAATACCAAAACACCCTGCCAAATAAAATGCAACTTCTATGCATGTCATCAGGAGGCATGTCTGGCTATGCATGGAGACAACATCAATGCATGTCATAATGAGGAATGAAAATAATTATTTTGACTAATGGATGGATGGATGAGTGGTCACGTTACATGGAGTAAAAATACTTCTCTGTTGACCATAGCCTTGCATCTTGTAGTCACCTAATGCCCATTGGTTATTAACAATCCTCATGCATTACCATATCTAACATATGAAGAAAGCAAAGAGAAAACGAATACAGGAGATCGACTACAACTAACATATTTAAATTAATAGTCCAAATGTTCCGATTTGAATTTATAAATTTTACTATAAATACTCAACATAATTGATGATTTAAAATATTTGATGGATCAATATATTTAAATTATATTATTTTTTTGACATCAAGAAGAATAAATATTACAATATTTATATATATCGAAATTGACCCAATACAAATTTAGTTAGATATGTTTAGAATTCGGCTATCAAATTACCTAATAGTCCGATTCAATTCTCAATATCAATTAATAATCCAAAAATATAAGCCGAGCATATTTACAAATAATATACCAAAATATGATCCAAGAATTTTCATAAAATAAAATAAATTATGTACACAAAATATAAATTAAATAAATTCTCCGAGAAAAGATCAAAATAACAATGTTACTTACATTTTGTTCCTTATGATTTCTTAAATTTTCGTTTTCTTTTTCTCTTTTCTTTTCTTTTCTTTCTCATTTTTTTTTTCTCCCACCCAACTTCCACTTGGCTATGTGTGCAGGGAAATGAAGGTAAGGGAGAGATGTGAGTGTGTTTTAAATAAACTGGAGAGGAAATTATTTATGTGAAATGGTAATATCGTAAATATTTGAAACTCTTTTCTAAAGCTACTTTCTCCTTAAACCATGTCATTGCACACCATGCGACTCTTTTGTCTCCTAATAGCTCATTACCGACTCTAATCCTCATGACAACACGCCACCAATTTTTTTTTTATATAATTTTGGTTCAGTATAATATTCTTTGAATATTACCAAATTAATACAGAGCACAGTGCTCAGTGAGAGAAATGCTACAGAATTGTCCATTTACCATTTCAATATCCGGAATAAAAGATTTAAAATTCTAAAGTAATTAAAAGGATAGTTTAATATTATGAAATTAACAAATTTGAGAATTGTTTTAGGCTTTGTAAGGAAAATTACTAAAAATCATAAATATTAGAAAAATATTAGAAAATTAATAATCGTGAAGACTGAATATCATTTGGAGTTACAGATTTAAAGTTACGTCTATAAAAAATTATTTTGGTATCCAAAATTGACTTCTGTAGTCTTATTCAGCACGATCAGATTCAAAAGAGAGATACAAGTAGTACGAATTTTGGTAATTACATCCTATCCACCTAACAAAACCTAACAAAAGAATTTTATTCTCGAGATTCCAAATTAAAAGGCATGACAACATATATGGGTATGCACTGATATAAAAATAAATTCAATTGATATACTTGATCATAAGAAAAAGTATGTGTATTTTGTTTTGATTTCTATTTCAAGCTTCAATGTAGAATCTCTTGGTGATTGTATACACAATGAAACAAAGACCAATGGTATCACTTTATTTTTTAGGACTTTCTCCCATCGGCCGATAATCTCTACAGATTGCTTCTCGTATTTTAGATCTGATTTCAAATCTATCTCGGATAGATCTACTACTTTGTATTCTTCACCCAAGCATTTTCTTAACTGTGATACATAAAACACATTATGAATAGTTACTATCTCTAATGGTAATGATCATCTAAGTAAGATTTCCAATCCTTTCAGTGATCTCAAATGGCTGGATTAATCTTAGACTGAACTTCCCTTTCTTACAGAATACGATCACACCCTTTATCGGGGATATCTTAATAAATACATTATCTCCTACTTCAAACTCCAATGGTTTTTTGTGTAGATTTGCCCATTTATTTTGTCTATCTTAAACTGCCTTCATATGTTTTTTGATATCCTTCACTTTTTCTATTGCTTGAGTAATTAACTCCGGTCTGAAAATGCTTCATTCTCCAACCTCGTTCCAACACAATGGAGATCTGCATTTCTGACTAAACAAGGCTTGTACCATTTTGATACTCTCCTGATAACTATTATTATAAGAAAATTCTACTATATACAAATGGTCCTCTCAAGATCCTCCAAAATCCAACACACATGCCCTAAGTATATCTTCAAGTACTTGGATAGTCCATTCTAATTGACCATCTGTTTATAGATGGTAAGTTGAAGATAAATCCAAATGTATTCCTAGACTATCCATCTATCTCTCCAAATTGTGTGATCTGAATCTTCTATCTCTATCTGATACAATTCAGACTGGAACTCCGTGTAATTTCACCATCTCCTGCATGAATCTTTCTGCTAATATTTCTATTGACTGACCAACTCTGAATGGAATGAAATAATCTGACATGATTAGCCGGCCCACAACTATCCAAATTGCATTATTGCTTCTAGTGCTCTTAGGTAAGCCTGTAACAAAAATCTATCGATATTTGTTCCCACTTCCACTCTGGTATTAGTAGTGGTTGGAGCAATCTAGCCATTTTTTAATATTCAGCCTTCATTTGCTGACAAGTGGAACATCTAGATACGTATCGGTAACCTCTTTCTTAATGCCTAGCTACCAGAAATACTTTTTTATATCCTTATACATCTTATTACTTTCGGAATGAATGAAATATTTAGATTTATGAGCTTCTTCCAAAGGCCTAGCTCTCACTTCTCCTTTAGGTACCTATAATCTTTCCTGGAATCTAATCGTTCCATCACAGTATTTCTTCATTTCTGGTCTCTTGCATACTTTTATTTTATTCTTTAACCTTTGAAATTGTTTATCACCAATTTGATCTTTTTTAATCTACTCTATCAATGGTGATTGTAATCGTATTTCCATAAGTTGTGCTATTATTCATATTAAAATTACTGCAGTTCCATTCTTTGCATCTCCATTAAAAACTCTTTTTGCTGAGTTAATTTCTCTATTTCAGGCCTCCAACTCAGAGCATCTGGTACTACATTAATTCTCCCTAGGTGATACTTAATTTTCAAGTCATAATCTGTATTAACTCCAGTCTCTGTCTCATATTCAACTCTTTTTGACTGAAAATATACTTCAAATTTTTATGATCAGTATATAGCTCTATCCTCTGTCTCAGTAAGTGATATCTCCAAATCTTCAAAGCATGAATCATCGCTGCTAATTCCAAGTCTTGGTCAAATAATTTTTCTCATGAGGTCTTAACTGTCTTGATGCAAACTCAATTACTCTTCTATTCCATGTCACAACACACATATCAATCCCTATCTTGAAGCATCACTATAAACTTCTATTCCTCCAAAGTTGTCTAAAATTTTTAGCACTGGTGTTGTTGTTTGCCTTCATTTTAACTCTTCAAATATCTTATTATATTCCTCTATCTAGACATTTTCCCCTTGTTTCCTAGTTAAATTAGTCAAAGGAGATGTGATTTTTGTAAAATCTTGTACAGACCGCCTGTAACACTTAGTCATCCCCAGAAAACTCTAAATCTTCGCACTGATTTTGGTACAGACTAATCCATTACGGCTTTCATTTTCTTAGGATCGACTGATACACCATCTTCAAAAACTATGTGACCCAAGAAAGCAAGCTTATCCAACCAAAGATCACATTTACTCAATTTTTCATATAACTTTTGTTCTTTCAGAGTTTGCAAAACTATCCTTAGATCATCAACATGTTGTTCTCTATTCATGCAGTAGATCCTTATATAATCAATAAATACTACCACAAATTATCTAGATACTGAGAAAAAACACAATTCATCAAATTCATAAATGCCTCTGGGGCAATAGTCACTCCAAACGGTATCACTAATATTAATTATGACCAAATATGGCTCTAAATATAGTTTTTAAAATATCTTGTGTTTGGACCTTTACTTGATGGAATCTCGCATGAAATCTATCCTCGAGAATACCTATGCTCCTCCCAGTTAATCAAATATATCACTTATTCTCGGTAATTGATATTTATTCTTGACTGTTACTACATTCAAACCCTTATAATCCACACACAATTTTTGACTCCCATCCTTCTTTCCTGTTAATAATACTGGAGCTCCTCAGGGTGAAACACTAGGTCTCATAAAATTCAACTTTAATAGCTCATCTAATTGTATCTTAAATTCTTCTAATTCTGCAAATCTCATTTGTTAAGGTGACTTATAAACTGGTTCAGTTCCAAGAGTAGTATCAATAGTAAATTTTACTGTTCTTATTGGTGGTAAACCAGGTATCTCTTTAGAAAATATATCTAAGAATTCTGATATTACTGGGCTCATTGATTCTCCTACTTCTATAACTTCTAAAACTCCTCTCTTTAGAGATACATAATATTCGGTTGGCTCTAGGGATTGGTTTCCACCAATAAATTTAAACTCTAAACAATCATGAATCTAAAATATTACTCTTCTCCTACAATCTATCACCACATGGAAGATACTCAATCAATCCATACCTAAGACAACATCATATCCTCCTCAATTGATAACCAACAAGTTAGCATAAAATTCTCTACCATTAATCAATAAGGGACATAGTCTACACTCTTTATTGACCATAATACTAATGTCCCAGTCTTAATGTCCCACCCCGCAGGCAAGATTTCAAAATCAATAGAATTGCAGGAAGAGATAAAACAATGTGAAGCTTCAGAATTGAGTAAAACAGTTGCCAGTGTATTGCCAGCTAGAATCATACATGTTATGACTCTCCAAGCAGTTTGAGATTCATCAGTATTCATTAGTCTATTTTGCCCCTGCCTCCGACCTGCTCCCCTTAGGCTCTGGCAAAGGCTTGTTGTTGGGTCTCTAAAGATCTTCTCTGGTCCGGTCCTGAAACTCCCTGGGCTGATGTTGTTGCTGGCCTGGCTGTTGGCTGGAATGGGACTTTGGATCTGTCTGTTTTGAACCTTTGGACAATCATTCATTCGATGACTGACACATCTACATACCAGGCACAACCCTTGGGCCCTTTCACACTTTTTCTTAGCATGTCCCGATATATGACAGAATTTACAAATTACCAAACTTTGATTTAGTATCGTCTGCTTCTTTGCTGGTGAACCATCAAACCTCGTGGCTGATGTGCTTGCTCTTTGTCCAAATGACCTTTTAAATGTCACTAATCTCCCCTCCTTGAATACTTGCTCTAAGCGACATGCTGCTTCAAATATTTCTAAGTAAGTCTTGTAGTTATGACCTGCTAAATGTCTCATAGATGATGCCTCAGTTCTTACTAGAACAAGTGTGCTATCTTCTCCTCGTTAGCTACCAGGGTCGGGGTAAAACGATCGAGTCTCACAAACTTAGCAACATATACATCCACAGTCTGATCTCCTTGTTGTAGCTCCAAAAATTTCTTCCTCATTTCTTATTTCGTCGATGCATGTAAAAACATGGCAAGAAATACCTCCACAAAGTTTTTCCAGGTTAGAGCTTCTTGGTGCCTTACTTCTTCGACAAGCCACCATGTTTCGGCCACATCAGCCAACTAAATGCACACCACCTTCACCCGATTCTCCTTTGAAATTCTTACCGCCTTCAGGAGATTCTCCATATCTATAACCCATTGCTCAACTTTTAATGGTTCTTCTGTCCTAGAAAATATTGACGACTGTAGCCTTTGGAAATTCGATACCATTCCGGTTCTTTTCGGCTCCTTGGACTACAACATTCTCTCTAGAAATATTATCGTAGTCTGTTGTGTCCGTGCTACTCTTTGCACTAGATTCCTAACCTTAGAGGTCTCATCCATTGGACTGTACTTGCACTCGCAGAAGATTGGATCGACATTTCTGCAACGGACGAGATAGAAATCAATAAAAAAAATTCCAAGATAGATATTTCAGACAAATAGGAAACAATAGGACATGCATGATACTAGATTAGATATATACTAAAGACTAAGGAACAATTATGAAGAATGAGTCGCAGATATGTTCTTATGTGGTAGTAGTCATATGATCTCTCATCTTAATCTACGCTCTGATACTACCCTGTAATACCCTCATTTTTTAGCTGCTTTCCAAAACGGAGGATGTTTCTTAAAATAATACTGGACAATCCAACAATCATATAGGATGTCAGAATAACTGAAACTTCTGCCACAATCAGATTAATAAATAACATGTCTGAAATTGACAAGATTTCATTTATATAAAAAGTTAATTGAATAAGATGGCGCACTGCCTAAATATGAACATAAAAGAATTAAAAGAAAAAACCAGTGTTCAGACAAAAGGAAATATAAACCAAAAATACAAAAGTTCTCCTGAAGGTACTTCACTACTTATTGTCGCTCTGTCTGTTCAATTTAGTACGGGTTTTCAGTTACAACTGCTTTCCTTTCTTTGCCTTCCAAACCTGGATTCGAAACTCAGGTGATTAAACTCAGCAAATAACATAAAGAAAAATAGAAGTTGTACTATCACATTACTCAGAATATGTGATTGTGAACATATTCTGTTAGTGTCAATCATGATAGCATAAATCAAGAATAATATAAATAAATTTGGGATCACAACTAAATTAAACATTCTGGGATGTGCAGCTTAATAATAGTTAACAGAACTCATTAAGGTCTTATGTCAGATATCATAAACTAACGGATCAATAATTAATCATATTTGAAACTACTACTAATGGATAAGATGTGCATTATTACCTGTATCTTATAACTATCCGTACATATCCGGGACCCGGCTTAAACCCATCGCGCTGAACAATGACACACCGCTAAGTGCTGCTAAACAAATCCTGTACTGCACAACAGTAATGGATGTCACTCTTATGGGGACTCACGTATCAAATTGTGATTCAGTACCATATAGTATTGCTGCAATATAAGTCCTCAGCATTTAACTAGAAATTTGCCAATTAGATTCTTATACGATGTGGTTCTTATCCATCATGTAGTTTCTCTTAATCTTCATGTCAATGATACACAATATACATGAATTAATAGAAAAATTATAACTTGTCAATTCAAATTGTGTACATGTCCTCTACTAGAAACTGGAATTCAAGGATCAATTTAACTCAGAATCACGTGCACACGTATCAAGAGAATACTCTATTTTCATGTGATCAAGATATTTTATATTAAGCATTGCCATCATCTTTTGATGTTTCCAATTTCTCCTTATTTTTGATTTTGTGCAACTATAATTGTTACAATGAGGTGAGCGGGGAGATAATGTTGCACATTTTCATGTATGGCAAAACAGGAGGGTTATATAAAAAAAACATGTCAGAAAAACAATCTAAACTATAATAGGTGTTTAATAGAAACCTAGCAGAACAACAAGTACCCTGCCAAATAAAATGCATGTCATTGGGAGGCATTTCTGGATATGCATGGAGACAACATCAATACATATCATCATGAGGAATGATAACAATTAACTAATGGATAGATGGATGAGTGGACACATTTGATGGAGCAAAAATGCTTCTCTGTGGACCATAGCCCTGCATCCTGTAGTCGCCTAATGCCCATGGCTAGGAACAATCCTCACGCATTACCATATCTAACATATGAAGACGGCAAAGAAAACGAATACAAAGACAACTAACATATTTAAATTAATAGTTCGAATGTTCCGATTCAAATATATAACTTTATCATGAATATTCAATATTATTGGACGATTCTAAATATTAGATGGATTAATATATTTATATTATATTATTTTTTTGATATCAAAAAGTATAAATATTATAATATTTATATATGTCAAAATTATCTCAATACGAATTTTATTAGACATATTTAGAGTTTGGTATCAAATTACCCAATAGTTCGCTTCCATTCTCAATATTAATTAATAGTTTAAAGTATGAGCTGAGCATATTCATAAAATAATAGTTCAAAATGTGATACAAGAATATTCATAAAATAAAATAAAATAAATTATGTACATAAAATATAAATTAAATAAAATTTTCTAGATAAAAATTAGCAGTGTTACTTACATCGAATTCCTTCTGATTTCTTGAATTTACTCTATTTTTCTCTTTTCTTTCCTTTTTCATCTTTGTTTTTCTCCCACCCAAATTCCTCTCAGCTATGTGTGCAGGGAAATGAAGGTCAGGGAGATGTGTCAGTGTGCTTAAAATAAAGTGGAGATGCGATTATTTATGTGAAATGGCAATATCATAAATATTTGAAACTTTTTTCTCAGGCTACTTTCTCCATTAGCCACTCCATCTTACACCATGCCACTCTTTTGCCTCCTAACAGCTCATCACCGACTCTAATCCTCATGACAGCACACCACCAAATTTTTTTATATAATTTCTGTTTCGTATAATATTCTTTAAATATTACCAAATTAATACAGAGTATAGTGCTCAACTAGAGAAACACTACAAATTAGTCTGTTTGTCATTTATATATCAAGAATAAAAGACTTAAAATTCCAAAGTAATTATAAGGATAATTTAATATTATGAAATCAGTAAATTTGAGAAACATTCTCGAGTTTGCAAGGAAAGTTTCTAAAAATCATTAATATTAGAAAACTAATAACTGTTAAAAATCGAACGTCGTTTCGAGTTATGAATTTAAAGTTACGTCTATCGAAAGTTATTTTAGTATCCAAAATTGATTTCAATAATTTTATGTAGCACAATCAGACTCAAAAGAGATATACATGTAACATAAACTTTGGGATATTACACATATCGGGTTAGTTGGCTTCGGTAGAAACGAAAGGATTTCCATCTGCATAGGACTGGATAGGCCTACATTCTAAAGGTTACCTGGAAGCCATAAAAATCAACGTTGCTCTTATAAGTGTGTTAGTTCTGATAAGGCAAGGTAACAAAGGCAGTATTCAGGTTGGGGTGTAAACTTAAAGCTGACATTGGTTGTCTAAACCTGCCTCTTCTACTTCTGTCTCTGAACTCACTTAGAAAGTAGTATCTTTGCTCCAAGATGAGTGATGTTCATCACTCGCAAACTAGCCAGTTGACGGTTTAGTCAACAAAAAGCAAATATAACACAACATACAAAAGGAGAAAACCAAGAAATCGGAAAACACTACCTAAAGACTCATCTGTTTGTATGCATCCCAATGGGACAACTTAGTGGAAAATCCTGATATGAATACAAATATTTTTTTGGTTATTGAAGAGAAAAGGCGCTCTCTCTAATCCTATAGTCATGTCTTTATCTAAAGGGCTATAGGACCATCTCTGGCAAGCAGGACCACTAGGGGATTAGCTTCGGTGTAGGTGGAGTCAAATCTGTATAGGTCATGCAAATATATAGGCCCCTTCCCTTCTGTCGAGTTGTTTAGAAGGCACTTTCCACTCTACGGTCCCATAGAGCGAAGGTCCTGGCAGTTAGTATGGGCTCTCTGATTTCCAGCTATGTGCTGTGGGCAATTCTCGTGAAGCGAATGGAGGGTCATTTCTTTCAACTTTAAGTTCTTACTTCGATATGGCCCATTGTGCAACCCAGTAATAGCTCGAGAGATAGTCAATATGATATTGGCATTGGTTCTATGAAGGAAATGAAGAACGCCTTCGGTATTTTTCATTCGTAACCCTCTTTGTGATGCAGGTCCACTCTAGACTGACTTCAATGGTTGGAACAACCTCAGCACTCCAGCGTGAATATGAACAAGAGTTCTCTTACATAATTTTGTCTATAATAGTGGTCGATCTCTCAAGCAATTTGTTGCAAGTGTGCCCAAAACAAAGTTTTTGGAATGCCGGAATTGCTCCCCAAAGACCTAATTCTTTTTTTTTGGCCAACCAACCACATCAGTATCGATGCAATTAGCTAGCTATAGCGCATTTCGAAAGTCAAAAGAAGAGTGGTCTCGTCAGATGTGGTTGGGATAAGAAGTGCACTATCATCTTTTTCATTGAAAGAAAGTGTAAGCATAGCGAAGCATGGGCCTTTGATGGCTCAGCATCTAGCAACTCCCTCAATTGCCTACTTAGTTCTTTGGGATCCGGTGGAGTTATCCTATGACAGTGCCATTGCCGGTGGCTTAGCCCCAGGTTCTAACTCAATGTGATGATCCACCACTCTCCTAGGTGGAAGTCTTTTAGTCCGGTGGCATAACATCTTTGAACTTATCAAGGACTTCTACTATTATAGTACAGTTGATAGCTCCTTATGTCATTCCATTTTATTCATCCCCAACGGGAGCAGCCACAAAGGTTTCTTCATCCTTCGTCGACTCTCATCGACAAGCTACGATGGCTTACCGATGTGGGCATACGGGGGTTCACATGGAAAGTTGGGATCATGCCTGGTGTTCCTTATCCATGATACCTAACAATGCCCGATATATGGCATAGGGACGTCTGTTGGTTCTGATGAACTCCATCTCTAAATATGACCATTAAAATCATCTAGGGGTGCCACAGTGAACTCCGTCATCCCTTTCCATCCTCTGAGATGGAGATACATGTCCTTTGCAATGCCATGGATTGGTTTTTGTGGCAGAGTGGAAGGCCGTCGATGTAGCTAGTGTCTCTTTCCATCTTCAACTTCCATTGGCTTTCTCCTTGGATATTCAGTTGTGGGTTGTTCACGTATCAACTAGGGCCCTAGCCTACTGGCCGTATACGTTCATATCCATGTACCTCCGACTAATAGTGGCCTGCTTGGGATGTCGCAGGCCGATTCTGTACAACATTTAGTAGCCTAAGCACACCCATCATCAGGCTTTTCAAACTCCTTTTCAAGGGATTTTTTGCCTCCTCAGTCTTCAGAAGTCCATTGAGAGCCTTACTTGTCGGTGCAGCCCATGGCTCGATGGCCAATGGTTCTATAGATGAATCACCCTGCACTCCTGGTGGTAGGTTCTTCCTTACCTTTGCCATGGATTGATTCCTTCGAAAAAAATCAAAACACAACCAAATGGTACCAGCCATACTTAATAATGGAAGGATTTGATAGAAATATGTAAAAATTGTCCCTCCTCAATAGATTATTCCAAGATAAATGGACAATAGTTAAGAGAGGTGCACCAACAACGAGCTGAAGTAAGGTTATTTGATACCAAAGGAAAGCCTAGTCAGAACCCTATGTGCAAGTTTCCCTGCATGTGGCTTGTCCATTATAACTTCTTCAAATTTGTGTGAACTATCAAACAAATCACTGAGTGAGATGCCCCTTACAACATGATCGAACCTTTTCAGAACTAGTGAGAAATGGTCGCCACTATCCTAACTTGATTCTATTGATCATGTCCTCTTCGCAACAGTCTGTGACTGTTGTCTTGTGGCATCTTTGGCTTTACTCGGTCGACGCCCACCGAAAAAAGAAGTCTTTCTCTTCCTATCCTAGGTCATAGTGAGGCAGAGGTGCATCCACAGAAGAGGAAATGCAATGCATCTTGCTTAGCAGGCATCACATTGGAGTGGGAGTGTTATAGGGTAAGGCGTAAAGCAGTGGCTTAAGAGAGGAAACCAAAGCAACCAAGGCCTATTGAGTGTAGCTAAGTTAGTATGTTCTAGAGAAAGCGTCACAGAGGTAAGCTCTATTGCTCTATTCAGTCTGGAGCATTGATTCCCTATAATGAATAGTCCTAATCTATCTCTCAATTGTCAGTATTATGCTTGAGAAGGTCCCCCAGTTCTTGGGCTGCACCTCGAGTTAGTTGTCAAGATTTATAATAGGTATATTGCCCACTTCATGGCACCTTTTGCTAGTCGAGGTATGGTGTCCAGTCATTCGCATCGGTGAGGGCTGCACTATGCCACCATTCTAACACCTAGGAGTACTACTTAAAATGTTTGCAGCTAAAAAGACTTTTTTTGGATCATTTGTTGTCCTCTTCTTATTGCATAGATTCTTTAAGAATTGTGCATAGGCAAGTACTTGCTGGATCGAATCTAGAAGAGGAACATTGACCTTTACTTACTTGAATAATTCAAGGATTTGCTTGACCTGAGGAGAATTTTTCTTTAAATGATTTGGATAGAAAGCCTTAGGCTTAGGAGTCCGGTCAATAAGAGGATCAAATGATGAGAAATCAGTCTCCTCTAATTTTCTAGTGGGTGTTATTGGGATGATAGAGATGATGATAATGGAATATGAGATGATGATTGAATTGTGGTGGAATTAGGAAGTTTAGCTTGCAGTGCGATGTGAATAGAATCAGGTAGCATGGCCACATGATTGTCAATTGATTATGAGTAAGAAGTGCAATTATTTTAGTTTATTTTGTATAGTCGTAATCTAATTTTTATAATTAATACAAGAAATTAATGATAAATTATTTTTATTAATCAAACTCTCCACTTTAATACTTTTCTAGTGTAATATAGTTTCTTTGCAGGGTTCTATATGGAAGGAAATCGAAAAATTAAGCGTATCTCAAATATTAGTTCTGAACTATGATTTTACAGGTCTAGCTATTGATAGCCATCTGCTGGCTGTCGATAGCCGTCAACTGAGACAGAACTTGAGAGCTACATTAGATTGGACTGTCGATGGAGCTTTGGAAATCCACATCCACAAAAGCTTGAATTTGAGGCTCTTGAGAGAAACTAGAGTTTCCCTATAAATAGAATTCTTGCCAGAACTTTTGAGAGGCTATAAATACATGATGTAATTCAGAATTTGAAGGTATATGTCAGAAATAAGAGATATTATAGTTTATAGTTTTGTACTCTTTCATAGTTATCAATAAAATAATTTTCTTTATTTGTATATTGATAGTTATAATGAGGATGTGCAACTAAATTCTTGCAATGGTTTAGATAAGGTAACAAACACTAGAAAATTTATTGGCATGTACTTTATTTTCTTATCATACTTGATTGATTTACATAAAATTAATATTTTTGGTTTTCCTATTATCTTGTTGGGTTCTAAATATGATTTTGAGTCTATGATGATTTATCATTTGATGATATATTTGTTATTTAGTTTTTGATATACCATAAACTCTTTAGACATAGTGTATGCTTAAATTTTGAACGTTTATTTTTATTATTCATATCTTATGCTTAGATAAATTCAAAATACTTATTGGAGAAAGTTATTCAAATTATCAAGTTTACAATTTTATTTGATTTTATGCTTTAAATATATATTTTCCGGTTGTAAGAAGACCACATGATTTATAAAATTGAGATAAATAAGTATAAGAACATCCAGTAAATTATTAATATATTTGACCAACACTTTATTTTAAGTAATTTAAAAACCTTCAATTTTTAGTTTTAGTTAATAAAAATAATCATTCTTTTAATTCTATAGTTTATTTTCTTGAAGTGTGTAACATAATAATCAAAACAATTCTCAAGAGAATGATCTTGGGTTACTATCCTTTTACTATTTATCAATCTCTTACACTTGGGAGTGTATGAATTAGATCACAGTCAAGTTTTTAGCACCATTGTTAGAAATCAGTACTATTATGTTACATTTTAATATAGATTATTATTCCTACGTCATTAATTTGTTTAATTTTGAATTTGCATGACCAGTTAGAAGAGTACTTCTAACGGTAGAGTCATTCAATTGTACTCAGATCCACAAATACTTTCAATGTACCAATCATCTCACAACATGAACACTAATAGTAACAACATGAATAACGGTAATAATAACAGATTTGGAGATAACAACACAAACGATAACAATAGCAATCAAGGAGGCAATGGTAGATCCTTACACGATTATATATAACCTGATAGGACAACCAAACCTTCATTTATATTATTTTCTTTGAATATAGGACATTTCGATTTTAAATCTGGAATAGTTCAAATTTTGCCTAAATTCCATGGGATGGATGTAGAGTCCTTATTTGCATCTTTGAGAATTCAAAGAGATTTGCTCTACTATTAATCTTCAAAATATTACTACAAAGCAACTAAAACTTAAACTCTTTCTGTTCTCGCTAAAGAATAAAGTAAAGACATGGCTATACTCATTATGTCCCAATTCAATAGGAAGATGGGAGATGCAAAAAGAACTCTTAAAGAAATCTTTCCTTCACATCGAACAAATTATATGTGAAAGTAAATTCTCAACTTTTGTCAGAAAGAGGATGGACCTTTGTTCGAGTGTTGGGATAGATTCAAAGATTTGGTACTCTCATGCCTATATCACAGCTTTGAGATATGGAGGATCATAAGTACCTTTTATCAAGGGCTAAATACTGCAACAATGCAATTTATAGAAGCTATGTGTAATGGTGAATTTTCAAGCAAGGATACTGATGAAGCATGAAAATATCTTGATTCACTTGTTATGAATTCACAAGACTAGAAAACTAAGGATATTTCAGAAAGAAACCAATTGATAGAGAAGTTTTAGAAGAGAGGGGGACATTAAATTGAGAGAAACCAAAGATTTAGTTATGTGACTAATCACAGTCACTAAGAAATTTGATAATTTACTTAGTAAGGAAATAGAAACTGTTAAGACAATAGAAGAACTTTTGAAAGTTTGTGACATTTGTGAAATGAAAGGACCTGTATCTCATAATTGTCCAACTCTTCTCGCTTTTCAGGAAGTATTAAATGAACAAGATAATATCTTTAATAATGTTCCTCAACTAGTAAATAATCCTTATTCACAAACTTATAACCCTGGTTGGAGGAACCATCCAAATTTTCAATAAAAGCAGAATTCTCAATAACAATTTAACCATCAAAATAAGCTACCCACTAATCCGACGCCACAACAATACGTACAACCTTCTAATCAACCTTCAGTGTACCAACCACTATCAAAGTAAAATCTTGAGAATAATATTATGTAGATACAATAGAGAATGGACCAATTGATCCAATCGCAATAATAGTTCACTCAGTCGCAACAAACGATCAATAGTTAGAATGTGACAACCTTCAGTGATATACGATCTCAGATAAGCTATCTTAGTTTCACGCTGCTAACAAAGAAAAAAGGTTAGCTACGATCTCAACAAGAGGCCAGCACGTCAAGTAAAATAAAAGGTATAAATATTATTACTTCTTCAATTGATAATGATATACCTAAGGTATCTGCTGCATTTAGTTTATGAAGTGAAAAAGTACTTGATGAGCGCGTTCCAAAAAGATATATTGATGAGTAACAGGGTAAAGGTTTAGTACAACAATCTAGTGATGACAGTTCTAAAGAATCCACTTTCACAAGTTTCAAGCCATTTGTACTATTTTCCCAATGTTTAAAAGCTAAAAATCTTAACGCCTCTTATGCTGATATTTAGAAATTTTCAAATAGATATAGATCAATATCTCTCAGTTGGAAGCAATTAAACAAGTTCCCTCATATGCAAAATTTTTGAAGGACTTGTATACAATCAAAAGATGTCGCAATGCATAAAAGAAAGTATTTCTCATAGAGTAGGTAACTGCATTATTCCATTCTAAAGTGCCTCTTAAATACAGGATCTTGGATACCCAATTTTTTCATGTGTGATAGGTCAACACAATATTGAAAAAGTTTTACTAGATTTGGAAGCTGGTGTAAACATTTTACCATATTCGGTATATAGGCAACTGAGTCTAGGAGAAGTTAAACCTATACCTGTCACATTACAATTGGCTGATAGGTTAGAAAGGTATCATAAAGGTATCATGAAAGATGTTTTAGTGCAAATTGAAAACTTCTAATTTTTGATGAATTTTATATTTATCGATATTGCACCTATAAAGAAATCATATCTTCACATTCCTATTATCTTTCGGCATCCACTTTTAGCCAAGCAAATGTGGTTACCAATTGTAGGAACGGTGTGGTGAAGCTATTATTTGAAAAGATGAACATTGAGCTCAATGTGTGTAATGCCTGCAAACAACTAAATATTGATAATAATAAATTGCAGGACATTATTTATTTTGAATAAATTCGTGAAGAAGGAGACATTGTATTATTGTGCATCTGCAATACTTTGGAGCTTTCATCAATAATGGACAATGGTTTCCTTGAATGGCTCAATTCTAAATACATTGTTAACATTATAAAATATTTGACTGATGCTCAATGTTCAAATATTAAAGGATGGATTCCAAAAACTGAAGTATATAAAGAGTTACCTAAAAGTACAAATAAATTAATACCATCCGATATCCAAGCATCAATACTTGAGCTAAAACCGCTAACCGAGAATCTCAAATATGCACTTTTGGGACCTAAGGAAACTTTTCTAGTGGCTATCTCAGTTCATCTTGACGAGAATCAGGAAGAGCATTTACTATCGACATTGAGCTCATGGATGGAAAGCAGACATAAAAGATATGGACCCTTGTTTGTACACATCAAAACACCATGCAAGATGGAACTAAGCCAATATGGAAAATGCAACGAAGGCTTAACCCTACCATGAAGAAAGTGATTAAAGCCAAAGTATTGAAACTTCTTGATGCTAGCATAATCTATCCAATTACTGATAGAAAGTGGTGAGTCCAACCCATGTTGTTTCGAACAAAAGTGGGGTAACAGTTGATAAAACCGAGGATGGAGAGATGATACCCACTCATACAACTATGAGTTGGCATATGTTCATTGATTATAGAAAATTAAACAAGCTAACATGAAATGATCACTTTCTATTATCATTTCTTGATCAAGTACTTGAGACAATTGCTAGGCATGAATTTTATTATTTTCACGAATATTATTTCGGCTATTATCAAATTAAAATTGCTTCAGAGGATCAGAAAAAAACTAGTTTTACCTGCTCCTTCAGCACATTTGTATTTAGAAGAATGCCATTTGGATTATGCTGTGCGTCCGTAACATTTAAAAGGTGTATGATAAGTATCTCTAGCGGTATGGTTGAAGACTATCTAGAGATATTCATGGATGATTTATCTGTATTTGAAAATAAATTTGAATCATGTTTGACTAATCTAGGATCTGTACTCGAAAGATACCAATAGGAGAACTTGCTCCTAAATTGGGAAAAATATCACTTTATGGTCACGAAAATTATTGTATTAGGTCATATAGTTTCATCTAAAGGATGGAAGTAGATAAGGCTAAAATTGAGTCTATTTCCAAAATATTAATACCTTAAACTGTAAAGGATATACGTCCATTCTAAAGATACAGACTTTTATAGAAGGATTATAAAGGATTTTAGTACTATTGCTTGACATCTTTCTCACATTTTTGAGCAAGATGTATAGTTCGAATGGATGCAGGCATGCCAAATAGTTTTCGACATACTCAAGGAGGTGCTCACTGCAGTACCAATAATGCAACATCCGGATTGGTCACTACCATTCGAAATTATATGTGATGCAAATGACTATGCAATTGGAGCAGTACTGGGGCAAAAAAGAGACAAAAAGCCCTATGAAGTCTATTACACTAAGACTTAATGATGCATAAATGAATTATATGACAATAGAGAAGGAGCATCCAACCGTAGTCTTTACTCTTGATAAATTTCATTCATGTTTTTGGGCTCACATGTGGTTGTTTATATAGATCATTCGGCGCTCAAATATCTTTTATCAAAGAAAGATGCAAAGCCATAATTAATCTGATGGATACTGCTTCTCCAAAAATTTTATCTTAAAATTAAAGATAAAAAAGAGTAGAGTATATGGTTGCAGACCACCTTTCTCATATGACATTTGATAAAAAAAAGCTACCAATTAGAGACTCATTTCCTGATGAGTAGTTATATTCCATCAAAGTAGGTACTTTGTATGCTAATATTATTAACATTCTTTATTGTAGGTGAATGGTCGAACCACTAAAGTATGCAAGATAAAAGACGATTCCTATATGAGGTATGCCATTTCTTTTATAACTATCCTTATCTATTTAAGTATTATTCAGATTAAACTATTAAACGTTGTATGCCTGATGATGAGATCCAGAGAATAATTGTCTTCTGTCATATATAAGCATGTATGGGCTATTTTTTGTCAAAAAAACGGTAGTCAAAATATTCCAATGTGGATTTCACTAGCTAATTATGTTTAGAGACACACATGAATATTGTAATATTTCAAGTCATGTCAAAAACTAGGAGCGCTAACCCGGAAGAATGATATGCCTCTAAACTCTTTCTTACAAATGAGATATTCGATTGTTGGGGCATTGACTTCTTATGATCATTTCCTTTTTCTAACGGATATGTCTATATCCATGTAGCGGTCGATTACATCTCTAGATGGGAGAAAGTCGCTGCATATAAAATTAATGATCAATAAACTGTTATCAAAATTTTCAATGAACATATATTGTCTAGATTTGGAGTTCTTAAAACCATAATAAGCGATGGGGTTCTCATTTCCACAGCAAAGCCTTTGAGAATTTGATAAAGAAATATCACATAATACATAAAATTTCTGCACCTATCACCCACAGTCAAATGGACAAGTAGAAATGTTAGTAGAGAAATCAAGCAAATTTTAAAGAAAATGGTTAATTTGTCTTGCAAAGATTAATCATTTAGACGAATAAATACTTTATGGGTTTACCATACTGCATTTAAGACACCCTTAGGCATGTCCCCCTATAGAATAATTTATAAAAAAACTTGTCATTTAATTGTGGAGATAGAGCATATGACATTTTGGACAAACAAATCGGTTAATTTAGATCTCAAATCACTTGGCCCATTATGAAAGTTGCAGATAAATGTGTTCGCCATAAAATTATAAATGATTCTATATTGAACTTTTTTGCAATAAAGGATTACAATTTCAACAGTTTCCTATTTAAAGAAGATGAGGAAAATTTAATTCCATTTTTGTTTAAAACTGGGCTCTAGAATAGCTACGGAGGACGATTTTGCTTTCCGTTGACACTCTGTATAAGAT
Source organism: Dracaena cambodiana (assembly GCA_036321105.1). Lineage (NCBI taxonomy): Eukaryota > Viridiplantae > Streptophyta > Magnoliopsida > Asparagales > Asparagaceae > Dracaena > Dracaena cambodiana. The sequence continues at coordinate 16,847,344 of JAYEPQ010000013.1, read as the reverse complement.
TTTAGTTGGCGGGGTTTCAAATCACTAATAACACTAGCACTTGGATGGAAAATGGCTCCCTTTATAATATTGATCTCTGGGATAATTTTTTCTGTTTAAACTTTTACTATTTATAGAGATTTGGAGACTTTTAAGTTGATGTTACCGTTCAACTGATGGTCTTCACGATCTGAGAATTAACTTCTTGTCTTTTGGTCTGGTGAATTTGTATTAAATCTCTAGAATTTGCAACTAACATCTTCAATCTTCTGGATCGTAACTGAAGTACGGAACGTGAATCTCAAGGTTTAGATGCGCATTTCCTTTAAATCACAACCGGAACGCAGATCTCAGACTTTGGATTTGCGGATGGAACGGCTCTTTGGAGGCTTTTGAGTTGATGTAATCATTCAACCATTGGCCTCCATGATCCGAGAATTAATTTTTCGCCTTCTAGTCTAGAGGATTTGTATTAAATTTCTAGAGTTTACAACCGTCTTCTTTTATTCCTTTGGATCGTAACTGAAAAATAAAACACGAATTTCAATCTTTAGATTCACATTTTTTTTAAACTTCAATCAGAATGCGAATTTCAAGCTTTAGATTCATAGTTCTTTCAGACTACTACTTGGATGTGAATCTCAAACTTTAGATTAGCAGTTTTGATGGAATTACAGTTGGAGTACGGATCTTAAACTTTTAGATTCGCGGTTCCTTTGGACTATAATTGGAATGCAAATCTCAGATTTTAGATTCGCAGCTTTGGTAGGAACGCGGATCTCAAATTTAAGATTCGTGGCTCCTTTAGACTGTAGGTGGAATGTTAATCTTAGACTTTAGATTCGCAGCTTTAGCATGATTACAATTGGAATGCGGATCTCAAAATTTAGATTCGTAACTCTTTCGGACTGTAATTGAAATGCGAATCGCAGACTTTAGATTCACTGCTTTGTTGTGATGGCATGTTCGCTTCTTACATAATATACTTGGGCACGATAATGAGATCCTGTAAGGCTCACTCTCTATTAAGTCTGCGAATGTAGAGAAAGAGATTTGCACTTTAACTTTATTCGTGAATTAAAAATCACGTCTCATCTTTTATTGAAAATAAAGTATAGCTATGTGAAGGCCATGTCTTATGTCTTTTATAGCTTACATATGCAGATCGCTCTTTATGAAAGGTGATTCTCAATAAAAGAAAAATTTCCACCAACAAAACCCCCTCCAAAGTTTTCAAAACTCCATGGATTTTTAGAAGTGTTCTGAAATACTTTGGATAATTTTGGCCGAAATACATTCTACACATTTTGAGAGAATATGCCTTGTATTAGAATTGCAAATTTCACACTTTTGGAAAATGCCTAACACTTCATTGGAGCCTTGGATCTCGCATCCTTGTATAGAGCATAAGTCTGTATTAGAGTCGCGGATCTTGCATCTTTGCATAGAGTATGACTCTGTATTAGAGCCGAAGATCTCGTGCCTTTTGTGGTATATCCAGAAAGTTACTACTTTTCTGGTGTAGAGATCAAGGTATTTTCTAAGCTTCATTAATGAAAAAATTCTCAAGAGATTCAAGCCAGAAATCTCGTTCGTCAAATCATCTGCTATAAAATCTCAATATTGAATTATCTTTTAACACTTTCTAAAAGGTTTGAACGTCAGACTAAAACTCTCAAAACTCTTCGTCTTCAAAATTCTCTTATTCTCAAATTTTCTAAGAAGATGACGAAGAAGGCTTCATCCTCTGTTCCATCCGACAGTAGTTTCCAAAATTCTCAAACTACTTCTAGCGCCATAGTGGTTTGGCAAGAGCCTCTGGTTTGAGGTGATTTTTCTACTTTGTATTATGTTTGGAATTTTGTACTCTAATCCCAAAGAATATCTTCCTTTTCACTATTTTATTTTAACTCTTTCTTTTCTTCACACAGTGAATTACGCCTTAAACGTTTGGACCAAAGATCATTACTTTGGTCATACAGGTGAATATGACAGTGAGAAACAATTTAGGCTTGGTCGCGTCATTCCAGCCTGTGCAACATCTGATGGTCAAGAGAGAAAGAGTAGAATCTTGAACCCTACTCGCTCTACATTGCAGAAATTTATGACTACTGCCCCTTTTGAAGGATATAATAGGAATTTATTGAACAAACCACATTTTTTGTTTGGTAATCATGTCTCAATCTCAGATGATTATTTAGATGATGAGGTCTACAAGTGGCTTCATCAGGTTAATGGTCGTAACCTATTTCTTCCTAACATGGAGAGATCTTATCCATTCTTATACTTCCAGTCCCTTTCTATTCCCAGAATCATAGGTTGACATTTAAATAAACCACAAGACGGTGTTTTGCTTGGTGGATTTAGTGCACAAGGTGCATTTCCTCGTTCAACTGGAAAGCTTTTTTGCAGATTATTTCCAGGGTCTTTCAAGCAAGCCTGTGTGTGAGACTCCAGTGATTACCTGAACGTTCTTAAATCTCTTTGTTGATGCACATAGAGAATTTTTCGTTCAAGACTTTTGCCTTGCTGGATGGATCCATTGTTCTCATATGGGAGAATGGGCGATCTCGGTAAATTTCTTCTTAAAAGTTTTTAAGGATCACTTGAAGTATGCGAATCTTTATCGCGCCATCAGGGTGGTTCAACATGAAATTCCTCCTAGCAGATTTTATTTTTTTCTTTGTTGGAATTGTATAACCCTAATACTTGCACTTTCTTTACACCCGAAGGTGAATTAGAGCTTGCCCTTTTGAAATGTATGAGATTTTAGGACTTCCCATGGGAGACATTTCCTATGAAGAATACATCCCCTCAGGAGAAGAACTCCATTTATTAAAAACTTGGGATCCTATGATATATGACATTTATTGGGAATTGCTCTGCTACTATCATATTTGTGCTCAAATTTTCAATACTCAAAATGTAAAACAAAAGAAATGAATGTAGTATCTTTTTCCAAAGTTTTCAAAGAGCAGTCCTGACTTAACTCGTCTTTCTCCAATGTCTGAGAAGGAAGTTGAATAGAGGATTATCCAATGTGGAACAGATGCATATGTTGCTGAATCAGATGAGGATGTCTTCAAGGTCGGGACATCTTTTGATAGTTTTCATTATCAGGCCTTATAACCCATATCAGACCCTGCTTTATTGGCAGGTTTTCTGATGTTATGGTTGAAAAAGTGTGTGATTCCTACACAAGAAATCCTACCAATTGGAGTGGTATATCTGGCCATCTTGTTAGCATTTGGCCATCCACTCAGTTTATTGCCAGCAATAGTTTGTAGAATCCAAAGTGGATTAAGAAAATTAATTACCAGATTCTGCAATGTCAAGAAGGACCGTGATAATAGAGGAAAACTGATTGTCAAGACTCCAAATCTGCGGGTGGAACTTCTATATACTTATTTGATGGTTTGGATAGTTCTGCACTACCCTTCATTGATAAGTCCAATTAATGCTCAAGTAGATTTGAGCTCTCCAAAGATTCAGCATTATGAGAAATCCCATAAAGGAGGTTATATAGCTACGATCCGTAAAACACTTCGATACCATGCTAATTATGAATTATTCAGGTTTTTTCCTTATTTTTCAAATGCTAGCAATGAAGAGGAATTCGCAGATGTAGCTGGTGCTGATAAATTCACAACTCTGTCTCCTGGGTGCTTCTAATGGTTAATAAATATCCATCTAGGGCACTTGATTATTACCCAAGTCACTTTTCTCGACAGTCTGGATATAATCAGTTGTATAGTGGAAATCCAAATACAAACATGAGTTTTACTAGGAATCTTTTTGAGGGGGGCAGAGCTTGATTTCATCTCATCTTTGGAGGTACCAAAACCAAGTTCAATCGTCCACTCAAGACTCCAAATTTGTCTATGAGTTTCAGATTTTGCAAATTGTATTCTGTTGTTCATACCATGCCTCATAATTTCAATGCAAGTTTTACTTGTTTGAGAGCCATTAGAGCATGGTATGCTCATATGAAAGAAGCAGATAGCACTAAAGTAGGTAGAATAGAAGAATTTGACATTGAAGAAGTCTTATCAAGGGATGAAGACAATACTGCAACGGCTTCAATAGATCGACCTGTGTCTCCCACCATTCCAGCCTCTCCTCAATCAAAATCTTCTCCTAAGAAAATTTCTTACAAAAGGAAGAGGTTAAGGCATCTTAGTGACTTATCCATCATTTCACAAGATGCATTAGCTGCAGCCGGTGCTACAATACTGAGTGTAGCCTTCGAAACTGCTGAGTAAGAATAAGAAGATGACGATGATGAGAATTTGACTCCTCGTTCATCTAAAAAGTGTCAGAGTTAAGGACCTATTTTTCCCAGCGATCCTACTACAGAAGTTCCTTCTACTGTACTAGCAATTGGGCTTCTTCCTATTGCCGTGTCTTCTTCAGAGAGACCACTTCAGTTGGTGCAAAAGGAATCTGCCTCCTCTATTTCTCCAATAATTCAAATTATGAGTGATGATAATGATAATGATGATAGTGATGTCATTCGCTCTTCTACTCCTCCATCAGACCATGGTAAGTATACATTTCTAACAGCAGAAGAGAGAGCCGAGTTGTATGATCCTAGGGAATCCAGTTCCCAACCTCAAGGTCTATTCTAAACTTGACTCATTTATATCATTTTCATCTCTTTTATAATTATTTAATTATTTATCTCATTTTTCTTTAGAAATGTTTCCTTCTACTCCAACTTCAGAATATGTGCCTGAAGGCGATACTTTATTTGTTGAAGTTCAACCAGAAATTGCATCTGAAATTGCTACAATTACTGACACTATTGAACTTGCTGAGGTTACTGAAGTTGAGTCTGTTAAACTTGCTGCGACTATTGAAGTTGAAGCCATGGCAACTGATACTGTTGAAGCTATTGTCTTAGTCAGAACTAATGAAACTACTGCTTCTGTTGATGTTGCTGCTATTGGAATTACTGAAGTTGGAACTTCTGAAGCTATTGTCCCTTTATCTCAGAACGTAGTACATGTCATATCTACCCCGGGGATTATCTCCACCGAAACTACTTTTTCTACACTACGATCAGTAAGTTGTGCAGAAATTGATGCATTGGAAGATAATCTGCTCCAGCATACTATTAGAGTCTTTTTCGATTTTCTGGATTGCTGTATCAATAAGATTCCGAAAGGGAATTTTTTTTCCTCAGTTGCTAGTGTTCTCAATATCTATTTGGTGGCATAACAAATGTTGGTGGAGAAAAAAAAGCCAATCCTTATAGACTTATGGTTGCCCAACTCCAGAACTATGCTGACTTTTTTCAGAAGTTGATGGAGGATTCGCAATGCTGATAAGTTAGAAATGGTGGAGACCACTTTTCAGAAGTTGATGGAGGAACAAGTCAAGCTTCAGAAAGAAATTAAGAAAAAAGTTGATGCTTGTAAGGCCTGTGTTGACAAGAATCAATCAGACAAACAATCTCTATGTATTCAAATAGAGAATGTTACTTCAATCATTGAAGGCCATGATTAAGCTATTGTGAGAACTCGGGAAACCATTGCTAAAGCTCAAGCTTTCCATGAAAAATTTCTAAGAAGTGAGAGGATTCGGAGAAGAATCTTGCTGATTTGTCTATGTAACTTGATAATGTGAACAAAGTTTTCTTAACTTCTCAAGTTGAATTAGAGGCATTGGAATCTGAACTAGCAAGCAATATTACTACCAATGAAGAGGAGCTACACAGACAAGCTGCTGTTCAAACTTATGAAGCCATTCTCTATGTATTCAAATAGAGAATGTTACTTCAGTCATTGAAGGCCATGATCAACCTATTATGAGAACTCGGAAAACCATTACTAAAGCTCAAGCTTTCCTTGAAAAAATTTCTAAGGAGTGAGAGGATTCAGAGAAGAATCTTGCTGATTTGTCTATGAAGCTTGATAATATGAACAAAGTCTTCTTAACTTCTCAAGTTGAATTAGAGGCATTGGAATATGAACTTGCAAGCAATGTTACTGCCAATGAAGAGGAGCTATGCAGACAAGCTACTGTTCAAACTTATGAAGCCATTTAGTTGGAGATAAGGGATGTAGAAGAGAAAATCAAGGCTCTCATGAAGCACTGAATTGTAAAAATTTTAAAGGAGCTCTTGCAATCTTTCTATATTTTTATGTAAACTTAGATTAACCTCATGGATGTAATCTTTATTTCTAATTTGTCTAATATAAACTGTGAATAATCTTTATATGTCATCTCATTGAAAGTTTGAGCCCAACTCTATGAAAATTTTATCTTGATTTTGACGAATTGGCGCATTAGACATGACTTTGTGTTCAGAAATGCAAATCTACATTTGAATCACAAGTTCGCATAGAAGTGTAACCCTGTGTTAAAGTCCGCGAGTTTACATATAAGTGTAACCCTGCATTAAAATCTGTGGATTTACATATAAGTGTAACCCTACATCAAAATATGCTGGTTTACATATAAGTGTAACCCTGCGTCAAAATCCGCGGGTTTACATATAAGGAATGACTTTTCATTAATTTGATTGACTTTTTTGGTGCAACAAACTAAGCATTGCATGCATCCATTAATGACAGGATTTTAATCAAAAATCTCAGTTGAAGATCTCATTTCCTTTGGGCAGATACCGAAGCGTCCCATGCAATAATAATAAATCTTATTGAGATTCGAGACAAAGATCTTAACCGAAGATTTTGCCTATAAAATCTCTTGGCCGAAGATTTTTGATCATGAAATCCTCTATATAAAGCGCCTAGCCTTTCTCCCAAAAATCTACCCTGACTTAAGAATTCTTCTCTTCTTTTCTAAAATTCCTCTCCAAAGCAAATTCTATCATGGAATTATGTTTTTCTTTCTTTTCCTTGATCAAGGAAACAGACTGGGGTTGGCATGTCACAAGGTCTCCAGATAATGTCAACTTATTTGCGCTTGGTCTTCTACCATGTTTGTTGGAGAAGGAGTATCCCATTGAAAAGATCCTTATAACTGTAATCATTTTCCTTAATTACGGTATGTTTTCTCATTATGAACATAAATCAGGTATTTTCTTTTATGTTTCTTAACGAGATTTTGGATCTGTTACAGGATATAACCGTAGTCATTTTCCTTAACAATGACCCACACCCATTTAGTTCTCAAAATTTTTCAATATCTTTGGAGAACTAGGAAATCTCATGTACTTTTCATGAGATAAAAAATTTTAGGTCTGCATCATTGTTTATTTCCTGCCTAGCATCCTTTAAAGTAAGGATCGTAAATGGTTGTCGACAACCCCCAATTTCAGCAGTTCTGCAAGTTGTATATTCGGAAACATGTATTTGGTACACCCAGCTTTGAACTAATCAGGTCACTGATAATATTGATCATAGCTGAGCAAATAAACTTGGAAGTTTTCAACCATCGGCAGGAAGAAGCTATAGAAATGAGCTTTTGTCTTTACTCATAAAGTCATCCTATTTGGGATAATAGATGTTGACGAAAAATTTAATGTTCTCTTGACTCAATGATTTGTACTTTATTTCCATTCATTATATGATGTCAAGGAACTCTTTGTAATATTGATCTAGTAATGAATAAAAATTTTCATTTCAAGAGCTTGTTATCATTCATTCAGATGTAACTATTAACTTGATGAATGATTTTGATTTTGATCATCAGAGATAACTGTTAACTTGATGAACAATTTTGATTCTTCAGAATATTGTTCAGAGGCAATTATTAACTTGACAGCATAAAGTCATTATTCAATTACCCAAAATGGATTTTGTTGCGAATGAATAAACTTCTTTAATTAGGATAGAAGTAATTATTAAATTTTCTAATTAAGTTAAAATCTACGCTATTCAGTGATTCATAGTATAACAACTTCTAAATTGCTAGAGTTAATTTTTAACTTAGCGAATTTGGTAGAAAAGAAAAAGAACACGAGTTTACACTATTCCACTTTTGCCAAAAGTAATTTTTAACTTAGCAAATTTGGAGAAAATAAAATTTCGTTTGCCAGAGATAATTTTTAACTTAGTAAATTTGGAGAAAATAAAATTCATTTGCCAGAGGTAATTTTTAACATAGCAAATTTGGAGAAAAGAAAATTTTGTGTGCTAGAGGTAATTTTAACTTAGCAAATTTGGAGAAAAGAAAAAGAACGCGACTTTACAAAATTTGCGGTTTTGCCAGAGATAATTTCTGATTCTAGAATCGCGAATCTCAAATAAGAACAAGTTCACAGGATTTTTTTTAGCCTCTCAACTGAAAGGTAGGAGTAATACTTTTTCAGAAATTTTTCATTGATTGGCATCATTATTTTATCACTATTCGGTTTTGTCTACCGATAATAGTATCAATGACGAAAGGTCCTTCCCATTTCGGTTGTAATTTTTCTTTGAATTTTTGATTGGTTATGATTGGTCTTCTTACTGGAAGAACCAGATCTCGTTTTTTGAAATTTCTCTGTCTAACCTTTTTATTAAAGGTTTTAGAGATTCACGCTTGGTAAAGTTCAATATTTTGCTGAGCTTCTAAACACTTATTATCAAGAACTTCTAATTCCAAAAGTCTTTGTCGATATTTTCTTCCTGTGTCATTTTAGTTGCTATTGCGACCCTTAATGACGGAATTTGAATTTTAAAAGGTAATACTGCTTCAGACCCGTACACCAAAGAAAATGCGTAGCATTTGTAGGAGTTCTGACATTAGTTCTATATGCCCAAAGACATTCTCCAAACTTTTCATCTCAATCTCATTGGTTGGATGAAACGAACTTTTTAAGAAACTTCACAATAGTTTTATTGAAAGCCTTTACCAAACCATTAGTTGTTGGATAGTATGGAGACGAGGTTATACTTTCAATTCGCTACTTATTGCAAAGCCTAGAGAATGACTGACTCATAAACTGAGGTCCATTATCATAAATGATTATTCTAGGTAATCCAAAGCGGTATATAACATGATGTTTGATGAATTTAATTGCATCTAAAGATTTTACTTCTGTTAGCAACAGATTCAGTCCATTTTGAAAAGTAATCTGTTATAATCAATATAAATAGATAACCCCTTGTTGAAGGTGGGAGGATTGATCCAATAATGTCCATTCCCCATTATTCAAATGGCCATGATGTAACTGTTGGGTGGAGATACTCCAGAACTTGATGTATAAAATCCGCATGTATCTGACAGGCTCTACATTTTTTTAGCATAAATAACTACATCTGCTATCATTTTGTGCCAATAATAATTCATTCTTCAGAGTCTATCTCATAATTTTGGTCCTATTAATGTGCTCCGTAAATACCACTGTGGGCTTCTTCAAGTGTTTCTTGAGCTTCTTTATTATAAAGACAACGAAATAAAATCCCATAATAAGATTTTCTATATAATGTCTGAAGTTCAGCATTATAATAGAATCAAACAGCTTTTCTTCGAATTGTTGCTGCTTCTTTAGGATTTTCTGGTAATATTCCATAAAGAACATAATCTATATAAGGAAATCGCCAGTCTCTTGGTTCAAGTTTAGACTCAAGAGTATATACTTCATCTGCTTCTTGCATCTTATCTGAATTCAGTTTCACCTCAAGTTCATACTTTGGGCAAAACAATTCTTTACTTCCTACTATTATACATTTGTTAGCGTTTTTGGGTAATGCTAAAGTAGCAGCCAAGGTAGCTAGTCAATCTGCATAATCATTCTGGTGACGTGGTACATGATTGATATAGAAACCATTAAAGCTATCAGTCATTTTTATTACTGCTTGGTAATATGGCAACAGATCTTTATTTCTGACCTCATATTCTCCTCTAACTTGATTTATAACAAGTTGGGAATCTCCGTATGCTTCTAAATACTTCACCCCCAGCTATTTGGCTATTTTTAAACCAACCATTAAGGCATTGTATTCAGCAACTTTATTAGAGCGTGAACTTGTCAATGAGTATGCTTTAGGAATAATATGGTTATAGGGAGAAACAAAAACAACTCCACTCCTGCTACCATCTTTCCTTAAGATTCTATTCTAGAAGTGCCATCAAAGAAAAGTTGTCATACTTCTTCAACAGCATTCACTTCGGCAGTTTTTTGTTGAATATCACTTTTTTGAATTATATTTCCTTCACCTACTTTTCTAGGAATATCTTCATACAGTTTTGAAAATGCTGGAATCGGGTGTTCAGCTAAGAAATCAGCTATACCTTGTCCTTTAATTGATTTTTGTGGAATGAAATGTATATCATATTGTGACAGTAGAATGGCCCAATTAGATAATCTAGAATTTAATGGCCCTGGCTTGGTCATTAGTATTTTTAAAGGATTAACTCTCGATATAATATGGATTGTTTGTCCCCTAAATAGTGTCTCATTTTCTGTATTGCAAACACTAAATTTAGACACTCTTTCTCCATTGGATTATATCAATGTTCAGCTCCAATCATTATTCTACTAAGATAATAAATGGCTTGTTCATGCCCTAATTCATTCTTTTGCGCCAAGAAAACTCCCAAGGAATGATCCATAGCTCTCACATATAGCAAGAAAGGTTTTCCTGAGGCTGGAGCTATAAGAATAGTTGGTTTGGTGAGATATTCCTTGATTTCTTCAAATGCTTTCTAGCATGCATCATCCCAAATGAATGATACTCCTTTCTTCATCAACCGTGTAAAAAGTTGGCATTTTTCAGATAAATTTGATATAAATCTGCGAATGTATACCAGCTTACCCTATAACCCTCTCATTTCTTTGAGATATTTAGGTGGTAGTATATCTTGGATTGCTTTAATTTTATCTGGATCAAGGTGAATTTCTTGAGACATAACTACAAAGCCATGAAATTTTCCATTAGAAACTCCCAAAAAGGATTTAGTAGGATTCATTTTAAGCTGGTGTTTCCGCATGAGATCGAACATGGTTCTCAAATCACGAAGATGATCATTCTTGTTCTTGCTTTTAATTGCCAGATCATCCACATAACATTCTATTATCTTTTTTAGATATTCTTGGAATATCATGTTCATGGCATGTTAATATGAGGCACTAGCATTTTTCAGACCAAATGACATGACTATATAACAGTATACTCCAAGTAGCAATCTAAAAGATGTATGATTCTCATTATCAAGGTACATCTTGATTTTGTTATATCCTGAATACCCATCCATAAATGACATCTTTTCATAGCCGTAGGTATTGTCAATCATGACATCTGTAATAAGTAGAGGAAATTTATCCTTCGGGCATGCTTCATTCAAATCTCTAAAATCAATGCAGACCCTGATCTTTCCATTCTTTTTAGTTATAGGAACTATATTCGCGACCCAGTCTGGATGTTGTTCTTCGTGAATGAAGCCTGATTCAATTAGCTTTTTGATTTCTTCTTCAATTGCTTCCATAATTTTAGGACGAAATCTCCGTTGTAGTTGTTTTACTGGTTTTGCATCGGTTCAAATATTTAATTTATGAACCTTGACTTTTGAGTCAAATCCTGGCATATCTTCATAATTCTAGGCAAAAACATCAATGTACTCTTGAATGAGAGAGATCACTTCTACATTTTCTTCTAAAGATAAATTTTCACTTATAAATATGGATTTAGGATGGGTTTTATCACCCATATTTATTTGGATCACTTTATCTTTAGTTAAAGATTCTTTTTGCTCAAATTGAATCTCCCATTTTATATTGAGGTGTTTTGCCCAAAGATCATCTTTGATTGGTGATAATTCATCGTCTTCTTCTTCTATGTCTGCAGAGACCATATAAATGGAGACTTCTTAAAAAACAATACCAATACTTACATCTGAATCCCAACATAATGATTCTGATGAATGAGTTTGCTGCTTTTCTTCAGACTTCATATCCAAAAGATCTTTAGGAGTGGTAACATATCCCAACCCCTTGCCAATTTTATCGTAATAATTGGGCATCGTTCCTTTCGGAATAAAAGGTTGAAGAATTGCCTTCCTCCCTTTTCCAAAATTTAACCCCTTACCTTTGGCTAGGTTATATCCCATTTTTCTTATTCACTTATGGGAATTTTCATCATAATAGAAGAACTCGGTATTTTCCTCTTCTTTCTCAGAATCTAAATATTTTTCTTTATTCTTGTTATTTGCTTTTCCAAAGACTATAAGTTTTTTATTTTTATTCTTAGGAGGAAGTTCAAAAACAACTTCATTTACATCTCCATCATCATCACTTTGTATGTAAAAAGATGATGGAATGGGTGCTTGAAATGAAATTAAAGAATATATTTTATCTAGGTGATCACTGATCACATCAATACCAATACTTGAGGGTTCAGAATCAACACAAGAAAAATAAGCAAACTCTATATCTTCATTAATTATCCACTCACTATCAGAATTGGCAGTGTCATTTACATCAAGGCCTTCAAGGTTTATTACAATGGGATCTATTTCCCAGATTTTATTATCGGATTCTGAATTTTCAGATCCTGATTCAGTGTCAGCTTCATTGCTGCTATCAGATTCTTCTGGAGCAAGTTGTTGAGCTGCATCAAATACATCTGGATATAGCAATGCGTTAGTAAAGTAGTTCTCTACTCCTTTAAAGGGTTATTTTTCTGCCACCAGGGTCTTCACATTCCCATCTTTATCTATATATTTCATATATTGATGAAGTGTAGACGGAACAATGAGGTTGATATGAATCCACGGTCTTTCGAGTAGAAGATTATAAGATGTGTCAGTATCTATTACATAGCATGTGACCTCCGTCTTCAAATCTCCAATCTGACATTTCAACTTTATTTTGCCAAGTGGTCTGCTATCATTGGCATTGAACCCAAAGATAGTAGTGTTTGTTGATGTCAATATGCTCATTGGGATCTCCAGATATCACAACATCCTTCTAGGCAGAACACTTAGGGCGAATCCAGAATCAACTTGGATTCGGTCAATCTCTGATGACCCTATGTATCCTTTGTAATACAAAGGACGATGATGTTTATTATTTTTTACTTGCATATTTTCTAATGAGAAAGTTATGTAAGGAATATTTTTAGAAGTTTGATGACATACTGTACAAACTTCTTCTTCTTCTTCAGATGTTTTTGGAATTTGAGCAAAGAATACTTCAGAATCTTGTAGAGCTTCTCTTAGAGCTTCTCTAGTTTGTCTAGAGAGTTTCAGGAGCTCATATAGAGTAAATCTTACAAAAATATTAGCCAATTGCGCCAATACATCAAATTTGAAAGTTTTCTTGGAACTTTCTGCAAGCTCTTTATCTTTACTTTTAAGAGCTTTGTCAAATTTAAGCTCTTTTGGCTTATTTTTTTTTTCTGGAGATAACTAAGATTTTGCTACTTGATCATAATTTTTCAAGTATTTTTTACCTGAACGAGTCCTAGTAGGCTTTGACTGATCAATGTTAACTGCGAAAGAGTCTTTTGGTTCTTCTTCTTCTGAGTCTGATAGAGAAGGAATTTCTGCATCATCCTCAGGAATTGTAATAACGACATTGGAAGTAAAAACTCTTCCCTTTTGATTTCTTCTTTGCTAAATTTGTAATCCATTGATCATCTGCAAGGAGATTTGAATGTACCCATATTATCTCTCCTTTTGAGGTTTCAAGTTTTTTGTTGCTGATGAGAATCATAATTCACAATCCTCATTGTGCCTTTGGGAATGAACTGAACTCCGTCTTGAACATTCGACTCTATCCATTTGGGAGCTTTTCCAAATTTGACGGTTACCATATTCGCGGTTGCTCTCTTATGATCTTCTCATAACTTGATGATCTTAGCATCCACCAGAGACTGAATCTTATCCCTAAGGATATAGCAATTTTGAGTGGGATGATTAATGATCTTCCGATACATACAATAATTAGGATTATTAACTTTCTCAATTTCTTCAGGTCACTTTGATTCTGATAACTTTAGCATATTCTTAGTCATAAGTATATTGAAAATAGTATTAGTATGCTCATTTTTAAAAGAATATTACTTCTGAGGGAACCGCAATTGCGAAGGATTCTTTGGAAAAGACTTTGCAGAATTCAGTATGTCAGTCGCCATTGTCTCTTTCCCTTTGTGTTCCTTAGGTCATGAAGATTGGTGCGATCTAGAATTATTATTCTGCCTTGGTTTCTCTTCTTTTTCTTCTTCTTCAAACTTTTGTGTAATTTCTTCAGATTTTTCAGCTTGTAGCGAAAGATCTTTTCAAGTAGAAGACTTTACAGCCTCCATTCTAGAAAGAACTTTAGTGGAAAGATTGTGTTGTCAAGTTTCTATCAATATTTTCTCTAACATCCCATGTGGACATTTTAGTGAATCATTTCTAAATCTGTTGATAAAATCATGAGCTGATTCTACTTTCTTTTGCTTTGTGGCCAAGAGTGTTGGCATTGAAACTTCCATATCATCTTCATAAAACTTCGTTAGAAAGGCTTTTTCAATATTATTCCACGAATTGATGGTTTTTGATTCCAACCTTTGGAACCATTCAAATGCTAGACCCGTTATGGTACTAATAAAGACTCATGTAATGATTGGGTCATTTCCAATTAAATGTCTCGTATGTGGCTAAAAATAGTAAATATGTTGATTTGGCGATCCTTTACCATCGAATGATTTGAGTTTCAACGGTTTGTAATTCTCCGGGAATTGTATACTTTCCCATTCTATCGGATATGGTCGTATAACCCCTAGCTCTTGAAAATTATTCTTATGCATAAGAGCATCAAGTTGACTTTGAAAACTCTCTATCCAAGCATTATTTGCATTTCCTTCTTAGATTTCTTTCTTGATGATGGAAATGTACAGAGCGATTATCTTTTTCTTCATGACGATCCTCATTATTTTCATTCTCATCTTTAGGAGGAACGCCAGATGATTCTTCTGTATTCCTTCCTTTATCATTTCTTGGATTGCACGAAGATTCTCCTTTATCATTTCTTCTTGTTTTTTCCAAGTCCAACAAAACATAAAGTATATCTCTGATTTCATTGATAGTATTTTGCTGTTGTTAAATGATTTTATCCTATTCATCCATCCTCTTCATTAATTCTTCTAGAGTATTTTGCACCATATACGCGGATACGGAGTCTTCAAAGAATGAGTCTGATGTCTAAGACTCGGCCACAGCTGAATTTACTATGTCTTCTTTATCAGAAGAGACTCCAACCATTTGTCCGTAGTCTAATGGCGCTGTTACTCCTTTCCTGAGTCGGGTGTTTTGAAAAACACCCCACATCTCGCTGAATACATTCTCAAATATGAAGAATGTTCGGAATAAGAGGAATACTTTTTAGGGAATTTCTTTGTTTTCTTTTTATTTTTCTTCTCTAAACTTATCATATTAGATGATACTTTGGGGTATTCAGGCTCAGAAAATTTCTGCTTGTTACGTCATCTCCTTTTTGATGACTAAGATGAAGACGTAGTTAGTCGACTGAAGACTGATTGTTTAGAAGGAGCCGCCATACATTTACAATGCGATAAAATTGTATTGATCAACTGTTCATAATGATAATGATACATTCAAGATTTTTCTCTCTTTTCATTGAGAAATTTCCTGAGGTCTCTTATATCGGAGCTCATTGTTTTGCTAATGGAAGTATCACTGCCTGCAAATGATATCTTCGGAATAAGAGTTTCTATCATTTGAAAATTCCAGGAGCAAATTTTACTTTAGTCGTAGTAGTAGATGAGTAAACTTCTGGAACACGAGCTTTGAAGGGTGGTTCTTCTTTAGAAGCGCATTTTTGAAAACTGCACTTTTTTTATTGGCACACGAATTTGCGATTCGCATCTATTTGTAAAAACGCGATCTTGAACATCACATTTATCTCCCAAGGCATGAGGGTGGGGCCCTAGTTTGGTTTGTGGAACACGAATGTAAACTTTGCATTTGTAATTATAAATAAATTTGGTGGGTGTACGGTATTTTTTGCAAGAAACACGAGTAAACCTATCTGCATCTTGATTTTTCTTTTTGTCATCTGGAACTACCATTTTACTCTTTGGTTTCCATACTTGAATTGTACGTCTTCGCGACTTTGGTTCACCAGGCTCTTTTTGCTTCATGGTTCTATGGGAAGTACGAGCCCTGCTTCTTCGTAAGTTTCTTCTCATCGTGTGGATGAGAGAAACTTTGTTTTCTAAGTCATTTTCTTGACAATCAAAAAATGGTCGTTTCCCCTTGTTATTATGGGGATCCTGATCCATCTTCTCGAGGAGATCCTCATGGGTCTTGTTTAGAGTAAGCCCTGAGTCTTGTGCTGGTGAAGGAGATGATTCTCCTTTGAGACCAGTAGTCTGAGGAGTCTTTTGATTGAACTACTATCTTTGAAACCCCTTTAGAGGTTGAGTTTTTAGAAATATTATGGCATCTCCATAAGGAAGTAGGGCTTCTGGAGCCAGAGAAGAGGAATTATTCACATTTCTTTTGATCGAATTCAATGATGAGTGATTCGACCATGCTGCCAATTGGAATAGTATCATATTGAGCTATAATCTTATCATTAGTGATAATAGGTGTCCCTAGTAGAGTCGCCAATCTTTAGTTTGCTATATGATCGTAAATGATTCTCTATTGAACTTTTTTTCAATAAAGAATTATAATTTCAACAGTTTTCCATTTACAGAAGATGAGAAAAATTTAATTCCCTCTTTATTTAAAACTGGGCTCTAGAGTAGCTGTGGAGGACGATCTTATTCTCCATTGACACTCTGTATAAAATTTTAGTTGGCAGGGGTTTCAGATCATTGATAACACCAACACTTAGATGGAAAATGGCTCTATCTATAATATTGATCTCGGGATCCGTTTCTCTGTTTGAGCTTCTGTTATTTATAGAGATTTGGAGACTTTTGAGTTGATATAACCGTTCAATCGTTGGCCTTCACAATCTGAGAATTAACTTCTCGCCTTTTGGTATGGTGGATTTGTATTAAATCTCTAGAATTTGCAACCGACGTCTTTAATCCTCTAGATCGTAACTGAAATATGGAACGTGAATCTCAAGCTTTAGATTCGTGTTTCTTTTAAATCACAACTAGAATACAGATCTCAGACTTTAGATTCACAGACGGAATGGCTCATTGGAGGCTTTTGAGTTGATGTAACTGTTCAACCATTGGCCTCTACGATCCAAAAATTAATTTTCTTTCTTTTAGTCTAGAGGATTTGTATTAAATCTCCAAAATTTGCAACTGACGTCTTTTAATCTTCTAGATCATAACTAAAAAACAAAACACGAATCTCAATTTTTAGATTTGCATTTTCTTTAAACTGCATTCAAAATGCGAATCTCAAACTTTAGATTCATAGTTCTTTCAGATTGCTACAGGGATGCAAATCTCAAATTTTAGATTCGCAGTTTTGATGGAATTACAGCTGGAGCGCAGATCTTAAACTTTTAGATTCGCAGTTCTTACGGACTATAACTGGAATGCGAATCTCAGACTTTAGATTCACAGCTTTGGTAGGAACGCGTATCTCAAACTTTAGATTCGCGGCTCTTTCGGACTGTAACTGGAATGCGAATCTAAGACTTTAGATTCCCAGCTTTGGTATGATTACAGTTAGAATGCGGATCTCAAAATTTAGATTCGCGGCTTCTTCGTATTGTAAAATGCGAATCTTAGACTTTAGATTCACGGCTTTGTTGTGATGGCATATTTGTTTCTTGCATAATATGCTTGGGCGCAATAATGAGACCCTGTAGAGCCCACTCTCTTTTAAGTCTGCGAATCTGGAAAAAGAGATTCACACTTCAACTTCATTCTCGAATTAAAAATTGCGTCTCATCTTTTATTGAAAAATAAAGTACAGCTCTATGAAGGCCACATCATATGTCTTTTGTAGTTTGTATATGCGGATCCCTCTTTATGAAAGATGATCCTCAATAAAAGAAAAAATTCCGCCAACAAAATGAATTGGAAGAATTAAGAATTGATGCGTATGATAATTCACACATTTATAAGGAAAAGATGAAAATATGACATGATCATCACATCACATGTTGTGTTTTTCATCCATCCGACAAAGTGCTTTACTATCTTTAACACCTTTATTTATTTCTAGGGAAATTGCGTTCGTGGTGGACCGATCATTTAATATTAAAACTATATATCTGTATGATGCAATTGATTACATTTAAAATGAATGGAAAATGCCTAAAACACTACTTGGAACTTCCAAAACACATGGAGAAATCTCATGATTTAGTGGATCCTCCGACATCTCAAAGATATGGACTTAACAAAGGCACATTGTATATTATTATATATTATGTACTAATGATTTTTGTTTTGTAGTTGGTACACCAAGAATAGCACACCAAGATAATATCTAAACACTCATTCTTAATTCTTACTTGTTCCTAATAGATTTAATAGAAATATTAGTTCATTGGGGACAACATAAGTTTTAAGTTGGGGGTGTTTACGACTTTAGTTTTAATACCCAAGATATTTTCAACAATTTTGTTTTCAAAGTTCTCAAAATTTTCTAATCAATTTTAGTTTTTATTTTAAAAACCTTCTATAAAAACAAAAAAAATTGCTAACTATTGTTTAGTTACTAATTTTAGAATTAGAAACTAAAAAATAGTTTTTTTAGAAATAACATTAGGTTAGGAACTAACATTCAGAAAAATGGCTTGACAATTCTCTTCAAAGAACAACTGTTGAAGTCATTGTTAAAGTGGTTGCTTACAGCCATCGACTACAGGGCAAGATTGCTTTTTCCTGAGAGCGACTAGAAAAGCAGCTGTCGAAACTGCTGTCGACAGTCATCGACTGTAGTTCCCAGTTATAAATACTCCCATAAGTTTCTTTATCTCACAAACCAAAACGCTAGCCCTTTCTACAGCACACAAAGAGAAAATTTGCTTCCTTTCAAAATCCAAAACCAACCCCATGAATTTTTCTTCAAATTCTCGAGCATCACTAAGTAAGTTTTTCTCTCTCTGATTTTTCATGGGTTATTTCTCATAAAATGTACATTTTTGTTTCAAAAAAACCTAGATCTACAACTATGTGAACTAATTCGATTAGATCAAAGATGAAAATGAATTTTCTTTATAGAGATTAGGAGTAGTTTTGCTAATTTTTAATGAATTATGGATGAATTTATCTGAATAATTGACAAATTATGCTAATTTAAGGGTAAAAACAAATAAAAATCACAATTTTTAGCATAAAAATTTGTTGCTAGATTAAACAAAAGCACATCAAAATCTTGCATTAAAAATAAAATTAAAAATAATTTTGATATATTTGGGAAGGAATTGGAAATTATAAAAAAAATAGAAAATAAAAATATAAAATAATAATTATGAACAATTTTGAGAAATAGTAATGTTCTGTTAAGAAATATATTTTGTGATTATCTTTCAGAATGGGACCAAAAAGGCTAACCATCTCAAAAAGGCCAAGAACAAAGTTTTCAAGCCTTTCTCATCGATAGAGACAAAGAGCTACCAAAGCAACAACTAAAAACTCTTGGAGAATTATGAGAGTTTTAAGCTCTGGCCTAAGCAAAAGGCCGATTATGCACATATAAATGAGAATTTCCATTCATAGCACTAATGCAAGGTGTAGGTTATAAGGAGTATACATTGCATAAGCATACGCCGCCTTGCAACGAGGTAATGCATGAATTCTATGCAAATCTGCAGCCAGCAAGGAGAGACCAACATGCGTACTCCAAAGTAAGAGGCAAGGAAGTGCCATTTACAAGAGAAAAAATCCGCCATCCCCATCCTCGACGTGCTTGAAAAATAAACTTCATTTAATGACAAAGTTAATGAAATATCAAGCGGCTCCCAAGTATTTCAAGAGCTTTGCACCAACATCAATGATCATGCTTTCAATAAAAGCTATTTGAAAGTTTGCTACTTGAGTAAGCAGTTTGTTTTGGTGAGAATTTTCATTAAATATAACATCATACCGTCCTCCACAATAATAGAATTATATTCAAGGCGTGTTATTGAGCATGATTTTGGAATGGTGCCTCTTCTATATCGTCTCCATCATGTACTCTGCAGTAATCCAATGCATGGGACAAGCCTATGAGTGTATCCTGCATCTGAGAGCAGTAAAGTCAATTCTAGTTATGTTGTCTCTGATATCAAAGATCTGCACCAGCAATAGAATTGCTTTGCCATCAACTGACACAGTCACCCATCCAATGCAACCATTTAAGGATATAATCGTTCGGAGGAGCATGAGTACTCGACAGGCCTAGCAGGAGTAGCAGGTACAACAAGAGCAAGTAAAAAGTGTTGCCCTAATGGCCAGTCATGGAGAACAAGATCAAGGGTAAGGAGGTTCAGCAGTTGAGGTAGTCTAACCAGCAAAGATTACACTACAAACTTTATTTGATAGCAAGATTAAGGTGTTGCCTTGTTGGTGTCAAAGATGCAAGTGACAAAATAGTAATCATCAGTAGCATCATTGATATCCTATCAATAGGAGTGGATTTTCTGAAGAACTGACAAAAACAGATGTTTTTTATCCTTAACTACATATATTATTTTTTAGTATATTATTTGCATAGTTATATTCTTCATTTAATAAGAATATTGCATAATTTAAATTTGGGGTGGATAGATACACTTTACTGTATCATATATATTACAACTAACTAATTAACTCAGAATTATAAAAATTTAAAAATTTTCCAATTTTTTTCATTTCTTCGAAGTAAAAAGTAATATTAGAAGTATTTTACATAATATATTCAAAAGATTGACATCTTAATATTAATACTTATGTGATAGTAGTTTATATGTATTATTGATTGTACATTTAAATTTGACAATAAGATATATGGATACTTATAATTTGAATTGAATATGCACTCCAAACACTTACACAATGAGTTATGGAAAAGTTGATAACAAAGAGAAAACTTAAAAGGAAGGCCTATATTATATATATATATATATATATATATATATATATATATATATATATATATGAAAAATAGAAATGAGCCTAGTATTAAGACAATATTCTTAAAAAATATATAAATAATAATAATAATAAGAAATGTGAGTGTTAAGTAGTTCGGTTCGTGTGCCTCGGTAAGTGTCCAAACACGAACAATAATTATAGACTTTTATTATAAACATGAGCTAAGTAACTGGACATTTGTACTTCAAGAAGCGTAAGAATTCATATGAATCGTAAGTGTTTAGAAAAAAAAAAAAAAACTTATTTATATATATATATATATATATATATATATATATATATATATATGAGAAAAATGGAAATGAGCTGACAGCTCACGCAAATTACCTGAGCTGCAGTTCATTTCCACTATCTCTAATAATCTTTTTTAAAACATTTATTTTGGATTATGATCTCGACCCCCTAGGGTTCACTCATACTCAATTTCTTGGGTTTTAATTTTGATTTAGTACTCCATCAAGTTAACACAAAATTAACGGTTTTCAATGAATAAAACATTTTGTATTCACTTGATGAAAAGGTAAATGAACTCCAAAATTTACGAATTTTAATCTAAAAGAAGTTAAGTAGGTGTAGATAGTAATTGTTAAAAAAAATAAAAAAAAGTCATTGAATTATTGTACTTTTGCCGCTGGCTCACGTAACTTTTCCTGAGCTGGCGGCTCACCTACGGTAATCCCTATATATATATATATATATATATCTATATATATATATATATATATATATATATATATATATATATATATATATATATATGTTTATATATGTATATATATATATATATGTATATATATGTATATATATATATACATATATATACATATATACATATATATATATATATATATATATATATGTATATATGTATACATATGTGTATATATATATGTATATATGTATATATATATGTGTATATATATATATATATATATATATATATATATATATATATATATATATATATATATATATATATGAATGGGGTTCTTATAAATTTTATTGGAGTTAGAAACTTGACAAGACTCATACGCACAATCACAAGAGTTCATAGGAGAGGATAATTGAAAGTAAAAGTATATGTACGATACGATTTAAATGATTATGATTAGTACATAAGTATATTAGATTGTAAATAATTTATTAAGGTTGATATCTTTATAAATATTTATTTGCATATCTATACTTCAACTTGATATGGAAAGGAAATGAAAAGCAAAAAATATATAAAAATAATTGGATATAATATTTTTCATATTCTTTATTTTACAATTATAATTTATTTTATTTATTTTTTTCTTGAACCCAATATTTCTTGATATTTGTGGGTAATAACACTAGAAACCTTCACAAGACAATACTCGCTAACTACGGTAACCTAGGGATTTAATGGCTTGTTACACATACTAAGTGCACTCATGACTCCTACGAAAGTGAGTTAGGATTTATTTTCTCTTTACTTAAGATTTATTTTATTTTCTTAATTTGATAATTTTGTTTGGAGCTAGCAAAACTCAAGTTGGGGGTGTGATTACGAGTAAAAATTCTAGTTATTCTAGTTATTTTGTGTACTTATAATTCAATTTTGGTGATTAGCTCAAGAAATTAATGAAAATTATTTTTATTAATCAAACTCTCTACTTAAATATTTTCCTTGTGTTTTATAGTCTTTTTTCAGGAGAAAACGATAAATTAAAACGCATCTCAAATATCAGCTCAGAATTATGATTTTACAGGTCTGGTTATCTGATGTAATTTATCTAATTGCAAGTGCAAAACATAATTGTAGCACTTTACAGGTCATTACATAGAGATTTAAAGTGTTTTACTTTCTTATTCTTCCTATTATCATAACGAGATAACTAAAGATTCTAAATTGATTTTAGTCTATTCTAACTAGTATAGGATATAGAATCTACTAGTTCACAGCCAAAAATTATTTATTTTATCTTCTTTCTTTCATAAGAATATGATCTTTTTAGTTTAATATTTATTTAAAGTATCCAAAGTATAAACTATCAAGTAGTGTGTAAGCATAACTCATCAAAGATGTAACTTTTCAAAAAAACTTAATCATTAGATAAAATCTATGAAGCAAATAAAAACCAATAACCCTAAACCTTAACTATGTATAGATATCAAAATATTTAAATTAAGTATAACCTATCAAATTATTAATCTATGAGTACTTAGACTTTCATTGTTTTATAGAAAAATCATGTCTTTTCTTTATTTTTATTTGAGAAACAAGGCACCTAAAATTAATACATTGTTGATTCCTAATTTTAACTAAACTAAATTAGTTACACATAATCCTAATTAATAAGATTCTTTTTTTATTCATGAAAGTAATAAAAATTCTATTTTTTGAGAAAGCAATAAGAAATCTATTATAGAAAGGAATAAATCTATACTAGAAAGCAATTAAACTATACTAGAAAGCAAATAAAAATTTATTACCAACTAGAAAGCAATGAACAACAAAGGATCACATATGGAGCAAAGGTATATTATAGTTGTCGCCCTTTTGGTTAATCCCTAAATTTTATTAAATTGAAAATTGCATTTGAGAAACCCTAATTTATTTTGATACGGCCAATATATAGGTCTTCGACTACCAAACCCTAATTTTGCCGCTAGCTCACGTAATTTTTCCTGAGCTGGCGGCACACCTACAGTAATCCCTATATATATATATATATATATATATATATATATATATATATATATATATATATATATATATATATATATATATATATATATATATATATGAAAGGAGTTCTTATAAATTTGATTGGAGTTAGAAACTTAACAAGACTCATACGCACAATCACAAGAGTGCATAGGAGAGGATAATTGAAAGTAAAAATATATGTACGATGCGATTTAAATGATCATAATTAGTACATAATATATTAGATTATAAATAATTTATTAAGGTTGATATCTTTATAAATATCTATGTGCATATCTATACTTGAACTTGATATGGAAAGGAAATGAAAAGCAAAAAATATATAAAAGTAATTGGATATAATAGTTTTCATATTCTTTATTTTACACTTATAATTTTTTTTATTTTATTTATTTTCTTGAACCCAATATTTCTTGATATTTGTGGGTACAACACTAGAAACCTTCACAAGACAATACTCGCTAACTAGAGTAACTTAGGGGTTTAATGGCTTGTTACACGTACTAAGTGCACTCATGACTCCTAAGAAAGTGTGTTAGGATTTATTTTCTCTTTAGTTAGGATTTATTTTATTTTCTTAATTTGATAATGTTTTTTGGAGCTAGCAAAACTCAAGTTGGGGGTGCGATTATGAGTAAAAATTCTAGTTATTCTAGTTATTTTGTTTACTCATAATTCAATTTTGATGATTAGTACAAGAAATTAATGAAAATTATTTTTATTAATCAAACTCTCTACTTAAATATTTTCCTTGTGTTTTATAGTCTTTTTGCAGGGGAAAACGATAAATTAAAGCGCATCTCAAATATCAACTCAGAATTATGATTTTACAAGTCTGGTTATCTGATGTAATTTATCTAATTGCAAGTGCACAACATAATTGTAGCACTTTACAGGTCATTATATAGAGATTTAAGGTGATTTACTATCTTATTCTTCCTATTATTATAACGAGATAACTAAAGATTCTTAATTGATTTAAGTCTATTCTAACTAGTATAGGATATAGAATCTACTAGTTCACAGACAAAAATTATTTATTTTATCTTCTTTCTTTCATAAGAACATGATCTTTTTAGTTTAATATTTATTTAAAGTATCCAAAATATAAGCTATCAAGTAGTGTGCAAGCATAACTCATCAAAGATGTAACTTTTCAAAAAAAACTTAATCATTAGATAAAATCTATGAAGCAAACAAAAACCAACAACCCTAAACCTTAACTATGAGTTCTATGAGTTCATATAGTGTGCAAGCATATTTAAATTAAGTATAACCTATCAAATTATTTATCTATGAGTTCTTTTATTTTCATTGTTTTATAGAAATATCATTTCTTTTCTTTATTTTTATTTGAGAAACATGGCACATAAAATTAATACATGGTTGATTCCTAATTTTAACTAAACTAAATTAGTTACACATAATCCTAATTAATAAGATTCTTTTTTTTATTCATGAAAGTAATAAAAGTTCTATTTTTTGAGAAAGCAATAAAAAATCTATTATAGAAAGTAATAAATCAATACTAGAAAGCAATTAGACTAAATTAGAAAGCAAATAAAAATTTATTACCAACTAGAAAGCGATGAACAACAAACGATCACATCTGGAGTTAAGGTATTATGGTTGTCGCCCTTTTGGTTAATCCCTAAATTTTATTAAATTGAAAATTGCATTCGAGAAACCCTAATTTACATTGATACGTCCAATATATAGGTCTTCGACTACCAAACCCTAATCTTGTTACAATTGAATAACTACGAAATTATAACAAATCCCTCACAAAAATTTTAGTTACAGATTCAAAAGTTTTGATACCAAGTAGCAGCATTTACCGCCAAATAGCGGAGCTTTTATTTTGCTAGCAGGACCCGAATCCTAGTATGAGTCAGTACAAAGAAATTCAGTGCATATGGGGCCCATACTACCACCAAATGGCGGCAAAATATTTGTGTTTCACTTTCAAATTTTGGTATTTTGATATTTGTACCCTTCTCTTCTCATGTGCATTCTAAAATCTACTTTGGTGCTATATAGCCTTGTGTTTCTTGTAGTTTTCTTCTCTTTAGTTCTTTCTGGACTGATTTTCCTAATCCATCTCTGATTTCATGCCATATCCTTGTAGGAATACGTTTAACATGAAAAACACACTTAAAATATCTTATTAACATTATTTATATACAAAAATAGATAATATGAGGGCTATATATAAATATGCAATATATGATACTCATTACACCCCTATAACTATTTTTGCTAGTTCTTGAGCAAAATCTAGACCTAAAAATAAAATGAAAAATTATACCTTACTTTCACAGGAATCGCAATTGCACTTAAAACATGCAATGAGCCGTTAAACTCCTAGATTATCTTAGTAGACAAGTTGTGTCTCGTGAGGGTTTGTAGTGAATATACACACAAAAATCATGAAGAAGGGAGATTAAGGAATAAAGAAAATAAAAATAAGAATAACCAAATATCAAGAAAAAATAAATTGATACAAACGAAGAGAAAAATCTTTTTGAATTTCTACAATTAATCTAACTTATACACAAAATCCGGAAGGTATTTTGATTATAAATTTTTATAGTCAAGCATCATATCAAACACATTTATTATTTTAATTAAAAATTAAAATCCTATCTTTCAATACTTGCTAATAAATAATCATTGGTTCCTATACATCTACGTGCATGTGTAATACTTTATTTCGGTTTTGAACTCAAATTCTAACTCATGATTCATTTTTTCTCTCTAAATATTTTTTCTTTTCTTTCTTTACTTTTTTGTTAAAACTTCACCTTTCATGTAAATATTCATACTTGCAATACTTGATTACTTAGAACACATTCTATCTCTTAAAAATACCATTCATGTGAGTATTCACGCTTATTTAGGTGTAAATACCTAACTACTTAGTAATTCTTAAAAAAAATTATATTTATAGAGGATAATTGCCTTAAGTACTGGGCACACCTCTTTATTTTTTTCTTTTATTTTTCATTTATATATTTTTCTATTTGGAAAGAAAAAACTAATCAATTATTATCATTTTTGTTCTTAACCTAATAAGCTATTGTTAAGTGAAATATATATATATATATATATATATATATATATATATATATATATATATATATATATATATTTACTTGAATATTACTATTAGCGGTATTTTTAGAATTTTAATTTTTTTTTGAAATTTTCTAAGTGTTTTAACTAATCTACTTTCATTCAAATATCCAATCTAAACTTATTTTTTATTTGTATTTACCTTGATTAATTGTAGAAAGTAATTTTTAAAATTATTTTTTAAAAATACCCTAAAAACTAGCAAAGTGTAAAATAAAGAAACCCAAAAATTCTAAAATCTAAAAATAAAATTAAAAATCCTAGAAAACAAAATATAAAATAAAAATACGAGAAAAATAAAAAAGTCTCCTAATTTGCCCCTAACATCTAAACTCATGTATGCCCTCATACACAAATCAAGTGTGGTAAAATAAAGATGAAAACTATTTTACAAATAATATACAAGTAATGAGAATCATGAAGTATCATGATCTCATGAAGGTCAGCTTTTAATATACAAAAAGGTTATGACATCTTGATCATTTTCCACTTTCATAATGTGTCCTTTTATAAGTTGATATAGATGAACTTAAGTTTTTTGTCAATTTTGCATTTGATCTCTTTATCTCGTTTTGATTTTTCTTAACTTATACATACCTTTCTTTCTTTCTTTTATTCACTAGCAAAATTTTGAAGTTGGCAATCATACCTTCATCACTTATATTCCATCCACGAGAATCTTTCATATCGGTAAGTTTTTGCTCTATCGATAAAATATACTAATTGTGATTTGGTGGAATATAGCTCTTTCAAATGATCAAATACCATGATCTCTTTCTTTTGTGGTTATATCAACTCTTTTAGTGTTCTACACTCGTCATGTTAATTTTCTTCGAAGCTGTCATCAAAATTCTCAAAAGAAAGTGTTATACTAGTGGACTTATCATTAGTTAAGTCATTGTGAAGGAATAAAATTTCTTTTTGATGATTTTTTTTTTCACAATTTTCATCAAAAAAATCAAAAGACAATATGTCGCTAGAAAGCTCATCATGAAGCAAATCATCAAGTAAAATTTGTTCTTTATTACTACTTTCTTCATAATTGTTTTTATAATGGTGTAAATAAGGTTGATCACAATGTCGAAATATGAACTCATCATGCACAAGATTATTTAACTCATTTTGAATCATATCAACTTCAAAAGATGATATTAGTTGTTGCTTGTTAGAGTTAGATATGTTCAATTAATTAGATAGTTGATTTTCAAAAAGTTTAGTATGAGAAATCATTTTGAGGAAAGTTTCTGCTTAAGATGCAGTTTGAGAGGTTGATTTTAGCAAAGTTTCCATACTTTTCTCTCTTCTACATGTTCGTTCCTCAGTCTCATGATTGAATGCTTGTTTATTTTTCTTGAATGATTGCATCTCGAGATCATGAGTGAAATTTGATGTTGGATGAGATGGATCTATGTAAAAATTTGATAACATTTGTCAAGTAATTATAGGTAAATTCTCATGATATGCTTACTACGCTTCTAGTCTTTTTAATCTTTCATCGATTATGTTCAATTAAATCTCTTGTTCATAGTTGAGTTTAGAATATGGAGATGATTGGTCTATGATGAAATCAGTTGGAGGACTCTCATGATTTGGCTCTTGACTGTTAGAATAATTTATCCATCCAAAATTGTAATTTTGTGGATAGAAATGCTCGTAGATTCATGATAAATGGTAAGAATTTGATCATAACTTAATCCTAACGACCTTCTTATTCATAGACACTGATAATAATCATGGTATGGATCACGACAATGCTAGCATCTAGATATAGAATATTGATTTGGAAATATATTGGCTTTTTTTTGTTAGATTTTTTTTGAACAAAAGGTGGAATGGGAAAGATATGGAAAAGAAAAAGAAAAAGTTGAGAAGTTTTTATTTCATTTTTTAGAAAAATCAGGAGACTAAGCACTAGAAACAGGAAAAAAAATTGGTAGAGATAGGCGTACCCACAGTCGCTGTTTGGCGACAATTGCCACTAATTAGCAGCAAAACCAGAGCCTTTGGCTCTCTACTTTTAGCAGTTAATTTCTGTTACTCCTCTGGTCCTTCTTTCTTCCCTGTAACTATATGTTAGTATCTCTGCACCCTCAACACACTATTAACTCGTAAAACTCAAAAAAAGGAAGAAAACACCGTCAATTTTCAGTAACGACGCCAAAACTTAATGTAATTTATTAGTTGAAAGTACACAGTATAGTTGTAATACTTTATAGGTCTTTCCAAAGAGATCTAAGCTATTTTGCTATCTTATTCTTCCTATTATCTTTTCGAGCTGACTAATGAATTTTAAATTGATTTTGGTCTATTCTAATTGGTCTAGAATATAGAATCTATTAGTTCACAACTAAATATTATTTATTTTATCTTCTTCCTTTTAAAAAAAATGATCTTTTAGTTTAATCTTTATTTAAAGTACCCTAAGTTTGGGCTATCAAGTAATGTGTAAGCATAACTCATCAAAGATGTGCCTTTTTCATAAAAACAAAGTAAATCATTAGATAAATCTATGAAGTAAATAAGAACCAATAACTCCAAACCCTAACTAAGCATATGCTAGCAAAATATTTAAATTAAGTATAACTTATAAAAATATTAATCTACGAGTTCTTGTATTTTCATTGTTTCGTAAAAAATCATGTCTTTTCTTTATTTTTATTTGAGAAACAAGGCAAATAAAATTAATACATAGTTGATTCCTAACTTCATCTACATCCTAAAACTAATCTAAATTAGTTACACATAATCCTAATTAACAAGATCCTATTTTTGTTTATGAATACAATAAAATTCTAATTTTCCTAGAAAGCAATAACAAACCTATTTTAGAAAACAATAAATCTATACTTGAAAGCAATTAAACTGTACTAATAAAACTAAACTAGAAAGCAAATAAAAGTTTATTACCAACTAGAACGTGATGAATAACAAAGGATCACCTCTAGAGCTAAGGATTATGGCCATCGCCCCTTTGGTTAATCCCCTAATTTTATTAAAATGCATTCCAGAAACCATAATTTATAAGGATACAACTAATATATAGGGCTCAAACTATCAAACCCTAATCCGATTACAACTGAATAACTATAAAATTATAAGAAAGCCCTTACAAAAATTCCAATTACAAATTCAAAAGTTTTGCTGCCAAATAGTGGCATCTATAGTCAAAATGCGGAGCTTTTATTTTGCCAGCAGAACCCTTATCCTAGTATGAGTCAGTTGAAGAAATTCAGCACATGTGGGGCCACAATACTACCAAATGGCGGCAAAATATTTGTGTTTGACTTTCAAATTTTAGTATTTTTGGTCTTCATGCCCTTCTCTTCTCATGTGCATACTGGATTCTACTTTGGTGCTATGTGATGTTGTGTTTCTTGTAGTTTTCTTCTCTTTAGCTCTTTCAGGACTCGGTTTTATAATTCGTCTATGATTTCGTACCATATTCTTATAGGAATAAGTTTAACTTGAAAACACACTAAAAATACTTGAGTAGTATTATTTACATACAAAAAAAGACAATATGAGAGCTATAAATATGCAATATATAATACTCGTCACACCCCACACCTATCTTTTACTAGTTCTCGAGCACAATCTAGACTAAAAATAAAAAGAAAAATCCTAATGCAAGAATAGTGATTGCACTTAGCACATGCAACAAGTCATTAAACCTCTAGGTTACTCTAGTAGACGAGTTGTGACTGGTGAGAGTTTGCAGTGAATATATCCACAAAATTCATGATGAAGAAAGATTAAGAAATAACCAAAAATAAAGAAAAACATAAATTTATACAAACGAAGAATATTTTTGATATTTTCTACAATTAATCTTATCAATACACAAAATCAAGAACGCATTTAGATTATCAATTTTCAAGACAAATATCATATCAAATGTACTTATTATTTTAATGAAAAATTTAAATCCTATTTTTTAATACTGCTAATAAATAATTAATTGGTTCCTATATACACATGTGATAGTTTATTTCGGTTTTGGACTCGAATTCTAACTCATAATTCATCTTTTCTCTCTAAATAATTTTTTCTTTTCTTTCTTCTCTTTTTTTGTAAATATTTCACCTTTTATGTGAATATTCACGCTTGCTTAGGTGACTATGATCTAAATCATACACTCCAAAGTGTAAAATATCGACAAGTAGTATAAGGGCAATAATCCAAGATCGTTCTCTCAATGATCATTTTATAATTGTGTGACACTTGAATAAATTATGAAACTAAAACTAAATTATGAAAACTAAGGTTGGATTTTTACTAACTAAAGACTAAAACTAAATTAACAAGGATATAAATTTACTTGAATTAAATTGTTGGTAAGATGGATGTAACTCCCTTTTAGGATAATTTACTGGATATATTTATACTTTTTTTTATCTTAATTATATAAATCACGAGGTCTTCCTACAACCAGAAAATACTCAATAAACCACAACATATATAAATTTACAAACTTGATACTTTGAATAATTTCTCCCAGTTAATCATACATGAATTTTGAGTTTATCTAAGATGTAATATGAATAATAAAAATAAATATCTAAAGTCTAAGCATACATCGTGCCTAAAGAGTCTACAGTATATTAAAAATTAAGTAATGAATATATTGCCATACAACTAAACATCAAAGACTCAAAATTATATCAAAACCATTCAAGAATAATGGAGAATCAATGATATTAGTTTCACATAAAACAATTATATCCAATAAGCATATAAAAATACATACTATTAAATCACCTAGGGTTCATTATTTCATCTAATCGAACTCAAGAATTTAGCCATTCATACTCATTGTAACCATGAATAAAGAGAAAAAAATTCTTTTATTGATTTCTATAAATAAGTACGGAAACTAAATCTTGAATCTAAAAACTCTCTAATATATATTCAATAATCGTTATTCATTACCATACTTGAGCTACATTGTCTATTTATAGCCTTACAAAAAATCTTATAGGAAATTTATTTACAAGTAAACTCCAAATTCTTCTCAAAATCCCTAGAAAATTAATCTGCGGCCGCTCCCTTCGATAGACCCATTGACAACAGCTCTTTGGTCTGCGGCCGCTCCCTTCGATAGACCCATTGACAACATCTCTTTGGTCTCTTTTGCAATCGATTGTTGTAGATGGCTATCGACAGCTAGTCCTAAAAATAAACAGATCTCAGCTGATATTTGAAATACGCTTCGATATTTCGATTTCCTTACATATAAAACTCTGTAAAAATACTAAAAAACACCAAATAAATATCATAGTAAAAAGTTTGATTAATAAAAATATTTTTTTATTAATTTATTATATTAGTCAACAAAATTAGATTACGCTTGTATAAAATAAACTTAAATAATTATATTTTCAAGCGGAACTACACCCCCAACTTGAGTTTTGCTAGTCCTAGCCAATCTATAAACTCAAGAAACTAAACTAAAGACTTAACTAAAATGAAAATAAAATCCTAACTCACTTTCATAGGAATTACGATTGCACTTAGCATGTGCAACAAGTTGTTAAATCCCTAGGTTACTCTAATGGATGAATTTTATCTCGAGAGGGTTTCCAGTGACATTACACACAAACATTACGAAATGTATGAGTTTAAGAAATAAATAAAAGTGAAAAATAAGGTTAAATATAAAGTAAAGAAAATGAAAAATGTTAGTATCCTATTAACTATCTATACTATTACTATATATTTATTTTTTGGTTTTCACTTCTTCTCCATATCAAGCTCAACTAGAGATACACAAAAAAATATTTATGAAAATATCAATCTTAATAAATCACTTATAATCTAATATCCTTATGTATCTATTATGATCATTTAAATCGTATCGTAGATATACTTTTACTTTTAATTATCCTCTCCTATGCACTCTTGTGATCACGTACATAAGTCTTGTCTAGTTTCAAACTCCAATCAAACTTATAGGAACCCTCTTCATATATATATATATATATATATATATATATATATATATATATATATATATATATATATATATATATATATATTTATATATATACATACATACATATATACATACATATATACATACATATATTGCCTTAAATATCAGGCTCACTTCTTTTTTTAATATATGATAGGTTTTTCTTTTAAGTTTTCTCTTTGTTATCAACTCATCATGACTTATTGTATAAGTGTTCAGAGTGCATACTCGATTCTGATATTCGGCATCTATATATGTTATTGTCAGATTTAAAATCTCAATTAATACTATATATAACTATTATCATATAAGCATCAAAATTAAGATATCAATCTCATAAATATACAATGTAAAGTACTTCTAATATTACTTTCTACTTCAAAGTGATGAATTGTTAAAAAACTATGTTAGTTACCTATGATATAGTAAAATATAGTGTATCTATCCTAGCCCCAACTTAAATTATGTAATATCTTTAGTGCATCAAAAATATAACTAAGAAAGTAATACACTAAAAAATAATGTACGAGGTAAGATTAGAATACACCTAGCTTTGTTAGTTTTCTAAAAACTCACTCCCTTTTGTAGTCGATATCAATAACACCTCTAATGAAGACCTTTTTGACACTTGCATATTTGATACTGGTGGAACCTCGTGGTCCCCTAGCTCGTCCCTATGTCTTCAGAGGGAGAAACATGGGCGTTCTCACCAGACATTCCCCTGAATACTTTGGTGAGAAGCCGATAATGACATTTGTTGATGATGCTCAGTTTGGGCTTACCGTTTTTCAATGCTCATTCTTGCTGTAAAGGTGTCTGTCATCCTTATGATCAACTCATTAATCATGTGGAGAATTACTTATGCTAATCGGGCCACTGCATCTGTTGTATCTCCTTGTTCTTGCCCTTGTTTGACACATTTTTTATCTTATTCTCCGTGACCAGCTAGTGAAGCAGCAGCATGTTATTGCTCTTGTTGCACCTGTTATACCTGTTGGACGTGTCAGGCACTCATTCTTTTTCGCACGGTGGTATCTGTAAATGGTTGCATGGGAGGTTCAAATGTATCACCCAGTGATGGATGGGCTCCATAATTCATGCAAATCTCTGTAATCAGAGATGGCAGCACTAAGTGAGGCTTTGTCGTTCTCAAATGCTAAATATACTCATGGGCTAGACTCATGCATTGAACTATCATAAAGTACATGATGGTTGCGACATCGAATGCACACCGTTCCAAAATCATGTTTAACAACACAACGTCCCTTGAATATAGTTCCATTGTTGCACAGGACGTTAGGATGTTATATTTAATATAAAGACTTATCAAGACATACTCCTTCCTAAAAGCACCTTTCTTTTTCGTCGGCCTTCCATACATTTACCTATGATGAAAAAAGAAAAGGATCTAATTCCACGAAAAAAAAATTTTTCACCCCGAAGACATTCCCCTCAGCCCGTCATTCCTAACTCACCTTCAAGAAACTCTCATTAAATGCAACATCATTGAGATTCTCGCAGAGCTCTTTGAACTGGTAGGAGCCACTTGGTATATCATTCACGATATCTACAATAGAAGGGTACTTCTCAGGCACGTTGGGTACATGGATTGTACTTTGAATTTCTTCCCTTGTAAATGATATCTACCTTCCCCTTATAATGGAGTATCCATGTTGATCTCCCATTGTTGGTTGCAAGTTTGCATAAAATTCACGCGCAATCTCATTGCATGCCAGTGCATGTACATGTCTTGTGTATGCTTCCAACTCTAAGGCTATCATCCGTGCTTAAAAGGCCAAATTTTCATTTATCTTCGAATAGTCAACTGCAAGCTCGGGCCAAAGTTTGAAATCTTCGTACTTCTCTAAGATTTTCTTATTTGTCTTTGCAGTTCTTGTTCTCTGTGGAGAAGACAGACCAGATGATTCCACTCTTGGCCCTGTCGAAGCTGTTTGCTTCCATGATCCCATTCTGCAAAAATTAACCCAAAAAAATAGCCTAATACAATTATTATTATTATTTTCTTTCAAACATTATTCATGAATTTCTCACATAATTATTTTATTATTATTTTCCTTTTATTTATTTAAATTAAATTTCTCCTTTCCCGCTTTATTTTTAATTAAATTTAATCTCATAATTCCTTATTTTTCCCAATTCCTTCTTAAAAAATTATCAAACTCTACTTTAATGTAACTATTATTGCATGAATTTGATATATAACAATTATACAAGCAACTCATGAAATATAATGCCAAAAAATTGAGTTTTTTTTTTACTTCTTCTACCCTAGATTTTGGCGTATAATATCAATAAGTCATGAAATTCGTCAAAATACTCATAACTTTGCTAAACTTATCCCAAATCCACCAAAAAGTAAGGATGTAAGTTTGATTTACTCAAATTCATCCATGTAAATTGTAGATCTAGGTTTTTAAAACAAAAATCTATTTTTTACAAAGAAAAAATGAAAGAGGAATAAAAAAGGAGAGAACTTACTTTCTTAAAAATTGATGAAACTTTGAAATAAATTCCACGGTAAGAGTTTTGGTTGCCAAGAGGAGTGACTTTGGGCATGCGGTGCTGTAGGAAGAGGGCTAGAGTTTTGTTTGTGAAGAAAAAAAACTTAAAGATCTATTTATAAGAAGGCTCTTCTGCCAACGGCTGTAGACAGCTGCTTCGACAATGCCTTGACAACCGCTCTTGGGCAGGCATTTTTTTGCCTTTATAGAGCTCACTGTAGACAGCCAGTTCGAAAGCTACTCTTTGTTGAGCCTTTGTCGAGTCATTTTTTTTTTGGTTTTTAGTTTGTTCCTAAATTATTATTATTCCTAATATCTAGTTGTTAAATCCTAGTTCTAAGATTAGTTCTAAACTAAAAATTAGTTCCTTAATCTAAGGTTAATAACTATGAAAGACTAAGTTTTAAAAATTTAAAAAATTTTGAAGAAAAAGAAAAGAAAGAAAATTTTTAAAATCTTTAAAACAGAATTATTGAAATTATCAAAAGTATCAAAACTAAGTTATCTTTATAAGTCATCCCTCAATTTAAAATGCACATTGTCCTCAACGAATCGATAAATCTTTTTAATTAATAAAGAACAAGTAAAAATTTAAGAGAGAAGAGCTTGGATGTTTTCTCGGTCTGGTACTCATGATGTAACAACTGCAAATTAAATTATTAGTACATAATATACAATATTATACATGTGTCTTTGTTTAGTCCGTATCAATGGGATATCGAAGGATTTACTAAATCGTGTGATTCCTTTGAGTGCTTTGGAAATTCCAAGTAGTACTTCAAACATTTTCCATTTACTTTGAACATGTGACCATTCTTTTGATTTTCGATATCGATTGAGCTATATGGATACATAGTTTTAACTATGAACAGGCCTGCCCATCGTGAACATAATTTTCTCGGAAATAGATGAAAGTATGAATCGTATAATAGCACTTTGTTAGAAGAATAAAAAACACACCATTTGATATGGTGATCCTACTATATTCTCACTTACTGTTTTGAAATGCGTGAGTTATAAAATGCATCACATCTTATCTCTTTCAACTCATTTATTTGAAGCTTTTGTAATGGGCCAATAGAATTGAGATCAAGATTTACTGATTTAATTATCCAATGCACCTTATGCTCTATTTTGACAGGCAAATCACAAGCTTTTCCATAGATTATTCTATATGGAGACATACCTAAGGGTGTTTTATATATTGTACGCTAAGGCCATAAAGTATTAGTCAATCTAAATGACCAATCTTTAAAAGACAGATTAATTATTTTCTATAGTATTTTCTTGATTTCTCTCTTAGCTAGCTCGACTTGTCCATTTGACTGTGGGTGATATGATATAGAAATCTTGTGCGTGATATAATATTTTTATTAAATTTTCAAATGTTTTTTTATAGAAATGAGAGCCCCATCGCTTATTATTGTTTTAGATACTCCAAATTTGGATAATATATATTCCTTTAAAAATTTAATAACAATCAGTTGATTATTGTTTCTACATACTGCAGTTCTACCCATTTAGAGACATAATCGACCGAAATGAGGATAGAAGTATATCTATTAGAAATAGGAAACGGTCCCATAAAGTCAACGCCCCAACAATTGAATAACTCAATTGTAAGTATGGATATTGGAGGCATATCATTCTTTTGGTTAACACTCCTAGTTTCTAACATAACTCGCTTCATTTACAAAAAAACGCTTCTAGTTTCTAGCATAAGTTGCATCTTTTACAAAATCTATCTGCATCTCTAAATATGGTAGGCCAATAAAAACTACATTGAAGTATCATGGCTACCATCTTCTTAGATGAAAATGGTCCCCACTTTCTTCTGTATAATAGAAAGCAATTATGTTTTGAATCTCATCGTCAGGTACAGAATGCCTAATGTTTTGATCTGAGTAATATTTAAACAAGTAAGAGTCATCGAAAAAGAAATAGTGTACCTTATATAAGAATCATCGTTTATCATGCGCACTCTAGTGATTTGGAATTTTAACGGCAACAAGAAAATTAATAATGTTAGCATACCAGGGAGTTACTGTAATAAAGAATAGCTACTCATCAGGGAACGATCTCTAATTGATAGCTTATCATTTTGAAAAGTTAGTCTAGAGAGATGGTCTGCAACCATATCCTCTACTCTCTTTTATCTTTAATTTTAAGATCAAACTCTTGGAGTAGTAATATCCATCGAATTAGTCTTGTCTTTGTGCTTTTCTTTCACAAAAGATATTTGAGTGCCAAATGATCTGTAAAAATAATTATATGTGAGCCCAAAATACATGAATGAAATTTATCAAGAACAAAAACTACAACTAGAAGCTCCTTCTTAATTGTGAGATAATTCATTTAAGCGTCATTGAGAGTCTTGCTTGCGTAGTAGACCACATAGGGCTTTTTATCTCTTTGTTGCCCTAGTACAACTCCAATTTCGTAATCGCTTGCATCACACATGATCTTGAATGGAAGTGACCAATCTGGAGGTTGCATTGTTGGCATGGTGATGAGTATCTCCTTGAGAGTTTTGAACGCTATTAGCATGCCTGCATCCATTCAAATTGCACATCTTACGCAAGAAGCTGAGAAAGGCAACTAGCAATAGTACTAAAATCCTTTATGAACCTTCTATAGAAACCTACGTATCCTAAGAATGAACATATGTCTGTCACGATTTTAGATATCAGTATTTTGGAAATAGACTCAAGCTTAGCCTTATCTACTTCCATATCTTTAGATAAAAATATATGGCCCAGTACAATAGCTTTTGTAACCATGAAATGACAACTTTACCAGTTTAGGAGTAGATTTTTTTGTTAGCGCCTTTTAAGCACATATCCTAAATTAGTAAAACAAGATTC
Source organism: Dracaena cambodiana (assembly GCA_036321105.1). Taxonomy (NCBI): domain Eukaryota; kingdom Viridiplantae; phylum Streptophyta; class Magnoliopsida; order Asparagales; family Asparagaceae; genus Dracaena; species Dracaena cambodiana. The sequence goes on along the minus strand of JAYEPQ010000013.1, from coordinate 16,809,239 downwards.
AAAATTATTTTTAAACACAGAGAAATCATCTATAAATACCTCTATATAATCTTCAACTACATCACTAAAAATACTTATCATGAAATGTTACGGACGCTTTACATAATCCAAATGACATTCTTCTAAAAGCAAAAGTACCAAAAGGAGAAGTAAAAGTTGTCTTTTTTTTATTCCTCTAAAGCAATTTCAATTTGATAATAACCAGAATAACCATTAAGAAAATAATAAAATTCATTCCCATAACTCTTTCAAGTACTCGGTCAAGAAATTGTAATGGAAAGTGATATTTACATGTTACTTGATTTAACTTTCAGTGATCGATGCATATATGCCAACCCCTAGTAGTACAAGTGGGCATCATCTCTCCATCCTCGTTTTTAATAGCTATTATCCAACTCTTTTTCAGAACAACTTGGCTTGGACTTACCAACTCTTCATACATTTCCATTGTTGGGATCCATTCTATGATATTCAAATACTGAGCATTGGGTAAGTATTTTATAATTTCAATGATATGTTCGGATTTAAGATATTCAAGGAAGTCATCATTCATTGTTAATGTCATCTCCAAAGGATCAGACATGCACAATTATATGATATCTCCCTTATCATGGATTTGTTCAATGTAATAATATCTTGCAATTCATTATTATCTATATTTGGTTATTTTGCAAACATTAAAAATATTAAGTTCAAGAGTCATATTTTCAAATGAAAATTTCACCACACCCTTTCTGCAATTTATAACTACATTAGCCGTAGTTAAGAATGGACGTTCGAGAATAACTGGAATATGAAGACGCAAATTATTTATTGGTGCAGTGTCGATAACTATAAAATCCACAAAGAAGTAAATGTTTTCGATTTTCACTAGAACATATTCCACAATGCCCTTGGGAAGCCTTTCTGACCTATCAGCTAATTATAGTGTGACCAGTATAGGTTTACATGGGAAGCCTTTTTGACCTATCAGCTAATTGTAGTGTGATCAGTGTAGGCTTAAGTTCTTCTAGACCAAAAGTTCTTATAGATAGAAAATGGTAAAATATTTACATTAATCCCCAAATCTAGCAAAGCTTTCTCAATATTATGTTGACCTACCACACAAGTAATAGTAGGACATTTAGAATCCTTATATTTAAGAGATATTTCAAAACAGAATAATGCACTTACCTACTCTATGAGAAATACTTTCTTCTACAGTTTATGACGGCCCTTTATAGTGCGCAAGTCCTTCAAGAATTTAGCATATGAAAAAATTTAAAATGTTAGCATAAGATACAATAATATTTTTTGACTCTAATTTTTGAGGAAACGGTACAGGTGGTATATAATTAGTAGAAGTAGGTTCTTTAGAATTTTCATCTTTAGATTGTTGTGATGAATCATTGCCCTATTTCACCTTAGTATTTCCTTTTGAAACGAGCTTGTCAAACACTTTACCACTTCTCAAATTCATTGTAGAATGTATCTCACATATATTATTATTAGTGGAAGAAATAATAACTTTTTTACCTTCGACTTTATCTGAAGTATTGGCCTCCAGTTGAGATAGTAGCTTACATTTTTCCTTCTTTTGAAACACAGAATTAAGGTGGCTTATTTGTGAGTAGATATTGCTGAAGACCGTCGCATTATGACTATTGATCATTTGCTGGGACTAAATAAACTGTTGTTACGCTTAGATCATCTAATCCTTTCTCTACTATATCTGTAAGAATTATCCTCCAAATTTTTTTTGGTGATGGTTGGTACATTGAAGATTGACAAGTAGGTTGGACGTATTGTTGAGGTGGATTAGTGGGTGGTTTGTTTTAATTTATTAAATTGCTATTGAGGATTCTGTTTCTATTAAAAAACTGGATGATAACTCCAACAAGAACTATATTTTTGTCAATATGAGCTATTTGCTAGTTGAGGAGCTGTATTAAAGGCATTAGCTTATTCATTCAATGCTTCTTTAAAAGCAAAACGTATTGGACATTCACGAGTTATGTGTTCTTGTAACTTACAAATGTGACAAACTTCTGAAACTTCTTCTATTACCTTCAATTTTCTTTGCAAGTAAAGCTTCAAATTTTTTAGTGATGAAAATTAATCATGCAACTATATCTTTAATTTGTCCCAATTTAAGAAGTCCATCTCTATTCTGAGGTTTCTCCGTTAGCTGGTGTCTATTCAAAATATCCTCAGTTTTCCAAGCTTGTAAATTTTCGACAAGTGAATCAAGATATTCCCATAGTTCTTTAGCATCTTTATTTAGGAATTTACCATTGCACATAGTCTCTACGATTTGTCTGGTTGTAGTATTTAATCCTTAATAGAAATACTTCTAGTACTATATATCTCGAAATCGTGACATGGACATGAGAAAAGAAAATCTTTAAATCTATCCCAACACTCAAACAATGGTTCATCTTTTTTCTTTCGAAAGTTGAGAATTTGCTTTCACATATAATTTGTTCAATGTGTAGGAAATAATTTCTTTAAGAATTCTCTTTGCATCCCATCTTCCTATTGAATTGGAACATAAAGAATGTAACCATATCTTTTATTTATCTTTTAGGGAGAATGGAAAGAGTTTAAGCTTAAGTTACTCCACAGTAATATTTTAAAAATTAATGGTAAAGAAAATTTCTTCGAATTATCAAATGTGCAAATATGGACTCTCCGAATCAATCTCATAGAATTTAGACAAAAGTTGAATTACTCCAGATTTAATCTCAAAATATTCCAAATTCAATAAAAATGCAATGCAGAAGGTTGGGCTGTCCTATCAGTTTGTAGACTATCTCGTAAAGTCCTACCATCGCCTCCTGAATAGCTATAGTTATTATTTGTATTATCATCTCCAAATCTGTTATTATTATTATTATTACTATTATTATAATAATTATTTTTATTTATGTTGTTGTTATTATTATTATTAGTGCTCATGTCGTGAAGTGTTTAATGGATTGGAAGTGTTTGTAGATCAGAGTACGATTGAATTAGTCTATCATTTGAAGTTCTATTCTTAGTTGTCAAGCAAATTTAGAATCGCAAGAATTAATGATGTAAAAACCATAATCTATTTTAAAGTGTAATACAATAGCATGATCTCCTACAATGGCGCTAAAAACTTGACTGCAATCTAAATTGTACACTCCCAAGTACATGAGATCGACAAGTAGTAAAAGGGTAGTAATCCAAAATCATTCTCTCGAGGATCGTTTTGTAATTGTGTGACACTAGAATAAATTATGGAACTAAAAAGAAAAATAAAGGTTGGATTTTTACTAACTAAAAACTAAAACTAAATTAACAAGGATAAAAATTTACTTTAATTAAATTGTTGGTCTGATGGATATAACTCCCCTTAAGATAATTTACTAGATATATTATCTTAGTCGCATAGATAATGTAATCTTCCTACAACAGTAAAATACTCAATAAAGCACAAAATATGTAAAGTCGCAAACTTGATACTTTGAATAATTTCTCTCAATTTATTCTATGTGAATTTTGAGCTTATCTAAGCATGTAATATGAATAATAAAACAAATGTTCAAAGTCTAAGCATACACCATGTCTAAAGAGTCTACGGTATATCAAAAACTAAGCAATGAGTATATCAGCTAAAACTAAGCAATGAGTACATCGCCAAACAATAAACATTAAAAACTCAAAATCATATCTAATCCATTCACAAATAACGGAAAATCAAAGATATCAATTTCACATAAAACAACTAAAACCAATAAGCATGTAAAAATACATACTAGTTAGTCACCTAAGGTTCGTTATTCTATCTGATCTAACTAATAAATTTAGCAACTCATACTTATTATAGCTATGAATAAATACAAATAAAATTCTTATATTGATTTATTTGAATAAGTATAAAAACTAAATCTTGAATCTAAGAACACTCTAATAAATGTTCAATGGCCGTTACTCATTACAAAACTTGAGTTACATGGCTCTATATAGCCTTATAAAAAAACATAATAGGAATTCTATTTACAAGGAAATTCTAAATTCTTCTAAAGATTCCCAGAAAATCCATTTGTGATCGCTCTCATCTGCAGACGTCATTTTTATAGTCGACCGCCGTCGACAACTATTAGATGTTATTGACAGCTAGTCCTGACAATACATAAATCTAAGCTGATATTTGAGATAAGTTTTGATAATACGATTTACTTTCATATAAAACTGTTCAAAAATATTAGAAAATACTTAAAAAACATCATAGTGAGGAATTTGATTAATAAAAAATAATTTGTCTCTAATTTCTTATATTTATCAATAAAATTAGATTACGCTTGAATAAAATAAACTAAAATAATTACACATTCAAACATAATCATTAGATGCAAATTTCTAATTATTCAGATCATACTCTATCTCTTAAAAATATCGATCGTGTCAATATTCACGCTTACTTAAGTGCAAATACCCAACTACTTAGTAATTCTTAAGAAATTTATTTATTTATGAAAAATCATTGCCATAAGTACTAGGCTCACTTCTTTATTTTTTTATATTTTTTTCTATTTAGAGGGAAAACATTACTCAATTGTTATCATTTTAATCCTTAAGCTAATAAGCTATTGTGAAGTGAAATATATTTATATATATATATATATATATATATATATATATATATATATATATATATATATATATGTATATATATATATATATATATATATATGTATGTATATATATATATATATATATATATATATATATATATATATATATATATATATATATATATATATATATGTATGTATATATATATATATATATATATATATATATATATATATATATATATTTACATTAAAATTATTGTTAGCGGTATTAATTTTTCAGATTTTAATTTTTTATTAATTTCTAAATATATTGTCTAGTCTACTTTCATATCAAATGTCCAATCTAAACTTATTCTTTTATTTGTAATTAGCTTGAATTATTGCAGAAAATATTTTTTAATTTTTTTAAAATACTCTGAAACCCAAAGTGTAAAATAGAGAAACCCAAAAATTCTAAAAACTAAAAATAAAAATCCTAGAAAATATAAAAATAAAATAAAATACTAAAAAATACAAAAGTCTCCTAATCCACCTCCACACCTAAACTCATATATGCCCTCATACACAAATCAGTGGTAAAATAAAAATGAAAACTATTTAACAAATAATATTCAAGTAATGAGAATCATGAAAGATCACAATCTCATCGAGTTTACCTTTAATATATAGAATGGTTACCACCTCTTAATCGTTTTCCACTTTCCTAGTATGTTCTTTTATGTCTTGATATGGTTGAACTTAACTTTTTTGTTAATTTTGCATTTAATCTCTCTATCTTGTTTTTAATTTTTCTTAATCTGTTCCAACCTTTCTTTTTTTTATTCACTAGCATAATTTTGAAGCTAAGAATTACACCTCTGTCATCACTTATATTCCACACACGAGCATCTTTCATATCAATAAGTATTTTGGTCTCATTAACATGTGAAAAAATATGTTCACTTTGATTTGACAGAATCATGAGCTTGATTTTAGATAGCTCATTCAAATCATCAAATACCATGATCTCTTTTTTCTATAGTTTCATCAACTCTTCTAGTGTTCTGGGCTCATTATGCAAATTTTCTTCAAAATTGTCATCAAAATTCACAAAAGAACATGTCATACTAGTGGACTTATTATTAGTTAAACTGTTATGAAGGAATAAAAACTCTTCTTGACAAATTTCTTCACAATTTTTATTAAAAGAATCAAAAGATAATATGTCACTGGTAAGCTCATCATAAGGCAAATTATCAAGCAAAATTTATTCTTTATTATTGGTTTCTTCATAATTGTTTTCACAATAGTGTAAATAAGGTTAATCACAATGTCGAAGTATGGATAATCATACACAAGATTATTTAACTCATTTTTAATCACATCAACTTCAAAAAATAACTGAAGTGGTTGCTCATTGGAATTAGATATGTTCAAACAATTAGATGATTGATTTTTAAAACGTTTATTATGATAAATTATTTTGATGAAAGTTTCTACATAAGATGCAGTTTGAAAGGTTGATTTTAGTAAAACTTCCATACTTCGCTCTATTCTACTTGTTCATTACTCAATCTGATGATTGCAAGCTTCCTTGTTTTCTCAAATGATTGCATCTTAAGATCATAAGTGAAATTTAATATTGGATATGATAGATCTGTGTACAAATTTGATAACATTTTGAAGTAGTTATAGGTAAATTCTCATAACATGCATACCTTGCTTCTAGGCTTTTAACATTTCATCTATTATGTTCAATTGAATTTCTTGTTCATGATTGAGTTTAAAATATGCAGATGATTGGTCTATGAAGAAATTAATTGGATTCTCATAATATGCCTCTTGACTTTTAGAATATTAATCCATCCAAAATTGTAATTTGGTGGGTAGGAAACACTCATAAATTCATGATATGTGGTAAGAATTTGATTATGACCTAGTGCTAACGAACTACCTATCCATGGACATAGATAGTAATCTTGGTATGGATAATGACAATGATAGCATCTAGATATTGAATATTGATTTGGAGACATATTTGCTTTTATTTAAGATTTGTTTTGAAGAAAAGGTAGAGAGGGAAAGAGATGGAAAATAATAAAAAAAAATCGAGAAGTTTTTTTTATTTTTAAGAAAAATCAGGAAACTAAATAGTGGAAATAGGAAAAAAAATTGGTAGAGGCAGGCTTACTCACAGCCGCTAATTGATGGCAATTACCACTAATTAGCGGCAAAATCAGAACCTTTAACTCCCTAGTTTTTGCAGCTAATTTCTGTTGCTCCTTTGGTTCTTTTTGCCTCCCTGTACCTGTATGTTAGTATCTCTACACACTAAACACACACTGTTAACTCGTTAACTCAAAAAAAAAGAAGAAAATACCATCGATTTCCAGCAACTGCGCCAAAAACTTATTATGATTTATCTAACTGCAAGCGCACAGTGTAGTTTGTAGCACTTGACAGGTCGTTTCATAGAGATCTAAGTTGTTATGCTATTTTACTCTTTTTATTATCTTAGCAAGCTAATAAATGAATTCTAAATTGATTTTAGTTGATTCTAATTAGCCTTGAATATAGAATCCACTAGTTCACAAATAGAATCCACTAGTTCACAACCAAATATTATATATTTTATCTTCTTCCTTCCATAAAAAAGTGATATTTTAGTTTAATTTTTTTATTTAATGTACCCTAAGCATGAACTATCAAGTAGTGTGCAAGCATAACTCATAAAAAATGTGACTTTTCATAATAACAAAATATTATTAGATAAATCTATAAAGGAGAAAAAAACCAACAATCCCAAATCCTAACTAAGCATAGGCTATAAAAATATTTAAATCTAGTATAATCTATCAAAATATTAATCTACGAGTTCTTATATTTTCATTGTTTCATGGAAAAATCATGTCTTTTTTGGGTTTTTATTTGAGAAACAAGACAAAGAAAAAAATAATACATGGTTTATTCCTAAATTCATCGACATTCTAGAACAAAACTAAATTAGTTACACATAATACTAATTAAAAAAATTCTATTTTAATTCATGAAAGCAATAAAAATTCTATTTTTCCTCTAAAGTAATAAGAAATCTATTTAGATTGCAGTCATCAACCAACTTGCCAAATCGAAGCATGTAAATGGCATTAACTTGATTGACATGTGACTAGATGGAGTTAGAGGAACTAACACTGTGGTTCACTAAGTTTTGACTTGGAAAAGTACCCTTACCACGTTTACTCATTTGACTTGCAAGTTATCCAATCTTCTGCTCTAGAGTTTTAATTGACTAAGAATTTACAAACAGATGCTGGTTACTTTTTTGAATAAATCGGTTGAGGCTTTCATATGATTTTGCATGTAAGTATCAAGGTTGGAAGAGGCTTTGAGAAGACTCTCAACGTTCTTTTCAAGTGATGACAGTCACTTCTTGTAATTGTTATTACCCCCTATTGTGGTTAAGAGTTATTGGTACAGGTGATTAATTTGGTTGTTCCCATGGTTCGTAGCTTTATGTGTTGATAGACACCCACATTTGGTTTTGGGAACTAATTATTTGTTGGAGGATGTATGCTGGAGTTGGTGGTGCCCTTATATTGTCTTTGACTCCAAGAAAAATTAGAATGGTTCCTCCAACCTAGATTGTATGTAGGAATATATAGATTGTTCATGGGTTATGGGTATAAAGTATTAGCTTGCTCAGGCATTCGACCCATAGGATTTACTAGAAGTGGACACTCCTCCACAACATTATTAGGAGTTCTATAATTAAAGCATATGGGAGTTTGTAATTTATTTACTTGACTTAATAGTGGAGTACTAGAAGCATCCAGCGCCTCAATTCTCCTCATAAGAGCTGCAATCTTAGCTTTGACAGTGTTTGCCATAAAATTGAGTTTACTGAAACTAGAAAAGGAGATTACAATAAGAACGATTGCCTTTTTAAAGAAGATGAGAAAAATAATTCCTCTTCGTTTAAGGCTAGGGTTCTTTTGTAGCCATGAAGAATAATTTTTCTCTCTGTTGACAGTCCAAACAGAAATTCTGAAGTTAGCAGCTGTTGAAATATCTAAACAGGAAGAATTCCTTTGAACTCTTGTTTCTTAGCACAAATCTCAAATGGATATAATCCAACTCACTTTTTAGCCCAAATCTTAGCTATTTATAGAGATTTTGAGACTTTTGAATTGGTGTAACTGACCAATTAATAGGCTCTTAATAGAGGATTAATTTCCTATTTTTAGTCATAGTATTTGTAATTGACTTCTTTAATTCATTGGATTTGTAAATGAAATATGGATTTCATCATTAGATATGCTTTTTGGCTTTCTACAGCTTATTCGTCATGCTTAGACCTGCAATTGGGTGCAAGTGAGGATAGTTTTTAACCTTTAAAGCTTTAAAGTGAAAACGCAACCCAATGTGGTTCACATTTTAACTATATTTAGCTCAAAATATGGACTTTGACAGGGTCCATAAGATAGCTTTATTTAACTTAAAATGCAGATCTCTCTATGATTAGTGATCCACATTTTAGCTCTTAGCAGCATGTCTTACTTGACTAGATCTGCGTTTGTATCTGAATAGAGACAATTTTAATCTTACAAGAATTTGAAGTAGAAACGTGACCATGCATTTGAAACTTTTGAAACATGGATTAAATCTACATTTGATGATTTTCATCCTTTATGTAAGGAACACGATCCAAAGGGGTTCACATTTTAATTATTTTGTGAAACATGAATCAATCTGGCTGAACATCCATATTTTATCTCTTAGCAATTAATATTGCTTGTTCATGCCCGCATTTGGGAATGAATAGGAGCAATTTTATTTATCTAAGGTTTTAAGATCAAAATGTGACCCAAATTTGTCTACATTTGATCTTTTACTTAGTTCAAACATAAGTTTTTTGTCAACCATTTTACTTAGCTTGGAATGCAGATCTTTCTCGATAGAGATCCACATTTTAGCTCTTTAGCCATTCTTAAGACTTTTGTGACTCACGTTTACTTGTATTTGGAGAGACCATCTATATCTTGATATTGTAGAAGCAAAACATGACCCTAAGAGGTCTGCATTTTGGTTCTATAAGGGGGTTCCCTTTATTAACTTCTCGTTTATTCAAAAATGTGGATCACTCCTCTTTTCACTTCATAATTTTTTTGAAAACAAAACCTCTCCAAACTTTTCAAAATTTCACAACTTTAAAAGTGTTTCGAAGCACTTTAAATATAAAACACAGTTGATTTAGATTTTAGATTAGCTTGAATGTGAGTTGCATCTAAAATGCGGATTTATGTTTGAAACAATTTGAATGCGATCTTGCATTTGAACGTTCAAAACACGGCTTAGATCCATATTCTCAGCTATTCAGTTGAAGCATTGCGGATTTTGTCATCCTTTTGGCACAAAAGTCGAAGCACTACTGTGCATGCAATGATGAGGACCTCTTTGAGATTTGGACTGTAAATCTCGGTCGTTCAATCTTCTATATAAGACCCAAGATCTTTTTAGGAGTTATGCTTACCGTAACACTTTTGATCTTTCGATTTTAGCTCTCGAGCTCTCACCTTCTAGCTTTTGGGCTTCATCTAATCCGAGCTCTTGAGCTCTCATTACCCATTGTCTTTAAGATGTCAAAGAGAGGTTCATCCTTCGGCTAGACTGCCGGTGGCTCAAATAAACCCTCAATCACTTTTGGCTTCTTTCCTATATCGGCCCAAGAGGAGCCCCCAATTTTAGGTAGATTTAGCGAGTTCGACTCATTTAATAGACGATTCGCTGCCATGGTCCTCAAAAATGACTTAATTATGAATTAATAAAAAAAAAAACTCATGATCTCTTAAAGAATTTAGTTGTCACAAAACACAGTTCTTGCGTCCAACTTTGAAATGTGGATGTCTTTTGCTAATCTGCATTCTGAACTTTAAGAGAACCACTTAATGGTTTATTCTTTAGTTCTGAAATGCAGATCACCATGATATGATCCACGTTTTATACGACAGATCACCTTGTGATTGATCTTTTAGCTTAAAATATGGATCTCCACTATGTGATCCGTGTTTTGCAATTAATTATTAGATCAATTTGTGATCTAACACTTTAGCTTCAATGCTTATCTCTAGTATGTGATCTGTATTTTAAACTTAGTCGACAGATCACCTTGTGATCTATCTTTTTAGCTTGAAATGTGGATATCTACTATGAGATCTACATTTTGCACTTAATTATTAGATCAGCTTGTGATCTAATACTTTAACTTGAAATGTGCTCTAGTATGTGATTCGCATTTTACACTTAATTATATCACTTAGTGGTTTATAGCTTTTGTCCTTTTCTTCCCTTCTTTCAACTGAATTGCTCACCCTCTCTATTTTTTTTGTACTGAACTATTCTTTGAATCCCACTTCCAAACTACATTACTTTGGACATATGGGTGGATATGACGACACAGTTTAGTTCAGACTTAGGAGGGATTTCCACTTTGTCACCCAGGCATCAACAAAGAATGTCATGACAAGATACTCAATCCAAATTCAAGTATCATAAGGGAGATTATGATGGATGCAGCATTTGAGGTAAATGATAGAAAGAAGATGAAGAAGCCCAACTTTTTATCTGGGGATAAGATTAAACTACTAGAGGACTGCCTCTTTGATGGAAACTATAAGTGGTTGAGGTAGGTCCAAGAGCGATACATGTTTTTGTCGAACATGGAACAATTGTATTCCCTCCCTTATCTTCAAGTAACTTCAGTGTCTAGAAGAATGATTTGGCACTTGACAAAGCCATAGGACAGAGTTCTCCTTGGAGGTTGCGGATCTAGCTCAGTCTTCTCCACTAGAATCAACAAACATATCACTAGTGTATTGTCGAGCTTGCTGAGAAAGAGTACCATGTTGATGAAACTCCCAAAATAGAAAGCACATTCTTGAACCGCTTTGTGACTGTACACAGCGAATTCCCTTGCTAGGATTTGTGACAGTTGGGAGGGGTTCATTCTTCAGCAAAGCGATGGTGGTCTATTTTGATGATTTTTATTTTTGAAGAACTTCAAGAATCAGTTAATGGAAATAGGATTTTATCGTGTAGTTCGGGCACTATAGTAAGGAATTCTGACTATTCGCTTCCATTTCTTTAGTATTTTGGAACATTATAATCAAGAAATAGATACATTTTTTACTCTTATTGGCAAGATGGGCCTAGCTCTTCATGAGCTATACAAAGTTTCTGGATTGCCCATGGGCGGAGTCTCATATGAAAAATATGTTCCAACAAGAGAGGAGTTACATTTACTGAAAGCTAAAAGCCCTTTGATTTATGATACTTATTGGAATTTAATGTGACATTTCCATATTTGCGGTCAGATGACCAAGTTGAGGAACCAGGGTGATAAGCAGAAAGCATTGGTTGAGTATTTGTTCCTGAATTTGTACACAGATGGTAATGGTCTATCAACTCTTTTGACTTGTCTTGAAGATGAAATTAAAGAAAGGATAGCTCATTTTGGAACCCAAACCTATATTACAGAATCAGTTTAAGGCCGATACTTTATTTGATAGCTTTCATCATCAGACAAAGTACCCTGTATCCAACATGGATTTACTTGCGGGTTTTCTAATATTATGGTTAAAGCATTGCGTAGTTCCTCCTGCTCCGAAGAAGGCTTAATCTATTAACATCGTTAATCTTGCAGTTCTTCTTGCATTTGGTCAACAATTGGGTCTTTTACCGGCTATGGCTTGCGATATTCAAAGTGGCCATATAGCACTAATAACACAGTTTCTCTATGTAGAACAGGTCTAAGTCAAGGATGGCAAAATAACATATTGCAGGAGTTAAATTTGTCCACCGCTAAAATAAGACTAACTGAAGAAAAGTGATATATTATCATGCTAAGTTGGCAAAGATACAGTTTAGAGCAACGACCATCCTTGCCACACAAAAGATCTCAAACCCGCTACAATGTGTTTCAAGTCAACTTGACCAAACCGAGGAATCCCAACTTTGCCAAATAAAACAATATTCCTCACCAATTAGGACCAATCTAAAGGCCACAGAATCCACTTCGACAGTGAAGACATCTCATTCTTGCCAAACAAAAGAAAACGAACACCCAAAATAGTCATGACAAATAACCAAAATCAACTCTACTAAGGAAGACATACCAATCTCGCCAACCAAAGGAATCAACTCTGCCAACGAAAACATCTCATCCTCATTGGCGAGTAGTTATTCACACAAATCAAATTGTGGTGCAGTTCCACCATGATCCCTCGAATCAGATTATAGTGCAATTCCACCACGATCTTCAACAAATCAAGGAAAGTTACAACTATTCAAGTTACAAAATCACTCAAACTACATGGAGGAGAAAAAAAGAGAAAAGGAAGAAAAATTAGTTCCAAGGAGATTAAATAGGATCATATAGAGAGAGTTCCAGTTTAACAAAAATTATTCACCGGATAGTCAATGGAAGTAAAAAGGATTACTCTGATCATACTTCTATCGTCATATACTCCCCATAAATCTTGATTATAATTCTCTCGATTAGTGAAAGAACATCTTGAGTGTTGCAATTTCTAAATCTCCAAATAAAATTTTATTTCTTTCGCAATGGCTGCATTCTCAGCTAATGTTGCAAATGATGGAAACAAGATGGCGACTCTGCTGGGGAGTCAAACCTTTATCTTAGAGGAATTCATGCTACAATCTGGTGAAGTGGCTATCGTTGCCACTGTTGATACCCTAATGATTGAGTTCAACTAGGAAAAGCGCAAAGAATTTCTCCATACTAACTCTTTCTTCAACAAACACAAGAGAACCTTCCACGCTGTGAGGAAGGTCACGTCGCCAGCATATTTTAATCATTCGCAACATTAGCTGAGAATGCAGCCATGGAAGAAAACACACCCCAACATCACTAAGAAGGCCGGTCACTTCAGGGTAAGTTCCAGATTCAGTGTACTAGAAGAGGTTGACGCTGTGATCAGCTGCTCAGCAATCGATTGGCGTACTTCCACTGGTAGGGTCCCGCCCATTACTAATAAGAGGTTGTCAATCCATTCTGCCAATCAATCTGTTGTACCTTTTAACAACAAAGAGTGAAAGCAGGCATTTTATTAGGCCATCATTGCCAGCAGATGACCAAGAAGTGAAACAGACAGTTGGTGTCCTAGGTGATAGTAAACCCCAAAACAGCATAAAGAAATCCCTTGAGGGAAAGTTTGAGTATTGAGCAAGGCCTCAACTTTCAAAAGACCTGACACAACGACGAACAAAGTTCCCAAATTGAACCAAGTTCAGAGACCCAGTGAGTACAGATTAATGATTTGCTGGTCAACCAGAGACGTTGAGGGAGATTACTCAGTGTAACGGCTTGCATTCCAAGATACGGATAGTGTTTGGCAAAGTATCATAAATAAATATGCCAAGCCTAAAATACATGAATACATACATATACAACTGACACAAATACATACACATATACAATTAGATAAAAATAAAGAATTAAAACAATAAATCATTTCAAAGAATAATGATCAAGACAAGTTTGTAGGAAGATTAAAAAGGATTCTTAATACCAAATCAAAAATTTAAGTTTGAATAAAGATGAATAATAAAGTTTTTAAGAACAACAAATACTAGAAAGTATTTCTCTCATGGCCCTCTTGCAGCAAACATACGTATTGAGAATCTACTAACTCCTTGAAATATAGCTCTTGTTGTAATAAATCTTTCCTACTCGATAACCTGCAAATTAGTATCTAGGTTGCTAAACTAGGGTCGTTAAAACGACCTAGCAAGTACTAGAAGAGGAAAAAATAATAATACATAGGCACGCTATGTTATATATAAATAAAATATGAAACTAATGAAATAATAAGATCATGATAGCATAAAAATTTTAAACCTTGCACAAAAAGTGAAACATGTATTAAATTATATTTTTCTTAAAGAGAATATTAACTCAACCAGTAGTAGTTAAAACATAACACCGCCAGTGCGATGCACTGTCTGTCCCAAGCCAGAATAAAGGAAGAGGGTTGTGGTAGGCCAGTGACAGTCAACGTAAAATATTGTCACATATTATGACATGAGCCAAAATATGAATTTCGTTGGGGCATTTCCTACTGAGCGACGCTCTACATCGGAGCCCGGGTGTAGTGAAAAATGTGTGATGGTTGCTAGATTATCATTCAGAAGCGATGCGCTATGTCAGTGCCCGGATGTGGTGTCAAATATAAGGGGTTCCCACATCTTAATGAGCGGGTGAGGGTACAAAAGTTAGCTCATAAACATAAATTTCGGTTGGCATCATAAAATATAGGTTCCCTTACAGTTAGATTAGTAGAGTTAGTTGATATTATGATTAGAAAAAGGATTAATATTTTGTGTATGCAGGAGACTAAGTGGGTAGGTGAGAAAATTAAAGTCATAGAGTCATGGAGTTATAAACTTTGGTATAGGATAGAGATAGAAATCGTATTGGGGTAGCTCTGATCATAGATAAGCAATTACTTGGGGATGTAGTGGATATTAGGAGGAAGAGTGATAGAATTTTATTAGTTAAACTTATTTTAGATAGAGAGATTTTTAATATCATTAGCGCCTATGCACCACAAGTAGGACTTCATGAATCTAGTAAATATCAATTTTGGGAGGATCTAGATGAGATAGTACAAAAAATACCTGCTATAGAAAAATTATTTATTGGTGGTGATCTCAATGGGCATGTAGAAACTAATCCTAATGGGTTTGATAGTGTACATAGAAGATTTGGTTTTGGAGAAAAAAATGAAGCAGGTAACTAAATTCTAGATTTTACTTTGTCTTATGATTTAATTTTAGTAAATACTTGATTTAAAAAGAGAGTTTCTCACATAGTTACTTTTAAAAGTGGATCGAATGCAAGTCAAATATATTTCTTTTTAACTAGGAAGGTAGATAGAGCTAGTTGTATCAATTGTAAGATAGTGCCAGGTGAGAGTATAGTTATCCAACATAGACTCTTAGTTTTAGATATTCAGATTAGACAGAAATTTAGAAAGATTAAGTATAAGTTAGATACTAAGATTAAGTAGTGATGATTAGAAAGTAATCAAAAAGTTTTTGTAGATAGAGTAGTACAAGAAGTAGATTGGAGGGACAATGATGATCCTAATGTAATATGGAACAAAATGGCTAGCTTCATTAAAAGGATAGCTAAACATATATTCGGTGAGTCGAGAGACGGTGCTCCACCATGTAACGATACATCATGGTGGAATGAAGAGGTAAAAAATGCTATTAAGATCAAGCGAGATCATTATAGAGATTTGAATAATAATAATAATAATAATAATAATAATAATAATGGAATACATTTTGAGAAGTATAAACTAGCAAAGAACGAGGCTAAGAAAACTGTTCGAGATGCAAAAACTAAATTATATAAACAAGTGTACGAGAAATTGGATAATAAAGAGGTAGAAAAGGATATATATATAATTGCTCGAATAAGAAAGAGAAAATCTAAAGACTTATGTACCATAAAGTGTATTAAAAATGAGGATCAGACGGTTTTAGTTCGAGACGAAGAGATTAAAAAAGTTGGAAAACTTATTTTAATAGATTATATAATGGTAGTTTTACTCAAGATTTGGGAGATCTTACTATTCAATGTGAGGATATGAATCGTAGTTTTATGCGTAGAATTAAAGAGTATGAAGTAAAAGAGGCTTTGAAAAGGATGAAATTAAGAAAAACTATTGATCCAGATGAGATTCCTATAGAGGTATGGAGATACTTAGGAGGGATTGGTGTGAGGTGGCTAATAGATATCTTTAATAAGATTTGGCAAATTAAGAAAATGCCAAATGAATGGAGGAAGAGTACCCTAATACCTCTATATAAGAATAAGAGCGACATTGAGAGTTATTTTAATTATCGGGGAATAAGACTTATGTGCCACACTATGAAGCTTTGGGAAAGGGTAATTGAACATAGATTGTGACAAACTGTTAAAATATCGACGAAGTAGTTTGGATTTATGCCAAAGCGACCGACGACAGAAGCTATTCATTTACTTCGTCAACTTATAGAGCGATTCCGAGAGAGAAATAGAGATTTGCATATGGTATTTATTGATTTAGAGAAAGCCTATAATAAGGTTCCGCGAGATGAAGAAAAAAGTTTCCATTAAGTATATCGACATAATTAAGGACATGTATGATGGAGTAGTGACCAATATCAGAACATGTGGTAATTTAACAAGTCATTTTTCTATCACAATTGAATTGCATCAAGGATCTGTATTGAGCTCATTCTTATTTGCTATAGTGATGGATGAGCTTACTAAAACCATTCAGGATGAGATACCTTAGTGTATGCTATTTACTGATGATATTGTCTTAATTGATGAGACAAGAGCAGGGATAAATGCCAAGTTAGAGTTATGGAGAATATATTAGAATCTAGAGGCTTTAGATTGAGTAGGTCTAAAATAAAGTATATGGAGTGTAAATTTAGTAAACGACGGACCATAAACTATAATACTATAGAACTAGATAGGCAAGAGATACAAATGAGCAGTCAGTTTAAATATTTGGGTTCTATTATTCAGAATGATGGAGAGATCGATAATGATGTTAACTATAGGATACAGGCTAGCTGGTTGAAATGGAGGAGGGCAACGGGAGTTTTATGCGACCGTAACATTCTGTTAAGATTGAAAGGAAAATTTTATAGGACTGCTATTAGGCCAGCTTTATTATATGGTACGGAATGTTGGGCTATAAAGAAACGTCATTAATAGAAGAAAAGTGTAGTAGAGATACGCATACTCCGTTGGTTGTGCGGCAACACTAGGAGAGATAAAATGAGAAATAAAAATATTCATGCTACGATAGGTGTAGCTTCTTATCCTGCACCGAAAGATGCTTTTGAGATTGAGATGACAGGTCATGTACTCCAATAATTCCCCACCATCACACTTAGAAGACAGCTCAACCACCGCACTCAGAAGAAAGCGTCTTATCTCTTCAATTATTGCCCCCACCGACAAAAATCCGTGACGGCAATAATTCTGTAAAAACAGATTCCTTTCTCTAAAGACACTTCTGCACAACTCTATAAATACCTTATGAATGTTTGATAGAAGGATATAAGAAAATTGTTAGCCTTTTTTCTTTTCTTTGACTTTCCATTGTAAATTTCTTAAGTTCTCCCATCGATAAGAAGATGCGAGAAAATCGCTTACGATGATTTGGTCATCTGCAACGTAGGCTTACAAGTACACCAGTTCGAAGATAGGAGTTTATCAATATAGAACAAGTTAAAAGAACGAAGAGAAGACCGAAAAAAATATGGATAGAGGTGATACGCAAAGATATGGAGTCTAGAGGTTTAAATAAGGAGATATTACTTGATAGGAAATAAATGGAGAAGGAATATCAAAGTGATCGATCTGGCGTGATTCTTTTTTTGGTTCATGTAAACTACCCCAAATACTTGGGATAAAAAGCTTAGTTGTTGTTGCTGTAGTTAAATCATGTATTAAATAGTGTTGGAATTTAACATAATGGTAAAGGGTTATATAAAACAGTAAAAATCATTAGTGTACTGCAAAAATATAAATATTGTAGAAGGTGTAAAACATTAGTTATATTATACTTGTATTGAAAATGATAATGGTCAACAGGTGTGTGTGTGTTTATATATATATATATATATATATATATATATATATATATATATATATATATATATATATATATATATATATAAACATGTTATGAATGAGATTGTAGTAGATATATAGAAAAAAAGAATTAAATATGCATGTAAAATATGATATATGTTATTGATGTCAAATATGAATTAGTTTGGAACTATCAGGAGGAATGACTACATATTTTAAGAGGGTCCCGTACATGCCTGGGACTATGACCCTATGACTCCTAGTACTGTTCTAAAATATATCGCTAGGTACTTAAGAATGATGGATGAGCATATGCTCCAAGCACGAAGGCCTTTAACATGACGATAATCTAATAATCACTCGGAACCTTCATGGTAAGTCTCTAAAATTTAGCTGCACAAACTAAAATGATAAACCTCTTAAAATATGTACTCAACTTCCTCCATTCAATTTCCCCTTAACCCCAATAATTTATTTTTTATTTTAAGTATATGAGTGAATCATGTTAACTAGTAAAAGACATCATAAAAAGGTACATGCGTACGTGGTTTTGATTCTAATTGGCAAAGATATCAAAAACAAAAGAAAGGTGTGATTGTGCACCCACAAGTATATGAATTGCAATGACCTATTAGAAAAATCATGACCAATATGAAATGGCAAAAGAATTAAGAATCTCATTGAGTGCCATATGAAAGACAAAACAAAATTATAAAATTAAATAACTATAAGGACTAAAATATTAAGAGATAATTTCACACCTATAATTTTCTTTGTTAAACAAACCAACCTGATACTAGAGCCTACCAACAAATTCTCATAATTGTTCATGAAAGTATCAAAAGTAAGCTGTTTAGATTGAAAAAGAAAATCACACAATATGTATTCTTTTCCAATTAAAACTGTTGATATGTCAAACCTCATACAATCCTAAATTTTTGACAAAAGATATAAAATTGTTGCATTAGAATTAATTGAATTCAGAAAATTTTGGACTTTTTTTGAAGGCCCTACCAATTTTATATTCAAACAAGGGTGATTAAACTCAATTGCATATATATAATTACAGTTTTGTCCAGATTTGATCTGCAACATCTATAAACAATGACTAAACACAATCCAATCTTTTCCACAAGGCCAACCTCAAGATTTCAACACAAAATATATTATTAAAAAAGAAATCTTGTACTTATGATATTGTAACACATAAATATAAGAAAATCATGTTGAGGTTTTTTTTTTCTCCTTAGAAGTTCAAGTTATTTTACTTATTTTTTTTATTTTATTTTATATATGACTATGCAAACAACTAAGAGAAAGGAGGAAGATTATTTATTTATTTATTTTGTTTTGGCTCAACAGAGAAAGAAAGAAAAGAGAAAGAAATTTTTTAAAAAAAAAAAGTTGCTTTTACTTTTTTTTGTAGTGTTGTTAGTAAAGAGTTGATTAGAATTTTAAATTTTTTTTTTTGTTCTTTTTCTCTTTTTATATGCAGTGCAGTTAGTTTTATTTGTTTCACATGTAGGAGCAGACGCATTTGCATATTCCCTCAACAAGTTTCTCTACCTCCCGTCAATGGAGTTAAGCTCCATTTGTCCTCCATTTTGCGAGAAACGCATCCTGGGGAGTCACGTCAACCATCCCATAGAATTCAACGTTGACTTTTCTCGAACTGTCAGGTCATGCAATGTGCTAACCACCATCTCTTTGATTCGGAGGATTGAGAAGCGCATCCTCACCTAGGGCTAACCTTCTTGCCTCGTACTCTCTTTACATCCAAGTCTAAAAACACCCAACAATTTTCGAGAAGGTGGTCTACGTATCGGTGATACGGGCAATATTCCGGATCGAACGAAAGAAAGAGATCACGGCTAAACATAAATAAGAATAAAAAGAAGGGAAAACTAGAAGAAGTACTTTCCTTTTATGAAAAACTCAAAAATTTAGACGATCACTATTGCTGACAACTCGAATCTCGGATCTCCTTTTTTCTCACTCTCTACTTCTCTTTTCTCTCTCTCCTCCCTCTCTCTCTTTTCTTCTTCTTATTCTTCTCTTTTTTTCTTCTCCCTGTTTTTTTCCTTTTCTTCTCTTCTCCTTCTCCTTTTCCTTCACCATTGTCACAGTTTTTTTCTTTTTTTTTTCATTTCTGTCATGTTCAGTCTTGCGGCTGAACAGAGAGTTTTTTTCTTTTTTTCGCTTTTGAACTAGTGGAGAGGGTTTGATTTTGTTTTTTATATATCTTTTATATGTACTTTTATTAATATTGGGATCATGTTAAATATAGTTAAATCTTTCTGATCCTATCCAAACTCTATTAAATTTGTTATTATTCAATAAAATAATATTTGAGATAAACTAAACTAATAAATAAGATAAAGATAAGATTGGTTTAAAAAATAATATTAGTTTTTATTTTTTAGATTATTTATTTAAAATAAATAAATACACAAATATTATTTAAATAAATACAGAAAACTTCTATAGGGAATTTGGAGAGTTACAATACTATAATGTCCTGCATTCCAAGATGCGGATAGCATTCGACGACGTATCGTAAATGAATACACCAAGCCTAAAACCACATGTATATAAACATATATAACTGTCACAAATACATATACATATGCACAGAATTGATGATAGGAAGACAATAAACAATTTTTCTTTCAACAAAATATTAATTCGATCATGAATGGATATAAAGAATGATAAAGTTTATTACAAGCTTAGACTTCGAGTCTTTGAAATAAATTAAAGTGGATAATACTATCTGAAATAATAAAAGAAATGAGTAAATATTTTCTAAGAAGAGCTTCATAGCGGAAGCACCTACTAAGCGTTTGTCGACTCGTCGAAATATCATTTCAGTTGTGGTGGGACTTTCTTCTCGGTATTCTGCAAATTGTCGAAGCATGCCAAATTAGGATCGTTAAAACGACCTAACAAGTACTACAAGAGGAGAAATAATAACACACAAGCACGCTATGTGCATCTATAAATAAAATATAAAACTGAATGAAATAATAAAAACATGATAATATCAATAAAATATAAATCTTGAAATGAATGTAAAATATGGATTTAAATTATATTTGTCTTGGCTAGAATAATAAATCACCCAATAGTAGTGAAAGCATATCTTGAGGGGTATTGGAATTTAACATAACAGTAAAAATTACATGAAACTGTAAAATTATAAATGTATCACAAAATATAAATTTTTAGGAAGAAGAAGTAGAATATGAGTTAAATTACAGTTGTCTTGAGAATGATATTGGTCAATGGGCATATTTATATATACATGTTGTGAATAAGATTGCAGCCAACATAGAAAAATGAAATTAAACATACACGTAAAACATGATATATATTATTGATGTCTATTATGAATTATTTGGAATTGTTAAAAGGAAAAATCCAATGTTTTAAGAGAGTCCCGTTCATACCCCAGACAATGGCCTAATGACTACTACCCCAGGAACTGTACTGCAAGGTACTCAAGAAAACACGATAGATGAGGTTACACTCTTGAGCCCGAAGCCTTATAACATAACATGACAGTGATCCAATAATCACCCCAGGATCGCCTAGATTAGATCCCTAAAATTCGGTTGTGCAACTTATGAAGATAAATCTCTTAAAATATATGTTCAACTTCATCCAATCAGTTCCCCTTAGCCCCATGATTTTAATATACACACTCACATATATTAAATTACAAACTTTGCAAACCTCACATACGATGGTTCCTTGCATTAGACATTAGATGCCTCGGCCAGCAAGACATGGAGAGGGAGAATGGGTGAATATAAGCATAGACTTTGTTTATTGCTCATGATGGAGAACTCCTAACAATTTAAAAAAATAAATAAATAAACATCACATATACCGATTTATATAAACTCCCTCATCGATTCTCCCCCGCTCATTCTCGTTCGCACCCCAATAAATAAATTAAAGAAATTTGGGCGAATGTCTCTTTCACCAACATTACGACAATGGGAATGAAATACTTAGTACGCAATTATTTGGATCAATTTCTTAACTAATACTATAATGACTTCCCAGTTCTCTAGCAATTTTTAGCGATCATAGTGTGTACTTTTGTGATTTTCAAATTATATTTTAATTTGTTCTCAAGATTTCTCATCTCCCTCTTTAAGTAAGAAACTGCACAATTAATTTTAGTTTATAATTCATTCATGTTATAATCCAACCAAATAAACCCTTAATGAATCATGCCAGGATGTACTCATACTTTATCAAAGCCTTAGTACAAAAAATATAAATTGCTTGTTTCTACTGCTCTATAAAGTAAGATACACCATGAACATTTTAGAATATTAGACCCATACAAATGGATTTATCTTCATAATGTAAAATTAAAAACAAACATCATAGTGTTAAGCGTTACATTCAAATGAAAGCATAATTTTTTTCTTTATTTTTTTCAAACAAACACTTTAAGCATTTTTTTTTTGTTTTGTCCAATGCTACAGCTATGCAAATTGAACTCTACTCATGCTAAACGCTCTACATGCTAAACACTCCAACTGAACTGTACTCATTCATTTTTTTCTCTTTTTTTCTTTTTTTTTTTTGTCCAACTAATGCTATTACTATGCAAATTGCTTGAGCTCATATCTTGTGGTCTTAGTGATTCGCATGTAGTTTTTTTTTTTTTTTGATCAACAGAACAATCGGTTCTATTCAGTGAACAAAATAGTCAATTTTGTTCACTGAACAGAACACTTTTCTTTTTCCTTTTTTGTGTGAAGAGAGTTTTCTTCCCTCTCTGTTCTGTTCAAAGAATAGAAAGGAAAGAATGTTTTTTTTCCCTTTTTTATTTTGTTCATACTTCACATTTTAAATTTCTCCTTTTTTTTCTAATTTTCAATTTTAATGAAACAATATAGAAAAGGAGCAGAACTACATTTGCATATATTTGAATAAACTACAACATGGATCAAAGAAAAAGAATAAAGGAGGAGGATAAAAGAGAACTTGCATCAACATATTTATTTTAAATAATAATAATATAGTTAAATTTTTTATAAAGAAAGAATATAGCAAATTTAAAAAATAAATAGAAAAGCACTTGCCTCAAAAGATTATGCTCCGAAAATTGACAGCAAACAATTTAGATTGGATCTTCTTTTTCCCTTTCTCTCCTTCTCTTTCCTTTCTTTTCTTCTATGTTCGTTTCTCTCTCTCTCTCTCTCTCTCTCTCTCTCTCTCTCTCTCTCTCTTTATCTATCTATCTCTCTTTTCCTTTTCCCATTTTTCTCTTCTTTTTTTTCTCTTCTCTGCATGCAACAGAGAAAAGCTTCCTTCTCTCTCTCTCTCTCTCTCTCTCTCTCTCTTTTGGATATTGTTTGATTTGTTTAGTTAATTTTTATTTAGATATTTAGGTTAAAGTAAAATTATATAGTATAAGTATAAATTAAGTAAATCCAAACTAACTAAATTTGTTTTTATCAAGTTAACTAGTATTTAGATAAACACAATTTTCAAGATAGTAAAGATCATATTTGTTAGACAATAATATTGTCATTACTATCATGTTTATTTTTTTGTTCTTTTAAAAAATAGTTTTTTTTTTGAATTTTATAATATTGGGGAGCTACAATTTAACCACCTTAAGAGAAAATTTCGTCCTTAAAATTTAATTTAAGGCAAAACAGAGATATTGATATTAAGAGAAGATATGATATGGAAAAAGGGCCCACAACTTCTTATTGTGCATTCTTATTTAAAAGGATAACGCTAAGAAGATTAGTCAACTCTCACAAAAACGCAAAAGTCTCTATGCTAGTTGAGAAATTAAAGAAACAATTGAATAAAGCCAATTAAGAGGTGTAAAATCAAATAGAATATAAGTCAGCATAGTTTAAACCAGAATAATACTTGTCTTTGCATCAGTATTCTCATTGGTATGCCTTGTTGTCAGTATGAGTGCATGTCCTTGTCTTTGATTAGCTCCTATCTCTACCCTCTAAAAATCCTGTGGCTGAATTGCAAGTGGAGGGCCCACATCTGAGTAGGCAGCCCCATAGGTTCTTTTTGTGGTGGCGTTGGAAGTCTCTGTTGTTGTGTAAGTGTTTGAAGTCTTCCCTACTACTGCTGTACTGCTGGTGCTCGAGATATGTCTTTTGCTTCTCTTCGAAAAGGATATGCCCGAATCCGATGTTCTGATGATCCACAAATCAAGTATAGATTGAGTGCCCGCCTGCACTCCTTTCTAAGATGTCCCAGCCTCAAACAAAAATCACATACCACTAATCGATTCGATTGAGTAAACTAGTGCTTTTTGGGCTTTGTAGCATCATCCTTAGTCTAAGCTCCTACAACCTTAGTAATACTCCTCTTTTGGGATCCAATAAGTGCCTTTTTCATTCTAGTTGTTATCTGCTCTTGGATTTTGGCAGAATTTAAAACTCGAGCATAAGTTTCGAACTGCAGGGTGGCTATGCGCTCCTAGATCTCAAAATTCAGCTCATTTTTGAACCTTTGTGCGCTATCTACTTCTTCAGCTACCAACAATGGGGCAAATCTGCTTAGCCTAATATATTCTGTTGCATATTCATCAACTATCTAGTTTCCTTATTTCAAGTATATAAACTTTTGCTCCAGTTCTCACTATGCCGTCTATGGAAAGGACCTCATGTAAAAGTTCTCTTTAAAAGCTTCCCATATTATCAGCTTCTCCAACTGATTCTCCATGGCCAACCACCATGTGCAAGCAATATTCATGAATTGAATCTTGACCACCTTCACACGGTCTCCATCAGCTACTCGTGCCGCACCCAATAGGTTCTCAGTGACCACCAACTACTGTTCTGCCTTCATAGCTTCCTAAGTTCCAAAAAAGGGTGATGGATTCAGCTTTCTGAAGTCTGAAACACTGTCCATCCTTTGTCTTGCAGCCACCAATTCATATTGCATCATCTCATTCTATCGTTGTTGGTTTGCAATAAGTCCTTTAAGAAACTCTATCATGCTGAGATCTTTGGCTTGTGGAGTGATACTGAAGGAAGTGATGCGATGGCCAGACATTTCTCTGATAGACAAGGGATTTGGATTTGATCGGAAAACAAATGATAATTGGAATGATTGATATAAAGATCCAAAGATATAGGACAAGGATAAGAATCAAAGGTAATTGTAATTTGTACATATGTATATGTGGTAGTAATTCTGAATAGAGGCATCTAGTCAGAGGCTAATGCCAAATCTGGGCTCTAATACTAACTATAACGCCCCAAATCTCAAGATGCGGATAGCGTTCGGCGATGTATCATAAACGAATATGCCAAGATTAAAAACACGTGTATACAAACATATACAACTGCCATAAATACATATACATATGTACTGAAATAAATGATAGGAAGACAATAAACAATTTTGATTTTAACAAAATAAAATTTGATCATGAATAGATCTAAAGAATGATAAAGTTTATTACAATCTTAGACCCTAAGTCTTTAAAACAATAAATTAAAGTGGATAATACTGTCTGAAATAAAAAAAAAATGTGTAAATATTTCCTAAGAAGAGCTTTATAGTGAAGCACCCACTAAGCTTCTGCTGACTTGGTAAAATATTATTTCAGCTGTGGTGGGACTTCCTCCTCGGTACTTTGCAAATTGTCTTGGGTATGCCAAAACTAGGGTCACTATAACGACCTAGTAATTACTACAAGAGGAGAAATAATATACACAGACAAGCTGTGTATATATAAATAAAATATGAAACTAAATGAAATAATAAAATTATGATAATATCAACAAAATCTAAATCTTGAAAAGAATGTGAAATATGGATTTAAATTATATTTGTCTTGGTTAGAATAATAAATCACCCAATAGTAGTGAATAAGGGTGAGCATCAGTCGGTCGGTTTTGGTTTTGGCAAAAAAAATTGCCACCGAAAACCGAACCGAAAAAGGAAAACCGAAACCGAACCGACCGAAATCTCCACTTAACCGACATCCGAACCGAAACTTCGGTTTCGGTCGGTTTTCTGTCGGTTTCGGTTTTCCTGGGCTGCGGCCCAGAAGCCCATTTAAAGTGACAAAAAAAAAAAAGATTTTGGTCTTTCATACACACTTTTGGGCTTTCATACAAAAAAAAAAGAGTTGGCACAGTAAAAAAAAAAATGTACCTATATACACTGCTGGGCACCAGAACTACCCCATAGCTAAACAAAAAAAATTTAATTATGCTGCAGAAATAATATAGCAATATTACATGAAATGTTGATAATCATAAAGCAATAAATAATTAAATATAGCAAGTTCACACATAAGCATTACATTCTAATAAAAAAACGTAGACTTGCAGTGAAGCATTACAATTTACCATATTACATGATATCATCAAGATTACAAACAAAAATAATATGGCAAGTTAAATTACATAACATGATATCAAATTCAAATTAATATTTTGTTCTCTAAATTTATTACAAACGGATTTAGTCTTCACAAATAAGTTGCAAACTTCCATTATGCACCTGAAGTTCTACAAATCTGCTTAGCATGGAAAAAAATAGTTATTAGATATTCATGCAAAAATGATTAATTGAGAGCAATCTGCAAATTTAACTAATCAATTTTTAATATAATGAAAAAAAAAGCAAGGAGCAAGAGAGCTCTCCTCTGCCTGCAGCAGCGACAGAGAGCTCTCTTGCTCTCTGCAGGAGCTTCCTGCAGAGAGCAAGAGAGCGTTGGAGTTTGGACTGATGCATCAACATGCATGACATGCACGGCATGCACAACACATTGCACAACATGCACGGTGTAAACAACAAAGTGGAAGGAATATATTCACAACATGCACGACATGCACAACACAATTAAGATACACACCTTCTTTGTTTATTCTCTTCTACAAGTGCACGGTACATCATAGCTTGGTGACAACCGAATCCGTAGACAATACATCCAAATCTAGTAGGTAATAAAGCTAATTAGAACTTATATTTTATGAATTCAATAAATGTAATAAATATAAGAATAGACTAATGAGCTATTTGGAATTTAGGAGATAACCTTGATCAAACTTCTCAATGTCAGACAAATCTTCTTCAATACTGACCATTGGAACTCTTAATTGTCCTCGAAGCCAATCTTGAGTATAAATGAGACACTGGATGGATCTAATAGAGATTGAACTTCGAAATACATCAAGAACTCTCCCACCGGTGCTAGACGCCGATTCTGAAGCTACTGTGGATATTGGAGTTGCCAACACATCTCGAGCCATTCTTGACAAAACTGGAAATCTTCTACTGTTAACCTTCCAGAAGTCTAGTATAGGAAAGATGACATGTCCTGGCCGATAATTGGAATCTCCTTGGCCTCATTCAAGTACTTATCCAATTCACTTTGAGTTGATTGCATATACACCGAAGATGAACTTTGTGCATAGAGCTTATCCAACATGCGATAGCTCTTAACTGCACCTCCTGAACCGCTGAAGGTTGTGATAGTCTCACTGGTGTATCATCTCTCCTTGTCATATATAGCTTTGTACTCATTGAACAAATCTTTAAGAGTTCTCTCTAACTTTGATGGCATTGCACGGCCTCTCTCACCTTGAGATTTGAACATCTCTCCTATCACGTACTGGACAAAGACTAGCTTGAATCGTAGGTCGAGAATCAATAGTATAAACATCAACAAGTTTATCTTAGCACAATTTCTCCAATATTTATCATACTTCTCTTTCATTCTGTGAGCCATTTCACAAGTAAGGATATCATCACCTATCATAGGCTCATGTAGTTCACCTTCAACATTCGTGATCTGGTGAAGAAAAACATTAGATATTACATATAAAGTGCCTGATACTCTCAAAGTCAATTCATAAAAAGCTTGCCAAAAACGACACAACCGCCCAATACAGTCCCAATCATCTTCATTTGGCATGCCCTTCCCATCATCACCCCCAACTTCTCGCCTAAACATAGGATCCTATAGCTCGAACTGATAGAAAGCGGACTGGCATTTCTTAGACGCTTGTAACATCAAGAATGTTGAGTTCCAACGTGTCTGTACATCTAGACACATTCCTGTCTCAACTGCTATTTTTTCTTTCTCAACACAACTCTTCCATTTTGCCCACCGTGAAGGTGATTGCTGCACATACTTTATAGCACTTCGAACCCTTGAAATGGGTTCAATATTGGCATGCAAACCATCCTGCACAACAAGATTCATAATGTGTGCAACACAACGAACGTGAAGATATTCACCCCCAAGAATGTTCCATGCTTATTATTCCAATTTACAATTTTCCTCTTTAGATACTGTATCATTTTATCGTTGGAACTAGTATTATCAACCGTTATTGTCAACACTCTCTCAATTCTCCAGTCATGTAGACACGCTTCTAGCATGGTTCCAAGAAATTCACCTCTGTGGCTTGTTATTGGACAAAAATTTATAAGTCTCTTGTGGAGATTCCAGTCAGTTCCAACCCAATGAACAGTAAGATACATGTAATTAATTTTTTGAACTGATATCCATGTGTCAGTGGTGAGGCAAACATAGTGGGATGTCTCTGAAAGATATTTTTTTAATGCAATCTTCTCGTCTAGGTAGAGTTGATAGATGTCTCTTCCTATCGTCCACCTAGATGAGATCGTGAATATGGGACATGCAATTACCATAAAAAGCCTAAAGCCAACACCTTCCACAAACTTGAATGACAATTCATCTAAAATTATCATTTTAGATAATACCACTCTGATGGCCTTCTCATCATATTTCCAGGTAGTCACAGTTTCTACCCTACTATCCTCTCTACTTGGTTGGAGACTTAACTGTGCTTGGCATGTTTCCTTATTGTGGGAATTTTCTTTACAATTATTTGCATGATTTTTAAGAGAAGACGTGCCATTTTTCTTTGTGTTGCAACTATATACTTTTCTACAATACCTGCATCGGCATTCGTCCTCATCAAGGGGCTCATCTCCTTCTTCTCGCATGTCATCAGTTTCTTTATCCCACTTGATAAAATGGTCCTAGACATCAGATCTTGTAGATAATACCTTCTTTTTTTTTTGTTTCAGAAGCTCCAGCTCTAACAGGCCCACTAGTTGTTATTTGTGTTGGCCATGTTGGGCCTGTTGGTGCAGCTTCACTGGTTAGGTTTGGTGCATCTTCAATGATATTAACCATCTCATTCGGGTTTATCTCACCAACACGGCTTTGAGCCATCTAAAATTTTTAAAAATGGAAGTCAACATAAACACTATTTAATAACGGAAGTTCATCTAAATAAGAACTAACTTATTTCAATTTTAGAAATCTAAGTCAGGCTGCACAGCCTGCACTTATTAGGAATTACACAAAACAAGCTATCATTAACTCACAACATATCTTCCAGTCAATAACAACAATGACAAAACAATCCTTCTATTATAATTCTGATGGATTTATGATATCAAGAACTATTTTAGCTAGTTCACTAGAGAATAATTTTTATAAAACTACCTAAATTCACTTAATTTTAGGTTCACAGTAACAGTCTAACAGTCTAACAGAGGTGTTCAAACTTGACTGTTACACTAATTAGAGAGGTGTTCAAATTATCAAAACAGTCTAACAAAAGTGTTCAAATTATCAAAACAGTCTAACAGAGTTTCACAGTAACAGTCTAACTGACAGAGGTGTTCAAATTATCAAAACCGATATCTAGGATTTTATCTTCTCTCTTCACAGCTATGAGCTATCTAGATTAACCACATCTTTATCAACACAGTCAAAAGAAATATTACATGCATTAAAAGCAAAGAAAATGTAATAAAACACCATTAGACTCGCATGATGGTTTAAAAAAAATGTGACAGCCTAATGAATATGCTATTGTGCCAAATAAAAACATGAAAACCTCACATGCTATATAGCTAGCAAAAATAACTACCAGGAAATAGAAAAGTGAATATACAAATTCACTACAATTTCTACTTTACTAAAAGATTATTATTTCATTTCATTTCTACTATTTGTGTTGTTTCTAACTATTCATTGCTTAGA
The DNA here is from genome assembly GCA_036321105.1 of Dracaena cambodiana. Classification (NCBI taxonomy): domain Eukaryota; kingdom Viridiplantae; phylum Streptophyta; class Magnoliopsida; order Asparagales; family Asparagaceae; genus Dracaena; species Dracaena cambodiana. Next base: position 16,778,944 of record JAYEPQ010000013.1, on the reverse strand, counting down.
TTCTCTCACTATTTACTATAGCAAGAAATAAGAGAAGAAGAAGCTTGATACCAGTTGAAATAGCGGTGACGCCAGTGAGCCGATGAAGCGCCCGGACTGGGTTATCGGGCGAGGGCTAGCCGGCTAGGGATGATCGGAGAAGAGGAGAGTCTGGAGATTAGGATTCCGCCAGTTAACGAGAAGATCGGAGATCGAATTTGGGAGATTGGGAATTTGGGAATTTTAGGGCTCGGAATCGGGGAGAGGAGATCGCGAGGGGGAGTTGTCGACTGAAGGGGAAAAAATTAATTGGATTGAATAAATAGTTCGGGTAACGGGTCGGGTTCAATGGGTTATACCGTTATGGGGTTACTGTTCGGTTAATTCGATCGGTTTCAGTTGGCGATTACGCCACCGAAACCCGACCCGATAACCGAAGTAACTGCACCAAACGAGTCGAGTCGGTTTGTCGGGTTTTTTCGGTTTTTTCGAAAATCTGCTCACCCCTAGTAGTGAAAAAATATTTTGAGAGGTATTGGAATTTAACATAATAGTAAATGTTATATGTAACTATAAAATCATAAATATATCACAAACTATACTTTTTTAGGAAGAAGAAGTAGAAAATGAGTTAAATTGTAGTTGTCTTGAGGATGATAATACTCAATGGGCATATTTATATGTACATGTTGTGAATGAGATAGTAGCCAATATAAAAAAATGGAATTAAAATTACACGTAAAACATGATATATATTATGGAATTAAAATCACATGTTTTAAGAGAGTTCCATATATACCCGGGACAACGATCTCATGACTCCTGGTACTGCCCTAGAACCCACCGCTAGGTATTCAAGAAAACATGATGGACGAGATTATGCTCCGGAACCCGAAGCCCTATAACATGATATGACGGTGATCCAGTAATCACCCCCACGACATCCTAAGTTATGTCTCTAAAATTCAGCTACATAGCCTATGAAGGTAAACCTCTTAAAATACATGTTTAACTTCTTCCATTCAGTTCTCCCGTAGCTCCATGATTTTAATATACACACTCACATATATTAATTTACGAACTTTGCAAACATCACATACAAAGGTTCCATGCATTAGACATTAGATGCCTCGGCCAGCAAGACATGGAGAGCGAGAATGGTTAAATATAAGCATAGACTTCGTTTACTGTTCATGATGGAGAACTCCAAACAATTTTAAAAAATAAATAAGGGGTATTTACAGATCTGCCACTTAAATCTTTATAAATTATAATTTAGTCCCCCAAATCTTCATATTTACAATTTAGTCCCCCAAATCCTTTAAGTTACTACAATTTAGTCCCTTAGTTTATATTTTGGCTCGATTTTTTCGTTTTACCCATGATTTCCTTCACTTAATTCCCCAATCTCTCTTCCCCCTCTCTTCTTAGTTCTTATTGCGTTCCTCCCTTTTTCTTCTCTTCTCTCTATTTATTTATTAGGTTCTCCCTCTCTATATTGAGACCAAATATATTATTCTCTACTAAATGTATTAAATGTAGAAATAAATTTATCCAATATAGAGGGTAGAGCCCAATAAATAGATTTATATTGAGACTTAAAAGTTTAATAAATTTAGTGGAGAATAATACATTTGGTTTCAATATAGAGAGGGAGAACCCAATAAATGATTAGAGAGAGAGAGAAGAAGAGAACAAGGGGAGAACTCAATAAGAACTAAGAAAAGAGGGGGAAGAGGGAAGGGAAATTAAGTTAAGGAAATTAGAGGTAAAACGGAAAAATCGGGCCAAAATATAAACTGTGGGACTAAATTGTATTAACTTAAAGGATTTGAGAGACTAGATCCTAAATATAAAGATTTGGGGGACTAAATTATAATTTATAACAATTTAAGGGACAGATCTGTAAATACCCCAATAAATAAACATCACTAATACAGATTTTGATAAACTCCGTCATCCATTCTCTCCCGCTCATTCTCGTTCACACCCCAATAAATAAATTAAAGAAATTTGGGCAAATGTCTCTCTCATCAACTTTACGACAATGGGAATGAAATACTCAGTAAGCAATTATCTGGATCAATTTCTTAACCAATACTATAATGACTTCCCAGTTCTCTAGCAATTTTTAGCGATCACAGTGTGTACTTTTGTGATTTTCAAATTATATCTTAATTTGTTCTCGAGATTTCTCATCTCCCTCTTTAAGTAAGAAACTGCACAATTAACATTTTGTTGTAATTCATTCATGTCATAATCCAACTAAATAAACCCTTAATGAATCATGCTAGGACGTACTCATACTTTATCAAAGCCCTAGTACAAAAAAACAAACATTATACCGTTAAACGTTACATTCAAATGAAAGCATGAATTTTTTTTTTCTTTATTTTTTTTCAAACAGCATTTTTTTTGTTTTATTCAACCAATGCATACTACTATGCAAATTGAACTCCACTCATGCTAAACACCCTACATACTAAACACTCCAATTGAACTTTACTCATGCATTTTTTTCTTTTTTTCTTTTTTTTGTCCAACAATGCTACCACTATGCAAATTGCTTAAGCTCCTATCTTGTGGTCTTAGTGATTAGCATGTAGTTTTTTTTTTATCAACAGAACAAACGGTTCTGTTCAGTGAACAGAATAGTCTATTATGCTCACTAAACAAAACATTTTTCTTCTTTTTTTGTGTGAAGAGGTTTTTTTTCCTCTCTGAACAGAACATAGAGGAAGGAATGTTTTTTTTTCCCTTTATTTTATTTTTTTTATGCTTTACATTTTAAATTTCTCATTTTTTTTTTCTAATTTCCAATTTTAATGAATTGATATGGAAAAGGAGTAGAACTACACTTGCACATATTTAAATAAACTACAACATGGATAAAAAAAAAAAGAATAAAGGAAGAGGATAAAAGAGCACTTGCATCAACACTTTTATTTTAAATAATAATAATAATAATAAGAAGAATAAAAATAATAATAATAATAATAATAATAATAATGTTAAGTTTTTGATAAAGAAAGAATATAGAAGATTTATAAAATAAATAGGAAAGCACTTGCCTCAAAGATTCTGCTCTGAAAATTGATTGCAAACAATTTAGCTTGGATCTCTTTTTCCCCTTTCTCTCCTTGTCTTTCCTTTCTTTTCTTCTCTATTCTTCTCTCTCTCTCTCTCTCTCTTCCTTCCCCTTTTTCTCTTTTTTTCTCTTCTTTGTGTTCAACAGAGAAAACCTTCGTTTTCTCTCTCTCTCTCTCTCTCTCTCTCTATGTTTATTGTTTGATTTATTTAGTTTTTAATTTTTACTTAGATATTTAGGTTAAGGTTAAATTACATAGGATAAGTTTAAAATTAACTAAATCCAAACTAATTAAATTTTTTTTATTATCAAGTTAATTAGTATTTAGATAAACACAATTTTCAAGATAGTAAAAGATCAGATTTGTTAGACAATAATATTGCCATTACTATCATGTTTATTTCTTTATTCTTTTAAGAAAAATAGTTATTTTCTTTTGGATTTTATAATATTGGGGTGCTACACTCAGGCACCAACAACCGCAAGGTGAGAATGATCTCTTTAGAAATGGTTTTCGCCCTAACTTTGGATTTGAGAGAACGTCTTTGCCAGATTTGCCATGCTTGACAATCCTCATCTATGACAACAAACCCACTGGCCGAACTTTTATTGTTTAATAGGTTATCATTTGCTTCAACAATTCTTTGCTCGGTGGTGTCAATCCCTAAGAGGTCTCGATACCATTCAAACAAACCTCAAAAGGAAACCGAGCTAGCCCATGCTACAATCAACAAGGTTGGGCATTGTCAATCCATTCTGCCAATCAATATGTTGTACCTCTCAATAACAAAGAGCGAAAACAAACATTTTATTAGGCCATCGTTGCTAGAGAATGACCAAGAAGCGAAACATGACAATAGGTGTCCTAGGTGATAGTAAACCCCAAAATGGCACAAAGAAATCCTTGAGGCCAAAGTTCGAGTATTGAGTAGGACCTCAACTTCCGTAAGACCTGTTTTGATGACGAACAAAGTTCCCAAATTGAACCAAGTTTAGAGACCAGGTGAGTATAGATTAATGATTTGCAGCTCAATTGGAGATGTCGAGGGAGATTACTCAGGCACAAACAAGCGCAAGGTGAGGATGATCTCTTCAGAAATGATTTTTGCCCCAACTTTGGATTTGAGGGAACGTCTTTGCCTGATTCGCCATGCTCGACAAACCTTATCCATGACAACCAACCCACAAGCCAAACTTTTAGTGTTTAGCTAGTTATCATTTGCTTCACCAATTCTCTGCTCGGTGGTGTCAATTCCTAAGAGGTCTCGATGCCATTCGAAGAAACATGAAAAGAAAATCGAGCTAGCCCATGCTATAATTGACATGGTTGGGCATTGCAATCCTACATTGGGGGTGGCATGTTCAGATTCATTTCCTGAAGATCAATCCACCAAAAAAGGTTAAAGGGGTCTACCACAATACGCGGTCTAGGACCAGATCGACAACAACAGGTCCATCAAATTCTCTTCTTCACAATAGCTCGTAAGAAGAGGAAAGCAACCATGAGGAGTGCTCAACATACGTTTCCTTAGACGGCAAGTTATTCCCAATCCCACGACATTTCTGTCAATGCAACTAGAGACGAGGTAGGTAGTTTGCTTCAAAGGCTTAAACATCCGGAAGATCTAGCTCAATAACAACTAGTGATGCTTCAGCAACAATAAGCTATGATGGATGCTAGCTTGGCATAGTTGCAACTGCTTAGCAAAATCCCTCCACAGGGAGATCATGATAATTTGGGCGAAGGTTCGTATGGATCCAAAAGTAAAACTAAAGAAGATGATAGATCCAAAGAAGAGAACACTAGTCCTCATCAAAGTGGAGATCCACAAAGGACAAGGTGTTGGAGGATAGCCAAATCAGATTGGATGCCCTCACACACAAATATACATTGCAAAAGGTGTGGATAATGTGCCCTTACCTACTAGAATGGGATCTAATCCCTTTTTCCAAAATTTATCAAGCACCTAATATCGATAAGTACTATGGGAAGGGCTCTCCAAATCAATATATTTACCACATTCATTCACTCATTGGGAATGCCATGAGTAATGATGCATTGATGACTTAGTTATTTGTTGGTTAGCTAAAGGGAATCGGTTTTGATTGGTTATGTAATTTACCAGTCAAGTCCGTCAAATCGTCGGCAGACTGAGAAGCTTGGCTCCTCGCTCACTTTTATGAGGACAATACCGAAATATCCATGCCTACTTTCATTGAAGAGAAATTGAAGAAAAACTAGTCTGTGAAGGATTTCATTGAGAGATTCAGAAATCTGCCTCTTAGATGTCCTGAAGGCATGCCGCTTTCCATGTTGCTACAAATCTATAGGCACAATCCCGTACAGATGTTGAAACCAACATGGGTGCAGTCTGTGCCCATACATGGAAAGAATTACAAGAATAAGCTGAGATTATTGAGAAATCAATCTCATGGCTCTCAGTCGATGACAAAGGTAAACAAGGCACAAAGGCTACTACAATGCTTACTCCCTCCTCCAATTTTAAAGGGAAGAATGTGTTTGTGATAGATAGGCCTAGAGACCCTAAGAAGAGTTCATCGCCCCGATAGAATACAATCATGCCACAATGAGAACAGAAAAAGTACTAGTTTAAAGATGAACATGTGCTCAAAATCTTCAATATATCGATTAACAATAATAAAATTGAGCTGCCTGAACCCAAGAGCCTAAAAGAAGTGGGGCATTGAAAGACCCCAAATATTGCCACTATCATAGGATCATAAGCCATTCTACCAAGGATTTTTTTATCCGAAAAGATAAGATTCAGGCTCTGATCGAGATGGGAGTACTCCACCTACATAAAGAAAAGAAGCAAGTGACTACAAATATGGTCTCCCTCCAGTTCGGTCATAAATTAATGAAAGTAGAAATACCAAGTAGAGTCATGTTCCCAAAGGTGATTACGTGGATAATTAGTAGGGGTCTGCACTCTCTACAAACGCAAGGCTTCCTACTTGTTCCTACATCAAATGGAGAAATAATGGGGTTACACATCGATCCCATTGAAGGTGGGCGATGGACCACAGTAGTCTCCAGGAAGAAAAAAAGAATGGGGGAGAATTTGGACTGCCATGTTATTTCTCTATTTACAGGAGAATACAACACTTCAACTAGTTTGCTTGCTGATTCAGAAGTTGAGCAGATTGACCTAGTGGTAGATCCAGTCAGAGGAACTAGATTAGGGAAAGCGTATTTAAAATAATACGATGTGACTAACCTACTGAGCCACTAATCCCTCCTGTAATAGATTTGGTAGCTCCTCCGTCAGCACCTGAGCCACCTTTCAACAAGAGTAAGCCCAAAGAGGTCAGGTTTGACCAATCCTTTTGAAAGAGAGCAGCTAAGGATTTGGCTGCTCCTTTTAAGTTCAACATCTTGGCGCAATTGGTGAATATCCCTACATGCATTATAATTCATGAATTGTTGTGTCTCTCCATAGAGACAAGGGATGCTCTCTAAGAAGCCATGGCCGTCTCTGAGTCATTCTTGACTAAAATTCCACGCCCAACAGAAGTAGAATACTAGCAGTGTCAACGCCATCAACTCTCCACCCTACCAAGAATAACTTTCACTCCTAAAGATATGATGGTTAAATGATCGAGCACTCTACTATACGAGATATATAGGATCAACCAAAATTGTGTGAATACTAATTGACCCAGTCTCTGTCCTCTGTATCATGCCAGTCTGTTTACTACAATTCCTTCGAATCCTAATGCAAAAGTTGGCGATAACTACAACCACCATCCTTGAGTTCAACTCAAAGAGTAGCCAACCTTTGGGGAAGATTAGCCTAAAATGTCAAATTGGAAATCTTAAAACAGAGGTGACTTACCACATAATCGATACTAAACTTCCTACAACCTTCTGTTGGAATGACCATGGATTTATTCCAACCTGATCGTCCCATCCATCATTCATCAGTGCTTGAAGTATGTGGATAAACAGAAGATGGCTAAAATGGTATATACAGAAAAGTAACCATTCAAGAGAGTAGAAAACTACTTCACCAATGCAGTTCTCTATCAAGAGGAACCAAAGGATGGAAATAAAGCAGACTCAGAGCCAAACAATGGCTCAGATAAAGCATCAATTAAAATGAAACCTTTTGTAATTGGTTCAAGTGAAGTAAATATTAATCCAAATGCTAATGATGATGGTTTGCAAGGGAGGAGCTGACGCTCCCTTTAGTTCACCCCTGTGAATGAGTCCTTAATGAAGATACTGCTTTTTAATATGTCTTGTCTAGGTCTGATGATATATTTGAAACTGAGAATATGATAATTATGAAACTTAACAAAATATCGGCACTACATATATCGGTCTACTCAAACTCAAAAAATCAATGCATTGAAGATGAAACTAGTGCTATGTTCATTGTATGACCAAGGCATAACCGGCATCTTATCATCTTTGGAAAAGCTAAACTCAAAACTAAATAAATTCTCAGTAGTTCAAGTGAAGACTTGAACACTCTTGTAGTTTGATTGCTACGGACCAAACTCTCATAAGATGATGAGAGCAATGAGGTATTATCTCACAAAAGGTGAAGGACTGTGCTTCAACCGAGGGAGAGGACTTCTCCTGCAACCATGTGTGCCAAAAGACAAAAGTATCAACTATTATAGTAAAAAACAAGCATGACCTAGGCTATAATTATGCTTCTGAGCTAGAGATGAATGTTCTTTAAGATGATTCCTTTGAAAGCACTCCTGTGCAATCATCTCCAACATCCGATCACAATTCTAATTATGGTTTGAGGAGATTGTTTCAGTGGATAACAGTCAATACGGTATCTGCTACCTATTAGGCCAAGAAGGATCTAATGGTGAAGATATCCTTCAAGCTTGGGAATAGAAAATGGATACACAATGGGAACTTTGGTTCAAACAACATGAACCTCCCACAGAATATCATGTTATCCAGATGAATATGGAAGAATATAAAAATCCCAAGCCTATATATGTAAGTAAGAATCTGGATCTGGATGAGTTGCAAAACTTGATCGAGATCATACAAGAGTATATGGATGTCTTTGCATGAAATTACAAGGATATGTCGGGATTGACCCAAAGATAGCACATTATCACCTCAGCATCAAACTTGATGCTAAACCGGTTAAACAATAACAAAGAAAGTTCAAACCAAAAATGCAAGAAGCAATTGAAGCCGAGTTGAAGAAAGTAAAAGCATGTCGCTTCATCCGCAAAGAACAACACCTGACTGTTTAGCCAATATTGTACCAGTCATGAAAAAAATGGAAAAATTAGAGTTTACATTGACTTCAGAAATCTGAATGATGCTTGCTCAAAAGACGACTTTTCACTCCAAATTACCAATGTGGTGATTAACAATATATGTGGTTTTGAAAGGATGTCCTTCATTGATAGCTTCTCTAGAAATAACCAAATTAAAATGTGTCAAGAGTATGAAAAGCATACAACTTTCATAACAACGCAAAGGTATACTGCAACATAGTGATGCCTTTTGGCTTGAAGAATGCTGGGATAATATACCAACAAGCTACAATGGTAATTTTTCATGATCACTTGCAAAAAGATTGTAGTGTAACATTAATGATATTGTAGTAAAAAACTGAAGCAAAGAAAACCATGTCAAACATTTGAGGATAATATTCGACTTAATGAGGGCTCATCAATTAAAGATGAATCCGACAAAGTCCTTCCTGGGGTATCTAGTGGAAAGTTTCTTGATTTCGTGGTGATGGCAATAGGTATTCACCTAGATCCTGAGAAATTAAAGGCAATACAAGATATGAAACCTCCGAGAAATACCAAAGAACTCTGAGGTTTGAAAGGATGACTGGCATACATCCATCGTTTTATAGCCAATTTAGCTAGAAAATGTCAACTCTTTTCCTGACTGATGAAGAAAGACATGTCTTTTAACTGGGGTGCTGAGTATCAAAGGGCTTTTGATGATATCAAATAATATCCCATCAATCCACCAGTATTAACCACCCCAGTGTCTGGTAAACCCTTCCTCCTATATGTAAGAGCAATGGATCATGCCTTGAGAGCTGTATTTACTCAAGCCAATGAAAAGGAACAAGAGCAAGCAATCTATTATTTGAGTCGGATAATAATTGGAGCTGAACACAGATACAATCCTATGGAGAAGGAGTGCTTAGGTCTCATTTTCAACATTCAGATGACAAGACATTATTTGGTGGGACAAACAACCCATGTCATATCTAGAGTAAATTCCTTAAGGATATTAATGACTCAATCAGGTTCAATAAATTCAAGGCTCACGAAATGGACACTACTGCTTTCACAATATGATATGAAATTCGTCCCTCAAAAAGTAACCAAGGGATAGGCTATTGCAAACTTTTGGCTAATTACTCAATGTCCGAAAGTTCTAAGTTGTATGAAGCCATGCCCTACGAAAAAATTGAAATCAACACAACTTCAAAAGATAGTGTGTGACAGATGTTCTTCAATGGAGCTAGAAGAATAGGCCAAAGAGGAAAAATTAATGCGGAAGCGAGAGTGGTGTTTATTTTCACCTAAGAGTGATGTACTACCTTATGCATACTCATTGACTGCCAAGCTCGAATAGCGTAGCCAAGTACAATGCTCTTATCATCATACTACAAATAGCCGAGGAAATAAGGATGAAATATTTAGAAGCATATGGCAATTCAAAATTGATCATCAATCAAGTTAAATGCAAGTATGAGGTAAGGAATGAAGATTTTAATGCCCTATTATCAAGTTATTATCACTTGGGTTGAGAAATTTAAGAGGTTCTACATCAACTACGTACCGGAGGGATAATATGCATGCTGACGCCTTAGCCTCTCTACCAGACACTCTAGCACTATCGTCCAAGGTGGAAAAGAAATTGGCTGCTAATCGAAACTTGCACCATCCATAATATGCTCTGGAAATCAATAAAACTATCAAATAAGTTGCAAAAGACCAAAATAGTCTGCGAGGCATCATCCAGCATGGAGCCTAGATATTAGCGATTTTCATTTGAATTCTTTCTTAAAATTTGAAGGAACCCATTTCCATTAAACAAAGGGCAAGCCGATTCTTTTATGATGCAACCACCAAACAATTATTCCGAAGATCCTATGATGGAATCTTGCTTCAATGTTTATCCCGCAAAGAAGTGCAAGCCGCGTTGCAAGAAATTCATGATGCCATGTGTGGTGCTCATCAACCTAGACCTAACGTTTAGGATAGACTGTGAAGGATGGGCTACTATTGGCTAGACATGGTGGCAGACAACATGGCTTATGCAAAAGATGTCATACATGCTAGATTCATGCTAACTTTCTCCATCAGCTATTAGAATACTTGCATCCTACGACGACAACATTGCCATTTGAAGCCTGGGGTATTGATATGGTCGGACCCATTGCCCCTCTAGTATCAAAGGGTATCGGTTCATTCTTGCGATTACTGATTACTTTTCCAAGTGGTCAGAGGCAATAGCTTTGAAGGAAGTTAAAGCCTCCGACATGGTTAAATTCATAAAAAAACCACATTCTCTACCAATTTGGTTTCCTTAAAGGATAGTCCACAATAATGGGCCTCAATTTATAAGTCAAACATTTTACAGGCTATGCAACAAGTTCAAAATTAAGAGTGTCGCATCTATGGCTTACAACCCAGTCGCAAATGGCCTGGCTGAGGCATTAACCTGATAATGATAAATAATACTAAAGATTCTAGTCAAGAAAAATAAGAGCAACTGGCACGAAAGGCTTGGCAAATGTCTCTGGACTTGTCACACCATAATGCATATGCCTACAAATACTATGCCATTTTCCTTGGTATATGTCTGCGAAGCTATTCTATCCTTGGAAATTCAATTACCCTCGCTCCGAACTGCATTAGTTTTGGAGATGACAATCGAAGATAACCGTAAATTGCATCTTTAAGAATTGAAGCGTTGGATGAGAAAAAAACTTCATGTCCAACAGCACATAGTGCTTTACAAAGCAAAGATCTCCCAAGCCTTCAATAGAAAAGTAAAGCAAAGGGTGTTCAAACTAGATTATCTTGTCTTAACAGCGCGGCACCCTATGATCATAACCCACAAATCCAGTGAGAAGTTTTAGCTGAAGTGGAGGGACTATTCATAATAGAATCTGTTGTCCACTCCAATGGAGCTTATCGGTTGGCTAAACCCAATGGCGAAGTTTTGATGGCACCCCTCAATGGTAAACGTTCCATTACCAAACATAGAAAGAGGCTAAGTCAAAAGCCTTTACGGTTCTGGATAGAGAGAAATTTTGACCTTTAAGCCCAAAAGAAACTCTCGCTAACTCATCACATCAAGGGGAATGGCATGGCTAGCCCAACTCAAATGGTATTTGATAAAGGCACTACAAATCCATTGATAGCTAAGGGTTTGCTAAAAATCCTAAAATAAAACCAATGTAAATCAGTGTACAAATGTTAAAAAAAGAGACAAAAGTACGCAAAATGTACAAATGAATAAAATTCTTTTATTGATCTTTGTATATAAACTTTACATCAAATCTTCGATCTAAATTACATCAAATGCTTCAAAAGTTACAGTGGATTTTTCATTCAATTTGTATTTATGAAGTCATACAATGATGAAAGGATTTAAGGAGTTCCAGCAGACTAAGGATTCGATGAAGTATAGTATCTATAGCCCAACTACTTCATGGGAGGTGTGGCTTTCAGAAGGACCCTGACGTACATTTCAAAATGCCTACATTCAATTAATGGATAGGATAGGATCGGAAGCGAGGCCATCCAGAAGGATGCCATGGCCTTTGTAGGTCCATAGACCCATGAAGCTAAAGGTTTTGTTGGCTAGAAAGTTACAGCTAGCAACCGATAATGCTTCCTTGAAGATGGAAATCGGGCTTGAAAGGCGATCTTCCTGCTGTGCCATAGCTACACAGCACCACTGGTTGGTTCGCTCGATAAAAAGAAACTTGTCACTTGTTGACAATTTGAAGCACAGATTTGCACTGCAAAATCGAAAGTACACAGGAGTCAGAAAAGACATAAAGGAAACAAAAAAAGAGAAGAGAAGCGGGAAAAGCCAGACTCCATTAATGCATATGAGGAGTCTGATCCATAGATCATCATTCAAGTTTGATGGTTTCATCCATCTCATCATCAGCCGAACGGTCCATGGTTATGGAACAACTCCTTTATATAGAGAACAAGGCTAGCCAAAGTTCTTTATCCAAAATAGCTAGAAAATTTTGAGAGAAAAGAAAGCTTGACACTAGAAGTACCCAGATCCCTTGGGGGTAGTTATACCCTCTAAAAGAAAATCCAGAAGCAATAATGTCAGATATCTCGAGTACGATCAACAAAGAGACACTATTACTGCCCAACCACTTTCAAGGCAGGATTTTGGCTGGACGCTCGCCTCGAAGAATGAAACGATGTCTGGTACTTTAGATCTTGAAAGGACTGCAGATGATCTGATTCTTTAGTATCTAAAAAGAAGAAGAAAAAGAAGTCAACACAGCTTTCGCTTGTCGTCATTTGCCAAAAAAATGTAAATTGCAACTGTATCTAGTGAGGTAACTCTTAAAATTTCTTAGGCCCATCAAGTTCAAGATTAAACCTATGAAAAGCCCAAAAATCTTTAGGTCCATCAAGTTCAATATTAAATCTCTGAAAAATACAAAATTCCCTACGCCTATCAAGTTTAATACTAAACCTCTAAAAGGCCAAAGAAAATCCTCAATAAACCATCAAGTTGTATATCAAACTTCTGAGAAAAGCCCAGGTCAATAAACCCATAAGTTAATATCAAATCTTTGAAATGACCCAAGTTAGCCAAGTCTATCAGGTCCAATATCGGACCTCCATAGATTTCGACTGTTGAGCCAAAGAAAATTATAAGTTTCCTAACAACTCGAGGCAGTTACCAAGTGTGAAGACATACCTTTGGTAGCTAGTAGAATTCTGATGACAAGTTACCAATTACATCTCTTTCAGATAAATCCTACAAAGACCAAATTCCTCACTAAACATCTAGTTTACAATGTCAAACCACAAGTTCAATATCAAACCTCTGGCCAATGTGATATTAAAATATAAAATAAAACATCAAGCTCAATATCAAACCTCTAAGAAAAGCCCAGGTCAGTAAACCCACAAGTTAATATCAAACCTCCAAAATAAACCAAATTAGCCAAGTCTATCAGGTGCAGTATCAAACCACTTTAGATTTTGCCTTTTGAGTCAAGAAAATTTGTAAGTTTCCTAATAACTCGAAGTAGTTACTAAGTGTGAAAACATACCTATGGTAGCTAGTAGAATTCTGATGACAAGTTACCTATTACACCTCTATCAGATAAATCCTACAAAGACCAAGTTCAATAAAAAAAAAAACCTCTAGTTTACAATGTCAAACCACAAGTTCAATATCAAACCTCAAGATAACATGACATTGAAACTTAAAACAAACCCAAGTTCAACATCAAATCTCTAATACCATAAAATCAAATCAAACGAATATTTAAGCAAAGTTAATCTTGCCAAAACAAACCATTGCCCACATGCACAAAGCAAATCAAAGTATGTAGTCATCAAACAATCACAACAAGGGTGAAGAAAATAGAATGAGTGTATGAGGAGCATAACTTAAATATAAATATGGTTATCAAACAAAAATATAAATGTTTAAGGTAGTTTTAACAACTAAAGTTTAGCTCCGGCTGAATTCTTGAGCTCCTCCTGAGTAGCTCGGACATTCACTTTAGCTAGCCTCCTTAATTCCTCCGGTGAACTCTAGGAAATTTGGCTTAGCCTTCTTTCGAGAGACTCATGTTGGATCCTCAACTATGCTACGAATTCTTGATGGTGTTGAATCATCTCCACAATTCCAAGACGTTGGATGGATAAGTCCTAAATTTTTAGCTCACCAGCATGAATCTCCACCATCAATTCTTCTAACGCTACCCTCAAGCCAAAGTGGTTTTTGGTCTGCTGTAGTAAGCTCAGGTCAATCACTCTCGCCTTAGATAAGAAATGTTGGTCCGTTGATTTGGCTTCTACTACAGATTGAGCCACTCCCTTCTGCTCTTCCAAGAGAGCCTGAGTTCTTCCTTCAAACTCTCCCATGAGGTGCTGAAATTTGGCTTCTACCTTGCTAGAAGGAAAGCTGCAAAGAAAATTCCTCCAATCAGTATTGGTCACCATGAAATCTAGAACTAAAACCTGCATTAGTTGTAATTCTTCTAAGCATATCAAATTTGTAGCACTCGACATGAAAGATACGAGCATATTTATCAAAGCCTCGATGGGAGCATGTTCATTAGTCATCACAATGTCCACACAGTTTTTCAAAATTTTGTAAAAAGTGGTCTCCAAACTTCTGAACAAATTGGCACAGATGGTCATCACTGATGCAAACTTGATCTATTGCCACTCAAGCTTCGGTGGAAATAAAACTCCCATCATCAAATCATTCAGATTTAAATTTAAGAACGAGTTGAAGGAAAGCGATCAAAGAAACTGAAGTGCCAGTCTAGGAAAGTGCGGAATCTACTATTGAAGGTGCAGAATCTGCCGCTGGAGTTATGTGATCGCCCGTCGGACGGACCACTAGCACAACAAGAGATGTGGATACATTCACTAGAGTTGAAGTATCCGTGCAGAAACTGAACCCATAATTGTGTCCGCAATATGCTGGGGTATGGTAGAAATATCTAAAAGAAAGAGAATATCAAGGTAAGACTGCAACAAGTTTAACAAAGTACACAAGGATACCCTCATAAGTGAGAAAAATCCAGAAATAAGAAATTGAGAAAATCATACCAAATGATCTGTCTGGATCTAAAGCTAACCAAAGCACAGTGGTATTCATCACTTGCATAAGAAGCAAAATATGTAATGGTGCAAAGTTTGGTGAAGCACAAACTTCATAAAATCTATGTTGCGGCAAAGATAAAATTTGCATATAATAGCTGCAAATGTGAAAGGAAAAACATACATTACATATATGGCCAGCAAAGCAGCACAAATAAAGGTCATAAGGAATTAATACCTGAAGCTTTGGTTGTTGTGTATACGTCAGCAAGCCTTGAAGCAAGTAAACCATTTTGTTCTACCAAAATATCTATTGAAGCAACTTGACCATTATCATCACTTTCACTATCATCGATCATGATAGTCTTCCCTTTATCGACAATGGAGGTTGAAACTACTCGGTCTTCTTCTCTCAAGTTGTCTTCGTTGATTTGCATTGGCTCTTTGACTCTTTCATCAGGCGTGGGAGACTCTTCAAAACGACTATCGACTCGTGCTACAAGAGCATCGTTGGCAGTAAAAGGAACACTGAAGAGGGTTGAGGACCATCATCGCTTACAACCTTGCCTACATCTCCCAATGACTATAGATGTGTTCTTGTTCACATCAGCATAGCTCTATCAGATAGGAAGCTATAAGCTTCGTAATCTTAAGTTTGGAAGAGTCAAGGAAACATGGTAAGGGATCTAAAGTCATAGAATTTAGGAGAGCAATCACCTTCTCCCTTGTAGCCGCATTAGTTCATGTAGCTTCTACTAAACCTTCATCCATGCTGAGTTTGGTGGCTACAACAATCCTTCTCGATGCCGCAATTATGGATGACATAGAAGGTGAATGAAGAACTCAACTTAATGCATGAGTTACCCACTTCTTCCTTGACCATGGTAGTGGTGAAACAACAATATCAGCCACTAGAGCCTGAAATGAGAAATTTAAAGGAACAGGGGTTGGCAAAGTGAGAGCAAAACCTCCAGTAGTTTGCATCGCATTGCCAATGGAAACTATTGTCATCACGTCTGAAAGAACAAGGATAGGGGTTGGATATTGGAATCGTCAGCTCTCACCTTCCTCTTTCAAATGGCAAGACGCACTAAGGGTGCATCATCAGAATCTTCCTCCGGCATGTCATTTTCACCCTCCCCTATAAACGGAACAATGACAGTGGATACAACTTCACCCTCTGATTCATCATCCTGTTCTTTGAGGTCTTAGACTTGGCGGTAGCCTCGGCGTAACGCCTATGAGTACGCATCAGTCTGGTATGATATAGATCACTCTAACTCAGTGGTATTACTTTCACTATACCACCACCAAAAAGCCAAAATAGTCAATAATGGAGGATCCCTAGTTGACATCTGTAAGGTAACTCCAGTGGAAGACATAATAAAATGCTTCCAAGTTTTAGCACCATTGATCAAACTATTGCTATGTGCAACACCTATATTTCTTAAACCCTTATATCAGTTTATTCCATATCATTCATATCAACTCGGGAGCCCGAATATTAATACTGAGAGTACTGAGTAAATTGAGTTAAATCTTTCAATCTACTCTTCAATTTCAAATTCTATAAAGTGGGGACTTCTTACCTAATTATTTTGGATTTTTTATATTTTTCTTGAATTTTTCTGAATTGACCAATTTTTGAGCAAATAACTGATTAAAATAATCAAATTAAATAAAAATTTTAATTTTACTCTTACACCAATTCCAAATTTATCTCTTGAAGACTTTTAGCCTTTGTTGACCAAATTTAAGTGGAAATTGACCAAATGGCAATTTTGTTAATAAGATAAAATTTAAGGGTTTTTAATATAGTTGCATAACTATCTTCCGCTAGTTGACCTTCGAAATAAAATCAGAAAAATAAAAAAAATAAACATCTTTTTCACACTCCCCTCTTTATTTTTCTTCAGATCATGATCCATTTCCTGAATTAAATTGCCAAATATTTAACCTAACAATGGGCTGAAAATCCATTAAATTGTCCTATAAGCCTTGTTCTTGAGTTTAAGTTCTCCAAATCAAATATAAACTTTTCAATCAATATGGAAAAACCTTCTCTAGTTTTTGTCCTAGTTCCCTTGAGCGACTATTGGGGAATTCCTCTACTTTTGTAGAGCAATCGCATCAATATCTGTTCTTTTCCAATTCGGATTCAATCGGAGATAAGAATACTCTCTCAAATCCTATAATTTTGTGATTCCATGATGCAATAATTTCATATAAGATATTTGATGCATTGTCAAACATTTTTAAAGGTTATATATGCTCAAATTTTCTTTTATCTTGATTTTTATTGTATGCATCACACGGTGCATGTTGCACATATACAAAATGATTGTTGTCCAGACCTATGCAACTGTTTATCTTAGAACTGTCATAATTTTTGCATCTTAATTTCAATTGACCTCATTCTAGAGCTATAGAAATAAAATTCACCAACATAAGTTTTATCCTACTGTAGATTCTAATTTAGCCATTTACCTAGGCAAAAATAGTCTAAAATATCATTAATTAGTACTGTCCAAAGTAGCAGCACAACAATCGCTACCGATAGTAAAATGGCCATAACTTTTGTTTTAAAACTCCGATTGAGCTCATTCAAATTTTATTGGTTATAAAATTGAGTTATCTACAACTATTCAAAATTTTATATTATAGTTTAATTTTTATCCTAACCAAATCAAACTTTGAATTTTCCTTGCTTCTGTACCAGGTCCATAGTAACAGGTCTATAGTAAATAAATCATAACTTTTGTTCTAGAACTCTAATTATGGTCATTTAAAATTCATCGGAAAGATGAATTAATTCTTTACAACTATACAAAATTTTAGCATCTAATTCCATTTTACGCTAGTCAAACAAGACATGTAAATCGAATATGTCTACTGAGTTGCAACAATATAGGCAGTTATATCCGTTCATGTACCTCTTAATTCATGATATGATACCTATGTACGCATGCTCAATCTCACATTTTATTACCAATACACGATGAATTCCGATCTTCCATAGCTCATGTCTAAGCATATATGACATATTCGTGCATATACAACTTCATTCAAAATATGACATACATGCACATTATGTGAATAATCTACTGCAAGTGCATAGTATCAATTATAGTGCAAACAGGTCGTCCCATAAGAATCTAAAGTATTTTACTATCTTACTAATCCTATTATTCTAACGAGCTAACTATGGGTTCTAAGTTGATTTCGAGTTATTCTGATTAGCCTAGGATATATAATCCACTAGTTTACAACCAAATATTATCTATCTTATCTTCTTTCTTCCATAAAAATTTGATCTTTTAATTTAATTTCTACTTAAAGCATCTTAAGTATGAACTATAAAGTTATGTGCAAGAATAATCTATCAAAGAAATTACTTTTTATAAAAATAAACCAAATCATTAGATAAATTCAACAAAATAAATAAAAATCAACAACTCCAAATCCTAACTAAGTATAGGCTATAAAAATACTTAAAATAAGTGCAACCTATCAAAATTTTAAATATAAGAGTTCTTTTATTTTTATTGTTTCATAGAAAAATCATATCTTTTTTTTATTGAATTTTAGAAAGAACATAAATAGATTAATATACAAGCAAGAGAATTGCCTCTGGAGCTCAGTATGGCAGCCGATACCATTTCGGCAAAACCGTAACTTTTATCGATTAAAAGTGCATCTAAAAATCTATCCCCAATTTACAAGTATTCAAGGGGTATTTATAACCCAAATACAATCCTACTCCTACTCAAACTTAGTACAAAAGATATAATTCTAATCCAACATAAACTAATCTCAAGATATACAATCCTAATCCAATCTATAGGTATTAGAAACCAATGGTTGACATTAGATGGCTCAAAATACTATTTTTCAAGGCCAAAACATGAAATTACTTTCAGCACACTCATAGCCTGCTGGATCAGATTTTTCATTATGCAGCACTTCAGTAAAATGGCAATACGTTTTGCATACAAACTCTATTAAGCTGTTCTTGGTGGTGTTTTGAAAATAATTCCAAGCTCTACAAATTTACCTACATATATTTTTCCAGCTCAAGATTTATCTTGGCTGAAATGCTTTTGAAATTGTTGTTGCTGCACTTGATTTTCTGTCTTCACTGAGATTGACTTTCTTTGTTAGTATTCTTGACAAATTTGCTTCTTCTTCTTCTCTTCCTTACAAATCCTTTGTTACCTATAAAAACACACTAAATATATCCAAGTAGCAATTATTTATATACATAAATAGATAAAAGATGAGAGAAAATATGTAAAATATAACACTAATCACACCCCCACACCTATCTTTTGCTAGTTCTTGAGCAAAACCTAAATCTAAAAACTACTCACTTTCGCAGGAATCGCAGTTGCACTTAGCATGTGCAATAAGCCATTAAACCCCTAGCTTACCCCTAGTGAATGAGTTGTGTCTCGTGAGGGTTTTCAGCGATGTTACCCACAAATATCGTGAAGAAGATAGACTAAAAGATAAACAAAAGAAAAATATGGATAACAAAAAATCAAGAAAAATAAGAATTTTGTACAAAAGAAAAAAACTCTTTTTGATATTTTCTATAATTAATCTCACTTAGATACAAACTTAAGAAGACATTTAGATTATCAGTTTTCTAGTCAAGTATTATATCAAAAACGCCTATCATTTTAATTAAAAATTCAAATCCTATCATTTAATACCCACTAATAAATAATTCATTGGCTCCTATACATCTACCTACACGTTTGATAGTCTACTTTGGTTTTGGATTCAAACTCTAACTCATGATTCATCTCTTCTCTCTAAACAATTTTTTTTTACTTTTCATTTTTTCTTTTTTTCCTTTTTGTTGTGAATATTTCACTTTTTATGCAAATAGTCGCACTTGCTTAGGTGCAAATACCTGATTACTCAGATTATACTCTAAATATTTCACCTTTCATGCGAATAGTCATTATTGCTTAGGCACAAATAATCGATTACTCGGATCATACTCTATCTCTCAAAAATACCATTCATGCAAATATTCTTACTTAGGTGCAAATACCCAACTACTTAGTAATTCTCAAGAAAATTTTTGTATTTTCATTTCTAAAGGATTATTGCCTTAAATACCAGGCTCACCTCTTTATTCTTTTTTCTTCCTTTTTCTTATTTTTATCTTATTTAGAGAGAAAATACTACTCAATTGTTATCAATTTTATCCTTAACCTAATGAACTATTGTGAAGTGAAAAATAGATATATATTTACCTAAAAATTACTATCAGTGGTATTAATTTTTAGATTTTTATTATTTTATAAAATTCTAAGTGTATTATCTAATCTACTCTCCTCTCAAATTTCAAATCTAAATTTATTATTTTATTTGTAATTAGGTTGATTTATTGCAGAAAATTATTTTTTTATTTTCAGATTTTTATTTTTCTCAAAAAAATTTATATCCTAAAAACTGCCCAAAATGTAAAATAAAGAAACTCAAAAAAATCCTAGAAAAACTAAAAAAACCAAGAAAATTACAAAAATCTCCTAACCCACTCCCCCACACCTAAACTCATGTATTCCCTTATATACGAACCAAAAGTGGTAAAATAAATAAGAAAATTATTATACAAATATTATACACTTACTAGAAAAATTCAGAGCAGTTACGACCTCTTGATTATTTCCCACTTTCATAGTGTATCCTTTAATGTTTTGATATAGATGAACTTAACCTTTTTATCAATTTTGCATTTAATCTCTCCATCTTATTTTTGATTTTTATCAATTTATTTCTGCCTTTTTTCTTTTATTCAATAATAAAATTTTAAAGTTGAAAATCGTACCTTTATCATCGTCTATATTCCACCCACAACATATTTCATATTAGTAATTATTTTGGTCTTATCAATATGTGAAATAACATACTCACATGGATGTAGTGGAATCATGAGCTCGATTTTAGATTGCTCTTTCAAATCATCAGGTATCATGAGCTCTTTCTTCTATGGTTCCTTCTATTCTTCTAGTGTTCTGAGCTCATCATGCAAATTTTCTTCAATCTTGTTATCAAAATTATCAAAAAAACAAATGACATGCTAGTGGACTTATAATTAGTGAAGTCATTATGAAGGAATAAAAATTTTTCTTGACAAACTACTTTACAATTTTTAACAAAAGAATCAGAAGATAATATGTCAGTAGCAAGCTCATCATGAGGCAAATCACCAAACAAAATTTTCTCTTTATCACAAGTTTCTTTTTAATTATTTTCATAATAGTCTAAAGTAGGTTGATCACAATGTCGAAGTATAAAATCATTATGCACAAAATTATTTATCTCGTTTTGAATCAAATTAACTTCAAAAGATGACTGAAGTAGTTGCTAGTTAGAATTAGATATGTTCAAACAATTAGATTGTCGATTTTCAAAAAACTTAGTATGAGAAATTATTTTGAGAAAATCTTCGATAGACGATGCAGTTTGAGATGATGATTTTAGCCAAACTTCAATACTTTCTCTATTCTACATGCTCGCTCCTTAGTCTTAAACTTCCTTATTTTCCTCGAATGATTGCATCATGAGGTCATGAGTGAAATTTGAAGGTGAATATGATGGATTGGTATGCATATTTAGTGACAGATGTAAAGTGATTGTAGGTAAATTCTCATGACATGCATACCTTGTTTCTAATCTTTTTAATCTTCCATCTAACATATTCAATTGAATATCTTATTCATGATTAAATTTAAAACTTAGAGATGAATAATCTATGAAGAAAGGATTAGATGGAGGACTCTCTTGATACGACTCTTGATTAGAATAATTCCTCCATTCACAATTGTAATTTTATATATAGAAAGCGCTCGTAAGTTGATGATACGTAGTGTAAATTTGATTTTGACCTAGTCCTTACAAACTTCCTATCCATAAACACTGATGATAATTATGATATGGATCACGACAATGATGACATTCAGATACGAAAAATTGATTTTGAAATATTTTTCTTTTGGATTTTTTTCAAAAGGTGCAGAAGGAAAGAGATGGAAATGAAAAAGGAAAAAGTCGAGAAGTTTTTTTATTTTTTTATTTTTTTAGAATCAGGAACCAAAAGTACAAAATAAGAAAAAAAATGGGGTAGATTTTTTAAATTTTTCCACTAAATAGCAATTATTGCCCCTGTTTAGCAGTAAAATTAGGGATTTTGACTTCCTCATTTATGAAGTGATTAGAAGATATTCTTCTAGTCCCTTTTAGCTTCATGTATTTGTAGTTTCAGGTTCTTGAACACTCAACTTAAACTGTTAACCCGTAAAACATTAGGAAAAGCAAGAAAACACTTTCGATCCCCGGCAATGATGCTAAAAATTTGATATTAATAATTTGCTGCAACCGCATAGTATCAGTTGTAGCGCAAACAGGTCGTTTCCATGAGAATCTAGGGTGTTTTGCTATCTTGCCAATCATATTAATCTAACGAGCTAACTATTTTTTTAAGTTGATTTTGAGTTATTCTAATTAGTCTAGGATATGAAATCTATTAGTTCACAACCAAATATTATCCATCTTATCTTCTTTCTTCCATAAAAATCTAATCTTTTAGTTTAATTTCTATTTAAAGCATCCTAAGTATGAACTATCAAGTTATGTACAAGTATAATCCATCAAAGATATTTTTTTTCATAGAAATAAACCAAATCACTAGATAAATTCAACAAAATAAATAAAAACTAACAAGTCCAAACCCTAACT
The DNA here is from genome assembly GCA_036321105.1 of Dracaena cambodiana. Lineage (NCBI taxonomy): Eukaryota > Viridiplantae > Streptophyta > Magnoliopsida > Asparagales > Asparagaceae > Dracaena > Dracaena cambodiana. The sequence continues at coordinate 16,756,314 of JAYEPQ010000013.1, read as the reverse complement.
AAATAAAGGCTATCAAAATACTTAAATTAAGTATAACCTATCAAATTCTTAATCTAAAATTTCATGTATTTTTATTGTTTAATAGAAAAAACATATCTTTTTTATTTTTATTTTAGAAAGAATACAAATAGACTAATATATAGTTGATCTCAAGTTTCATCTACATCCTTGGACTAAGCTAATTAGTTATTAATACTCATAATTAACAAGAATATATTTTTATTTATGAAAACCATATAAAAAATCTATTTTCTTAGAAAGCAAGAGAAATCTATACTATAAAGCAAATAAATCTATACTAAAAAACAATGGAATAACCTCTGGAGTTCGGTATGGCGGCCGTCACCCCTTCGGCAAAGCCCTAATTTTTATCAATTAAAAGTGCATCTAAAAAACTTTTCCAATTTACAAGGATTTAAGGGGTATTATAACCCAAACACAGTCCTACTCCTACTCAAACTTTGTATAAAAGATATAACCCTAATCCAACACAAACTAATCTCAAGATGTATAATTGTAATACAATCTATAGGTATTAGAAATCAATGGTTGAGATTAGATGGCTCAAAATACTATTTTTAAGTTCAAAACCCGAAATTACTTTCAACACACCCGTAGCCCGCTAGATCAGATTTTCCATTTTATAGAACTCTAATAAAATAACCATAACTTTTGCATAAAAACTCAAATTGAGCTGTTCTTGGAGGTATTTCGAAGATAATTCTAATCTTTACACATTTACCGTACATGAATTTTTCTAGTTCAAGATTTATCTTGGTTGATATTGTTGCTGCACTTGAGTTTCTATCTTAACCATGATTGACGTTCATTGCTCGTATTCTTGACAAATTTGCTTCTTCATTTTCCCTTCCCTTCAAATCCTTTGTTATCTATAAAAACACACTAAATATACCCAAGTATCAATTATTTATATACAAAAATGAATAAAATATAAGAGAAAATATGCAAAATATAACACTAATCAGCACACATACTTATTTATGCATGCTAATACTTATACATATTACTCTTGCTTGGAAATGTACACTTGCGCATGTGAACATATTATGTAACTCTTCTACTTTCCAGTATCACTCTTGTCTTGCAACTATTATCATGCATGTCGTTTCATATTCTCGGCTATTGATCCATGTACCCTATTACATATGATACCTTGATACTTAGCATATACTATATTGTGGGTATGGATAAATGGATGGTGGAATGAAATACGTATTGTGGGAGTTTGCATGCTTATTTATATTGCACCTAGTGGTGCAGAATCCAATTCATATGTGATTCTTCTTGGGACCAAGGTACCGGGCACGCATGGTATACTTCTAGAACACGTAAATACTCCCACCATTCAGTTCTAAACTAAAAGATTAGAATTTGCATCTATTTGCCTGATATTGTCATTTTATGAATACTATGTACCACATAATTCTTATTATATTTGACATATCTTGTTACTTGATAACATTATACTACATATACCGCATACTGCATAATTCATGTTATATTATGCAAACTGTGTACTACATGATTTTTATTATATTTGGCATAACTTGTTGCTTGATCCATGTACATTATGATTCATGCTATATTTACCATATTTTAATTATGTTATATTTTGCATACATGTTATATTTTGCATACTTGTAGTTCATGATTCATTTGCATATTTTATATTATTTCTTACTAGCAGATTCCCATACGTATCCTTATATGATTTCTAGAGTTGCACGGGCTTAGATTTGTATTCTTATTTGAGTTCTGACCCTTGAGGTTATCACACCACAGGTTTGCTAGCCTTGATTGCAGTGTTCTAGAATGGAAAACCACCCCTTGAGAATCTATATTTTCAGGAGTAGACTGAGTATTAGTAGCTAGCTTCTTACAAAATTCTTATATGTTTTGTATACATATAATTTTGGCCTTTATGTGTACATGTATCTTATTTTCTAGATTGGTCTGTAGTATCTGGATACTCTTGTATATATCCAGTACTTATGTTGCTCTATTTTGATATTATACTTGACTCTCCATGAGAAACAATTTTGTATACATATTGCTTATAATTTCAGTATACTCATTTTTTGATATTGTTATACTCTTACTTGTCATGTTGTGGTAGATAGATTTAGACCTATAGTTTATATTCTGTATCCACAGGTGACACCATACCCCTTTATTGGGACACGCACTCAGGCCCACCTGTGTGGTTTGATGGCATCACTGGGTAGTATCTGAGTAGCTATTATTTTTATCATTTGTCCCATGACCTCACGATTCTGCCATAGAGAGAGTTCTAGTTCAACAAAAATTCTTCATCGGATAGTCAACGAAAGTAGAAAGGTCGCTCTGATCATATTTTCATCGTCACATACTCCCCATAAATCCTTACTGTAATTCTCTTGATTAGTTAAAGAATATCTTGAGTGTAGCAATTCCCAAATTTTCAAATAAAATTTTATTTTATTTTCGCAATGGCTATATTCTCTGCTAATGTTGCAAATGACAAAAATAGATACAAGACCTTGAATCTAAGGAGAGAACTTCCTTATACATATCTTGTGGCTTGGTTTGCTTTACATTGTCCTTCTTTAATGATGCCAGTCCATCTGTCTATTAATCTGTCTGCCCCAAAAGTCCAACACTATGAGAAATCATATTGGTAAGGAAATTACATGGCGATGATTCGACAGTATCTTTAGCATCATGGAAATTGCCACTTGTATGGATATTTCCATATTTTCTAATGCATATTATGAGAAAAATTCACAGATTTACTAGCTCTTATCAGTTTACTTCTCTGTCTGTTGTATGGCATCTTGTATTCCGATAGGAGAACACTTGTCACTTGGAGCCATACTACTCAAGTCGTTTCACTCGATAGTTTGGGTACGATCAATTATATATTGGGAATCTAAATCCAAACATTAACCTATGGGTAACTTATTTGAAGGAGCATGATGAGTGCCATATATTGCACATTTATAGCCTTTATATTATATATTTTTGTATATAAATAATGTTACTCAGGTATTTTTAGTGTGTTTTTTTTAGGTGAAACCTAACTCTATAAGATTATGGCGCACAATCATAAAAGTAGTCGAAAAACTGAGTCTAGAAAGAGTCAAAGAGAAGAAAGTTATAAGAACACAAAACTATGAGCCCCCAAAGTTAAATCCAGTCATGGAAGCAAGAAGAGCAAAACTAAAGCATAAAACACCAAAAGCCAGTGCACCCAAACAACCACTATTTTGCCGCCAATTGGCACTAATTTCTACCAATTTAGTGGCAGAAGTAGGCCCCCTAGTCAGTGCCTCTTTGTCCTGAGTCATACACGGATTAGGATTCTGCTGGCAAATATTAAGCTTTGTTTTATGGCGGCAAGACTTTTGATTCAATAATTGGAATTTTTTTAGCACTATGTTGTAATTTTGTAGTGATTTAGTTGTAACTAGATTAGAATTTGGTAGTCCGGGAATTATTTATTAGCTATATCCTTGTAAATTAGGATTTTCTATACATTAATGAAATTAATAAAGATTAGGAGATTAAACCCTAGGAGCTCCAAAGGTGATTCATGCCGAAGCTCCTAAGGTGATTCATGCTTAAGCTTCGATGGCCACAATACTAAAGTTCCAAAGGTGATTCATGTTGTTCATTGTTTTCTAGTAGATAATATAATTTATTTGCTTTTTAGAAAGTTTTTAATTGCTTTTTAGAAAAAATAGGATTTTTATTGTTTTCTATGAATAAAAATATAATCTTGTTAACTAGTATCATGCATAGCTAATTTAGTTTAGTTTTAGGATGTAAATGAAGGTAGAAATCAACCATATATTAAATTTATTTGTCTTCTTTTTAAAATAAAATAAAAAAGACATGATTTTGCTATGAAAATAGGAAAATACAATAACTCATAAATTAATACTTTGATAGGTTATACTTAAGTTAAATCTTTTGATAGTCTATACTTAATTAGGGTTTAGGCTAATACGTTTTTATTTTATTCATCGAATTTTCTATCAATTTAGTTTTTTTTTTGAAAAGTCACATATTTAATGAGTTATACTTGCACTCCACTTAATAGCTCATGCTTAGAAAATTTTAAATAAAGATTAAACTAAATGATCACTTTTTAAAATAGGAAGAAGATAATAAAAATAATACTTGGTTATGAACTAGTAGATTCTATGTCATATGCTAATTAGAATAACTTAAAATCAACCTGGAATTTGTTAGTAAGCTCACTAAAATAATAGAAAGAATAAGATAGCAAGACACTTTAGATTCCTATGAAAATGACTTGTTTGCACTACAACTGATATTGTGCGCTTGTAATAGAATTATCACATCGAAGCATGAGCATGGTATCATTTTTTTGGAGGATGTACCTTGGCTCACTTCAGCTTACCCCATAGATACCCCAATTATTCTCTTCTATTGGCTGTTGTCGTTGATACTTCATTTCCAACTCGAAGCCTATGAATTACAATGTAATAGTACATGTCTTAGACATATCAAATCATGGTATGCCTAGAAGAAACAGAAGGGATCCAGCAGAATGTCAGGTTTAGAGGAGTTTAGATTATTGAATCAGAACATAATGATACTCCCGAGGCTAAAGCTGAAGCCCCAAAAACACAAGCACTTGATGCTCCTACCAAAGATCCAACACCTGGTGTTTACATTTCTTCACCTAGGAGGAGAGTGTCAAAGTACATCAGAACTTCCCCATCTGCGGGCAAGAAGGGTAAGAAGAAGAGTCATCAAGAATCCACTTCTGATGCAGTCCCTGACGTTCATATAGCTCAACAATAAGAAGGAATAGGTGTTGCAACAGAGGATAATGAGTCTGATGAACAATTCTCTTGTCTATGCTATGCTCTGTTAAGCATAATATGAACGTTGGACCTATTATCAGGATTGAACTGCCTAGTGTGGGTCAAGTTGTATAGGATATTTCTATTGACGCAACTCCTTTAGCTCCTACCATAACTAAAGTCAGGCTCAGTTCAGTACTGTCCAAGAGGTTGCAAAAGAAACTCAAATGGCTATTGATGTTTCTACTAGTGCTTCTTCACAAGCACATGCAGCTCCTGCCAATATTGCAATGGAGGTTGAGACTACAAGTCAACTAAACAACACTAACAGTCGATGAAGATGATGATGTGTGGATTGTTAGGGAAACTCAAGGACTAGGTTCTCCTTTGGTGATGATGCTTGATACCGTAGCTCCACCTACCAACCTTACTACTAGACCTCTTTAGAATCATAAGCCTTAAAATTATCTTAATTTCATTATCTTTTGTCAGATTAATGGTTTCACTTTGGTAAATTTATAGAGGAGAATATGATCACTTCTTCTAACTCATTTGAGAATTATTATGGTGGTGGTGGTGATGATGATGATTATGATGACAATTTTCGTTCTTCAACACCTCTACCAGATCATAGCAAGCACACATATCTAACTGGTGAGGAAAGAGCAGAGATTCATAGCCTCGGAGAACCAAGTGCCCAACCTTCTAGTTCTTCATCAGGTGATGTATAATATCAATTGTTTCTTTATTTCAATTTTCCTTATTTTTCTAACATCTTTTTTCTTTTGTTGTTGAATTATCATCTCCTACTCTAGCATCTGAGTCTGTGCCTGCAGCTTCTTAGGCACTCGTACCCCTTCCACCGACGACACCTAACGTTTCTCCTTCCGAAGTTGCTCCTTCTTTAACATGGGATGCAAATCTCTTCAGTTTTATCAAGTTTGCTTCTTCATTTTCCTTCAGCAACTAAGATTACTTCTACTTCTGTCGTTCCTTCATCAATGTCGATAGCCGATAGCTCCCAACATGCCATCAGAAGGAAACACCAAAGTTGATACTTTTGCTAAAGAGTTAGTCCAATACGTCATCAAGGATTTCTTTTTTTCCTGGAGCACTGTATGAATGCAATCCTGAAAGGAAGATTCTTTGCTTCTATTGCCAATCGATTGAAACATTATACTGCTAGAGTAAAGATCATTGGCAAAGAAGAGAAAGCAACTCCCTATAAATTTATAGTGGCCCAACTACAAAGTCATGTTGAAGCTATGCCAAAGTCTTGCAGTGCTGACAAATCAGAAATAGTTAGGGCTACTTTCAAGCGGTTGTTGGAAGAGCAACTTAAACTTCGGGAAGAAGCTCAGAGAAGAAAAGATGCTCAAAGAGCACAACTCAATGAGATCCAATCTACTGGCAATATTGTATGTGCTAAGATAGGGAGTGCTATTGGTTTAGCTAAGAGTCAAGATCAAGCTATAGCTTGAACCCATGAGAGTATCACCAAAGCTCAAGTTTTCTTGAAACAACTCTCAAGAAGTGCGAGGAGACAATGAAGACTATCACTAAGCTATCAGACGGCAAGATGATCTCAACTAGACTTTCTTGGCTAAACAAGCAGAATTGGAGGCTCTTGAGTCTAACCCATCCAATGATGTCGCCATTAGCGAAGAGGAGTTGCACAGGCAGACAACCGTTTAAGCATATGAAGTCATCCAACTGGAGATGCAAGGCATTGAAGAAAAGATCAAGTCTCTTTTATATCAATAATTTGTATCTCTTTGGCTTTGATTGTATGGACTTAAATGTTGTTGATGAAATTTTGTAATGCTGAATTGATAATCCAAACTATGGTTTATCTTGTAAAACAATTTGTTAATATTCACTCAGAGATAATTGTTAACTTGATAAATATATTGGTGTTGATGATCAGAGGTAATCGTTAACTTGATACATCATTGACTCATCTTATATTATTCAGAAGTGATTGTTAACTTAACAATATTGAGTCTGTTTTCAAACGTCCAAGTATGTCTACAATGAATGAATAGTTTTCTAGTGCAGGATAGAAGTAACTGTTAACTTTTCAGAACATGGTTGGTGATCTCAGAACATGAAGACTATCACTAAGCTATCAGACGGCAAGATGATCTCAACTAGACTTTCTTGGCTAAACAAGCAGAATTGGAGGCTCTTGAGTCTAACCCATCCAATAATGTCGTCATTAGCGAAGAGGAGTTGCACAGGCAGACAACCGTTTAAGCATATGAAGTCATCCAACTGGAGATGCAAGGCATTGAAGAAAAGATCAAGTCTCTTTTATATCAATAATTTGTATCTCTTTGGCTTTGATTGTATGGACTTAAATGTTGTTGATGAAATTTTGTAATGCTGAATTGATAATCCAAACTATGGTTTATCTTGTAAAACAATTTGTTATTATTCACTCAGAGATAATTGTTAACTTGATAAATATATTGGTGTTGATGATCAGAGGTAATCATTAACTTGATACATCATTGACTCATCTTATATTATTCATAAGTGATTGTTAACTTAACAATATTGAGTTTGTTTTCAAATGTCCAAGTATGTCTACAATCAATGAATAGTTTTCTAGTGCAGGATAGAAGTAACTGTTAACTTTTCAGAACATGGTTGGTTTTAGCTGTTCAGTCGCTTATAATATAATGACATTTCCAGTTTCCAAAGGTAATTTACAACTTAGCAAATTTTGGGAGAATGAGTTTTGATTTTGTCAAAGTAATTTTTAAGTTGACAAATTTTGGAGGGACTAATTTTGGATTTTTTAGAGGAAACTTTTAACTTGACAAATTTTGGAGGATTGAATTTTGATTTTATTAGAGATAATTTTTTTAGCTTGACATATTCCTCCATGATTTTGTCAGAGATAATTTTTTTAACTTGACAAATTTTGGAAGAATGAATTTTGGTTTTGTTAGATATAATTTTTAACTTGACAAATTTTGGAGGAATGAATTTTGATTTTGTCATAGGTAATTTTTAACTTGATAAATTTTAGAGAAAATAAATTTGTGATTTCATCAGAGAGGTAATTTTTAACTTGACAAATTTTGAAGGAATGAATTTTGGTTTTGTCATAGGTAATTTCTAACCTAACAATTTTTGGAGGAAAAGAATTTTGATTTTATCAAAGTTAATTTTTAACTTGATAAATTCTGGATAAAATTTGTCAAAGGTAACTTTTTACTTGACAAATTTTGGAAGAAATAAATTTTGAGAGTTTGGCACTCTCTTTATTTGCTTTGCTAGGGAAGCTGTTATTATATAATAGAAGGTGACAAAATGTTAACTGTAGCACCAATAAGTGTGTGCAGAATTTGCTTTGTTGCAGAATCTCCACGAGAAGCCAGGTTTATGACTAGAAAGAAGTATGTACAACAAATGGAATTCTTCAAGTTCCATTTGATTGGTGGAAAATTGGTCCTATTTTGGAGATAATAGATTTCAACCACATTAGAAGTAATAAAAGAATTGTTGTATTTCTTCTCTCTGCTTTCTCCTTGGTGTTTGTCTGGTACTTCTTCATTCAAAGTGTTGATATAGCAAACTTTGAAACATGAATATATGCTTCACCAAAGTATGTATGTACTGTGGAACCGATGATCAAGACATAGTGTTGAATTATTTTGTTAGGAAAGAATTCAAGTACGTATATCAAATAGTTCAATTATTTAGCCTTGTAGATAAACCCAAAAAATACGTTATTCTTTGTTGCATTCTTCAGAAAGAGTATTATAAAAAGTTCTTCTATGAAATCTTCTCATTATTACACTTTTTGGTAATAATCGGTGATATACCAAGTGATCTTCTAAATAGCTTGGGAAAATGTACCATTCTTTGTCGCGTTCTTTAGAAAAAGTACTATAAGAAGTTCTTCTATAAAATCTTCCCATTATTATACTTCCGGATAGCGGTTAGGGCATTATTTTAATTATTCCTTCGATTCGGTTGATGATGCAAGGAGAGATCATTGAAGAGGATATGTATCTCAAACCGCTTAATATTTTGCTTGATTACTTCATATTATTACATAAGCTATTTATACATATAATGATTCAGCTTGTACTGAAACTCTTTTTCGACCACTTAGGATATTCGTAGAAGTTTGATAATTTAAGCAACTAATGCCTATTATCATCATCTTTTATTTATCAGATCATATCAATACTAATCTTAGGGTATCTTTAAGAGTAATATTTCTTCCAAATTTCCCATTGATCGACATCATAATTTTGTTATTATTTGATTTCACTAACCAATATGAACAATTTAAATAAACCGTGTCAATGGAAAAGGGCCCTTCCCATTTCGGCTGGAACTTTCCTTTGGTTTTCAATGTGGTTATGATAGGTCTCTTTACTGACAGGACCAAATTGCCTTTCTTGAAAGTTATCTGCTTAATCTTTTTATTAAAAGCTTTAGAAAATCGAGCTTGATAAAACTCAATGCTCTTTTGGGCTTCAAGGTGCTTGTCATCGAGAGCTTCTAAATCCAAAAGTCTTTCTCGATATTTCTCTTCTTATGTCATTTTCATTGATAATGCAACCCATAATGATAGAATATGGATTTCTAAACAAAATATCACCTTGGATCCATACACTAAGGAATAAGGTGTAGCCTTTGTAGGTGTTCTAACCATCGTCCGACACACCCAAAGGTGCTCCCCTAGCTTTTCATCCCAATCTCACTAGTTGGATAAAACAAACTTTTTTGAAAGGTTCTGCAAACCATTAGCTATGGAATAATATGGAGATGATGCCATACTTTCGATTCGATACTTGTTGTAAAATATAGAGACTGTCTGACTCACAAATTGCAGGCCGTTGTCATGAATGATTCTCCTTGGTATTCCGAAGCGGTATATGACATGATGTTAAATAAATTTGATCGCATCCAATGTTATTACTTTGCTTAGGGGAGTTGCTTTAGTCCACTTTGATAAATAATTTGTTATGGTCAATATGATCCTATGCCCCTTATTGATAGTGGCGAGATTGCCCCAATAATAATTATCTTGCACATTTCGAAAAGCCATGATAGAGTAGTTGGATGAATATATTCTAGCAATTGATAGATAAAGTTAGTCTGTATTTGACAAGATCTGCATTTTCTTATTGATAGTGTCGAGATTGCCCCAATAATAATTATCTTCCACATTTCGAAAAGCCATGATATAGTAGTTGGATGAAGATATTCTAGCAATTGTTAGATAATGTTAGTCTGTATTTGACAAGATCTGCATTTTCTTACATATATAATCACATCTGATAACATTTTAGGCCAATAGTATCACATTCTTTGGAGTCTGTCCCAAAGTTTAGGTTCTCGTTGATGCGCTCCACATATGACACTATGAGTTTCTTCGAATGCTTCTTGAGCTTCTTTCTTAGAAAGACATCGAAGAAGTATCCCATCACAGGATTTTCTGTATAATATCTGAATCTTAGAATTATAATAGAAGAAGATAGCTTTTCTTTTAATAATTGATTCTTCTTTAGGATCTTCTGGCAATATATGGTAAAAAACATAGTCAATATAGGGAAATCGCCAATCCCTTTATTCAAAATTAATCCCAACAATGTGTGTTTCATTTGCTTCACATTTACTGCCTGGGTTTAGCTCAATTTCAAGTTCAAACTTTGGGCAGAATAATTCTTTTCTACCCACTATTATGCACTTGTTGTAACATTTAGGCAAGGCTAAAGCAGCGGTCAAAGAAACTAATAAATCTACATAGCTATTTTGTAGCATTGTACATGGTTGATGTAGAAACCATTAAAACTGTCAACTATCTTCAAAGCTACTTGAGGAGGTCTTCATTTTTGACTTTATATTCTCCTTTGACTTAATTAATGATCAACTAAGAATCTCTATATGCTTCTAAATATTTTACCTCCAGCTATTTTGCTATCTTTAAATCAATCATCAAAGTGTTGTATTTTGTAACATTGTTGGAATATGATTATGTCAATGAATATGCTCGAGGGATGATATGATTTTGATGAGTATCATATATTACATATTTATAGACTCAATATTATCTATTTTTATATGTAAATAATCCTACTCGGATAATTTTAGTGTGTTTTCCAGGTTAAACATATTCCTACAAGGAGATGGCTTAAACACAGATACGGATTACGAAACCAAGTCCAGAAAAGAGCTAAAAATGAATAAAGCGTTAAGATCATGAAGTTGCAAAAAACCAAAGTCCATTATAGTTATTTAAAGAGAAAAGACCAGTGGTGTATGCGGAAGAAAACAGAAACCAAGATTTTACCGCCAATTGGTGGCATTTGGCGCCATTTGGCAGCAAGGTGGGACCCCCAAATGCTTATACTTTTATAGGATCTTCTATGTAATTTTGTAGCAAGTTATACTAAGATTAGGGTTTGGTACATCGAAACATATATATTGGCCATGTCCTTGCAACCCAGAGTTTTTTATGTAAATTTGTAATCTTGGCTATCAATAAAGATTAGGGTTTTGCCAAAGGGTGACGACCGCCATACCGCACTCCAAAGGTGACTTCATTGTCCAGAAGTGCTTTCTAGTGAGTAGAGATATTTTTCTTAGCTGTTTAGATAGATTTACTCATTTTCTAGTATAGATTTCTCTTACTTTTTACGAAAATAGAATTTTCATGGCTTTCATAAATAAATATAAGTTTTTGATAATAATTAATTTGCATTAACCTTATGATAAAGATGAAATTAGTTTAATAGATCTAACATGGATTTATCGCATCTTATTCCTAAAAGAAATAAAGTCAAAATTTTTCTATAAATAAAATAAAGATAGATTTTGTAAATCATAATTTTTTGATAGATTATACTTAATTCATATTTTGATAATCTATACTTAGATGAGATTTGGAATTCAAATTCTTTATTTTTATATATAAAATTATTAACAACATTTTTCTATAAATAAATTTAAGAGAATAAACTTGTAAATCTAATTTCTTTGATAGATTATACTTACGTTTGGTATTGTGATAGTCTATACTTAGATTAAGGTTTGAAACTTATTTCTTTGCTTTTATTTATAAAATTATCTACTAGATATAATTTGTTTTCTAAGAAAGATATTATTTTTGATGATCTATACTTGCACGTCCCTTGATAGGTCATACTAAGGGGCTCTTAATTAAAATCGAATTAAAAACATCACCTTTTTAATGTGTTACTTGATCGTGCATAATTAAAAAGTTTGAATGAAAGAGATAATTCATTGTTAGGCTATTATTATAATAGATTCAAAATCTTAGGCTAAATTTTAGGAACTTAAAACTAGTTTTCTCAATTTAGAATCTCATAGTTAACTTGATAGAACTAAAGAATTTGTAAAATAGCAAAACACTCTAGATCTCTGTGGGACAATATGTTTGCACTACAACCGACATTGTGCACTTGCAGTAAATTATTCACATCAAGTTTTTAGAGTCGTTGTCAGGGGAGTTTCTAGAGGGGCACACCATTTTTCCTAGTAAGTTTAGTTTTCCTAGTGAGCCCACCCTCTCTTTCAAAAAGAGAGGGCTTTTCCTAGTGAGCACACTCTAAATTCCCTCCCCTGTCCTTCCTTTTCCTTCCCTAAACCGCTCTTCTCTCTCCATCTTCGTCCTCCTCTGGACTCTTAGGTTCTAGGGCTAGGGTTTAGCAGCGACGCACCGATGAACAACCGTCGCAGAACACCGTCAACATCATCGACACCACCGCTATCCCTGCCCAGGTCATCCGAGAGAAGATCCTTGAGCGTGGCCGCATGCTCGAGAACGAGCAGATGTTCCGTGAGGTTGGCGAATGCTGGCCTGTGGTGATCCCTGAAGAGGAGCTCCGGATGAGCATTCCTAGTACAAAGGTGAGAATTTCTTCTCAATCACTCATTCTTATTTTTTTTGTTTTTTGTTTTTGGGTTTCTAATGTGTAGGACATTTCGTCGAACAATTTGTTAACGTAAGATTTTATTTGAGAACTGCTCGATTAAAAGGTGGTTTCTGCATAGAACACAGTAGAATTTTGGTTTTGACATAAAGCACGACTGAATTAGAAAATAGTGTTAGCTAATTAGCTTGTATTATTTAAAGAATTCTAGTTAAAATAAGATTAACAAAGGTGGCAAAATTTTGAGCTTTTTGATCTTATTTTTGTTTGTTTGTTTCTCCTAAAGGATTTTGTCGAGCAATTGGTGTGTACGGAGGTTTTTTTATAATTGTATTATGAAAAGGTGATTTTTTACGTGAAGGATTGTATGCAAGTGTATTTGAGTTTGCAAGTTAGATGTTAGTAAAGGTCAAGAGTAGCTGGACTACAGTTTCTGGAGATATTGTGATATTGTAGTAGGTGTAGACATGAAGAATTACTGAATTAAAAACTAAAATGAACTTATTATTGCAGCATAATTAGAGAATTCAAGCACACAACTATTAATTAAATAACAAAAGTAACCATAGTGGGATTGTATTCTCCTGTATTTCATTGAAAAGCGATTAATGAAATAGTTAACTTACATATAAAGTAGTTATGTATGCTACTAAGAGTGGACTAATTAGTACAAGAAAAACAAAAGCTACAAAAGAAAACTATTATTTAACTCCATACAAATACAAAAATTGGGATTTTAGTAATTTTTTTATATTTGTGTAGCTTCGTGCTAAATATTTATGATTATCTACTTGCAGGGGTTAAGGAATCAATATTAGTAAAGTCCCCTATTGCTGAGGATCTGGTAGGTTCACAAAGACTTATTGATATACCAATACTCTATTATGGTATCAAAATGTTTGGAGACTTGTAGACATTGGATCATTTTCTTTTAGGGTTAGGGTTGTAATGGTATTCTAATTGTGTTTGTCATTATGGCTTGAGTGCAACCCTAGAAACAAGCCGCGCTAGAAGCACCCGATACTATCAGAACGACTCGAACCAGGTGTCACCCCCTAGGAAGATACAAGGCCAATAAATCATGAATAAAGTTTAGGGGCAATTGAGTGCAAATATTTCGTATTTTGTAATCGTCTTAAAACTTATGATGAACGTCTAATGTATTTTCTTTTTATGGTTTTATTATGTTTCGTGGTTTATATTCTCCATTTTCGTCGAGTGCGACACAAGTCAAATATTTCTGTTTTGTATGATGTTCTAGGAAATAATATACGGAAATGAACTTTTTTGTAATCATCGTAGACTTTGTGATGAACTTATTTTGTATTTGCTTTTCTATGAATATTATTATGATTTGAAGATATCTAGACTGACTTGAAGTTATTTAAGTAAGAATTGCATTTATTATATGTTAAATAACTTATTATGTTTTAGTTTAACTTGATAATGACAACCAATTTACATCCAGGATTTTTAATCTACTGTTCGGGGTGTACACCCCGGACAAAATAGCAACTGTCTGGACTAGAAGTTTGGACAGTGGACTACTGTTCGCACTTCCAGTCCAGACAAACAAAACCTTATCTGGACTGGAAGTCTGGACAATGCTCCGGACTGTCAGTCCAGAGTGAGTTTTTCTTTAGGTTCATAACATCTATCAATTTGCACTGTTTCTAGATTTTTTGAGTAAATAAAGGCCTAATAAAGTCAATTTTAAAATTTAGTTTGTGAGATAATTTAATATAAGAAAAGATTTGATAGAATAATAGTAGGTTTTAGGTTTTTTTGGTGAACTGAACTACAGCTTGAGAAGAGGAGAAAAGAGATTGAAGATAGGGGTATTCCAGTCAAAAAAAATTGATGGCAAGCTTGTAATATGGCGAGCTTGTAATATAAAGTCAAATTTTTAATCTTCTCAATCTAGAATCTCATAATTAATTTGATAGAATTAAAAAATTAGTAAGATAGCAAAACACCCTAGATCTCTGTGGGATGACATATTTACGCTATAACCTATATAGTACGCTTGCAGTAAATTATTCACATCAAGTTTTTGGCACTATTGTCAGAGATCGACGGTGCTTTCTTACTTTTTCTAAATATTTTACTGGTTAACAGTGTGTATTGAGTGTGCGGAGACTAGAAAGTGCAGATATATGAAGGTAAAAGAGATCAGAAGAGCTTCATAGTTGCGTAGTACAAATCAGAGAAACAATCTCACTGGTTTTGCAGCTAATTGGTAGGAAGAACCGCCAAATAGAGTAGCCCAGGTGATTTCTCCTCGCAATTTCTCTCTAGGTCTGTGTTTTGAGTCTCTGCTTCTGTTAAAAAAATAAAAAATAGTAGAAACAGTAGGACATCATATTTCTTTCTTTGATCATATTTCTTCCACCATTTCATCTTCACCACACCCCACTTCTTGCATTAGTTTAAAAAACTCACACATCCACTCACGGTCCTGGTTCATGCCATATTGGACCCATGAACAATTTGGTCGACTAGTGAGATCAGATTTGTTCATGGGAGATAAGATGGAGCAACTGATCCCAATCCTTCAGGATCGATATTACCCATTGCGCACATCACTCCTATCAAGCATAAACCTTCCACACGCAGCGGGTAATCACTATAAACTGAAACCGCAGTACTTCAGCATCTTCCTAAATTCACTAGTTCTAATTCTGAGGATGTATATCTCTTTATCAGTAAATTTTAGGAAGTGTACGGTGATGATTAAACTGCAACACTTGTCAGAAGATGCAATTAAGCTCTGCTTCATTCCATTCGATATCAAGGATAACGCCAAGAAGTGATTGTACAATAACCTTACTGATTCAATCATTACTTAGAATGAATTCATTACTATTTTTCTCAAGAAGTATTATCCCACGCACAAGACGACAAAAATTCAAAATCAAATTAATCAATTTCGTCAAGTGCTAAGAGAATCTTTCTAGAAATACTTGGAATGATTCAAAGATTTGTTAGCTCAGTGCCCCCACCATGTGATAGAAAGTGGTAGTTGTGTCAAATCATGTACGAAGGACATGATTATACATCCAAAACTCTTCTTGAGTCTATGTGTCAGGGAGAGTTCATGAGAATGTATGAGGATGAAGCATCAGATTTCATGGAGGACCTATCATGGAAAACTATACAATGGGAGAGTCCCACTAAGAAACCCAACGCATCAACTTCTACACTAAAGGGTGGGATTCATAGCATCGACAGCTCGGTAGCTACCGAAGCTAAGCGTGTAGTCCTAATGCAGAGAATTGAGGTATTGGAAACTCCTAGTGCTCTACTAGTGGGTCAAGTCAACAAATACAAGGTCCTACATGCTTTAATTGCAGAACTCCAAATCACGTTATGGAGCAATATCCATTGTTAGTAAATTCCATAGGTCCGACACTTGAGCAGGTAGATGCCATATATCCAAGACCCATGAATAATCCATATACTTTTACATTCAATCCTGGCTGGAGGAACCATCCAAATCTCTCATGGGGGTAAGAACAATATCCGGAAGCCCCCAACCCTAACATGCAACCTCCAGCTAATGGTCATGTCCCAAGACCAAATGTAGGTACATATCAATACCCAAACACTTCAAATCAAGGGAACAACTAGAACAGATCACCTGCACACAATCAATCACATCACAACAGTGTCTAACAATGATCAAGAAAAGCAAATCCAGTTACTTGAGAAGAGCGTTGAAAATCTTCTCAAATCTTCGTAAATCTCATAAAAGTGTCAAATGATATTATTCAAAGAACAGATCAGCATCTTTTCACGAACTCTCAAGCTATTAAGAACTTAGAGCAGCATGTTGGACAATTAGCAAGTCAAATGAGTGAATATGGTAAGAGTACTTTCCCAATTCCACCCTTAACAAACCTTGACATAAGTTCCTCTAACTCCAATCAGTCATATGTCAACCAAGTTAATGCCATTATTATGCTTTGCTCTAGCAAACTAGTTGACAATCATGTAGCCATACCACCTAATTCAACTCCTAGTGTACAATAAGCTACACTCACTAATTCCACGATTCCATCATCACCCCATACTTCACCATCATCGTCACATCATCCCATGATCCACCCACTATCATAATAGAGGAGTCTGACCCCTCTAGATCTGATCTCCTTTTGATCATACTTATAAACTAAGGGCTCCTTATCCAAATCGAGTAAAGAAAAATTCTCCTCAGGTTGAGCACATCCTTGAGTTATTCAAGCAAATTAAGGTCAATGTTTCTCTTCTCGATGCAATCCAGCAAGCACCTGCTTATGCAAAATTCTTAAAGAATTTATGCATGAAGAAGAAAACAATAAATATTCCAAAGAAAGTCTTCTTACCTGCTAATATCTCTAGCATCCTTTCTCAGTCTGTACCTATGAAGTACAAAGACTCTGAAAGTCCTACTGTCTCCTGCACCATAGGAACTACAGTGATTGAAAGGACTCTACTAGATTTAGGAGCAAGTGTCAACTTGCTTCCTTATTCAGTGTACCAGCAGTTAGGATTGGGAGAGTTGAGACCTACAAAGATTACGTTACAGCTAGTTGATAGGTCTGTGAAGAAGCCTATGGAAGAGATTGAGGATGTTTTTATTAAGATTGGAGAGTTTATTTTCCTAGTCGATTTCATAGTTCTCGAGACTCAACCTATAGTGGATCTACAATATTATATTCCAGTTATTTGGGACGTCCAATCCTGGCCACTTCTATTACTGTTATTAATTGCCGGAGTGGATCGATGAGACTTTCCTTAAGAAACATGACACTTGAGTTGAACATATTCAATCTAGGGCACCAACCAAGTGATCCACATGATGAGCCCCTAGAGGTGAATATGATTAAAGGATTGTCCAGTGAGCACCAAGAGGAGGAATTCTTTGATGAGCTAGATGGTTCAGTTGATGAGAGTTTATTTTTAGATATGCTCGATGAGTCATCAATTATGTACCTTCCAGATGATGGGAACTTCCACCTGAGCTATTAATGACTGAACCATGAGTTTAGTTACGACCATATATTGAGTGTTTACCTAAGCTTGAGATGAAGACCCTTCTATGTCATCTCAAGTACGCTTTTTTGGGTGAACACGACACACTATCAGTCATTATCTCTGCATATTTGACTGAAGCTCAGGAGGAAGCACTCATATCAGTGTTGAAAGTATATAGAGAAGCTATAGGCTGGAGTATGACTAATATAAAGGGAATTAGTCCATCTATAGTGTAGCATAGAATTCATTTACTGGATAATGTACGACCTACAAGAGATCCGCAGCGTAGGTTGAATCTACTAATGAAAGTAGATGTGAAAAAGGATATTCTTGAGTGTCTTGACAGTGGAATCATCTATTCTATCTCTGATAGTTCATGGGTGACCCCGGTTCAAGTAGTGCCTAAGAAGTTCGGAATCACTGTAGTCAAGAATGATGCAAATGAGTTTATCCTGATGCGCATGCAGACGAGATGTTGAATCTGTATCGATTATAGGAAGGTAAATGCTGCAACTATGAAGGACCACTTCCCCTTGCTTTTTTTGATCAGATATTGGAACAGTTGGCCGGACATGAGTCCTATTATTTCTTAGATAGATACTTTGGCTACAACCAAATTCCCATCACTCCAGAAGATCAGGGAAAGACCACGTTCACATGTCTATTTGGCTCCATTGCATATAGATGCATGCCCTTTGGATTATGCTATGCACCCCACATTCCAAATGTGCATGGTGAGTATTTTCTTCGACATGGTTGAACAATTTCTCGAAATCTAAATGGATGATTTCTCCATCTTTGGAGATTCATTCAAAGAGTGTCTACATCACTTAGAATTAGTTATCACGTGTTATCATGAGAAACACTTGACACTCAATTGGGAAAAATATCATTTCATGGTAAAAAAATGGCATAGTGCTATGGCATGTCATCTCGAAGGGTGATATGAGATTGGCAAAGCCAAGGTGGACCTCATCATGAATCTTCCACCTCCACGATGAGTGAAAAATATATGATCCATCCTTAGCCATGCTAGATTCTACGGAAGATTTATCAAAGACTTTAGCAAAATTGTTAGGACTTGGACACATCTACTGATCAAGGATGTGCCATTCAATTTCACACTCGATTATCTTAGAGCATTTGAGTAGTTCAAGAAGGTGCTTACTACCACTTCTATCATTCATGCACCAGTCTGGAGTCTGCCTTTTAAGCTTATGTGTGACGCATATGATTATGTTATAGGTATTGTCTTTATACAACGTATTGATAAGCAGCCACACGTGATTTACTATTCAAATAGGACACGCAATGACACCCAGTTGAACTACTCTACCACAGCGAAAAAGCTTATGGTAGTCGTCTTTGTGCTTGAAAAGTTTTGTTCCTACTTGATTAAATCACGGATTATAGTATACACTGATCAGGCTGCTTTGAAATATCTATTGACCAAGAAAGATGCAAAAGTAAATCTCATTCGATGGATCCTCTTGTTATAAGAGTTTGATCTTGAAATTTTAGACAAGAAAGGTATTGATAATCTAGTAGCTGATACTTGTCTCGCCTGCCCAATGTTCCAAATAATTCTTACTCCATACACGAATCATTTCCTGATGAGCAATTGCTTGCATTAGTGCATGAACCATGGTTTGCTGACATTGTGAACTATTTTTTGACCAAAGAGATTCCATCCCATTGGTCCAAGCAAGACCAATATAGATTCTTCTCCTAAGTAAAATACTTTAATTGGGATGAACCATATCTATTCAGTTGTTATCCAGACTAGATCATACGTCGATGCATACGGATGATGTGATACAAAGTGTCCTCTTTTTTTGTCTTGATCTTGCTTGTGCAGGACATTTTAGTCCCAGGAAAATAGCTGAAAAGGTGATGCAGAGTGGCTTTTATTGGCTAACTCTTTTCAGAGACGCTGTGGAATATTGCAAACCATGCACACGATATCAATTCATGGACAAAATTTCACATTGCAATATGATACCTCTACAACCTATTCTTGAGGTCAAGATATTCGATGTATGGGGTATAGAATTTATGGGACCATTACCTAACTCATTTGGAAACTAATACATATTGGTCGCTATCGATTATGTTTCCAAATAGGTAGAGACAATTGCCACAAAATCGAATGACAACAAAGTTGTTGTCAAGTTCTTGAAAGAGAATATCTTTCAACGATGTGGCATTCCTCAAGCTATCATTAGTGATAATGGTACCAATTTTACTAACCGGTCATTTGAGGTGCTCATGCAAAAATATTTCACTACCCACAAGTTAGCTACACAATATTATCCACAAATAGTGGGCAAGTGGAAAGTTTGCAATTGTCAAATAAAACTAATTTTGGAGAAGACAGTGCAATACAATAGAAAAGATTGGTCATATAAACTATCAGATATATTATGGGCTTACCGTACTGCTTACAAGACCAATCTAGGCATGTCACCCTATTAGATGATATTTAGAAAAGTGTGTCATTTGCTGGTGGAGTTTGAGCATAAAGCTTTATGGGCCGTTAAAGTCCTTAACTATGAGCACGAAAAAGCTGACGAGCAGCGGAGCCTACAGCTTAATGAGCTAGATGAGATTAGAAAAGATGCATATGAGAATGCAAAGATTTATAAAGAGAAAACTAAAGTATTTCATGATAATACGATTATTCGCAAGTCATTTACACCAGAGCAGAAATTTCTCTTATATAATTTGAGGTTAGATTTATTCTCAAAAAAATTGAGGTCACGATGGAATGGACCATACATAATACGGGTCGTGCACCATCATGGTGCCATTTATTTAAGTAAAACCAATTTTAGAGACTCAAGCGAGCAATAATACAGAGATCATGATACTTCACGACCCAATCTATGCGTAGGAGCATGTATTTATATGTATATTAGAGTGTATATTATGTATATTGTATATTTCTAACATGATATAGGATAGAATGAGAAGTGTGAGGGCTGAAAAGCAAAATTGAAGAAAGTAGAGGGCTAAAACTCAAAAATTTGCATTCCTATAAATTCACCCAAACCAACCCCATCATCCCTCATCTTTCCAAAAAACCCCATTTCCCTCTCTCTTCCTTCTTTCAGATCCGTAGAGATTTCCTAGTTTGAGCTCAACTCAAAGGTGACTAGCAGGCAACTCTTCTCCTTAGTTTCCTTCTCCCAGCAGCCATGCCCCAGATCCTTTACTGTTGCCACCAATTAGCAGCATTCACCGCCAATTAGTGGCAAAAGGGAAGCTTCACCCCCTGAGAATTCAAGGGAGATATTGTTCTAGATCTCCTATTTATTGATTAATTTTACACAAATATTTTGTGGTCTCTGAAATAGTCAAATGGCACCGTTTGTTTGCAAGAAATATTTTGGTGAGATTTTTACTGTTTTTTGGGTATTTTTCTTGTCCACATAGAAACTTTGGGATGGAATTACTTATTGTACATGTCCGCATCATTTTATATCCCGAAGTTAGTTGAAAAGTTTTATGTGAGTTTTGCAAAATCCGATATTTCGGATGATCGCAAAATAATTAAACTCCACTGTCATGGAGAAAATCATAATCTGCATGCAGTGACCATCTCTGCATCTACTGGTATCTTTCTTCATTCTAGAAATCAAATCTCGTATGTGATTGAGGAATATCTTACACGGATGGGTCCCTATTGCACATTGACACATGAAAGAGGAATCAGCGGCAAAATACTTTATCATAATGTACACGCGACTTGCTGCTGTTCAACACCAATGTAATGAGGATTACACACATGTCTTCATTTTACACACCCACGTTACATATTTTTGGTTGCATCATACATAAGGATACTCGTTTTTGTATGTGCACACAATTAGTTGACACCATTATAGATGCTAAAATGCGGTCGAGAACTATTTTTCCTATACCATGTCTGATTACACAATTATGTTGCAGATTTATATCTGATACAGAATTTAATGCATATGCATCCTCATGTGTGTCTATTGCCATGGAGCACATATCGGTGACATATCATGCTTCTGTTTCAGAGGATTGGAATAGAAACATGGTTGAAAAAATATATATGCTATTGATTTAATACAAGAGGAGGAGGATGACACTTTCTTTGACCAATACTTGCCAGCGAATCCCACTGCGCAGATAAATATTATCTGGTATTGTCTTGAAAAAATATGGCGTCGATTGAAACAAATTAATCAAGGAGGGAGTTCTACTGCACGTGCACGTCGTACACCCGGTGAATCAAGTAAGAGGCAGGAAGGATGCACCAATGATTTGTGTATGAAGGCATACACAAGTTGAAGTATGGGAAAATAGTTAGAACATTTTTGTGTTTTTCTATGATCTTTAATTTTTTTTCTAGGATTTTTATTTTATTTTTATATTTTTGGTTTTTTTTTTTAATTTTACACTTTGGGTAGTCTTTGGTAAGTAAAAAAAGAGAAAAAAAATTTGAAAAAAGTTTAAAAAATAAAAAATATTTTCTTCAATAAAACAAGTTAATTGCAAATAAAAGAGTAAATTTATATTTGAAATTTGATAGGAGAGTAGATTGGATAATATATTTAGAATTTTATGAAAAAAATAAAAATCTAAAAAATAAATACCACTAATAGTAATTTTAAGGTAACTGTATATCTATTTTTCACTTCACAATAGTTTATTAGGTTAAGGATAAAAATAATAATAATTGAGTAGTCTTTTCTCTCTAAATAAAAAAAAAGAAAAAAAAGAATAAAGAGGTGAGCCTGGTATTTAAGGCAATGATCCTTTAGAAATAAAATAAAAATTAGGGTATGATCCGAGTAATCGGGTATTTGCGCCTAAGAATGTATGAATCTTCACATGAAAGGTGAAATATTCATAAAAAAGAAAAAATAAAATTAAAAAATTTTAGAGAGAAGAGATGAATCATGAGTTAGAGTTTCAATTCCAAACCCGAAGTAGACTATCATACGTACGCATAGATGTATAGGAGCCAATGAATTATTTATTAGTGTGTATTGAAAGAAAGGATTTGAGTTTTTGATTAAAATGATAGGTGTATTTGATATGATGCTTGACTTGAAAACTAATAATCTAAATGTGTTCTTGAATTTGTATATTAGTGACTAATTGTAAAAAATATCAAAAAAGTTTTGTCTTTCCTTTACATAAAATTTTTGTTTTTCTTAATTTTTTAATTATCCATATTTTTCTTTTCTTTTTTCCTTAATGTACCTTCCCCATGAATTTTTTTGGTATATTCACTGCAACTCTCACAAGACACAACTCGTCTACATTAGGGTAACCAAGGGGTTTAACGGCTTGTTGCACACGTTAAGTGCAATCGCGATTCTTGCGAAAGTGAAAAGATTTTTTTTCTTTTTAGGTCTAGGTTTTGCTTGAGAACTAGCAAAAAATAGGTGTGGGGTGTGATAAATATCATATATTGTATATTTATAACCTCCCTATTATATATTTTTGTATGAAAATAATACTATTCGTGTCTTTTTAGTGTGTTTTAAAGGTTAGACCTATTTCTACAAGGAGATGGTTTGAACTTAGAGATGGATAAGGAAACCATGTACAGAAAAGAGCTAAAAGTCAATAAACCTACAAGATCATGAAGTTGTAGAGAACCAAAGTCCATTATAGTCATTCAGATCAAAGGAAAAATTCCAGAGGCTCAAACATAAGAAAACAAAAACCAAGTGTTCACTCTTTTGCCGCCAATTGGCAGCATTTACCACCATTTGGTGGCAAGGTGGGACCCCCAAATGCTTATAATTTTACAGAGTCTTCTATGTTATTTTTTAGTTACCCAGTTATACTTAGATTAGGGTTTGGTTCTTCAATACCTATATATTGACCATGTCCTTGTAAGCTAGGGTTTTTTATGTAATTTTGTGATCTTGCTTATTAATAAAAATTAGAATTTTGCTGAAGGGGTGATAGTCATCATATTATGCTCCAGAGGTGACTCCATTATCCAGAAGTGCTTTCAAATGAGTAGAGGTATTTTTCTTAGCCATTTAGATAAATTTAATTTCTTTCTAATATAGACTTCTCTTTCTTTCTAGGAAAATAGAATTTTCATGGATTTCATAAATAAATATATATTTTTAATAATTAGTAGCATGAGTAACTAATTTGCATTAGCCCTGAGATGTAGATGAAATTAGTTTAATAGATGTAACATAGATTTATCTCATCTTTTTCCTAAAAAGAAATCAAGTCATGATTTTTCTATAAATAAAATAAAGATAGATTTCATAAATCATAATTTTTTGATATATTATGTTTAATTCATATTTTGATAATCTATACTTAGATTAGATTTAAAATTCATATTTTTATTTTTATTTTTATTTATAGAATTATTAACAAGATGTTCTTATAAATAAATTGAAAAGAATAAGCTTGTAAATTCAATTTCTTTGATAGATTATACTTAAGTTTAGCCTTTTGATAGTTTATGCTTAGATTAGGGTTTGGAGTTTGTTTCTTTGCTGTTATTTATAAGATTATCTACTAGATATAATTTGTTTTTTTTAAGAAAGAGGCTATTTTTAATGATGTATAATTCCACGTCACTTGATAGGTCATACTTACGGGCTCTTAATTAAAATCGAATTAAAAAGATCACCTTTTTAATGTGTTAACTTGATCGTGCATAATTAAAAAGTTAGGAAGAAAGAAATAATTCATTATTAGGATATTATTCTAATGAAATCAAAATCCTAAGCTAAATTTTAGGAATTTAAAACTAATCTTCTCAATCTAGAATCTCATAATTAATTTGATAGAATTAAAAAATTAGCAAGATAACAAAACACTCTAGATCTCTGTGGACGACCTGTTTACACTACAATCGATACTGTGCGCTTACAGTAAATTATTCACATCAGATTTCGAGGGGAGATAAGGACAACCCCTCTCCTAATACTATATTTCATTTTGGTCCCATTCTGGGGGTACCATCAAATAATAATTGTTAAACTTCGTTTGAAATGATATTTGCTTTAGTAGTTTCATGTGGAGTGTTTTCTTTTGGAATTGCACTTTCTTACACTATTTCATTCGGAATACCTTCATATAATTTCGAGGATTCTGGAATTGGGTGCTCAGCTAAAAATTCAGCCATAGCTTGAGTCTTGATTGATTTCTACGGGATAAAGTACATATCATATTGGGATAGCATTATAGCCCATGATAATTTTGAATTTAGTGACTCTAGTTTGGTCATTAATATCCTCAATGGGTTAACCCTCAATATAACATGGATAGTTTGCCCCACTAAATAATGTCGCATTTTCTGTACTGCAAACACTAATGCAAGATATTCTTTTTTCATTAGGTTATATCGATGTTTAGCTCCAGCCATCGTTCTACCTAGATAATAGATAGCTTGTTCATATCCCAAGTCAATCTTCTGGGCTAACAAACCTTCCAAAGAATGGTCCATGGCTCTCACATATAACAGTCAAGGTACTTCTGAAGTTGGAACTACAAGGAGTGGTGGTTTAATAAGATATTCTTTGACTTTTTTTTTAAAGGCATGTTGACAAGCATCATCCCAAATGAATGATATTCTCTTCTCCATCAACTGTGTGAATGCCTAATATGTCATAGACAAATTTGATATGAATTTGTGGATACATGCTAACCTTCCCTATAATCCTCTCAATTCTTTGAGATATTTTGGTGGTTGCATATGTTGAATTGATTTAACCTTATCTAGGTCAAGATGAATTCCTTGGGATGTGACCACAAATCTAAGACATTTTTCTACTAGAGACTTCCAAAAAAACTCGGTTGGATTCATTTTAAGTTAGTGTTTTCGCATTAGAACAAATACCATTCTCAAATCTTGAAGATAACTTTATTTGCTTTTGCTTTTGATAGCTAAGTCATTAACATAATATTCCACTGTCTTTTGGAGATCCTCTTAGAATATGGTATTCATGGAACGTTGATATGTAGTATCGACATTTTTTGGACTGAAAGGCATAACCATGTAACAATATACCTCTAGTGGTATTCGAAAAGACATATACTTTTCATTATCAGGATAAATTTTAATTTGATTGTATCCTAAAAACTTATCCATGAATGTTCGAAGCTGCAAGTATTATCAATCATGACATCTATGATAAGTAATGGAAATTCATCTTTCAAACATGCTTCGTTCAAGTCTCTGAAGTCGATGCAAACTCTAATTTTTCCTTTCTTTTTAGTCACAGGGACTATATTTTCTACCTAATCAAGGTGTTTCTCTTCACGAATGAAGTCTGATTCGATAAACTTTTTTTATTTCAATTTTGATGACTTTCACTATTTCAAGACGTAACCTTTGTTGTTGTTATTTAACTAGTTTCACGTCTTGTTGAATATTCAGCTTGTGCATTGCCACTTGTGGATCTAGCCCTAACATATCTTCATAATTGCAGACAAAGACATTAATGTGTTCTCGAATGAGAGTAATTAGCTCTTCTTTCTCATTAGGAGATAAATTTTTACTTATAAATATGGATTTGGAATTGACGCAGTTCAATCTTCTATTGGAGGATCACATTGTTCAAATTGAACTTTCCATTTCATATTTAAATGTTTTGCCCAAGAATAGTCATTGATTAGTGGCAATTCTTCATCTTTTTCTTTCGATGGATGATTATGTTGGGCTTTTTTTTTCAGAATTTGTTTCTGAAAGAAGTTCAGATGTTGTGATATATCCCAATCCCATATCAGTTTTATTTTAATAAATTAGAATTTTTCCTTTTGGAACAAAGGGTTAAGGCGTTGTTCTTCTTTCTTTTCTAAAGTTTAATCTCCTACCTTTGGCTAGGTCATATCCCATTTTTCTTATCATTTTATCGGTGTTTTTATTATAATGGAAGAACTCGGGATTTTCTAGTTCCTCCTCAGAATCTTCATAACTTTTATACTGTTTATTTTTCCAATAAGATAGATTTTTACCTTTATATTTGGGAGGAACTTCTAAGATCGCTTCGCTTGCATCTCCATCATTATCACTTTGTACATTTAAGGATGAGCGAATGGGTGCTTGGAATGATAATAAGAAATATATTTTATCTAGTTGATCGCTAACAACATGAGTACTTGTACTTGAAGGTTCAAAATCAATGCCAGAGGAATAAGCTAATTCTACATTCTCATTGATAACCCATTCGCCATCAACATTGGCGGTGTCATTTACATTTAGGCTTTCAAGTCTTATTACAATTAGGCCTATGCCCCTATCTTCTTCATCTTTGAATCCCAAATCTGAGTCAGCTTCATTGCCAATGTTTGACTCATGTGGGGTAGGTTTCTCTGTTGCCTCTAAAGTATCTTTATAGAGAAGTGCATCCATGAAGTAATTTTCAACCTCTGTAAATGGTTGCTTCTCTGCTGTCTTGGTCTTCACTTTCCCTTCTTTATCTACATAGTTCATGCACTGATGAAGTGTAGAAGGAACAATGAGGTTGAGGTGGACCTGATTATGCTTGGAAAGTATAAAAATTTTTATTTATTTTGTATAAGCATAATCCAATTTTGTTGATTAATACAAGAAATTAATGAAAAAATATTTTTATTAATCAAATTCCTTAGTATAATATTTTCCTATTATTTTCTAATGTTTTTGTAGAGTTTTATATACATGAAAATCAAAATATCGAAGCATATCTCAACTATCAGCTCAGAACCATATATTTTCAAGAATGACTATCGACAGCAACAGCTTGTTGTCTACAGCCATCGACTGAAAGTCATGCCGAGAGTAGCCATCGATAGGTGTGTTGAAGAGTGCAGCCACAAACTTAATTTCTAGAGATTTTTTTAGAATAATTAAAAGTTTTCTTATAAATAGAATTCCTATTACGTTTTATAAGATTATAAATAGCCAATGAATCTCAAGTTTTGTAATGCTTAACAATGTTTGAGAAAGAATAATATAAAGTTTTAGATTAATGATTTAGCTTTTGTACTCGTTTATAGAAATTAATAAAAGAATTATTTTTCTTTTTATTCATAAATATGATGAGTATGAGTGACTAAATTCTTGAGTTGGATCCGATGGAATAACAAATTCTAGGTGACTTACTGGTATGTATTCTTATATGCTTATGAATTTTAATTGTTTTATGTGGAATTGATATTTTAATTATTTTATGTGAAATTGATATTATTGAATCAGCTATTTTTGAAATGATTAAATATGATTTTGAGTCTTTGATGATTATTAGTTTGACAGTATATTCGTTACTTAGATTTTAATATACCGTAGACTCTTTAGGCACCGTGTACGCTTGGACTTTGAATATTTATTTTTATTTTTATTATTCATATTGCAAGCTTAGATAAACTCAAAATTTATTTAAGATTAACTGTGAGAAATTAGTCAAATTATCAAATTTATAACTTTATATATTTTGTACTTAATTGAATTATTTTTCAGTTATAGGAAGACCACATGATCTATGCAATTGAGATAAAAAAAAAAGCATGAATATATTAGTAAATTATCCTATAAGGGAGTTACATCTATCTGACTAACAATTTTAATATAAGTAATTTTTCCATCTTTTAATTTTAGTTTAGTTAATAAAAATTCAATCTTTACTTTTATTTTTAGTTCCGTAATTTATTTTAGTGTCACATAATTAACAAACGATCATCGAGAGAATGATCTTGGTTTATTATCCTTATCTACTTGTTGATTTTGTCCACTTGGGAGTGTACGATTTATATTGCAGTCAAGATTTTGGCATCATTGCGAGGGTTCATACTATTGTGTTATTTTTAGTATAGATTATAGTTCCTACATTAATTTTTGCGATTCTAAGTTTGCATGACCAGTTGGAAGAGAATTTCAAATGGTAAACTAATTCGATCATACTCTGATCCACAACCACTTACAATCTATCAAACACTTCACGACATGAACACTAATACTAATAATAACACCATGGATAACAACAATAATAATAATGTCAAGTTTGGAGGTACAAATGATAATCATAGCCATAATAGAGGCAATGGGAGGATTTTATGAGATTATTTACAACTGATCGGATAACCCAAACTTCATGCATTGCAGTTCCATTGAATATGGGACACTTTGAGATTAAATCTGGAGTAATCTAGCTTTTGCCTAAATTCCATAGGATGGATTCAGAGAGCCCACATTTGCACTTTTGAGAATTCAAAGAAGTTTGCTCTACTATTAAATCTTCAAAATATTACTACAGAACAATTTAAACTTAAACTCTTTTTATTCTCCCTAAAGAATAAAGTAAAGACATGGTTACATATTTTACGTCCCAATTCAATAGGAAGATGGGATGAGATACAAAGAGAATTCTTAAAGAAATTCATTCCTTCACATCAAACAAATTTTATATGAAAGCAAATTCTAAACTTACAATAGAAAGATGATGAACCATTGTTTGAGTGCTGGGATAGATTTAAAGATTTGTTTCTCTCATATCCACATCACGGTTTTGAAATATGGAGACTTGTAAATGCTTTCTATCAAGGATTAAACATTATAACCATGCAATTCATAGAGACTATGTGCAATGATGAATTCTTAAATAAGATTGTTGAGGAAGCATGAGACTATCTTGATTCACTTGTAGAAAATTCACGAGTTTAAGAAACAGAGGATATTTTGAATAGACACCAATTAAAAGATAAACCTCAGAATAGATGTGTACTTCTTAGGTTGGGAGAAACCAAAATATAGCTGCATGATTAATCACTATCACTAAGAAATTTGAAGATTTGCTTGCAAAGAAAATAGAAACAGTTAAAGCAATAGAAAAGTTTTGAAAGTTTATGATATTTGTGAATTGTAAGGACACGTGACTCGTGAATATCCAATACTTCCTACTTGTAGCGAAGTATATAATGAATAAGCTAATGCCTTTAATACTGCTTCTCAACTAGCAAATAACCCATATTCACAAACATATAATCCTGCTTGGAGGAATCATCCAACTCTTTAATGGAAGCAAAACCTTAACAATTCAATAATCAAACCATACCACCCACTAATCCACCTCAACAATACGTTCAACCTACTAATCAACCTTCAATGTACCAACTACCACCAAAGAAAATTTTGAGGATAATTTCTTGCAGATATAATAAAAAATAGATCAGATGATCCAAATGCAACAACAGTTTATTCAGTTACAGCAAACGATTGGTAATTAGAATGCGATGGTCTTCAATGATATTCGCTCACAGATAAGCCACCTGAATTTTGCGTTGCAAATGAGGAAAAAAGATAAGCTAACATCTCAACCAGAGGCCAGTTCTAACAATAAAGTCGAAGGTATAAGTGTTATTACTTCTTTCATTAATAAGGATATACCCGAGATAACTTCTGTGATAAATTTTAGAAGTGATAAAGTGCTTAATGAGTCCATTTCAAAAGACAATACTAAGGAGAAATAGGAATGATTCAACACAACGATCTAAGGAAAATAATTCTAAAGAACCCACTTCTTATGATTATAAACTACTTGTACCATTCATCAAAGATTAAAATCTAAGAATATTAATACATCCTATTCTGTATTTTGGAGATTTTCAAACAAGTACAGATCAATATATATTTGCTGGAAGCAATTAAGTAAGTGCCATAGTATGTAAACTTCTTTAAGGACTTGTGTATCATAAAAAGACATCAAAAAAGTACAGAAGAATGTATTTTTCACAGTGTAGATAAGTGCATTATTTTGTTCTAAAATGCCTCTCAAATATAAGGATCATATATGTCCTATTTTTTTGTGATAGGGCAATACAATATAGAGAAAGTTTTACTAGATTTGGGGGCTAGTGTAAATATTTTACAATTTACGGTTTACCAGCACATAGATCTAGGAGAAGTTAAACCTACACCCATCACACTACAATTAGCTGATAGGTTAGAAAAGCTTCCTAAAGGCATTGTGGAAGATGTTCTAGTGCAAATCGAAAACTTTTTTTGCCTGTGGATTTTATAATTATCAATATTGCACCTGTTAAGAATTCACGTCTTCATATCTCGGTTATTCTCGGATGTCCATTTTTAGATATAGCGAATGCAATTATAAATTATAGAAATTGTGTGGTAAAATTTTCATTTGGAAATATGACCCTTGAACTTAATATTTTTAATGTTTGCAAACAACCAAACATAGATAATGATAAATTGCAAGACATTAATTACATTGAATAAATCCATGATGAAGAAAATATTTTATCATTATGCAGGTCGGATCCTTTGGAGATGGAATTACAATGAATGATGACTTTCTTGAAAATCTCAAATTTGAATATATCAATGAAATTATTAAATATCTAACTGATGCTCAATGTTCAAATATCACATGATGGATTCCAACAAAAGAAGTGTATGAAGAGTTACCTCAAATCACGAAAATTTTAAGACCATCTAACATCCATGCATCGATACTTGAGCTAAAAGCACTATCTGAAAATCTCAAGTATGCATTTTTGGGAAGTAAGGAAATTTTTCCCGGTGGTCCTCTCAGTGCATCTTATTATGAATCAGGAAGACCAACTATTATTGAGGTTGCGAATGTATAAAGGAGCTCTTGGATGGAATATAGCGGACATCAAATGTATGGACCCCTTTATTTGCACACACCGCATTACTTTGAAAGATGGAGCCAAGCCTATTAGGCAAATACAATGAAGACTTAATCTTGCCATGAACAAAGTGGATAAAACTGATGTATTGAAATTACTTGATGTTGGTATCATCTATCCAGTCGCTGATAGTCAGTGGGTAAGTCAAACCCAATTTGTTCCCAAAAAGGTGGGGTAACAATAATTAAAAACGAGAATTGTTAAATGATACACACTCGTACTGCTACGAGCTGGCATATGTGCATCAATTATTGAAAGTTAAACCAAGTAACACACAAAAATCACTTTCCATTCTTATTTCTTGACCAAGTACTTGAAAGAGTTGCTAGGCATGAATTTTATTATTTTCTTGATGCCTTTTCTGGCTATTATCAAATTAAAATTGCTTAAGAGGACCAAGACAAAACAACTTTTACCTGTCTTTTTGGTACTTTTGCTTTTAGAAGTATGTCATTCGAATTATGTAATGCACCAGCAACATTCCAAAGATGTATAATAAGTATTTTCAATAATACGGTGGAAGACTATCTTGAGCTATTTATGGATGATTTCTCTCTATCTGAACATAATTTCGGATCTTGTTTCACTGGATCTATGCTTGAAAGATGTCAACAGACAAATCTACCCCTGAATTAAGAAAAATACCACTTCATTATTACAAAAGGTATTGTGTTAAGCCACATAGTTTCATCTAAAGGGATGGAAGTAGATAAGGCTAAGGTTGAGTCTATTTCCAAAATACCAATGCCTAAAACCGTGAAAGACATCGTTCATTCCTAAGAATTGCAGGTTTCTATAGAAGGTTTATAAAGTATTTTAGTACTATTTCTAGGCTTCTTTCTCACCTTCTTGTGTAAGATGTATAATTTGAATGGACATAGGTATGGCAGACAACCTTCAAAACCCTCAAGGAGATGCTCATCACTGCACCACTAATGTAACCCTCGAATTGGCCACTTCCATCGAAATCATGTGCTATGCAAGAGATTATGCAATTGGAGTTGTACTAGGGCAATGAAAGATAAAAAGCCCTATGTGGTTCACTACGCAAGCAAGACTCTCAATGATGCTCAAAGAAATTATACCACCACAGAGAAGGAGCTTCTAGCTATATCGTTTATATATTTTGGGCTCACATGTAGTTATTTTTATAGATCATTCGGTACTCAAATATCTTTTTATCTAAGAAAGATACAAAGCCATGGTTGATTCAATGGATCTTATTGCTCACAGAATTTGATCTTGAAATCAAAGACAAAAAAGAAATAGAGAACGTGGTTGCAGATCACCTTTCTAGACTGACTTTTGAAAATGATAGCTATGAATTAGGGACTCGTTTCCTGATGAGCAGCTATTTTCAATTACAATAACTCACTAGTATACTAATATCATTAATTTCCTTGTTGCAGAAGAAATGCCAAATAATTCGAGTGCACAGGACAAACGAATTATTATATGAGGTACATCTTTACTTTTTTGACGACCCTTATTTAAATATTGCTTAGATCAAATCATTAGGTATTGTGTGCCCGATGCCCGAGATTCAAAGCATGTGGGGGACACTTTTCATCTAAAAAATGATAACCAAAATACTCCAATGTGGTTTTTATTGGTCTACCATGTTTAGAGATGCATATGAATATTGTAAAATGCAAGTCTTGTCAGTAACTAGGAGCGTTAACCAAGAAGAATGATATGACTTTAACACACATACTTACAATTGAGATATTCAATTGTTGGGGCAATGACTTCATGAGACCATTCCCTATGTCTAAGGGATATGATTATATCTTTGTATCAATAGATTATATCTCTAAATGGGTAGAAATTGCAGCTTGTATAAATAGTGATCAACAAACTATTATTAAATTTTTAAAAGAACACATATTGTCAAGATTTGGAGTTCCTAAAGTGATAATAATTGATGGGAATCGTTGGAGGGCCTAGGACTGCCTTTGTGACGTTCTAGTTCCAGAGCAACGGCGCATCGCGGTAAAGTGCCGGCTCACATTTCTATAACAAAGCCTTTGAAAATTTAATGAAGAAATATCATATCGTGCATAAGATTTCCGTATCACCCACAGTCAAATGAACAAGTTGAGCTAGCTAATTAGGAAATTAAGCAAATATTTGAAAAAAATGGTTAATCTGTCTCGCAAAGATTGATCATTTTGACTAACCTATGCTTTATGGACTTACTATACAGCATACAAAACACCCTTAGGCATGTCTACATATAGATTAGTCTATGAAAAAGCTTGTAATTTTCCTGTAGAGATAGCACATAAAGCATATTGGGAAATTTAATCAGTAAATCTTGATCTCAAATAAACTGACCCATTTCAAAAGCTACAAATAAATAAATTGGAAGAGATAAGATGTGATGCGTATGACAATTCACACATTTCAAAGGCGAAAATGAAAATATGGAACGATCACTGTATCACACGCCATATTTTTCATCCTTCTGACAAGGTATTTCTATATGATTCACATCTTAATGTATTTCGAGAAAATTATGTTCACAGTGGACAGGACCTTTCATAGTTAAAACTATGTATCCACATGGTACAATTGATATTGAGAATCCAAAGAATAGGCATACATTCAAAGTAAATGGGAAATAATTAAAGCACTACTTGGAATTTTCAAAGCACTCGAAGGAATCTCACGATCTAGTAGATCCTCTGACATCTCATTGATATGAATTAAATGAAGATACTATGTATATGTACTAACAATTTTGTTTTCCAGATTGTTACTTCATGAGTACCTAGCCGAGCTAATTTCTAAGCTCTTCTCTCTTAAATTCCTAATTGTTCTTAATTAATTAAACGGATATATCGATTCAATAAGAACAATGTGCATTTTAATTTGGGAGATGGCTTATTGAGATAACCTAGTTTTAATTAATGATTTCAATGATTTTTAGAATTTTTCTTTCCTTACATTTCTTTTTCTTTTAATAAATCTCTAATTGTTATCAACTTTAGAGTTAGGAACTAATTTTTAGTTTAAAAATTTTAGAATTAGGAACTAACAACTAGATATTAGGAATTACCTTAGTTTAGGGACTAATAACAACTAACTAAAAAAAGAACAAAAATAAAAAAAATGTCTTGACGCAATTCTCAACAGATAACCGTCATCAAAGCCACGGATGAAGCTGTTGTCAATGGTAGCTTCTGTAAAGGCAAAAAACATTTCCTGGCCGAGTGCGGCCATCGAAGGCTCCATCGATGCGCCTATCGACAGGTGTTAGTAGAGAGGGGCAGTTATAAATAGACTTTAGAGTTCTTTTTCTCTACAAATAAAATCCTAGTTTCTTTCAATAGCACCCACGCACAAAGATTCCTCCTTTCGATAGCCAAAACTCTTCCCTCGCAATTCTCTTTGAATTTTCATCAATATTCAAGCAAGTAAGTTCTCTCCTCTTTGATTTTTCTTCAATTTGTTCTTGGTAAAGTAGATTTTTGTTTCGAAACCTAGATCTACCATTTATGGACGAATATGAGTAAATCCAAGCTAGATTGGAAGAGTTTAGCAAAGATATGGAGATTTTTGATGAATTTTATGGATTTATTGTCTTGATATGCTAAAATGATAGAAAAAGCAAAATCTCACCTTTTTAACGTTATGAGACGCTTGTATAATTATGATTTATCAAATTCATGCAATAATAATCACAATAAAGTGGAATTTGATAATTTTTTAAAAGAAATTGGGAAAATATGGAATTATGTCAATGAATTTAATTCTAAAAATAATAATAATAATAAATATATAATAAAGTAAACAAGAAAGAAATTAACAAAAAGAAAAATGAAAAATAGAATACTTATATGATTAATTCATGCATAGATTTTTGAAATAATAATTATTCTAAATTATGTATTTATGGCTAATTTTTGTAGAATGGTATCAATGAAGCAGACAATTTATATGAAACCAAGAGTAGAATTCTCTAGCCCATTTTCTCCATAGAGAATTAGAATTGCAAAGGTAAACAAGAAGATTTTGGAGAAGTATGATGATTTCAAGTTTAGGCCCAAACGTTCGGTAGATTATTCAAAATTAAATAAAAAATTGGCCTTCAGAGAACAAATACTAGTCTCAAAGTTGGAAGCATACACAACATATGAATATGCACCAGCATGCAATTAGATATTGCATGAGTTTTATGCTAACTTGCAACGAACAATGAGAGATAAACATGAATACTCTATTGTCAGAGGCAGGGAGATACTGTTCACAAGGGAAGAAAACATAAAGACAATCCATGTACCCAATGTGCCTGAGGAGCACCCATCAATTGTAGATATCTTGAATGAGATACTAAGCAGCTCTAGCCGGTTCAAAGAGTTTTGCAAGAATTTAAGTGATATTATATTCAATGAGAGCTTTTTGAAGGCTGACTATGTCAAGAAGGAATATGTTTTGGTAAGTCTTTATATTAAATATAATATAATATTGTCCTCCGCAACAACGGAACTATATTCAAGAGACGTAGTATTATTAAACATGATTTTGGAAAGGCGCACATTCGATGTCGCATCCATCATATACTTTGCGAGATAGTTCAATACATGAGTCAAGCCCATGAGTGAATCTAGTATCTAAGAACGGCGAAGCCTCACTTAGTTTTGCCTTCTTTAATTACAAAATTTTGCACAAATTATGGAGTTCATCCATCATGAGGTGATACATTTGAACCTCTTAAGCAATCATTTACGGACACCACAGTGCAAAAAAGCGTGAGTGCCCGACACGTATAGCAGGAACAACATGTGCAACAAGGGTAACAAAAAGCTACTGCCCAACCTATCATTCACGGAGAACAAGATTAGAAATGTATCAAACAAGGGCAAGAACAAAGAGATGCTGTATATGATTTACGGGTATGTATTCTTATACATGTAATACCCCAAATCTTATACTACTTGCATTTCTCTTTTAAGTCTGATTGTGCAGAATAAGAACACTGAAATACAATTATCAAATTTATAAAATAATAAATTATTTAAACTAGAAATTTCTTTCTATACACCTCGAAACATAAATAAATTTTTAAGGGCACACCCTTAAATTAAATTGGTGATGTGTTGTCAAAAGGAGAGTGAGACTGGCACTCTAGTTGGGCACGTGCCATTACATAAAAAGCCTAGAGATAAGGCTAGACGATAAAATTACTAAATTGCCCTTGGACATATTTAACCTCATTCTCTCAAAGAGAATTTTGGCAAAAGAGCAAAACAAATTGCTTTCTCTCTAACCCTTAGTTCTTCTGGTTCATGGGAAAAAGAGAAGAGAAAGGGGGGAAAGAGACTTTCTAAATCAAAGGAGGTTAAAGAGACTGGTTAAAGAGACTTTGAGGCAAGTAACACTTTTATTTCTTAGTTCTTGCTCGAGAGTTTCATTTAATTTGTATTGTGTGCATATAATTCCTTTTTAAGAATATTTTTTTGGACCATTTTGGATCTATTAAAATTTGAACAGGTTAGGCTTGGGTTTTGATAATTGTTAATCGATATTGATAATTGAAGATTACAGTGTTCATGTGTTGAAATCACATGGTTCACAAATTTGATTCATAAGAATTGCGTAGTATCAATGCTAAAAGCATTAACCAAATTCTAAAAGTGAAAGGGAAAAAACATATATAGAGTGAAACCTGAAGGTCGCATTTGAGCTTAGTAGAGTCCATAGATTGAATCTCTCTTTGGACACAATGAAATGCAGATCTCTGAAAGTCACATTTTGGTTCTATAATAACTAAAGGTTCAACATCTCTCTAAATAAAGAAAAATGCGAATTTCAGAAGCCTTGGAAATGGCTAAAGGTTGTGTTTAGCCTTAACAGAATTAAGAGATTAATTATCTTCCTAGATACAATGAAATGCGGATCACTGAAGTTCACATTTAAACTAAAAATGTAGATCTTCGTTATCTAGTGAAAACCACGGATAACCTCTTAGGATTACATTTTGTGTTTAAAACATTGAGAACACAAGATTACTCTTTTTCATAACTAGATGTGGGTCTGAATAAGCAAGAATAATTGTTTAAGGGACAAAACAAGGGTCTTTGTCTAGAGGAAATCTGTGCAAACTAACAATATTGCGTTTGAGAAATCCATGAAGACACTACAAGGTTGCGTTTTGGGAAAAATGCAGATCTACCCATGCTTCAAATACAAAGTCGCGTTTAGGTAAATGTGGATCTAGCCATGTAGGATTGCATTGGGGCCCACAAGGCCTTTAAATTTAAAACTTACCAAGTTTAAATAAAAGGCGTGTTTCTAGTTACAAAAGAGGTGTCGTCTTTAATGAAAGTGTGGATCTAGCCCTATTTCAAACTTAGGGTCGCGTTTGAGCCCTGAAGACTTCTAAAACTAAATTTAACACCAGTTAAATGGAAACTCGGATCAACCATCACAAGGAAATCTGTGTTTGTCATCTAAACTCCTGGTTAGAACTGAATATAACTAAATGCAAATCCCAGAAAGTCGTATTTTCATTCTTGAATCTTGAAAGATAGTCATTATCCCTATTAACACCCAAACACGAGTCTTGACATACCACGCAAGCTGGTAAAAACTAAAACGTGAATCAGATGCCATTTCTGTTGTATGAAGCCTAAACACAGATCTCAGCCTATTTACTTTTTGTCATTAATTTCTACATGTTATTACCCTCAAATTGAAGGGGCTATTGTTTGGTGTTGTTAAAAAAAATAAATTATACATGAACACCAATCAAAGTGGTAGTTACATCTCACTTTTATTAATTTTAATGAGTGATTTAAATCCTCATTCAATTGAGAATTAAAGTGGAGGGTTACACTGCATTTTCTCTAAATTAATGAGAGATTTGAATTCTCATTCAAATTTACAATTAAAATGGGAGTTACACCCCATTATCTCTACAGAATGAGAGTTTAAAACCCCATTAAAAAGGAGATTTTAATATGGTCAATTAAACCAATATTAAATCCCCATACTCCTATACAAAGCCTAGAAGGCTAAATGAAAAAAGAACCCTCATGAGATGATCCACACATTTCTATGAGAGGATCCACCTCTAAAACAAGAAGAATTGAGATTATCATCTTATAAAGAGTTATACTCTTTCTTAATCTAGAATTTCTATCTCTTAAAGAGTTCCAACTATTTCTTAATCTAGAGATTTATATCTCTTAAAGAGTTTTAACTCTTTCTTAATCTAGGGATTTCTATCTCTTAAAGAGTTTTATTCTTTCGTTATCAAAACCATTCAAGGCTACTTTAACTCTAAGAGTTCGGTGTTAAAATCATTAATGAGAAATATGATTTTCTCTCACCGCTACATTGGAGAAATTTAGTCTAAAATAACTAACATGTGGATAATCAACTAAAGAGAGATTCACATTTCAAGCCTATAATGGCTAACATATGGATCATTAGCCAAAGAGAGATCATATTCCAAGAAAAAAATTATTATCACGTGGATCGTCGACCAAAAAGAGATCTGCATTTTGAGATAAGAAAATGCTAAAACGCGACCATCATAGGGGTGTGTTTTGCTTCTACAATATCAAGAGATAATCTCTCTAAAAAAAAGAAATGCAAACTTCAAAAGTCTTAAAAATAGTTAAGGAATAAAAATGGGGATTCTAATCCAGAAAGATCTGCGGGGAAGTCCACAAGGTCGTGTTTTGCCTAGAATTTGGACTCAAATGTAAAGATTGCAGTATGGCCCACAAAGGCTCATAAAATCCAAAGATAACTCCATTCAACACAAAAGCGACTCCAGCTAAGAGGCTAAAACACATATCATTAATTAAAGAGAGATTCACGATTTTAGTTAACTTCTGAGCTCATGATTAGAACTAAATATAATACACTCGAACTCCAAAGGGTCGTGTTTTCATTCTAAACTCTTAAAAAATAAAAATTATCCTCATTTACACCCAAATGCGAGTCTAATCAAGCAAGACATACTGCTGAAAGCTAAAATGCAGATTATCTACTATAGCAAAATCCACATCTGATTTTTTATGAGCTCATAATTGAAACTAAGTGCAACCAACACGTGAACCCCAAAAGGTCGCGTTTTTACTTTGGAGTCTGAAGAGGTGAAAATCATCTTCAGTGACACTCAAACGAGGGTCTGAGCATACCATGCGAATTACCAGAAACTGAAACATAGATCTAAAGGCTAAAATCTGCATTTTAGTTACAAATCTAAAGGATTAAAGATGTTAGTTACAAATCCTGGAGATTTAATACAAATCCAACGGATTAAAAAATAGAGAATTAATTCTCAATAAAGGAGGTTATTAATTGGACCATTACATTAATTCAAAAGTCTTCAAAGCTCTATAAATAGTCAGAAACTAGGCTAAGAAAGGGGTTGATCAGTTGATTATATAGCATTACATATTGAGTGAATCATCTCCATTTGAGCACTTGTGCTAATATCTAGAGCTCTTGCAACCAAGAGTTTTACAAATATCGCCAACTAAAAAACTTGTTCAGAGTGTCAACGAAGAGCAGGATCGTCCTCTACGGCTACTATAGAATCCAATATTAAACAAAGAGAAAACTGCATTTTCCTCATTTTCTGTAAATGGGAAACTATTATAATTGTAATCTTGTTATTGAGAAATTATCAATAAAAGATTTTTCAATTTTCATGGCATACATTTGGCAAGTCATGATTTTTCTTAATAATATTTATTTCATGATAATATGACAAGTAAAAATCAATAATGATGAATGAAGACATTATCATTTATGGAAACATGATGACAAGTTTTTTATATATTAATTACATGGAATGAAGTATTCTCATGATACGTGTGTACATGGTCCTAAATCTTGATTCCTGAATTTATATTTTTTTAAAAGGATATGTACACAGTCTGACTTGACAAGCCATGTGTTTCCATTAGTTTATGTATATCGTGTATCACTAACATAGAGATTGGAGGAAACTACATGATAAATAAGAACCATATTCTGTCAGGATCTTGTTGCTAACTTATTGACTAAGGTGCAAAGGACTCATACTGCAACTACACTGTGTGATACTGGGTCACAATTTGATACATGTGTCACTATAAGAGTTATGTCCGTTACTGTTTTATAGTACAAGATTTGACTTGCAAGACCTAGCGGTACGTCATAATTCAACACCATGGATTTGGGTCGAGTCTTAAATATGCACGGGCACTTGTATAATATGAAAAATTGCATGTCATTTTATCCATCATTGAGTTTCAATGTCAACACCAACATGACCTAGACTTGTTACAATTTACATGATTTCTTGTAAATGACTTACACAGTTCTTGTCATTTTATTATTTATTATTTATGCAACATGACTGACACCCATACACTTTATTTGCATACTCTTTATTATTTAGTACTAAGATAGTACACGTATTTCTTTTCTTGTGTTACTTACTAGGTTTGATCCCCTGGATGTTGAGCCTAGGTTAGGAAGGTGAAGAAGGAGAAACAATTCCAACTGATGATCCGTACTTCACTGAACAGACCGAGCAGCAGTGATCAACAAAATAGCTTCTGGAGAAATTTTGTATATAATATTTATACTTTCTTTTGCTTGGGCACTGCTTTACTTTATTGTATTTTGATTCTTTTATGTAAATATTCGGAGCCGTATGCCATTTTATGTAAGTCAACTCTTTGTATAAAATAAACTCTCTGACATGTCACTCATCAAATCTTGATGTGGTAGTGTTACGTTTATTTCAAGATCTTGAGACTGTTTGGTTGTACAATAATAATTAAATAGTGTTCTCCGTTTGGAAAATAGTTGAAAAACGGGGGCGTTACATATGCTTATGGATTTTAATTGTTTTAAGGGGAATTGATATATTTGATTCTCTACCCTCTTTGAAAAGATTACATATGATTTTGAGCTTTGATGTTTTATAGTTTGATAATATTTCATTGGTTAGTTTTTGACATATCGTAGACTCTTTAGGCACGGTGTATGCTTAGATTTTTAAACTTTTTTTGTTATTCATATTGTATGATTAGATAAACTCAAAATTCATATAAAATTAACTGGAAGAAGTTAAACAAATTATCAACTTCACAACTTAATATATTTTGTGTTTAATTGAATTATTTTCTGGTTGTAGGAAAACTGCGTGATCTATGTAACTGAGATAAAAAAAATGAATATATCCAGTAAATTATTTTATTGGGAGTCACATCCTTCTGGTCAACAATTTTAATATAAGTAATATTTTCATTTTTAATTTTAGTTTAGTTAATAAAAATCCAATCTTTACTTTTATTTTTAGTTCCGTAATATAATCTAGTGTCACATAATTATTAAATGATCCTCGAGAGAATAATCTTAGGTTGCAAACTTTGTATTACTTGTCGATCATTTACACTTGAGAGTACATGATTTAGATTGCAGTCAAGATCCACGCTTTCCAAGCAACAAGTTGTAAGATGTGTCAGTAACTATTACATAGCATGTGATGTGATATTACTACAAGCGCACAGTGTCGGTGTAGTGCTGTACAGGTCGTTCCATAGAGATTTAAGGTGTTTTTGCATTCCTTACTCTTTCCATAGTCTAACAAACTAATTATGAGTTTCTAGATTGGATTTGTTACTTTCTAAATAGCCTATGATCTACAATCCACTAATTTCCAACCATATTCTTACTTCTATTATCTTCTGTTATCATAAAAATTTGATCTTTTTAGTTTAATTTTTATTTAAAGTGTCCTAAGCATGAGCTATCAAGTGGTGTGCAAGCATAACTCATCAAAGATACTACTTTTCTTAGAAACAAACTAAATCTTTAGATAATTCAATGAAAAAGACAAAATCAACAACCCCAAACCCTAACTAAGTATAGGCTATCAAGAAACCTAATTCAAGTATAACCTATCAAAGTCTTAATCTTTGAGTTCTAGTATTTTAATTTTTTTATAGAAAGATCATGTATTTATTTATTTTATTTAAGAAGAAAAATATTAGAAAGCAATTACATGATGGGTCCTAATTTCATCTACATTCTAGAGCTAAACTAATTAGCTACTCATATTTTTAATAAGCAAAATCAAATTTTTATTCATGAATATGGTTAACTCTAATCTAGAAAGCAGTAAAACCTAAACTAGAAAGTGATTAACTCTATCTATAAAGTAAGTAAAGATTTCAAAACAATGGCTTACCTCTGGAGAACGGTGTTGTGGCCGTCACCCTTCAGCAAAACCCTAATTTTATTAATGAGAAATTGAGTACAAAATTCCAGGATCCTCTTAGATTACAAGGATACGGCCAATATATAGGCTTCGAAAATCAAATCCTAATTATAACAGAACTGAAAAACCACAAAATTATATCGAAACCCTCGAAGAAATATCGCCAGGAATGGTCACCTTTTGGCCACTATTTGGTGGCAAATGCTGCTAATTAGTGGCCAAAATAATGTTAAAATTATGGAAATTTCTTCTGCATGAGTTTCGTCTCTTGCTAAGTTGATTTTGATGATTGTATTGCACTTTGACTCTCTGCAGTATCGTAGTCACGTAGTTTTGCTCACTTTGGATGTTTTTCATGCTTGATTTCTCAATACAATTATGATTTCATGTCGTCTTCTTGTACGAATAAAATTCCTGAAAAATACACTAAAAATACCCGAGTAGCATTATTTATATACAAAATTAGGTAATATGAAGGCTATAAATATGCAATATATGGCACTCATCACACCCCCGCACCTATCTTTTTGCTAGTTCTCAAACAAAATCTAAACCTTAAATGAAAAATAAAAATCCGAACTCACTTTCGCAGGAATCGTGATTGCACTTAACATGTGTAATAAACCTTTAAACCTCTAGATTACCCTAGTGGACGAGTGTTGTCTCGTAAGGGTTTGCAATGAATATACTTACAAAATTCATGAAGAAAATAGATTAAGGAATAAAAAAAAGAAAAATAAGGATAACCGAAAATCAAGAAAAATAAAAATTTTATACAAAAGAAAGAAAAACCTTTTTTTATAATATTTTCATCAATTAATCTCACTAATATACAAACTCAAGAACGCATTTAGATTATCAGATACACTTATCATTTTAATCAAAAATTTAAATTCTATATTTCAATACCCACTAACAGACAATACATTGGCTCCTATATATCTACGTGCACGTGTGATATTTATTTCGGTTTTGGACTCCAACTCTAACT
Source organism: Dracaena cambodiana (assembly GCA_036321105.1). Classification (NCBI taxonomy): domain Eukaryota; kingdom Viridiplantae; phylum Streptophyta; class Magnoliopsida; order Asparagales; family Asparagaceae; genus Dracaena; species Dracaena cambodiana. The sequence goes on along the minus strand of JAYEPQ010000013.1, from coordinate 16,712,649 downwards.
CATGATTCATCTCCTCTCTCCTACCAATTTTTTTCTTTTTTTTTCTCTTTTTTTCTTGTTTTTTCTTTTTTTTTAATAATAGTTCACCTTTCATGCGAATATTCACGCTTGCTTAGGCGCAATGTACTCGATTACTCGGTTCATATTCTTTTCTATTTTTTTTCTTTTTTTAGAATATTTCACTTTTCATGCGAATATTCACGCTTACTTAGGCATAAAGTACCTGATTATTTGCATCATACTCTTTTTTCACTTTTGAGGTTATTGCCTTAATACCAGGCTCATCCCATTATTTTATAACCCTCGAAACTATTACCTTAATAGCAGGCTCACCCATTATTTTATTCTCACTTTTTTTTGTTTAGAGGGAGAAAACTTACTCAATCGTTATCATCTTTGTCCTTAATAAAGTATTGTGAAGTAAAAAATAGATGTATACTTGTCTCAAAACTACTGTTAGCAGTATTTATTTTTTGGATTTTGATATTTTTTATAAAATTCAAAGTGTATCATCCAATCTACTCTCCTATCCAATTTCAAATCTAAATTTGCTCCTTCATTTATAATTAGGTTGATCTATTGATAAAAATATATAAATTTGTTGATAAATTTTTTATTTATTTTTTCAGTTTTTTTCCAGTTTGTTTTTAATTTTTTTCAGTTAGTTACCCTAAAAACTACCCAAAGTGTAAAATAAAAAATCCAAAAATCATCTAAAAATAAAATAAAAACTCTAAAAAAAATTAAAATCATAGAAAAACACAAAAAAAAATCCTAGCCCTTTCCCCCACACCTAAACTCGTGTATGCCATCATACACAAACCAAGTGTGGTAAAATAAATATGAAAACTATTATACAAATACTATACAAATAATGAGAGTCGTAAAAGTTACGATCACAATATCATCACCCTATCAACACAAGGAAAGTGGTTACGACCTCTCGATCGCTTCCCACTTTCATAATGTGTGTGTTTTAAACATGAAGTGGGTACATTATTATATCTCATCAACCTCCTACAAGTAACGAAATTACCTGTCTGTAGCTTATGCTATCCTCGCATTTTCTTGGTCCACATGTAAGTATTAACAATTGGGTTAAAGAATTCTTTATTATAAACTTGCCAATCATCGTTAGTAATAAGCATACATGTAGAAATATCATGAGGTGAGGAGACTGTTATAGAATCAAGTGAATGTGGTGGTGGCTCTTCTAACTCACGAAGTAATGCGAGCTCCTCTGCAAATAAATCCTCAAAAGTTTACTCATAAATCAATGGCATACTTGCACAAGTATCATCATACATAGAATCAGTATGTGCTAATTTATCTAATAATATGAGCTCATATTTGAACATTTGCTCAAATGAGGGGTCATCATCTGTGCAAGAGGTCAAATGAGAGTGCAAAGTATGAATCATGTTGACCTCAATAAGAGAGCTCGTTGTGTGCTCATCCATATTGAATATATTCAATGCCACAGTCATATTCCCCAACGATAACTTCATGAGGCCACTCCTGCAATCAATTAATGCATTTGATGTTGCAAGGAATGGTCTACCCAAGATAACGGGAATTTAATTCCTTAGATTGGAGATCGGCTCAGTTTCTAAGATAATAAAATCTACAAGAAAGATAAACTCGCCGACCTTAATGAGCACATCTTCAACCATACAAAGTGGTCTCTTGATAGAACGATCAGCTAGCTGTAATGTGATCTTGGTAGGTTGAAGTTTTCCTAACCCTAATTACTGATAAATAGTATAAGGAAGCAAGTTAACACTTGCCCCTAAATCAAGCAACGCCCTATCAAATGTAGTGTTTCCAATGATGCATGAGATTGTTGGGAGAACCTGGATCTTTGTACTTGACTAGTAAGGAGTTAGAGAGGATATGTGATATAATTGTAGCAAGAAAAACTTTCCCATGAATGTTCCTCGCTCGTTTTTTAGTACACAAATCCTTGAGGAACTTAGCATAAGTAGGAACCTGTTGTATAATATTTAGGAGTGGAATATTAACCTTCACCTGCTGAAATATTTTAAGAATATTTTCTACTTGCGGTGAAAACTTCCTAAGCAGATTGGGATATGGTGCTTTCGGCTTAGAAACAGGTTCTTCCAAATGATCGTGTGACAATGATGGAGGTGATGGAGATGGTAGTAGAGAAAGGAGTGTAAGAGATGATGTAGCATGCGAGATAGTAGGAGTGGAATCAGGGAACATGGCTACATTATTGTCCACTTGCTTGCCAGATCTAAGCATGTGAATGGCATTGCATTGGTGGACATGTGACTGATTTGAGGAACTGGCATTAGGGTTCGTTATGGGTTGACTTGGAAAGGTTCCCTGACCACGTTCACTCATTTGACTCGCTAATTGTCCAAGCTGCTGCTCTACATTCTTAATAGATTGAGAGTTCACGAGCAGTTGCTGACCTATACTTTGAATAGTTGACACTTTCATAATATTATGCATGTGCGTGTCAAGGTTGGACATATGCGTGTCAAACTTGGAATGAGACTTCAGAAGATTTTCAACGTGCTTCTCAAGTGACTGAAGTCGCTTTTCTTGTTCATTATTAGACCCCTGTTGTGGATGTAAGTGGTTTTGTGCAGGTGGTCTATTCTGGTTGTTCCCATAATTTGATGCATTTGGGTGTTGATAAGCACCCACATTTGGTCTTAGAAACTGACCATTGGCTAGAGGCTGTATGTTAGGGTTAGGGGCCCTCTGATATTGCCCTTGACCCCATGATAGATTTGGATGGTTTCTCTAGTCAGGATTGTATGTAGGAGCGTAAGGATTATTCATGGGTTATTGATACAAGGTGTTAGCCTATTCAAGTGTGGGACCAATGAGATTCATTAATAATGGACACTCCTCCATAACATGATTCGGAGTTCTGCAATTAAAGTATGTGGGAACATAAATTTGATTTACTTGACCTACCTGTAGAGCACGAGTGGTCTCCAATGCCTCAATTCTCTGTATAAGGGCTGCAATCTTCGGCAACTATAGAGCTGTCGACGCTATGGGTGCCACCCTTATGTGCAGAATTTGATATACTGGACTTCTCAGCGGGACTCTTCCACTGCATAGTCTTCCACAATAGATCCTCAAGAAAGTCCCATTCTTCATTCTCGTTTTTCCTCATAAACTCCCCCTGACACATGGACTCAAGAAGAGTTTTGGATGTATAATCGAGTCCTTCGTACACAATTTGACACAACCACCACTTTTCTATCGCATGGTGGGTGCATTGGGCTAATAAGTATTTGAACCATTCCAAGTATTTCCAGAAGAGTCTGCCGACACTTGACAGAATTGATTGATTTGATTTTGAATCCTTACCGTCTTATACGTGGGATAGTACTTCATAAGAAATACTCGAATGAATTTATCCCAAGTAGTGATTGAATCAGTAGGCATACTGTACAACCACTTTTTGGCATTATCCTTGAGTGCAAACGGGATGAAGCGGAGCTTTATTGCATCCTCCGATAAGTGTTGCATTTTTATCATCACGCATACTTCCTGAAATTCACTGATAAAGAGATATGCATCCTCTGAATCAGAACCAGTGAATTTAGGAAGCATACTGATGTACTACGGCTTCAACTCATAGTGATTACCCGCTGCATGTGGAAGTTTTATGCATGATGGAAATGATGTGCGCAATGGGTAACATCGATCATGAAGGATCGAGATCGGCTGGTCCATCTTGTCTCCAATGAACAAATCTGATCTCACAAGTTGACCAAATTGATCACGGGTCCAATGTGGCATGAACCAGTGACTGTGAGCATATGCGTGAAATTCCTAAACTAATGCAAGAAATAGGGTGTGGTGGAGATAAAAACGGAGGAATAGATATGATCAAATAGCAAATGTGATTCCTACAGTGCCTAAATTTTTTTGAATTTTTTACAGAACCAGAAAACCAAAATACAGAACTGGAGAAAATTAGGGCTCAGAAGTTACCACTAGGGCCGCTAAATAGCGGTATTAGCAGCTGAATAGCGGCCAAACCATAGTGTTTGACTTTGTGGTTTCTACTGCACATATCTGTGGCATCTTTGATCCTTTTTATCTTTCCATATCTGCACTTTATAGTCCCTGCACACTCAACATACACTGTTAACCCGTAAAACGTCAGAAAAAGCATGAAAAACATCGTCGATCCCTGGCAATGGCACCAAAAACTTAATGTGATATTTACTGCAAGTGCATAGTATCGGTGTAGCACTGTACAGGCCATCTCATAGGGATCTAAGGTATTTTTGTGTTCCTTACTCTTTCCTTAGTCTAACGGACTAACTATGAGTTTCTAGATTGGATTTGTTACTTTTTAAATAGCCTAGGATTTAGAATCCATTAATTTCCAACCATATTCTTACTTCTATTATCTTATTCTATGATAAAAATTGATCTTTTTAGTTTAATTTTTATTTAAAGTGCCCTAAGTATGAGCTATCAAGTGGTGTGCAAGTATAACTCATCAAAGATACTACTTTTCATAAAAACAAACTAAATCTTTAAATAATTCAATGACAAAGACAAAATCAACAACCCCAAAGCCTAACTAAGTATAGACTATCAAGAAACCTAATTCAAGTATAACCTATCAAAGTCTTAATATTCGAGTTATTACATTTTAATCTTTTTATAGAAAATTCATGTCTTTATTTATTTTATTTAAGAAGAAAAATATTAGAAAGCAATTACATAGTGGATTCTAGTTTCATCTACATCTTAGAGCTAAACTATTTAGCTACTCATATTTTTAATAACAAAATCAAATTTTTATTCATGAATATGCTTAACCCTAATCTAGAAAGCAGTAAAAGCTAAACTAGAAAGCGATTAACTCTATCTAGAAAGTAACTAAAGATCTCGAAACAATGACTTACCTCTAGAGCACGGTGTTGTGGCCGTCACCCTTCAGCAAAACCCTAATTTTATTAATGAGAAAATGAGTACAAAATTTCAGGATCCTCTTAGAATACAAGGATACGACCAATATATAGGTTTCAGAAATCAAACCCTACTTCTAACAGAACTGAAAAACTATAAAATTACATCGAAACCCTCGAAAAAATATCGTCTGGAACGCCCACCTCTGGACCGCTATTTGGTGGCAAATGCCACTAATTAGTGGCCAAAATAATGTAAAAATTATGGAAATATCTTCTGCATGAGTTTCATCTCTTGCTAAGTTGATTTTGATGACTGTATTGCACTTTGACTCTCTTCAGCATCGTAATCTCGTACTTTGAAAATTTTTCTAGTTTGATTTCCCAATCCGATTATGATTTCATGTCGTCTCTTTGTACGAATAAAATTCCTTAAAAACACACTAAAAATACCCGAGGAGCATTATTTATATACAAAAATAGGTAATATGAAGGCTATAAATATGCAATATAAGGCACTCATTAGAATGTAACTTCCATTTTCAGATCACCTATCTGGCATTTCAGCTTTACTTTTTCCCAAGGCTTACAACCATTTGTGTTGAAGCCAAAAATTGTTGTATTTGTGGTGCCAACCTGTTTGTAGGGATTCCAAGATACTATAGTATCCTTCGTGGCATTACGCTTATGGCAGACGCAGGATCAATTTGGATTCGGTCAATCTCTGTTGACTCTATATAGCCTTTATAATATAAAGGCCGGTGATGTTTGTTGTTCTTAACTTGTATATCTTCCAGAGTGAAGGTTATGCATGGTATTTTCTTAGAAATCTGGTGGCATGTTTCACAAATTTCTTCTTCAGTTTCTGCCATCTCTGAGATCTGGGCTAGAAATACTTTCGAGTCTTACAGAGCTTCCTTTAATGCTTTTCTAGTTTGTTTGAATAACCTTAGTAGTTCATACAAGGTGATCCTCATGGTGATATTAGTCAGTTGTGCCAACATATCAAATCAGAAGGACTTTTTGGGGCTTTCATGACTTCTTTATCTTTCCTTCTAAGAGCTTTGTTAAACTTGAGCTCTTTCTGCTTCTCTTTTTTTGGAAGTTGAGCTTCAACCACTTGATTATAATTTTTTTAGTAGTTTCTTCTAAATGAGTTCCAATGATTTGCTATTGTTTGTCTTCTCCGACTGCCATTGACTCTTTTGCATCCTCTTCTAAATGTGTAAGAGGACGGACTGTTGCTTCATTTTCAGGGATTGCAGTGATAGTGCTGGAAGTGCAAGCCTTTCCTTTAGACTTCTTCTTAGACGAACTTGAAGTCCATTGTTCATCTTTGAGAAGGTCTGGATGTACCAAAATTATCTCCCGTTTTGATGTTTTGAAGGAAAACAATCCTTTCTTTTATTATTGATGAGAATCATAATTTACAATCCTCATAGTATCTTTAGGAGTTGGTTTTACTCCATCTCGTATAGTTGACTTTATCCAATGTAGAGCTTTTCCAAAATGAAAAGCGACCATGTTTATTGTCACCTTCTTTTGTTTTGGTAGTAGCTTGATAACATTCGCATCTACTAGTGCTAGTATTTTATCCTTTAAAATGTAGCAGTTTTTAGTAAGATAGTTAATGATCATGTGGTACAAACAGTATGTAGAATCATCAACCTTTCCTACTCCTTCAAGGTGCTTAGCCTCTAGCAACTTCAACATTTTCTTCTTCATAAGCAAATTAAAGATATGGTATGCTCATCCTTGAAAGAATTTTATTTTTGAGGAACTCTTGATGATGGAGGAGTTCTCAAACGAGGAGGCCTGGCTGAATCTGGAGCGTCTACTACCATTGTCTCTTTCTCTTTGGGTCGGGACTTTTGAGGTGTGTAGCGCTGTACAGGTCGTCTCACAAGGATCTAAGGTGTTTCTACGTTCTTACTTTCTCTATAGTTCAACGGACTAACCAAAGATTCTAGATTGAGGTCGGATTAATCTAAGTAGCCTAGGATATAGAATCCACTAATTTCCAGCCATGTTCTTACTTCTACTATTTTCTTCTTTTCTTCTATCATAAAATTCAATCTTTTTAGTTTAATTTTTACTTAAAGTGCCCTAAGCAGGAGCTATCAAGTGTTGTGCAAGTATATCTCATCAAAAGATGCTACTTCTTATAAAAATAAACTAATTCTTTTAGATAATTCAAATAAAAAGACAAAACCAGCAACCCCAATCCCTAACTAAGCATAGATTATCAAGAATCCTAATTCAAGTATAACCTATCAAAGTTCTAAACTTCGGGTCCTTGTATTTTAATCTTTCATTTGAGAAATCATGGCTTTATTAATTTTATTTAAGAAGAAAAATATTAGAAAATAATTACATGGTGAATCTTAGTTTCATCTACATCCTAGAGCTGATCTAATTAGCTACTCATGATTTTTACTAAGGAAGATCAACTTTTTATTCATAGAATGATAAACCCTAATCTAGAAAGCGGTAAACCCTAATCTAGAAAGCAGTAAACCCTAATTTAAAAAGCAATCAAATCTATGCAGAAAGAAAATAAGAATCTCAAGAACAATGGGTTACCTCTGGACACGGTGTTGTGGCCGTCGATCTTCAGCAAAAACCCCAACTTTATTGAAGAGAAAAATCGAATACAAAAATTCCAGATTTTTTTCACAATACAAGGGTCGGCCTTTAAATAGGGTTCGGAAACCAAACCCTATTTCTAGTAGAACTTAAAAGTGAAAAAAATTACAAAAAAGCCACAGGAAAAATCTTGGTGCATGATGCCCAAATTTGGCCGCCAAATGGCGGTAAAAACCGCTAAATAGCGGATCTAATTTGAGATAAATTAATGAAACTTTGTACACATGTAACTCTCGTCTTCTAGCTTTAATAGTCCTGACTGTATTCGACTTTAAGTCTCTAAAGAATTATATTCTCGTAATCTTGCCCACTTTAGTAACTTTTCGGACTCTGATTTCCGACTCCGACTCTGATTTCATGCCTTCTCCTTGTATAATTCGGATTACCTGCAAAAGACACTAAAAATACCCGAGTAACATTTATTTATATACAAAAATAGATAAAGTATGAGAGGAAAAATACAATATATGTTATTCATCACACCCCCCACACCTATCTTTTGCTAGTCCTCGAGCAAAACCTAAATCTCAAAAGAAAAAAAGAAAACAAAAACAAAAGTCCTAACTCACTTTCGCAGGAATCGCGATTACACTTAGCACGTGCAACAAGCCTTTAAACCCCTAGGTTACCCTAGTAGACGAGTGTTGTCTCGTGAGGGTTTGCAGTGAATATACCCACAAAATTCATGAAGCAGATAGATTAAGGAATAAAGAAATAAAAAATAAGGATAACCAAAAATCAAGAAAAATAAAAATTTTATACAAAAGAAAGAAGAATCTTTTTTTTTTTATCATGTTTTCATCAATTAATCTCACTAATATACAAACTCAAGAACGCATCTAGATTATCAATTTTCAAATTGAGCGTCATATCAGATACACTTATCATTTTAATCAAAAATTTAAATCCTATCTTTCAATACTCACTAACATATAATCCATTGGCTCCTATACATCTACGTACACGTGTGATAGTCTACTTCTGTTTTGGACTCGAACTCTAACTCATGATTCATCTCCTCTCTCATAACATTTTTTTTTCTTTTTTTTTCCTTTTTTTTTAAGAATATTTCACCTTTCATGCGAATATTCACGCTTACTTAGGCGCAAAGTACCCGATTACTTGGATCATACTCTTTTTTCACTCTTGAGGCTATTGCCTTAATACCAGGCGCACCCCTTTATTTTATCACTCTCGAGGCTATTGCCTTAATACCAGGCTCACCCCATTATTTTATTCTCACCTTTTTTTTCATTTTTTTTTCTATTTTTTTTAGAGAGAGAAAACTTACTCAATCGTTATCATCTTTGTCCTTAACCTAATAAACTATTGTGAAGTGAAAAATACATGTATACTTGCCTCAAAACTACTGTTAGCAATATTTATTTTTCAGATTTTGATCTTTTTCATAAATTTCAAAGTGTATCATCCAATCTACTCTCCTATCCAATTTCAAATCTAAATTTATCCATTTATCTGTAATTAGTTTGGTCTATTGATGAAAAATATAATTTTTTCTTTTTCATTTTTTTTTCATTTTTTTTAATTTTTTTTTAAATTAGTTACCCTAAAAACTACCCAAAGTGTAAAATAAAGAAACCCAAAATACTAAAAATAAAAAAAAATAAATAAATAAAATAAAATCCTAAAAATAAAAATCTCCTAAAAACTACTCCCCCACACCTAAACTTGTGTATGCCCTCATACACAAACCAAGTGTGGTAAAACAAAATGTGAAAACTATTATACAAATACTATACAAATAATGAGAGTCGTAAAAGTTACGATCTCAATATCATCACCCTATTAACGCATGAAAAGCGGTTACGACCTCTCGACCACTTCCCACTTTCATAGTGTGTGCGTTTTAAATGTGAAGTTGGTGTATTATTATATTTCATCAACCTCTTACAAGTCACGAGATTACCTGTCTGCTTCTTATGTCGTCCTCGCTTTTCTTTGTCCACATGTAAGCATTAACAATTGGGTTAAAGAATTCTTTATTATAAACCTGCCAATCATCGTTAGTAACAAGCATACATGTAGAAATATCATGAGGTGAGAAGAGTCTAATATGATTAAGTGAATGTGGTGGTGGCTCTTCTAACTCATGAAGTAATGCGAGCTCCTCTGCAAACAAATCCTCAAAAGTTTGCTCATAATTCAATGGCACACTTGCACAAGTATCATCATATATAAAATCAGTATGTGCCAATTCTTCTAATAGTATGAGCTCATCTTTGAACATTTGCTCAAATGAAGGTTCATCATCAGTGGAAGAGGTCAAATGAGAGTGCAAACTATGAATCATATTGACCTCAATGAGAGAGCTCGTTGCGTGCTCATCCATATTAAATATATTCAATGCCACAGTCATATTTCCAAACGATAACTTCATGAGACCACTCCTACAATCAATCAATGCATTTGATGTTGCAAGGAATGGTCTACCCAAGATAATGGGAATTTGATTCGGTGGATTGGAGATTGGCTCAGTTTCTAAAACAATAAAGTCTACAGGAAAAATAAACTCGCCAACCTTAATGAGCACATCTTCAACCATACCAAGTGGTCTCTTAATTGAACGATCAGCTAGCTGTAATGTGATCTTGGTAGGTTGAAGTTTTCTTAACCCCAGTTACTAATAAACAGTGTAAGGAAGCAAATTGACACTTGCCCCTAAATCAAGCAACGCCCTATCAAATGTAGTGTTTCCAATGGTGCATGAGATTGTAGGGGAACTTGGATCTTTGTACTTGATAGGCAAGGAGTTAGAGAGGATATGTGATATATTTGCAGCAAGAAAAACTTTCTCAGGAACGTTTCTTGTTCGTTTCTTACTGCACAAATCTTTGAGGAACTTAGCATAAGTAGGAACCTGTTGTATCATGTCAAGGAGTGGAATATTAACCTTCACTTGCTGAAATGTTACAAGAATCTTTTCTACTTGCGGTGAAGGCTTCCTAAGCCGATTTGGATATGGTGCTTTCGGCTCAGGAACAGGTTCTTCCAAATGAGTATGTGACGGTGATGGAGATGATTGTGGAGAAACGGGTGGAAGAGATGATGTAGCCTGCGAGATAGTAGGAGTGGGATCAGGGGGCACGGCTACACTATTATCCAATTGCTTGCCAGATCTAAGCGTGTGAATGGCATTACATTGGTGGACATGCGTCTGATTGGAGTTTGAGGAACTGGCGTTAGGATTTGTTATGGGTTGACTTGGAAAAGTGCCCTTGCCACGTTTACTCATTTGATTAGCTAGTTGTCCAACCTGCTGCTTTACATTCTTAATAGATTGAGAGTTCACGAGCAGGTGCTGATCTGTTCTTTGAATAAAATCAGTTGACACTTTCATAAGATTCTGCATGTATGTGTCAAGGTTGGACTGAGACTTGAGAAGATTTTCAACGTGCTTCTCAAGTAACTGAAGTCGCTTTTCTTGTTCATTATTAGACCCCTGTTGTGGATATGAGTGGTTTTGTATAGGTAGTCTATTCTGGTTGTTCTTATGGTTTGAAATATTTGGGTGTTGATAAGTATCCATATTTGGTCTTGGAAACTGACCAGTGGCTGGAGGTTGCATGTTAGGGTTAGGGCCCCCCTGATATTGCCCTTGACCCCATGATAGATTTGGATGATTTCTCCGGCCAGGATTGTATGTAGGAGCGTAAGGATTGTTCATGGGTTGTTGATATAAGGCGTTAGCCTGCTCAAGTGTGCGACCCATGGAATTCATTAACAATGGACACTCCTCCATAACGTGATTGGGAGTTCCACAATTAAAATATGTGGGACTTTGGAGTTGATTCACTTGACCCACTGGTGGAGACTGAGCACTAGGAGTCTCCAGTGCCTCAATTCTTCTCATAAGGGCTGCGATCTTTGCTTCAGCAGCTATAGAGCTGTCGACGCTATGGATCCCACTCTTATGAGCAGAAGTTGATATACTGGGCTTCTCAGTGGAACTTTCCCACTGCATAGTCTTCCATGATAAGTCCTCAAGAAAGTCCCGTGCTTCATCCTCGTTTTTCTTCATAAACTTCCCTTGACACATGGATTCCAGAAGAGTTTTGGATGTGTAATCAAGTCCTTCGTATATGATTTGACACAACCGCCACTTTTCTATCGCATGGTGGGGGCACTGAGCCAATAAATCCTTGAACCGTTCTAAGTATTTCTAGAAAGGTTCTCCCGACACTTGATGGAATTGATTAATTTGATTTCTGATTCTTGCCGTCTTGTGCGTGGGATAATATTTCTTGAGAAACACTGTAACGAATTCATCCCAAGTAGTGATTGAATCAGAAGACATACTGTACAACCACTTCTTGGCATTATCCTTAAGTGCAAAAGGGATGAAGCGGAGCTTAACTGCGTCCTCCGATAAGTTTTGCAGTTTTATCATTACGCATACTTCTTGAAATTCACTGATAAAGAGATATGCATCTTCTGAATCAGAACCAGTGAATTTGGGAAGCATACTAATATACTGCGGTTTTAATTCATAGTGATTACCCGCTACGTGTGGAAGTTTGATGCATGATGGTAATGATGTATGCAACGGGTAACATCGATCCTGAAGGATCGGGATCGGCTGGTTCATCTTGTCTCCCGTGAACAAATCTGATCTTACAAGTCGACCAAATTGATCACGAGTCCAATGTGGCATGAACCAGCGACCGTGAGTGTATGCGTGAACTTCCTAAACTAATGCAAGAAGTGGGGTATGGTGGAGAGATAAAATGGGTGAATAGATATGATCAAATAAAAATGTTAATTATACTGTTCCTAATTTTTGTATTTTTTTTTTAAATTTTTCTACAGAATCAAGAAGAAAAACTACAGAAACAGAGAAACTTCAGGTTCAGAACGTACCTGTTTCACCGCTAAATAGCGGTTCTAGCCGCTGAATAGCGGCTAGACTGATGAATTTGACTTCGAGCTTTTTTCTACTTGGTTAAGAGCCTCTTCCAATCCTTTAAATTTTTCTGTCTCTGCAATTTCTATTTCCTGCACACTCACACACACTGTTAACCCATAAAATGCTAGAAAAAGCAAGAAAAACACCGTCGATCCCCGGCAACGGCGCCAAAAACTTGATGTGTTATATTTACTGCAAGCGCACAGTATCGTTGTAGCGCTGTACAGGTCGTCTCACAAGGATCTAAGGTGTTTCTGCGTTCTTACTTTCTCTATAGTTCAACGGACTAACCAAAGGTTCTAGATTGAGGTCGGATTAATCTAAGTAGCCTAGGATATAGAATCCACTAATTTCCAGCCATGTTCTTACTTCTACTATTTTCTTCTATCATAAAAATTCAATTTTTTTAGTTTAATTTTTACTTAAAGTGCCCTAAGCATGAGCTATCAAGTGTTGTGCAAGTATAGCTCATCAAAAGATACTACTTCTTAAAAAAATAAACTAATTCTTTTAGATAATTCAAATAAAAAGACAAAACCAGCAACCCCAATCCCTAACTAAGTATAGATTATCAAGAATTCAAGTATAACCTATCAAAGTTCTAAACTTCGGGTCCTTGTATTTTAATCTTTCATTTAAGAAATCATGGCTTTATTAATTTTATTTAAGAAGAAAAATATTAGAAAATAATTACAGGGTGGATCTTAGTTTTATCTACATCCTAGAGCTGATCTAATTAGCTACTCATGATTTTTACTAAGGAAGATCAACTTTTTATTTATAGAATGATAAACCCTAATCTAGAAAGCGGTAAACCCTAATCTAGAAAGCAGTAAACCCTAATTTAAAAAGCAATCAAATCTATGCAGAAAGAAAATAAGAATCTCAAGAACAATGGGTTACCTCTGGACACAGTGTTGTGGCCGTCGACCTTCAGCAAAAACCCCAACTTTATTGAAGAGAAAAATCGAATACAAAAATTCCAGATTTTTTTCACAATACAAGGGTCGGCCTTTAAATAGGAGTCGGAAACCAAACCCTATTTCTAGTAGAACTTAAAAGTGAAATAAATTACAAAGAAGCCACAGGAAAAATCTCGGCGCATGGGACCCAAATTGGACCGCCAAATGGCGGTAAAAACAGCTAAATAGCGACGGAAATGTGAGATACATTCATGAAATTTTGTACACATGTAACTATTGTATTCTATCTTTAATATTCCTGACTTTATTCGACTTTGAGTGTCTAAAGAATCATATTCTCGTAGTCTTGCCCACTTTAGTAACTTTTCGGACTCTGATTTCCGACTCCGACTCTGATTTCATGCCTTCTCCTTGTATAATTCGGATTACCTGCAAAAGACACTAAAAATACCCGAGTAGCATTTATTTATATACAAAAATAGATAAAGTATGAGAGGAAAAATACAATATATGTTATCCATCAAGGTGCTCCTGGATTATTTCTCCTTGTTCTTCCCCCTTCTTCAACTTTGAGCAATTATGCAATTTCTTCGGATTCTTCAGATTGTATTGCTAGTTCTTTCTACGTAGTGGACTTTAGTGCTCCCATTCTGGCAAGAACTCTCACTGATATGTTGTGTCTGCAAGTTTCCACTAAGAATTTTTGTGGCATCCCATGCGAACATCATAAAGAAATGTTACGGAACCTTTTGATGAAATCTCGAACTGACCACCCCTTCTTTTGTTTTGTGGCGAGGAGTGCTGGCATTAGGATCATCATATCTTTTACATATAATCTGGTCAAGCAGGCCTTCTCCATGTCATTCCATGAGTTAACAGGTCCAGACTCTAATTTACGGAACCATTCAAATGCTAGATCTGTAAGGGTACTAATAAAAACTCATGTAATAATAGGATTATTTCAAGTCAAATGTCATGTTTGTAATTTGAAATAGTAAAGGTGCTGATTTGGCAATCCTTTACTATCAAATGAGTTAAGCTTCAATGCCTTGTAATTATCCAGGAATGGTACATTCTCCCATTCCATCAGATATGGCTTTACAGCCTCCAGTCCCTACATGTCATTCTTTCAATAAGAGCATTAAACTAGTTCTGGAAACTCCATGAGAGCAGCATGTGGGTTGCCTTTGATTCTGAATTCCCTAATTGGTAATGTGAGAGTTCAGATTGGTTGTCATGTTCTTCATGTTCCTCACAATCCTCACCACCTGTGGTTCTAGTCATGTTCTTCATGTTCCTCACAATCCTCACCTGTGGTTCCAAGAGGTGTATAAGGTTCGTTTTCTTATTTCTTCCCTTTATCCTTTCTTGGGATGCAGGGATGTTTGGAAGAAGATTATGTCTTCTTTTTTGTCTTTTCTTTAATCAAGATTTGTAGCACCTCTTTGATTTCATCAATAGATTCTTACTGCTTATGGATGATCTTTTCATATTCATCCATTCTCATCATGAACTCTTCTAGGGTCCCTTGAGCCATGTATGCAAAGGTGGTATCTTCTAGAAATGAATCGGAAGTTTAGGAGTCTGCTACTGTTGAGATTGTTTCTTCTGCTTCATCATAGGAGATTCCAGCTAGCTTTATATAATCCAAAGGCACTATAACTACCTTCTGAATTCTAGTGTTTCAAAAAACACTTCGAATTTCGTGAATAATTCTTTAAAACTTGACGAATGTTTGGAATCTAAAGAATTCGATCGAGGGATTCTTTTTAATTTCTTTTTCTTCCCCAAAATGATACTTTGGGCATTCCAGTTCTAAAATTTTTTGACTTTTATTACATTGTCGCCTCTTTGGTGCTTGCATTGGAGATGACTTGAGTCTGTTAAATATAGATGACTTTGTTTGAGTCATGCAGTAGAATTGAGAAAGTACTGCATTGATCCGTTGTTCGCAATGACAGTGAGAAACTTGAGATTTTTCCTCTTATTTTATACTAATCCTTATTTTTCATTTTGTTTATTTCTTGAATATTAACATTTCTTGATGCTTGTCACTGGAAACTCTTACGAGACAACACTCGTCCACTAGGATAACCAAAAAGTTTAACGACTTGTTGCACATGCATAGTACAATAGTGTTTCCTATGAAAGAGAGTTAGAATTTATTTTTATAGTTAAGTCTTTAGTCTATTTTCTTAATTTGATAATTTTCTTAGGGACTAGCAGAACTCAAGTTGCGGGTGTGACTATGCTTGAAAAGTGTAATTATTTTAGTTTATTTTATTCACGTGCAATCCAATTTTGATGCTTAATACAAGAAATTAATGAAATTTTATTTTTATTAATCAAATTCTCCACTATGATATTTTTCTAGTGCTTTGTAGTCTTTTTGCAAGGTTTTAAATGCAATGAAATCGAAGAATCGAAAAGTATCTCAAATATCAGCTCAAAACTGTGATTTAACAGGTCTGGCTATCGACAGCTCTTGGTTGTCAACCGTCATCAACTGTAATGAAGACCCAAGAGCAGTTGTCATGGAGCTTTGAAAACTGCATCTGCAGTTTGATTTTTTAGAGCTTTTTGAGAGAAAATAGAGTTTCCTTGTAAATAAAATTCATGCTAGGATTTTGTAAGAGCTTATAAATACCCAATATAATTGACAATTTAAGAGAGAGACGAGGAGATATCGAAGAGAGAATATAGAATAGAGTGATAAAAAGTTTATGTTTTTAGTTTGTGCTCGCTCATAGAAATCAATAAAAGAGCTCCTTTGTTTATATTTTGATGGATATGATGAGTATGGACGTCTAGATTCTTGCATTGGTCCAAATGAGATAACAAACTATAGATAATTTACTGATATATGCTTCCATTTGCTTTATTATGATTAATTGATTTATATAAACTTGATATCTTTTATTCACTATTATCATTGAAAGGATTAAGATATAATTTTGAGACTTTGATATTTTATTATTTGACGATATATTCGTTGCTTAGTTTTTTATATACCGTATACTCTTTAGACACGGTGTATGTTTAGTATTTGGATGCTTATTTTTGTTATTCATATTACATGCTTAGATAAACTCAAAATACTCATAGGTTTAATTGGAGGAAGTTATACTAAATATCAAGTTTGCAAGTTTATTTAATTTAAGCTTTAAAGATATATTTCCGGTTGTACAAAGGCCATGCGATCTATGCAGAGATAAATAAGTAAAAGTACATACAGTAAATAATTCTATGGAAATGTTAAATTATTTGACCAACCAATTTTATTTTATAGTAATTAATCCTCAATCTTTAGTTTTAGTTATACAAATTCAATCCTTCTTTTTAAGTTCCATAATTTATTTTTCTTTAGTGTTAACACAATAATCAAAATAATCCTCAAAAATGATCTTGTGTTACTACCTTTCTGTTACTTGTTCGATCTCTTATACTTGAGAGTGTACGATTTAAATCATAGTAAATTAAGATTTTAGCTTCAGAAGAAGTTGCAAAAATGTGGATTTGAGATTCGCCTTTATCATTTGAGATGCGGATGTGAGATCCATGTCTGGGATCATGAGCATGAACTTGTCGCGTTTAGCTTCAAAAATGCAAATGTGAGATCCGCGTTTAACCTTTAGAATGCGGATGTTTGATCCGCATTTTGCATCATGGGTGAATGATGTTTTTTGTAAGAAAGTGAATGAATCCGTGCGCATCTTGATTCAGCTTCTTGTTGGGGACCATGACTTCACTCTTTGGTCTCCACAAACGAACTGGAGTCTCGCGTGGCACAATAGTTTGATTCTCCTTTATGGTCGTGTGAAAACTGCGAGCTTTACTTCTTCTTAGGTCCCTCTTCATGATGAGGGTGAGATAAAACTTTTCTTCTTTAGGATTATATCCTTGCAGGTCAGAGAACAGTCGTTTATCTTTATTGTTGTAGGGATTCTAATCCATTTCCTTGAGATTACCAAGGGTATTTGATGAAACAAACCCTAAGTCTTGTGCTTGACAGAAGGAAGTTTCACCTTCCTTGAGACCAGTACGGTCTTGAGAGTCTATGGGTGAATTGCCTTAAACTGTAGTCTTTTAAGCCTCATGAGAAGCTACGTTTGTTAAAATATTGTGGTATTTCCATAGAGATTTTGGACTCACAGAGTCAGAAGAGACAAACTCTTCATACATGTTTTGGTCAAACTTGATGATAAGTGATACGACTATAGTACCAATAGGAATCATGTTGGATTGCATTACAACCATATCATCAGAAATGATAGGACTCCCTAGCAAAGTTGTCAATCTTCTGTTTGCCATAAAATTAAATTTATTGAAACTCAAAAAGGAGATTACAATAAGAATAGTTAGCTATTTACAGAAAATGCGAAAAATAATTTCTCTTTATTTAAGGCTAAAGTTCTTTTGTAGCCGTGGAGAACAATCTTGCTCTCTACTAATGATCTGAATATGAACACTTGAGTTGGCAGCTATTGAAAAGCTTTGAACAAAAAGAATTTCTTTGAACTTTAGTTTCTTAGTACAAATGCTCAAATGGAGATATTCCAATCCTATTCTCAGTCCAAATCTTGGCATTTATAGAGGTTTTGAGCCTTTTAAATTGGTGTAACTGTCTAATTAATAACCTCTTAATAGAGGATTAATTTCTTATTTTTAATCTATTGGATTTATAGCTGACATCTTTAATCCTTTGGATTTGTAACTAAAATGCAGATCTCAGTCATCGATCTGTGTTTTGGCTTTCTGCAACTCATTTGTCATACTCAAACCCGCATTTGAGTGCAAGTGACAATTTTTTTTATCCTTTGATGAATTTAATTGAAAACGTTACCTAATGGGGCTCGTGTTTTAGCTGTATTTAGCTCAAAATATGTTCTTTTAACAGAGGCCACAAGATAGCTTTATTTAGTTTAGAAGTGGATCTCTCTTGTATTGATGATCCGTATTTTAGCTCTCAGCATGATGTCTTACTTGATTAGACCAGCGTTTATATTGGAACAAGGACAATTTTAATCTTACAAGAATTTGAGGTAGAAATGTGACCCTGCATTAAAACTTTTGAGACGCAGGTTAGATTTGCGTTTGATGGTTTTCATCATTTATGTAATGTCAAAATGTGACTCAAAGGTGTTTGCATTTTAATTATTTTTTGAAAGGTGGTCCTCCCTAACTGAGGATCTGCATTTTATCTCTTATTAATTAATATTGCTTGTTCAGGCCTGCGTTTGGAGATGAATAAGAATAACTTTATTTTTCTTAGGTTTTGAGATTAAAACACAACACAAATGGATCCGCATTTGATCTTTTACTTAGTTCAAAAAAAGAGATTTTGTTAGCCATTTTACTTAGCTTAGAACGTGGATCTCTTTAGATGGATATCTACATTTTAGCCCCGTAGTCATTCTCAAGGCTTATGTGACTCATATTTGTTTGTATTTAGAGAAATCTTTCATCTCTTAATATTAAAGAAGCAAAACGCGATCCTAAGAGATCTGCATTTTGGTTCTATAAACGGGTTTCCTTCGTTAATTTTTCAGTTATTCAATCACCCCTATTTTCTCTTCATAATTTTTTTGTCAACAGACATCTATAAAGTTGTTGATACTATGAATTCCGCCCTTATTTGTAGAAGTCAAAGTGTTGGGCTTCTCAGCAGGGTTGTCCCACTACATAGTCTTTCACGCTAAAATTTCTAATAAATCCCAAGCTTCTTCCTAATAAACTCTCCTAGATACATGTGTATGCCCGAAAATTGCATCTTTGATTCCATTGTAAAATTATTTGAATTACAACAAATTGAGATTACAAAATAATCCGAGGAATTACAACAACGGAAATATTAATTTATTCACTTTTTTATGTGGGTTCGGGTGGCGATGGAGTCTCGTTAATGCCTCCGTTGACCGTCCGACTGGGAGAAGATGGCTCTGCTCTTTTTCTTGATCTCACGAGCTCGCCCGTAATCGTCCCAAAATCTCCCAATCCAAAAAGTCCCTTCTCTGATTAATTTTTTTGTGTTTTATAGACTGAAGAATCTCGAAGTCCGGCTTCAATTATTCCTGAAAAATCGGATCACGGAATATTAGAGAAATAAAATATGAAATAAATAATCGAAAAAGAACAGAAAACAACCGGCGGGTTGGCACCCGCGGGATCGCTCCCGCGGGTTGCATCCCGCGGGTGGCATCCCGCAGGGGCTGCCGCGGGTTGCAATTGCATCCCGCGGGGGCTCTCGCGGGTTGCAACCCGCGGGTGCTCCCGGGTTGCAACCCGCAGGTGTGCCCACTTAGCAATTTTAAATTTTTTTTTTTTGTATCTACATAACCCCCTCCAAAGTTTTCGAAGTTCTGTATTGAATGGTACTGAATTTCGAAATACTTTGGATTCTTTAATTTTGGCTATAGACCTTTTAAAGGATTTTGTCGATAAAGATAACTGTTAACATATTCATTTATTCAATAACAAGCAGAGGTATGATTTTAACGTATTCATTAGATGACAAGCAGAGGTATGATGTTAACGTGCTTATTTTAAGTCAAGCAGAGGTTTCTAACTGCATAGTGGTTCAACAGGAGCCTCTGTTGGAGGTGACTCTCTTATTTGTAATTTTAGATTCTGACCTTAAAAAAAACTTCTTTTTCACAATTTTGTTTTAATTCTTTCTTCTCTTCAACACAGTGAATTATGCCTTAAACTCTTGGCCGAAAGATCATTATTTTCACCATACAGGAGGATACGATGATGAAAAGCAGTTTAGGTTCGATCGAGTCTTTCCAACTTGTGCAGCATCTGATTGCCAAGAGAGGAAGAGTAGAATCATGAATCCTACTCGCCCTACATTGCGAGAATTTATGACTACTGCCCTTTTGAGGAAAAGGATAGAAATTTATTAAGAAAGCCTCTTTTTTTATTCGGTGATCATGTCCCAATTCCTGATGATTGCTTAGATGATGAGGTCTACAAGTGCTTTGTGAGGTTAATGGTCGTAACCTATTTCTTCCTGACATAGAGAGATCATATCCATTCTTGTATCTCCAGTTCCATTCTATTCCCAAAACCATGGATGGGCACTTAAACAAATCGCAAGATGGTGTTTTGCTTGGTAGATTCAGTGCACAAGGTGCATTTCCATGCTCTACTGGAAAATATTTTTGCAGATTATTTCCAAAATCTTTTAAGCAAGACCTCCCTGTGGGTGAGATTCAGGTGATTGCCCGAACTTTTTTACACCATTTTGTTGATGCATATGGAGAATTCCCAGTCCAAAACTTTCATCCTGCTTTTTTACACCATTTTGTTGATGCATATGGAGAATTCTCAGTCCAAAACTTTCATCCTGCTAGATGGATCCATTGTTCTCCTAAGGGAGAGTAGGTGATCTTGATAAAATTTTTCTTAAGAGTTTTTGAGGATCAATTGAAACACACAAATCTTTATCACGCCATAGAGGTAGTCCAACATGGAATTCCTCCTAGTAGGTTTTATTTTTTTTCCTCGTTGGAAATGTATAAGCCTGATATTTGCACTTTCTTTACACTCCAAGGTAAATTATTGTTTGCCCTTCATGAAATGTATGAGATTTCAGCACCTATGGAAGACATTCCCTATGAAGAATATGTCCCCACAGAAGAAGAACTCCATTTATTGAAAACTCGGGATCCTATGATTTATGACACTTATTGAGAATTGCTTTGTCACATCACATCTGTGCTCACATGTCTAATACTCGAAATGTAAAGCAAAAGAAGTGGTTGCAGTATCTTTTCAAAAAGTTTTCAAAAAACAATCCTGACTTAACTCGTCTTTCTCCAATTTCTGAGAAAGAGGTTGAAGAGAGAATTGTTCAATTTGGAACAGACGCGTATGTTGCTGAATCAGATGAGGATGTCTTCAAGGCCAGAACATCCTTTGAGAGTTTTCATTATCAGGCTTTACAACCCATATCAGATACTACTTTGTTGGCGGATTTATTTATGTTATTGTTAAAGAAGTATGTAATTCCATCACAAGAAGTCCTATCAATCGGAGTGGTGTCTCCAGCAGTCTTACTAGCAATCGGTTGTGCACTTAGTTTATTGCCAGTGATGGTTTGTGGAATCCAAAGTGGATTAAGAAAATTAGTTACTAGATTCTGCAATATCAAGAAGGAGCATGATAATGAAGGAAAATTGATTGTCAAGACTCCAAATCCATGGGTGGAACTTCCATATACTTATTTGATGGCTTGGATAGTTCTGCACTATCTTTTATTGATGAGTCCAATTGATGCTCAAGTAGATTTGAGCTCTCCAAAAGTTCAGCATTATGAGAAATCCCACTGGAAAGGAGGTTATATGGCTACGGTCAGCAAAACACTTCGACACCATACTAATTATGAATTATTCAAGTATTTTCCTTATTTTCCAAATGTTGACTATGGAGATGAATTCGTGGATGTAACTCGTGCTGATAAATTCACGACTCTGTCTTCTGGATATTTCTAGTGGTTAATAAGTATTCATCCAGGACACTTGGTTCTCCGCTTAGAGAACCGTTGTTATATTAAACCTTATTATCCAAGTCACTTTTCTCAACAGTTTGCGTATGATCAGTTGTATATTGGAAACCCAAATACAAACATGAGTTTTACTGAGAATCTTTTCAAGAGGCAGAGCTTGGTTTCATTTCATCTCTGGTGGCACAAAGGCCAAGTTCTATCTTCCACTCAAGACCCCAAATTCGTTAGGAGTTTCAGCTTTTGCAAATGGTATTATGTTGTCCATTCCATGCCTCATAACTTTGACATAAGCTCCACTTGTTTGAGAGACATTAGAGCATGGTATGCTCAAAAGAATGAGGCGGGTAGCACTAAAGTAGCTCGCATAGAAGATTTTGACATTGAAGATATCTTATCAAGGGATGAAAGTAGTACTGTAATAGATTGACCTATATCTCCAACTATTCCAACTTCTCCTCAGTCAAAATCTTCTCCTAAGATCTCTTACAAATGGAAGAGGTTGAGGCATCTTAGTGACTTGTCAATCATTCCACAAACTGCATTAGCTGAAACTAGAGCAGCAATACTTTGTTCAGCTTCTGAAACTACTAAGGAGGAATAAGAAGATGACGATAATGCGAATTTGATTCCTCGCTCATCTAAAAAGCGTTGAAGTCAAGGACCTATTTTTCCTAGCAATCCTATCACAAAGATTCCTTCTACTACACCTGCAATTGAGCTTCTACCTATTGTTGTATCTTCTTTAGAAAAACTATTTCAATTGGTGCAAGAGAAATCTGCTGCCCCTACTCCTTCAGTAATTCAGGTTATGAGTAATGATGATTATGATGATGATAATGATTGCATTAGCTCCTCTACTCCTCCATCAAACATGGAAAATATACATTTCTAACGGCAGAAGAGAGAGCTAAAGTGTATGGACCTAGAGAGTCCAATTCCCAACCTCAAGGTCTATTCTAATCTTGACTCATTTATATCATCTTTTATTTCTTTTATCATCATTGTTGGCAATGAAAATTTCTAAGTAAATAGGATTTTCCACAACAGAATGCGGAGCTAACCCAGTAGCTCCGTGTCTGGCTAGTTTTAGCCTCGCGATGAGTAAAACGTGGGGCTATCAATAGCTTCGCGCTAGCTCCGCATTCTGGTTATTTAGCGCTGCATTTTGATGCGATTAGCTCCGCGTGAGCAGATAACCAGAATCTCAAATTGATTGAGATTATGATTTGGGCTTATCCAAACACCCAAACTAAGTCCAATCAGAACTCTAAATCAAGAGATTTAAATCAAAAATAAGATATTTGATTGGAATCCTTGATGAGTGCGAATTCTATTTAGATAGAAACTCTTGCATTGACCTGGGGATATAAATACCTTCTTGGTGAAACCCTAGGGGTCTTCTTTTCGGCAATTGAGATCTTTTCCTCTTGGAGAATTCAAGTTACGCATAGAGCCTTGAGTTCGTGAAAAACTAGAGAAGATCATATACAGTCGGCCGCCATCTTCAAGAGAGAAGAGTTCGACGCCCGATCGTCCAAAGGAACTACTATAGATCCCATCGCCACAGATCCCACACAACATATTGTAAAAGAGAGAGATTAAAATATAAAATCCTCTCGTTTGTTCTTCTTTTTATCTTGTTCACTTTCATTGTAATCTAAGCTGTATTCAATGGAAGGAAGCAAAACTTTTGCAGCGAACAAACTGGCGACCACAGTGGGAGCTATCTCTTTCACTGACGAAGAGATTGTGGCGCAATCGGATGTTGACATGATCGGATCCGAAGTAGACACGCTGGTCGTTGAAATCGACCAGCAGAAGTACAAGGAATTCCTCTCTTCTGAATCAGGTGACTTGGACGAGACACGACACTATCATCGCATGTGCTCCAATACCTTAGCAACGGGTAAAAATGTGTCCACCGAGAGACGGGGATCCTTGGAGACTGCGGCTATAGGGCTGATGCTCGGACAGGAAATCCTAGTAGAGGATGAGCTTCCTACTGCCGAAGAAGACCTAAGACCTGGATTGACCAGAACCCAACTCCGAAATAAGAATCGGAGGGCAAGGCAAAAAGCCCTCAAAGCCCGCCTTAGACGCGAGGCTAATGGACGCGAGGCTATGGTCCCTCGCAAACTGGCTCGCGCTAATCGCGAGATCGATCATTATCGCGTTAAATGCGAAGTTACAACTTGCCTTAAAAGCAAGGAAAAGCCAGCGTGTGATATTCCACGTGAGGCTATTGCTGAGCTTAGCGAGAAACGCGAAGCCAGTGAGATTTGCGCTAGTCGCAAAATATCTGACACTCGCGAGAAACGCGAGTATAAAAATTCTTTAAAGCCAGCGTGTGATTTTCCACGCGAGCCTGATACTGAGCCAAGCGAGAAACACGAGGATAGTAATACTTGCGAGAAATGCAAGACTTCTTACACTGGCGAGGAACGCGAGTATAAAAATTCAATAAAGCCAGCATGTGATTTTCCACGCGAGGCTGATACTGAGCCAAGCGATAAACGCGAGGCCGATAATACTTGCGAGAAACGCAAGATTCTCCGTGAGAATCTCGAAGACGATTGGCAAATCGTTGTTAATCGTAAGAATCGCGCTAGGCGCGAGGTTATGACTCGCGTTAATCGCAAGGGTATGCCAGCGTGTAAGAATTTCCTTTCACGCGGGGCTATTATTCCAGAAGCTAAACTTCTTAACACACGCCAGGCCAGCAAGAAACGCGAGGCTAACATGGCAGAATGCGGAGCTATTCTTCAGCCTCGCAAGATAAGACGCGAAGCTACTTCTAAGCTCCACGTAGATCAACCCGATTATATAATCAAGGCTGATCGTCGTATCAATGGACCAGAACTAAACTTCAGTGATCCGAAGAGGTTTCAGTGGTTCTAGACCCTCTCAAAAGTTGAATGGGTCCCACGACTCCATGGTTAAAGGCACTGATCTCAGGGAGTATCTGTCCAAGAAGAGAGGCATAGAACAAGTTCAAGTTGAACCTATCTGTCATTGCCAGTAGCTTATGACAGCGGTATCCGCTGTAATGGACAACTGTGGCTGCAGCAAGAGCAGGGTATCAGTGTTCGACCGATTAACCGAGTCAAAAAAGAACCCTATTAAGAGGACAAAAACCGCTTCCCTAAAAGAATGGAGAGCTGTAACCTCCAATATGGTGGGAAAAGGGAAGAAGAATATAGAGACGGATGATGATTCAGAATCGAGTGATGAAGAACCTCATTATATCACTCGACTTAAATCAGGAGCCGTTCCGCCTCGAAATTATAAGAGGCTTATAAGGGGTTCTTATGACGATGAAAGTGATAATTCAGCTATAGCCTCACCTCCTTCCTCTTCGTCATCTCGGCTACAAAAGTCAGCATCACATATGGCAGATAAATCTAACCACATCGAGCGGAGATTTGAAACTCAAGAAAGAATGATTCGAGAGCAACAAAAGACGATTGAAGACCTTAAAGTGATGCTCTCAAAATTTGTTGAGGATAATACTAAAAGGGGCAAAGAAACTCTGAACGAAGAGGAAAAGGAAGAAAAAGCCCACTTAATGCACGAGGACGAGGATAGATTTTCTTTTCATGATCCACATGGAGAGAAAATAGAAAAATTGCAAAGTCAACTCGAAGCTCTGATGCATAAAATGGAGTTGAAAGAGTCAGGGGTCTCAAGACCATATCCGCCTGAATGGGATATGATACCATACCCTCAGAAGTATAAGCCGCTCAAATTAGAGCCATATGACGGGAAGGGATCGCCTAGTCAACACATTTATTACTTCTTGTCCCAAGCAGGACATCTGATGGGTAATGACCCGATTATGACCAAGGTATTCGCAAGTACTTTGCGAGGGCCTTCTTTTTCTTGGTTCATGCAGCTGCCCCCAAGTACTATTAATACCTGGTTAGATGTTGAGAAATTATTTCTCGCACGTTTCTTCGAGGATAATACCGAGATTACAGTTTATTCCCTCCTTGCAACTAAACAAGGGGAACAAGAAACTGTCAAAGATTTCATAGAAAGGTTCCGGGAGAAGTCCGTGCATTGCAAGCATGGAATGGTCCAGGAAACTCTAGTCGAGACATGTCAACATAATCTTAAGACTAATGTGCTCCTAAAAATAGGGGTCGTAGAGTCTAAAATATGGAGGGATTTGCTCAAACAGGGAGAGCAGGTCGAGGACTTGATTCGTCGAGTTGAAGAGTCTCGTGGACCAAGAAGTACTGGAAGTAGTAGGCCATACGCCCAAAATAACAATAAAAATAATGAAAAAGCTGTGATGGCGTCAGAAACTGCTCCACAAAAGACAAATCCTCCTCCAAGCCCAAAGCCCCAAAATCAGAAGGGCACGAGATAAAGTAGACCTCAGCAGGAAAAGACTTACACTTTCAAAGCAGAACAGACGCCTACACTCTTCCACCTCCTCCTGAGGACGGGGATGTTGAAACTTCCGGAGAATAGGAAGCCAGAGGACGTGGGTAAGACCAACGACCCCAATTACTGTCTTTATCACCGGAACGTTGGACACCCTACTAGGGATTGTTACCCTCTTAAGAACAGAATCTAAGCACTAATAGAAGCTGGAGTTCTGATGCTTAAAGAGGAACAAAAGAGAGTCACCGCCAATATGGCAACTATAGTGGTTGGAACCCATGAGTTCCCCGCAGGGGTGAACCCAATTCCAAAGGATAAGTTGGTTACGAAGAACCTCGATCCTCATAAGAAAGCTCAAGAAAGACTTGTCCCCGTAACAACCCAGAAGGGAGAAGTTATGTGGGTTCACCCTGACTTATTAGAAAATGAGCAATGGACTACCACAAGTCAAGGGAAAAGCGGACTGTTAATGTCATTTTCGCAGAGATAAGGGAAGAATATATAGCTTCGGAGCCTTCACTGATTCTGAAGAAGAGTCCGAAACTATGACCACTCATCAAGATGGGGCAGGCCCTTCCGGTACTCGATCTGGGAAGACATATCTCAAGGACTACACTAGAGTAGATCCAAAAGACATATATGCAGAACTTGCAAAACCGGCAAAGCAGAAGGGACTTCGCTTCCAGAAGAATCCTATTAGAGATGAAGGAGCCAAAGAGACTACCTTTAAATTTGATATAATAGCTCAGCTGGCTAACATTCCAGCATGAGTAATGCTTTACGAATTGTTAAGATTATCAAAATCAACACGTGAGGCATTAAGAGAGGCCCTGGCAGACTCTGAGTCATTCTTAGCTCAGATTGTCAAGCCGGCCGATGAGGAACGAGACTCTTGCCCTAGCTGTCATCAAGTAAGGAGGCAGGTCCCACAAATTACCTTCTCTCAGGAAGACATGCATGTAAGGAATATAAAGTATAATAGGCCTTTATATGTCGGATCCACCAAGGTGGAACGCATTCAAATCGATCCAAGGTCTGCATTAAGTGTTGTTCCCAGAAGGCTAATGCAGCTATTGGGAATATCTCCTCATCGTTTGACGCCTACAAACACCACTATTTACGGATTCAACGCTAACAACAACCATTCTCTTGGTAAAATCCGATTGCGGTGCCAAATTGGAGACTTAAGGACGGAGGTCACATGTTACGCTATTGATACTGATACCTCCTACAGTATTTTACTGGGACAGCCTTGGATCCACGCTTACATGATAGTCTCGTCGACTCTCCACCAATGCATGAAATATTGCGATGAAGAAGGAAAAGTCCGAATACTAGTTGCAGATAGGCAACCATTCAAGGGACTAGAAAATTACTTCACGGACGCCAGGCTCTACAAACCGGTCCATAATATCCCGTGCGATGATCGCAGCAGGCTTCAAAAGCCTGATGACAGTGGCGATGAAGCCGACACCGAGTACAAGCTTCCTGAAGAAGACGATGGGAGTGATTATGAAATCAACCCTCACTTAGATTTTAGTTTGAGTCTTGATAATAAAGTGGCTGATGTAATAGAGAGTGAATGGGTTATTAATAAAAATATAAAGTTAGTCTACGAGCATGCTGTAGCTGCTGAATCTGAACCCTCTTGTATTTCCACTGAAGTGGATGACCTATCCGAACTTGAAGTTCTGGCGGCATACCATTTACCACTTAGGTCATACCTCCTCTCTCGGTCTAAAATAGTTAAGGGAAAAGGTCACTACTTCGAAGTGCCTTCTCGACAAGGGTCCCAAAAGCCGATCATGTTCGGCAGAGTAATTACGTCACCTCGACGAAGACAAAGCAGTGAAAGTGATGAACAAACATCACCTCAATTTCACTTGTATGGACAGAGATCCCGGCAAATGATAGAGAAAATGGGTTATAATTTTACCCAGAAACCAGGATTAAACTTTGGAAAAGGGCGATAGAATCTCATACCCTCTTTAGACCAAGAGGAAAGAGCCCGGATTATTATCAAAAGACTTGCAGGGGGTTGGGCTATGTATCTACTCCTCCCTCATCACCATCTGGACAAGAAGAAAGTTCTTTGGCCAATGATGAATCACCCCCACTTGATCACGACTCAGATCAAAGTTTTGGCGCTTGGTTTCAATCCTTGAAGGCCAATATGGTTTCAGCCGCACCAGAAAGCGACGAGTAACCAATTGATGTTCAAGATGATTCCTGGGCCAAGCATATGGACACTCTCTGGGATGTCTGCTTTGAACAGCGTGACTCGCCCACAGAAGACAAATTAGTACAAGTCAACATGGGAACGGAAGAAAACCCGAAATCCATCTTCATAAGCGACACGCTAACTCCCTTGAAAACGGAGGAACTTATATCTCTCATCAAAGAGTATATTGACGTGTTCGCATGTAGTTACGAAGACATGCCCGGGCTTGACCCTCAAATTGCCACACACCGGTTAAATATTAAAGAAGACGCCAAGCCCGTTAAACAACAGCAAAGGCGTTTTCGACCAGAATTGATGGTGGCAATAGTTGCTGAGGTCAATAAACTTATAAAATCCGGATTCATCCACGAAGAACAGCATCCTGATTGGGTGGCTAACATAGTGCCGGTTCGTAAGAAGAACGGCAAAATCAGGATAAGCATCGACTTTCGAGATTTGAATGCTGCATGTCCTAAGGATGAATTTTCACTCCCCATCACCGATCTGATGATTGATAATACTTGTGGTTACGAGAGGATGCCCTTTATGGATGGCTTCTCAGGATATAACCAGATCAAGATGCACCCAGATGATGAAAAGCATACAGCTTTCAGAATACTGCTGGGAGTATACTGTTATACAGTGATGCCTTTCAGATTGAAGAACGCCGGTGCCACCTACCAATGCGCGATGAGTGTCCTATTCAAAGAACACCTGCGTAAAACTGTAGAGTGCTATGTAGACGACTTAGCAGTCAAAAGCAAGAACAAAGAAGATCATCTTCATGATTTAAGAAGGGTCTTCGATCTTATGCGAAAATATCACTTGAAGATGAATCTCACTAAGTCTTTTATGGGAGTGTCCAGCGGGAAATTCCTTGGGTTCATAATAACTTCAAAAGGAATCTTCCTCGATCCTGAAAAAGTGACAGCAATCAGTGAAATGCCACCGCCCCGCAATCTTAAGGAATTAAGGGGGTTGTAAGGAAAGTTAGCCTATATCCGGCGCTTCATCTCCAATTTGTCAGGACGATGCCAGCCATTCTCTAGACTCATGAAGAAGGGGGTCTCTTTTGTATGGGATGAGATGTGTCAACAGGCGTTTGACAATCTCAAAGAATATCTCACTAAACCTCCTGTTCTTATGGCACCGGTCCTTGGGCAGCCCTTCCTTATATACGTAAGGGCCATGGATGATGCATTAGGAGCATTACTTGCTCAGTATAATGAGCACGGCCATGAACACGCCCTCTATTACTTAAGCAGGACAATGATCGGAGCCGAGCGTCGGTATACCCCGATTGAAAAATAATGTTTAGCCCTAGTGTTCGCTGTTCAGAAAATGTGACACTATCTTTCAGGGTAAACAATTCATGTCATCTCATGGGTCAATCCCTTGAAAATCCTGATGACAAAACCAGGATCCTTAAACGGCTGACTGGCGAAATGGGCATTATTGCTATCGCCATATGATATACACTTCGTCCCTCAGAAGGCCATGAAGGGACAGGCGATCGCCGATTTTCTTGCAGACCATCCAATTTGGTCCAAATCCAAACAAACGTGAGAGGTCAACACAGTTAGCAAAGAACAACCATGGCAAATATTCTTTGATGGTGCTGCCAGACGATCCGCTGCTAGAGTGGGGGTTGTGCTAATATCCCCACATAAACATATATTGTCTAACGGTTACTCATTAACAGAACCGTGCACGAATAATGTGGCGAAATACAACGCGCTTATTATCGGTCTAAAAATGGCTCTGCAACTGGGGGTGAACCATTTAGAGGCATATGGAGACTCTAAGCTCATCGTTAATCAGATGACGGGTGAGTATGAAGTCAGACATGAAGCCCTCATCCCCTATCATCAGCTAGCTATTGAGCTAGCAGGATATTTTGAACAATTTTACATATATAATATATCCCAGAATGAGAACGTCTATGCAGATGCTCTTGCCGCTTTAGCCGCAACATTGGCGATCCCGCCAGGTGAAGCTAAAAGTATCAATATTGGTAGCAGAGAACTCCTCCACCCAGATACGATATTCCAAACCAAGGAGGTATGCCACACAAGCTTAATGCTGGAACCCCATGATTGGCGTTTTCCATTTATAGATTACGCCTTATATGGGATATTACCAGAGAATCCCAAGGAGGCCGCCTCGATAAAGAGGAAGGCCTCAAGATTCTATTTCGATCATAAACTTCAGACTTTATATAGAAAGTCGAGTGATGGTCTTCTACTACGCTGCTTATCAAAAGCTGAAGTAGATGAAGTGCTGAGAGAAACACACGATGGAGTATGTGGAGCTCATCAGTCCGGTCCAAAACTTGGAGACCGCATAAGAAGGCTGGGATACTACTGGCCGAACATGATTATGGAAGCAATGGCATATGCTAAACGGTGCCATGCATGCCAAGTACATGCCAATTTTATTCATCAACCCCTAGAATACTTGCACAATACTATTGCTAGTTGACCATTTGAGGCATGGAGAATGGATATTATGGGGCCTATAACTCCCCCGTCATCCAGAGGACATCGGTTTATTCTTGCAATAACCGATTATTTTTCAAGATGGGCTGAAGCCATGCCCATGAGAGAAGTAAAAACAATATATGTGATTAAGTTCATTAAGCATCCTGTTATTTACCATTTTGGTATCCCTCGGAGGATCATCCATGATAATGGACCGCAATTCGTCAGTGAGAGGTTTTCGACATTCTGTGATAAATTCAGAATCTAGGACATCGCTTCAACACCATATAACCCTGCGGTAAATGGATTGGCCGAAGCCTTCAACAAAACAATTATTAAACTCCTTCGGAAGTTCGTCTCTTCCAACAAACGAGATTGGGATGAAAAGCTGGGAGAATGTTTGTGGGCTTATCGCACCACTGTTCGCACCCCGACAAACGCTACTCCATTCTCTTTGGTCTATGAAAGCGAGGCCGTCTTCCCTCTCGAAATTCAGATTCTATCACAAAGAGTGGCCTTAGCCACAAAGATGACGACAGAAGAGCACCATCAGCAAAGATTATAAGAACTAGAGGCGTCAGATGAAAAACGTCTCAAGGCTCAACAATAAATTGAGTTGTATCAAGCCCGAATCACGCAAACGTTCAATAAGAACGTTAAACCGAGGACCTTTAAACAAGGAGACTTGGTTCTGGATGTTAAAAGGCCGATGGTCCTGACCCACAAGACTAAGGGTAAATTTGAACCCAAGTGGAGGGACCGTTTATCGTGGAGACTGTATACTCCAGTGGAGCCTATCGTTTAATGAATCAGAATGGCGATAGGATGATAATGCCGATCAACGACAAATTTCTGAAGAAATACTATGCTTAACAAACCAAAGTGGTGACAGAATAACTGTCCCATCTAGTTCATAAATCTTTGGTGTGTCCAGTTCAAGTTACGCACGAGAGCCTTGAACCGCCTTCAATTTGTTCAAGTTACGCAGATGAGCACTTGGACTCCTTCTTAGGCATGCGCAAATGGGTGCCTCTGCCGAAATTTGATGAATCCTAACCCGATCATCTTTGGTGTGCCCAGTTCAAGTTACGCACGAGAGCCTTAAACCGCCTTCAATTTGTTCAAGTTACGCAGATGAGCACTTGGACTCCTTCTTAGGTATGCGCAAATGGGCGCCTCTGCCGAAATCTGATGAATCCTAACCCGATCATCTTTGGTGTGCCCAGTTCAAGTTACACACGAGAGCCTTGAACTACCTCCAATTTGTTCAAGTTATGCAGATGAGCACTTGGACTCCTTCTCAGGCATGCGCAAATGGGCGCCTCTGCCGAAATTCGATGAATCCTAACATGATCATCTTTGGTGTGCCCAGTTCAAGTTACACATGAGAGCCTTGAACCGCCTCCAATTTGTTCAAGTTACGCAGATGAGCACTTGGACTCCTTCTCAGGCATGCGCAATTAGGCGCCTCTGCCAAAATTTGATGAATCCTAACCCGATCATCTTTGGTGTGCCCAATTCAAGTTACACATGAGAGCCTTGAACCGCCTCCAATTTGTTAAAGTTACGCAGATGAGCACTTGGACTCATTCTTAGGCATGCGCAATTGGGTGCCTCTGCCGAAATTCGATGAATCCTAACACGATCATCTTTGGTGTGTCCAGTTCAAGTTACGCATGAGAGCCTTGAACCGCCTCCAATCAAATTCTAGGCATACGCGATTAGGCGCCTCTACCAAAAATTTGGCAATCCTGACACGATTACCTCAGTATTATCAGTCTGAGTTACGTAGATGAGCCTTGGACTGCATTACCTAAACAAACTAAATCATTTTGATGACAAGTTATTTGTTGTGCAAATAAATTTTGTAACCAGCAAGTAAAAGAATCAAATGATTATCTTTATTTCATCGACAAAAGAATGAAGTTACAAAAATTCTCTCTTTTATTACAAGTTCTTATTACAAAAAGAATGAAGAATAAAAGAATAAAAGAAAACTA
The DNA here is from genome assembly GCA_036321105.1 of Dracaena cambodiana. Lineage (NCBI taxonomy): Eukaryota > Viridiplantae > Streptophyta > Magnoliopsida > Asparagales > Asparagaceae > Dracaena > Dracaena cambodiana. The sequence goes on along the minus strand of JAYEPQ010000013.1, from coordinate 16,679,641 downwards.
TGAATCTCCTAGATGCTTCAACTTATTCATCGCCTCGTCAATCACTCGATGACGAGTTGCTTCCACGGAGTGTTGAGACTGCCAGAGTAAGTCATCATCTTTCATTGCAAGTTGCTGGGTTAGATGCTGACGAGACTCTTCCATAGCACGGCTTCTTATTGTCTCCTCCTGCTCGACCTGTCCCCGTTGGAGGATCAGTGCTTCCCGCTTCTTAACGGATTCCCCTAATTGAAGCTCGTTGGCTACTAAGACCGCCCGAGCTCTAGCAATGGTCTCCTGAGCTTTAAGGATGGCGGTCTGACTCTCCACAATCTCGGAGTCCACCACCTTCAAACCCCTAAGAATGGACTCCCGACTAGCTTGGAGCTCTGCCAACTCCCGAGACCATCCTTCCTGTCATATCAATTCCTCTCGACACGCCGTTAACTCCATCCGAAGCCGCGCTAACTCTATTTCGGTGATCGCTTCCACGTCCGCTTGACGAACTGTGTTTAGCGTGTTCACCTGCTCTTCTAAAGCTCTAAAGCGGGCCCGATAGGGAGCTGCTCAGTCCTGTCCCCCGATTCTTTCAATATTATCCAAATAGCTGGATAACATCGGACGACCGAGACTAAAGAAATCTATTCCGCCAGAAATCATCCCGATGCATCTTCTTAGAAACCGCATAAAATCATTAACGCTATGGTTGAAGAGTTCCTCAAAAGGATCCACGGTGTCTGCATTTAAAGTAGGCAGCGCTAAAAAAGATGTCGCTGGAGAAGGAGCGGTATCCACTGGAGTTGAAGAGGAAGAAGCCCGTCCCTGTACCAGGTTCATAATATGCGGGGCCAGTAAGGCCAACGCAGATCTAGCGGAATTAGGAACCCGAGGAGAAGCGTCATTAGTACAGGTCACTTGGGCAGTGCCACCAGCAGGGGTAGACGATGGTGTTTCTTCACCCGAAGCTCCTCCGATGGCAGAAGTAGCTTCGAATGAGAACTTCAAATTTTCCTCATCCCCTGCTGGAAGACTTGGAGCTAGAGGAGTTGCAGGTGTCTCAATAGCCATTATGGTAGAAGGCATTAGTATTACTGGCTGAGGAGCAGAAGGCACACCGACAACTATTGGAAAAGTCTCTTCGGAGCAGACATTTGGTGTTGGAGACGGCAAACTTGGAGACGGGGTAGTTTCTCTTGCCGCGGCTGCGACAATCAACTCTGTCCTGTCATCGCTCCCAAGATCATCAATTGGGGGAACCGAAGAAGGAACAGAGGGAGGAGTTGTCGTGAGGAAGTCTGCGTCAAAATCATTTACAGAACTACCTAATCCACCCGCTGAGCCAGTGGTGCCCGAATAGTCCACTCTCTCCATGGACTCCCCCTTGGTAGTCTAATGCATAGGCGAGAAGGGGTGGCCACCTGTACCTCAGAAAAGCAAGACAAAGAGGGTTGCATACAAATACAGAAAAATAAATAGAAGACAGAGTATAAAAGCTGAGAGAACTATACCAGGAGATACAAGTCCAGTTGTCGGACTTGAAGGGAGAGCCGCCGTTGTCTCTAGAAGTGTACCCGTCTCACTACCCAGTGGTAGCACCGCAGGGTGTTCGACAGGATCTACCATCGGAGGAGCCGGAATCTCGGGAGCACTTGGAGCCTCAGCAGGTCCACTCTCCCCTGCCGGCGCTGGAGGTAGAGTTGAAGCCAGCAGATCTGAAGCGAACTTGACAGCCGCTTCTTGGGGGGCTATTAGAGTTCCGAGAGCGAACTTATTCTTATTTTGGGAAGGCCCCTTCTTTGGGGCACCGCGGCATTTGAGGGTCGAGCTCCAAGGGAGGATGACGACAGGTTGAGGAGCACCTCCAACATCAGTGTTGTCATCATCATTATTGTTGTCATCATCGTCAGACTCACTGACGTCTGAGGGTTCGGCCGCTGCGCCAAGGAATTCATCCATTCCTTTTACCCTCACTCTTGAAGCACCTTGGCGGCTAATGAAGAAATCCTCAATCTCCTTGCAACAACTTCGGTTGATGAAAAAGTGGGGCACGTCAGCATTTGCAACGCTGTACCATATGCAAAAGCTAAGAGTCATGGCAAGTTCTGGTGACTTCTGTGGCATGATGAATTCAGCTCCGGTCCCACCAGCTGCAAAATGAAACTAGCCGCGGGCACCCTCGTACAGATTCCCCTCATAGGAAAAATTCTTGTTTGGATTACCCACATAAAGTTGGGAATATCCGAACTGGCGAGCGAAGCGGCTCGGAGTGTACGATTCAATAAGACACTTGGCATCTTGACGATACAACAGGTGCTCGGGTCGGATGTTAAGGAGCCACCGGAATGCTCCCGAGGATAAGGCAGTGAAGTTATCTGCTCCCACAATATCCTTCAACTTCAACCCATATCCACCACCAGGGAGTCGGGGAAGCACCGGAAGATCTCATAATTTTGGTGATGCCGAAGAGTCTTCCAGATTTGAGACATATAGTGATGCTTCTATAAAGAGCGCTCGTATAACTCCACAAAATAGGACTTGTCACCAGAGTGGTGTGAAGCAGCACTCATCAGAGATGGGCAGTGCATGACAAGCCATGCCATCAGATAGGTGTAAGGCATCTCCACCCTAGGGTTCAGAGTCTTCACCTGGGTAATTTCTTTTGACTTGCCTTTCCCTTTCCCCTTGCCCTTATCAGCAGGGATGAAGTTATTACAGAGTGTTCGCAGTCCATGCTGTAGATTGCACACCATGGCGGGAAGAAGTCTGAAAGGTCGGCGTATACAAGGAGAACTGCTGGGTATATCACAGTCATTGCAATTGCCTCTTTTGGCAATGACGGCACAACACATCTTTTCAACCACAGCATCAAGAACCCAGCAATAAGGCCTCTATTGGATACCGAGAACTGAGCTTGATAGTGGTAACTCTTGAAGGAGGTGCCAGGACCGAATCCACCTTCGTTGGATTCAGTAGTATAATACATTAGGCGTGTCTTGGCGATGCGGTGATCGATCTCCGTGATGTAGACAGGGGCATAGCCATGGATAGTTGTTGAACTATCATTAGAATTCAAATTAGCGAAAAGGTAATCGGCCTATTTTTTGTGTCCGATACCCTGATTACGCACACCTTCCAAGTCAGTACAGATGCGGTAATGGCACATCATCTCCGAGTATGTAGCATAGATGCGCTCGTCCTTCGCCATCAGCATGTTCAACTCTTCGGTAGTGAGGATATACTCTTCATAGGGGACTTCGTCCATGGAAAGCCCAGATACCTCGAAAATATCATAGAGAGCGAACCCTAGCTCACCCACTGGCGTAAAAAGGGTGCAGGTTTCGGGGTTGTACATCTCCAGAAAGCAGAAGAAATGATAAGAACTCTGAGGGAATCCAAATTGAACATTTCTGATGGCCTTGTATAAACCAATCTCCTTCAGAATGGGTTCGTGAGAGTCCAACATATATTGAACAAGGCGGGCCCACCACATGTTGCCAGATGAATAAACTCAGCCAGGCATTCTGAAGTCACTAGCCGGGTATTGGCCTTCTTTCACCAGGAACTCACTCAGGAAAGTTCGTGCTCGGATCGGAACCTCTCCTACTGGATGCTCCTTGCCAAATCTGTCTGGAAACAAACCAGTAATACATCTGGTGGGGCCATCTTGATAAGCTCCATGTGCGCCCAATTTACCGGTTGGGACGCCGTCCTGTTCTTAAGTTAACCCCCACTCTAATTCACGATGCGCCGCCATCCTCTGAAGATAGATCAAGGGATAGCCACGTTCCATTCTAGGCAGAAACATTAAAGCTTCGCCAGAATTATAGAGCCACTTGCTTTCCTCTTCAAAGAGGATCTGATCTAATTGCTCCATTATATCTCCAAAGAGAAATGCGGGCTTCTCTAGCTCTTCTCTATTCATGGCTTCAAAGGCCGCATCAGTTATAATCTCCCGTACAGAGTGGGATGATATTTGATCAACTTCTCCCTGCGCGCTCTCGAATCTAGTTTGTACGCGGCCAGGATGGTGGTGAAGCGAAATTGAGCCGATGGATCAGAACCCCCGGCAAAACCAAAGTAGTGCTTATGGGGAAGAGCTTCCGCCGAATACCCTACTGCAAAAGGGAAAATCAAAGTTAGAAAAGTTTCTACAAAACAGAAAATTTTCCTAAGTATGCAAACGCGAAGCTAAAAATTAGACAGCGCGAAGCTAAAAGTAACTCCGCGCGAAGCTAAAAATTAGACCGCAGAAATCGAAATAGCCTCGCGTTTCAACGCGACTGCTAAATCAAATAGCCTCGCGTTTCAACGTGACTGCTAAATCAAATAGCCTCGCGTTTCAACGCGACTGCTACTCAAAATAGCCTCGCGTTTCAACACGACTGCTAAATCAATAGCCTCGCATTTCAACGTGACTGCTAAATCAAATAGCCTCTCGTTTCAACGCGACTGCTACTCAAAATAGCCTCGCATTTCAACGTGACTGCTACTCAAAATAGCTCCGCGCTTCAAAATGCGAGGATGACGCGATAGCTTCGCGTAAGAAGAAAACCAGAGGCTTTTCTTCTTCTCCAAGCCATACGGCCGGAGTACGGCGATCTCGCCGGTGATCGATCGGTTAGAACCAAGTCAAATCACTCTAAAAAAGCTTTAAATAGAGAGATTCTTACCCCCAATAGGTGTAGCATGGGCTGGTCCACCGCTGCCATGACCGCTGCTTGCACCAGTCGCCGACGACGAGGCTGCGCGGGAAGAAGCACGAGTCTTGGGTGCCATTGCTTGAAAAATTGAGGAAAATCGATAGGAAATCGGGAGAAACTCGGTCAGAAAAATGCTCGGATCGCTTGAACTCTGATCGCCTGAATCTCCAAGTCTCTGGAAAGTTCTCTATGAAGTAAGAAAGAAGAGGAATAGATATTCCATTTCAATGAAAGAAACCGCCTCTTGGAATTTGGCGCGAGTTTCGGAGAAGATAACTGACCAAAATGCGAAGTTATTAGCTTCGGGTAATGATGGAAAATGCGAAATTATTAACTCTGAGCAACTATGTAAAACGCGAGGCTAACTTAGCTTCGCATTCCTATGAAGAACTTGGATTTTTGGCAAGAACAATTAAGCACTTCCATCTAAGTTAAAATGATCTTTACCCGATCATTTTGGTATTAATAATCTAGGTTATGCAAATGAGCCTTAGATTATTTTACCAAAATTATAAACCATCGATTTGTTGAGCAAGCAAGATTCTTGAAGCCGACAGATAGAGAGGAAAATAGTTGCCTTTATTTCATAAAAGAAAAAGATTACAAAAGAAGAGGGAGTTATAGCTCTCCCAAAAACTTCTACATATTCATCGACTCATCAATAACCTAAACGGCGAGATTCCTCCGCAGGGTGTTGAAGTTCAATTCCAGGGTTCACACACAAGAGATCTCCTCTGCAAATGTCAACTATGATCTAAAGTTCTTAGTGGATTATCTGAAGATACTGCTACAAGAATCCTAATGAAGATGCACAAGTTGGATTCAACATGCTACAAGCCCTTAGATGATCATCTCTATCACTTTGGAAAGCAACAGAGATTGTCATCTAACAGAAATGGTCTTCAAGAAAACTTAATGGGCTGCCGCAGAGTTCTTGTAACTTCTTCAAAAGTTTACCTTTAGGAGCCAGAGCTTGAAACCTGCAACTATGTTGTAAAGCATATGCTTCTGGTTTCCTTAGAGTTACTTTTGCTAATGAAGACCGGTGCACGGCTAGCCTTTGAAGATATATCAGGGAAAAGCTACACTCCACGCTAGCCAGAGATATTAGCAAGTCATCAGACTGAATCTGGTTCACTGCAAAAGAAGAATCAGGAGTTCGACAAAATTTGAAAAATATTCTAAGTATGAAAACACGGAGCTAAGGATAACTCCGCGTGCAGCTGAAGAAATAGCCCCGCGTTTCAGGTGCGAGGATGACGCGATAACTTCGCGTAGAGAAAGATCAGAGTTCCTCTCTGACTTCTCCTTCTCCTTCAAGCCATACGGCCGGAGAACGGCGGTCTCGCAGGTGAAATAAACAATTGGCCAAGATAAAACTGAGCCAAAATATCCCAAAATGGTTCTGAGAAGACCAAAAGTTAAGGTTTTTACCTTCAAAAGACACAGCATGAACTGGTTCGCCGTTGTGTCTACTTCCACGGCCGCTGTCACCGCCGCTAACACCGGCCAACGTGCATGAAGCCGTACTCTTCTGGAGCAACATCCTAAATGGAGAATTGAGGAAAGATCAGTCAAAGATTGTTCGTCGACATGAGTCACTCGATTGCCGGAACTCTGGATTCTTCAAACTCTTCTAGTAAAGAAGAAGATGAGTCAAAGACTCTATTTAAACAGATGATCCGCCGCTTGGTATTCGGCACAGAAGTTCAGGGTAACTAATGAAGCAATTACTCGTTTCACTGAAAAAAATGAAACTAATTAGCTCCGCGAAAGTGAACAAAAACGTGAGATAAACTTGGTATTTTAACTCTGTGTTTGAAGATCCAAAGTATTTCAAAATTTGCTAAGTTCTAAGCCATTTTGAAAACTTTGGAGGGGGTTCTGTTGGCAGTAAAAATTTCTAATTAATAGGATTTTCCACAACAAAACGCGGAGCTAACCCAGTAGCTCCGCATCTGGTTAGTTTTAGCCTCGCGATGAGTAAAATGCGGGGATATCAATAGCTTCGCGCTAGCTCTGCATTCTGGTTATTTAGCACCGCGTTTTGATGTGATTAGCTCCGCGTGAGCAGATAACCAGAATCTCAAATTGATTGAGATTATGATTTGGGCTTATCCAAACACCCAAATTAAGTCCAATCAGAACTCTAAATCAAGAGATTTAAATCAAAACTAAGATATTTGATTGGAATCCTTGATGAGTGCGAATTCTATTTAGATAGAAACTCTTGCATTAACCTGGGGTATAAATACCTTCTTGGTGAAACCCTAGGGGTCTTCTTTTTTGCAATTGAGATCTTTTTCTCTTGGAGAATTTAAGTTACGCATAGAGCCTTGAGTTCGTGAAAGACCAGAGAAGATCGTTTACAGTCGGCCGCCATCTTCAAGAGAGAAGAGTTCGACGTCCGATCGTCCAAATTAACTACTATAGATCCCATCGCCACAGATCCCACACAACATATTGTAAAAGAGAGAGATTGAAATATAAAATCCTCTCGTTTGTTCTTCTTTTTATCATGTTCACTTTCATTGTAATCTAAGCTGTATTCAATGGAAGGAAGCAAAACTTTTGCGGCGAACAATCATTTAATCATTTCTCTCTTTTTCTTTAGAAATGTTTCCTTTTACTCCAACTTGAGAGTATGTACCTGAAGGTGATACTTTATTTGCTAATACTAAATTCAATCAGAAGTTGCACCAGAAGCTATTGCGGCTGCTGACCTTGTTGAAGCCACTGAGGTCACTGAGGTTGAAACTGCTGATCTTGCTGCACCTGTTGAGGATACTAAGGCTACTGCCTCCGCTAAAGTTGGAGCTATTGAAGCTTATGTTCCTGCTGAAATTAGAACTACCGAACCTGCTGCACTTACTAAAACTATTGTTTCTTCACCCCGGAGCATGGTACCATCCACATCTACTCTTATTGTTACTTCCACTACAGTTACTTCTTCGTCAACTTGTTGTGCGGAAGTAGATGCTCTAAAAGTAGATTTACTCCAACATACTATTAGAGTTTTTCTTGATTTTTCTAGACCACTGTACTGGCAAAATTCTGAAAGGAAATTCTTTCTCCTCAATTGCCAATGTTCTTAATATTTATGCAACTGGCATAACAAGCATTGGTGGAGAAGAAAAGGTAGCTCTGTATAAACTAATGGTGACTCAACTTCAAACTCATGCTGAATCTTTATTGAAGATCCGTAATGCAGATAAGTCAGAAATGGTTGAGTTCATTTTTCATAAACAAATGGAGGAACAATTCAAGCTCCAAAAGGAAATAAAAGAAAAAGCTGATGCTTGTCAAGCCCATGTTGACAGAAATCAATTAACTAGCCAATCATTATCTACTCAGATAGAAAATGCTGCTACTACTGTCAAAGGTCATGATATGCAACCATTAGTAGAACTCAGGAAACTATTGCCAAGGCTCAAACTTTTCTTGAACAACTCTCTAAAGAGCATGAGAAGACAATGAAGAATCTTGATGCTTTGTCAAGATAGCAGGATGGCATAATAAAGCTCTTTTGTCTGAACAAGCAGAATTGGAAGCTCTAAAATCTGCTTTAGGAGGCAGCATAACTATCAGTGAGGAGGAACTGCTCAAGTAAGCTGCTGTTCAGGCTTATGAGGTCATTCAGCTGGAGATCAGTGATATAGAAGAAAGAATCAAGACTCTCTTGAATCATTAAGTTGTAACAAATTTGAATATTGTTCAAAAAGCTCTTGTAATCTTTTCATTTTGACAATGTAAACTCAAGTTAGTTTCATGGATGTAATATTTCCTTCTAATTTTGTTCAAAGAACAATTTCTATTTGTCATCTCATTGAAATTCCGAACTTAATTAACCTTTGCATATCTCTAAAATTAATTTTGATAAATTTGCATATCAGACTTGACTTTGTGCTCAAAATGTGACTCTACATCTGGATCTGCAAGTTTGTATAAGAAACGCGACCCTGCATTTAGATTCATGCGTCTATAGCTTCTGAGTTCAACTCTGCGAGTTTTTTTAGTCCAACTCTATGAGATTGTGTATGAATAAGATTCTGAACTCTGATTTGTGATCAGTGCAACCCTGCATTAAGATCTGCGGGTTTATATATAAGTGTAACCCTATGTTAAAATTCACGGGTTTACATATAAGTGTAACCCTGCGTTAAAATTCGCGGGTTCGCATATAAGTGTAACCCTATGTTAAAATCAGCAGGTTTACACATATAAAATGACTTTCCATTAACTTGATTGACTTTTTGGTGCAAAAATCTAAGCACTGCATGCATCCATTAATGACAGGATTTTAATCAAAGATCTCAACTAAAGATCTCATTTCCTTTGGGCAAATACATAAGCGTCCCATGCAATAATAATAAATTTTATTGAGATTCGAGTCAAAAGTTTCAACCGAAAATTTTGCCTATAAAATCTCTTGGCCAAAGATTTCGATCATGAAATCCTCTATATAAAGCGCTCAACTTTTCTTCCAAAAAACTATTCTGACTTGAGAATTCTTTTCTACTTTTCTATAGTTCCTCTTCAAAGCCAATTCTATCATGGAGTTCTGTTCTTCTTCCTTTACCTTGATCGAGGTTGTCTGCTACCAGGTTTGTTGGAGAAAGAATATTCCATTGAAAAGATCCTTATAACCATAATCATTTTTCTTAACTACGGTACATTTTCTCATTATGAACATAAATTAGGTATTTTCTTTTATGTTTCTTAATGAGATTTTGGATCGATTATAGGATATAACTACAGTCATTTTCCTTAACAAAGACCCACACCCATCTTGTTCTCAAATTTTTCTAATATCTTTGGAGAACCAGAAGATATCATGTACTTTTCATGAGATAAATTTTTATTTGGGTGTGTAGCATTATTTATTTCCTGCCTAGCATCCTTAAAGTGAGGATGATAAATGGTTGTCAGCAACCTCCAATTTCAATAGTTCCGCAAGTTGTATACTTGGGATCATGCATTTGGTACACCCAGGTTTGAACAAATCAAGTCACTGCGAACATTGATCATAACTGAGTAAACAAACATGGAAGTTCTCAACCATCGGCAGGAGGAGGCTACAGAAGCAACCTTTTGTCTTTATTTATAAAGCCATCCTATTTGGGATAGTAGATGTTGGTGAAAAAAATTTAATGTTCTCTTGACTCAATTATTTGTACTTATTTCCATTCATTGTATTATATTAAGGAACTCTTTATAATATTGATTTAGTAATGAATAAAACTTTTTATTTCAAGAACATTGTTATCATTCATTTAGAGGTAACTATTAACTTGATGAATGATTTTAATTTTCATCATCAGAGGAACTATTAACTTGATGAATATTTTAATTTTGATCATCAGAGATAACTATTAACTTAATAATTCTTTTGATTTTGATCATCTGAGATAACTGCTAACTTGATGAATATTTTGACTCTCCAGAATATTGTTCAGAGGTAATTATTAATTTGACAATATAAAATCATTATTCAAACACCCAAAATGAATTTTGCTATGAATGAATAAGTTTCTTGAATCAGAATAAAAGTAACTATTAACTTTCTTAAATAAGTTAAAATCAGCGTTGTTTAGTGACTTATAGTATAACAGCTTCTGAATTGCTAGAGATAATTTTTAATTTCGCAAATTTGGAGGAAAAAAAGTTTTGTTTGCCAGGAGCAATTTTTAACTTAGCAAATTTGGAGGAAAAGAAGTTTTGTTTGCCATAGGCAATTTTTAACTTAACAAATTTGGAGGAAAAGGAGTTTTGTTTGCCAGAGGCAATTTTTAACTTAGCAAATTTGGAGCAAAAGAAAAGAAGCGTGACTTTATATAAATTCGCACTTTTGCCAGAGGTAATTTTTAACTTAGCAAATTTTGGTGGAAATGGATTTTACATTTGTCAAACACAACCTTATGAAGATTCACGCTGTGTATCTTAGCTTCTTACAACATGACTTCATGAAATTCACATTTTTAGGAAATTCTAATTCTTGAATCGCGAATCTCAAACAAGAACAAGTTCGCAGAATTTTTAGCCTTTCAATTGAAAATTAAGAATAATATTTCTTCAAAAATTTCTATTGATTGGTATCATTATTTTTTATCACCATTTGGTTTTGCCAAATGATATACATCATTAGAATAGACTGTATCAATGATAAAAGATCCTTCCCACTTTGGTTGGAACTTTCCTTTAGATTTTTGATTAGTTATGATTAGTCTTCTTACTGAAAGAAGCAGATCTTTTTTCTTGAAAGTTCTCTGTTTAACCTTTTTATTAAAGGTTTTTAGAGATTCACGCTTGGTAGAGTTCAATACTTTACTGAGTTTCCAAACACTTATCATCAAGAACTTCTAACTCCAGAAGTTTTTATCGATATCTTTCTTCTTGTATCATTTTGGTTGCTACCACGACCTTTAATGAAGGAATTTTAATTTCCAAAGGTAATACTGCTTCAGACCTGTGCACCATAGAAAATGGCGTAGCATTTGTAGGAGTTCTAACAATAGTTCGATAAGCCCAAAAATATTCTCCAAGTTTTTCATCCCAATCTCGTTGGTTGGATGAAATGAACTTTTTAAAATGCTTCACAATAGTTTTATTAAAGGCTTCTGCCAAACCATTGACTGTTGAATAGTATGAAGATAAAACTACACTTTCAATTTGATACTTATTGCAAAACCTAGAGAATGACTGACTCACAAACTAAGATCTGTTGTCATGAATGATTCTCCTAGGTACTCCAAACCGGTATATAACATGATTTTTGATAAATTTAATCACATCTAAAGATTTTACTTCTGTTAAAATAACAGCTTCTGTCCACTTTGAGAAGTAATCGATTATAGCCAATATAAATCGATGGCCCCTCGTTGAAGGCGGAGAGTTGATCCAATAATGTTCATTCCCCATTGTTCAAATGGCCATGATGTAGTCGTTGGGTGGAGATACTCCGGACTTGATGTATGAAGTCCGCATGTATCTAACAGGCTCTATATTTCTTAACATAAATGACTGTGTCTGTCATCATTTTGGGCCAGTAATAACCCATTCTTCAAATTCTATCCTAGAGTTTTGGTCCTAATTGATGTGCTCTGCAAATGCTACTATGAGTTTCTTCAAGTGCTTCTTGAGCTTCTTTGTTTGAAAGACAACGAAGTAAAATCCCATCCTAAGATTTTCTATATAATGTCTGAAATTCGACATTATAATAGAATTGAATAGCTTTTCTTCAAATTGTTGCTGCTTTTTTAGGATCTTCTGGTAATATTCCATAAAGAACTAATCTATGTAAGGAAATCACCAGTCTCTTGGTTCGAAATTAGACTCAAGAGCATATACTTCATCTGCTTTTTGTTTCTTATCTGAATTTAGTTTCACCTCAAGCTCATACTTTGGGTAAAACAATTCTTTACTTCCCATTGTTAACGTTTGTTCGCAGGAGAAATTATTCGCTTTTCTTCCATTGAATTCAACTTAGATTACAACGAAAGTGAACAAGAAAACAAACGAGAGGATTTATAATCTATCGCTCTCTTTTACAAAATATTTGTGGGATCTCGTAGCGATGGGATCTATAGTAGTTCCTTTGGACGATCGAACGTTAAACTCTTCTCTGGTCTTTCCCGAACTCAAGGCTCTGTGCGTAACTTGAATTCTCTAAGAACCGAATGGAAGAAGAATACCCTGACTTCAAGCTCTCTCGCGTACTTGAATTGTCAAAGGATCAAAAAGAAGATCTTAATTGCCGAAAAGAAGATCCTAATTGCCGAAAAGAAGATCCCTAGGGTTTCACCAGAAAGGTATTTATAGCCCCAGGTTGATTTGAGAGTTTCTATCTAAATAGAATTCCCTTTCATCAAGGATTTCAATCAAATCTTTAAGATTGATTTAAATCTCTTGATTTTTGAGTTCTGATTGGATTCAATTCGGGTATTTGGATAAGCCCAAATCATAATCTCAATCACTTTGAGATTCTGGTTATCTACTCACGCGGAGCTTTAATTGTATCAAAACGTGGCGCTAAATAACCAGAATGCAGAGCTAACGCAGAGCTATTGATCATCTCCTCGTTTCACTCAAATGCGAGGCTAAAACTAGCCATACTGCGGAATCAACGCGGAGCTATTTAACATCTCCGCGTTTTATTCAAACGCAAGGCTAATATAGTCAAATGCGGGGCTACTGAATTAGCTCCGCGTTCTATTGTGGAAAATTCTTTTAACTTAGAAATTTTTACTGCCAACAGAACACCCTCCAAAGTTTTCAAAATGGCTTAGAACTTAGCAGATTTTGAAATACTTTGGATACTTAAACTGAAACGCGGAGTTAGAATACCAAGTTTATCTCGCGTTTTTTGTTCATTTACACGGAGCTAATAGCTTCTCTTCTTTCAGTGAAATGAGAAATTGCTTCATTAATTACCCCGAACTTCTGTGCCGAATACCAAGAGACGGATCATCTGTTTAAATAGAGTCTTTGATTCATCTTCTTCTTCATTTCATCCGACGAATCCAAGAGTTTAGAACTCAGGCGACTCAGGCAAATCAGTTTGAAGGAATGATCTTCAACCGAGCTTCCTTCGACTTTCCATAGGTCTTCATCACTAGGATGTCATCTAAGAAGAGTACGGCGTCGCGCGCCTTCTCACCATCGGTGGCCGGTGCTAGCAGCGGAGGCGACGGCCGAGGTAGTGGCCACAACAGCGAGCCAATCCATACTGCACCAATTGGAGGTAGAAATTCTTAACTTTGAAACTCCTCAAATTAACTTTGGAGTGTTTTGGCTCGGTTTTAACCGACCAACCAATTTTGAGCCGGCGAGATCACCGTTCTTCGGCCGTAAGGCTTGGGAAGAAAGGAGAAGATGGAGAGAAACTCTGATCTTCTTCTACGTGAAGTTATCACGTCATCCTCGCTTTTAAAACACGGGGCTACTTTAATTAGCAGTCGCGTTTAAATCGCAAGGCTATTTTGACTAGCAGTCGCGTTTAAATCGCGAGGCTATTTTGATTTAGCAGTCGCATTTAAATCGCGAGGCTATTTTGATTTAGTAGTCGCATTTAAATCGCGAGGCTATTTTGATTTAGCAGTCGCTTTAAATCGCGAGGCTATTTTGATTTAGCAGTCGCGTTTAAATCGCGAGGCTATTTTGATTTAGCAGTCGCGTTTAAATCGCGAGGCTATTTTGATTTAGCAGTCGCGTTTAAATCGCGAGGCTATTTTGATTTAGCAGTCGCTTTAAATCGCGAGGCTATTTTGATTTAGCAGTCGCTTTAAATCGCGAGGCTATTTTGATTTAGCAGTCGCGTTTAAATCGCGAGGCTATTTTGATTTAGCAGTCACGTTTAAATTGCGAGGCTATTTTGATTTAGCAGTCGCGTTTAAATCGTGAGGCTATTTCCTCAACTGGGCGCGTAGTTTATCCTTAGCTCTGCGTTTTCATACTTAGAAGATTTTTCGAGTTTTCTCTAACTCTTGATTCTTCTTTTGCAGTGAATCAGATTCTGTCTGATGACTTGCTGATATCTCTGGCCAGCGTGGAGTGTAGCTTTTCCCTGATATATCTTCAAAGGCTAGCCGTACACCGATCTTCATCAGCAAAAGTAACTCTAAGGAAGTCAGAAGTATTTGCTTTACATCATAGTTGCAGGTTTCAAGCCCTGACTCCAAAAGATAAACTTTTTATAAGAACTCTGCGGCAGCTCAAAGCGATAGAGATGATCATGTAAGGGCTTGTAGCATGTCGAATCCAACTTGTGTATCTTCATTAGGATTCTTGTAGCAGTATATTCAGATAATCCACTAAGAACTTTAAACAGATCATAGTTGACATTTGCAGAAGAGATCTTCTGTATGTGAACGAGGGAATTTCAACACTCCATGGAGGCTTGATGTCGGATTATTCAAGCTTTTTGGAAAGCTATAACTCCCTCTTCTTCTGTAATCTTTTTCTTTTATGAAGTAAAGACAAATATTTTCCTCTTTATCTGTCGGCTTCAAGAATTTGCATGCTCAACAAATAGATGGTTCATTATTTTGGTAAAACAATCGAAGGCCCATTTGCGTAACTTAGATTTGTTAATACCGAGGTAATCGGCTAAAGGTCACCAAATTTCGGTAAAGGCGCCTAATTGTGCATGCCTGGTAAGAAAGAAGTTCAAGTGCTCATCTGCGTTACTTAAACAAGTGGAGGCGCACACCAAGATGATCGGGTAAGGATCATTTAATTTTGACAGAGGCGCCTAATTGCACATGCCTAGTAAGAAAGAAGTTCAAGTGCTCATCTGCGTAACTTGAACGGAGATGGGAATAATCCAAATCAAACTGTCAGAGGTAAAAACTTAACATGACAGGTTTTACGGGATTTTTAGCAAACCCCCAGCTATCAACGGATTTGATTAGTCTTTAGCAAATGCCATTTGCGTTGGGCTAGCCATGCTATTCCCCTCAGCATGGTGAGTTGTTGAGGAATTGATTTCCTCTCCCCTTTGCCTTTAATCAGCATTGGATAGTTGATTCATACTTTTACCCCCAGTATGATAGGGTTGGCGAGGACTTTGATCTCCTCTTCCCTCTGCTTTAACAGCATTGGGCAATCGAATTCATACTTTTACCCCCAGTATGATAAGGTTGGCGAGGAACTTGATCTCCTCTTCCCTCTGCTTTAACAGCATTGGGCAATAAAATATTTTTATTTATAGCACCCAATTAGCCATTCCAATGGCTAGTAAAAGTAGCGGAAACAACATGATATTTATCATCGTAAATATTTTCGGCACCCCAGCCAAATCCGGCTGTTAACCAATGAGGACTATTTTGTCACAGCTGTGGTTCGGAGCATACCCAAGGGGCTAACTTGCAAGTGCGGGCTGCCCATGCTTGGTGTCGATATTGGCTTCCCTACTGGTATAGGGATCGTTTTGGCAGGGAACTTATTGGTTCCAACTAGCAAAGTTGCTATATTTACAGAAACTTTCTTTTGATCCTCTTTAAGTGTGAGAACTCTGGCTTCTATCAATGCCTGAATTCGGTTTTTAAGAGGATAGCAATCCTTAGTTGGGTGCCCGACGTTCCGATGGTACAGGCAATAGTTAGGGTCATTGGTTTTACCAACGTCTTTCGGTTTTCCATTTTTCAGAAGTTTTAGCAAGCCCTTTCTGAGGAGGAGATGGAATAAAGTACTAGTCTGCTCAGTCTTGAATGTATAAGTTTTATCTTGTCGGGGCTTATTTTGATCTGCACCTCTCGGATTCTCAGGTCTTGGCTTTGGATTTGCAACTAATGTCATCACAGCCTTCCCTTTACTTCCAGGATTCTGTGGATATGGCATGTTATTCGTAGAGTTCCTCGTGCTACGAGATTCCTCAATCTGGCGAATTATATCTTCTGCCTGCTCTCCCTGCCTCAACAGATCTTTCCAAGTTCTGGACTCTACAGCTCCCATTCTTATCAGCACGCCAGTCCTGAAGTTATGCTTGCAGGTTTCTACCAGAGTTTCTTGGGTCATACCGTGTCGACAATACATGGATTTTTCCCTGAAGCGTTCAATAAAACTTTTGACCATTTCTTGTTCCCCTTGTTTCGTCGCAAGGAGGGAATGAACCGATATTTTGGTATCATCCTCAAAGAAACGTGCCAAGAACTATTTCTCGACATCATACCAGTTATTGATAGTACCTGGGGGCAACTGCATAAACCATGTAAAAGCAAGCCCTCGCAGGGTGCTCGCAAATACTTTGGTCATTACGGGATCATTTCCCATTAGATGACCTGCCTGCGATAAGAAGTAATATATGTGCTGGCTTGGGAACCCCTTCCCATCATATGACTCCAATTTGAGGGGTTTATATCTTTCTGGATAAGGGGCGAAGTCCCATTCAGGCGGGTATGGTCTTGAAACCCCCGATTCTTTCAATTCTTTTTTGTGCATTAAGGCATCCAGTTGGCTTTACAATTTCTCGATCTTTTCTCCATGAGGATCATGGAAAGAGTATTTGTCATCATCCTCATTTATCGAATAAGCCTTTTCTTCTTTAATTCCTTCATTTGTCTTAGGTGGCGGTTCTGAAGAAGTTTTAGCCTTATCATCGGCTATCTTCTGGGTATTTTCGACCACTTTTAGAAGCATTAGTTTGAGGTCATCAATGGCCTTCTGTTGACCTCGAATCATCTGCTCTTGGGCTTCCATCCTCTGGTCAATGTCATCGGACCTGTCCACCATATGTGACATTGATTTTCGTGGTCGGGAAGATGCCTGAGATTTTGGGAAAGCTATAGCTGAATTGTCGCTGTTATCATCATAAGAACCTTTTGAAAGTTTCTTATAATTCCGAGGAGCGACAGCACCTGATTTGAGTCGAGTAAAATGGCGAGGTTGTTCATCATCTGCATCTGACTCGTGTCTTTTTTCCATGGCCTTCTTACCTTTACCGACCATATTTGAGGTCACTGCGTTTAATTCTTTTTCTTTAATTTTGTATCTCAGATCATTCTTTCTCCTCTTTGGAGTATCTTGACAAGTCTCAGTTATTCTGTTAAATACTGACACTCTCTTCTTAGTACAACAGCAATTATCCAATACAGCAGATATGGCTGTTATGAGCTGCTCACAATGACATGTTGAGTGTGGCTGAGTTTGAGTCATATTTCTCATTTTTGTCAAGTAATTTTTGAGATCGGTGACCTTGGATGACGAAGAATCGTGGGGGCCACCTGGTTGTTGAGAGGGTCCAGAAGTCCACTAAACCTTCTTGAGATTACTGGAGTGCAGTTCTGGCCCATTGATATGACGATCCACCCTGATTTGATATTCAGGTTTATCTACGCGGAACTGAAAGATAGCTTCGCATTTTGGAGCGCGGGGCTAAAAGTTAGCTTTGTCTTTTGTGTCGCGGGCCTAAAGAATAGCTCCGCGTTTTGCTACGCTAGCCTCGCATTTTACGCTGGCTTGGCCTGCCTTCAGAAGTTTCTCTTCTGGAATTTTAGCCCCGCGCGAGAGGAAATTCCTGAACGCTGGCTTATTCTTGTGATTAACACAAGTCATAACTTCGCGTCTAGTGCGATTTTTACGATTGACGACAATCTGCCAATCATCTTCGCGATTTACACGGAGGTGAGGCATCTTGCATTTCTCGCAAATACTACTGGCTTCACGTTTCTCGCTAAGCTCAGTATTAGCCTCGCGTTGAGAATCATACGCTGGCTTTAAGAAATTTTTATCCTCGCGTTCCTCGCGAGTGTCAAAAATCTTGCGTTTCTCGCAAGTTGCACTGGCTTCGCGTTTATCGCTAAGTCCAGTAATAGCCTCGCGTGGAATATCATACGCTGGCTTTAAGGAGAGTTTATACTCGCGTTTCTCACGAGTGTCAGAAATCTTGCGTTTCTCGCAAGTTGCACTGGCTTCGCGTTTATCGCTAAGTCCAGTAATAGCCTCGCGTGGAATATCACACGCTGGCTTTAAGGAGAGTTTGTACTCGCGTTTCTCACGAGTGTCAAAAATCTTGCGACTAGCACAAATCTTACTGGCTTCGCGTTTGTCGCTAAGCTCAGTAATAGCCTCGCGCGGAGTATCACACGCTGGTTTTTCCTTGCTTTTAAGACAAGTTGTAACTTCACGTTTCACGCGATAGTGGTTGGTCTCATGATTAGCGTGAGCCAGTTTGCTAGGGACCATAGCCTCGCATTTATTAGCCTCGCGTCTAAGGCGGGCTTTGAGGGCTTTTCGCCTCGCTCTTCGATTTCTATTTCGGAGTTGGGTTCTGGTCAATCCAGTTTCCAGGTCTTCTTCGGCAGTAGAAAGCTCATCCTCTGCTAGGATTTCCTGCCCAAGCAACGACTCTATGGTCATGGTCTCCAAGGATCCCCGTTTCTCGGTGGATACCTTTTTACCCGTTCCTCGGGTATTGGAGCGCACGCGACGATAGTGTCGCGTTTCGTTCAGGTTACCTGATTCAGAGGAGACATACTCCTCATACTTCTGCTGGTGGATTTCAACGACAAGCATGTCTACGTCGGATCCGATCAAATTGATGTCTGATTGCGCCATAATCTCTTCTTTCTTGAAAGAGATGGCTCCCACTGTGGTCGCCAGTTTGTTCGCAGCAGAAATTATTCGCTTTTCTTCCATTGAATTCAACTTAGATTACAACAAAAGTGAACAAGAAAACAAACGAGAGGATTTATAATCTATCGCTCTCTTTTACAAAATATTTGTGGGATCTCATAGCGATGGGATCTATAGTAGTTCCTTTGGACGATCGAACGTTGAACTCTTCTCTCTTGAAGATATCGGCCGACTGTAGACGATCTTCTCCAGTATTTCCCGAACTCAAGGCTCTATGCGTAACTTAAATTCTCTAAGAACCGAAAGAAAGAAGAATACCCCTGACTTCAAGGCTCTCTCGCGTACTTGAATTGTCAAAGGATCCTAAAAGAAGATCTTAATTGCCGAATAGAAGATCCCTAGGGTTTCACCAGAAAGGTATTTATAACCCCAGGTTGATTTGAGAGTTTCTATCTAAATAGAATTCCCTCTCATCAAGGATTTCAATCAAATCTTTAATATTGATTTAAATCTCTTGATTTTTGAGTTCTGATTGGATTCAATTCGGGTATTTGGATAAGCCCAAATCATAATCTCAATCACTTTGAGATTCTGGTTATCTGCTCACGCGGAGCTTTAATCGCATCAAAACGCGGCGCTAAATAACCAGAATGCAGAGCTAACGCGGAGCTATTGATCATCTCCGCGTTTCACTCAACGTGTAGTTATTTAACATCTCCGCATTTTATTCAAACGCAAGGCTAATATAGCCAAACGCGGGGCTACTGAAATAGCTCCGCATTCTGTTGTGGAAAATCCTTTTAACTTAGAAATTTTCACTGCCAACAACGTTTGCTAACGTTTTTGCGTAATGCTGAAGTAGCAGCCAAGAAAGCTAGTGCATCTGCATAATCATTCTGGTAACGCGGTACATGACTGATATAGAAACAATTAAAGCTATCAACTATTTTTATTACTACTTGGTAATATGGCAACAGATCTTTATTTCTGACTTAATATTATCCTCTAACTTGATTTATAATAAGTGGGAATCTTAGCATGCTTCTAAATACTTCACCCCCAACTGTTTGGCTATTTTCAAACCAACCATTAGGGCATCATATTCAGCAATATTATTAGAACATGAACTTGTCAATGAGTATACTTTAGGAATAATATGGTTATAGGGAGAAACAAAAACAACCCCCACTCCTACTACCATCTTTCCTTGAGATCCCATTCTAGAAGCGCCATCAAAGAAAAGTTGCCATACATCTTCTATAATAATATTTACTTCAACAGTTTCTTATTGAATATCTTTCTTCGGAATTATATTTCCTTCACCTACTTCACCAGGGATACCCTCATACAATTTCGAAGATGCTGGAATCGGGTGTTCAACTAAGAAATCAGCTATAATTTATCCTTTAATTGATTTTTGTATAATGAAATGCATATTATATTGTGATAGTAGAATGGTCCAATTAGATAATCTGAAATTTAATTTAATAACCCTGGCTTGGTTATTAATATTCTTAGAGAATTAACTCTCGATATAACGTGGATTGTTTGTCCCACTAAATACTGTTGTATTTTTTGTATTGCAAACACTAAACCTAGACATTCTTTTTCCACTGGATTATATCGATATTCAGCTCCAATCATTATTATACTGAGATAATAAATAGCTTGTTCATGCCCTAATTCATTCTTTTGCACCAATAAAGCTCCCAAAGAATGATCCATAACTCTCATATATAATAAGAAAGGTATTTATAAAACTGGAGCTATAAGAACAGGTAGTTTGGTAAGTTATTCCTTGTTTCTTCAAATGTTTTTTGACATGCATCATCCCAAATGAATGATACTCTTTTCTTCATCAACTGTATAAAAAGTTGACATTTTCCAAATAAATTTGATATGAATATGCGAATGTACGCCAGTCTACCATGCAATTCTTTCAATTCTTTGAGATTTTTGGGTGGTAGCATATCTCGGATTGCTTTAATTTTGTCTGGATCAAGATGAATTCCCTGAGAAGTGACTATAAAACCAAGAAATTTTTCACTAAACCTGGGAAGTGACTACAAAACTAAGAAATTTTCCACTGAAAACTCTCAGAAAAGATTTAGTAGGGTTCATCTTAACCTGGTGTTTCTGCTTGAAATCAAATATTATTCTCAAATCACGAAGTTGATCATTCTTTTTTTTTTGCTTTTAATTACCAGATCATCTACATAACATTCTATTGTCTTTCGTAAATATTCTTGGAATATCATATTCACGGCGTGTTGATACGTAGCACTAGTATTTTTCAGACCAAATGACATGATTATATAACAGTACACTCCAAGTGGTGTTAGGAAAGACGTGTGTTTCTCATCATCAGAGTACATCTTAATTTGATTATATCCTGAATATCCATCCATAAATGACACCCTTTCATAGCCACAAGTATTGTCAATCATGATGTCCGCAATATGTGAAGGAAATTCATCCTTCGGGCATGCTTCATTCAAATTCCTGAAATCAATGCAGACCCTGATCTTTCCATTTTTTTTAGTTACAGAGACTATATTCACGACCCAGTCTAGATGTTGTTCTTCGCGAATGAAGTCTGATTCACTTAGCTTTTTTATTTCAGCTTTAATTGCCTCCACAATTTCAGAATGGAATCTTCGTTGTTGTTGTTTTATTGGCTTTGCATTTGGCTGAATATTTAATTTATGAACCGCGACCTTTGGGTCAAGTCTAGGCATATCTTTATAATTCCAAGCGAAAACATCAATGTACTCTCGAATGAGAGAAATTATCTTCTCTTTCTCTTATGAAGATAAATTTTCACTTATAAATATGGGTTTAGGATTAGTTTCATTACCCATATTTATTTGAATCACTTTATCTTCGGTTGGAGGTTCTCTTTGTTCAAATTGGATTTCCTACTTCATATTGAGGTGTTTTGCTTATGGATCATATTTAATTGGTGATAATTCATCATCATATTTTTCTTTGTCTGCAGAGACCATATTGACAGATGCTTATTAAAAAATAGCACCAATGCTTATATCAGAATCCCAACATGATGATTCTGACGAATGAGTTTGGTGCCTTTCTTCAAATTTCATATCCGAAAGATCTTCATAAATAGTAACATATCCCAACCCCCTACCAGTTTTATCATAATAATCGGGTATTTTTCCTTTCGGAACAAAAGGTTAAAGGATTGTTTTTCTCCCTTTTCAAAAATTTAACCCCCTGCCTTTGGCTAGTGTTGGTAGAATTTTTTTTTTATTGAGGATTATCTTTCATAAAGAGAGATCCGCATATATAAGCTATAAAACAAGACGTGGCTTTCACAAAGCTATGCTTTATTTTCCATAAAAGATGAAACACGATTTTTAAATTCACGAATGAAGCTGAAGTGTGAATATTTTTCTCTAGTCCGTAGACTTAATAAAGAGTGGGCCCTACAGGGTCTCATTATCACGCCCAAACATATTATGCAAGCAAACATGCTATCATAACAAAGCCACGAATCTAAAGTTAAATATTCGCATTCCAGTTATAATCCAAATGAGCTACGAATCTAAATTTGATATTCGCGTTTCAGTTGTAATCACACCAAAGCTGCAAATCTAAAGTCTGAGATTCGCATTCCAGTTGCAGTCCGAAGGAGCCGCTAATCTAAAGTTTGAGATCCGCATTCCAGTTGTAATCCCACCAAAACTGTGAATCTAAAGTTTGAGATTCGCATCCCAGTAACAGTCTGAAAGAACTATGAATCTAAAGTTTGAGATACACATTCTGATTACAGTTTAAAGAAAATGTGAGTTTAAATATTGAGATCCACGTTTTGCTTTTCAGTTACAATCAAGAGGATTAAAGACGTCGGTTATAAATTCTAGAGATTTAATACCTATCCACCAGACCAAAAGGAATGAAATTAATTCTTAGATTATGGAGGCCAATGGTTAAATGGTTACATCAACTCAAAAGTCTCTAAATTTCTATAAATAGCAGAAGTTTAAGTAGAAAAAGGTATCGGGAGATCAGTATTAAAAAAAACTATTTTTTCTTAACCATGAAGGAACAAGAGCCTGTTGAACCACAGTCGTGAAGACATATGGTTCAAGTATGGAAACCAAAGAGCGAAGTGGTGGTTCCAGGCAACACGAAGAAAAATCAAGATGCAGATGAATTTACTCATGCTTCTTACAAAAAACACCATTCACCCACCAAATTTATTTATAATTACAAACACGGGGTTTACATTCATATTCCACAAACCCGGCGAGGGCCCCACTCCCAGCCTTGAGAGAAAAACGCAATGTTCAAGATCATGTTTTTACAAATAGACATGAACCACAATTCAAATACCAACAGAAAAGCGCAGTTTTTCAAAATGTGCTTCTAAAGAAGAACCAGCCTTTAAAGCTCGTATTTCAGAAGTTCACCCATCCACTACTACGGTTAAAGTAAAATTTGCTCCTGGAATTTTCAAAGGGATACAAACTTCCATCCCGAAGATATCATTTGGAGGCAATGACACTTCCATTAGCAAAACAATGAGCTCCAATACAAGAGACCTCAGATAATTTCTCAATGAAAAGAGAGAAAATTCCCGAATATCTCATTATCATTGTAAGTAGTTGATCAATGTAGTATTATTACATTGCCAATGTATGGCAGCTCCAGCTAATTAATCAGTTTTAAACCGACTTACTACATCTTCTCAACCATCAAAAAGGAGACGAAGTAACAAGTAGAAATTTTTTGAGTTTGAATACCCCGAAGTATAATCTAATATGATAAGTTTCGAGAAGAAAAAAAAATAAAACAAAGAAATTCCCTAGAAAGGATTCCTCTAATTTCGAACATTCTTCAGCTTTGAAGAATGTATTTACTAGATGCGGGTGTCGGCGAAAAATTCTGGAAAGCAAAGCAGATCCGCGGATTTAAGGTTAGAAGTTCGCAACTCAACGGATCTGCAAACCTGAAGATTGAGGTTCGCGACCCAGACGATAGAGCAGGTTCGCAAATCTAAAGTTGAGATTCACGACACTATCCATAGCTTTTGGGTAGGGGTTTAATACAAAGTCACCCGACCTGAATAACAGAGTTGCCACCTCGGATCGTGGGGCTAATTGCCAAACGAATGCAGCGGCGCCACTTCGGTCGTGGGAGCAACCGCCTAACGAATATGGCGGCACTTCTCAAGTAGTGGGAGCTAACGGTCGAGCAAATATGGTGGGACATTACTCCAAGCCCCCTATAAAAGGCGGGGAGCGAAAGAGACACACACGGACGGAGAGATAGAGACGGACATCTTCTCCCAGAAGTTACCCCTTGTGATCAAGAGTAAAGAGCCTCTTTTTTCCTTTCCTTTAGCCAAATGAGAGAGATTGTACGGAGTGTCAACGGAGAGCAGGATCGGCCTCCATAGCTACCTAGAAACCCAGTCTTAAACAAAGAGGAAAAGCTATCTTCCTCATCTTCTGTAAACAGAAAACCGTCCGATTGTAACCCTTTTATTGAAAAGATTTCGATATAGAGAGCGTGCAACTTTCATGGCGAACAGAGGATTGGCGACTCCGCTGGGAACTACCATCACCTCCGGTGACTTGGTGGTGGCTCAATCCAACAACATTCCAGTTGGCAGTATGGTCGACTCGCTCACCATTTCCGTCGACCAGGAAAGGTATGAAGAATTTCTTTCTTCAGGCTCCAAGAGCCCTACTTCCCTAAGGAGATACCATAAAACCTCCAAGGGGTCAATTCCCAAGGAGATGGCAATAGCCCAGTTAAGGGATTCAACGGACCAAGATAGTCCGAAATCCCCTTCCTTAACAACGGGCTCTCTCCCAATTCCCACAAAGACTCTTGATCTCTCAAGCAAAGTGGACCAAAGTCCCCGCTTCAACAAGGGGAAGCGACCACCACCCACTCTGCAAAGATGTCATGCAGAGAAGGAGGTTCCTCCCACTCGTACAACGAAAAGAAACTTGAGGAGAAGCAAAGCTCGTGCCCTTCACAGGAACGCGCAACAAAAGGGAACTGCCAACTCATCTCGGCAGAAACCTACCATCCAAATATGGAAGCCTAAGGGCGAGGTTGGTCAAGATGCAGAGGGATTCACTCACGTTTCCTACAGGAAGTGGAGTGAACCCATCAAAGTTGTCCATAGTCAACGCGGAGCATACATTCGCGTCCCAAGGGGAAAATCTGAAGAAGCTCGCGAACCTCAAATTCGCAGAAAGTGCATGCCTATCCGCGAGGCTGAAACTCCACCGTCCCTGAAGTTATCTCTCACAAATGAGCCCATCACAAGGGACTCCAATGCAAGAGATCTTAAGGAACTTCTAAATAGATGAAGAGAAGAATCCCATGTATCTCAATGCCACTGTGAACGACTGATCAATACAGTACTGTCTCACTGTCATTGTTTAACTCATGCTCGATCCTTGGTGTTTTGTCGATTGTCGTCTACGTCAACATCGTCATCCCAATTGGCAAAAAGGAGACGACATGGGCTCGAGTTTTCTGAGCCGGAGTGTCACGCGATGACCTCCAACATGATAAGCGTTGGAGAAAAGAAGAAGAAAAAGAAGGCAAAGAAACTCTCCGAAGAAGAAGTTTCTGACCCAGAGCTCTCTTCGAGTTCGAAAGACCTATCCAACGAAGAGCGAAGAGTTTTTCAGCACACGCGACTCAAAAGTGGAGTGGCGATCCCTATGAATTATAGACAGATGGCAGGGATCTCATCTGATAAAGAAGATATAGCCAAGTCTGTTATGGCTGAATCACAGACGTCTGATTCATTCTTAGAAGACTCCGCCTCTGCATATATGACGCAGAACAATATCCCAGAAGAGTTCATGCGGAGAATGGAGGAGCAAGATAGGCATATCCAGCAACAGCAGATCGCCATCAGCGAGCTTAAAGATATGCTACACGTTCTGATGGAGTTAGGAAAAGCTAAACTGAAGAATACAGGAAAGAAGACCGAAGAAGAAGGTCATGTTCCTCATACAATCAAGAAGAGGAAGAACATCATAAAGATGATGACAACCGCTCCATGCACCAGGAGGGAAACGCAAATACTGTCTGGATGGAGAGCTTCCAGAACCAACTGAACGCCTTCATGCATAAGGGCAACCTACAAGAACTGGGTGTAGTAAGGCCATATCCCATGGAGTGGGAAATGGTGCCTTTCCCAGAAAGCTACAAACCGTTGAAGCTCAAATCTTTTGATGGTAGAGGATCGCCAAACCAACACCTCTACTATTTTAAGTCAGAGATAGGGTATTTATCCGGAAATGACCCTATTATTACAAGAATATTTGTTAATACCTTAATCGGGCTAGCTTTTGAATGGTTCCGAAGATTAGAACCGGGAACCATCAATTCCTGGAGCAACATGGAGAAAGCCTTTCTCACTAGATTCTATGAAGATGATATGGAGGTATCAATGCCGGCGCTTCTAGCCACTAAACAAAAGAATGGAGAGTCAGCCCGGGACTTCATCAAAAGGTTCCGGAACGATTCTGTCGGATATCCGCATGGGATGCCAGAAAAGACCCTGGTAGAAACCTGTCGACATAATTTATCGACCAAGATTCTAGCCAGGATGGGGGCGATGAAGTCCTCAACTTGGAAGGATCTTACCCTACAAGCTGAAGAAGCTGAAGAAATTGCGCAAAGGCTTGAAGAAGAAGGAGGCGAGGAGAAACCGAAGCGAAGTGGTGATAACAGCTATAAGTCCCGACCCCGAGGGTATAAGGGAAAGGAAACAATGGTCACTGATACGCCACAACCCCCGAAGACTCCCCTGAAACTTCTTCCTCAGACGCGAGTGCTACAAAAGCAATATTCCTTTAAGGATGAGCACACGAAGACTATTTTCAACCTCCTCATGAGTAAGAAGATGCTAAACTTGCCAGAGTCTAAACGTCCAGAGGAAGTTGGGAAAGTTAATGATCCTAACTACTGTATCTACCATAGGATCATTAACCACCCCATCCAAAACTGCTACATCCTTAAAGACAAAATTCAAGCCTTAGTGGACGCTAATGTCATCAAGCTTCAAGAGCACCAGTGCTCGTGTCTCCAGTTTCGGAAAAGCCCTTCCAATTATATGTAAGGGCTATGGACCATTCATTGGGCGCTTTGCTAGCGCAGAAGAATGAGTCAGGCCATGAGCAAGCCATTTACTACCTCAGCAGAATGATGATCGGGGCGGAACACCGGTATAATTCCGTAGAAAAAGAATGTATAGCGTTGGTGTTCGCAATACAGAAAATGCGACACTACTTAGTTGGACAAACTATCCACGTTGTATCGAGAGTTTACCCTCTGAGAATATTAATGACTAAACCCGGGTCATTAAATTCAAGACTATCCAATTGGGCCATTTTGCTATCACAATATGATATGCACTTCGTCCCACAGAACTCTATCAAAGGATAGGCCGTGGCCGACTTCTTGGCCGAACATCCAGTCCCGGCATCCTCAAGGTTATATGAACAAATCTCAAGAGAGTTGGAGGAACAGGATTTAATTCCAGAAAAGGATGGTTCGAGAAGGTCTTCCGAATCAAATACGGTTTCGAAAGGTGTATGGAAACTTTTCTTTGATGGTGCCTCCCGAAGGGGATCCAAAGGAAAGACGACAGCGGGGGTGGGAGTTGTTCTCGTCTCTCCTCGTAACCACATCATTCTCAAGCTTACTCATTGACAAGCTCGTGCTCCAACAACGTCGCGGAATACAACGCCCTCCTAATCGGCTTAAGAATAGCCAAACAACTGGGGGTCAAATATTTGGAGGCATATGGGGACTCTCAACTCGTTGTAAATTAAATAAAAGGGGAGTACG
Organism: Dracaena cambodiana; assembly: GCA_036321105.1. Taxonomy (NCBI): domain Eukaryota; kingdom Viridiplantae; phylum Streptophyta; class Magnoliopsida; order Asparagales; family Asparagaceae; genus Dracaena; species Dracaena cambodiana. The sequence goes on along the minus strand of JAYEPQ010000013.1, from coordinate 16,652,042 downwards.
AAGTCAAACATGAAGACCTCCTGTCGTATTATTATGCGGTGATCAAGGTCGTTAACAGTTTCACTGGTTTCTATATCAACCACATAAAGCGCCACCTCAATAGCTATGCGGATTCGCTAGCTTCCTTGGCTGCTACATTAGCCTTGCCCAAACATGCTAAAAGGCAAATTATGGTAGAAGCAAGGAGTTATTCTGTTCAGAGGATGAGCTCAAAGAAGAAGCGAAAGAAAACGAAGCTGACGCTTGTGCATCTAGCCTAGAGCCAAGGGATTGGCATTTTCCATATATAGACTATGTCCTTTACGGGATATTACCCGAAATTTCAAAAGAAGCCAAAGCCATTCAGAGAAGGGCCATCCGGTTTTACTATAATGCGGAACTCCAGACGTTGTACAGAAAATCCTACGACGGAGTTTTACTTCGCTGTCTTTCCAACCGTGAAGCTCAAAAGGTACTCGAAGAAGCTCATGCTGGCATCTGCGGAGCACATCAGCCAGGACCGAAACTCTAGAACAGAATCCGAAGGATGGGTTATTATTGGCTTAAGATGATGATAGAAGCAGTCAACTACGCCAAGAGATGTAGGGCCTGCCAAAAACATGCAGACTTTATACATCAAGCTCCAGAATATCTCCACCCGACGGCTACATCATGGCCATTTGAGCAATGGGGTATGGACATCATAGGGCCAATTTCTCCGCCATCAACTAGAGGACACCGGTTCATTTTGGCCATAACTGATTACTTTTCAAAGTGGACTGAGGCCATCTCCCTGACCGAAGTAATATTGTCAGATGTTATCAAGTTCATCAAGCACCATGTGCTTTATCTCTTCGGGGTGCCTAGATAAATAATTCATGACAACGGATATCAGTTCGTAAGCCAAGTGTATTCCAGATTCTGCAAAAAATACAGGATCGAGGATGTGGCTTCATCGCCATACTACCCTGCAGCCAATGGTCTAGCATAAGCCTTCAATAAGACTATTGTAAAACTTCTTAAGAAGTTTGTGTCATCCAATCAACGGGATTGGGACGAAAAGCTCGGAGAGTGTCTGTGGGCATACCGAACCACAGTCCGAACTCCCACCAATGCCACGCCGTTCTCCTTGGTATATGGATCAGAGACGGTCTTGCCTTTGGAGATCCAAATCCCTTCATTACGAGTCGCGTTAACAACAAGGATGACAGAAGAAGAAAAGTATCAGCAAAGGCTCCAAGAGTTAGAAGCCTTGGATGACAAACGCTTAGAAGCTCAACAGAGTATCGAGCTATACCAGGCGCGGATCTCCAGAACCTTTAACAAAAAGGCTAAACGAAAAACTTTCAAGAAAGGTGATCTGGTCCTGTCAGTTAGAAGACTAATCATAACAAGCCAGAAGCCTAGGATAAAGTTCCAGCCAAAGTGAGAGGGACCCTTCGTCATTGATAAGGTCTACTCCAACGGGGCATATCGGTTGACAAAGCCTAATGGTGACAAGGACCTAATGCTAATCAACGGCAAGTTCTTGAAGAAGTATTATCCTTAGCAAAATTGCAAAACACCAGTTATAATACAGCCTGGACAGTTCTATGCTAGTCATGAGTAAATAGTTTCTCTGTAATCAGAACTTCGTCAATGAAAGTTTTTGGTTCCAGACTAAAAAGCCTTTTAGTTCACGAATCAGATTTTTCTTCATATCAAATTTGCCAAGTTAAATATTACCTCTGGCGAACCTGATTTCCTTTTTCCAAAATTTGCCAAGTTAAAAATTACCTCTGGCGAATCAGATTTTCCTTCTATCGAAATTTGCCAAGTTAAAAATTACCTCTGGCTAACCAGATTTCCTTTTTCCAAAATTTGCCAAGTTAAAAATTACCTCTAGCGAATCAGATTTTCCTTCTATCAAAATTTGCCAAGTTAAAAATTACCTCTGGCAAACCAGATTTACTTTTTCCAAAATTTGCCAAGTTCAAAATTACCTCTGGTGAATCAGATTTTCCTTCTATCGAAATTTGCCAAGTTTAAAATTACCTCTGGCGAACCAGATTTACATTTTCCAAAATTTGTCAAGTTAAAAAGAATTACCTCTAGCAAATCGGATTTTACTTTTTCCAAAATTTGCCAAGTTAAAAATTACCTCTGGCGAATCAGATTTCCCTGTCCATCAAATTTGCCAAGTCAATAACACATTTGGCGAATCAAGTTTATCAACAAGAAGTTCTTTCATTCATAGTAGTTTTGGGTACTTAGAAAATTGTGATTCATTTCGAAATTATCAAGTTAACAATTACCTCTGGTAATCAACATCAGAATCATCTTTCAGATACTCTCAGTTACGTAGAAAGAAAAGAACTTCTTTGTTCATCATCAAAATTACAGAGAATTCTCTAAGTGCCATACAGCCAATAAGAGTAAATACAAATTGCTAAAAAAAAAAAGAGGAAACTTACTTCTGTAACTGTCTTTTTCGGTATGGTTCAGATCAAAAAAGTTTGCTTCTGCAGGCCCTTTTCTGGAATGACAGACTTGCTTTTGTAACCGTCTCTTTCGGCATGGTTCAGATCAAAAAGTTTGCTCCCTGGCCTCCACTTTCAATTTGCTCTTGTAGCCTCCTTTTTTTTTTAGGATGGCTTAAAAGGTATAATCTTGTTTCTTCTTCCCGACCACAATCAGGGACCTCCTGGTTGGTTCCCCCAGGGATGATGCCAGTGAATTGATTAGTTCAAAACTGGGCATACCAAATGCAAACCCCAGCTATATAGCTGACGGGTTGCGCAAATTCAAGGTCCTGGTCATTAGTACCCCAATCTCGTGGGATACTAGGAAAGAAGAAAAACAATGCCTCAGACCCGAAATCTTTTCTCTCATGAAAGATACATGAGACCTTCCAAGCCTCTTGAGGCATTGGAAGCAATTACGAGCTCATTGGGTCTGGGCCATTGTTAAGGAGAATGGCTACGGTTATCTCCTGTAGCCGAAACAAATCCTTGTTAATAAGAAAGAAAAAGAAGAGGAGGGTATGAATCAGAAGAAGAGGTATACCTTAATAAAGGAAAATGACTACGGTCAGAAGGACCTTGTCGGTGAGACACCCCGCTGGATTGATGCAGTCTGGAGGTCTTGTGACATGCCAACTCTTATCCATCACTTCGGTTGAAGAAGAAGAAAATATAGCTGCGCTGGTGGATCGACTACAAAAGAGAGAAAGAGAAGAGAGTCAAGAAGAAATTTCCTTACGGCTGAATGGTCCTTCATTGAAGAGAGCATGTGCCTTATATAGGCGAGCTGCTAACCGTGACCTCCAGCTTAGAAGAGATAAGATCGAGATTTTCGGTCAAGATTTTCAGTTCAGATCTCAACCGAATTTATTGATGTTGCATGGGACCCTTAGATATCACGACCCAAAGATCTCGTTATTAATAGAGGCATGCAACGCTTGGAATTTTACGCTCAAACGGCTGCATCCCATGGCTCGCGGAAGTCTCTACAAATTCTGAAAAATCTACGGTCTATTCCGCGAACTTCCAGACGAAGCATCGCGGACCAGAATTCCGAAACCCGGGTTGCGGGTCAGATATGGATAATGTAAATCCGCGAACCCCTAAAATTCACGTGACTTAAGAAAGTCGCGTAACAGATATACAGATATCAGAGTTTTACGTTGGTTCGCAAACTTTAGACAAAAGATGGCAAGTTCATTACAAATCTTTGAAGAATAATTGCAAAATCACACCTCGGAAGGCCAAAATGAGGTTCTCCATAAACGACAAGGGAACTATTACAAAAAAAAGAGGAACCTAAAGCAGTGTACACAAGAGTTCTACAACTCAATGGTTCAAGAGAACTTTTATTTTTCTCCTCTGCATCATCAATGTCTTGCTGAAGGATCTCATAAGCTTGAACAATAGTTTGGCGACGCAGTTCCTCCTCACTAGCAATAACATTCTGCGCTGCAGAAGCCTCTAGCGAATCCAATTCAGCTTGCATTGCCTGGAGATCCTTGGATATACTGTCCCTCTGACGCGACAAATCGGTGAGATTCCTCATTGACTCATCACGTTCCTTAGTGATCTTGGCTAGGAAAGCTTGGGCTTTGGCAATGGTCTCTTGAGTCCTAGTAATAGCTTGATCATGGCCCTTGACAATTGAAGCAGCGGCTTCCACTTGAAGAACCAGAGACTCGCGGTCTGATTGACCCTTTTCTAAAGAGGCCTTGCAAACATTTGCCCTCTCCCGAGTCTCCCTCTGGAACTTAAGTTGTTCCTCTCTCAGCTTCTGGAAAATGATTTTCACTGTCTCAGATTTATCAGAATTTCTGGCTTTCGATAGAGATTCAGCATGCCTTTGAAGCTGAGTTATCATAAGCCTAAAAGGAGCAGCTCTATCCTCTCCACCAATGCTAACAATACCAGTTAGATAAATGTTGAGAACATTGGCGATTGAAGCAAAAGGAATCTCCTTCAGTATTTTCTCAATACAGCGGTCCAGAAAGTTAAAGAAAGTCTCCACTGTGTCCTTCAGCAAATCACTCTCAAGCATGTCAATCTCTGCATGAGAAGGAGTAATACTGGATGAGGCAGAAGCAGGATGATCCGCAACCAAGCTAGTACCAGGAGGAATGGCACCTTTGGAGATTTCCGCGGAGCTACCAATCACAGTCTCCTAAACTACAGCATCAGTTGGAGTAGCTGTGGCCAAAACCGTAGACATGGCAGCCGAGGGAATCACTACTTCTGAAGCATCAACTGCAGAAGTAGTAACTTTGGCCGTCTCACTCATGTCAGCTCCCGCGATGGTATTGTCTGGTGAAGTCACCTTCGCGCCCATGCACTCTAATTCCGGAGTCAAAACTGGAGCTAAAAAAAAAAAAGAAGAAAATTGATAGTTAAGTATTACAGTATCATTTGATAAAATAGTATAATCGCTGAAGAAAGAAGATGAAGATCTAAAGGTTGGACACTAGATTTTCCAAGTCTGTACACCTAAGGACCAAACACTTCAGGCCCGTATACTTCGGTTTGAACATCCTCGCTCAAAAAGACGTATTTACCATGGTCTGAGGGAGGAGTAGAAGAGCGAAAACTGTCACTAGTGGTATCATCATCATCTCCACATTCATCTTGGTCTTCAGAAGGAGGTGCTGCTTTTGGGGGATCTGATGCGCGAGTCTCCCCAATGATTTGCACTTCATCATCTGTAGTGCCCTGAGCAACAGGAACCACAGAGTCCTCTTGTAAAGCCGAAGGAGCACTAACATCAACGTCTGCCTGGCCAATAGGAGGAATAGAATCCCTTTGAGCAATGGGAGCAGGGTCATTGCAAAGAACAGGTCCTTGGTTCCGACGCCTCTTGAGGGAGCGGAGAGTTAAGGAGGAGTCATCTTTATCCTCCTTGGATTCTTCAGTGAGGGACTCATCAACCGGAATGAGTGTTGCAGTTCCTGTCCCAGACAGGGTGCTCTGCGAATCAGTTCCCTGCAGAATGGTAGGCAAGTCGCTAAGACGCCTCAGTCTCTTTTGCTTATGTGAAGATTTCTCGGGAGAAGACTATGATGGAGGAGAAGTCTTCCTCGACATCGGATCAGGAGAAGCATCAAGGGAGGCAGCCTGAACCGGTGCATCAGTGTTCTCTTCCCTTTGTTCTAATTCATTAGATGTGCTGTCCCCCCTGAAGTCCTCCATCCCTGCCACTTTCGTGCTGCCAGCCTTCTTTTTCTGGGCATACCAGGATCTGATCTCCTGCAAACTGGTATGGTGTATGTTGAAATTCTGAGGAGCGGAGTTAGCATCCGCAAACCATTTATAGAAGCAGAAGCTCATACTCAAGTTCGGGGTCTTGAGCGGAAGATCAAATTTGGCTTGAGTTCCACCTGCGACGAAGTATAACCAAGCTCGAGCTCCCTCAAGAACATTCCCAACAAAGCTTAACTCTCTATTGGGATTACCAATGTAAAACTGATCATACCCAAACTGTCGAGCAAAGCAACTCGGGTAGTAAGGTTTTATATAGCAAAGGTTCCCCAAACGAAGGACCAGATGCCCTGGGCCGATGTTTATCAACCACCAGAAACATCCCGAGGATAGGGTAGTAAATTTATCAATACCAGCAGTGTCCGCGAATTCTTCCCCGTATCCATTCGGGAAGTATGGGAAACATCTGAACAACTCAAAAGTTAAAAAATGACGAAGGGTTTTGCGGATTGCGGCCATGTTGCCCCCTTTCCATTGCGACCTCTCGTAGTGCTGCACTTTGCGAGCACTTAAATCAATTTGCGAGTCTGCAGGACTCATCAAAGTAGGGCAATATAGAACTAGCCAAGCCATCAAATAAGTATAAGGGAGTTCTACACGTGGATTAGGAGTCTTGATGACAGGGTCTCCTTTCTTTCTATGCTCCTTCTTCACATTGCAGAATTTATCAGATATTCTTCTCAATCCGCTTTGGATACTGCATACCATAGCGGCAACAAACTGAGTCGCCTACCCAATGCCAGTAGAACGGCTGGGTATACGGCCCCAATGGGTATGTTTTCCTGCGAAGGAATAACACACTTTTTCAGCCAAACCAGCAAATAACCCACCAAGAAGGCAGGGTCAGATAAAGGTTGAAGGGCCTGATAATGAAAACTCTCAAAGGACATCCCAGCTTTGAAAACGTCCTCGTCAGCTTCGGCAACATAAGCATCTGTCCCGAAGCTTGCAATTCTTCTCTCAACCTCCTTCTCAGAAACTGGAGGAAGGCGAATGAAGTTCGGATTACTCCTAGAAAAATTAGGCAGAAGATATTGTAGCCACTTCTTTGGCTTCAAACTACGGGTGCCCGATGTGTGGGTGCATATATGATAATGGCAGAGCAATTCCCAGTAAGTATCATAAGCCAAAGGGTTCTGATTCTTCAGCAGATGGAGTTCTTCTCCAGTAGGGACGTACCCTTCATATGGGACCTCATGAATCTCGTGGAGGACGAAACCCAATTCGCCTCGAGGGCAAAAGATTGTACAAGTATCAGGATTATACAATTCCAATAAAGCAAAGAAATGGAATCTGCTGGCGGGAATGCCATGCTGAATAGCCCTGATGGCGCGATACAGCCCCGCATGATGAAGCTGATCTCTAAATTATCGCAAAAAAAAGTCAGTCAAGACCGCCCACTTTCCTTTCGAAGAACAGTGAACCCATCCAAGGGGACGAAAGTCCTGAACAGGAAACTCTCCTTGTGCATTGGTAAAACGGTGCAGGAAAGTCTGCGCGATTATAGAAACCTCGCCTCTGGGAAGATCGTGTTTAAGCAATCCCGGCAGCAATCCATGAAAGCTCTTCCCAGTACCACGAGGAAAAGCACCTTGAGCATTGAAGCCCCCCAACAGGATATCGTCTTGTGGCCTGTTTATGTGCCAGTCCATTCGCCTGGGCACAGAAAGGGACTGAAAGAATAAGAATAGATAAGATCTCTCCATATTGGGGAGAAACAAGTGGCGACCTTCAACTTGGCGAAGCCACTTGTAATCGCCATCTTCCAAACCACTGTCGGGCATTGAAATATGGTCCCCAAACAAAAAGACAGGTTTGAGCAACGGAGACCGATTATCTCCTTCGAAAGATACATTGGTCATCAGCTCTCGCAATGTTGAGCGAGAAGGGTGGAGAATCTTTTCTTCTCTCTCTTGGTTATCTGAGGCTGTACAATGGGGAAAAACATGTCCAAATCTGAACTCTTTCTTCCCATCATAGCCGTCAGAATATCTGAAATAATGATCCTTTAGCCAAGGATTCAAGGCGTAATCAACTTCAAAAGACATTCAGATTCAGAGGTAAGAAGAAAAATGAGAAAGGGACTGCCTTTCGGCTTTTTACCTCCAATCAAGGGTTCCTACCGAACCACTATCGAGCTAGATGCAGCTTGAGGATCTTGACGACTCTTGGCAACGGTGTCGGAAGAAGAATCTTTCTTCGGCATCTTTTGCGGAGGGAGGAAATCTCTCACATGGAGAATCAGATAGAAGATTGAAGACGAGAAGTCTAAGGAGTCCAAACGAAGAACTCAGATTTCAAATTTCTCAAGATAAGGGCAACCTCTCGTAAAGTGGAGGTTATATAGCCAGTGATTTGACGGCCAAGATCTCTGAACGGACGTGATATCCGGCTTGAATCGCGTGGATACCTTTTCATTTAATGCGGCTCAGAAAAATGCCTCGAGTCTGAGACATAGAAAACAAAAACAACAACCGCCTACCAGCCTTCCCGCAAAAGCTCGCGACCCTAATACAGAGTCGGTTTATCCTAAAAAAAAAAAAAGCGAAGTTCGCGACCCTAATACAAAGCCGCTTTCTTCTCAAAAAGCGAAGGCTCACGACTTTAATGCAGAGTCGCGCCCCTTCCGAAAACAATTCACGACCCTAATACACAGTCGGTTTCTCCTCAAAAACCGAAGTTCGCGACTCTAATACAGAGCTGCTTTCTTCTCAAAAAGCGAGAGTTCACGACCCTAATACAGAGTCGTTTTCTACTAAAAAATGAAGGCTCGCACCCCTAAGACGTGTTCCTTCCGAAGCGAGGGTTGGCGACCCTAATACAGAGTCGTTTTCTCCTCACAAAAAAAAAAAAAGCGAAGTTCGCGACCCTAATACAGAGCCGCTTTTCTTCTACAAAAAAAATGAAGGCTCGCACCCCTGATACAGAGTCGCGCCCCTTCCGAAGATACTTCGCGACCCTAATACATAGTCATTTTCTTCTCAAAAAGATGGAGAGTCGCGCCCCTAATACAGAGACGTGTTCCTTTCAAAACAAGAGTTCGCGACCCTAATACAGAGTCGTCTTCTATTCAAAGATGAAGAGTCGCGCCCCTAATACAGAGACGTGTCCCTTCAAAAGCAAGAAGCAGTAGAGGCGCTAATACAGAGTCACAGACTTCAAACAAAAGCAATGGAAGTTCTAATATAGAACAATTATATCCAAAGTATTCTGAAACTCCTCAAAGAATCATGAGGTTTTGGAAACTTTGGAAGAGGTTTTGTCAGCGAAAAATTCTGGAAAGTAAAGTAGATCCGCGGATTTAAGGTTAGAAGTTCGCAACTCAACAGATCCGCGAACCTGAAGATTGAGGTTCGCGACCCAGACGACAGAACAGGTTCGCGAATCTAAAGTTGATATTCGTGACACTACCCATAGCTTTCGGGTAGGGGTTTAATACAAAGTCACCTGACCCGAATAGCAGAGTTGCCACCTCGGATCGTGGGGCTAACTGCAAAATGAATGCAGTGGCATCACTTCGGTCGTGGGAGCAACCGCCTAACGAATATGGCGGCACTTCTCGAGTAGTGGGAGCTAACGGTCGAGCAAATATGGCGGGACGTTACACCAAGCCCCCTATAAAAGGCGGGGAGCGAAAGAGACACACACGGACGGAGAGACAGAGATGGGCATATTTTTCCTGAAGTTACCCCTTGTGATCAAGAGTAAAGATCCTCTTTTTTCCTTTCCTTTAGCCAACTGAGAGAGATTGTACGGAGTGTCAACGGAGAGCAGGATTGTTCTCCATAGCTACCTAGAAACCCAGCCTTAAACAAAGAGGAAAAACTATCTTCCTCATCTTCTGTAAATGGGAAACCGTCCGATTGTAACCCTTTTATTGAAAAGACTTCGATATAGAGAGCGTGCAACTTTCATGGCGAACAGCGGGGTGCTTTTTAGAACATCCGACTCATGAAAGGAGTAGCGGCGCCATTAGACAACAGACAAATGGCTACAGTCTCTTCTGACAAAGAATACACAGTAAATTCAGCTGTGGCTGAGTCTCAGACATCCGACTCATTCTTTGAAGAAGCCATATCTGTGAATATGACACAAAATATTCCAGAAGAATTCATGAGGAGAATTGATGAACATGATAAGATCATCCAACAACAGCAAAATACTATCAATGAAATCAGAGATATGCTTTATGTCTTGTTGGACTTGGAGAAAGCAAAAAGAAATGATAAAGGAGAATCTTCTTCTAAAGCTTTATGCAATTCAAAAATTGATAAAGGGAAGAATATAGAAGAATCATTGGCTGCTACTTTAGCGCTAACAAACGCATACCAGTGGAAAGTAAAGAATTGTTTTGCCCAAAGTATGAGCTTGAGGTCTAATGGTACATATCGGTTGAAAAAACCGAATTGTGATAAAATAATGATGCCAATCAATGAAAAATTTCTGAAGAAATATTATTCCTAGAAAGGCTAAAAATCCCGCAGACTTGTTCTTTTTTGAGATTCCCGATTCTAGAATCAGAGTATCCTAAAAAGTGCGAATTTTGTAAAATTGCGTTCTTTTTTCTTTTCCTCCAAATTTGCTAAGTTAAAAATCACCTCTGGCAAACAAAATTTTCTTTTCTCCAAATTTCCTAAGTTAAAGATTATCTTTGGCAAACAAAATTTTCTTTCCTCCAAATTTGCTAAGTTAAAAATTTTCTCTGGAAAATAAAATTATTTTTCCTCCAAATTTGCTACGCTAAAAATTACCTCTGGCAAATGAAATTTTCTTTCCTCCAAATTTACTAAGTTAAAAATTACCTTTTGCAAACAAAATTTTCTTTTCTCCAAATAAGCTACGTTAAAAATTACCTCTGGCAATTCAGAAACTGTTATACTATAAGTCACTGAACAACGCAGATTTTAACTTAATTAGAAAAGCTAATAATTACCTCTATCCTGATTAAAGAAGCTTATTCATTCGTAGCAAAATCCATTTTGGGCATTTGAATAATGACTTTATATTGTCAAGTTAATAATTATCTCTGAAGAATCAAAATGTTTATCAAGTTAACAGTTACCTCTAATGATCAAAATCAAAATCATTAATCAAGTTAACAGTTACCTATGAATGAATAATAACAAAATTCTTGAAATGAAAATTTTATTCATTTCCAAATCAATATTACAAAGAGTTCCTTGATATTATACAATAAATGGAAATAAAGTACAAATCATTGAGTCAAGAGAATATTAAATTTTTCATCAACATCTATTATCCCAAATAGGATGGCTTTATAAGTAAAGACAAAAACTTACTTCTATAGCCTTCTCCTACTAATGGTTGAAAATTTCCAAGTTTGTTTGCTCAGTTATGATCAACATTACTAGTGACTTGATTAGTTCAAAGCTGGGTGTACCAAATGCATGTTCCCAAGCATACAACTTTGCAGAACTTCTAAAATTTGGGGTTTCTTACAACCATTTACCATTCTTACTTTAAAGGATGCTAGGCAGGAAATAAACAATGATACACACCTGAAATCTTTTATCTCATAAAAAGTACATCAGATTTTCTGGTTCTCTAAGGATATTGAAAAATTTTGAGAACCAAACGGGTGTGGATCATTGTTAAGGAAAATAACTACGGTTATATCCTATAATAGATCCAGATTCTCGTTAAGAAACATAAAAGAAAATACCTGATTTATGTTCATAATGAGAAAACTTACCGTAGTTAAGAAAAATTATTACGGTTATAAGAATCTTTTCAATGGAATACTCCTTCTCTAACAAACTCGACAGAAGACCAGGCACAAATAGGTCGACATCATCTAGAGACCTTGCGACATGCCAATCGCAATCCGTTGCCTTGATCAAGGAAAAGGACGAAGAATAGAACTCCATGATAGAATTTGCTTTGGGGAAGAATTTTAGAAAAGAAAAGAAGAATTTTTAAGTTAGAATAGCTTTTTGGGAGAAAGGCTGGACACTTTATATAAAGGATTTCATGATCGAAATTTTCGACCAAGAGATTTTATAAGCGAAATTTTCGGTTGAGATCTTTGACTCAAATCTCAATAAGATTTATTATTATTGCATGGGACGCATCGGTATCTGCCCAAAACAAATGAGATCTTCAACTGAGTTTTTTTATTAAAATCCTGTCATTAATGGATGCATGCAGCTCTTAGTTTGTTGCACAAAAAAGTCAATCAAATTAATGAAATGTCATCTATATATGTAAACCTGCGGATTTTAACGCAGGGTTACACTTATATGTAAATCCGCAGATTTTAACGCAGGGTTATACTTATATGTAAACCTACAGATTTTAACGCAGGGTTAAACTTATATATAAACCCACGGATTTTAACACAAGGTTATACTTATATGCAAACTTGCGATTCAAATGTAGATTCGCATTTCTGAGCACAAAGTCATGTCTAATATGTCATTTCATCAAAATCAAGAAAAGATTTACATAGAGCTGGGCTCAAATTTTCAATGAGATAACAAATAAAAATTATTCCAAGTTTATTTTGGACAAAATTAAGAAAAAAGATTGCATCCATGAGGTTAATCTGAGTTTGCATTAAAAAAAAGAAAGAATTAAGAAAGATTGCATCCATGAGGTTAATCTGAGTTTGCATTAAAAAAACCAGAATGAATACAAGAGCTCCTTGAAAATTTTTACAATTCAGTGATTTATGAGAGTCTTGATTTTCTCTTCTACATCACTTATCTCCAGCTGAATGGCTTCATAAGTTTGAACAACAGCTTGTCTGCTTAACTCCTCTTCATTGGTAGTTGTATTACTTACTAGTTCAGATTTCAATATCTCTAATTCAGTTTGAGCAGTTGAGAGGACTTTGTTCACATTATCAAGCTGAATAAATAAATCAGCAAGATTATTCTCTGAATCCTCTCGCTCCTTAGAAATCTTTTCAAGGAAAGCCTGAGTTTTAGCAATGGTTTCCTGAGTTCTCACAATAGCTTGATCATGGCCTTCAATGATTGAAGTAACATTCTCTATTTGTATACATAGAGATTGTTTGTCTAATTGATTCTTGTCAACATCGACCTTACAAGCATCAACTTTTTCCTTAATTTTTTTCTGGAGCTTGAGTTGTTCCTCCATCAGTTTTTGGAAAGTGGTCTCCACCATTTCTGAGTTATCAGCACTGCGAATTTTCAATAAAGAGTCAGCATAGTTCTGCAATTATTGGCTTTTTCTTCTCCACCAACACTTGCTATGCGAGTCAAATAGATGTTGAGAATACTGGCAACTGAGGAAAAAAAATCCCTTTCAGAATCTTATTGATACAGCGATCCAAAAAATCGAAGAAGACTCTAATAGTATGCTAGAGCAGGTCATCTTCCAATGCATCAATTTCTGCACAACTTGCTGATGGCAGTAAAGAAGAAGTAGTTGCGGTGGAGACAATCCCTGGGATAGATATGACATGTACTACTTTCTGGGATAAAAAGACAATAGCCTCAGAAGTTCCAACTTCAGTAACTCCAACAGTAGCGACATCAACAGGAGCAGTAGTCTCAGTAGTTTCATCAGTCTTGACTTCAGTTATTGAAGTAATTCGAGCTGAGATAATAGCTTCAGTAGCATCAGTAGCCATGACTTCAACTTCAATAGTCACAGCAAACTTAATAGACTCAACTTCAGTAATCTCAGCAACTTCATTAGAGTCAGTAATTGCAACAATTTCATATGCAATTTCTGGTTGAATTTCAATATCAGCAAATAAAGTATCGCATTCACGTACATATCCTGAAGTTGGAGTAGAACGAAAAATTTCTAAAGAAAAAAGAGACAAATGATTAAATGATGATAAAAGAAATGAAAATGATATAAATGGGTCAAGTTTAGAATAGACCTTGAGGTTGGGAACTGGATTCTCCAGGACCATACACCTCAACTCTCTCTTCTGCTTTTAGAAATGTATACTTACCATAGTCTGATGTAGGAGTAGGAGAGAGAATGATATCACTATCATCATTATCATCATCATCACTCATAACTTGAATTACTGGAGGAATAGAGGTAGCAGATTCTTCTTGCACCAATTGAAGTGGTCTTTCTAAAGAAGACACAGTAATAGGAAGAAACCCAATTACCGGTGCAGTAGAAGGAACTTTTGTGATAGGATCGCTGGGAAAAACAGGTCCTTGACTTCGATACATTTTAGATGAGCGAGGAATCAAATTCGCATCATCGTCATCTTCTTATTCCTCCTTAGTAGTTTCAAAAACTGCACTAAGTATTGTAGTGCCAGCCACAACTAGTGCATCTTATGGAATGATTGGTAGGTCACTGAGATGCCTCAACCTCTTCCATTTGTAAGAAATCTTCTTAGGAGAAGATTTTGATTGAGGAGAGGTTAGAATGGTGGGAGACACAGGTCGATCTATTGAGCCCAGTGCAATATTGTCTTCATCCCTTAATAAGACTTTGTCAACGTTAAATTCTTCTATTCCAGCTACTTTAGTACTATCTGCTTCTTTCTTTTGAGCATACCATGCTCTAATATCTCTCAAACAAGTAAAGCTTGCGTCGAAGTTATGAGGCATGGAATGGGCAGCAGAATACCATTTGCAAAAGCTGAAACTCATAGACGAATTTGGAGTCTTGAGTGGAAGATTGAACTTAGCGTTTGTACCACCAGAGATGAAATGAAACCAAACTCTGGCCCAATCAAAAAGATTCCCAGTAAACTCATGTTTGTATTTGAGTTTCCAATATACAACTGATCATACCCAAACTGTCGAGAAAAGCTACTTGGGTAATAAGGTTCAATGTAATAGCGGAGAACCAAGTGCTCTGGACGGATATTTATTAACCACCAGAAGCACCCAGGAGACAGAGTTCTGAATTTATTAGCACCAGCTACATCCACGAATTCTTTTTCATAGCCAGCATTTGAAAAATAAGGAAAATACTTGAATAATTCATAATTAGCATGGTATCGAAGTATTTTGCAGACCATATCCATGTAGCCTCCTTTCCAATGGATTTCTCATAATGCTGAACTTTTGGAGAGCTCAAATCTACTTAAGCATCAATTGGACTCATCAATGAAGGGCAGTGCAGAACTATCCAAGTCATCAAATAAGTATATGGAAGTTCCACCCACGGATTTGGAATCTTGACAATCAATTTTCCATCATTATCATGGTCCTTCTTGACATTTAATTAATTTTCTTAATCCACTTTGAATTCCTCAAACCATTGCTGGCAATAAACTGAGTGGACAACTGAATGTTAACAAGACTGTTGGATATACCACTCCAATTGGTAGGATTTCTTGTGAGGGAATCACACACTTTTTCAACTATAACATCAGGAAACCTGCCAATAAAGCAGGGTCTGACATGGGTTGTAAAGCCTGATAATGAAAACTCTCAAAGGATGTCCCAACCTTGAAAACATCCTCATCTGATTCAGCAACATACGCATCTATTTCACATTGGACAATCTTTTCTTCAACCTCCTTCTCAGAAATTGGGGAAAGACGTGTTAGGTCAGGATTGTTCTTTGATAACTTTGGAAAAAAGATACTGCAGCCATTTCTTTTGCTTCACATTTCGAGTGTTAGAAATGTGAGCATAGATATGATAGTGGCAGAGCAATTCTTGTAAATGTCATAAATCATGGGATCTCGAGTTTTCAATAGATGGAGTTCTCCTATGGGGACATATTCTCACATTGGTAGTCCTAAAATCTCATACATTTCATGAAGGGCAAGCCCTAATTCACCTCGGGGTGTAAAGAAAGTGCAAGTATCAGGATTATACAATTCCAACAAAGAAAAGAAATTCAATCTGCTATGAGAAATTCCACGTTGAACTACCCTAAAGGCGCGATAAAGATTCACATACTTCAACTGATCCTTGAAAAAATTTACCAAGATCGCCCATTCTCCCTTAAGAGAATAATGGATCCATCCGGCGGAGCGAAAATCTTAAACTGAAAATTCTCCTTGTGCATCAACAAAGTGATGTAAGAAAGTTTGGGTTATCACTGGAGTCTTACCCATAGGGAGGTCTTGCTTGAAAAATCCTGGAAATAATCTGCAAAAGTATTTTCCAGTCGAACTAGAAAATGCACCTTGTGCATTGAATCCACTACGTAAAACACCATCTTACGATTTATTTAAATGCTAATCTATGATTCTAGGAATAGAAAGAGATTGGAAGTATAAGAATGGATAAGATCTTTCTATGTTAGGAAGAAATAGGTTATGACCGTTAACCTGACGAACCACTTGTAAACCTCATCATCTAAGCAATCATCAGGGATGGAGACATGATCACCAAACAAAAAAGGAGACTTGTTCAATAAATTCCCATTCTTTCCTTCAAAAGGGGCAGTAGTCATAAATTTTCACAATGTAGGGCTAGTAGGGTTTAACATTTTACTCTTCCTCTCTCGGCCATCAGATGCTGCACGGACTGGAAAGACTTGACCGAGCTTAAATTGTTTCTCGCCATCATATTCTCCTGTATGACCAAAGTAATGATCTTTTGGACAAGGGTTTAAGGCGTAATTCACTATATGAAGAAAAGAAAGAATTAAAACAAAATAGTGAAAAGGAAGATACTCTTTTAGGGTTAGAGTATAAATTCCAAACACGATATGAAACAAGAGAGTCACCTCCAACTGAAGGTTTCTACCAAACCATTATGGCACTGGAAGTGGCCCGAGGATTTTGGGAACCACTGCCGAAAAGACCAGAGGATGAAGCCTTCTTCGTTATCTTCTTAAAATTCTTAAGAAAATTGAAGATGAGAGGAGTTTGAAGACGAAGGGTTTTGAAAGTTTAGAGAAAAGTTTGAGTTCAAAATTTTCAGAAAGTGTTAAAAGATATTTTAAATAATGAGTTTGAGATTTTATAGCAGATGGTTTGACGGACGAGATTTCTAGCCTAAATCTCGGGAGAATTTCCTCATTAATGAAGCTCAGAAAACGCTTCGATCTCTACACAAAAAAAGTAGTAACTTTTCGGATATACCGCAAAAGTTGTGAGATCTGCGGCTCTAATATAGAGTCGTGCTCTATGTAAAAGTGCGAGATCCGCGACTTTAATATAGAGTCTTGTTCTATGCAAAAATGTGAGATCCGTGGCTCAAATACAGAGTCGTGCACGTGAAATGTTGTATTACCTCTCAAAATGCAAAGATTGTATTTCGGCTAAAGTTATCCAAAATATCTTCTAAACTTATGGAGTTTTGAAAACTTTGCAGGGAGTTTTGTTGGTGGAAATTTTCTTTTATTGAGGATCATCTTTCATAAAGAAAGATCCGCATATATAAGCTACAAAACAAGACGTGGCTTTCACAAAACTGTGCTTTATTTTCCATAAAAAATGAGACATAATTTTTAAATTCACAAATGAAGCTAAAGTGTTAATCTCTTTCTCTAGATTCACATACTTAATAAAGAGTGGACTCTATAGGGTCTCATTATCGCACCCAATCATATTATGCAAAAAGCGAACATGCCATCACAATAAAGTCGCGAATCTAAAGTTTGAGATTCGCATTCCAATTATAATCCGAAGGAGCCGCGAATCTAAAATTTGAGATCCGCATTTTAGTTGTAATCACACCAAAGTTGCGAATCTAAAGTCTGAGATTCGCATTCCAGTTGCAGTCCGAATGAGCCTCGAATCTAAAGTTTGAGATCCGCATTCCAGCTGTAATCCCACCAAAGCTTCAAATCTAAAGTTTGAGATTCGCATCCCAATCACAGTCTGAAAGAACTGTGAATCTAAAGTTTGAGATTCATGTTCTGATTGCATTTTAAAGAAAAGGCAAGTCTAAAGATTGAGATTCGCATTTTACTTTTCAGTTACGATCCAGAGGATTAAAAACGTCGGTTACAAATTTTGAAGATTTAATACAAATCCACCAGACCAAAAGGCGAGAAATTTATTCTCAGATCGTAGAGGACAATGGTTGAACAGTTTTATCAACTCAAAAGTTTTCAAATCTCTATAAATAGCAGAAGTTTAAGTAGAAAAAAAAGCATCGAGAGATCAGTATTAAAAATCTATTTTTACTTAAGTGCTGGTGCTATAAAAAACTCAAAATCATTGACAACTAAAAATTTTATACAGAGTGTCAAGGGAGAGCAGGATCGTCCATACAGCTACTCTAGAGCTTAATTTTAAACAAAGAGAAAATTAAATTTTCCTCATCTTCTGTAAACGGAAAACCATTAAAATTGTAATCCTTTACTGAAAAAGTTCAATAGAGAATCATTTACGATTTTATGGCGAAAAAATTGACGACTCTGCTGGGAACACCTATTATCACTGATGATAAGGTTGTAGCTCAATCTGATAATATTCCAATTGGCAGGATAGTTGAATCACTCATCATTGAGTTCGACTAGAATAAATATGAAGAATTCATCTCCTCCGGCTATAGAAGCCCTACTTCCTTACGGAGATTCCGTAAGATTTCTACCAACTCAACCTCTAAAGAGGTTTCAAAGACGAGTTCAATCAAAAGACTCTTCAAACCACTCTGGTCTCAAAGGAGAATCATCTCCTTCACCAGCACAAGACTCAGAGTTTGTTCAAACCAAGACCCATGAGGATCTCCTTGAGAAGATGGATCAGGATCCCCATAATAATAAGGAAAAACGATCATTTTCTGATTGTCAAGAAAATGACTTAGAAAACAAAGTTTCTCTCACTCGCATGATGAGAAGAAACTTACGAAGAAGCAAGGCTCGCGCTTTTCGCAAAGCCATGAAGGAACAAGAGCCTGCTGAACCACAGTCCTGAAGACGTACGGTTCAAGTATGGAAACTAAAGAGCGAAGTGGTAGGTCCAGACGACACAAAGAAAAATCAAGATGCAAGTGGATTTACTCGTGTTTCTTACAAAAAATACCGTTCATCCACCAAATTTATTTATAATTACAAACGCCGGGTTTACATTCGTGTTCCACAAACCAGGCAAGGACCCCACTCTCATGTCTTGAGAGATAAACGGGATGTTCAAGATCGCATTTTTACAAATAGATGCGAACCACAAATTCACGTACCAATAGAAAAGCATAGTTTTCAAAAACATGCTTCTAAAGATGAACCAGCACTGTTTCCATTTTGTCTACATATTTCATGCATTGATAAAGTGTAGAAGGGATAGAGGTTGATATGAATCCACGGTCTTTTGAGTAGAAAATTATAAGACGTAAGACGTGTCAGCATCTATCACGCAGCATGTGACTTCTATCATCAAAACTCCAATCTGACATTTCAACTTTATCTTGCCTAGTGGTCTGCTACCATTAGCGTTAAATCTAAAAAATGTTAGTGTTTGTTGATGTCAATCTGCTCATTGAGACTCCAAGATAGCGCAACATCCGTCTTGGCATTATACTTAGGGTGGAATCCAGAATCAATTTGGATTCGGTCTATCTCTGATGACCCGATGTATCCTTTGCAGTATAAAGGAAGATGATGCTTATTTTTTTTCACTTGTATATGTTTTCGAGAGAAAGTTATGCAAAGAATCTTTTTAGAAGTTTGATGACATACTGTACAAACTTTTTCTTCAATTGTCTCTGGAATTTGAGCCAAGAACACTTCAGAAGTTTGCAGAGCTTCACTTAAAACTTTTCTAGTTTGCCTAGAGAGTTTTAGGAGCTCATACAAAGTAATTTTTGCAGGAATATTGGCCAATTGCACCAATACATCAAATTTGAAAGGTTTCTTAGAACTTTCTACAGGCTATTTATCTTTGCTTTAAGAGTTTTGTCAAATTTAAACTTTTTTATCTTATTCTTTTCAGGAGATAGCCGAGGCTCCGCTACTTGATCATAATTTTTCAAGTATTCTTTGCCTGAACGAGTCCCATAAGGCTTTGGTTGATCCATGTTAACTGCTAAAGAATTCTTTGGCTCTTCTTCTTCTGAGTCTGTTAGAGAGGAAATTTCTGCATCATCTTCAGGAATTGCAGTAACGGCGTTAGAAGTAAAAATCTTTCCTTTTGATTTCTTTTTTGATGAATTTGAAATCCATTGCCTGTCCTCAAGAAGATCTGGATGTACCCACATTATCTCTCCTTTTGAAGTTTTAAAATAATGTAATCCTTTCTTTTGTTACTGATGAGGATCATAATTCAAAATCCTCATTGTACCTTTGGGAATGGACTAAACTCCATCTTGAACAGTCGACTCTATCCATTCTTGAGCTTTTCCAAATCTGACAGTTAACATATTCACGATTACTCTCTTCTGATCTTATCATAATTTGATGACCTTAACATCCACCAGAGCCTGAATCTTGTTCTTAAGGATATAAAAATTTTAAGTAGGATGATTAATGATCCTATGATACACACAATAATTAGAATCATTAACCTTTCCAATTTCTTCAAGTCACTTGGATTCTGGTAACTTCAGCATATTCTTAGTCATGAGTAGATTAAAGATAGTATTAGTATGCTCATCTTTAAAAGAATATTGCTTCTGAGGAAACCGCAATTGAGAAGGATTTTTTGGAAAAGACTTTGCAGGATTTGGTGTACCAGTCGTCATTGTCTCTTTCCCTTTGTGTTCCTTAGGTCGAGAAGATTGGTGTGATCTAGAATTATTATTTTACCTTGGTTTCCCTCCTCCTTCTTCTTCAAGCCTTTGTGTAATTTCTTTAACTTCTTCAGTTTGTAACGAAAACTCTTTTCAAGTAGAAGACTTTATAATCCACATTCTAGTAAGAACTTTAGTGGAGAGATTGTGTTGGCAAGTTTCTACCAATATTTTCTCTGACATCCCATGTGGACAGCTCAGAGAATCATTTCTAAATCTTTTTATAAAATGTCAAGCTGATTCTCCTTGCTTTTGCTTTGTGGCCAAGAGTGTTGGCATTGAAACTTCCATATCATCTTCATAAACCTTGTTAAAAAGGCTTTTTCAATGTCATTCCACGAATTGATGGTTCCCGATTCCAACCTTCGGAACCATTCGAATACTAGACCTGTTAAGGTACTAACAAAGACTCGTGTTATGATCGGATCATTTCCAGTTAAATGTCCCGTCTGCGATTTAAAATAGTAAAGATGCTGATTTGACAACCCTTTACAATCATATGATTTGAGCTTCAATAGTTTGTAATTCTTCGGGGACAGTATACTTTCCCATTTTATTGGATATGGTCTTACAACCCCTAACTCTTGCAAATCATTCTTATGCATGAGAGTATCAAGTTGATTTTGAAAACTCTCCATCCAAGTAGTGTTTGTATTTCCTTCTTGATTTAGATTTCCTTCTTGATGATAGAAATGTACAGAGCGATTATCTTCTTCGTCACGATGATTCCCATTATTTTCATTCTCATCCCTAGGAGGAGCGCAAGATGATTCTTCTGTATTCTTCCCTTTGTCATTTCTTTGATTGTGTAGAGCTTTAGAAGAAGACACTCATTTATCATTTCTTCTTGCTTTTTTCAAGTCCAACAAAATATAAAGCATATCTCTGATTTTATTGATAGTATTTTGCTATTGTCAGATGGTCTTATCTTATTTATCAACCCTCCTCATGAACTCTTCTGGAGTATTTTGTGTCATATATACGGATACGGAGTTTTCAAAGAATGAGTCCGACGTCTGGGATTCAGCCATTCGTCTGTAATCTACTGGTGCTGTCACTCCTTTCTTGAGCCGAGTATTCTGAAAAATACCCCGCATCTTCTGATACAATCTTTAAACTTGAAGAATGTTCAGAATCAGAAAAATCTTTTCTAGAGAAATTTTTTGTTTTCTTTTTCTTTTTCTTCCCGAAACTTATCATATTAGATGATACTTCGGGGTATCCAGGTTCAAAAAATTCATGCTTGTTACGTCGTCTCCTTTTATATGGTTGAGACGAAGATATTGTAAGTCAATTAAAAACCGATTGTTTGGCAGGAGCAGCCACACAGTGACAATGCGATAACACTACATTGATTAATTGTTCGCAATGACACAGAGATAATTGGGATTCTTCTCTCTTTTTGTTAAGAACTTCCTTGAGATTTCTTGTATTGGAACCCATCATTTGATTAGTGGCAGTGGTATTGCTTCCAAAATATATCTTTGGAATAGGAGTCCCTATTCCTTTAAAGATTCCAGAGCGAATTTTACTTTAGCTGGAGTAGCAGATGGATGAGTTTCTGCCTTAGAAGTTGATTCTTCCTTAGAAGTGTGCTTTTAAAAATCGCGCTTTTCTGTTGGCATGTTAATTTGTAGTTCGTGTCTATTTGTAAAAATGTGATCTTGAAAATCATGCTTATGTAAACTCCGCATTTGCAATTATAAATAAATTTGGTGGGTATATGATGTGATAATTTACTGCAAGTATACAGTGTTGGTTGTAGCACTTTACAGGTCGTCCCACAGAGATCTCAGATGTTTTGTGATTCTTCCTAATTCTATAGTCTAATAGATTAACTAAGAGTTTCTAAATTGAAGTTGAGAGTTATTCTAATTAGTTTAGGATCTAGAATCCACTAGTTTTCTACCATGTATTTACTTCTATTATCTTCTTCTATCATAAAAAAGTGATCTTTTAGTTTAATCTTTAGTTCAAGTATTCTAAGCATGAGTTATCAAGTGGTGTATAAGCATAACGCATCAAAAATATAACTTTTCATAAAAGCAAACTAAATCATTAGATAATTCTATGAAAAAAATGAAAATCAATAACTCCAAACCCTAATAAGTATAGGCTATCAAGAAACTTAACTCAAATATAACCTATCAAAGTATTAATCTACGAGTTCTTGTATTTTAATATTTTCCTGAAAAAATCATATCTTTATTATTATACTTAAAAAGAAAATACTAGAGAACAATTACATAGTGAATTCTAGTTTCATCTACATCCTAGAGCTAAGCTAAATTAGCTACTCATAGTTCTAGTTAACAAAATCAAATTTTTATTCATAAAAGCAAATAAATCTAATATAGAAAGCAAATAAATCTATACTAGAAAGCAATTAACTGTATCTAAAAAGCAAAAAAAGACTTCAAAGCAATGGCGTATCTCTAGAGCACGATATTGTGGCTGTCACCCTTCAGCAAAATTCTAATTTTATTAATGAAAAATTCGAGTACAAACTATATCCTAATTTTTCTATGATTTATCTACTACATAAAACTCTAGAATACAATGATATGATCAATATATAGGCTTCGCAAATCGAACCCTAATTTTGATACAATTGAAAATCTAAAAAATTACTTTGAAGCCACCAAAGAAAATTCACAATTTGGACCCATCTTTTTGCCACCAATTGGCAGTAAAATGCCACCAAATAGTGGCATAAATATAGAGAAAAATTCTGATTTTTCTTCTGCATGAGTTTTGTGTCTTGTTCTTTTGATTCTCCTGACTGTATTGCACTTTGACTTTATGAAGTATCTTAATCTTATAGTTTTGCTCTCATTGAACTCTTTTATAGGTTCTGTTTCCTAATCCGGCTCTGATTTTATGTCATCTCCTTGTATGAATCGGATTACTTGAAAAACAAACTAAAAATACCCGAGTAGTATTTATTTATATAAAAAATAGATAAAATATGGGAGAAAAAATACAATATATGATACTAATCACACCCCACACCTATCTTTTGTTACTCCTCGAGCAAAACCTAAATCTAAAAAGAAAAAAAAAAATTTAACTCACTTTCGCTGGAATCGCGATTGCACTTAGCACGTTCATTAAGGCTTTAAACCCTTAGGTTACCCTAGTGGACGAGTGTTGTCTCGTGAGGGTTTGCAGTGAATATACCCACAAAATTTATGAATAAAATAGATTAAGGAATAAAGAAAAGAAAAATAAGGATAACCAAGAATCAAGAAAAAAAAATATACAACAAAAACAAAAAATCTTTTTTTAATATACTTTCTTCAATTAATCTCACTAATATGCAACTCAAGAATGCATTAAGATTATCAATTTTCAAATCGAATGTCATATCAGATACACTCATCATTTTAATCAAAAATTTAAATCTTATCTTTCAATACCTACTAACAGATAATCCATTGGCTCCTATACATCTACATGCACGTGTGATAGTCTACTTCGGCCTTGAACTCCAACTCTAACTCATGATTCATCTCCTCTCTCATAAAAATTTTTTCCTTTTTTTTTTATGAATATTTCTCCTTTCATGCGAATATTCACGCTTGCTTAGGCACAAAGTATCCGATTACTCGGATCATACTCTTTTTTCCCTCTTAAGACTATTGGCTTAATACCAGGCTCACTCCATTTTTTTATCACTCTCGAGACTATTGCCTTAATACCATGCACACCCCATTTTTTTATTCTCACTTTTTTTTCTTGTTATTTTTCTCATTTAGAGAGATAAGACTTACTCAATCGTTATTATCTTTATCCTTAACCTAATAAACTCTTATGAAGTAAAAAATAGATGTATACTTACCTCAAAATTACTGTTAGCGGTATTTATTTTTTGGATTTTAATCTTTTGCATAAAATTCTGAGTGTATCGTCCAATCTACTCTCTTATTAAATTTTAAATCTAAATTTGTTTCTTTATTTGTAATTAGGTTGATCAATTAATGAAAATATTAAAAAAAAATCAGTTTTTTTAGTTTCAGTTTTTATTTTTATTTTAAATTAGTTAGTTACCCTAAAAACTACCCAAATAAATTCAAAATTCTAAAAATAAAATAAAAATTCTAAAAAAAATAAAAACACTAGAAAAAACATGAAGAAAATATCCTAACCCACTCCCCCACACCTAAACTCGTGTATGCCCTCATATACGAACCAAGTGTGGTAAAATAAAAAAAAATTATTATATAAATATTAAACACTTACTAGAAAATTCAAACCGGTTACGACCTCATGATCGTTTTCCACTCTCATAGTGTGCCTTTTTATATTTTGATATGGATGAACTTAACCTTTTTGTCAATTTTACATTTAATCTATCTATCTTATTTTGATTTTTCGCAATTTATTTCTACCTTTCTTTTTTTCTATTCAATAGTAAAATTTGGAAGTTAAAAATCGTACATTTATCATCCATAATTGACCCACGAGTATCTTTCATGGCAGTAAGTATTTTGATCTTATCATCATGTAAAATAATATACTCATTTTGATGTGACTGAATCATGAGCTCGATTTTGGATAGCTCTTTCAAATTATTAGGTACCATAACCTCTTTTTTTTGCAGTTCCTTCTAATTTTCTAGTGTTTTGGACACATCATGCAAATTTTCTTCAAACCTGTCATCAAAATTCTCAAAAGAAAATGCCATAGTAGTAGACTTATCATTAGTCAAGTTATTATGAAGGGATAAAAATTCTTCTTCAAAAATTTCTTCACAATTTTCATCAAAAGAATCAAATGATAATATGTCACTAGCAAGCTCATCATGAGGCAAATCACCAAGCAAAATTTTTTCTTTATCACCAATTTTTTCATAATTATTTTCACAATGGTCTAAAATAGGTTGATCACAATATTGAAGTATAGACTCATTATGCACAAAATTATTTAACTCATTTTGAATCATATCTAATTCAAAAAATGACTTAAGTGGTTGCTCCTTAGAATAAGATATGTTCAAATAATTAGATGGTTGATCTCCAAAAAATTTAGTATGAGAAATCATTTTGAGAAGATCTTCTATACAAGATGAAGTTTGAGAGGATGATTTTATTTGAGAGGATGATTTTGGCAAAACTTCTTTACCTTCCTCTATTGTACGTGCTCGCTCCTCAGTTTTATGATTATAATTTTTCTTATTTTCCTCAAATGATTGCATCTTGAAATCATGAGTGAAATTTGAAGAATGATATGATGGATCTATGTACATATTTGATAACAGATATGAAGTGGTTGAAGGTAGATCTCATGACATGCATACCTCGCTTCTAATATTTTTAATTTTTCATCTAACATATTCAATTGAATATCTTGTTCATGATTGAATTTAGAATATGAAGATGAATATTCTCTAAAGAAAGGATCAAATGGATGACATTCTTAATATGGCTCTTGATTATAGATAAAATTAGATTGATCCATCCATTCACAATTGTAACTTTGTGTATAGGAAGTGCTCGTAGATTCATGATATGTGGTGTGAATTTAATTATGACCGAGTCTTAGCAAACTTTCTATTCATAGACACTGATGATAATTATGATATGGATCATGACAATGATAGCAACCAGTTGGATTTTGAAATATTTTTTTTAATTTGTTTTTAAAAAAGGTGGAGAGGGAAAGAGATGGAAAAGAAAAAAAATAAAAATTAAAGAAAATGAAATATTTTTTTAGTATTTTTTTACAGAACCAGAGACCCAAAATACAGAATACTAGAGAAACCTGTGGGTAAGATTCACATAAACTGCCGCTAAATAGCAGCAAATGCCGCTATTTGGCAATGAAACCAGTGAGTTTAGCTCCCTGGTTTTTTGGTTTAACTCTGATTCTTCTCTTGTTCTTTTTTTCTTCCTGTATATGAACTTATTGGTCCCTGCACAGTCAACACATACTGTTAACCCGTAAAATATTAGAAAAAACAAGAAAAACATCGTCGATCTCTGGCAACAATGCCAAAAACTTGATGTGATAAATCTACTGTGAGCACACAGTATCAATGTAGCACTTTACAGGTCGTCCCACAGAGATCTCAGATGTTTTGTGATTCTTACTAATTCTATAGCCTAACGGACTAAGAAAAGATTCTAAGTCAGATTTGAGAGTCATTCTAATTTGCCTAGGATCTAGAACTACTAGTTTCCAACCATATATTTACTTCTATTATCTTCTTCTATCATAAAAATGTGATCTTTTAGTTTTAATATTTATTTTAAGTGCTCCAAATATGAGCTATCAAATGGTGTGTAAGTATAACGCATCAAAGATACAACTTTTCGTAAAAGCAAACTAAATCATAAGATAATTCTATGAAGAAAATAAAAATCAACAACTCCAAACCCTAACTAAATATAAGCTATCAAGAAACTTAACTCAAGTATAATATATCAAAGTATTAATCTATGAGTTCTTATATTTTAATCGTTTCATGGAAAAATCATATTTGTATTATTTTATTTAAGAAGAAAATACTAGAGAGCAATTACATGGTGGATTCCAGTTTCATCTACATCCTAAAACTAAGCTAAATTAGCTACTAATAGTTCTAATTAACAAAATTAAATTTTTATTCATGAAAGCAAATAAATTTAATTTAGAAAGCAAATAAATCAATACTAGAAAGCAATTAAGTTTATCTAAAAAATAAATAAAGACTCCAAAGCAATGGCGTAACTCTGGAGCACGGTATTGTGGCTGTCACCCCTTCATCAAAACCCTAATTTTATTAATGAAAAATTCGAGTACAAACTATATCCTAATTCTTTTATGATTTATCTACTACATAAAACCCTAGAATATAAGGATACAACCAATATATAGGATTTGGAAATCAAACCCTAATTTTGATACAATTAAAAATCTAAAAAATTACGTTGAAACCCCCGAAGAAAATTCACGATGTCGGCCCATCATTTTGCCGCCAATTGGCGGCAAAATGCCGCGAAATAGCTACATAAATATAGAGGGAAATTCTGGTTTTTCTTTTGCATGAGTTTCGTGTCTTATTCTTTTGATTCTCTTGACTGTATTGTACTTTGACTTTCTGAAGTATCTTAATCTTGTAGTTTTGCTCTCTTTAAGCTCTTTTATAGGTTTTGTTTCCTAATCCGGCTCTGATTTTATGTCATCTCCTTGTATGAATAGGATTAACTAAAAAACAAACTAAAAGTACCCGAGTAACATTTATTTATATATAAAAATAGATAAAGTATGGGAGCAAAAATACAATATATGATACTAATCAGTATATGGTGTTTTTTGTAAGAAACACGAGTAAACCTATCTGCATCTTGATTTTTTTTTCTCCGTCTAGGACCACTACTTCGCTCTTTGGTCTCCATACTTGAACTGTACATCATCGCGACTGTGGTTCAACAACCTCTTGTTGCTTCATGGCTCTGCGAAAAGCACGAGCCCTACTTCTATGTAAGTTTCTTCTCATTGCGCGGGTGAGAAAAACTTTATTTTCTGAGTCATCTCTTTTACAATCAGAAAATGGTCATTGTCCCTTATTATTATGGGGATCCTAATTCATCTTCTCAAGGAGATCCTCATGGGTCTTGGTTGGAACAAACCCTGAGTTTTGTGTTGGTGAAGAAGATGGTTCTCCATGTTGGTCTAAGGAGTCCTTTGATTGGACTGTTGTCTTTGAAACATCTTTAGAGGCTGAGTTGTTAGAAATCTTACGGCATTTTCGTAAGGAATAGGGCTTCCGGAGCCAGAAGAGAAATTCTTCATATTTCTCCTATCAAACTCAATGATGAGTGATTCGACCATGCTGCCAACTAGAATATTATCATATTGAGCTACAACCATATCATCGGTGATGATAGATGTCCCCAGCGGTGTCGTCAATTTTCTGTTCGCCGTAAAATTGTAAATGATTTTTTATTGAGGCTTTTCGATGAAAGATTACAATTATGAACGGTTTTTCATTTACAGAATATGAGAAAAATTTAATTTTTCTTTATTTAAAACTGGGTTCTAGAGTAGCTATGGAGGACGATTGATGTGATAATTTAACTGTAAACGTACAGTGCCGGTGTAATGATATACAGGTCGTCCCACAAAAATATCAGGTGTTTTGCGATTCTTACTAATTCTATAGTTTAACAGACTAACAAAGGATTCTAAGTCGGATTTGCAAGTTATTCTAATTAGCTTAAAATCTAGAATCCACTAGTTTCCAACCATGTATTTACTTCTATTATCTTCTTCTATCATAAAAATTTGATCTTTTAGTTCTTTATTTAAAGTGCTCTAAGAATGAGCTATCAAGTAGTATGCATGTATAACTCATCAATGAAACTACTTTTCATGAAAACAAACTAAATCGTTAGATAAATCAATAAAGAAGATGAAAATCAATAACCCCAAACCCTAACTAAGTATAGGCTATAAAAAAACTTAACTAAAGTATAACCTATCAAAGTATTAATCAATGAGTTCTTGTATTTTAATCTTTTCATATAAAAATCATGTCTTTATTATTTTAATTAGGAAAAAAATATTAGAGAACAACTGCATGGTAGATTCTAATTTCATCTATATGCTAGAGTTAAGCTAAATTAGTTACTCATAATTCTAGTAAGAAAAATCCTATTTTTATTCATGAAAGCAATTAAATCTAATCTAGAAAGCAAAAATAAATCTACACTAGAAAGCAATTTGAAGAGAATTAGCTAAGAAAAATTCAAGAACAGCAAAGGTTACCTCTAGAGTCGGTATTATGGCCGTCACCCCTTCAGCAAACACTAATCTTAATTTTATTGAATAAAATACGAGTACAAAATTACATGATAAAACTCTAGTTATAAGTATACGGCCAATAAATAGGCTTCGGAGAATCAAACCCTAATTTTGATACAACTGAAAAATTACACAATTACATCGAAGCCCTCACCGGAAAATCATGCAGAGGGTGCCACTTTTTGCCACCAAATAGCGGCAAAATAGCAGCATTATAGTGGTGATTTCTTTTGATTTTTCTCCTACACAAGTCTCTTGTCTTGTTCTCCTGATTCTCCTGACTGTATTGGATTTTGACTCTTTGAAGTATCACTATCTTGTAACTTTACAACAACAACTAAGCCTTTTATCCCAAGTATTTGGGGTAGGCTACATGAACCAAAAAAAGAATCATGCCGGATCGATCACTTCGCTATTCCTTCTCCATTCATTTCTATCAAGTAATATCTCCTTATTTAAACCTCTAGACTCCATATCTTTGCGTATCACTTTCATCCATTTTTTCTTCGGTTTTTCCTTCGTTCTTTTAACTTATCATATATTGATAAACTCTCATTTTCGAACTGGTGCACTTGTAAGTCTACATTGCACATGACCAAACCATCGTAAGTAATTTTCTCGCATCTTCTCATCGATGGGAGCTACACCTAGTTTAGCACGAATATCTTCATTTTTCACTTTATCTCTCCTAGTATTGCCGCACATCCAACAGAGCATGCGCATCTCTGCTACACTTATCTTCTGTGAATGACGTTTCTTTATAGCCCAACATTCCGTGCCATATAATAAAGTTGGCCTAATAGCAGTCTTATAAAATTTTCCTTTCAATCTTAACGGAATGTTGCGGTCGCATAAAACTCTCGTTGCCCTCCTCCATTTCAACCAGCCAGCTTGTATCTTATGGTTAACATCATTATCGATCTCTTCATCATTCTGAATAATAGAACCCAAATATCTAAACTAACTGCTCATCTGTATCTCTTACCTATCCAGTTTTACAGTATTATAGTTTATGGTCCATCGTTTGTTAAATTTACACTCCATATACTCTGTTTTAAATCTACTCAATCTAAAACCTCTAGATTCTAATGTATTCCTCCAAACTCTAACTTGGTATTTACCCATGCTCTTGTCTCATCAAGTAAGACAATATCATCAGCAAATAACATACACCAAGGTATCTCATACTGAATGGTTTTAGTAAGCTCATCCATCACTATAGCAAATAAGAATGGGCTTAATACAGATTCTTGATGCAATCCAAATGTGATAGAAAAATCACTTGTTAAACTACCACATGTTCTGACATTGGCCACTACTCCATCATATATGTCTTTAATTATGTCGATATACTTAATGGGAATTCTTTTCTTCATCAATGTCCACCAAAATATCTCTCGTGGAACTTTATCATAGGTTTTTTCTAAGTCAATAAATACCATATGCAAATCTCTATTTCTCTCTCGGAATCGCTCTATAAGTTAACAAAGTAAATGAATAGTTTCTGTCGTCGATCGCCCCGGCATAAATCCAAACTGGTTCTCCGATATTTTAACAGTTTGTCGCAATCTATGTTTAATTACCCTTTCCCAAAGTTTCATAGTGTGACACATGAGTTTTATTCCCTGATAATTAGAACAACTCTAAATATCGCCCTTATTCTTATACAGAGGTATTAGGGTACTCTTCCTCCATTTATTTGATATTTTCTTAATTTGTCAAATCTTATTAAAAAAATCTGTTAGCCATCTCATACCAATCCCTCCTAAGTATCTCCATACCTCTATAGGAATCTCATCTGGACCAACTACTTTTCTTAATTTCATTCTCTTCAAAGACTCTTTTACTTCAGACTCTTTGATTTTGCGCATAAAACTACGATTCATATCCTCACATTGAATAGTAAGATCTTCCAAATTTTGAGTAAAATTACCATTATATAATCTATCAAAATAAATTTTCCATCTTTCTTTAATCTCTTCGTCTCGAACTAGAACCGTCTGATCCGAATCTTTAATACACTTTACAGTACATAAGTCTTTAAACTTTCTCTCTTTTATTCGAGCAATTCTATATATATCCTTTTCTGCCTCTTTATTATCTAATTTCTCGTACACTTGTTTATATAATTTAGTTTTTGTATCTCGAACAGCTTTCTTAGCCTCCTTTTTTACTAGTTTATACTTCTCAAAACTTATTTCATTATTATTATTATTATTCAAATCTCTATAAAGGTCCCGCTTGATCTTAATAGTATTTTTTACCTCTTCATTCCACCATGATGTATCCTTACATGGTGGAGCACCGCCCCTCGACTCACCGAATATATTTTTAGCTATCTTTTTAATGCAGCTAGCCATTTTGTTCCATGTTACATTAGTATCATCATGATCCTTCCAATCTATTTCTTATACTACTCTATCTACAAAAATTTTTTGATTACCTTCTAATCGTTACCACTTAATCTTAAGATCTAATTTACACTTAATTTTTCTAAGTTTCTATCAAATTTGAATATCTAAAACTAAGAGTTTATATTGGATTACTACACTCTCACCTGGCACTACCTTACAATCGATACAACTATCTCTATCTACCCTCCTAATTAAAACTAAATCTATTTGGCTTACATTCGATCCACTTTTAAAAGTAACTAAGTGAGAAACTCTCTTTTTAAACCAAGTATTCGCTAAAATTAAATCATAAGATAAAGCAAAATCTAGATTTGAGTTACCTGCTTCATTTCTTTTTTCAAAACCAAATCCTCCATGTACACTATCAAACCCATTACGACTAATTCCTACATACCCATTGAGATCACCACCGATAAACAGTTTTTCTCTAATAGGTATTCCTTATACTATCTCATCTAGATCCTCCCAAAATTGATATTTACTGGATTCATCAAATCTAACTTGTAGTGCATAAGTGCTAATGACATTAAAAATCTTTCCATTTAAAATAAGTTTAACTAATAAAATTTTATCACCCTTCCTCCTAATCTCCACTACATCCCCAAGTAATTGTTTATCTATGATCACACCTACCCCCATTACGATTTTCATCTCTACCCGTATACCAAAGTTTATAACCCCAAGGCTCTATGACTTTAGCTTTCTCACCTACCCACTTAGTCTCCTGCATGCACAAAATATTAACCCTCCTTCTAATCATAACATGAACTAACTCTACTAATCTATCTTTAAGGGAACCTATATTGCATAATGCCAACCGAAATCTTGTAACTTTGATCTCTTTTAATTCTTTTCCTGGCCTAATTTCCTAATCGAGCTCTGATTTCATGCCATCTCCTTTTAGGACTAGGATTACTTGAAAAATAAACTAAAAATACCTGACTTGCATTATTTATATACAAAAGTAGATAAAATAAACTAAAGATACTAATCACACCCCCACACCTATCTTTTAGTAGTCCTCGAGCAAAACCTAAACCTAAAAAAAGAAAAAAAAATCCAAACTCACTTTTGCAGGAATCGCGATTGCACTTATCACGTGCAACCAGCCTTTAAACCCCTAGATTACCCTAGTGGACGAGTATTGTCTCGTGAGGGTTTGCAATGAATATACCCATAAAATTCGTGAATAAAATAGATTAAGGAATAAATAAAAGAAAAATAAGGATAACCAAAAATCAAGAAAAATAAAAATTTTATACAACAAAAAACAAATTAATATATTTTCTTCAATTAATCTCACTAATATACAAACTAAAGAACGCATTTAGATTATCATTTCAAATCAAGTGTCATATCAGATACACTTATCATTTTAATCAAAAATTTAAATCCTATCTTTAAATATCCACTAATAGATAATCCATTGGTTCTTATACATCTACGTGCATGTGTGATAGTCTACTTCGGCTTTCGACTCCAATTCTAACTCATGATTCATCTCCTCTTTCATAACTATTTTTTTTATTTTTAAAAATATTTCACCTTTCATGTGAATATTCACGCTTTTTTAGGCGCAAAATACCCGATTACTCGGATCATACTCTTTTTTTCACTCTTGAGGCTATTGGCCTTGTTATTAGGTGTACCCCGTTATTTTATCACTCTCGAGACTATTATCTTAATACTAGGAGCAACCGATTATTTTTTATTCTCACTTTTATTCTTTTTTTTTTTGTTTAGAGAAAGAAAACTTACTCAATCGAAGAAAACTTACTCAATCGTTATCATCTTTATCCTTAACCTAATAGACTATTGTGAAGTAAAAAATAGATATATACTTGCTTCAAAATTACTGTTAGCGGTATTTATTTTTCATATTTTAATTTTTTTCATAAAATTCTGAGTGTATCGTCCAATCTACTATCCTATCAAATTTTAAATCTGAATTTATCTCTTTATCTGTAATTAGGTTGATCTAATTTTTTTTCAGTTTTTACTATTTTTTTAGTTAGTTATTCTAAAAACTATCCAAAATGTGAAATAAAGAAACCCTAAAAATCTAAAATTAAAATAAAAATTTTAATAGAACTAAAAACCCTAGAAGAAACATGAAGAAAATATTCTAACCCACTCCCCCATACCTAAACTTGTATATGCCCTCATACACAAACAAAGGGTGGTAAATAAATAAGAAAACTATGATATAAATATTATACACTTATTAGAAAATTCAAGCTAGTTACGACCTCTTGATCGTTTTCCACTCTCATAGTATGTCTTTTTATGTTTTGATATGGATGAACTTAGCCTTTTTGCCAGTTTTGCATTTACTCTCTCCGTCTTGTTTTTAATTTTCCTTAATTTATTTCTACCCCTCTTTCTTTTATTCAATAGTAAAATTTTGAGGTGTACCTTTATCATCGTCCATATTCCATCCACGAGCATCTTTCATTTCAGTAAGTATTTTAATTTTATCATCATGTAAAATAACATACTCACTTTGGTTTTGTGGAATTATAAGCTCGATTTTGGATCAGTCTTTCAAATCATTAGGTACAATGACCTCATTGTTTTGTGGTTCCTTCCATTCTTCTAGTGTTTTGACCTTATCATGCAAATTTTCTTCAGACCTGCCATCAAAATTCTCAAAAGAAAATGCTATGCTAGTGGACTTATCGCTAGCCAAATCATTGTGAAGGAATAAAAATTCTTCTTCACAATTTTCATCAAAAGAATCAAATGATTATGTCTCACTAGCAAGTTCATCATGAGGTAAATCACCAAGCAAATTTTTTTCTTTTATAGTTTTTTCATAATTATTTCACAATGGTCTAAAATAGATTGATCACAATATTGAAGTATAGACTCATCATGCACAAAATTATTTAACTCATTTTGAATCATATCTCTTCAAAAGATAATTGAAGTGGTTACTTGTTGGAGTAAGATATATTTAAACAATTAGATGGTTGATTTTAAAAAAGTTTAGTTTGAGAAATCGTTTTGAGAAGATCTTCCATACAAGATGCAGTTTGAGAGCATGAATTTTGAGAGAATGATTTTAGCAAAACTTCTATATCTTCCTCTATTGTACGTGCTCGCTCCTAAGTATCACGATTATATTTTTTTTATTTTCCTCAAATGATTGCATCTCGAGATCATGAGTGAAATTTGATGGTGGATATGATAGATCTCTGTACATATTTGATGACAGATATGAAGGGATTGTAGGTAAATTCTCATGGCATGCATACCTCGCTTCTAATCTTTTTAATCTTTCATCTAATATGTTCAATTGAATATCATGTTCATGATTGTATTTAGAACATAAAAATGAATAACCTATAAAGAAAGGATCAGATGGAGAATTCTCTTGGTATGACTCTTGATTATATACAAAATTAGATTGATTCATCCATTCACAATTGTAATTTTGTGTATAGGAAGCAATCGTAGGATCATGATATGTGGTGTGAATTTGATTATGACCTAATCCTAGAGAACTTTTTATCCATGGACACTGATGATAATTATGATATGGATCACGACAATGATAGCAACCAGTAGGATTTTGAAATATTTTTTTAAATTTTTTTTTTGAAAAAAGTGGAGAGGGAAAGAGATGGGAAAGGAAAAATAAAAAAAATTGAATTTTTTTGTATTTTTTTATAGAACCAGAGACTCAAAATACAGAATACTAGAGAAAAAAGTGGGTAAGATTCACATAAATTGACGCTAAATAGCAGCAAACTGCTATTTTGCAGCAAAACCAGGGAGTTTAGCTCCCTGGTTTTTGTGGTGTCCCTCTGATTCTTCTCTCATTCTTTTTTTATTCCTATATCTAAACTTATAGGTCCCCGCACACTCAACACACACTTTTAACCCGTAAAACGTTAAAAAAAGTAAGAAAAATATCGTCGATCTCCTGCAACGGTATCAAAAACTTGATGTGATAATTTAACTGCAAGCATACAGTATCGGTGTAATGCTATATAAGTCGTCCCACAAAGATCTCAGGTGTTTTGTGATTCTTACTAATTCTATAGTCTAACGGACTAATAAAAGATTCTAAGTCAGATTTGAGAATTATTCTAATTAGCTTACAATCTATAATCCACTAGTTTCCAACCATGTATTTACTTCTATTATCTTATTCTATCATAAAAAATTGATCTTTTAGTTTTAATTTTTATTTAAAGTGCTCTAAGTATGAGCTATCAAGTAGTGTGCAAGTATAACTCATCAAAAAAAGTACTTTTCATGAAAGCAAACTAAATCATTAGATAATTCGATAAAGAAAATGAAATCAATAACCCCAAACCCTAACTAAGCATAGGCTATCAAAAAACTTAACTCAAGCATAACCTATCAAAGTATTAATCTACGAGTTCTTGTATTTTAATTCTTTCATAGAAAAATCATGTCTTTATTATTTTAATTAGGAAGAAAATATTTGAGAGCAACTACATGATGGATTCTAGGTTCGTATACATTCTAGAGCTAAGCTAAATTAGCTACTCATAATTCTAGTAAGCAAAATTCTATTTTTATTCAAGAAAGCAATTAAATCAAATCTAGAAGCCAAATAAATTTAAACTAGAAAACAATTAGAAGAGAATTAACTAAGAAAAATTGAAGAACAGTAAAGATTACCTCTGGAGTCGGTATTGTGGCTGTCACCCCTTTAGCAAACCCTAATCCTAATTTTACTAAATAAAATACGAGTACAAAATTATAGGAAAAAAGCCTAGTTACAAGTATACGGCCAATAAATAGGCTTCGGAGAATCAAACCCTAATTTTATAATACAACTGAAAAACTACACAATTACGTCGAAGCCCTCACAGAAAAATCACACAAAGAGTCCCACTTTTTGCCGCTAAATAGCGGCTTTATAGTGGTGATTTCTTCTGATTTTTCTCCTACACGAGTCTCATATCTTGTTCTCCTAATTCTCCTAACTGTATTGGGCTTTGACTCTCTGAAATATTACTGTCTTGTAACTTTGCTCTCTTTTAATTCTTTTCCAGACTTAGTTTTCTAATCGGGCTCTGATTTCATACCATCTCTTTGTAGAACTAGGATTGCCTGAAAAATAAACTTAAAATACCCTAGTAGCATTATTTATACACAAAAATAGATAAAATATGGGCAAAAAATATAATATATGATACTAATCAATGATCCTGCTCTCCTTTGACACTCTGTAAAAATTTTTGGGTTGGCAAAGAATTAAACCTCTTGATAGCACCAGCACTTAGTTAGAAAATGACTCTTTTTTTTATTGATCTTCAGATGCCTTTTCCGGCTTGGCACGTGCTATTTATAGAGATTTGGAGACTCTTGAGTTGATATAACTGTCTAACTGTTGGCCTCCACGATCTGAGAATTAATTTCTTGCCTTTTGGTCTAGTAGATATGTATTAAATCTTCAAAATTTAAAACCGACGTCTTTAATCCTCTGGATCGTAACTGTAAGGCAAAGCATGAATCTCAATCTTTAGATTTGTGTTTCTGTTAAATCGCAATGGAAATGCGAATATCAAACTTTAGATTCATGATTCTTTTAGACTACAACTGGGATAAGAATATAAAACTTTAGATTTACAGTTTTGGTGTGATTACAACTGGAACACGAATCTCAAACTTTAGATTTGTAGCTCCATTGGATTATAACTGGAACGCAGATCTCAAACTTTAGATTCGCGGTTTCTTCGGACTACAACTGGAATGCAAATCTCAAACTTTAGATTTGCGGCGTTTTTGGACAGCGAATCTCAAATTTTAAATTCGCGGTTTTGTTGTGATGGTATGTTCACTGTTTGCATAATATGAGTGGGCGCGATGATGAGACCCTGCAGGGCCCACTCTTTATTAAGTCTATGAATCTAAAGAGAAAAATTCACACTTCAGTTTCATTCGCGAATCAAATTCACGTCTCATCTTTTATGAAAAATAAAGCACAGCTCTGTGAATACCACGTCTTATTTCTTTTGCAGTTTATATACGTGGATCTCTCTTTATAAAAGATGATCCCAATAAAAGAAAATTCTTGAAGCGTGGATATTTGGCCACTTTCCCTAGCTCCTTCCAGTAGTGAATAGTTCATATAGATCAGAACAACCGCAGACATGCAGATGGATGAGTCGTCGGGAGACTAATGTAAGTGTAGACCATGTTCGTGTTTTATGATCGACACTTGACCAACTTATTCCATCCGAGGTAAGATAAGTAAATATATCATACAAATTTATTTAATTCAATGAAGATAGCAATTTATTGTTCTTTTTGGATTTTTTTTTAATTTCTTTTATACTACATGTCATATGGGATCCGTATCGCTCTCTGAGAGACCATCAACCATTAAAAGAGGTTTCTTATTATATGGATA
Organism: Dracaena cambodiana; assembly: GCA_036321105.1. Classification (NCBI taxonomy): domain Eukaryota; kingdom Viridiplantae; phylum Streptophyta; class Magnoliopsida; order Asparagales; family Asparagaceae; genus Dracaena; species Dracaena cambodiana. The sequence continues at coordinate 16,614,115 of JAYEPQ010000013.1, read as the reverse complement.
CGAGACAAGTTAGGGGCATTGCCGAGCCACACTACCCTATACGAGTATTGTGGCAGTTTTGTTGTCGCCAACATATTATTTCTCCACCGTTTGCTCCAATTCGAGAAAAGAGAGGAATGTCCAGTAACAGGTATCTTGTTAAGTACGGCCACATCGAAGCAATGTGGGTTGACTGGGAAGACCACGTGTTATCCCAAGAGTATCGTGTGGCTCCAGAAACTAACCCTTTTGAGTGTACGCCTGATTATATTGCATGGTACTCTCAGGTCTCTTGACATTTTATAGGACCAATTGAGAATGAAGACCAGCAAGAGATTTCTCAGCCCGTTGATGAGATTAGTCTGTGATTGCTCTATCAAATATAACCTAATATGAATATGTTTTTTATCATGCTTATTTATATTTCTGATTAATCTTAACTTATTGCAGAGAATTGAACAAATTACCGCTATTGTTCTTCCATTTATGAACCAAGGGCCTAGAGAAATCAAGAAACGTCTGGGATTGCTTTATTCAATGATGGAGAAGACCATATTCATTATCACCGGTTGCACATAAAGCGAAGAAGTTCCAGAGACCGGATCCCCATAATCACCTAGAGCTAGTGAAAGATGGTGTTCCATTAGAAAGAGTTTTAGAAGACAGTGATTATAGCTAATATTTAGAAATGTTATATTGTTTGTACTAACATGGTCAGATAGAACGGTGTAATTTGACGTGATATATTTTACTTATTCAAGAACCTTTTGTTATGACTATTGATTTTATATAAATTAAGTTTTGTTAGTATCTCTCTGATTTCTTGATTCGTGGATGTTTGTATTTTTGTTAATAGAGAGTATGTTATGTTGTTGATTGTTTCATGGAGCTCATCTTAAATTACAAATTTTTTTTGTATTCAAAATCATGTATTTTATATTATTGTTGTAAATATCAAAATAGTTTGGTGAATTTAAAATGGAAACGTATTTGCAATTTTATAATGCCCACATTAAAAAATTGTCAAATAGGTTATGTAGCGTGGGGTGCCACTAGTCAGGTTGTACAAGTCGAGCATTGAAGATAGGGTACAAGCCAAAGCCAACCCTATGTGTTTAAGTCGGGGTGCACAAACTGACACAGTGCTCACTGGTTGGTTTGCACAATCCGATACAGTGCTCACTAGTTGGTTTGCACAAACTAACACAGTAGCTACTAGTCGGGTTGTGAAAGCCGACCAGTGGATACTGTCTTGGGTTGTGCAACCCGACCAGTAAGTTTGTTTGGTTGATTGTACAACCCAACCATATAATGAAAAAATACGGTGTCAACAAGAATTTTTCTAACTAAATCCGATAACTTCATTAGCTGAGAAATACAATAGAGAAGAAACTTAACTATTTAAAAAAAAACATCACAAACATCCACAAGAATTGCAAGATTTATTCATTAGCTGAGAAGTACAATAGAGAAGAAACTTAACTACTTAAAAAACATCACAAGCGTCAACAAGAATTACAAGATTCATTTTTACAGCTCAATTATCTCTTGTGTGGCAACATTAGGTCCCACGATGTGCCAAAATTGCTCAATTCGCTCCAAATACGGTGTTTCCCACCCATTTGCTTCATAACAGTGATGACACTGCCAGATAAGTACAACGTTGGGGATTGGGTGAAGTGGAGAAAAATATACCTAAATCAATGAAAACTAAATTAGTATAAATATATAGAGCCTTATAAATATTGCAAGCATCGAGAACTACTCTTACTGGAACAAAATGACAATCGGCAACAAAGGCAATTCCAATTTCTTTTCTTTGGAGAACTGATAAAGGATGGGACGTTCTAAGTGGTAGAAAAGTAAGACACTATGCCTTAGAAATGAAGAATAGAACCACATCATACCATGATGCTATAAGATGTCCCATGTCCAACATAGTCATCCAGTGGTCGACTCAGGGAAAATCCTGGAAGTAATTTAATATCCTTGTCAACTCCATAATACGATGGGTGTCTCCAAAAATAGTCATGTATTCTGTATGATGGTTATGAAGCTCATTAATTAAGTCGTTGCGTACCTGACTCCACTGGTCCTCACCAAGTCCGAGACATTCTGCGATAACTCGAAATTCGCAATTACCATCAACCTTAACATCTCCAACATATGCAATGTATGGCATCAAGAAATCTGGAAGGAAAGACAAATACTTAGAAAGGTAAGATTCAGGTTCTGATGGTGGCTCATAATGTAGAGGAACAAATGGCAGTTCATACACTGGTGGAGGGGGTTCAGCAAAGGAACTATGATCTTGTTGCTGCAATGTTTAATGAAAAGTGAAAGTAAATAATATAAGTTTCAGATGACTTAAAAACATCTTAAATCCTTGAGAAAAAACAGATTACATCTATCTTTTGCTTAGGGCATCTCTTCGGTGGTAACTTACGTATCGTGCTCTTACAAGGAACTAGCGTGTTCCTGACCGATGAAGAGCAATTGTCACGCTCAGATATGACTAACTCGAATGCACATGGATTGCAATGTGTGGAATTGTCTATCTTTTGGCGTTGTTGGGCTCTTGCCGAAACCTTTACTATTGGATCAGTAAGGGAAGAACTAACCGGATTCGTTATCTCTCTCAACTTCTTCATCATACGAGCCCTCATTTTGTTGTTCGCCTTCAATAACGAATGGATGAATACATCCACATCTTTTTTATAGTTTATTGGATCAATAATTTGTGTCTCAACGACTGGAAACATGTCGAGCTTCCTCCAATGAGGGTCTATTGACTCCAGCGGTACTGGCTGATTGTCTCTCTTATACATCGAGATCTCATGTGCACATGGCAAGTTGTGGATGCATCGACTAACGCAACCACAAGCAACTGCATCTACGCCTACAAAAATTTCTCTTTTTAATTGGTTGTGTATCAAGTTAAGTGCATATATTGATATTAGACCACGTAGTTCTCTGAATTCAGGCACCATAAAATTATGATGAACGATTGTTAGGCTTTTCTCAAATGAAGCCTTAATTTCTATATATTGGAGTTCCAGAGGAGAATGGATGTTAGTCTAACAATTCTCGAAGTTGCCTTGGCTGGTTCGAAGTTGTCGTTTAAGCCGGGCATGTGCACTCTCGGTCCTATTAGTTGTCACATTATCCCGATGCAAGCAGTTGTCCATCCAATAAGTAATGAATCTTTCCATATATGGATCCAACCACATTGCCATAACAAGTCAAGTGCATCCGGATAGCTTCGAAAGTCATTTTTTAGAGCAAACAAATATGCATTATACTCATCAAGCATGTTGGATAGCACAACAACCTTCCAACTAGCATAAAACTTCTCCCACTCTTGTTGTTGATCAAACAACTTTCTGCAGTTCGCTAGGACGTTCTTGTTTATGTGCCATCTACAAATAAGATGTCGACTAGAAGAGAAGGTCGATTCAATTGAATTAAGAAGTGCCAACTCTCTATCTGTCACAATTACACCTGCTTCAACAATGTTGAGAAATAGCCCACGTAGCTTGTCAATTACCCATGCATAATTTGTTTCATTTTCTCTTCCTAAAAATGCAAATGCAACTGAAAATGACATATTGGTCAATGTAACACCCACAATTTCCAACAATGGGTAATTGTATCTATTTGTTTTTTATGTGCAGTCCATAATTAGAATGCATGGAAATGCACGAAGAAGGTCTACTCCAACAGGATAAGCCCAAAACAAGTCGGTAACGAACTCAGTATGTTCACAACTACGATGTCACTCTATGTATTTGTATTCCATAACTTTAAATAATAAATGTTGTACCTGTGATCTCCCATCCTGCTCAATTACTCACAATTTTAGTCATGCGCTGTATATTGTCTTCATTGTTGAAGCATTTTTAGGATTTTTCTGTTTTAATAATGTCAATATATCTTTCGGATGCATATGACACTTCGGCATCTCAACTAACACTGTTTTCTTGGTTTCTGACAGTCTCCCTGCAAAAGAATAACCCTCCATGTACTCTGCAGCAGGATGGTTGTGCCTACCACACATCAATTTCATGGTCCATTCCTCTCTCTTCATGGTCAGCTATTCACATTTCAAAAGGAATGGGCACCCACATTTCTTTGATCCACTTTTTTCTCTTACGATTAATCATATCTATCATATTTTTAGATCTGTGTTGTCCACCACGCTCACATCCAAATCAAATCCTACCAATCTGACTACGACCACCACTATCGGATTTTGCAATTACAATACCAAAACCCAATCTTCTTCCTTCATCTCGGATCTACCTAGAGAGCTCATCTCGGTTTGAAAGTATCTGTAATAGTTTGTCATGTAAAATAAGGATGTGGTCAAAAATAATAAATATAACTTTTATATAAAACTTAAGAACACGTATCCGAGAAGTTGTAAAATCTGAAATATTCTCTACGCCGAAACTAATGTGAGTAGGAGTACATTATGATGCTGCATCTACATACAATAGTTGAGAACAAATGAATCATTACTCTATATTATTTTGTCACAACCTGTAAATTAATTAAAAATAACAATCTTTTTATATTGTCTTTATTTCATACATGTATAATCAGTGCATACTTAACTATATAACATTATTTAACAATTTTTTTTGTCATGTATATTCATGAAAATTAACAATTTTTATCCATTTTTGTTTGAGTCGGACAATGGTTTAAGAGCTAAAAATATTTTGGTCAGGTATTAATACCCGATCAAAAAATGTTCTGGTCGAGTATTAATACACGACCAGATACCAGACCAAAAAATATTTTGGTCGGGTACTAATATACGACCAGCAGGCGATGCCTCCCCTGCAAAATAAAGCTAATTAATGATAAATTTAAAACAAATACGCGTAAAAACCTTAAAAAGATTTTAAAATCGTACGTTAGATTTGTTCTCTGACACCAGCTGCATGTTGGAATTTTCTATTTGCATAAAAAAACTCAAATTCAAACTCCAAACCCTAATTTCACTTGTTACGGTAAAATTAAAGAATTTAAAATTCTTCAAATCATTTTAGGAATGTTAATGTAAGAAATTTTAGAGGATCAAAAAATCAAATCGATAATTTTGTGGGAGATGTGTTTTTTATTAAATACCAAAATTAATTATTTAGGATTTTAGAGAGAAAACAGAGGAGAAAGACGTTGAGTCATAGTTTCAAATTTTAAGAAGTATTAGTTTGGAATTTATAAGGGTAATTTAGTCCAAAAAATAATAGCAAACTTGTAATTTTTTAAGTTTCAAAACCATACGTCAAGAGTAGATTTCCGTGTGCAAATAGAATTTCCCATTAAATTGGTGATGTTTTAAAATAAGACGTTGGTGTGAAGAGTAACAGGAAAGTCAAAAGTAGTTTGTCGTGCATAAATAGAATTTCCCCACTACAACCAATGGATTGTTGGTTCACTGATTTGAAATTTGGACTTTATAAAGGCCAATATTACTCACCAAATCTTTATATTTACTATCTTTGCTTTTTCAATTTTACTTTATGGAAAAGAGAGGAATTTTGGATATAAAGAATATTTTCTTACTTATCTTACTTTGGAGTTGCTTGTATCTTGAACAAGGGACTGTAGTAACGATATATGGATTTGGTAAGAATGATAGTTTTCTAACTAAGTGTTATTTAAAAAAAAAAACAGAAAGTTTATTTTCTTTTCTCTTGCTTTTTCTTTTCTTTTTTTTTTTTTCCTCTTTCTTACATATGAATAAAAGAATCAAATCCAAGTCCAAATCCATGGTTCCCCCATAATTTGTGTTAATTCCACTGCATGGCCAAGTCCACAATTCCATACTCCAAATTCTTCAAAGAAACTGAGAATTACATGGGTTTGATGTTAATAATTTGGGGTTCTATAACAATGAATGGTGCCGAGAACTCAATTCATGCCGCAATCCAATGTCCAAATCCATAAACCAAGCAGGCTCTGAGCAGCCCCCAATTGTAAGAATACCCATCAGGAAGTGCCCAGTCAGCATAAGTGATGTGTCAACTGACGAGTCACCGATTTAACCTGTTAGTTTACTTTTCTGTGAACTTTATTCAATTTTGGGAACATGAAGAAATCGGTGGCTAGAAGTTTTGTTAGCAAGCTTGCCCTTCGTGACTTTTTCTTCTCAATTCTCAAATTTCTCTAGTCCTTTCGTTCCCCGTCATATTTTTCTTTGCAACTGTATTTATCAAACATGGACGAACAGAGCCGATAAAATGCTTCATAGTTTATCAACGAATATGGTTATGATCCATTATTAAACAAAAAGTAGAAGACTTGCAAATATCATACTAATGAATCCATAAAGCCAATAAATATGTTGGTTCCGATTAAATATACTCTATATTTAAAGGTCCAAAAGCGACAAGCATTTAACTTCTTCGAATATTGATGTATGGTGGATTTTCTTCTTCTTCTTTTTTTCTCCCCTTTCCCAAGATCATATTTGATTTTTTTCTGACCATTTTAGTGACAAAGAGGGATGAAATTTGATAACAGGAGATCGAATGTCAAGAGGTAATCTAGGGGCTTACCTGTCACTATAGTGCCACATGGCACCCACTTAAAGGATTGGGACCTAGGGTTGAATTGAATTTACTGTTAAAGCCATACACTCCAGAATGGACCCGCTTCTTCAATGCCTGCGAATAAAAGGGCAACAACAAAAGCTTATTTTTTCTATACCATTGGCATCAACAACAACGCTTGAAAGAGTCCCAGTAATTATTCAAATAAATGATCTACAGGAAGTAGTCAAACAAAAATATCTAACCATGAAATTTACAAACTAAATAAAAAAAAATTAAAATAGATGACTATGGAAGTTGTCATGGAATGGGTTAAAGAGATTTAGGATTTGACATATGGAGGATCGATGAATGCCCATTCGAATATTTGCTCATACTGGGATGCAGCATTGTCCCACGTGAAATCCTGTGACATCCCGCGCTTCATCAACCCCTCCCATGAATCCTTGTAATCGGCATATGTTTTGATTGCGAACCTTAGAGCCTGTATACAATCAGAACAGCTTAGATAGGTTTCACATTCGTAAGGATATACAACAGAACATAACTAGCTGAAAACTAAGAATCAAGGCTACATTATAGAGTTTGAATCATTTCTGACATAATATGTATTCATACTGCTCCACAGACTTCTATAACTTACAGTGATATATTTGTTACTTGTAAATATGACAGTTAGGATGGAGACCGGAAAAAATTATTAAATAAAGTTTTCAGTTGGATCAGATAGGAACTTGCATTGACCGGTTGGGGTGGGGGTTTGATGGAGGAGTGGCTACGTGATTGAGGATATGGGGTTTGGGGAGGAGAAGGTTGCTATTTATATAGAATTTTTTTTAGATTTTTGATTTTCAGGGGCAGCTCCAACAATCTACTTTGGGTTGAGTATTGAGAAAAATAGTAAAAATCCCTACTTATATGTAAACAATAAGTAAGTTATAAGCAAATCAACAAGGCACAGATGACACACAATATTTACGTGGAAACCCTTGCGGGAAAAACCACAGGACAATCAGAGAGCGAATTCCACTATACCAGATAAATAGTACAACCTTCCGAGTCTTATCCAGAGAACTCGGAAATATACAGAAAATAGAGAGTGATACAATGTTACCTCCAACACGAAAGAAACCTCCAACCTTATTAGAGAACTGTAGTCTGCAGTAGAAGCACCAGACTAACACCGTGATGGATATCACCCGAAGAGCACACTGAGCTTCTTCTCTCCTCTCTTCCTTTCTCTATCTTCTCTTCACTCTTCTCTTGAATGGATGCTTGGTGATTTTGGTGTGTAGGATGAAGGCAAATGAGAGCATCTATTTATAGGCTTTATTGTGGCATTATTCCACCAACCGGCACTATTCCACCTACCGGCACTATTCCACCAACCGGCACTATTCTACCTATCGGCACTATTCCACCAATTACTCTCACCTAATCATTCTTTTCATCTAATCCATTTTTTTGGGTTTGATTAACTCTAACAATCTCCCCCTCCAACCCAAGAAAAGAAAGGGAATGAGTTAGAACTCTTACTTAGAGTCCATACCGGCTACCTTCCGACAGAAATTTTGCTTCTCTCTAGGTAACCCTTTCGTCATCATATCTGCTCCATTTTTGTCGGTGTGAATTTTCTCAAGCTGCAATAACTTTTCATCAAGTATATTTCTAATCCAGTGATACCTCACATCGATGTGCTTGGATTTAGAATGAAAACTTGGATTTTTGCTGAGATGAATAGCACTCTGACTATCACAATAGACTGTATAGGTATTTTGTGACATACCTATTTGTTGCAAAAAACGTTTCATCCACAACATCTCTTTGCAAGTTTCTGTAATAGCAATGTACTCAGCCTCTGTAGTTGACAAGGCAACACACTTTTGCAATCTGGATTGCCAAGACACAGCTCCCCCTGCAAAAGCAATTAAATAACCAGATGTAGACTTTCTAGAGTTAATATCTCCTGCCATATCTGCATCAGTGTAACCTGTTAGTACTGACTTACCTCCTGTAAAGCAAATATTTATTTTGGAAATTCCTCTTAGATACCTTAATATCCACTTAACTGCAGCCCAACACCAACTGCATAAGCTATGTCTGGTCTAGTACATACCATTGCATATATTAAACTACCGACTGTTGAAGCATATGGAATTCTTCTTATTTCTTCTTTTTCCATTTTGTTTTTGGGACATTGCTCGGAGCTTAATTTGAAGTGTCATGCAAGTGGAGTACCAACTGGATTTGCTCTGTCCATATTGAACTTTTTTAGTATTTTATTGATGTAGGTCTCCTGCGACAACCATAACCTTTTGGCACTCCTGTCACGAGATATGTGTATCCCCAAAATTTGTTGTGCTGCTCCCAAGTCCTTCATGGCAAATGATTTGCTTAAATCCTTCTTAAGCTTGTCAATCTTGGACATGTCTTGACCTACAATCAATATATCATCAACATAGAGCAACAGTATAATGAAATCACCATCATACCTTTTGACATAAATACAATGATCTGAAACTGTTCTCTTATAGTCATGATCCACCATAAAAGAATCAAATTTCTTGTACCATTGTCGAGGTGCTTGTTTTAATCCATACAAGCTCTTTCTCAACTTGCAGACCATATCTTCTTTACCTTTAACTGTGAAACCTTCAAGCTGCTCCATATAAATCTCTTCCTCTAGATCGCCATGAAGAAAAGCTGTCTTCACGTCCATTTGTTCGATCTCCAAGTCCATACTTGCAGCCATTCCGAGAACGAGACGAATTGATGACATTTTTAACACCGGAGAGAAAATTTCTTCAAAATTAACTCCTTGCTTTTGGCCAAAACCCTTCACAACTAATCTTGCCTTGTATCTTGGTTGCGAGCTCTTCTCTTCGGTCTTTATCTTGAACACCCACTTGTTCTTTAATGCCTTCCTTCTATTTGGTAATTTTACCAAATCATATGTATGGTTCTTGTATAAAGAATCCATTTCCTCTTTCATAACTTTTAACCACTCAGTTTTTTGACTGCCTTCTTGCATTTCTTGGTAACTTTCTAGTTCATCTGCATCAGTAATCAGGACATACTCATTAGTTGGATACCTGCTAGAAGGATAACGGTCTCTGTCAGACCACCTTAACTGAGGCGCTATTGATGGTTGTGTTGTAGTGGACTGCTCTCCCTCTTCTTCTTGAATAGGAGTATCAATATCTGCTTGATGTTCTCGCACTTCTTCTCCTTCATCATTTGTGACTGGAGAAGGAACTGGATCCAGATCTACAACTTCACTTGTAGAAGACTGCATTGTTTCTTCCTTCTTGAAATCTTCAATGGTCTGATCTTCAAGGAAAATCACATCTCTACTTCTTATTACCTTCTTGTCTTCTGAATCCCATAACCTGTAGCCAAACTTTTCATCTGCATAGCCAAAAAAAATACATTGTTTTGTCTTACTATCAAGTTTTGATCTTTCATCTTTAGGAATGTGAACGAATGCACGGCAGCCGAATACTCTCAAGTGTTTGTAGGAGACTTTCTTTCCTGTCCACACTTTTTCTGGTACATCACCCTTTAAAGGAGCTGAGGGTGATAAATTGATTAGATCTATCGCAGTCCTTAATGCCTCCCCCCAAAAGGGTTTGGACAATTTGGAATGTGATAGCATACACCTAATCCTTTCGACGATAGTGCGATTCATTCTTTCTGCCACACCATTTTGTTCAGGAGTCTTCGGAATGATCCTCTCATGTCGAATTCCCTTGCTCTTGCAATATTAGTCGAATGGCCTGATATACTCGCCACCATTGTCTGATCGAATACATTTGAGGGACCTCCCTGTTTCTCTCTCCACTTTGGCATGAAATTCTCTAAAGACATCTACAACTTGATCTTTAGTTTTTAAAGCATATGCCCAAACTTTTCTGGAATAATCATCTATGAAAGTTACAAAATAGAGAGCACCACCAAATGTTTTAACTTTCATAGGACCACAAATATCTGAGTGTATCAAATCTAATATGTGAGTCTTTCTATTTGATCCACTTCTAACAAATGAAACTCTATGTTGTTTACCAGCTATGCAATGCACACAAGTATCAAGATGTGTACTTTTCATGTTTAGCAGGTGTTTTTCATTAGCAAGAATCTGCATTCCCTTCTCACTCATGTGGCCAAGCCTCTTGTGCCACAACTCTAGAGAAGAATTTTGCTCAACTGTGTTCACCTCACATTTGCACAGTTTTAACTGCATCTTATAACGAGTGCAGCATTTCTTTCCTCTTGCCACGATAAGAGAACCTTTTGTAAGCTTCCAATGCCCATTGCAAAAGGTGCTGCCAAAGCCATCTTCATCTAACTTTCCTACAGATATTAGATTCAAGCGAAGATCTGGAACGTACTTTACATCTTTGAGCACCAATTTACAACCAAGACTGGTCTCAAGATGTATATCTCCCATGCCTTTAATTTGAGCAGTATTTTTGTTACCCATCTTTACAACACCAAAGTCTCAACTTTGATAAGTTGTGAAGAAATTGCTATGTGGAGTAGTATGATACGAGGCTCCCGTATCGATTACCCAATCTGCATCTTGACATGTAATACAAAGACATAAATCATTACTTTCAGATACAACTAAATCACCTTCAGCTGTAGCTGTAGTATTTTCATAGCCTTCAGACTTTCCTTCACGCTTTGTTTTTTCTTCTCTTATCCGAATTCTGCAGTCCCTTTTTATGTGTCTTTTCTTGTGGCAAAAGTAGCAAGTAATATCCTTCTTCGATCTGGATTTACTTCTGGATCTGGAGTAGTTACTTCTATCTTTTGATGCTGGTCTTCCTCGATTCTCCAACACAAGTGCTTCAGACTGTGATGTGCCCAAGTTCTTTCGTCTGAGTTCTTCATTAAGCAAACTGCTTATAACCAAACTCATAGAAACTACGCCTTCTGGTGCAGAGTTACTTAGAGACATCACCAATGTCTCCCAACTCTCCGGTAATGAACTGAGCAACAATAAAGCCTGCAACTCATCGTCAAGTACCATTTTCATAGAAGAAAGCTGATTAATAATACTTTGAGTTTCATTCAAATGTTCAGCAATAGAAGAACCATCTTTATATTTTGAACTAACTAACTTTCTAATCAAGAAAGCTTTGTTGCCTGCTGTTTTTCTCTCGTACAGACTCTCCAGTTTCTTCCAAAGAGAGTGGGATGTACTCTCAGTGGAGACATGATGAAACACGGTATCATCCAACCATTGTCGAATAAAACCAATTGCTTTTCTATCAAGCTTTTTCCAATCATCATCACTCATGTCTTTTGGTTTAGACACATCACCTTCTAAAGGTGCATGAAAATCTTTATAATATAAAATATCTTTCATTCTTAGCTTCCAGATCATCCAATTAGATCCATTAAGAGTAATCATGCGACTTGTTATACTTTCCATTGTTTACACACAATAGCTAATAACCTGGCTCTGATACCACTGTTGGGAAAAATAGTAAAAATCCCTACTTATATGTAAACAATAAGTAAGCTATAAGCAAATCAACAAGGCACAGATGATACACAATATTTACGTGGAAACCCTTACTGGAAAAACCACGGGACAATCAGAGAGCGAATTCTACTATACCAGATAAATAGTACAACCTTCCGAGTCTTGTCCAGAGAACTCGGGAATATACAGAAAATAGAGAGTGATACAATATTACCTCCAACACGAAAAAAACCTCCAACCTTATTAGAGAACTGTAGTCTGCAGTAGAAGCACCAAACTAACATCGTGATGGATATTACCCGAAAAGCACACCGAGCTTCTTCTCTCCTCTCTTCCTTTCTCTATCTTCTCTTCACTCTTCTCTTGAATGGATGCTTGGTGATTTTGGTGTGTAGGATGAAGGCAAATGAGAGCATTTATTTATAGGCTTCATTGTGGCACTATTCCACCAACCGGCACTATTCCACCTACCGGCACTATTCCACCAACCGGCACTATTCCACCAACCGGCACTATGTAATTACTCTCACCTAATCATTCTTTTCACCTAATCCATTTTTTTGGGTTTGATTAACTCTAACATTGAGAAGAAGGAATTATATTGGATTTAACTTGGATTTCATTTGGATCCACTTAATCAAACCCACACCAAAAAGAAGTTGGGTCGGATTTTACTTAAATCAACGCGATCTGCAAGCTCCAAATCCAACCCACTTAAAGTTGGGCTCATTCCAGCAAATCCGACCCAAACCATTAAGCATAAACATACCTGTTAAGAATATAATGGTAATTCGGAGCCCGTTTCAACTCCGATTTGAAATGTTTTCGAAGCTGTCATCTTCCAGTCACGCCCAACACCTATTACTGTTATTTCAAGACTTCTATACATGACTATCAAAGCTCAATTGTGAGTAATCTTCCGAAGAACTTCATAGAATCCAATCTTTGAGCGTGAACTACTCCCCCCTTAGGTGATGCCTAACTTAAACCGAAATTTTAATTGCTAAATTCTTTATAAATATTATTGGATTGTAATAATTTGTTGATGGAATAGTTAATTACTTCTCTCTAGTGATCTAGATAATTATTTGCTATTTTCATCAAATTAGAATTTTATATCATTTGCACTAAGCAATTGAGCTATTTGGAAGTTTTAATTGATCATTTAGTGTATGCATTTAGATTGATTGAGTCTTAGATTTTGCACAACCGTCACATGTTTGGATGTTTTGTATTGCATGATTAACTCTGGTTACTTCGTAAACATGTTACTTTATCACACAATCTAGCCAACAATCAGATAGGTTTAATTATATCTATGATTTGCGTACTACTAGAGAGATATTAGACGAAAAGTTCTGGTTTAAAGATCCTATATTTGATAGTTATGCCTCCTTATATCTTTATTGATTGGATGGTAAATATGAAATGTTACTTCGACGCTTATAAGATGTCTAGCAAGGCGTATATTTTAATTTGCTAGGAGAAAATTAGTGGAACAAGCCAAAATATTTTGGACTTTAATAGAGATCGCTCATGAGGTACATAATAGAAATCATATAAATTCGTGGGAAAAAATGAAAATTATTCCTATAGAGAAGTACCTTACTATATGTTATAAGAATCGTCTCCTTAAGAAATTCACTCTAAATGTTAGAACATAGTGCTAAAATTGTGAGAGATATAGACATTATGTCTCTTAATGTAGTTCGATCAAGGGTTCTAAGTGTAACGCATCTTAACATCATGACTATGAGTCGCCCTCAAAGAATCAACATATGGACATCGTGCCCACTGATCATATTGACGATTCTAGATTTACTGAGATTGTTTATGCTCCTGAAGATAGTACTAGTATTGTTGATGATTCACTATTAGAATCTACTACACCTATTCTTGTTACAAATATTATCACTTATATAGCCACCGGTGATAATGTTAAAAAGTTATCAAAGTCTAATACACATGCACCTACTAAAATTCATATTTGTATAGAGGTACGAGTAATGCTCATAATACTTTAGTGAAGTATAGTGCACCCCCACATGATACTAGGTATTCAATTTCAAAACATAGAATAGAGGAAGAGTCGAGCATGAGATAATTGAAACTAATATTGTTACTTATGAGTCATTAAGGATCCTTTCTATGGTTTGGTAGGCTACTCCTAATATTTTATCTTCCAGTGAACTTTTAGAGTTTCCTTTCTAAAATTCATCAAGTCTCAAATGTGTTCAGAGATGTTAAATTATTTGCGATGAGTGTTAAATCAAGTCTCAAATGTTAAATTATTTCCTTCTAAAATTCATCAAGTCTCAAATGCGCTCTCCTAGGTAACCTATATATTCTTTTATGAGTTTTACCATGTAGGTTTGTTATAATCCATTTTCTTGTTATGCATAATGAAATCTCTAGATAGTTTACCATTTGTAACGATGAATACAAATTTGTTTCATATCCATATAATATCTTACTGAAATTTATCGATGATGAGGAAATAGTTTCGGTTCCACTTAAGAGGTCCCTTCCAGGAATTGGGAAGCAATTACACGTTCAACATGCAAATTCATATGAAGTTCAATGAAGATTGCTTTCACTACCTATAACTTGATAACTTATGGAATCCTTATACCAACTAGATTTTTAATGAGCTTCATTCAATTACTTTTATTATAAGTGTCCTTCTAGATCTATCGTCGCTGAAGCTATTCACCACAGAAACCTGTTCCCCCTCACGCCTTGGTTCAGATGTGGTGTGCATGCTATAGTTTCTCGATCACCACCATGATCCGATTGGGATGGCGTATAAGAGAATATTGATTAGTTCAACTCGGACATGTTTTACATTTCTTATCTCCATATTCATCAAGGATGAATATTTTGAAGCCAGAGAAACTTGATTGAGATCGGATATTTAGATGGGGTTTTTAGATAGAATTTGAGTTTGATTAAAGATTTTATTTAGATTTTGATTATAATAGAATTTTACTTTTATTTTTATTGTTAGAATTTTCTATAAATACACCTTGTATGTCGAATTTGAAAATTTAATGAATGATGAAAATTTAAGAAAATTACACTTGCATGGATTCATGTGTTAAAATATTTCTTCGTTGAGTCGTTGAGAGTGAGTGTTAATTCATCTAGGTGGATTTTCAAATTCTCTTTATTCTTTCTCAAATCTTCCAAAAAGACCCTAATTTCCAAATACCTTACCCTAATTTAGATTTTATGCTGTGCCACAATGGCCCCGAGAAAAGGAGGCAGAACCTCTTTACAGAACTTCACAGTAAAGGGGACATAAGGATGACAAGAAACATATGTGGATGCATCTAAGAAATAAAAATTTTCATACTAAGGTGGATGGTTCTTGGACTATGTTTCCAGGATGATAAATTAGGCACTGAAAGTAGTTCTCAGTCCAAAAAGGACTGATCAAGGATCTAACAAAACCTCTAGCTAATTCAGTCTAGCACCTTGAGGAATTTGGTTCGAGAACAGAAACACCTATGATCAATAATTCAGCCACTCAATGGACTTGACAACTAAACCTAACTCAAGCCAAGCTGTGTTCCCGCTCAAGGTTTTTTTCTTGGGTTTATTTGATAATTGTGTGTAGGATAGGTTTAAGGTTAAGATATTTAAATGCCATTCTAATCTGAAACATGAAACATGAATGAGTATAAGCCAGAGGAGACAATGGGACAGTGGGACAGGAGGTGCCAATAATGATTATAACCATAAAGGGGAACAACGAATCATGGGATCTTACACATGACATAAGTATACTTTTACATTGAATAAAGGTATTTTAAATGCAGTCGTAAGTATACTTTTACATGTTTTCCAGAATCAATGTTGCCTTGGTAGTTACATGCTTACAAAGTTGGGATGATAGGAAAGAGCAATTATTAGTCAGGGGGTTGGTTGTTTTTTATTTTTCCCTTTCTTTGGTGGGAGGAAAGGGGAGAGGGGCGGGGTGTTTTTTTTTGGCGCCGGGGGGGGGGGGTGGTGGGGGTTTGTGAAGGAGTTGAGGTATGGGAATTTATGCGAGTTATATCCAGATAAAACTAGTAGTAGTAAAGTTTGTATAAATTATATTAAAAAAGTTCTTAGTTCCTAAGGTGACTTGACTAGGGGATAGTAAGTTCTAGTGTCTGTATGCTTAACCATTCTTGGTTTATATTCCGGGTGATGAATTCATTTATCACTAGTGCAGATGAAAGAGATTGTTTTCTGATCTTATTGCAGGAAGGAAAACTATAGTTCTGTTCTTCATAAAATGGAACTAGAACTGTAACATGCTTATTCTTTTCACAGAAAATGGAAACCAAGAATTTAAGTTTTATAAAATAAAGCCTAATAATTTGCAATTTTCCATTATCTACTTGTCAATATCAGATATCTATTATTTTCTTAATGCTTAAAGTAATTGAAGTGTAAGAATGACCTTGATACATAACAAAAGATAATACTTACCCCCAACATGCTCTCCTTTGAAAGTGGTGTAAAGGTCCACCTGTCATGAATTATGAACAAAGCTAATCAGAAAATTTGTATTTAGATCTTTGAACCAATTTTAAATAGCGATACAGCACCATATGGTTTTACCTCCATTAGCTTACATCGCATTTAACGTAACGCATTACCTAGGTACAATTTACTATTTATTTAATAAATATGAATATAAATCTATAAATAATAATTTTTAAATTGAAAATAAATTCTAAAAAATTTAATATATAAGCATTCTATACCACATACAAATTATCCTAAGTTTCTAACAAGTTTCAACATAGTTTTCACTATAGATTATACTAAGTTTGCAAATAAAATTTCAGTCATTACCAAACAAGAAAAATAAGATTTTAGAGTTATTTATTTCAATTTCATTCTTTATAATATTGTAATTTATATTTTGTAATACTCGATTCATCTAATTTGTTATTGTTAATTTCAATTCAGCTGAAAAATCAATATAATCAACAACAAATAAGAAATTTCAGCAATTGAAGGGGAATTACCATAAGCAAACAAGAAAACAATAATAAATTAGAAGGCCAAAAATTTCACAAGCGGTCAAATAAGCAAATAGCATGCATTCAGCTAGAAATCAAAGTAAATAATCAGTAATGACATGGGAACTACTAAAAAATAACAACAAATAATGTAATGTAACATAAAAAAACGTGCAGGTAGATAGTGTTGGCTTTCTGTTAGGTATCATAACCCAATATAATAATACCTTAAAACATTATTTTCAATATTGCTTTCAACAAACACCTCATCAAGTTTAAAGATAGAGATGCAACATCCATTAACTAAAGTCTCTCATGGATGTACCTCAAGAGAAACCTGAACCAATATATTCAAAAGATAAAAGACTACTTGTACTAAAACTAAACTAATAAAATGAAACCTGAACCAATATATTCAAAAGATAAAAGACTACTTGTACTAAAGCTAAACTAATAAAATTAACAAGCTAAGCAGTACAGAAGTTCATACCCTGTACCCCGACCACTGCCTTCATTGGCAAACGGATCAAAATTTTCCACTGTGTCCTGTATCATTAACACAAAAAGAAGAGTTAGATTCAATGCATCTTCATCAAGGATGAAAATCACAGTCACTGAATTATCTTACTCTAAGACCTCCAGTGGCATGAACTACTGGGACAGTCCCATATCTCATTGCATATAATTGATTTAAACCACAAGGCTCAAACCTAGATGGCATTAGAAGTATGTCACACCTGTTCATGAAATGTTAGATAAGACTTGGATATCTATCTCCTCAAATTTCTTAGATAATAGTAGTAAAGCTGCTTTTCCTACCCAGCAGTTATCCGATGTGAAATAGGAACATTGAATCCAACCCATCCACGGAAATTATCTTTGTATGTAGCCTCTGCTGATCTCATCCATTCTTCAGTAGCCCGGTCCCCTGATCCAAGCATAACCTGAAAAAGGTAGATATGTTAAAAAAAAAAAAAAAAACAAAAAAGAGAAAAGAGAAAACAAAATGACATGACAATGCTGATAAGTTCCAGTAGTAAAAAATAAACATGCAAGATGAAAAGAGAGGAGAGAATTTTTTGTCTTATTTTTCTCTCAAAATCTCCTTCATTCTTCCTCTCTTCTATACACTCATATTAGATTAGATTTTTTGAAAAAAAGATAAAGTTTCCAAGTTTCCTCAACCTCCAAACTTCAACATCATCTCACATCTTCAACCTATACTTCAAGAATAGGTTACAAGGCAAGTAGAATCACATCCACTCTTATAATTTTATTTTGTAAGTAAAATATTTTATAGTCAATTTAGACTCTTAATTTGTTTAAATTTAGAAAGATGATATCTTTATACAAAATTCTCTATGATTATTCTAAATATAAAAATATGAATTTTACACTTTACTCTTTATTTATGTATCAAATTTATGAATTTATTTATGGCTTCTTATGCTTAAACTATAAGTTGCAAACTTAAACCATATGCCCTATTTTTAAATTACAAAGAAGCTATCTTTATGAATATTCATTATATTTGAATATAAATTTGAATTTTCCATATAAGTTCTTCATGTTTAATGCAATGATTATAAATAATTTTCCACTTGCCATTAGAAAATTTTTATGTAATATATGTATATATTGATTCATAATCATATTTTAAAGAGAGGGTTTCATATAAGTTTTCACAATTAATTTGCTAAAATATTTTTTTTTTTTTATACAAGCTAATAAACTAGGCCGTAACCTGTTTATCTATCTATTTACATGTTGTTTGTTATCTTATATACCAAGTCAACTATCGCCTTTAGTGACTTGAATTCAATTTAACAAAGAAGATCTCTACCTTTATACCAAACAAGAATAAAGAAAAAAAAGGAAATGGGAAAAGATGAAGGAAAAAATGATATCCACCCTTTTAATTCAGTCGCTCATCAATTCTCAACAATTTTGCTAGAAGGTAGAATTTCATGTAACTTATCTTCATTTAAAGATGAAGTTGGGACCGACTTTAAATAACTTTATCTTTTTTTCAAAGTATGTGAATGAAATTTGGAAGTTATATGATCAAACGAACACGAAAAAACCTGGAACATGGGATGGAACACCAACACATCAAACACATAACAAATTTCAAAATAATGAGAAAAAGGGTAATGACATAGCAATAATTGTTGTGTCCCATGTAAATGACAATAACATGGACATTACTTTAGCGTACAACTACTTGTGCTATATAGTATTTAATCACTTAATTCTTCAACCATGAGATCATTCCATACCTTGAACTTCTCTTCCTATGTTATACTCATGATTGGGATAAGAATGACAACACATATATTTATAATGAAACAAGTTATTTCCCTGTACAAGTCCCTTTCCTATAGGTCCTCTCATCTTCTTACACATTTTTGAAGGCAAAGGACATAGCCTAGACTTGAAGCTGTGAAAACAACATATCCCCACCCCTTTAAGACCTGACCTAGGACTGTAGTTACATGTCACAATAACCCTTACAGGAATAAATACAGTTACTCAATTTGAGAATTAATACCTTAGAAAGTATCTTGTGCATGTGGGTATTTGGATATGGATTTGATGGTTTAATTGGACACTGCATGAAAAGCATTTAATCCATTCTTTGACATGTTTTCTCTATTTACAAACTATTACATTAGATCATAATCATCTTTATGCTAATCCATATATACTTTATATATATATATATATATATGTGTGTGTGTGTGTGTGCGCGCGTGCGTGGTTTTCATACATAATCATTATAAGTATCCTTACACTCTAATGCTTACTTACCTAATATGTGTTTATATGCATAATTGTATATGTGTGGTTTCCATACGTGACCATAATTTTCATAACACTTATTCTAACATTCTAGACTTTAGACAACATCATACTTGTCCATGAAATATACATACTAGTTACTTGTACAAAATATATAAAAATATGATGGATTTTCCAAATTAGTACATAGACATGACTTGATAATGCCATAAACCCTGATTTGCCTGTTAACTTAATTTTGACATGGACCATATCTTACTTGTTACTCGAATATTTATTAGATGAAAGACATGTATATATATTAATCTTGACATGATTGGTTTATCATATTTAGGATTGATTTGCATTTAATATAATTTGAAATCTTGGGTTATGGGAGAACTATGAAAAATATTGTAGCGTGAAAGGTTTATGATAGGTAATAGGTTGCGCAACCGAAATAGGGGCTCATCCACGGTAGCGCCCGCATGGTACTGAGTCATCATCTTCTATTTAGTCCATATTGATGAGATGACCGATTACTCAGTATCGGTATCAGTTTGAGTGCTTAGTAGTACGACTGGTTCAACACCAGCATTTTGGCCAAGTCCTGAGTATACACGGGTTCTTTCACGATACGAGTTTATTTCGTCACCATTTAATTCAAAATATAAACTAAAATATAATATTAACTGAGATTTGTTATGCATGTGTATCCGTGCTTAATATTGTTGCTTGATCATTTACTGTTTTCCATACATGCGCAATTTTTATATCTATTTTCATATTTTATTTTTTAGTTTATGTTGTACATTCTTTACCTTTCATTCTTTTACTTGCCGAGTTTGACCCTAAACTCCTCCACATATTCAGATACTGAAAACTTGAGCGAGAATCCGCCATTACATGACCAACTTTTTGGAGCAGATCAAACAGTAGTAAATTCTTAGACCTCCACTTTTGTATTTTTTGGTTTGGTTCCCAAGCTTTGTTTCTGTACCGTACTTGTTGCTTTCTGTTTTCAATATTTTGTATATCTTTTTTATATGGCAGGAGACTAACTATTAAAATCCTGATAGATAATCAGTATTTCTAGTTTTACATACTTATAGGTCTCGTGCATGTTGACTTACACGTGTCCACTGGTAATGCACTCCGTTCCGTGCTTGGTGAGGAGCGGGGCGTTACATAGTGGTATCAGAGCTATAGGTTAATTTAGAATATCCTTAGTACTACTGCTATATATAAACGTGTCCAGTAATTTCTCTTTGATATGAAATCTATTATTTTGGTCCCATTATCATTTGGTTTTCTATTTTTTTCTCGTTCTTTTACCCATATCATATCATTTGATATGCCATGTATCTAGTCTTGTACTTCCGCTATTTGAGCTCTATTAAGTTGATATGGTAATTATAGAAATTTATTCTCTTTCAACAATAGTTATAGTCATTAATTAGAATTATACTAAGTGGATTTATGAGATACTCCATATTATCTGTACCATTGATTTCTGACCCAAATCCTATGCTTCACTTTATGAGTTCTTATATATTGGCATGACAATAATTGATCTGCAGGCAATTATTACAGCTATTCGTAAGGAGCTTAATAAGACTTGTGAGATTATTTTCGTCATATATATTTGATTTATTATCCTGCTAGTTTAGATGGCATGACAAGTTAGTTAGCTTGCAGCTATTTTCTGAATGGAACTATTTTTTCATTAACCACATTCCTATTGATTAATTGATATCTTATTATTTCAATCAATTAAATTTTAAATTTCGAGTACAAAATTTTTTGTAAGGAGGGTAAGATGTAATAATCTAATTACGATCATAACTTGCATTCTTAATATCAGATTAATCCCAAAGTGAGTGCTTTGTATTCGTCTCATTTTACTATATTTTTTTGTGATTTTCTTGAAATTTTATAGATATTGACTTAAAATAATATTATTTTAATCACCAAAGTCGCTACACATATTTTGACTAGTATCTCTCCTTTTGACTATTAAATTCAAGTTTGACTTTATTTGGATTAATTTATTGATTTTGTTGTCTTAAACAACTTAAATAACCTATTATTACTAGTCATTTATTTTATACCTATTTTGTCTTTATTCAACCATACTTCCCATATCCAATCTCTCTAAATTATGAATCTCAAACCCTCCCACTACTGGACTAAAATGAAAAGAGAAGGAGAGACTTTTTGTCTCATTTTTCTATCAAAAACTCCTTTATTCTTCCTCTCTTCCATACACTCATATTAAATTTAGATTTTTTGAAGAAAAGATAAAGTTTCCAATCATCCTCTAAACTTCAACATCATATCACATCTTCAACATCTACTTTCAAAATACATATTACAAGACAAGTAGAATTACATCCACTCATATAATTTTATTTTGTAACTAAAATATTTTATAGTCAATTTAGAATTTTGATTTGTTTAAATTTAGAAAGATAATATCTTTATAAAAAATTCTCTATGATTAAACTAAATATAAAAATATGATTTTTACACTTAACTCTATGTTTATGTATCATATTTATAATTTTATTTATGCCCTCTTATTCTTAAACTACAAGTTGCAAACTTAAATCATATGCTATATTTTTAAATTACAAAGAAGCTATTTTTATGAATATTCATCATATTTGAATATAAATTTGAATTTTTTATATAAGTTCTTCGTGCTTAAAGCAATGATTTTAAATCATTTTCTACTTGCCGTTAAAAAAATTTCTATGTAATATATGTATATATTGATTCATAATCATATTTTAAAGAGAGAGTTTGATAGAGATGAGATTAGTTATTTAGTTGGATTTGATTTAATTTGATTTGATTAGGAATTTAGTTAGATTTTGGATTTTTAGAGATTTGTTATTATCTTGTTGTTTTAGAATTCTCTATACATATTGCTTGTAAAATGCTAATTTAAAATATAGACTTATAGAGTGAAATATGATCAATAAACAAAAATAACAATATATATTACTTGAGATAAGTTCTTGAAATTCAAGACATTGTTGTTCTTTCAGTATTGTATACAAGATGTGTTCATGTAGTTAAATTTACTAGTGAAATGAGTATATAACTTACAAATTGGACGTCCTCCTGCATAAGCTCTGGGACAGCCATTCTGATCAGATCAGTGCCCTTCTGATAGTCCAATCTTCCAATAAATCCAATCTGTGTAAATAATAATAATAATAAATAATATAATAAAATAAAATAAAACAGATCCAACTAAATAGATTTAATACATGTCCGGACATCCAAATAAATGAAAAAATATAGCTAGCTCTAACCATTGGACAGTCAGGCCTGGCAGGAAGACCTAATTCTTTCTGTAATGCTTCTTTGCAATGAGCCTGCATTTGAAATCAAGAGGTATGGGCAGTAGACTCTCAAGGAATAACAAGGGACTACATAGCAAATTTTGAAATTCTTTATGATGGGAGTCAATCGGACCTTCCCAGAGAGATCATTGATTGAATAATGAAATGGAATCTGTTTGTCTTTAGCAGGGTCCCAGTCATCAACATCAATACCATTAGATACCCCTGGAAATAAGAAAATTTAAGATAATTTAGATCCTTAAGATTTATCTGGAGTTGTGGTTAGAATTGCAAAAGTCGAGAAAAAAATATTTTAAGGCATTAGGCAGCATACCATTTAGAACACTTTTTCTACTGTTTAAGAGGTCATTGAGGCCATATCCACCTTCAATAGTCGTTATCTCCCATGAATAACCCTAGCAATAGATGATGAAACATTTCAATTTTCTTTCTATGCACTCATAGAAAAATGTACATGTGTAAAAATAAACTACCAACATTACATACGGGATTACCTTACTAACTGTCATCACACGGTCCGCTGTTACTATCGCACCCTTAAGAATATTGACAGCCTCTCCCTTGTCAAGAGCATGTGTCCTTGCCCAAGTAGGAAAAATCCATTCTAGAGCTCCGTACCAGTCATCTGGCAATCCTAAATTCTGATATGTTGCCGCTGCCTCCACTCCCTTTCATAGAGAATATTAGAAAATTATATTGACAGGAAGAACACATCAAAATCTAGTATATTACGGAAAAAAAGAAACAGCTATACCTGATGTGCAAGATTATGGATTACAAGAATGCTGCGGGCATCTTTATAAACACCAGATGGACGGTATTTTGCACCAAGAACGCTGAAAGAAGAATTAAAACATAAAATTGAATTAAATCAATAACTTAACTACCATTTGATAATTTTACATGCAATGACCATCTAAACAAACCGTTGACTGTTGAATAGCCAAATTTACGATCATCGGCATAATTCATCAATAATTTAATGAATCGCTAAGTAAATTCTCTATAACTCGTAAATGATTTCATCTTTAATTGAGACTTCTAATAATTTTTTAATAAAATAGGGAACATGACTTAACCAAATTAATTTTCAATGGCATGAGATTTCATCTTAAACCAGCAACCTTTAAACTTGTTTTCACCATCTCCACTGTAGTAGCCACTGTTCTCGATGGCAAGCTGTGATTCTTGATTGCTACAAATAATAGTAGTTATACCCAATGTTGAAAATAATGATATCGCATATTGTAACACATAACCTCCTGTTATAGTGTACATAGCATACACATAGATTACAAGGTTTTTTTTTATTTTTTTTTAATTTTGAACCAAATATAAAAGCATCCTCCATAAACTCCAGTATGTAGGAAAATAATGCCTACAATATTAAAAAAAATTAAAAACTAAAATTTGATGAATTTATGGTTGGAACCTAGACAAAAGGTTTAGAGTCAAATTCAAAGTTGGAGTCTGCAGGCTGATGTCCCAGTCAAAGCCAGGCAACAGAGTTAGAACTCAAAATCAAAGTTAAGGCAGAGAATCACTATAATATTTAAAGTCAGACTTGAAGACAAAACGACATCACAACCAGTATAGGAATTGAGGTCAAGAATGGGAATATAGATTTTCATCCAAAAGAACTATGGCTTAATTGGCAGAAAGTGGTTGCTAGGGTGAGGGTCACAAAATTTATATAGTTCAAGAAATAACTCATAGCAAAATCAGCTTACGATGTAAAGTAACCCAAAATACAGTAAAATTATGTAGGATTTAGGTTATTTGAAGTAGTTATGTAATGATGTATCCTAAAAGTTACATAACAAGTTATAATAAGTGGTGTAATGGGTTATAATTATGGTTATACCAACACATTAGTTGGAGCTATTCCTAAAGACTTCCCAAATTCTTTTAATCTTTCTAAACTTGAACCTTTCAAATCCCATTTGATTATTCTCAACCACTGAACTCATCAATATGGTATAAATATGGATTACTATGTGTATATTTTTATGCGTGCAAACATATAGTGTTGAGTATGTGTATGCATAAAATATGCCAAAATTAATTTTAGTTTTTTTTTTTAAGAAAAGTTGGATGTAGAAGGAATGTTCCTCTAGGATAAAACTCTGAAACTCTTCAAGTTTTCCACTTTAACAACCATATCCACAAGTTAGTTATGGATAGCTAAAGTAGATCTTCATCTACCAAGTGAACTTTTAACTTACCTACGGTACTTTTAAATTTACTAAAAGAGATCTTACATCCAAGAGATAGCATTAATCACAAACCAAAGAACCCAAACATACTAATCATATTTCACTTTTAATTAAAATAAGTTTCTTTCGTGTCAAAAACATTTCAATCCAATCCAAACCCAGTAGTTCTTCTCTATGATAACCTCTTCCTCATCCTTAAAGGTCATAGGTCTCCACCTAATAGTTACATCTCATAGCTGCCCATTTATCACCGCAATGCACTCAATTTATCTCTCCAACCATGATCATCAGTAGTTCCAAGGTATCCTATCTACCTCTGAATGCCTTCTGGTTCTATTAAGGTCAATTTGTATAGTCCTTGTGGACTACTACCATTTTGGCTGAAAGGTAGTACTTCTTTGGTAGAGGAGACTTTCTGATAGGGTGGTCCGGAAGTTCATTAGTTCCTCAGTGCTCTTCCTCTGGCTACCAAGTGTGTGTAATTTTAAGCAATTACTTTAATGAAAACAAATGACCATTATTTTATTTTCCTTCTCATCCGTGAGATAAGAAGTTTCAGTATTAAATGTTCACGGTTCGCGGACTTTTGGGATATTGATAAACAGTAAGATATGGCTGCAGTTTGTCTTTGTTTTAATCGATTATCTTTTTAATCTCGTTAAGTTCCTGCTTATGTCTTTCAGATTCATCTTATCCAAAAAGACAATTTTAGAAAGATGTATCTCAAACAGTTAAAACAGCCTTGAATTGAGAATTGTTGAACTCATTGGGTCGGCCTAGTCAGAAGGCCCAATATTTTAAACCTTAACTTAAGAGAGCTTATTGCTCCACTGAACATAGTGGACAAGTAATTTTTCTGTGCCCATGTAGGCACCTCAGAGAATATAAAATCAATAATGTTAGAGTGTTTTACGTGTCTGTATGTAAGGATATTGGTAATGAGTACCTTCAAAAGGTACTGGTGCTCCATTGAACATAGGATCCAAAGTTTCTATGAGTCTAAGATACATAAGCACACTGTATGCAGGCAGGTCCTCATATCCTACTTTTTTAAAAAACTTGTTGGACACTTAGGACAGTCAGGTTCTTTACACCCATGTTCTATGTTGTAAATGTAACAGAGTCCAAATTAACTACACATGTTTACAGCTCCACTAAACATAGGGTCAGTAGTCTGAATGAGTCTAAATACACTGCACGTGTCATGTCCTAACTTTCGAAATCTGTTGTGTTGGAAGTTTAGGACACTCGAGACACCCACATGCTGCATAAATGTATCACTCAGACTGATACAAAGGAACAGAAGAAGTATGTTAACTTATATAAAATTGATTATGATTTAAGAAAAGTTGAGATTAATTGGTCTATGAAGGATAAATACAGTGCTAACCAAAAATACTAAAACATACTCGCACAATTCCTATATTGTTTAGTAATCATTACCATATCTGCAAGAAGCCTGATTCGTGTATTATTGCCATTTCACAAATTAATTAAAAACCAAATAAGTGACCACATCTAATTTATGAGAGAAAAATATAAGCTGATTTTGCAAGCAACGGGTCGACAGTTTCACATGCAGTAGATCACATCCAACATCATAAATTTTCATTTTAGAAGGCCAATCTTGCAATTTGGAGGGGAAGTATTCAAATTCCTAATACTTTAGAGAAAGTACATATACTTAACTCTAAAAGACAAGGGCTTGAAAATGTAATTATCAGTATGAAAAGAGTAATAAATGACTTATGTGTATTAAGAAATACGATAATAAAAAGTTGGAGACATTCTCTTAAAAGAAAGAGTTGAAGCCATACACTGGGACAAGGCTTGCATGCCAATCATTCACAAGGAATAAGCATTTCTCGCCATAGGTATAGCCTCCCAACGGAAGTACCAATGGAGCCTCACAGGCTGCATGACAAAGTAACGTAAACCTAAACTGCAAAGTCAAACAAAATAATAATAAATGCAGACTGAGCCTATTTCCAAACTGGGAGTTATCAAAAATGAATCAGGATATCTAGAAGACCTGATTATCTCCAAAAGAACCATGAGTGTCACCATATGGATTCCCTGGTCTGTGATAAGAAGGATGATCCACAAACACCTATAATTCATATTTAAGAACTTAGAATACCAGGACTTCCAGAACCATAAGAAACTAAAAGAATCAAATATAATAGAAAAGCTAAAATACATATTTCCTAGATCACAATTGAGAAAGACACTGTAATTTACAAAACTTTGAATGGTGTAGGAAAATTACTACTTTCCCAATTATAAACCATCAGGATAAATCGCGATGATGTTCATCCATGTTAGCATTATTGAAATTATTAGTTATAAATTAATACCAGAATAGCTAAGGTTATCAAATTTGTTGACAAGGATGGAAAAGGATATGCAGTTTTTTTTTTTTTAATGACAAAGGAAAGATTTTGTTTACTTTCTAAATATAAAAAAGAAGGTCAAGTAAGAGATTATATGAATTATTTCAAGGTTGAGAAGAACTAGGGGAGCTTGATACCCAATCAACACCAGCTCTGTACTCATGGAAAAAAGTTACTTCCTGTGGTCCTCCAAAGCAATTGATGTTGATCCGTTTATCCAGATCCACTGCATTGGCATAATTCTTATTTGAAACACCATTCAAGTATCTAGGAGATACAACCATCACACGATGACCACGAGCAGCAAGAGCAATTGGCAAGGAACCACAAACATCACCCAAGCCTCCTGTCTTTGAATATGGAGCAGCTTCAGAAGTGACAAAAACAATGTTATGCCTTACTGTTGGCTGAGGTTGCTCATCTTTGCCAGTCCTCACTGTTTCTTCCTCACTCACATTACTTCCAATAGAGAGTTCTCTAACCCCTGCATGTAACAAAACAGCACTAAGAAATCATATAAGTAAATAAATAAATCAATATACATTTGTTTGGGAAAAAACCATGTCATACAATATGCTTAAATTAGAGTATTAATAGATAAAACTACGATACAACTAATTTTTTTTTTTTTTTTAATATCTTAAATATGTTTATGGCTTAGACCAGATTGACTTTATAAATGCTTTATTTATATAGGAAAGAGTGGTTTGGATGATATAAAATATTATATTCATCCTTACTGCAAAGACAAAAATATATTAGGCATCAAGTTTGTGGATAAGGACGAGCAAAGCAAAAGGGAAGCGCACCCCTTAGGCTTTTACGGATTTAGTTGGGCTTAAGTGGCAAAATGCGCCAAGTCTTGTCTTTCAATTTTAAAATAAAAAATATGGACAGAAAAAAAATAAGGAACAACCATAAAAAATTAGGAAAACTTAAAAACCTAATAACAATCAAAAGCAACAAACTAACAGAAAACCAAATAAAATCCAAACCAAAAATATCTCAAAAGATTGCAATCTAAATGGAGACAACAATATTTTCGTTTAGTACATCACAAGGGAAGCAAGAACTTTAGAAGAATTGAGAAAAACCATTGTATCAATTTAATGTGCACCCGAACTACTACCTAAAGTAAAACTACATTTGTAAACAAAACTCAGTGCATGAATTAATGTAGAAAAAATGGTAATTGAGGGTGTATTCATATGTAGTGTTGCATTAAACAATAATTAATCTTAGGAATAAAACATTCAACCACAATGATGTACATTCAACTTATATATCCACAATAAATCAGGGTGATAAAGAAAGGAACAAAAAAAAAAGTTTAAAACATACAGAATTTTAGAAGAAAAGCAATAAAGAGTTTTATACTGAATGTCATGCTTCCCTCCCACAACAACCAGAACAAAATGACAAGCTTCAAACTTGGACTCGATATTTTGTCAAACATTTCATAACCAGTTTCTTGTTATTTATTCATAAATTATATGAAAGGCACAATCCCAAATAGCTCATTTACTATTGGACTAAACTAATGTCTCTTACATTTATAGGCTTCAAATTTTCAAAATGCTGAAGAAATTGGCTGTAAGAAATTCAAAAGAAGAATAATTTGCTTTCGTTATATGACGCATTACATTAATTTGAAGGTCATTTACCCCAATTTTTTTTTCTTTTTTTTTTTTTTTTTGTTCTGAGAAAGACATTGTGCCATATTGCTGTAATCATGGCTAAAGAACAAGGATCTCTTAATCAGAGTTGCATTCAACAACACAAGGGTCTCTTGGGAAATTCTATCTGTGCACACCAATTTACTCTTGATGTACACATTTGAAACTTGCAAATAATTAAAAGTTTGCCATCCTTTTTTGGCTAAGTTGCCTATTCAAATCCCAAATCTCTAAAACTTCTAAAAAATTTAAAAAACTGTAATTGTCTTCTTCCTCTCCTCTCCCTTAAAACTAAAAAGAAAATACATTTTTTGTTTTTTAAATCTTCAAAATAAACACATCTCCAACAAACTCATCGATTTTCTGAATTTCTAAAATTTTTACATTCATGTTCCTCAAAAAAGTTTGGAACAAATCTAAAATCTTCGAATTTACAATGATTAGTGAAATTAGGATTTAGGGTTAGAGTTTTATAAAGAAAATAGAAAAATCTATCATGCAATTGGTGTGGGAGGACAAATCTCCTTCTATGTATAGAAGAAGGGATTAAAATTATTCTTAATTTTTTATACAATTTCGTTTGCGATTTATTATTATCTATTTTTTATTTTTTTGTTGGTGCCAGAGGTAAGTGGTGTCGGAGGTGGGTTGCATCAAAAGAGATGGATTGGAAAAAAAAACAGAGAGAGAAAGAGAGGGAGGGAGCGTTAGAATTGGGGAAAAAATGAGCTTGTTTTCAAAATTAGCAAAGAGAGTAACGTGTGTCAATAGTAAATTGGCGTGCGTGAATAGAATTTCCCAAGCCTCTTACATTTACCCGCAGTAAATGACAATAAATGGGCTTGAGCCAGAGATTAACAAACAGAAACCTCATATGATCGATTTGCAACACCAGATCAAATAGAATTGACAGATGGAATCCACAACCCCACGATCCCCACCAAAGGATGTTGTGGGAGCCAAAAAAAAAAAAAACATTAAACAATGTTAAATCCAAAATCAAAGTCAAGTACATGCTCTCTAAACAGTTACCATATATTCCAACATAAGTTAACTACCACAAAAATTCATAGACACATGAAGAAGGGAATGAAGGACAAATGACAACTTTCTTTCAATTGGCTGTAAGTTCTCAAATATAAGATTTTGAAAGCATAAAGTATACGCCACAATAAATAAGTTATAATTGAAAACCATTTGCCCACCAGTGGACCCCTATGGCAAGTACCAAATATCAATGGCTGGACCTACAGAATCTTCTTTACCACCACAGAATAAAATTTTTGAAAAAAAAAAGGGAAAAAAAAGCAAAGAATGTTCTTCGAAGTTATTCGATCCACAGGCTTATAGCTCTATATCATTTCCAAATAATATGTGTCAATGAATTATAATTTAAATCACTGCTCTTTCCCCAAACTTGATGATTGGACCCACCAAGTAAAGGAATAATCAATCAGTAATTGGACTATGACGTACAAAATCTTCACACTGAAACCACAGAAATTCAATAAGTATCAGTCCAAAATGTTCATAACCAACCAAAATTAAAATTAATATACAAATAATCCCTCCATAAATCAAGCAAATTTAAATCTCACTTTAAAAAAATGCTATTAGCTCTAACACAAAATTCCATATAAATGTCCATGAACCACTCAGTCAAAATCAAAATCATCAATACTAGAAATTCCCAATCTTAATCACTGGACGAACTAAAACCCTGAATCTTCTTTTCTCTAAAACCATAGAATTCTCAAAAAAGAAAATTGTAGAAATATCACATTTTTGAATTTTTCATTTCAAGATACACGAACCCAATGAAACCATTAAAATCATATATATTTATTATTTTAAGAAAATTTAACTAATTATAACAAAAGAACACACGACTAAACATGTTCTGAGAAATCATAATATTGAAGGATACAGATGGGATCAAAAATACCATTAGATTCTGCTTCGGCCTCCAGAATCTTCTTGCTTGGGGCCTCCGCCTCCTTGATACCCTTGGCTACGCACCTCGCCCTCAGTGAGAGGGGCCCACACCTCCGGCGCGGGAACCCGACGACGAGGGGCCCGCCGGGATTCTGGCGTGGCAGCAGATCCGAAAGCGGGTGCGCTGGGGAGCACGTCGCACGATGCAGAGTGGACGCCATTTTTTTTTTTTTTTTTTTTTTTTAATAAATAACAAGTAATGAGGCGAAGAGTGGAGCGAGAGAGCGTGAAGAGAGGGCGTGGGGTTTGAAAGATATATTAATTTGTAACGAAGGAGTTAGGGATAGATCCCAGAATCACGTGAGCTGCGAACACCTGGATGCTATCGTATCCAGTGAAATCCTTGGAGTTAGGCATCCCCATCTGCAACACTAGTAAGATTTCTGGAATATTGTTTGCAATTTGTGACACTTCATTTTCGTTTTTGCTTTCCCTACGTTTTTTATCTATGAAAATTGTTTAATTTATTTTGATGTTTTTTTTAATAACGTTTATAAATTTATGGAAAATAGTTTTATCTTTGTGATGTTTTATTTATGATATATTTTGCTAGATTTCTAATTTATAGAAAATTATTTAGAAGAGACGAAATAGCGAGCTCCAAATTGAAATAATAATCCACCAATATTTTCCTTCTCTTTCATGAAGTGATATCATTTCTCTGGTCAATTACATCCACCTCATTTTTTAGCTTGTCTAATGTTTGACATCTGAGGTCATAAAAGAAAAACTTGATAAAAAATGTAGGGTCCATGCCTTGAACTTATAACTAAAAAAACGAAAAAGGAAAGATCTGGTATGGAGATAAACACCGCACCTTTCCTGCACCAGCGAATTTTCATGTAGGTTAAGCAGCACATGTAGTGCTCGAGCCAAGCAGGAAAAGATATGGTCTTTCATTTCTCTTGTTACCCATTACAACCAAGCAGGGGAAACTATTCACTGTTGCATAGAATTTTATCAATAGTAATTCCTCCCATTAAAGTTGACTCCAATTGCAACTTGGGACCCTTACCCTGCTATGATTAAAAAAAAAAAAAAAAAAAGTTAATAAGCTAAGATTGGAGAAGCTAAACCTCACATCCAATTAAGGACATGTCCACACAACCAAATCATGAAATGGAGTAATTCGAAGACCAAGCTATCTGGAAAGCTTCCTGGATGTGTAGGGAGCGAAACACTCTTGCAGAGGTTGAGGAGCGGCCCAAACCCAGAAAAATTATCATTTTTCTAATTTATAACTAATGTGCAAGTCTTGATATCATAATACTAGCATAAATATTTATTTCATATTGTTTATACGTATAATAATATAGTCTAAATTTATATTTCTTTTTAATAATTTTTTATGCAATCCAAAAGCGAAGAGACAAGCAAAACAGGTGTATGCATAACATCACGCATGTAGGGGATGTATATTTCGAAAAAGATTAGGCACCCAAATATTGAGTTTTGTCACTGTTTTTAGAGCATAAATAAGAAAATAATATTTTATTCAGTTAAAATGAGATATTATTTTCAAACAATTGTTTAACCACTCATCTAGCATAATCACAATTTTCATACTCAAAAAATAAAAAATTGGGGAGACATAATTATAAAATTGAGGATTTATAGTGGACAACCTTTAAAATTTTGCCAAAAACAATAGATACTTGGTTTTAAAAATTTGGGGGCAGTTGCCCTGCCTCCAACTATCTAGCCTTTAATTGTACAACGATCATATAGTGAAAATCCAGTATAAGAACTGGATGCTTCGACTCTTAAAACGACTCCATGATGGAGGAGAGCTATATATAATTTGCATGAAAAGTAAGAAATTCTATCAAAATTTAAAATGTCATCTCTTTCTTTCATTACCAAAGTAACTATTAAAAGTTAAAACAAATCCATATGCTGAAAATCCATGCATCTGACTTATATGCCCGTCTCTTAAAATAACTCCCTAATTGATGAACTATATGTAATGTGCATGGAAGCAAGAATTTCTATTCAAATATAAAATTTCTCTTTTTTAATTACCAAATATAATGTAACGCCCTCATTTTTCAGCTGCTTTCCAAAATAGAGAACGCTACTTAAAACTTATACTAAATAACCCAACAGTCACAGGATCTTGAAATAAGTGTAACTATTCTTACATTTAGATTGATAAGTAACATATATGAAATTGAAAAGATTTCATTTATATAAAGTATTCATTACGTAAGATAATATACTGCTCTAAATATTAATATAAAAGAATCAAAAGTATAAAGGAGTAAAGCAATGTCCAGGAAAAAGCAAATATAAACAAAATATACAAAGATTCTCCAGAAGGTACTGTCACTCGGTTTGTTCAATGAAGTACAGGTTTTCAGTTAGAGCCGATTCTCCTCCTTCACCTTCCCAACCTGGGTTCAGAATTCAGGAAATTAAACCCCACAAGTAACATAAAGAAGAACAGATGTTGTACTATCACAGTACTCAGAATGATCATGAATATGATATGTCAATGTTAATTGTCATAGTGTAAATCAAGAATAATATACATAAATTTGGAATTATAACTAAATCAAATATTCAGGATGTGCAGATAAATGATAGTTAACAAATCTTATTCAGATCTTATGTCATACATTAGAAACTAAACAAATTAATAATTACTAAGATATTTGAAACTTTGATAAGATGCGCACTATTACTCGTATCATATAAGTGCCCAAACATACTTGGGACCCGGTCCAAACCCATGGCGCTGAATAAGGACGCACCGCTAGGTGCTACTAGACAAACCTCTTACTGTAAAACAATAACAAATATCACCCTTGTGGAGACTCATATATCAAATTAAGGCTCAGTACTAGACGGTACTGCTGCAGTATAAGTCCTCAATACCTAACTAAAAATGGCCAATTAGATTATCATACAATATGGTTCTTATCCATCGTTTAGTTTTTCCAATCCCCATATTAATGATACACAATATACATAAGTCCATAGAAATATCATAGTTTGTCAAGTCAAACTGGATATATATCCATTTTTACTAAAAACTTAAATTCAAGAATCAATTTAATTCAGGATCATATACATATGTCTCTCTAAGATACTCTATTTCTATTAATCAAGATATATGAACATTGTCATTATAATCCCATGAATGATCATGCCATCATATATTTTGTATGATAATTCATAAAATACAGCATATGTAGAAATTATATGATAATATTATTTTGGGA
Organism: Dracaena cambodiana; assembly: GCA_036321105.1. Lineage (NCBI taxonomy): Eukaryota > Viridiplantae > Streptophyta > Magnoliopsida > Asparagales > Asparagaceae > Dracaena > Dracaena cambodiana. The sequence continues at coordinate 16,579,405 of JAYEPQ010000013.1, read as the reverse complement.
AATTCCCTCTTCATGAATAAGCTTGGTTCGTGTATATGTAAATAAATAATTAACTTAATTTAAAGTATATTTTAGGCTTATTCTAGGCTACAAGCCCATAATTTCTAACAATAAATTCTGGGCTTGAATTTATAATTAACTCTAAATATTTAGTTCATGACGGCATTCCCTCTGCATGAATAAGCCTGGGTCGTGTATCCTTGAATGCTTCTCTGCATAAGCCTGGGTCGTGTATCCTTGAATGCTTCTCTGCATGATAATATTATTAAACATATGTTGTACATATACACCTGTGTATAAGTGTATATTTAATTATATTAATATGTAGATCAATATATTTAAATTATATTATTTAAATCAATATTTGTATATATCAAATTTCATCCAACAATCCTATTCAATTCTCAATATCAATTAATAGTCCAAAATGTGAGCCAAAAATATTCTCAAAATAAAATAAATTACGTACACAAAATATAAATTAAATAAAATTTTTCAAGAAAAGAACAAAGAGTAGCAATGTTACTTACATCGAATTCCTATTAATTTTTTTTTTCGATTTCTTGAATCTCCTTTTCTTTCCCGTTCTTCTTTTTATTTTTAATAAAATCACATGAGCTTCTTCTTCTTTGTAGCTCTTGTGTGCAAAGAAAATTATGAGGGAGAGATTAGTATGTGTTTTCAAGGAAGTAGATGGGAGGATAAATTAAATAGTGGCAAAATCGTAATTTCATAAATAAACGAAACATTTCTATTTGAGAGTGCACTTGCTTGGGCCACCTGATCTCCCAACTTGCCACTCGAAATTCCCTCTCGATAGCTCAAACCGGCTTAGTTCCTAGGTGTGCCCTTAGAAATCTATTTTTGGGTGAGGTGTGGCAAAATACATGTTCAATTTATTTAATATTTTATTATTTACAGCTCCAGTAAATATTTTCTAAATACTACCAAATTTATATAAGATGTAGTACTCAATGAGAGGATTACTAAGAAATTGTCCGTTTGTCATTTCGATGTCTAGAGTAAAATAAATAAAATTATGAAATAATTAGAAGAATAATTTAAATTTATTAAATTAACAAAATTTGAGAATATTTTAAGGACTTGCAAGGAAAATTTCTAAAAATCATAAATATTAGAAAACTAATAATTGTTAAAGCCAAATATAATTTGAAGTTACAAATTTAAAGTTACATCACCGAAAATTATTTTAGTGCACAAAATTGATTTCGATAGGCTTATTCGGCACGACTGGACTCAAAAGAAAAATATAAGTAGCAAGAATTCTGAAAAATTATATTCTACCCACCTAATAAAAGAATTTCGTTCTCTAAATTCCAAATTAAGGAACATGACAGTATATACCGGTATATTTAAATATAGAAACGAATTAAATTAACATACCTAATCATGAGAAGAGGTATAAATATTTTATCTTGTTGTCTTGCTCAAGCTCCTAAGTAGAATCTCTTGGTGATTGTGTATGAAATAAGGACCAACGGTATCACTTTCTTTTTTAGGACTTTCTCCGTTGGTTGATGATCGAATAAGTTGCTTCTCGTATTTTAGGTCTTATTTCAAAGTCACCTCAGACGGATCTACTATTTTGTGTTATTCACCCAAGTATTTTCTCAACTGTGATACATTGAAACACATTATGAACGGTTTCTATCTCTAGTGGTAACGATAATTTATAAGTAAAATTTCTAATCCTTTTCGTGATCTCAAATAGCCTAATGTATTTTAGACTAAGCTTTCTTTTCTTGTCAAATCTGATCATACTCTTCATCGGGGATAGCTTAATAAATATCTTATCTCCTACTTCAAACTCTAAAGGTTTTCTGCGTTGATCTGCTCATTTCTTTTGTCTGTTTTGTGTTGCCTTCATAAGTCCTCTAATAACCTTTCTATTGCTCGAGTAATTAACTCCAGTTCCAAAATACTTCGTTCTCCAATCTCGTCCCAACACAATGGATATTTGCATTTCTGACCATACAACGCTTTGAATGGTGCTATTTTGATATTTTTCTGATAACTATTATTATAAGAAAATTTTACAATATACAAATGGTCCTCCCAAAATCCACCAAAATCCGACATACATACCCTAAGCATATCTTCAAGTACTATGATAGTCCGTTCTAACTGACCGTCTGTTTATGCATGGTAAGCTAAAGATAGATTCAAATATTTTCACAGACTATCTATCAATCTCTTCTAATAGTTTGATCTGAATCTTATATCTCTATCTGATACAATTTGAATTCGAACTACATGAAATCTCACAACCTCCTGCATGAATCTTTTTGCTAATATTTTTGTTGACTGACCAACTCTGAATGAAATAAAATGAACCGACTTGGTCAGTCGGTCTACAACTATCCAAATTTTATTATTGCCTCTGGTACCCCTAGGTAAGCCTGTAACAAAATCCATTGATATTTGTTTCCACTTTCACTCTGATATTGCTAGTAGTTGGAACAATCTAGCCATTATCTGATATTCAGCCTTCACTTGTTGGCAAGTGAAATATTTGATATATATCTGGCAATCTCTTTTTTTACGCATGACCACCAGAAATACTTTTCATATCCTTGTACATCTTATTCCTTCCAGTATAAATGGAATATATTGATTTATAAACTTCTTCTAAAATCCTTCATCTTACTTCTTCTTTAGCCACCCATAAACTTTCTTGGAATCGAATAATTCCATTTGACTACATCTTCATTTCTGGTCTCTTACCCACTTCTATTTTATTCTTAACTTTTGAAATTTTTCATCTTCAACTTGAGCTTATTTAATTGCTCTATCAATAGTGACTGTAACCATATCTTCATAAATTGTATTGTCCTTTCTGGTAAAATTACTTCCAATTCTATCTGTTGCATCTCGATTAAAAGCTCCTTTTGATGAGTTAATTTCTCCACTGCAGGCTCCTACTCAGTGCATTTGGCACTACATTAATCCTCTCTAGGTGATACTTAATTTTCAAGTCCTAATCTACTATAAACTCCAACTATCATCTCATTTTAGTTCTTTTTTAGTCAAAATATACTTTTATGTTTAGTACATACCTTTACCCTCTGTCCCAGTAAGTAATGTCTCCAAGTCTTCAAAGCATGAATCACTGCTACTAACTCCAACTCATGAGTCAGATAATTTCTCTTGTGAGGACTCAACTGTCTTAATGCAAACTCAATCACTTTTCCATTCTATGTTAATATATATCCCAATCCCTATATTGAAGAATCACTATAAACTTTCATTCCTTCAGAGTTGTTTGCATTGCTAGTACTAGTGTTGTTGTTAGCATTCTTTTAATTCTTCAAATTCCTTATTACATTCCTTTGTCTAGACATATTCCACTCTTTGCCTAGTCAATTTAGTTAGAGAGGATGCAATTTTTTCAAGATCTTGTACAAACTGCCTGTAATACCTAGCCATCCCTAAAAAACTTTGAATTTTCGACACTGATTTTGGTACAAGCCAATCCATTACAACTTATATCTTTTTAGGCTTAGCTGATACACTATCTCCAGAACTATGTGATCCAAGAAAGCAACTTTATCTAACCAAAATTTATATTTACTCTGTTTCTATATAACTTTTGCTCATTCAGAGTCCACAAAACTACCTTCAGATCTCAACATGCTATTCTCTATTTATGAAGTAAATCAATATATCATCAATAAATACCACCATTAATTTTTCAAGATACTAAGCAAAAATATGATTCATGAAATTCATAAATACTGTTAGGGCATTAGTCACTTCAAATGGTATCATCAAATATTCATAATGACCATATCTGGTTCTAAATGCAGTTTTTGAAATATATTCTATTCAGACTTTTACTTGATAAAATCTCGAACAAAAATCTATCTTCGAAAATACCTTTACTCATCTCAATTGTTCAAACAGATTAGTTATCCTCGATAATTGATATTTATTCTTGATTGTTACTGCATTCAAACTGCTATAGTCCACACACAATATTTTACTCCTATCCTTTTTTCTTGTTAATAATACTAGAGTTTTCTAAGATAAAATACAAGTCACACAAAATCCAATTTCAATAGCTCATCTACTTGTCTCTTAACTTTTTCTAATTCTGCAATTCTCATTTGATAAGATGGCTTACAAACTGGTTCAGATTTAGAGATAATATCAATAATATATTCTACTATCCTTACTGGTGGTAGTCCAGGTATCTCTTCAGTAAATGTATTTAAGAATTCTGATACTACCGGAATAATTTGTTCTCCTACTTCCATACTTTTCAAAACTCCTTTTTTTGGGGATATTTTAGATTTACCTAGTTCTAAGGATTAACTTCCACCAATAAATTTAAATTCCGAACAACCGAGAATCTGAAATATTACTTTTCTTTTCCTACAATCTATTACTGAATGGAAGGGACTCAACCAATTCATGCCTAAAATAACATTATATTCTCCTCCTTTGATAACTAGTAAGTTGGTATAAAATTCTCTACCATAAGAGACATACTTTGCACTCCTTATTAGTCTTGATTCTTTCGTTTTCAGTCTTAATGTCTCACCCCGCAGATAAGATTGCAAAATTAATAGAATTGCGGGAAACAAATATGACTGAGATAAAATAGTGTGAAGTTTCAGAATCAAATAAAACAATTACCGGTGCATAGCCAACTAGAATAATACCTGCTATGACTCCTCCAATAGTTTGAACTTCCTCAGTATTTATCAGTCTAACTTGCCCTTGCCTCCGATCTGCTCCTTCTTAGGCTCTGACATAGGTTTGTTGTTGCATCTCTAAAGGTCTTCTCTGGTCTAGTTCTGAAACTCTTTAGGCTAACATTGCCACTAGTCTGACTATTGGCTGGAATGAGACCTTGGGTATTACCGGTTGTTAAACTTTTGGACAATCACTCATTCGATGGCTGGCAGATCCACATGCTAGACACAACCCTTAGGCCCTTCTACACTATTTCTGGATATGTCCCGGTATATAGAAGAATTTATAGATTATTGAAATTTGATTGGGTATTGTTTGTTTCTTTACCAGTGGACCATCAAACCTCCTGCTAATGAGCTAGCATTTTATCCAAACGACCTTTTAAATGTCACTAATCTCCCCTCCTTGAATACTTGCTCCAAGTGACATGTTACTTTGAATACTTCTGAGTAAGTCTTATAATTATGACCTACTAAATGCACCCTTAGGTGACGCCTCAGTTCTTGTTGGAACAAGTGTATTTTCTTCTCCGATCGTCAATTACCAGGGTCAGGGCAAAATGATTAAGTCTCACAAACTCAGCAATATATGCATCCACAATCTGATTTCTTTGTTGTAACTCCAGGAATTTCTTCCTCATTTTTCGTTTTGCCGATGCATGGAAAAACCTGGCAAGAAATACCTTCGCAGACTTTTTCCAATTTAGAGGTTCATGGTGTCTTACCTCTTCAGCAAGGTTGGCCATATCGGTCAATTGAATACACACCACCTCCACCTTATTCTCCTTTGGAATTCTAAATGTCTTCAGAAGATTCTCCATATTTACAATCCATTGTTTAGCTTTTAATGGTCCTTCCATCCCAGAAAATACTGACAGCTGCAGCCTTTGAAAATCCAATACCATTCTGGTCCTTTCCGGCTCCTTGGACTGCAACATTCTCTCTAAGTTATGTTGTGTCTGTGCTACTCTTTGCACTAGATTCCTATTTACCGTAAATTTGATTTTATTGAAAATCTCAATAAAATATTACAATACGAACGATTTTTCATTTATAGAAGATATGGAATATAGCTTCCTCTTTATTTATTGCCGGGTTCTGTTATAGCCGTGGAGGATGATTCTGCTCTCTGTTTACTCTCCAAACATAAGTTCTTTAGTTGGTAGTTTTTGCAAACCTTTTGGATGCAAAGGACTATGAATTCTTAGTACAAGTGCTCAAATGGAGATAATTCAACCCATTTATTAGCCCAGTCTTTGATTATTTATAAAGGTCTAGAGACTTTTAAGTTGGTGTAATTGTCCAACAAATGGCCTCCTTAATTTGAGGAGTAATTCTTTGTTTTTAATCTATTGGATTTGTATTAAATCATTAGGATTTGTAAATGAAACTTTAAATCCTCTGGATTTATAACTGCAGATCTCAGTCTTTAGATATGTGGTTTAACTCTTTAGAGCTTGCATGGCATGCTCAGACCTGCATTTACTTGTTAATAAAGATAATTTTTGTCTCTTAAGGCTTTGGAATTAAAATATGACCTTAGCTCCAAATATTGGCTTAAAATGTGGTTCTCTCTGTAATTAATGATCCGCATTTTAGCTCTCAGCAATATGTCTTTCTTGATTAGACCCACATTTGGATATAAATGAGAATATTTTTTATTCTTTAAGACTTTGGAGTGAAAATGTGACCCTCTAGCGCTCACATTTTAATTATATTTAGCTCTAATCATGAGTTCATAAGATAGTTCAGAACTTGGATCTCTTTCTAATTAATGATCCACATGTTAGCTTTTCAGCTAGATCCGCGTTTGTATTGAAACATGGTTAGTTTTAACCTAACAAGGTTCTGTAATAAAAACATGGTCCTGCGTTTAAAATGCAGGTCTAGCTTCGTGTTTTAAGGTTAAATTAATGCGTGGCCATGTTGAGTCTATATTCAACCTCAGCCTTTGGCAAAAATGGGGGTCTCTCTTAACGATGATCCTAGTTTTCGGTCTCAGTGCTATTCCCAAGCTTCTAAGGGCCGTGTTTCCCTATATTTGGAGAGATCTCATATTTCTTGACATCAAAATGTGACCTTCATAGGTCTGCATTTTCTTATATTTTGAGAGAAATTTTATCTCTCGATATTATTAAGTTTTAACGCGACCATTAGAGGTCCGCGTTTTGATTTTATAAATCCATTTTCTAAAAATTTTGCCTACAAAACTCCCTCCAATATTTTCAAATTTCTATAACTTTGAACGTGTTTTGAAACACTTTAGATACTTGATTTTGGATTTATAATTTTGAGTTAAAATGCAACCCTATGCCAGAAAAATGCGAGTTTGCGTTCAAAAAGGAAAACGTGACCCAACATTAAAAAAAGGTAAGTCTGCATTTTAAGCGGCTTATTTGAAGCATTTTCACTTTTACTGCCTTTCTGGTACAGAGATCGAAGCGCCCTTGTGCTTATAATGATGAAATCTTTTCGAGATTTGGGCTGAAGATCTCGATCGTCAATTCTTTTATATAAGATACCAAGTCTCTTTCAAAAGTCATTCTGACTTAGAGAATTCTTGAGCTCTCAAGCTTTCTTCACCTCCAAACTTCTTCAAGCTCTTCGTTTTCAAGCTTCTCTAGACTCTTTTAGCCTTCGGGCTTTTCTGACTTAAAGTCTTCTAAAACTTTTTCAGAGAAAATGATGAGGAAATCTTCATCCTCTAGCTAAGCTGCTAGCGGCTCTCAAGAACCTCAAGCCACCTTTGGCTCTTCTCCAGCCATAATTCGGGAAGAACTAAAAGAAAACTATAAGAACCTCAACCTCGTTTAATTTTGGCGATTCGTAGCCATGGACTATTATTGAACTAAAAGAAAACTTTTGAAAATGTGGGTCTATGATCCACGCTCTGAATAAACATTCAAAAATTTTATCTTTAAATTTGAAACGCGGGTATTCAAATATCTGATCCGTATTTTGGACTTTTAAGATTAAACTTGAAAAGTTTATCTTTAATTTGAAATATGGATCTCCAATGACTTGTGATCCGCATTTTGAATTTTTAAGATTAAACTTGAAAAAGTTTATTTTTTTAATTTGAAACACGGGTCTCCAAGATTGTGATCCGTATTTTGTGTTTCTAAGATAGAACTTGAAAAGTTTATCTTTTTAATTTGAAACACGGGTCTCCAAGGTTTTGATCTGCGTTTTGGGTTTTTAAGATTGAACTTGAAAAAGTATATCTTTTTAATTTGAAATGCAGGTCTCCAAGGTTGTGATCCACGTTTTTGGTTTTTAAGATAGAACTTGAAAAAGTTTATCTTTTTAATTTGAAATGTGGGTCTCTAAGGCTATGATCCGCATTTTGAGTTTTTAAGATAAAACATGAAAAAGTTTTTTTTTTTAATTTGAAACGCCGATCTCCAAAATTGTGATATGCGTTTTGGATTTGAACAGAACTCATTCTGTCATAGATTTGTCTAACTTCTTTTTTTAATTGGTGCAATGAACTACGCTATAAATCCACCCTCCAAGAAGCACTATTTTGGCCATGCTGGTGCATATGATGGTGAAGTTCAATTCAGACTTCGTAGAGAGTTTTCAGTTTGCATTGCATCCAGCAGCCAGGGTAGGAAAGACAGAATCTCAGCACCAATTCTGCCACTTTAAGAGAGATGATGATTGATGCACATCTTGAAGGGAAGAATATGAAACTAATGGATAAATCACAATTTTTGTTCGGAAATTCAATCCAAACTCCTGATGATTGTTTGAATTATAGAGAGTACAAATGGCTTTGCCAGATCAGAAGTCATTATATATTTCTCCCAAATATGGAAAGATCTTACCCCTTCATTTACCTCCAGTCAGTTTCTGTTCAAAGACCCATGAGCTGGCATGTGACTAAGGCACATTACAAAGTGTTGCTGGGTGGGTTCAGTTCCCACAGTGCATATCTACTTGCTACTAGAAGACATGTATTAGGATTACTTCCTGGATTGTGGAAGAAGGAGTTTCTTTTGGGCGAGACTCCACTTATTGCTAATACCTTTCTACATCAGTTTGTAGATGTCAAGAGAGAATTCTAATGTCAAGACTTTTGTTCGCTAGGATGGGTTAACTCTTCTCCAAAGGGGTGTTGGGCACTGATAACTGATTTCTTCTTAACCACTTTCGAAGAGTATCTGAAAGAAATAGGACTCTATCATGCTATTAGAGAAGTCCAATACGAGATCTCCACCAGTTATTTTTATTTCTTTTGTTTGCTTGAGTTGTACAATCCTGACACCAGTACATTTTTTATGCCTTGTGGTGAATTGGGGTTTGCACTCCACGAAATATATAAAGTTTGAGGATTGCCTATAGGAGAAATCCCCTATGAAGAATACGTCTCTATCAGAGAAAAACTTCATCTGTTGAAAACTCGACACTCTTTAATTTATGATACTTATTGGAAACTGCTCTGCCACTATCACATCTGCGCCCAAATAACTGATCCATGAATTAATGGTGTAAAGCAAAATGTATGGGTAGACTATCTTTTACCAAATTTTAATGAAAATAATTCGGATTTCACTAATCTGTCTACTGTTTCTGATCAAGAAATTGAAGATAGGATTGCTCATTTTGGGACGAATGCCTATATCATCGAATCAAATGAGGATATCTTTAAAGCTAGCACTTCTTTTGATAGTTTTCACTATCAAGTCAAATATCAGCTGTCAGATTCAGATCTTATGGCTTAGTTCATCCTACACTGTTCGACATTGATGAGTCCAATCCATCCTCAAATGGACCATAGCTCGCCAATAGTTCAACATTACGAGAGGTCCCAATGGAAATGTCATCATATGGACATGATTTGCTAGCACCTTCAGCATCATAGCAAATACTATTTATATAAGTATTCTCCTTACTTCTCGAATGCGGATTACGGAAAAGAGTTTGTAAATTCTCTTGGTTCAGATAATTTTACAAGTCTCTCTCCTGGATGCTTCTGGTGGTTGTAAAGTATCAAACTATAACACCCCAAATTTTCATGATACTCAAAATAATATTCTCAAGTTTATTAACTAATAAATTATTGGAAATAAAGATTTCTTTATATACACTTCCAAACTTAACTAAGTTTCTACAGGCACACCTTTAGAAGGGTTATCAAAATGAGAGTGAGAGGTAGCACTTTAATTGGACACTTATCATACATGCAAGAAGCCTTGAGACTAGGCTAGAGGATAAGGTTACAAAATTGCCCTTAGACCTATATGACCTCATTCTCTCAAAAGAGAATTCTTGTTAAAGAACAAAACAAAAACCATCTTTTAATCTTGGTTTTTCTAGTTCGTTGAGAAAAGAAAGGAGAAGGGAGGTTTTGCTAAACCACAGGAGATCAAAGGAAATTTGAGGCAAGTAACACCTTATTCTTGTTCTCTTTTTGAATTATATTTTAGTGCAAATAACATGCATATTCTTCTTAGGCTTTATTTGATTTATATTATGGGAATATAATTCTTTTTATGGATTTTGTGCAAGTAACACTTTATTCTTATTATTTCTTTGAACCGTATTTGAGTACAAGTAACATGCATGTTTTTTCTTGGGATTTATTCGATTTGTATTGTGAAAATATAATTCCTTTATGAATTTAGTACAAGTAATATCATATTCTTGTTCTCTCTTTAAACTGTATTTGAGTACAAGTAACATGCATGTTCCTTCTTAGGATTTACTTGATTTGTATTGTGAAAATATAATTCTTTTATGAATTCTATACAAGTAGTACCTTATTCTTGTTCTCTCTTTAAACTGTATTTGAGTTCAAATAACATGTATATTTTTTCTTGGGATTTATTCAATTTGTATTTTGAGAATATGATTCTTTTGAGGACTTTGTGCAAATAGCACTTTATTTCTTTGATTCTTTCTTGATATTCTTATTTGATTTGTATTTGTGTACATGATTCCTTTTTATGGATAATTTTAGATCATTTTGGATATGCATACTTAGCAATTTTGTGGATCTGCATACTTAGAAAAATGCTGGATCTGCATACTTAGAAAATTCCTGGATCTGCATACTTAGCAAATTTGTAGATTTGCATACTTAAAAAAATCCTGAATCTGCATACTTAGCATTTGCGAATCTACATACTCAGTCAAATTCGCAGATCTACATACTTAGTCAAATTTACGGATCTATAGACTTAGCCAAATTTGCGGATTTACATACTTAGTCAAATTCGCGGATCTACATACTTAGTCAAATTTGCGGATCTACATATTAAGTCAAATTCACGAATCTACAGACTTAGCCAAATTAATAATCTATAGACTTAGTCAAATTCGCGGATCTGCACACTTAGAAAATTCGTGAGTGTGTAGACTTGGAAAATTTGTGAATCTGGAGAGTAGATTTGGAAAATTCGTGGATCTGTAGATTTAGAATTTTCAAAATACTATTTATTCCATGATAATATAATGATAAGTTTAATAATACTTATTCATTTTATGATAACATGGCAAGTGAATATCAACATGATGCATGAAGGGAGGATTATTCATGAGAACAAATTCTTATATATTCATTATATGACATTAAGTATTCTTGTGATACGTAAGTATGATGTGATATTTCTACTGCAAGCGTACAGTATCGGTGTAGCACTGTATAGGTCATCCCACAAGAATCTAAGGTATTTTATTATTCCTTCTAATTCTACTATTCTAGCGGGTTAACTACGAGTTCTAAGTTGGATTTTGGTTGTTCTAATTAGTCTAGGATATAAAATCCACCAGTTTTCAACCATAAATTACTTCTATTATCTTTTTCCTATTATAAAATTTTGATCTTTTAGTTTAGTTTCTACTTAAAATATCCTAAGTATGGACTACCCTAAGTATGGACTATCAAATAGTGTGCAAGTATAATCCATCAAAAAAACTACTTCTCATAAAAATAAACTAAATTATTAGATAAATTTATAATAAAGATGAAAACCAACAACTCTAAACCCTAATTAAGTATAAACTATCAAGAAATCTAATTCAAGTATAACCTATCAAAGTATTAATGCACGAGTTGTTATCTTTTAATCTTTAATTGCAAAATCATATCTTTATTAATTTATTTTAGGAAGAAAATACTAGAGAGCAACTGTATGGTGGATCCTAGCTTCATCTACATCCTAGGACTAAATTAAATTAGATACTCATAATTTTAGTTAGCAAAATCATATATTTTTCTAAAAAGCAATTAAAAAATACACTAGAAAGTAAGATAAATCTATTTAGAAAGTAATTGAGAAGAAAATTACCTAAGAACAATTAAGAACAGTAAGAAATACCTGTGGAGCTTGGTATTATGCCGTCACCCCTTCAGCAAACCCTAATTTTTATTTATTAAATCCGAATACAAAATTTTGGCATAAAAAACCCTAAATTATAAGGATATGGCCCATATATAAGCTTTAGAAATCAAACCCTAATTCTAATACAACTGAAAGACTATAAAATTTTATCGAAGTCCTGGAAGAAAACTCACCATATGAAGCCCGATTTGTGCCACCAATTGGCGGCAAAATGCCTCTATTTAGCGGTAATAATATGGAGGAAAATTCTGGTTTTTCTTCTGCACGAGTATCTTATCTTTTAATCTTGTTTCTTCTAACTGTATTATACTCTGACTCTCTGAAGTATTTTAATCTTGTAGTTTTGTCTCTTTGAACTCTTTTCCGGGCTTTATTTCCTAATCCGGCTTTGATTTTATATCATCTCCTTATATGAATCGGATTATCTGAAAAAGACACTAAAAATACCCGAATAGTATTTATTTATATATAAAAATAGATAAAATATGGGAGGAAAAATATAATATATGATACTAATCACACCCCCACACCTATCTTTTGTTAGTTTTCGAGTAAAACCTAAACCTAAAAAGAAAAAGAAAAATCCTGACTTGCACAGGAATTGCGATTACACTTAGTATGTGCAATAAGTTTTTAAACCCCTAGGTTATTCTAGTGAACGAATATTGTCTTGTGAGGGTTTGTAGTGAATATACCCACAAAATTCAAGAAGAAAATCAATTAAGGAATAAAAAAAGAAAAATAAGGATAACCTAAAATTAAGAAAAATAAAAAATTTTATACAAAAGAAAGAAAAATCTTTTTTTAATAATATTTTCAACAATTAATCTCACTAATATACAAATTTAAGAATGTATTTAGATTATCAATTTTTAAATCAAGTGTCATATCAGATACATTTATCATTTAGTTAAAAATATAAATCCTATTTTTTCATACCTACTAACAGATAATCCATTGGCTCCTATATATTTACGTGTACGTATGATAGTTTACTTCGACTTTAGACTCCAACTCTAACTCATGATTCATCTCCTCATGTACGTGTGATAGTTTTCTCTTTTTTTCTTTTTTTTCTTTTTTTATAATATTTTGCCTTTCATGTGAATATTCACGCTTGATTAGGCATAAAGTACCCTATTACTTGGATCATACTCTTTTTTCACTCCCGAAACTATTGCCTAATACAAGGCGCACCCTATTATTTTATCACTCTCGAGGCTATTGCCTTAATACCAGGCGCACCCCATTTTTTTATTCTCACTTTTTTCTTTTTTTCTATTTTTATTTAGAGAGAGAAGACTTACTCAATCGTTATCATGTTTATCCTTAACCTAATAAACAATTGTGAAGTAAAAAATAGATGTATACTTGCCTCAAAACTACTGTTAGTGGTATTTATTTTTCAGATTTTAATCTTTTTTTCATAAAATTCAAAGTGTACCGTCCAATCTACTCTCATATCCAATTTCAAATCAAAATTTATCCCTTTATCTGTAATTAGATTGATCTACTAATAAAAATATATAAAATCAAAGGTTTTTATTTCAGATTTTTTTAGTTGGTTACCCTAAAAACTACCCAAAGTGCAAAATAAAGAAACCCAAAAATCTAAAAATAAAATAAAAATTCTAAAAAAAACCAAAAATCTTAGAAAAACACGAAGAAAATATCCTATTTAACCCACTCCCCCACACCTAAACTTGTATATGCCCTCATACACAAAAAAATGGTTGTAAAGTAAATGTGAAAACTATTTTACTAATACTATGCAAAATAATGAGAGTCGGAAAGAGTTACGATCTCAATATCGTTACCCTACATGAAAAGCGGTTATGATCTTTCGATCACTTCCTACTTTCATAGTGTGTGCATTTTAAATGCGAAGTGGGTACATTATTATATCTCATCAATCTCGTATAAGTCACAAAATTACATGTCTGCTTCTTATGCCATCCTCGATTTTTCTTTATCCACATGTAAGTATTAATAATTGGGTTAAAAAATTCTACATTATAAACCTGCCAATTATAGTTAGTAACAAGCATATATGTAGAAATATCATGAGGTGAGAAGAGTGATATAGGATCAAGTGAATGTGGTGGTGGCCCTTCTAAGTCACGAAGTAATTCGAGCTCCTATGCAAATAAATCCTCAAAAGTTTGCTCATAAATAAATGGCACACTTGTACAAGTATCATCATACATCGAATCAGTATGTGCCAATTTATCTAATAATATGAGCTCATCTTTGAACAATTGCTCAAATGAGGGTTCATCATCAATGCACGAGGTAGAATGAGAGTGTAAACTGTGAATCATATTTACCTCAATGAGGAAGCTCATTGTGTGCTTATCCATATTGAATATGTTCAATACCACAGTCATATTCCCAAACGATAACTTCATGAGGCGACTCCTACAATCAATTAATGCATTTGATATTGTAAGGAATGGTCCACCCAAGATAACGAAAATTTGATTATGTAGATTGAAAATCGGCTCAGTTTCTAAGACAATGAAGTCTATAGGAAAGATAATTCACCGATATTAATGAGCACATTTTCAACCATACCAAATGGTCTCTTGATCGAAATATCAGTTAACTATAATGTGACCTTAGTAGGTTGAAGTTTTTCTAACTGCAGTTGCTGATAAACAGTGTAAAGAAGCAAGTTGATACTTACCCCTAGATCAAACAACGCCCCTATCAAATGTAATATTCCCAATGGTGCATGAGATTGTAGGGGAATCTGGATCTTTGTGAAAAAAATGGATCGAGCCAGTTTTGTACCTTATCGTATTCTAGCTTATAAAAGTATTTTGAAAATATTTTACAGTATTCTTCAAATTCACATATTTCGCATAACTAAATTTTGGACAAAATGTGAAGGATTCTTCCTCTTGGGTTTTGCCGTATGTGAACCCACATAAGTTTTCTTTATAATCTTAATGAAATAGGTAAGTATATCGTCAAATCCTGTGAATTTGTCATGCTCAAGCCACTATCTCTACTTATTTTTTTCTTCCTTCGAATTTACCTATTGTTTTATCCATTGTAGTATGTTTCCTTGCAAAGTGCTAGTAATGTAGTTAATACTTTTCTCTTTATCCCATTTTCTTTCATGATTTATAATTACAATTACTAAGGATTGTGCCCAGTCATCTATAGTTTTTAGCTTATTTTAAAGTGTAGATTAGATAAATCGAGATAAGTTCCTTCTGAGATACACTACTTTTTATTAAATCATCAATCTTTAGATTCTTCTCTATTTGTAAGTTATTTAAATCTAATGAAAATTTGCTATTTTTACCAATCTGTATCAATTCATTATCGGATTCTAACACTCTTTTCAGCTTCAATCTTGCATTCATCATATATAGTTATCCCACAGTCCTTACTGTTCGAATTCATGTCACTTAATTTCAAAATAGTCATTTTCGTTTTCTCGTTCTTAAATTGTATATTTCAAAAACAAATTTAAAACGTTGTAACAAACCTTCATTCTAAATATATGTTTCATGAGTTTGTTTTTTTATTAAATGTCTCTTTCTTGTATAGAACTCTTTAGATCCTTATATAACTCTTTCTAGCAGTTGAATAATTCGATAATCGAATCATACTATTGTTTAGAGTAGGTTTTTTAGCTAGCTTTGTGTCTTACATCATATTAATTTGATGACTCAGTTTCTTTAATTTTGAGCTAGTCTCTAATCTGTCAATGCAGTCTAGCATCTCGATTACCTCTATTATTAGTTTTTATTTATTTACTTTTCCATCGTCTCGTTTGAGATCTACATGTCTTTTTTTAGTTTTAGAAAGCAATTTAAATATCTCTTTATTTAGTTCCATAAGATATTTTACGTGATTTTCTATTTGTCAAACCGATAGACTATAATATCAATAAGAGTACTAAGGAAACTTGCGATATTCGTTATTCTTTTACGCCACACATAAAAATGCTTCAAATGACTATAGTCTCTCCTTAAGCTCTCAAATATGTAGGGTATATCCTTAGTCATCTAAAATGTTATAGACCAGCTAGTTTTGAATAGTCTACGATGCCTAAAACTATCGCCTGTTAATGCCAACAAACGCCAATAAACTACAACAAAAGGCACACACATTAATCTCAGCTTAAAGCCTACTCAAATCTAGCATGAGACAATTAGAATAAAACAAAGATACTACCCTTTGTCAATTACAAGCAAGAAGAAATTGAGTTTATAATTAATTTGACACCAAATATGAACTAAAATGAGCAAAAAAGAGCCTTTCCAAATTATTTTTAATTTTTTCCAATTTTTTCAGATTTGTTTCAATTTTTTCCTGAATTTTTTAGTGATTTTTTTCTAATTTTCCTTAACTTTTTGGTAATTTTTCAAATTTGCTGCAGAAATAAATAGTGACTTTCGTAATTTTTTTGAATTTTTTTGCAAATTTTTAAATTCTTTGGTGATTTTTTATGAATTTTTCAGAATTAAAAACACAAAAAAAAAAAATATAGAACTACTTATCTAGCACACAAAATCAAATACAAACAATTTCATACTAATTCAAACTATGCAGTATGTACCGAAATAGTAGATACAAAACTGAAGACGTACAGATGGTAAAATGCTCGGGCAATAAGGAATCCTTGGCTCAAATACCAGAGGGAGAACTATAAACACAATCGTTACAAATGCGAAAAGCAAGTATAGTAATTATATAAATAAGTGGAGGGTGATTTTTTTACAGGTAGAGTTGGTTGATTGGTTAGGCTAGGTTGGAAAAAAATTATGGAGAAGATTAGAAGGAATGTGAAGAAAATGAAAAGGATGGTGGGTAGTATGTGGAGTATGAGGAGGAGAGTATGGGTCGCCCTCAGTTCTGACATTAGGGCTCTTATTTATAAGTGGATTCTTTCCAGCTGAAACATCATACGTTCTTCCAGATAAAGTCTCATTAGAGTCTTGTTGATGCTAACTGTAAAGATTTCTGGGAATCTTATTATTGATGAACTTTTAATTATACTGTTGGGAGTCTTATTGTTTTTGATGTGATTAAAATTAATGATGTTAATAAATCTCAAGAGAATTTTGTTGGTGGAATTTCGCTGTAGATCTATAGTAGAGAGCGACAATACTCATTAAGCTAATGACTTCAATGAGTAGACTCTATAGGAAGTTTATTAGTCTGTAAAAGTCAATATAGTATATTTAGAGATGCAGAATCATCTCACCCTGGACTCTTCTTCAAGTATGCCGACTGCTAGATTACCTTCTTTATATAATTGTTTTACTAGTTTTTGTACAGAGATACCTCTACTATTGGCCTCCTTGGTGATATCAACTTCGACCTCTACTTCAATCTCAACGTCCATTTCTACCTCGGTCGACTATTTAGCTTCTTTTGGTGTAGAAATATGAACGCCAAAATTTTCTTTACCAATGCTACGTGCTTGCAAGATTTCGGGTATTATGGTCCAAAACTGTAATTCGTGACTCTGGTCATTCTCCTTCGCGTTGCTTGTAGCACGCTCTTGAATGTTTTTTTTATGAATTGTTCTGAGACACTTGGCAAAACCACCCTCCACTTACATGTCAAGTTCTAATTCCAGAGGGGTACTACAAGTATGCTCTGATACAGAAGAAGTACTACAAGAACCCTCTAATACCAGAGGGAGTACACATTATTTATACATATAAGCATAATTATATGTGTTTGTATAATTGCTTTTTCATATACTCATACTTATACATGTAAGCCGATGATAAGGGAGTTAATAACATTCAATTAGGCTAATCTGGATATCCAAACAGAATTCATATAGCTAGTAGAGTATTTAAATGCTGACAACAAAAATACATCAATAGGAGTCCATACAAGAAGAAAATAAAAAAGAACATTCAAGCTTTTTCATAAAAAAACAATAGGATTCCTTAATGCTACAAACATTACATACTCTGATATCAGAGCATGATTAATAAAATTCAACACACTAATGATTAAAACAAAATCGTTAAAAAAAATAAAAGTCTGGAGATGAGAAGATACACATAGAGCATGCTACGAGTGTCCTACTCATTGTCGATGCCAAGGAAGTTGAAAAAAATCTAACTGTATGTTCATAAGCTCTGATACTAGTTGGGGTACTACAAGCACGCTTTGATACCAGAGGGGGTACTATAACCATGCTCGTTACAGGTACATAAAGCAAGCACAATAATTATACATATATGTGGAAGGTGATTTTTACAGATGGAGTGGGTTGATTGGCTAGGCTATGTTGGAAGAAGATTATGGAGAATATGACAAGGAAGAAGAAGAAGATGAGAAGGATAGTGGGGAATATATAGATTATGAGGAGGAGAATGTGGAATTGCCAATGCCCCTGGTTCTGGCGTTGGGGCTCTTCTTTATAGGTGGGTTTCATCTATCTGAAGTATTGTAGGTTCCTTCTAGATGAAACATCATTGGTTCCAACCAAGTGAAAGCAAATCATAGTCGTGCTGAAACTAGTAATAAAAGATTATGAGAATCTTATTGTTGATCATGCTGGGAATCCTACTACTGATGAGATTTAATCATGTTGTCAGGACTTGAGCTTCAATCATGCTGCCAAGGATTCCTATTGTTTTTTATGAAAAAGCTTGAATGTTTTTTTTTATTTCCTTCTTATATGGACTCCTGTTGATGCATTTCTGTTACTAGTCTTCAAATATTCTATTGGCCATCTGAATTCTGTTGTGATATCCAGATTAATTGAAGGCCATATCCTTCAATATTCTCATTGCTAGAGCTGCCTATCGGGCCGGGCGGCCCGTTAGGCACGCCCGGCCCGACACGTGCCGGGCACGGCACGGCACGGCACCTCGGCTCGGCCCGACCATGCCAGACCGTGCCTAGCCCAGCACGGCCGATATTTTTTTTTAAAAGTTAGCCGTTGGGGGTGTTTTGGGGGGTTTTTGCAATTTTTTTTGTAAATAGCCCCCCAACGGCTATTTTTATAGCTGTTGGGGGGTTTCTTGCAAACAAAATTGCAGGTTTTCCCCCAATGATCAAAATAGCCATTGGGGGTTTTGTAATTTTTTTTTGCAAATTAAAACCTTTCTTTCTCTATAAATACCTCATTATCTCCTCTCTTCTATTACCATTCTTATACACCAAATTCATTCTAAAAAATCTTCTAAAATATTTAATTCTCAAGAAGTCTCAAGCAAAGCTAGTAGCAAGTTTCAATAAAGTGATCAAGAAGTCTCAAGCAAGCAAGTCTCACAATCAAGAGATTTAGAGAGCAATTATATGAATGTAATGAGATTAAATATAAAATAATATTTGTTTTTATTGTTATTACTTCTTGTTAAATCTAGTTAAACGAAGCAACATAGCTCCTCTCTTTTTTTTATTTTTTTTCTTTTTAAAAACCCGAGCCGGCCCAGACATGGCACGGGCCCGCCGTGCCGTGCCGGCGGGCCAAGCCCGGTCTTAGGCCCGGGCAACCGTGCCGTGCCCGGGCCGGGCCGGGCACGGCCCGATAGGCGGGTCTACTCATTGCACTACTGTCTTGATACTTTGAGATACTAAACTTTGCATGATAATTTTTTGTGGCAAATATCCTTCTTCTATCTAATGGGATGGAGCACTTATCAATGTCTTCTAGGAGGTTTCGAGTTTTGTCGACAATTCAATAAGACTATAGCAGCAACAACAATTATATTAATTTTTTCAACCTCTACTTGGCATCAAATATTTACCATTACTCTGGATATCTGAATATCCAAATTTTATATGGCTGAAATTTTTTTGGTTCTTCTCTTCATCCAAGGATGCTAAATATTTGGAAAATGCAACAAAAATTATAGTTCAGATTTGTCACTAGTTTGTGTTTTAGGAACTTTATCATTGCTAAAATTTATGCCATTCTTGGATTTCTTGCAGTCTAAACCACAGTTGTCTTATAAGCCTCATTCACCTCTTGAATATCCTAAAATCTGGTTTCATAATTCTGAAACTTTTGATAGCTATTGCAAGTTACGATGACATCTCCTTTGTTTTCTGAGAGGATCTTACTCATTTTCTTAGTATGGTTGAGTATCATAGTCATAATACTATGAAAAATCTTTTTGGGAAGCAAGCATTCTCCATTATTTCCTCTCTTTTTTTGTCTTTTCTAACTGTGCAAAACTGTTGGAATTATAAGCTCTATCCTTTTCTTTCTCCATAAGGTCCTATAAAAATTATCATTAAATTCCTTAGCTGGCAATTTAATAGGATATGTCATTAAATTATTTAGATAGAAATTTAATAGAATATGTCATTAAATTACTTAGATAGCAATTTAATAGAATATGTCATTAAATTACTTGGTTAGCTATTTAATAGAGTACTTTATTCTAACTACTCTTTTCGTTGTCTAGGAATACACAATCATTATAATTATTTTATATATAATTTTTATTTTTTATTTGGTAGGTCGGATTAAGTAATCAACAATAAAGTTATCCATCTCTTCTACATACTCTATTTCAAAGAAATATTGAGTAATTTCTTTATACCATTGCATCCATTTACTGGAGGCTTTCTTTGTCTTTATAAGAAAATCTCTCATGACTTCATTGTCTATTCTGATAATAAAAACTCAGGTGTAAGATATATTTGAAATTTTGTAAGGCTAATCTTATGGTATACAGCTCTTTTTCAAATATAATCCATTTCAATTCGTCTGGTTTAAATTTCCTGAAATTATACCATAAAGTTTCTTGTGTTTAATATTTTTTTTGTGGGATATTCCTTTTTCTGAGCCTAATCTCGTTTTGAGATAAGGGTGGATTTTTTTTGTTCCAAATTTCTTTTGGAATTACATTTAATGCCCATCCCTAGCATTCATCAGATGCATTATTGTCTCGAATCATTTGTTTCCTTATTTACTTAGATATACTTCTAGTGCATTTTCTGCAAGTTGTTTTATTTGGTTTAGTATTTTTCTATCTTCATCCTTCCAAATGAATTCATGGTTTTTATTAAATTTTTACAATAGAGACATTTCTTACTTGGTAAATTCTCATAGAAAATTTATTCAACAATTTAACAATCCTAACAGACTCTACAGTTGCCACTTCTTCTTTATATTTTTGGAAAAATATTTAATTTTGAAAAGGATGTGTTTTTGTAATTAGATACCATGCTCATCTAGGATGATTCCAAGAAATTCTATGGATTCCTTTTCAATTTTGATATTTTTCAGGGAGAGTATTATGCTGTGTTATTTGAAAACATTATTCATAATTCTTAGATGTCTGTTATGGTCTTCTCTTGTTTTAGATAAAAACCAAAATATCATCAATATATACAACATAGAAATCCTTCAGATCGTTAAAAATTGATTACATTCATCTTTGAAATATTTTTGGTACTGTGTTTACTTTGAATGGCATAACATTCTAATGGTAATGCCCACATAGTGTATTAAAGGCGGTTAGTGGTTTTGACTCTTTCGTCATTTTAAGTTGCCAAAATACTGACTTGTAGTCAAACTTACTATAAATTCCTTAGTTAAATTTATTTGTACTTCTTTCCTTGGAATAAAGTATCACTCAAACTTTAAATTATGATTTAATCTCTTATAATTAATTACCAACTGGGGTTTTATCCTCTTATTTCATTAAAGTTTCTAACCATAAACGTTGGGCTAGAATGCGCACTAGTAGTTTTCTCTATTAGGTCTATACTTAAGAGTTCATTTATTTGATTGTAGAATTCGTCTATATCCTGTCTGATATAGAGCACGAGTTTTACTCTAATGATGATTATGTTGTCATCTCGTAACTGAATCTTACAGAATCTTGGACTTTGATTCTATAATTTTAATGAATTTTTTGCTACGACCAAAATCATACACTCCAGAGTGCAAGAGATCGGCAAGTAGTACAAGGGTAATAACCCAAAATCGTTCTCTCGAGGATGTTTGCATAATTTACAATGTCAAATTTGAAATTTTCCATTGCGAACCGAAAGCACAACAAAATTTGGGATTTTCGAATTGCAGTACTCGAGATTTACTTTCTTTACAATCAAAACAAGGTAGCAATTTTTGGTTTCTTTGATTCTGGGGAGTGTGACGATGAAAGTATGATTGGAGCAACCCTTCTTCACTTCCGTTGATGATCTAACAACAAACTTGAAGTGCTCGAATTCTCCTTACTTTTCTCTATGAGTTTTTTTTTATGTCTTTCTTTGGATGCTTGGTGTCATTTTTATAGTTGGAGGGTGCCATAATCATTCTCCCAATTTGTGGAGATCGTGGTAGTTACTTACCCACAATTGGATGTGCTCGAGTCCCCTTTGGCGAGGTGAATTGATAAGATTGGTTGGTTGCTTTTGATGAGGTTAACTTTTCTTTTCGGCAGAGCTAACCTAGCTAGATGAATTGAATTTACTTTTAGCTTCTAGTGAAGCTAACTTACTTGGTTTAGCGGAGTTAATTCAGTTTTAGTTTTCGGCAAAGCTAGTTAACTTGGCCAGGTAGATTTGGTCCTTTTTTAGCTTCCGGTGAGGCTAATCCTATTTTGGTGGGGCTGACCTACTACTGGCGAGACTAATTTGTTGGTGAGGCTAATTGTGTTTTGGTGGGGCTGACTTGCTTCTGGCGGGTCCTTTTGGTGGGGCTAATCAGCTATTTGTTAGCTCTTGGCTTGTGGATTTTAACCAAGTATAATTTTGATAACCTACAAGGCCCCTTCAAAGTTTTCGAGATAAAATCTACTTAAATCTTGAAATACTTTGAATTTCCTTTTCTTTGATTGTGAGCATTAGATATTCTACATGTCATATTTGTTTTAACTGAATGCTTCAAGCAGAATCGGTCATGGCCTTGCCTTAGCCTGGCTATTTGCTATGCTTCCGTGAGGCTAACAGGCGGAATTGTCTGGCGGAACTAAGTGTCTCATCGCATTGCTTCGATCATTATGCGGCCTTTTTAAATGCTTTGGATAAGGATGAAAATTGTTTCAAGTAAAGGAGAAAAACCACTTCACCTATCTTTTCTTCCCATCTTTGTTTTAAATACTGTGTCTTTTGTTCTCTCTAGAAATTTTCTACTTTTAGAAATTTTCTTTCTCTTTTTCCTAGCAATTTTTAGATCTATGGCACCCAAATGGATAACGCAATTGTCGAATGCACAGATGGCGGGGGCGAGTGGCTCTTCTTCAGTGATGGCTTGTCTGCCTATGACTGGAAAGTTTTCTTCTTGCCGGCATCAATGAGTATTTCAATGCAACTCATTATCAAAGGGGCTGAACCATCATATTCGTTCCTCTTTTGTGTTTCTTAAAGGTAAAGAATAATCAGGTCTTTGCACCTGGTCTTCTTATGAGTTTATTTTAAAATTGCCTCTTTAATATCTCTTGATGATGATGAGTTTTCTAACCATCTGATATTTGTAATCATGGGGTTACCTTGTGACAGGAAACCCTTGAACCCTTGATCGAGCGATAGTGTCGAGATTCTCTCTGCTAGGGAATAAAATCATTTTGTACTCTATATGGTGGGGCTAACTTGAGTTCTTGTTCAACAGAGTTAATTTCTCACTCTTTGCGGCAATGTATTTTCTTTCTTTGTTCAGTAGTGATGGAAATTTTCTTTGTAATGACCCACCTCTTTTACTATTTCTTTACAGTCTTTTACATTAGCTATCCCATTGCCGGTCACCACTTGGCTGGCTCTAAGGTTATACAAACTTTCATTGTCTACATCCTGCTTCTTTGTACTATTATAATGATGAAGAAAGGTCCAATTTAATTTGCAATGGCAGTGCCCAAACTGTCAGGGGGTTAGTCACTAGTGCCTCATTCTTGGATAGAGATAGAAATGGACTCCGAAAACCACATTTCATATTTGGAGACACTGTAAACTCTAAGAATTCTTTACTTCTTCCTCCCTTCCCTTGGATCAATTGATTGGAAGGGACTTACTTCACGTTTCCACACATAGAAAGACACTATCCTTTGAATTAACTTCGGCCAAGTACTAAGCAGCGACAAATGGAATGGCATCTCACTCCCACCCAAGTTTCCCTCACAGCGGCAAAGTTTGTTAAATCTTGATTTATCCAAGATGGTCCTCCCACTCATGTGACTGGTCTTCTTATGGGCATAATGCTTCGAAACATTTTGGTAGGTGAAAGCTTCAGCATGGCTAAGATGTTTCAGAATGAATTTGTGAGAAACAACAGTGAGTACCAGGCTGAAAACTTTAGGGCTCTACATTGGATTCACGCAAAAGTCAAAGATTGATGGGCTTTATTAATAGGGTTTATACTAACCAAATTCGAGAAGGAACTATCAGACATTGGGTTGTTAAGGCGGTAAAGGCCACTCAATATGGTATTGATACCAATCTAGCACAGCTGTTTGCAATCATAAAATTATACAATTCTGCAATCGACACTTTCTTTACTCCTGACGGAGAAATGGGGTTTGCTCTCCATGTGATGTGGTAGATTCAGGGCTTCCCATCAGACATGTTCCATATGGGGAGTATTTTCCTGGAACTGAAGAACTTGAGGTCTTAGCCTCCTGGGATAGTGCTGTGTACCATAATTTAGGGGATTTGACTTGCCATTTCCGCATTTGTTTAGACTTGATTGAAATGAAGGGGAGTGCAATATAGCACAAGAAGTGGGCTAATTATTTCTTCACCAACTTTGATGGGAATGGAGCTATTAGTTTTTAATAACCTATTAGTATAAATGATATCATCTCAAGAATATCTAACTTGCCCTTGCCTCCATCCTATTCTTTCTTGGGCTCTGGCATAGATTTTTTGTTTGGTCTCCAAAGGTTTTCTCTGGTCCAACCCTGAAATTCTCTGGGTTGATGTTGCTGTTGGCTTGGATGTTAGCTGGAATAGAACCTTAGATACTGCCAATTGTTGAATCCTTGGGCAATCACTCATTCGATGGCTGACGAATTCGCATACTAGACCCAAACCCTGGGCCCTTCTACACTCTTTCAGGGTATGTCCTCGTATGTGATAATATTTACTAATTTCAAAATTTCGATTCGATATCGTCTGCTTCATTGCTGGCAAACCATGAAATCTCCTGGCTAATGAGCTTGCTCTTTTTCCAAATGATCTTTTAAATGTCACCGGCCTATCCTCCTTAACTACTTGCTCTAAACAACATGTCATTTCAAATACTTCTGAGTAAGTCTTGTAGTTATGTCCTGCTAAGTACTCTTTCAGATGATGCCTCAATTCTTGCCAGAACAAGTGTGCTCTTTCCTCCTCATTAGCTACTAGGCTCCGGGCAAAATGACTGAGTCTCCCAATTTCTACGGCATATGCGTCTATACTCTGATCTCCTTATTGCAGTTCTAGAAATTTCCTCCTCATTTCTCGTGTTGCCGATGTATGGAAAAATATGGCAAGGGATGCTTCTACAAACCTTACCCAGGTTAGAGATTCCTGGTGCCTCACTTCTTCGGCAAGGGACCATGTTCTGGCTACATCATTCAGCTTACGTACTACCTCTACTCAATTTTCCTTCGGAATTCTTGCCACCTTCAGAAGATTTTCTATGTCTACAATCCATTGTTTAGCATTTAGTGGACCTTCCCTCCCAAAATATACTAACGGCTGCAGTTTACTGAAATTCAATACCATTTGGGTTATCTCCAGTTTCTTGGACTCAACATTCTTTCTAATAACATCATCGTGGTCTGTTGCGTCAGTGCTACTCTTTGTACTAGATTCCCAAGCTCTAACACTTCATCCGTTGGACTTGGACTCACGCTAGAAGAAGATTAGGTTGACATTATTCTTTGATGGACCAAAGAGGAATCAATCAAAAGGAGTTTAAAGATAGATTCAAACAAATGAGAAATAATAGAATAGGCACGATACTAGATCAGATGGACATCAAAGAAGAAGGAACAAGTATCAAGAGTGTATTATAGACATGTTCTTATATGACAGTAGTCATATGGTCTTTCACCTAAACCTAGCTATGCTCTGATAACATCCTGTAACGCCCCCGTTTTTTGGCTGCTTCCCACAACGATAGATGCTATGTAATTATTATTGTATAACCCAATAGTCTTAAGATCTTAAAGTAACCATAACTACTGTTACTTAGTTATTATTTTACAATCCAGCAGTCTCAGAATCATGGAACAACCGTAACTACTACCACATCCAGGTTTGATAAATAATATGTCTGAAAGATTTATTTTATATAAAGAGTTGATTACATAAAATGGCACACTGCTCTGAATATTTACACAAAAGAATATAAAAGAGTAAAGTAGTGCCCAAGTAAAAGAAAGTATAAACGAGATATTCAAGGTTGTCCAGAAGATTCTTTGTTAATCACTGCCGCTGGGACATTAGTTGGGGCTGTTTTCCCTCTTCGCCTTCATAACCTGAGCTCAACACCTATGGAATTAAACTCAACAAGTAATATAAGAAAAAGAAATACGAGTACTATCATAGTACTGAATGATAAAGAGTATGCGAATAAAGTGTATGAGTGTCAGTCAGGTTGCACAAATAACAAATAATAAAGTAAAGAGAACTATATAAATCATTCACAAGAAATCATGTAAATTGTATCAAGTCTAGGTCATGTTAGTGTTGATATTGAAACCCAATCTCCCATTTAGATATAATGGCATGCAGTTTTTTGTATTATACAAGTGCTCGTGCATATCTGGGACCTGGCCTAAACCCATGGCGTTGAACTATGACGTACCGCTAAGTGCTACAAGTCAAACCACATACTGTAAAATAGTAACGAACATCACCTTTTATGATGACTCATGTATCAAATTGTGGCTCAGTACCACATAGTGCTACTACAACAAAAGTCCGCAGTATCTTAATCAAGAAGTTGGCTAATAAGATCCTTATACAATACGGTTCTTATCCATCATATAGTTTTTCCTAATCCCCATATTAGTGATACACAATATTCATGAAATATAGAAATACATGGCTTGTCAAGTCAGACTATGTACATATCCTTTTACAAGAAATAAGAATTCAGGAATCAAGATTTAGGACTATGTACACATGTATCATGAGGATACTTCACTCCATTTACTCAAGATATAAGAAATTTGTCATTATGTTTTCATGAATGATCATTTCTTCATGTATCAATATTGATTTTTACTTGTCATGTTACCATGAAATAAATATTATTAAGAAAAATCATGACTTTCCAAACAATAGCCTCTTCAATTTGAGGGAAATACCATATAGAAATTAATTATAGAAATTCAATAAGCTGAATTTGCATTTAGGCTTCACACAGCTAACGCGGCATCAGATCTACATTTTTAGCTCTTAGCAACTCGCGTGGCATGTCTAGACCTGCATTTGGGTGTTAACAAGGATAATAACTATCTTTCAAGATTCTAAAATGACAACGCGACCTTTTGGGATTCACGTTTAGTTATATCCAGCTCTAACATGAGCTTAGAAGATAAACGCGGATTTTCTTGTGACTGTTGATCAGCGTTTCCATTTAAATGGTGTTAAATTTAGTTTTAAAAGCCTTCAAGTCTCAAATGCGACCCTAGGGAAACGAAGAGCTGCATTTTAATTTAACGTGACCTTCTGAGACTTGTGTTGTAGTGTATTTAGGGAGAACCAATTTTTTGGTTTCATTTTGGCCAAACACGACCTTCAACGATCCACGTTTCATTGTACTCGAAAAGAGGTTCAATCTCTGGATTCTATTAAGGACAAACGCAACCTTCAAAGATCCGCATTTGGGGGTCTAAGTGTGATTTCCTCCTTTTTAATTTCAGAATTTGGTTAACACTTTGAACATTGATACTACACAAATCCTTATGAATCAAATTTGTGAATCATATGATTTCAACACATGAACCTTCAAGACTTCTATTATATTAATAATTCCAAAAACACTTAGCCGAACATATTCAAATCTTAAATAGATATATGTATATACGTATATGCGGCAGTAATCCTAATTAGAGATGTTAGACAGAGGCCAGAGTCGAACCTGGCTCTGATACCAACTGTAACGCCCCACATCCAAGATACGGGTCGCGTTCGGCGACGTATCAAAAATACGCCAAGCCTAAAGTACTTTTAATACATTGAAAATTACTGCCACAAAATTTTACACAGATACACTAAGAGAATATTGAGAAGATTAGGAGCAATCTTTCTATTTTGCTCCAACAAAATATTAGTAAGTTTATGAAAGAATCGAAAAAGACAACACTTATGACAACTTTAAATTTTGAGTCTTGGAAATAGCAAACTAAAGTTAAAGAGACAAAATGAAATAATTAATAAATCACCTAAATAACGCCTTATAATGAAAACACTACTAATTGTCTACTGACTCCTCGAAATGTTGCTCCAGCTGTGGTAGTTCCTCCCCCTCAGTATCCTGCAACTAATCTTGACATGCCAAACTAGGGTCGTTAGTACGATCTAGCAAGTACTACATGAAGAAAATAATAATACACAGGCATGCGATGTGTTTATATATACGAATAGAACATGAAAGTAAGTAAAATACTAAAAATCATAATAGTATCAATAAAGTGTACATTTTTAGGAAGAAATAGAACATGAGTTAATCGCAGATGTCTTGAGGATGATAACGGTCAGGAGGTACATCTGTATACACATATCATGGATAACCTTGTAGCAGAGATATATATATATATAGAAAAATGAACATGCATGTGAAATATGATATCATATATTATTATTATTATTTTGTTAATTTATTTGGAACTGTCGGAAGTGGTGTACCATATGTTTTACGAGTATCCCGTGCATATCCGGGAACACGGCCATGATTTCTGGTACTGCCCCAGGACATACCGCTAGGTACTAATGAACATGAACTTCTATGAGCCTAAGCTCCAGGCGCGCAGCCCTACTTAATGATGGCAATCTAGTAATCACTCAGAATCCCCATGATTAGGTTCTTAAGTTTGGTTGTACAACCTCAAAAATGTAAAACTCCTAAACCCTGTGTACAATATATGATAAAAGATAAAATTTGGTATATTACAGTCGTTGACAAGTTAACTAATCAATTACCATGTAAGGAATGTTTATTGTGATATGATAAATCTTATTTCAAAGAAATATTACAATGAAAGGAACATAATAGATTAAAAGAACTAGTTATTTTGCATAAATAATAGTATCACCCACTACTTTACATACTAAGAATTTATTCTGGAAAGAAATCAGTTTATTTTCATTAAAATGAATCTTTTTTAATAAAGTATTTTGAAGATAATAACATTAATAGTAAGACCGAGAATATAGCTTTTGAAATAAAAAAAAATATATTCTAGGATTTATAACAAAGCACACTCTCTAGTAAGATTTACAGTGAGTTTATTATTAGTTATCCAAAATAGAAATCCAACCTTATGGGCGATTACATGTTCAAATAAAAAAAAAGCTAGGAATAAAATATCTCACAAAACTTTACCATTGACGATTCATTTCTATAGTGCAATGGATGTATATTATTATTTTAGAATAAGTTGTAGATAAATCATGTATGAAATTTGACAATATAATTTTTAATTTAGTGAGCTAATAAATAATTAATATTAATAAATGAAAGACAAAATTATTTGAGAACTCTAAAACTTTACCCATGATTCTATTGAGAGATATTAAGAAATGTGAAGTGCATCTGGGATATAAATTTTTAAATTAATGGTCAGTGAAATAAATTAGAATTAGTTTGTATATAATCTATCATTGTTGGACAGCAGAAAACTTTGATATTAATTCTTCTAATTGTGTAACTAAATTAATTTTGTTATATTACTCACTGTAAAAATATAGATATGTCTAAAGAAAATTTAATAAGCAACTCCTCATACAAATATTCTTATATATTTTAAAGAAGAATTTATATATAATCAACATTCCAAATTGTTTTCTTTTCTTTTTCTTTATGGTGCTTTATTTAAATTATTATTTTATTAATTTTATTTCATTCACCCTTTTGCTGTGATGGTACAATATAGAGAGAAAAAAAATTGGTTTTTATTTTTATTTTTTTTGGTTTTGTTCAGTTTTTTTTTATTTTTTTTTGTACAATTTGGATTAAGGTAAAGTTAGATATGATAAAATTAAATACTAATTGAATCCAAACTATTTAAATTTGTTATTATTAACTTTCTGGTATTTAGGTTGAACACAAATTTTAAGATAGATAAAAATAAGTTTTGTTGAATAATAATGTTTTCAATACTATCTCATTAACTATTTGGATAATATACTTAAAAAAATAAATATACAACTAATTTATAGATAAACACAAGGATATTATAGGGAGTAAAATAGAGTATTACAATTTCTAACTTTTTTTTTACACGTAAAAACCATACTTCTTAATGACATTAAATGAATTGTTAGGATTGGGTTCAAGTTTCATGTAGAAATTTCTTTAAAATTTCTCACTGTGAACATATAAAAAAAATGCACCAGAGAACTAAAAATAACTAGCATTTGATGCTAACAAATATAATTGGCATAAATCTAAATATTTATAATCTTTAAAATTAAGCATACATGTTTCCAACAATTTGTATAAGTGATAAATCTTCCTTCTATAGTTGTTTCTCTATGTTAAGAATTCATTCATTAATTTCTATGTTCCAAAATATTAACTTATGTGGTTACAGTAAAATTAAAAGAAAAATAAAATAAAATTTCCCAGAGAATGTAGTTCAATAGGAATCTCTTAGTCCAAGTAAGATGCACTTTATAAGAATATACTATAGTATAACAAACTTCATATTTCTTCTTAGTTATCCTAACCTAGTAAACTAAAAATCCATATTATAATGAAATCTTCACGTAGCAGTAAGATGGATATGAAAACAATAGTTAATTAGATATAAACACATTATTTGATCTATATAAACATACCTAACATGCACAAAGTATGCTGGAAATAATTAACATGCTTATAAATTTAATCTCATATTGCATCCATATCCAGAATCATGAATTTATGATATAATCTACCTCATTATGCTCTTCTCATTTTTTTAAATTTTTCTTATTATTTTTTTTTTCTTCCTCTATGTTCAAACTGCTGAATATAGAAGATTAATCAATAGTGTTATGTTCTATTATTATTTAAAATTTAAATCTTAAAATATTCTTAATTAATAAATGTTGTGTTAGAAAATAAATTTACAAACCAGTCACTAAAATCAGTTTTTTTTTTCTAGAGGCTATTTGATAAATGAAATTAAAGAAGAAAATTTTGAAATATTTTAATTAATTTCTCCTTCAAATTAAATTGTATTAATAATAAGATAAATCAAAAGAAAAAAGCAGTTTCATTATTACAACATAAACATTTAAAAAAAATGTTAAGTTCTATAAGGAAGAAATAATATAGAAAATTTATAAAACAAGAATAAAGTACTTGCCTTTCTTTTTTTTTATCTTTCTCTTTTTTTTTCTTTTCTTCTCTTCTTTTTTTTTCTCACTGTTTTTCTTTTGTTCTCTTCTGCCCGGTGACAGAAGAGGAAAAAGACATGTTTTAGTTACTGTTTTTGTATTTATTTTTTTAATTATTTACAAAATTTATATTAGTTTATGATAAGTTTAGATATATGATAGATCTTTCTAATCTAATCTAGATTCAGTTAGATTTATTATAATCAAATTAACTAGTGCTTTAGATAAACTCAAATCATAAAATAGATAGTAAATAACATAAAAATATATTAATTATTACTTTAATATTCATGATAATGATTTTAAAAATAAATAAATACAAAAATATTGTATAGGAAAATGGGTGTTACAGAGAAAGAGACAGAGAGATGTTTTTTTTTCCCCATTAGGATTAGCGAGAATACCGAGGAATTGGGCCGGAAATGACGCGGGAGCACCGGCGGGGTTGGATTGGACTGACCGAAGCTTTGGTGTGAGCATTTTAATTGGGTGGGGGATTACTTAGGCCGACTAATTAAGCTAATTAAGAAAAAATATCTATGAAAATTTATTTATCAAAGTAAGAAAAAAATTATATGGGTGGGAGTTTGACTATAAAAAGAAAAAAAACAAAAGAAACTCTATTTTTATTGTTTTATTAGATGACCAAGAATATCATTCGCGAATTTTCATGTTTTGAGATCATTTCTATGTAGACGTATAATTTGTAATTTTGTCACATAACTAATTTTTTTGTTTCTAAGCTCTAATGCAGAATGCATTTTAAGGTATGAGATTTTAGTGTGTCTGGAATTTACAAACAAATGAACAAGAAAAATATCTTAAATTTTTTTAACTCCACTCAATATTTATTCTCAGTACTATTTATCTATACTGAAATTTAAGAGAGACAGAAGTATGTAACCAAGAACAGAGTTTATATATGTTTTATTATCAAATAATTTTTATTAAATATAAGTAAAGCGAAGTTATACAATGCTTAGCTTGTTTAAGTTTGCACTTGTTTCTTTTATATTACGATGTATTAACTTGCTAAATTAAATTTTTGGTCCATTCTATTTAAAACTTAATATTAAATTTTTTTTTCTAGTTCAAATTTTTAAATGGAGTGAGTAAAAAGTTGACCCGTTTTAATGCGCCTACTCCCATCCCTAATATTAGATAATAACAAGTGGGAACCCCATGCAAATACTTAGAATTTTGTATGTTTTAAAATAATGCAGTGAAATTTATTCTTTTATATTATGATAAGTAAATTTAAATATAGGGGTATTTACAGACTTGTCCCTTAAATCTTTATAAATTATAATTTAGTCCCCTAAATCTTCATATTTAGGATTTAGTCCCCCAAATCCTTTAACTTACTACAATTTAGTCCCCCAGTTTATATTTTGGCCCGATTTTTCCGTTTTACCCCTAATTTTCTTCACTTAATTTTCCTTCCCTCTTCCCCTCTCTTCTTAGTTCTTATTGGGTTTCTCTCTTATTCTTATCTTCTCTCTCTATTTGTTTATTGGGTTCTCCTTCTCTGTACTAGAACTAAATGTATTATTCTCCACTAAATGTATTAAACCTTTAAGTCTCAATATAAATTTATTTATTGGGTTCTCCCTCTCTATATTGGATAAATTTATTTCTATGTTTAATACATTTAGTGGAGAATAATATATTTGGTCTCAATATAAAGAGGGAGATCCAATAAATGAATAGAGAGAGAAGAGAAGGAGAAGGGGGAACCCAATAAAAACTAAGAAGAGAGAGGGAAGAGGGAAGGGGATTAAGTGAAGGAAATTATGGGTAAAATGGAAAAATCGGGTCAAAATATAAATTGGAGGACTAAATTGTAGTAACTTAAATGATTTGGAGGACTAAATCCTAAATATGAAGATTTGAGGGACTAAATTATAATTTATAAAGATTTAAGGGACAGATATGTAAATACCCCTTAAATATATTATACTACTGTGGAAGTGCGCATGACGCTTAGAATAGTTTCTTTTGCTTATTAGTATTTTGTTATAATTAATTTACTTTTTTCATATAAACTATTGTGTTTATAAAACAAACATAATGGAATGTTAATTTTTTGGTGGATCTTATATTGAGTTTGGAGTTTTTAAATGGTTAAAATGAATATAGTAATGCTTGGTAAAGAAATACAATGGTTTTCTAACCATTTAGTATAAAGTAGAGTTAATTAAATAAAAGTTCCCTAATAGTGAGCATGTACCTGCTATTTGACCATAAAAAATAAAAAAAATCTTGCAAGCGCAATTATAATTTCTCTAAAGAAAACAACAATGCTAATATAAATCATATTGAAAAATAAACAATTATGAAGATAAATTGGGCAATGAAGAATAAGTACCACCTTATTTTGCCTTCATATCACAAAAATTTGATTAATTAATCATTTTAGTAATTTTACCCATTCATGTTTTCTTCAATTTTCCTAGTTATTCATGCAATTGAACTAAATTATAAATATTAAATTATAAGATTTTACAAATATTAGTGGGGATGAAAATTTAAATTATGCAGTTGGAAAAAAATTCAATAATTGTAGAAATATGTTTTCAATATATTAAAAGTAGAAATCTTGGAAAAATTTAAAAAAATTCCTCTATAATGCTTCTTCTGTATCAGTCATTATAAAAAGAAAAAACTATTTAAAAAATATTTATTATACATAGAATTACAAATAAATTTTTTATTTGAAATTTTAAAATAAGTTTTAGCAAAACTAAATGCATTGTCTTCCAATGAAATAAATGATAAGATAGAGAAATTACTTAATTTTAAAATTCAATTTATGATTAAGAGCAATATCATTAATTGCTTTTATAATAATAATATTTCAAATATTCATCATCCATCGAATTAAAAATAATTTTTTTATTTGAAATTTTCAAATAAGTTTTAGCAAAACTAAATGTATTTTCTTCCAATGAAATAAATGTTAAGATAGAGGAATTAGTTAATTTTAAAAGACCAATTATGTTTAAGAGCAATATCATTAATTGCCTTTATAATAATAATAATTTATTTATATTAAATTCTAATGATTAAAACATATTTTGCATATATACTAACAGGTTAAAAATAGTAGTTGGATTTATTATCATTTGTTTATTTGAAATAAAGGGATTCATGTACTTATAGAAACTCTTAGAAATACATAAAAATAATATTTTATTCCATTTATAAGTTAAATATACTTATCAGACCATAGTTTTTAGATGGTAATGATAAATTTGGAACATGGTAATGAATTAATTTTTAAAAAATTATTCTAACTATCTTATAGGTTAATGAGAGAATTTGGCTTCGATAAGAACATACAGAGAGGAGTATGGAGAAAGATAAAGAAAATTAAAAAAAAAAATACACAAATGAGAAGATAGTTTTAACTAACCCCACTGTTTTTTTTTATGGAGCTTTTCACTTTTTTTTCTTTTTTTCTTAGATTTACTTAATTTAAATGCCCACTATAATAATTAAATATATTATTTAAAAAAATAAACAATAATATATGAAACTTAAAACGTTTAAATTTCTTTGATCAACTTATTAAACAAATTCAACTATGAGCAATTATGATAATGATGTTTTGATTCGGTAAGAAGTTATTTATTTATTTAATTTTCATGTATAACTCTCCTTTATTTTTAATAATGCAAAAAATATTAAAATATAATTTTTTATAATGAGCCTTTAAATTTCTCTCATGAAAGGTGAAATATTCTTTAAAAAAAAGAAAAAAAGAAAAAAAAGAAAAAAAATGTTATGAGAGAGGAGATGAATCATGAGTTAGAGTTGGAGTCCAAAACCGAAGTAGACTATCACACGTACATGTAGATATATATGAGCCAATGGATTATCTGTTAGTAGGTATTGAAAGATAGGATTTAAATTTTTGATTAAAATGATAAGTGTATCTGATATGACACTTGATTTGCAAATTGATAATCTAAATGTGTTCTTGAGTTTGTATATTAGTGAGATTAATTGATAAAAATATCATAAAAAAAAAAAGATTTTTCTTTCTTTCGTATAAAATTTTTATTTTTCTTAATTTTTGGTTATCCTTATTTTTCTTTTCTTTATTCCTTAATCTATTTTCTTCATGAATTTTGTGGGTATATTCACTGCAAACCCTCACGAGACAACACTCGTCCACTAGGGCTAATTGTGTATATGAATGATGATTATTAGTGAAGTATTACTCTGATCCATTTATCATTCAGGGACATAGCCTTTCTACATTTCTTCCCTACACTGTTTATTTTGAAGATTTGTACATAAGATGTGTACATGCACACACACACTACTGTTTGACATGGTCACAATAACACACACACAAGCAAAAGTAAACACAATGACAAACTAGTTTCTCATTGAAATTCATCATGGGAAACCCTGTAAATGTTGTTCTAGTGACATTCTTTAAATTCTTTCAAATTGTAATTGATGGATGATTGTTTATTATGTTTTTGTAATCTGCTGCTGATGTAGACATAAGGAGGCCAAAACATGCCTCCGATGCGTGACACTATTTGTAATGTGGCCATTGTTTATGATATAGTGATTTTATCTAAGTTTATATTTGTATGGCTTTGTTGCTAAAGTGACTTAACATTTTAACTCTTGTACAGTCTAATTTTATGCAGCAAAGTGTAATAGGCAGTTTGTTAACCATTTTCCTTTTTTTTTTTTTCCCTATTCTCCATAGGTAAAGATGGAATAATGTTGCATGTGGTGGTATTGAGGGATTGAAGGAGAGAAATAGACCATGTCATAAACGTCAAAAGTTGTCTGCTTCCCCTACCGAGTTATCTGATTGTGGTTCAGAAATGATTGGTGCATTTGGCAGCGATTGTTTTTCTTTGAAGAACAAAACTGGATATAATGGGTCAAATTTATGTGGTGGGACATTAAGAGGCTCAAATTGGGGCACATGCATAGATAGTAAGGTTTTAAAGCTGAATATAGATGCTAATGGTTTAAAGATGAAAGCAAGTAAAACCAGTTTAAAGGTGAATTCTGATAATTCTGGTAAGAATGAATGTGGTTGGATTTCCATCAGAGCTGCTGGTCCAAAAACAACAGATTCTTGTAAACAGTCCAAGGGATCACATATGTCTGAAGATGTTATGGACGAACTTCCTACTGATAGCTATGATCCATTTGCATTTGATGAAGGTGAGTTTGAACCCTCAAAATGGGAGAACTTGGTGAGAAAAAGGGAATCAACAGATTCTATTCTTTTTCTTCATCCAGAATTGCTACTTGTTCTTATACTTAATTACATCTTTTTTCCAAATTTTTTGCTGCAATATTTTCTTTCTTTCTTTCAAACAAAGGCCATAATTGTCCCTATCCCAATCTTCCTATTTAAAGGTTGTAGCCTGGTGCAAGTGCAGTTTTAATCCCTGACCTCTTGCACACGTGTTAAGATGTTTTGCCACTGGGCTACAGTGGTACTACTGCAATCTTCTATCTGATCTAAAAGCGAAGAAACATCAAAAAAGAAAACTTTCAAGAACCTTTATCTTTTTCTTTAGTTGATTTTTGTTTCAAGTTTTCAACCCTTCTGTTTTTTGATTTTTAGTATTTATAATTTTTTAATAATATTAATTCAAAATTTTTTACTTCAACTCAATGTTAATAACACGTTATGAAACCTGCTATATTGCGTTATGATATCTAACAAAAATCCAATGCCATCTTACAGTTGAAAATAATTTAGTGCACCGTGACAGTACATTTTATGTTACTTTACATTAAATTACATTATATTATATTATTTGTTGTTATTATTTTGAGTAATTTCCATGGAGCTATTGATTATTTATTTTAATTGTTCACTAATTGCTAAAATTTCTTACTTAATTACTTATTGTTTGCTTGATTGATTGCTTAAGAAATTGTTAACTTACTAATTTGTAATTGCTTACTTGTTTACTTATTGTTATTTCTCGTTGATTATTGGAATTTCTTATTTGTTTGCTCTATTGAATTCTCAGTTAATCTAAAATAAATATTTACAGTTAAGATAAACTGAGCATTACAAAATATAAATTATAACCTTGATAATAATTGAAAATAAATTTGAAATCTTATTTTGTTGTTTAGGTAATGTCTGAAATTACGGTTGCAAACTTAATATAATTTATGAAGATAAATGTGAAAATTATTATGAAACTTGTTAGAAATTTAGAATAGATTTTGCGTTATAAAATATTTTTACATATTTTTTTAATTTTTAAATTTAGTTTTAAATTTATGAAATTTATTTTGCAGTTTTATATTTATTTTTACTAAAAACATGGGAAATTGTGTAACCTGTGTTATGCATTACGTATATGCGATATAACCTAACAATGGCTAAATATTACTTTACCATTATTGTTATTTTAAACATTGGTTCAACTTTTTTTTTTTTATCATAGCTAAATTCTTTCTTTAATCACATGCTTTTTTGCTGCTTTTTAGCTTTTTGGTTGTTAATACTAGTAAAATCAACCAATGTCTTATTTTTTTAGTACTACTGCTTACTTTTCAACAATTGTAATAGGGACCAATTCTTCTTATTGTTCATCAAGTTTAGTAGAGATTAATTTATTAGTAATTGAATAGTTGCATTCCTGTGCTCTGTTTATTTTATTGTTTGTTATTAATTTAGAATTAATCTATGGAATAATTGCAACTCCACCGAATTTACTTGATATTATATTATGTTCATAAATTTTAATTTTTTTAATCTCATAAAAAACTATCTCTTACCCTACTGCACATATGCATCAATCCATGCTAGAGATACACATAGTCATGTTATACATCTATCAGATAATGTTACAATAGAACATCAAAATAGTATGATAAATTACATGTGTGATCAAATATATAATCCAACTAAACAGTTAGCATCATTAAAAAAAACATCAGCATCATCATCTTTATATCCTAATACAAATAATGAAAGACCAGCAGTAGTTAGGATGGTTAAATATTCATCAAAAAATTTGTATCATATAGATCCTGAAGAAATTAGTTATGAAAAATAATTGCATTATAGAAATTTACAACAACAAGAATTAGATGGTACAATTTCTTCTTTAGAACTTTATCAGTATTATGATCAATTTTCTACTTCAATACAGTATTTTACTTATGGTAAATCACTCTCTGATGAAGAGGAGGAAAATATACCCTCTAAAGAAGAGGAGATTATACCCTCAATCGATATCAATCGATATTGAGGAGACACCCTCACTTGTTGAGGAGGAACCTTCTTCGGAAGAAGAATAGAATAATACTGAATTTTATGTTATCAATATGGAACAAGGTGAGTCATCTACATCACATATAATAAATCCACCGAGAACTCGACATACTCCAACACCAGGACCAGAAGGAGGTGATGAGAATATGTTTCACAGAGATACTTCTGAAGCATTTATAAATTCTTATATTATAAAACATAGCAAAAGAAGTCAGCCTTTTTCTGCAAACTTACTTTTTAATATAGACCATGTTCCTGCTAGTGAATTAAGAAATTATATAGAAAATTGGAGCCAACTGATGGTTGGAACAACTTCTTTGTTACCGTAAGAAATTCTAAATATAAAATTTGTTCAACATGCTTGTGGTTATTGGCAAAGAATAGCCTTGATATGGTTAACTCAATACGAAAAATTACATCCTGATAATATAGCTTCTTTAAATAATTAACCATCAAAAAAGGATGCATTACATAGTATATTAAGACTGTTATATGCAGACTTAATAGGAGAAGATATATTAGCTGAAAGTAATGATGAACAAATACTAATAAAAATGAAATTATGTAATATATGTTACTTAGAAGAATTTGTAAACAAATATATAAGTCATATATTTAAATTAAGAACTACAGATAAATTTTTTTTGGGTTATATCCTTTTTCTCAAAATTACCAATCCCTTGGGATATAATGATAGAGAAAAAAAATACAATAATCTTAGATTACATCAATATATGAGATCAAATCCTTCTTCAACGCATTCAACTAGTTTGTTAAAAAAAGCCTGTATGGAAACAGTAAAGAAAACATGTCAATTACAAAAGGCATCATCACAAATGGATAAAAATGTACATAAATCAAATTTAAAGAGTATGTTGTCCTAAATACGATGAAGATATTAACTACCAATTTGGTTGTCCACCAATTTATGGTTATAACAAACCTTATAAACCTTATAAAAAGAAATCTAA
The DNA here is from genome assembly GCA_036321105.1 of Dracaena cambodiana. NCBI lineage: Eukaryota > Viridiplantae > Streptophyta > Magnoliopsida > Asparagales > Asparagaceae > Dracaena > Dracaena cambodiana. The sequence goes on along the minus strand of JAYEPQ010000013.1, from coordinate 16,539,603 downwards.
ATATAAAAAATATATATCAAAATATCCTTCAAAATATAAATAAAAAATATATAAAGTATCACGGAAAAAATGGAAACCAGAATATAAACGAAGATATAAAAAATCTATTAATTTTAGAAAGAGAAAATTTATAAAAAATAAATCAAAATTTAAGAAGGGTTGTAAATGCTTTAAGTGTGATAAGGAAGGACATTATGCTTACGAGTGCCCTTTAAATATTAAATCAGTCATATTACCTAACCTAGAAAGTTATGATATTCATTTAGGATATATAGAAGATATTCCTAGTGATACTTCAACCATATATGAAGTAGAATCTATTTATGAAACTGAAGAATCTGATAAATCAGAATCTAAAGAATTTTCAATTAATATGATTATCTTAAATAAAACATATCATTATGTTAAAATAATACCACTTACAAGGACAATATATTACCAAAAAAAAAATCATTAAAATCCCCAGGACATATAGTTTACTCTGGAAGAAATTATGCATTACAAAAACTACTGAAATATATCTAGATCTTTTAATCCAAATTGCATATGGATATTATGGACAAATTCATAATATTAGATATTATACAATTAACAATATATTTATAACGCATGGATTGATAGAATCAATAGTAGAACAAAATATTAGAATAACAATGAAAAGTACAAGTTTGGAAAATCATAATTATTTTATTCCAATTGGAACATCAATAGGATTATTAATTATACATAAATATGAGGATTTACTTTTCATTAAGATAGATCCAGATCCTTTGAAATCTACATCTCCACCATTGAGTCCTGAAATAGAACCATAACAAATATCAAAAGAAACAATGTATGAATATCGAGTTTATATAAATACATTGACAGAAATAAAACCACAAGAAATACATAATGTTAGTATAGATAATAGTCAAGTGAATAATTTGAAATCACTGATGAGGATATAGAGAAATTAAAGGAATCTATTCCTCATGCTGAAAAAAATGAAGTATATAAAAAACAACCAAAATGTAAATCTATATTTTGAAATAAATATATATATATATATATATATATATATATATATATATATATATATATATATATATATATTTGAAAGAATGCAAGGTAACATAGAATTAAGAGGTGATGAAGATTTTACATTTGTTAAACTTATAAGTATGGCACAAATAGAAAAATTTAAACAAAAATATTCAAAAAAGAAATATTTACATATTGGATTAATTCAAATTAAAATTACTGGATTATTTAGATCAGGAATTGATACTCCTATAATGATAGTATGTTGTGATGAATGAATTATTAACAACCCCCTAAATAGTATTTTGGGAGGAGCTAAATTGAATTTAGCTAATAAAATATTTGGAGTTAATATACATCCCGATTTTTGTATCAATTTATATGATAAAAATATAGAAAAAGCATGTACATTATCTATTAATCTTAAAGGTATTGAATTATTACCTGGTTCCAAAGTTTTAGGAATTCAGTGGGAACATTGCTTAGCATTAAATGACACTTCAACATTTAAATTAGTTATGCCAACACAATTTATTAAGTTATATGAAGTAGGAAATGGAAAAATAATACAATCAAAATTAGTAAATATTAGACATTTGAAATATGATAATGATATGCAAGTATTTATTAAAACTTTAAAACCAAAAGTAAATATTCCTGTAGAAACTTTCATTGCAACAGGAAATACAATATCAACAACAATTATAAATCCTTTTACACCTAGAAGTTTAAGTACAACACAATAAAGACATACAAATCCAATTAATTTGGAACCTGTAAGAACAAGTCATTCTTTATTACAAACATTAGACACAGAATCTGAACCTGAATCATTAGAAGGTAGAACACAAAAAATATTAGATGCACAAAAAAAAATACTAATTTAACTATAAGAAACCCAGAAGTTTCTATCTTAAGAATGCCATTATGAAACCTATAAAAAGTAGAAATATGTATAAAACTAAAATACAAAATTCTAAAATAGAACGAGATGATGCAGGACATCTAAATCAAATACTGAATGTAGAAAAAGCAAGAATAAAAGAACAGTTTCCAAAATCATATTACAAATCTAAAGTTATTGAAAATTTATAAGGACTTATAAATTGTTTACAAAAGCAAGAAAATAAAAATTTAAAACAATCAGAAAAACCAAACATAGATTTTGAATTGGTTAACCAGTTAGATCTTAGTTTTGACTAGACATTAGATGATATAGAAAATTTATTTGAAGAATTATGATAGATCTTAAGAAAAAATCTCAATTACATATTTATATCCCAATAACAATACATTTACCAAGTATATTAGAAAATGAATTAGAATTTACTATACATGCACTGATAGATTCAGGAGTAGAAGCTAGTTTAATACAAAATACTTTCATCCCTCAACAATATTGGATACCTCTAGATAAACAAGAAAGATTAAATGATTTCATGGGAACACCTGTTCAAGTAACACATAAAGTAAAATTACCAATAACTATACCTGATATACATGGTCATGAAAGATCTTATACCTTTGAATTCACTTTATTACCTAAAGAATTTGATATCGATTGTCTACTTGGCATGAATAATTTACGACATTATTCCCCATTTAATACACATTATTTTCAATTTGATAATACTCAGATACCTCGAGTGCATTTTTCAGTACCTTTATTACCTCATTTTACGACAGCACAGTGTGGTGAAACTGTCCAATTAATTGACCACCATATTGTACAACCTATATATACATATCCAGTCCAAATAACATCAGATTTAGAAAAGGTTATTTATAATATCTTAGAACCTTTATAATAATTCCTTATTATATTTTGATAAAACCCAAGATATTATTCTTTAGAATTATTAGAACAATACAAAGATACCAAAGTAAGAGTTAACATTATAATAGTATTACCAGTGGATAAAAAAGAATTTGCTGATCAAATTAAAGAATTACTAGAACTAAAATTAATACAACCCAGTATGAGTCCACATTCATCACCAGCATTTATGGTAAGAAATTATGCAGAATAGAAAAGAGGAAAGTAAGAATAGTAATAAATTACCGTAAGCTAAATAGTTATACTAAATTCGATGGATATTTTATACCTTCAGCAGAACATTTAATTAAACAAATTCAAGAAGCAAAATATTATAGTGAATTCAATGCTAGATCTGGTTCTGGCAAGTAAAATTAGCAAATAAAAATACTATAGAATTAACTGCATTTAGTTGTCCTCAAGGACACTATGAATAGTTAGTCATGCCATTTGGATTAAAAACCGCTCCTTAAGTATTTCAAAAATGGATGCACTCAATATTTGGACATCTATCATATGTAGTAGTTTATATTGATGATATTTTAGTATTCTCACAATCGTTAGATGAACATAAGAAACACTTACTATATGTTTCTCAATTACTTCTTGATAATGGAATTATTCTTAATCCAAAAGAAAATTGTTTTATGCAAAAAAGAAGTAGAATTTCTAGGAGAATATATAAAAGAAGGACAAATAATATTACAATAGTATATATATATATATATATATATATATATATATATATATATATATATATATATATATATACAAAATTAAAAGAGTTTTCTAAAACATTTACTATATTAAAACAATTACAAAGTTTTCTAGGATTATTAAATTATGGTAGAAAGTTTATTCCTCATTTATCGAAATTAGTAAAAAATTTACAAGAAAAATTAACAGAAAAACAAGCAAAATATAAATTAGAAATAGGTGAACAATCTAGACGTTGGAATACAGAAAAAATTTCTATTAAATAATATCCAAGCGAAGAAAAAGAAATTGAAAAAAATAAAATAATTAGTTACCAAACGACCAATACTATATTTTCCTCAAGAGTCAGAATTAGTGACACTTCAAACCGATTCTTTTGATCAATTTTGGGCAGGAATATTAATTGGTAAACCAAAAGAAATAGTGGCTTATACCTCTGGAAAATTTTTAAAACCTCAGCAAAAATATTCAACTTACGATAAAGAGTTACTAGCCATTAAATTTGCAATAAAGATTTTAAAAATATATTTGCTTCATAGGAATTTTATAATAGAAACAGATAATAAAGCAACAACAGCTAAGAAGAATTGTACAAGATTTGGACTTAGATTGTCACTTTGAACCTAGATCTTGGAATCTCCAGTTAGTTAGGTTGGGTTGCCATTATTAAGTTACTCTATTTAGTAGGCTGTAATTTCATTCCCCTCAATAGCTTATATACTTGATTTTTGATCAAGCTTTTTATTAATGGATCTACAATATTATCCTTTAATTTTATATAATTAAGAGATATTATAATATTTGTAAGCAACTATCTTAAAGTGTCATGTCAACGACGTATATGTCGTGATTTTCCATCATACATTACATTCTGTGTCTTCCAATTGCCGATTGATTATCACAATGGATGCAAATTGCTGATACGAGTTTAAACCACATTGAAATATCTTCTAAAAAGTTTCGAAAAGGTACTTTTCCTTAATGAAGATAGCTTCAAAAGGAAAAATAAACCTATAAAGGTTGGTGAAAGTTAGAAATAGAAAACTCAAAATAGAACACAAGACAGATTCTATTCTTTTTCTTCATCCAGAATTGCTACTTGTTCTTACACTTAATTACTTCTTTTTTACAAATTTTTTTTTGCAATATTTTCTTTCTTTCTTTCTTTCAAACAAATGCCATAATTATCCCTATCCCAATCTTCCTATTTAAAGGTTGTAACCTGGTGCAAGTGCAGTTTTAATCCCTAACCTCTTGCACACGTGTTAAGATGTTAGCATTTAATGGTTTATTTTCTGGGATTTCTAATTTATAATGCACAAGAGCTTTATTTTTTTGATGCCTAACTTTATGATCCATTAGGATGTATTTTTCCCTTTTCACTAGACTCGGTACTGTAATAAATTAGCTGAATTTCATTTTGTTTTGTATAATACTTCCATATAATTTGTTTCATGTTTCTTCTTCCAAGCTTATAATGATTGTGGATCTATGTTCATATTTTTGGTGTTGGTCACTATATTTCGAGCATTTAATATCTTGAACTTATTGTATGCCCGAAAAATTGAATCTTTCTTTATATTGCAAATTTACTTTGGAATTATAGCAATAAAAGAAAAATTACAAATAGAAAATTGAGATTACAAGAATGGGGATCGATTGATTTCGATTCCCTTTTATTTTTGTGGGTTCTAGCAGCAGTGGAGTCTTGATTCTACACTCCGTTGACGATCCGATCTGAATCGGGATGAAGATTGATCTCTCTAGAACTTCTGGACTTTTTGAAAAAAATCCTCCTCCAAAAAGAGTCTCCTTTTTGGACTTTCTGTCTCTGAAAAATTGCCTCGCCAAAGAATCCCCTCTCCAAAAGAATCTCTTCTTTTCCTCCTCTTGTTCTGAACTCCGTTCCCAATTTTATAGATTGAGGAGCGCTTCTAATCCGATTCAAATTATTCCCTCGAATCCGATTAAATCCCTAAAAATTCGGATCACCATGCAAAACGGAACAGAAGCGAAACGGAAGTGGAAAGCAACCCGCTGATGGAGCGCCCCGCAAGAGCGATCCCGTGGGTGCGCTCTCGCGGGTGGGGTTCCCGAGGCACTCCTACTTTATTTATTTATTTATTTTATTTATTTTATTATTTTTTTGGATGTCTACATAACCCCCTCCAAAGTTTTCGAAATTCTGTATTGAATTGTAACGAATTTCGAAACATTTTGGACTCTTTGATTTTAGCTTTGTAGTCTTCTTCGTGATTTTTATCGTATACTTTGAACCATATTCTGAAATCACTATCTTTTAACTGTTTTGTTGCTTGAGATATACTGTTGAACCTCTTCGATGTATCAGAGATTGCTTCTAGCGAGTTTTCTTGATGCTGGCCATTGTACCTGTGCGGCCGAGCCAAACTTTTGCTTGTAGCTTTGCTTCAGAGAATTTGTTGCTTGCATGCAAAAATATTTTTGACGTCTCGTTCGGAGGCTAAGTGCATGACAGACATGTAATAGATTTGATAGACAGAGATAACTATTAACGTGTCTCCTGGTATAAGAGTAGAGGTATGATGTTAATATGCTTATTCAATAACAAGCAGATGTATGATTTTAACGTGCTCATTAGATGACAAGCAGAGGTATGATGTTAATGTACTCATTAAGTGATTAGTAGAGTTATGATGTTAACATGCCCGTTAGATGATAAGTAGAGGTGTGATGTTAACGTACTTATTTGAGGTCAAGCAGAGGTATCATGTTAACGTGCTCATTAGAATCTTAACCGTACAGTGACATTTAGTATGATGGATCAGGAAATGACAGAGGTGTCTTTAAACATGTCTAAAAACTCGACCTATTTAGAGGATCTGGTTATGATAGGAATGAGCTAACTAAATAGAGGTGACGGTTAAAGTATTTGGCATTGAAATTTGACTATCAGAGGTAACTGTTAACTTGATAGGAAAAATGATTTTCGTCAGAGATAATTTTTAACTTAACGATATAAAAAACAAGTTCATTTGGACTTGATGAAGTGTGAGTTTTCTTTTCTGTCAGAGGTGAAAGCTTAACATGACAGGAGATTTGATCGGATTTTATCTCATTTGATTTTGAATTCTGATGTCAGAGGTATGATTTTAACTTGACAAATATTTTGGATTGTTATTTGCTCTGCTGGAGAAAAGAAAAAAAAAGGAGAAAAGTTTTGTTGTCAGAGGTGAAATCTTAACTTGACAGGGGATTTGATTGGACTTGATCTCATGGAGAAAAATGATTCGATTTTGTACTTGGGTATCAGAGGTATGATTTTAACATGATAAGGATTTTAGAGACTTACTGGCTCTACCAAAGAAAATTACTGAGGAAAGTTTTACTATCAGAGGTGAAATCTTAACTTGACAGAGTATCGATCTGATTAGAATTTTTAGCAAATCCCCAGCTATCAACGGATTTAATTAGCCTTTACTAACTACCGTTTGAGTTGGGATAGCCATGCTATTCTCCTCAGCATGGTGAGTTGTCGAGAATTTCATTTGGGCTTAAATACCAAATTTTTCCTCTTCCCTTTACCTTAGTAGCTCAGAGCAGTGATGTATCCTTATATTTAGATAAGAATACTGTTTTGACATATTTGTTATGCGATTTTTAGCAAATCCCCAGCTATCAACGGGTTTGATTTGCCTTTACCAATTACCGTTTGAGTTGGTTAGTCATGCTATTTGTAATACCCCAAATTTCAAGCTATCAGTATTGCTTGCTTGAGACCAGTGGTGCCGAATAAGTTCTTTGAAGCCAATTTTGGACACCGAAACAACTTTCGGTTAACATAACTTTATATCCACACACCCAAATGACATTCGGTCTTCTCGATTATTAGTTTTGTAATATTTAGAATTTTTGGAGATTTTTCTTACGAGGCTGAAAATACTTCCAAAATTTCTAATTTAATAATATTAAAATTATCCTTCTAATTACTTCGGAATTTCGGTTCATTTATTCCGGATATCGAAACAACAAACGGATAATTTTGTAGTGTTCCCCTCGTCGAGCACTACGTCCTATATAAATTTTATAGTATTTGGAGAATATTATACGAAACCAAAATTATTAAATTATAAAATAAATAAATAAATTAAAATAAAATAAATGCCCGGTGAATAAGTGCTGTGCTGTCGTGACCAAGAGGAGGGTGGCAAAAAATTTTCGAGGTGTCACATGGGGGTATAGTTGATGGGGGAGGTGTCACCACGAAGTGAAAAAAAATGTATATAAGATAGAGAGAAATAATTAAACTCTCTCACCCTCACCACTGTTTTCTCCTCTCGGCCACAAACCCAGAATCCCTCCTTCTCTTCTCCTCTCGGCCAAAATCAACAGCAAGGGAAAAAAATAAAAAATAAAAAAAAGATAGGAAAAATCAAACCGAATCATGGATTCGAACCAAATATTCGAGATCGAGCCAAGGCAAGTAACACTACTATTTTCGTTCATTTCCTTATTTTATTTATTTTCGTTTGTTTCGTTATTTAATTTACATTTGTATACGTAACTTATTTTTAAAAAAAAAATACTCTGTTAATATTTTGGATTATTGATTGATATTGATAACTGAGCCAGATTCGTGGGTCAATTTCGATATGCATAATCATTATTACGTTTGTTTATTTTTAGTTTAAAAAAAAAGAAAGAAATTTTTTTTTACATACGTTAAGATTAAATTCATATTCATGCATGCAAAAATAATTTTACATGGCAACTAATGGGCCTTAGGTGATTTCGTTGGATGAAGAGAGAAAAATTGAAAATGGGTTGGGCCGAGAGAAATTAGAAGGAAAAAGAAAAGAAAAGAAAAAGCAAAAAGAAAGGATCTGGGCCTGGCCCAGCCCAGAAGGAAGAAAAAAGAAAAGAAAAAGAAAAGGGTAACTAGGCCTAGCCCAGTCCAGAAGAAAAAAAAAATGGGAAAAGAAAAAGAAAAGAGAAAAAAAAGTAATAGGCCTGGCCCAGTCCAGGAGAAAATAAAGGAAAAAAAAAGATGGGCTTGGATTTAACTTGGGCCAAAGAAAAAAAAAATATATATATAGAAAAAAAAATATAATAACACTGGGCCAAAAGAAGAGATACTCATTTTAATTTAATTAAATCCTTAGACTTGCAACTTCACTGGACCTCATAATTAAATCACTGTTGTCCTGAGCTCATTTAATCTCTGTTGTCACAGCACACCCTAATTAATCACCGCATCCCATAATTAATCTTTGGGCTTGAAACATCTTGCATAGGCACCACTCATTTTAATTTAATTTTACATATGCAAAAATAATATGGTTTGCATGCAAAGCAATTTACATATAACAGAGAGGAGTAAAAGAAAATGAAAATAAAAATAAAATAAAATAAAATAAATAAGTTGGAATTTAATAAGATTGGGCTTGGGCTTAGTTTGGATTAATTAGAAACAATTGATAGATAGAAATTATTAATACATGATGCACTTGATTCCTGAATTAGGTTATTAATTGGTATTAAGAATTGAACCAATTATGCACTATATATCATGTATTAATTTATCATTCCACAAGTCCTATGCTTTAATATTACATGTCATGTGTTTCGATATTATAAGTCATGTGTTTTACAAGTCATGTGATTTGATATTACAAGTCATGTGTTTTACATGTCATGTGTTTTGATATTACCAGTCATGTGTTTTAATATTACAGATCATGTGTTATGATACTACATGTCATGTACAGTCCTGGAAATGCAAGCATGTTATCATGAATTGAAAAATAATTAAAGAAGGATTATAAAATTTTCATGTGCATAATTCATTATGAACACGGGAATGGAAGAAACTATATGATAGATAAAAGCCTTGCCGTATAAGAAATGATTGTATTGTTAGGGCTGGAATTCTATTACTGTAGCGGTCTGGGCGATTACTGGATCACCAATTGAAATCTGCCCAGAGTGGTAAGTCCGTACTGTAATAAAGTACGGAATGTGATTGAGTGCCTAGCGGCATGTCATGGTTCAGCGCCATGAATATTGGGGCCGGGTCCCGGGTATGCACGGGCACTTATACGACAGTGGAGAATAACGCTATTTTATCCATTAATACAGTTTCTATAATTAAATTGGATGATGACTGAGACCAATAAAATATATAATTAAATAGATATAGTAGTTATTGTCATGGTTATTTATTTATGCATTTATTTATACTTGCCTTCATGTTAATTTATATGTTGCCTTCATTTATTTTTTATGCTCACAAACAACACTAACATAAATATGCTCATGCGCACTGATATTTCTGTACTATGATAGTACACAATTTCCTCTTTTTTAAATGTGTTACTTGCTGGGTTTAATCCCCTGGGTTTTGAACCCAGATTTGGAACGTGAAGAAGGGGATCCAGCCCCAGTTGAAGACCCGTACTTCGTTGGACAAATCGAGTGACAATAGGCTAGCGAAGTACCCCTGGAGAACTTTTGTATATCTTGTTTATATTTTCTTTTGTCTGGGTACTGCTTTTCTCTTCGACTCATTTCTGTTCATATTTAAAGCAGTGTGCCATTTTATGTAATGAACTTTTTGTATAAATAAAATCATTTCAGTTTCAGACATGTTATTTATTCATCTGATTGTGGCATTAGTTACGGTTATTCTAAGATCCTGTGACTATTGGGTTGTCTAGTATAAGTAATAAGTAACGTCCTCCCTTTTAGAAAGCAACCGAAAACGGGGGCGTTACAGGGTGGTATCAGAGCGTAGGTTTAGGTGGAAGATCATAGGACTACTGCTATATAAGAACATGTCTGTGACTTATTCGTAATAATTGTTTCTTATTCTTTGATACCTATCAGATCTAATATCGTGCATATCCTATTGTTTTCTATTCGTTTGAGGTATTTATCTTAAATTCTTTTTATTGATTCTTATCTGGACCGTTGCAGAATAATGTCGACCCGATCTTCTTCGAGTATGAGTGTAAGTCCGATAGATGATACGTCTAATCTTAGGAGCCATGAAAAATTGGCAGGCGATTAAAATCGGTGTCTAAGATTTGGAATTTTCTGGGATGGCTGAGTATTTTTGAATATTTATATAGAACTTTACAAGACCTTATCATTTTAAATAAATAGATCAGAAAATGAGTTAGAATATGTCTGAACAAATGAATGTAATAAATTATTTGAAAAATTAAAACGGAGTCTAACAACAGTACTAGTTCTAGCAATTCTTGATACTTCTGGAGAGGGCATATTCATGCTCTATTTTTATATCATTCGATAAGCAAAGTAATTCTATAGGCCGTGCATTTAAGATTTAAATTTTCATCTATACCAAGAATTTCAGACGAAGTTTAAATGAATTTTTAAGTACAAATTTCTTGGGAGAAATATAGTTATGTTTGGACATAACTACTATGCCAATCTTAATCATGTGAAATCTAATGTTTTATTGAGTTCCAGTGTTATTAATAGGAAAGAAGGATGAGAGTAAAAAGTTGTGTGTGGACTATAGAGGTTTAAATATAGTAACAATAAAAAAAATAAAAATAAAATATCCACTACTTATGATAACTAATCTATTTGGTCAATTGAGAGAAGGAAGAGAATTCTCGAGGATAGATCTGTCAAGTAAATGTCCGAGCAGAAAATATTTCAAAAACTGCATTAGAACCAAACATAGTCACTATGAATAATTGGTGATACCGTTTTTTAGAAACTAATGCACCAATAATATTTATAAATTGATAATGAACTATAAAAAAAAACAACCTTTGGAAGAATAAGTGTAAAAATATAAAGAGATCTTAGAACACTGGGAATTTTGTAGAATTAGTCAAGTTGAAAGTAAATGATAAGAAATTAATAATAAAGTATAAATTTTATCATGGCGGAACATGACATTGTATCTTGTTACTCAAGCGGCTTATCTTACCAAATGATTGTCTTATCCATTACTTTTGTTGATCATTCCCATTGGATATTTTGTATCTTCTATCTGAATATTATCATAATACGATTCATGTCTTGAGCCTTTATACATCGCAAGTCTTATTGAGTCGGCGAGGCAATTGTAGAGAGATATTCTCTGGCGCCAGCAATTGCAGTAGCTTAATAAGATCATTGTTAATGATTGAATTTTGTAACTAGTTCATTTCTTATCTTGTGTCCCTACCATTCATAGTCTTGTTACATTGATGTTATAATAGTTCAGATTCATTTTCATTTCTAAAGTCGATTACAACACGTAATAGGACCTTGGGAATAAACTTTACAAAAATATTTATCCCCTATATCTTACTCATTACTTAATCAGGATGGCGTGACACTCCAAATTAGTAGCAATTATTCCGGATTAAACTCTGTCTTACTTTGTATTCTTTCTCCCAAATAAAACTTCAAGATAAATTGGAAATCTTGACTATCCACTATCATCAAAAATGAAAGTCGTTCATGATGCATTTTATATATAATAATTGAGAAAGCACTTAGTTAGAAGTACAAAATAGTGAATATATCAAAAATAGACTTGAGAAAAAGCTTAAAGTTTTTATGATTTTTCCAGAAGAAATGAAACAAAAATGAGAAGCGATATGTAAGGATTATTAACCAATGGAAGAAGTTTTGAAGAATAACGTAACATTATTAGTTCTTATTTTATGGGATATACAATCACCAAGTGATTCAGCTTGGGAGTTGGAAAAGAACATCAGGATAAAATATATATACCCTTTCTCATGATCAAAAACACCAATTAAATTTTGAGGACGAAATTTTTTATTGGTAGAATATAATACCCCAAATTTCGAGCTACCAGTATTGCTTGCTTGAGACCAGTGGTGCCGAATAAGTCCACTGAAGCCAATTGTGGACACCGAAACAACTTTCGGTTAACATAACTTTAAATCCACACACCCAAATAACATTCGTTCTTCGCGATTATTAGTTTTGTAATATTTAGGATTTTTGGAGATTTTTCTTACGAGGCCGAAAAATACTTCAAAAATTCCTAATTTAATAATATTAAAATTATCCTTCTAATTACTTCGGAATTTCGGTTCATTTATTCCGGATATCGAAACAACAAACGTATAATTTTGTAGTGTTCCCCTCATCGAGCACTACGTCCTATATAAATTTTATAGTATTTGGAGACCATTATACGAAACCAAAATTATTAAATTATTAAATAAATAAATAAATTAAAATAAAATAAATGCCCGGTGAATAAGTGCTATGCTGTCGTGACCAAGAGGAGGGTGGCAAAAATTTTTCGAGGTGTCACATGGGGGTACAGTTGATGGGGGAGGTGTCACCACGAAGTGAAAAAAATGTATATAAGAGAGAGAGAAATAATTAAACTTTCTCACCCTCACCACTGTTTTCTCCTCTCGGCCACAAACCCAGAATCCCTCCTTCTCTTCTCCTCTCGGCCAAAATCAACAGCAAGGAAAAAAAATAAAAAATAAAAAAAAAGATAGGAAAAATCAAACCAAATCACGGATTCGAACCAAATATTTGAGATTGAGCCAAGGCAAGTAACACTACTATTTTCATTCATTTCCTTATTTTATTTATTTTCGTTTGTTTCGTTATTTAATTTACATTTGTATACGTAACTTATTTAAAAAAAAATGCTCTGTTAATATTTTGGATTATTGATTGACATTGATAACTGAGCCAGATTCGTGAGTCAATTTTGATATACATAAATATTATTACGTTTGTTTATTTTTAGTTTAATAAAAAAGAAAGAATTTTTTTTTTACATACGCTTAAGATTAAATTCATATTCATGCATGCAAAAATAATTTTGCATGGCAGCCTTAGGTGATTTCGTTGGATGGATGAAGAGAGAAAAATTGAAAGTGGGCTGGGCCGAGAGAAATTAGAAGGAAAAAAAAAGAAAAGAAAAAGCAAAAGAAAAGGATCTGGGCCTGGCCCAGCCCAGAAGGAAAAAAGAAAAGAAAAGGGTAACTGGGCTTGGCCCAGTCCAGAAGAAAAAAAAGGGGAAAAGAAAAAGAAAATAGAAAAAAGAAAAGTAACAGGCCTGGCCCAGTCCAGGAGAAAATAAAGGAAAAAAAAAAAGATGGGCTTGGAATTAACTTGGGCCAAAGGAAAATATATATATATATATAATAACACTGGGCCAAGAGAAGAGATACTCATTTTAATTTAATTAAATCCTTAGACTTACAACTTCACTGGACCTCATAATTAAATCACTGTTGTCCTGAGCTCATTTAATCTCTGTTGTCACAGCACACCCCAATTAATCACCGCATCCCATAATTAATCTTTGGGCTTGAAACATCTTGCATAGGCACCACTCATTTTAATTTAATTTTACATATGCAAAAATAATATGGTTTGCGTGCAAAGCAATTTACATATAACAGAGAGGAGTAAAAGAAAATGAAAATAAAAATAAAATAAAATAAAATAAATAAGTGGGAATTTAATAAGATTGGGCTTGGGCTTAGTTTGTATTAATTAGAAACAATTGATAAATAAAAATTATTAATACATGATGCACTTGATTCCTAAATTGGGTTATTAATTGGTATTAAGAATTGAACCAATTGTGCACTATATATCATGTGTTAATTTATCATTCTAAAAGTCCTGTGCTTTAATATTACATGTCATGTATTTCGATATTATAAGTCATGTGTTTTACAAGTCATGTGATTTGATATTACAAGTCATGTGTTTTACATGTCATGTGCTTTGATATTACCAGTCATGTGTTTTAATATTACATATCATGTGTTATGATACTATATGTCATGTACAGTCCTGGAAATGCAAGCATGTTATTATGAATTGAAAAATAATTAAAAAAGGATTATAAAATTTTCATGTGCATAATTCATTATGAACACGGGAATGGGAGAAACTATATGATGGATAAAAGCCTTGCCGTATAAGGATTGATTGTATTGTTAGGGCCGGGATCTATTACTGCAGCGGTCTGGGTGATTACTGGATCACCAATTGATATCTGCCCAGAGTGGTAAGTCCGTACTGTAATACAGTACGGAATGTGATTGAGTGCCTAGCGGCATGCCATGGTTCAGCGCCATGAATATTGGGGCCGGATCCCGTGTATGCACGGGTAGTTATACGACAGTGGAGAATAGTACTATCTTATCCATTAATATAGTTTCTATAATTAAATTGGACGATGACTGAAACCAATAAAATATATGATTAAATAGATAGAGTAGTTATTGCCATGGTTATTTATTTATGCATTTATTTATACTTGCCTTCATGTTAATTTATATGTTGCCTTCATTTATTTTTTATACTCACAAACAACACTGACATAAATATGCTCATGCACACTGATATTCCTGTACTATGATAGTACACAATTTCCTCTTTTTTAAATATGTTACTTGCTGGGTTTAATCCCTTGGGTTTTGAACCCAGATTTGGAACGTGAAGAAGGGGATCCAGCCCCAGTTGAAGATCCGTACTTCGTTGGACAAATCGAGTAACAATAGGCTAGCGACATACCCCTGGAGAACTTTTGTATATCTTGTTTATATTTCCTTTTGTCTGGGCACTGCTTTTCTCTTCGACTCTTTTCTGTTCATATTTAAAGCAGTGTGCCATTTTATGTAATGAACTCTTTGTATAAATGAAATCATTTAAGTTTTAGACATGTTATTTATTCATCTGATTGTGGAGATAGTTACGGTTATTCCAAGATCCTGTGACTGTTGGGTTGTCTAGTGTAAGTAATAAGTAATGTCCTCCGTTTTGAAAAGCAGCTGAAAAACTGGGGCGTTACACTATTCTCCTCAGCATGGTGAGTTGTCAAGGGTTTCGTTTGGGCTTAAATACCAAACTTTTCCTCTTCCTTTTGCTTTAACAGCTTTGAGCAACTCATACTTTTACCCCAGCATGATGGATTGGCGAGCGTTGCCTTAACGGCGTTGGGCAATTCATATTTTTTTTACTCCCAGCATGATGGGGTTGACGAGAAATTTATTCTCTTCCGTTGCCTAGTCGGCATTAGTCAGTTCATACTTTTTACCCCAGTATGATGGGGTTAGCGAGAAATTTATTCTTTTCCCATTGCCTTAACGGTGTTGGACAATTCATACTTTTTTTACCTCTAGCATGATGGGGTTAGCGAGAAACTGGTTCTCTTCCCTTTGCCTTGACGGCATTAGGCAGTTGATTTTTATATTTTTATTTTATTTATTTTGTTTTTTAATTTATTATTTTTTTAATTTATTATTTTTCATATTTTTTAATTTTTAATTTTCATTATTTTTATTTTTATTATTTTTTTTGAAATTTTTTTTTGAAATTATTATTTTATTTATTTATTTATTTTTTATTTTTTATTTTTTATTTTTTATTTTGGCACTATGCTGGTTGCATCTCGCGGTTGCATCCCGCGGTTGCAACCCACAGTTGCAACCCGCGAGTGCATCCCGCGGTTGCAACTCACGGGTGGCACTCCCGCACTGCACGGTTCTTTTTTTTAATTTTTTTTACAGTTTTGTCAATTTTTGTTCTTTTTTTCTTTTTTTTAATTTTTTTTACAGTTTTGTCAATTTTTTGTGGGCGATAGACGCCTCACTTTTTTTTTTGGTCGACAATTCCTCAGTTTTTTTTAATTATAGGCGATGACGCCTTATCAAATTTTTTTTTTTGGGCGATGATGCCTCACTCTTTTTTTTTTTTTGACAGACGATGACGTCTTGTCTTTTATTCTGGGTGATGACGCCTCATAATTTTTTTTTAACAGGCGATGACGCCATATTAATTTTAGTGGGCGATGACGCCTCACTTATTTTGACACCTTGTCAATTTTGGTGGGCGATGACGCCTCACTTATTTTGACACCTTGTCAATTTTGGTGTGCGATGACGCCTCACTTTTCTTGACCGTTACTCGGCGATGACGCCTAGGCTCCAAATAAAAAAAAAAATTTAAAGATCAGATTGCGCCGCCGAAACTCCCACTGTGGTCGCCAATTCTTGTATGCCCGAAAAATTGAATCTTTCTTTATATTGCAAAATTACTTTGTAATTATAGCAATAAAAAAATTACAAATAGAAAATCGAGATTACAAGAATGGGGATTGATTTCGATTCCCCTTTATTTTTGGGGGTTCTGGCAGCGGTGGAGTAACACGGAGTATTGATCAACTTATGTCTTTGTTGTTTCCAGTACAACACTTTTAGTAAATTGGCATCACATTGTCATTCTATGAAGTTGGTTATAGATAATAAGGAGAGTTATTAACTGAGTTATGCTGGGAGCTAGTAACACGGAGTATTGATCAACTTGCAGACATGTCAATAATGATATTCATCATATAATGCTGCTACTAAAGAGTGGTTCATCACTTGTAAGAAAATAACTGGTTTGTTTGATTAACTCTTTAATGGATATTTAATAGAACCTGCTAAAAACACTAGTCCAAATGCTGTGGTTTAAGCAGTAAGATTTCTGTCTTCTTGTAACCACAGAACCTGAAACAGAAAACCTACTAATCTGATCTCTTCTGTAATTTCTCTTATATACTTTTTTCCTCTTGTAATCACTTCGCTTACTGGAATTTTCAATTCCTTTCCTATTTCTTTAACCATTTCTATGTATCTTATCTAAACCCTCTCACATGTCTATCCTTATCCAAAATCTGACCAACAAATCTATTTCAAATAAAGTTTTGCTTGATAAGAAATCACTACTAAATGTTTTAACTGATAAAAGTTCAATTTGATTAGTCCCTTTGAAGCAACACCAATGACACCCCTCTGTGGTTTGAGTTAATTCATGTATCGTTGTATATTCTATAGCCAGATCATATGAATTAGACTTCATATTCATGCCTCGAGTTTTAATTTTTAGTCGTACTATGTCTATTATGTTCAAATCTATTATAGAAATAAGATAATTGGGTTGAATATTAAACCATACAGCCTAATTCATCAATTATATTGCAAACCACCTATCAGTACTTGATGAAAGCTTGTAAATCGATCATCCTTGATGAGTGTTCCTATAGGGATACCTATGCCGACTCTAAATAATGCATTTATTTTAATTTGGATTATGCCAACATTGATATATTGAATGTCTAGATTATTTTTTCCCTTTCATGTTCGTATTTTTTCTCAGCTGAAAATAAAAATGTCTATCCATCCTCCAGCTGATAGATTAGCAGTTGTATTTCCGGTGAAATTTTTATATATTCTTCTGGAGAAGAAAGTGAAACGTGAGACTTTATATATTTCTGCTTTTTTGAATTTGTTATTACTTTTTGTTTTTTCTGACATTTTCTAGGCTAAAATTGTTTCTTGTCCAACTACATCTGCTAGTGTTATATTGTCCAATTCTAAAATTTCTAGTGTGGTAGGACATGATTCGTCATTCATCATAAAGACCAATTGGTGTATGAATCACTCTTAATGTGGAGCTCATATAGTATTACATCCAAAGAGGAGAGTTCTTCTCCAAAACAGACTTCTAAATCTTGCTCTTCCATGTACTTTTATCATTTTTTGAGCATTTTTTTCCTTTTCTAGGACAATCCCTGGCAAAATGCCGTTTTTCGTCACACGAAAACACCTACACTCTATTTTATCATTTTGAAGGGACGACTCATTATATTTTCTAACATATTTATTATTCCGGACAAATCGTCTATTCCTTTGCTTTGGTTTCCACTAGAAAAGTTTTCTATATGTTGGTTTATTTTCCACTTCATTTATTTCTTTTCTTGTGTTTTACCTGCTATCTTTCATATTTTGCTAATTATTTTTCACAACACTTTTTTCCATTAAGAGAGTTAAGAATAGAGTTGTACATTTTCTTGTAAGATTTTATATTAAGACAGTCTTCATATATTATTTTTAGTACGCAATAGATTTGGTATCCTACACTGTCTTTTTTCCAATTTATTTTAGGTAGTCTAGGTACCTGTTTCATGTTTTAGCATTCCAAAGTCTTGGAAGTTTGTGAAAAAAATGGATCGAGCCAGTTTTGTACCTTATCGTATTCTAGCTTATAAAAGTATTTTGAAAATATTTTACAGTATTCTTCAAATTCACATATTTCGCATAACTAAATTTTGGACAAAACGTGAGGGATTCTTCCTCTTGGGTTTTGTCGTATGTGAACCCACATAAGTTTTCTTTATAATCTTAATGAAATAGGTAAGTATATCGTCAAATCCTGTGAATTTGTCATGCTCAAGCCACTCTCTCTACTTATTTTTTTTCTTCCTTCGAATTTACCTATTGTTTTATCCATTGTAGTATGTTTCCTTGCAACTAGTAATGTAGTTAATACTTTCTCTTTATCCCATGTTCTTTCATGATTTATAATTACAATTACTAAGAATTGTGCCCAGTCATCTATAGTTTTTACCTTATTTTAAAGTGTAGAT
Organism: Dracaena cambodiana; assembly: GCA_036321105.1. Taxonomy (NCBI): domain Eukaryota; kingdom Viridiplantae; phylum Streptophyta; class Magnoliopsida; order Asparagales; family Asparagaceae; genus Dracaena; species Dracaena cambodiana. The sequence continues at coordinate 16,520,617 of JAYEPQ010000013.1, read as the reverse complement.
TAGATAAATCGAGATAAGTTCCTTCTGAGATACACTACTTTTTATTAAATCATCAATCTTTATATTCTTCTCTATTTGTAAATTATTTAAATCTAAAGAAAATTTGCTATTTTTACCAATCTGTATTAACTCATTATCAGATTCTAACACTCTTTTCAGCTTCAATCTTGTATTCATCATATATAGTTATCCCACAGTCCTTACTGTTCGAATTCATGTCACTTAGTTTCAAAATAGTCATTTTCGTTTTCTCATTCTCAAATTGTATATTTCAAAATCGAATTTAAAACATTGTAACAAACCTTCATTCTAAATATATGTTTCATGAGTTTTTTTTTTATTATTAAATGTCTTTTTCATGTATAGAACTCTTTAGATCCTTATATAACTCTTTCTAGCAGTTGAATAATTCGATAATTGAATCATACTATTGTTTAGAGTAGGTTTTTTAACTAGCTTTGTGTCTTACATCATATTAATTTGATGACTCGGTTTCTTTAATTTTGAGCTAGTCTCTAATCTATCAATGCAGTCTAGCATCTCGATTACCTCTATTATTAGTTTTTATTTATTTACTTTTCCATCGTCTCGTTTGAGATCTACATGTCTTTATTTAGATTTAGAAAGCAATTTAAATATCTATTTATTTAGTTCCATAAGATATTTTACGTGAATTTCTATTTTGTCAAACCGATAGACTATAATATCAATAAGAGTACTAAGGAAACTTACGATATTCATTATTCTTTTACGCCACACATAAAAATACTTCAAATGACTATAGTCTCTCCTTGAGCTCTCAAATATGTAGGGTATATCCTTAGTCATCTAAAATGTTATAGACCAGCTAGTTTTGAATAGTCTACGATGTCTAAAACTATCGCCTGTTGATGCCAACAAACGCCAATAAACTGCAACAAAAGGCACACACATTAATCTCAGCTTAAAGCCTACTCAAATCTAGCATGAGACAATTAGAATAAAACAAAGATACTACCCTTTGTCAATTACAAGCGAGAAGAAATTGAGTTTATAATTAATTTGACACCAAATATGAACTAAAATGAGCAAAAAAGAGCCTTTCCAAATTATTCTTAATTTTTTCCTATTTTTTCAGATTTTTTTCAATTTTTTCCTGAATTTTTTAGTGATTTTTTCTAATTTTCCTTAACTTTTTGGTAATTTTTCAAATTTGCTGCAGAAATAAACAGTGACTTTCGTAATTTTTTAGAATTTTTTGCAAATTTTTAAATTTTTTGGCGATTTTTTATGAATTTTTCAGAATTAAAAACACAAAAAAAATATATAGAACTACTTATCTAGCACACAAAATCAAACACAAACAACTTCATACTAATTCAAACTCTGTAGTATGTACCGAAATAGTAGATACAAAATTGAAGACGTACAGATGGTAAAATGCTCGGCCAATAAGGAATCCTTAGCTCAAATACCAGAGGGAGAACTACAAACACAATCGTTACAAATGCGAAAAGCAAGTATAGTAATTATATAAATAAGTGGAGGGTGATTTTTTTACAGGTAGAGTGGGTTGATTGGTTAGGCTAGGTTGGAAAACAATTATGGAGAAGATTAGAAGGAATGTGAAGAAAATGAAAAGGATGGTGGGTAGTATGTGGAGTATGAGGAGGAGAGTATGGGTCGCCCTCAGTTCTGACATTAGGGCTCTTATTTATAAGTGGATTCTTTCCAGCTGAAACATCGTACGTTCCTTCCAGATAAAGTCTCTAACTGTAAAGGTTCTGGGAATCTTATTATTGATGAACTTTTAATTATACTGTTTGGAGTCTTATTATTTTTGATGTGATTAAAATTGATGATGTTAATAAATCTCAAGAGAATTTTGTTGGTGGAATTTCGCTGTAGATCTATAGTAGAGAGCGACAGTACTCATTAAGCTAATGACTTCAATGAGTAGACTCTATAGGAAGTTTATTAGTCTGTAAAAGTCAATATAGTATATTTAGAGATGCAGAATCATCCCACCCTGTTGGCATAATTTTTATTTCTTGTGGTTCGTTTGTTACAAGGCTTGTCTTCAGACTAATTCTTTCACTTTTGGTGTTCTGTAATAGTCAAATTTTCTGGACTCTTCTTCAAGTAGGCCGACTGCTAGATTACCTTCTTTATATAACTATTTTACTAGTTTTTGTACAGAGATACCTCTGCTATTGGCCTCCTTGGTGATATCAACTTCGACCTCTACTTCAATCTCAACGTCCATTTCTACCTCGGTCGACTGTTTAGCTTCTTTTGGTGTAGAAATATGAACGCCAAAATTTTCTTTACCAATGCTACGTGCTTGCAAGATTTCGGGTATTATGGTCCAAAACTGTAATTCGTGACTCTGGTCATTCTCCTTCGCCTTGCTTGTAGCACGCTCTTGAATGTTTTTTTTATGAATTGTTCTGAGACACTTGGACAAAATCACCCTCCACTTACATGTCAAGTTCTAATTCCAGAGGGGTACTACAAGTACGCTCTGATACCGAAGAAGTACTACAAGAACCCTCTAATACCAGAGGGAGTACACATTATTTATACATATAAGCATAATTATATGTGTTTGTATAACTGCTTTTTCATATACTCATACTTATACATGTAAGCCGATGAGAAGGGAGTTAATAACATTCAATTAGGCTAATCTGGATATCCTAACAGAATTCATATAGCTAGTAGAGTATTTAAATGCTGACAACAAAAATACACCAATAGGAGTCCATACAAGAAGAAAAAAAAAACATTCAAGCTTTTTCATAAAAAACAATAGGATTCCTTAATGCTACAAACATTACATACTCTGATATCAGAGCATGATTAATAAAATTCAACACACTAATGATTAAAACATACTCGTTAAAAAAAATAAAAGTCTGGAGATGAGAAGATACACATAGAGCATGCTACGAGTGTCCTACTCATTGTCGAAGCCAAGGAAGTTAAAAAAAATCTAACTGTATGTTCATAAGCTCTGATACCAGTTGGGGTACTACAAGCACGCTTTGATACCAGAGGGGGTACTATAACCATGCTCGTTACAGATACATAAAGCAAGCACAATAATTATACATATATGTGGAAGGTGATTTTTATAGATGGAGTGGGTTGATTGGCTAGGCTATGTTGGAAGAAGATTATGGAGAATATGACAAGGAAGAAGAAGAAGATGAGAAGGATGGTGGGGAATATATAGATTATGAGGAGGAGAATGTGGAATTGCCAATGCTCCCGGTTCTGGCGTTGGGGCTCTTCTTTATAGGTGGGTTTCATCTATCTTAAGTATTGTGGGTTCCTTCTAGATGAAACATCATTGGTTCCAACTAGATGAAAGCAAATCATAGTCATGCTGAAACCAATAATAAAAGATTATGAGAATCTTATTGTTGATTATGCTGGGAATCCTGCTACTGATGAGCTTTAATCATGCTGTCAGGAATTGAGCTTTAATCATGCTGCGGAGGATTCCTATTGTTTTTTACGAAAAAGCTTGAATGTTTTTTTTATTTCCTTCTTATATGGACTCCTATTGATGCATTTCTGTTACTAGTCTTCAAATACTCTATTGGCCATCTAAATTCTGTTGTGATATCCAGATTAATTGAAGGCCATATCCTTCAATATTCTCATTGCTAGAGCAGCCTATCGGGCCGGGCGGCCCATTAGGCACGCCCGGCCCGACACGTGCCAGGCACGTGCCCGGCACGGCACCTCGGCTCGGCCTGGCCGTGCCGGGCTGTGCCTGGCCCAGCACGGCCGACATTGTTTTTTAAAAGTTAGCCGTTGGGGGTGTTTTGGGGGGTTTTTGCAATTTTTTTTTGCAAATAGCCCCCCAACGGCTATTTTTATAGCTGTTGGGGGGTTTCTTGCAAAAAAAAATTGTAGGTTTTCCCCCAATGGTCAAAATAGCCGTTGGAGGGTTTTGTAATTTTTTTTTTGTAAATTAAAACCTTTCTTTCTCTATAAATACCTCATTATCTCCTCTCCTCTATTACCATTCTTATACACCAAATTCATTCTAAAAAATCTTCTAAAATATTTAATTCTCAAGAAGTCTCAAGGAAAGTAAGTAGCAAGTTTCAATCAAGTGATCAAGAAGTCTCAAGCAAGCAAGTCTCACAATCAAGAGATTTAGAGAGCAATTATATGAATGTAATGAGATTAAATATAAAATAATATTTGTTTTTATTGTTATTACTTCTTGTTAAATCTAGTTAAACGAAGCAACATAGCTCCTCTCTTTTTTATATTTTTTTTCTTTTAAAAAACCCGGGCCGGCCCGGGCAAGGCACGGGCCCGCCGTGCCGTGCCGGCGGGCCGAGCCCAGTCTTAGGCCCGAGCAACCATGCCGTGCCCGGGCCGGGCCGAGCACGGCCCGATAGGCGGGTCTACTCATTGCACTACTGTCTTGATACTTTGAGATACTAAACTTTGCATGATAATTTTTTGTGGCAAATATCCTTCTTCTGTCTGTTGGGATGGAGCACTTATCAATGTCTTCCAGGAGGTTTCGAGTTTTGTCGACAATTCAATAAGACTATAGCAGCAACAACAATTATATTAATTTTTTCACTCTACTTGGCATCAAATATTTACCATTACTCTAGATATCCGAATATCCAAATTTTATATGGCTGAAATTTTTGTGGTTCTTCTCTTCATCCAAGGATGCTAAATATTTGGAAAATGTATTAAAAATTATAGTTCAGATTTATCACTAGTTTGTGGTTAGGAACTTTATTATTGCTAAAATTTATGCCATTCTTGGATTTCTTGCAGTCTAAACCACAGTTGTCTTATAAGCCTCGTTCGCCTCTTAAATATCCTAAAATCTGGTTTCATAATTCTGAAACTTTTGATAACTATTGCAAGTTACGATGACATCTCCTTTGTTTTCTGAGAGGATCTTACTCATTTTCTCTGTATGGTTGAGTATCATAGTCATAATACTATGGAAAATCTTTTTGGGAAGCACTTATCTAGCATTCTCCATTATTTCCTCTCTTTTTTTGTCTTTTCTAACTGTGCAGAACTGTTGGAATTATAAGCTCTATCCTTTTCTTTCTCCATAAGGTCCTAAATTCCTTAGCTGGCAATTTAATAGGATATGTCATTAAATTATTTAGATAGAAATTTAATAGAATATGTCATTAAATTACTTAGATAGCAATTTAATAGAATATGTCATTAAATTACTTGGTTAGCTATTTAATAGAGTATTTTATTCTAACTACTCTTTTCGTTGTCTAGGAATACACAATCATTATAATTATTTTATATATAATTTTTATTTTTTTATTTGGTAGGTCGGATTAAGTAATCAACAATAAAGTTATCCATCTCTTCTACATACTCTATTTCAAAGAAATATTGAGTAATTTCTTTATACCATTGCATCCATTTACTGGAGACTTTCTTTGTCTTTATAAGAAAATCTCTCATGACTTTATTGTCTATTCTGATAATAAAAAACTCAGGTGTAAGATATATTTGAAATTTTTGTAAGGTTAATCTTATGGTATACAGCTCTTTTTCAAATATAATCCATTTCAATTCGTCGGGTTTAAATTTCCTGAAGTTATACCATAAAGTTTCTTGTGTTTAATATTTTTTTGTGGGATATTCCTATTTCTGAGCCTAATCTCGTTTTGAGATAAGGGTGGATTTTTTTTGTTCCAAATTTCTTTTGGAATTAGTTTTAATGCCCATCCCTAACATTCATCAGATGCATTATTGTCTCGAATCATTTGTTTCCTTATTTACTTAGATATACTTCTAGTGCATTTTCTGCAAGTTGTTTTATTTGGTTTAGTATTTTTCTATCTTCATCCTTCCAAATGAATTCATGGTTTTTATTAAATTTTTACAATAGAGACATTTCTTACTTGGTAAAATCTCATAGAAAATTTATTCAACAATTTAACAATCCTAACAGACTCTACAGTTGCCCCTTCTTCTTTATATTTTTGGAAAAATATTTAATTTTGGAAAGGATGTGTTTTTGTAATTAGATACCATGCTCATCTAGGATGATTCCAAGAAATTCTATGGATTCCTTTTCAATTTTGATATTTTTTAGGGAGAGTATTATGCTGTGTTATTTGAAAACATTATTCATAATTCTTAGATGTCTTTTATGGTCTTCTCTTGTTTTAGATAAAAACTAAAATATCATCAATATATACAACACAGAAATCCTTCAGATCGTTAAAAATTGAGTACATTCATCTTTGAAATATTTTTGGCATTGTGTTTAGTTTGAATGGCATAACATTACAATGGTAATGCCCACATAGTGTATTAAAGGCGGTTAGTGGTTTTGACTCTTTCGTCATTTTAAGTTGCCAAAATACTGACTTGTAGTCAAACTTACTAAATACATAAATTCCTTAGTTAAATTTATTTGTACTTCTTTCCTTGGGATAAAGTATCACTCAAACTTTAAATTATGATTAAATCTCTTATAATTAATTACCAACTGGGGTTTATCCTCTTATTTCATTAAAGTTTCTAACCATAAACGTTGGGCTAGAATGCGCACTAGTAGTTTTCTCTATTAGGTCTATACTTAAGAGTTCATTTATTTGATTGTAGAATTCGTCTATATCCTGTCTGATATAGAGCACGAGTTTTACTCTAATGATGATTATGTTGTCATCTCGTAACAGAATCTTGGACTTTGATTCTATAATTTTAATGAATTTTTTACTATGACCAAAATCATATACTCCAGAGTGCAAGAGATCGGCAAGTAGTACAAGGGTAATAACCCAAAATCGTTCTCTCGAGGATGTTTGCATCATTTACAATGTCAAATTTAAAATTTTCCATTGAGAACCGAAAGCACAACAAAATTTGGGATTTTTGAATTGCAATACTCGAGATTTACTTTCTTGACAATCAAAACAAGTTAACAATTTTTGGTTTCTTTGATTCTGGGGAGTGTGACGATGAAAGTATGATTAGAGCAACCCTTCTTCACTTTCGTTGATGATCTAACAACAAACTTGAAGTGCTCGAATTCTCCTTACTTTTCTCTATGAGTTTTTTTTTTATGTCTTTCTTTGAATGCTTGGTGTCATTTTTATAGTTGGAGGGTGCCATAATCATTCTCCCAATTTGTGGAGATCGTGGTAGTTACTTACCCACAATTGGATTTGCTTGAGTCCCCTTTGGCGAGGTGAATCGATAAGATTGGTTGGTTGCTTTTGATGAGGTTAACTGTTAACTTTTCTTTTCGACAGAGCTAACCAGGCTAGATGAATTGAATTTACTTTTAGCTTCTGGTGAAGCTAACTTACTTGGTTTAGCGGAGTTAATTCAGTTTTAGTTTTCGGCAAAGCTAGTTATGCCAGCATGAATTCATTAGATAGTGATAATTAAAAGCTTAGTTTATCTTTACATATTACAGATTAATCACTATTTACCATAGGAATAAGAATATTTGTTGCTGAATCATATCGCACCTTAAGAATCTCTGCGTTGAACTCAGGTCCCACAGAGTTGAGTTCTACCAAGTCCTCTGATTGAGCTGGAGGTATCAAAACTTGTGCCATTAGGGTACTAATTGGCCCTGAAAAAGCACTACCAGGAGAGCCAGACACTATAGAGCTAGTATTCTGAGATGAAGGTTCCATGTGTGATAATCCAGGAGGCAGAACTTGCCAGAGATGGCATTATTCTACTATGTACCGGTGAAGAGGTATCAATCATACTTTGCATTGCTCCAGAACTTGCCAGTGAAGGCATTTTATTAGGCAATGGCAACTCCCTATTCTTGCACTTGTAAGTAATTCAAGGGCTAAGTCAATAAGGGAGACGAAGAATAAGCTAGTACTGATAGAATATAGCCTCCATGAGTCTCCTAATACTGAGTTCTCATGCCATCATTCTGTTCCTTCTTCAGTTCGATTTGTAGTCATCAATCTAGCTGATTGAGCTAAGGAAACAAAGCTGGATTCTGCCCTTGGTTAAATGGCTTGTTAGACCCCCATAAGGCTGAATGGACTTCCGAACTGTCTTTGATATGAAGGAAGGGGAAGTAAAGGCATTGGCTGAGATTTGTGAACAAGTGGCCAAGGGGTAGGAGCAGCAGGAACCTGTGTAACTGGCGCAGGTTTTGGAAACTCATAGGCCTCAAATCTCAGGGCATGAGAGGTTTCTTGCTGGTATCGACCACTGAAATTTTCAATATTGAACATTCCTGCTCGTTCGCTTTCCAGAAGTAGGGTCTTGTGTTGTTTTCGATTTACTTTTCCAACAAGGAGTATGCACATCGCTGCAGGATTGTTGAATGTGACGCAAACACTTTCATGTTGGCAATTAGTGGATAAGCCTGGACAGTGTCATCACTTGAATAGGCTTTATGCAACACCACATAATTTTCCAATTATATGTGAAGTCAAATGCTTCTCATATGCTATTCCTTATTCGCCTAGAACCAAGCACATAACCTGCATTGCAAAAACACAGACAGAAGCTTCGGTTCTCCGTAAACATGCATCAGTACTTGAGGATCTTGGTTGACTATCGGCGTCATCATCATCTTCTCCAAATCCTTCAGCAATTAGCCGCATTAAATTGTGTGCCACTCTAAGGTTAACTAAATCGCTTGCATATTCAATGACCTTGTTCATGGCCTAGATAAGCCACTGATTGCTTGGTGCAAATTGTTCAGCCAGCTCGACACAACGTGATGCTATTTCACTTTCATTGTAGTTGTCTTTGATGCTTATCAGTAATCATTCATCCAATCAACTATAACTCGACATGTCGGGGAGAAGCAATATTGCATCTGTGAGTGCGCACTCCATAAGAGCATGGGGAGCGCAACGTTTGGTGTCAACCCTTCCATGACCAAAGATCAACTCCTATAATTTATTAGTTCATGAGGTCTCATTTTGGCAACTGGAACCATATGGTCTTGACATCCAATGGAGAATCAAGAAGGTGAGATATCAGCCGATAAAGCTTGATAAAATCTACATTTGTTATGTGTTCTATGTTTGTTCAGAAGGCACTGTTGTCAAGCCTGAAGCAAGCCATTTGCAGAAGCCCTCAAAGCCAAAAAAAAAAAAAGCTTATTCTTGGGACTCTTTTATTGCCCATCAACCTCCCAGGGACTAATTAAAGCCATGCTATTGAGGTAACTTTGTGGTAGTCGATTATGTTGAAGCTTTGTATTCATTCTTAATGAAGACCCCATCTTCGGCAAGGCAGAGACGTATAGGCATGTAGAGAGAAGGTCTTCTTCTTCTTTAAACTCATGTCGGGACATGCTTGATTGTCCCTTTCAGGCTGAAGATCGAGGAGAGGACTAATTATCACCTTTTTTCTAATCGTTCTCTTACATACTTCCTGCATTGGCTGGTGCCACAGCAGACGGTGCCGGCATGAACTCCAGTACAAATCCTTCGACTTCAATCTGACAATTTTGCAGCCACCACAGTATTCTAATCGAAATCAGACTGATCGGCCCCGCCTCACTACTATTGCCGACCCGGCCATCTTGAGGTTGAGGATATCAATGTTGAGGGTGAGGTCGGAGAAGTGGATGGTGTGGTGCTAGTAAGAGTCCAACTACCTGGCCGGTTTCTAGAGGGCTTGGACTGTAGGGTGTTCTCAGTGTTTCGAAACAAAATCTCAGCAAAATCATGCAGATTGAATCAAAGAGCAGGAGCAGCACTTGATCCATAGCTCCTAGACTATCAAATCCACCAAGGCTTATACTTTCCTCGGTCGTTGAAGAGGGTGCGCTAGCCTTATTGCTACTTCTGTGCAAAGTATCTATCAAGAAGAGACAGGGAGGAGGGCATCGCGGTCATCTAAGAGACAATGGCAATCATTTGGGCAGGCTATTGACTTGAGGGCGTTGAGGTCGATGGCAGGGCTGGTTCAACTTGGCGGAGATGATCTTGGTGATGGCGCAGATGCGGGCCCTCTCCTCAAAGACGCCCTCCGGGATGGCCACGCTGTCGCGACCTAGGTTGGGAGTTGATCAGGATCCCGGGTTTCGCCATTACAGTTTTGGAGTTGGAGTAAAGGTGGAGAATGTTGTGGATGATGGAGAGGATCTGGGATCCGTCGGTAATCAGTTGCTCCCCCTGTGGTAGGCGATGGAGGTGAGCTTCGACAGGAACGGGTCCTTAGGGTTCATGGGCAGTATTGGAGCCGACACCAACACCCCTGCTCGGAGGCTACTGCAGTTCGTCGCTGCTATTTTTTAAGAGGAAGAAGACGAAGCGATTGAGACGGGGATTTTGTGAAACCCAAAGCTCATGAACGCCATTTTTTTTTGGAAGGTGAATAATTTCTTCTTCTCAAAATCCTCTGTACAATATATGGGCTTAATCAATAGTTTTAACAAATAACCAAAACTATTCTAATCTGCCTTGATGGCATGCTTCGAAAAGTACAGTACATCTCCCTCCTCTGTCTTCATCTAGATATCGAGATCTGATCTCCAGGGAGAAAGAGAGATATTTTTATTTTTTTTACTTTTATTTATTTTTTTAATTTATTTATAATTTATATATTTTTACTTTTTAATTTTTTTTATTAGTTTTATATTATTTTTATTTTTTTCGGCACCCGCAGATGCATCCCACGGGTTGCATCCCGCAAATGCATCCCGCGGGTTGCATCCCGCAGTTGCATCCCGCAGGTGGCAACCCGCGCACCTCACGGTTCTCTCTTTTTTATTTTTTTATAGCCTTGTCAAATTTTTTTTGGGCAATGATGCCTCACTTTTTTTTTATAGGCGACGATGCCTTGTCAATTTTTTGTTCTTTTTTTTTTGCGCGATGACACCTCACTTTATTTTTTATTTTATTTTATTTTATTTTTTTCACAAATGATGACGTCTTGTCTTTTATTATGGGTGATGACGTCTCATAATTTTATTTTTAACAGGCGATGATGCCTTGTTAATTTTAGTGTGCGATGACACCTCACTTTTTTTTTATAGGCGATGACGCCTTGTCATTTTTTTTGGGCGATGACGCCTCACTTTTTTTCACAGACGATAATGTCTTGTCAATTTTTTTTAGCAATGACGCCTCACTTTTTTTTTGACAAATGATGATGTCTTGTCAATTTTTTTTGGCGATGACATCTCACTTTTTTTTGACAGACGATGTCTTGTCATTTTTCATGAGCGATGACGCCTTATATTTTTTTTGGGAGTGGTCGCCAATTCTTATATGCTCGAAAATTGTAGATTTTCTTACATTGCTAATTTGATTTTAAATACAACAATAAAATAAAAATTACAAAATAAAATCTGAGATTACAAGAATAGAAAAAATTAATTTGATTCCTCTTTTAAATTTTTGTGGGTCTGGCAGTGGCAGAGTTTTGATTTTGTACTCCGTTGACGATTCGATCTGGATTGGGAAGAAGATGATATTGAGAATTCTCCTCCTCTGGATTTCTGAACTCCGATCTCTGAAAAAAATCCTCTCTCAAAAAGGAATCCCCTTTCTGAACTCCGCTCCCGTTTTTTATAGATTGAGGAGCAACCGTTCGCTTCAAATCTGGCTCAAATTCTCCTTTCGAATCTAAGTCAAATTTACATAATTAATCCCAAAAATCCGGATCACATAATCAAAGCACGGGAGCTAGCAAAACTGTGGGAGCAACCCGTAGGTGGGACCCGCGGGAGTGGGGCCGGTGTGGTTTCTGGGCAGGAGGAGAGGGTTGGTGCAGGCTGCTGCGTGGCGGCTAATCACGATGTGTAGGGTGCAGAATGAGGGGGTGAGGGAGATCTCGATGTTCGGAAAAATTAAAAAAAGTATGGCAGGCTGGCGTCCAGGAGATATAACAGGAGTAAATAATTAAATTTTACTTGTATTATAATTAAAATTGATTAAGGATTTTTTTGATCTATCGAATCTAGATAAATGGGCAAAATGAGAATTTTGTTTGTATTATAATCAAAATTGATAAGGATGTTTTTAATCCATTGGATCTAGATAGATGGTCAAGATGAGAATTTTGTTTGTATTACTATCATAATTGATAAGGATGTTTTTTTATCATTGGATCTAGATAGACGGTCGAGATGATAATTTTTCTTGTGTTACAATAAGAATTTGATAAGGATATTTTTGATCCATTGGATTTGAATGGACGGTCAAGATGAAGTGTGGAAAATTGAAGGAAAGTTTACAGGCTCACGTTTATTGGCATTTTGCTTTATTGTATTGTGGTTGGCATGCTCTTTTTTTATCTAAAAAAAATTCACAAACCATGCTTATCTATTTTCTTTTTTAAGAATTTTTAAAAAAATCGTGAGAAGTCAAAACTGTGCTCGACAGAGATTATATGCACATCCGTGCATATAAATCTGGCTACATGCACATACACGCACAAGGGCATGTGCAACCTTACTCGTCCAAGCGTGTGTGTGCGACCTTGTTCATGTGCAGGCATATTCGAACAGTTGCCATGTGCAAGCTTGCGTATGCAATCTGGGTTGCGCACGAGTGTACAAGCGTGAAGTTTGTTACACAAGAATGTGCTTGCACGGCCCTAGTTGCACGAGTTTTTTTTTTTTTTAGCTATTTCAAGCTCTTTTTTGGCAATTTTTCTTAGGGAAAAGTGTTTGTCTTGCTCCACAGATTCAGTGAAATTTTTTTGTTTGAGGTCTCAAAATTTAATTTAGGCTCTATGTCCATCCTCGGAACAGTATTTGAAACTAGATATTTTTATTATACAGGATAAGCTTTGTATGATCATAATTTTCAATCCGAGAGAAATTATGGGAAGTGCGACCTATTTATGCGTAGATCTCTCTCGAAGAATTTTTGGCTTGACTTTTTGCAAAAAAAATCATTCTTCTATGGGTGCTTCAAGCGCCTTAAATGTAGATTATTAGTAATTTGGTTTTACAAAAATCCGTTCTTTTAAAGGTGCATGCTTCAAGCCTTAGAAATATACCATCAGCGACTTGATTTAATATTGGATTGAAGTACAATTACTCTACCAGTGAACAAGTTATTTATTTGACAGGATAGAGTGTTTCCCCATCAAGCTTCATTTATATTAACAAAAACATTAGATATGAATATCCTCTCTCACTTCATCTGTACATGTTATACGCATTTCACTAATCAAGCCAATGGAACTTCTTCCAAGAGAAGAAAAAAAGCAATAAATCACTAATTAGGGGTGGCAAATAAGCCGGACGCACGGGGTCACGGGGTCATCCGTGACATGGGCACAGTGAAGATCGGCCCTTTTTTTTTTAAATTTAAAAAAAAAACGTTTATAGCCGTTATGAGGGTTTTTTGCAATATTTATAGCTGTTGAGATGATTCTTACAATTTTTTTAGCAAATTTTTCCCCCAACGGTCAAAATGGCCATTGGGGAGGGTTTTTTTCAATTTATATTTGTAAAAAAAAACAAAAACCTTTTTTTTTTTTCCTATAAATAACTCCTCAATTTCTATTTTATACACAAACAAACTCTAACTCTCAAAGCTCCTCTCAATTCTCAACTCTCTCAAGCAAGCATCAAGTGATAAAGAAGTCTCAAGTAAGTAAGCCTCAATATCATAATTCAAGCATGCCTCATTGGCCGCAACTCTAATCTCTCAAGCAAGTTTCTCTTCGAATTTCCAGTTTCCTCCCTCTATTACTCATCACTATACTATATCTCTCAAGTGGTTCACCGCTGAAGAGATATTTTAATTTGAAACTTTTTATTCGGTTTTTTGATATTTTTTATTTGATTTTTTCTAGATTTTATGAAATGGATCCATACTCGTCCGACGCTTCTTGCTCTCAAATTGCGGGATCTTTTTATCCTTTTTTAATAAGTGAAGAATATCAAAACCTTTGTCAACCCTTAGAACACCATCCTCAAGTATCATTTTCTATGCTCGAAGAAGAACCAACCGAAACCCAAACAATCACCCCCGCTATGACTTCTAGATCGGACATACGGAAACATTTTGAAGAAATTATGGAAAATGGTATTAGAAAGCTTAGGTGTAAATATTGTCATTAAATCTATTCATTCACTTTAGGTAGTGGAATAGATCACCTTAAAAAATACCTAAACAAAACTCACCCACCAAATGAACCACATCAAATACAAATAAATACCTACGAAGAATCATTAGAAATTCATAAATATAATCCTATAAGCACAAGAGAAAATTTAGCAACATTTATAGTACATGACAAACTATCTTTTTCTTTTTCGGAAAATCAAAAATTTGAAAAAAAAATTAAAAATAACATTTACAGATGAATTTAAAAAAATAAATCTCACAATCTACATATAAATCCGACATAGTTAAAATATATAAAGATACGAGGGAAACTTTAATTGCTATTTTAATATCTTTGATTTTTAGAGTTACTATAACTGCAAATTGTTAGGAGACTCTAAATAGTTGTCATTATTTTTGTGTAATGATTTACTATATATATCAAGATTGGCATATACAGAAAAAAATAATTAGATTTATGAAATTTATTTTATAAAAATATTTATTATGAATATAATGTTAAAGATTTAGTTAATGATATTAAAATTTCTTTAGATATTATGTACAAAACATATGAAGATATGCATGGTGATAAAACACAATTTACAAAAGAATCAACTGCTAGAGAAACCCGAAATCCAATAATATCATCCGTATTTCACCGAAAAAAGGCTAAGCAATCTAGTACACATTTTAATGAACTAAATTATTATTTAAAAAGGGCTAACTATGAAGATGATATGTCCCCAGAAAATTTTGAAACCTTTGATATTTTGGGCTTGTGGAAATCACTTGATATTTTGGGCTGGTGGAAATCACAGGAAAAAACATATCATGTGATTTCCAACATGGTCCGTGATCTACTAACTTCTCCGGTGTCTACTGTAGTATCGAAGTCTATTTTTAGTGCAGGTGGTAGAATGCTTACGGAGTGGAGAAGTTCAATGGCAGCAGATACACTAGATATGTGTGTTTACTTGAAGGACTGGCTAGACGCAGAAAAAAGGGAACAAGGATCGTCCAATGAAATAGAATTAGAGACCTCATTAGAAAATGAATGAAAATAGGCTTTTTTTTTTCTTTTCAAATTGTAATTTCTACATTTGTTCATGTATTTTTTAAAAAATTTTATGTAATTTTTAACTTATAAATCTCTTGGATAAAATACTAAGAACAAATTGAGGGTGACGGTCAGGGTCCTCTCCCCTCCCTTCGGGCTTTGTATGATTTCTAAAGAGATTTATAGAGCAATTATTTCAATGTAAATGAGATTTAATATAATAAAATTTTATTTTTACTATCGTTTATTTTTATTAAACCTAATTAAATTAAACTAATTATTCTCTTAAACTTACTTAATAATAGAATTAATACTTAATAAAAAAATTTAAAAAACGAGTTGGCCTGGCCCGATCCGGGCATGGCACGTGCTCGGCAGGCCGTGCCGACGTGCCGATCCCTGGCCAAAGCCCGGGCGGCCATGCCCGAGTCGGGCCGGGCACGACCTATTTACCACCCCTATCACTAATATTCCCCTTCCACTAATTGCATATCACTAGGATTGAATCTTAATATACTTTTTTAATAGAGTAAGGCTCTTGAATTATTATTGGTTTTTTAAAGGTGAACAAACTTCCTTAAAAGTGGCTATCATTATACTAATTGTAGTTAGCCAAAGTCAAATTAGGCCATAGCTAATTCGATAATATGGGGGTCGTATTTGATAATCTCAATCCCCTTATCTTGATCCAATCCTGATGAGCATCCTTATACTATAATAATATATATACCTACATTGTTGTCGGATTTGGATTAAGCCCATGTGATATAACCAAGTAAATGCAATGGGGTCATTCTGCTTACGGCTCATAGCAGAGATTGTATCATTATCTTTATTTATAGAAACCAGGATATAAGGTTAAAAGGTATATCTTCGACTGACATGCAAAATCTAGATAAATTCAAATGTTAAGGAGTTGTTTGGTTAATGAATTTAGAAAGTAGATCAATAATAATGAATAGTATTTCTTACTCACCAACCCCTTATTTATTCATGGAAAAAATATAAGGATTTGGTGATAAGATAAATGTTTTGTTACGACCATGCAAAAGAGTATGAATTTGGTCAATATTACTAAAAAAATTAAAGAATACGCTCCCTCTCCTTTTAGAATAAAAATAAAAAATAAAAAAATAGACTAAAACCATGAATTTGATATCATTTCCCCATAAAGGTAAAGATTTCATGCGGGACTGCATCATAATTTTACTAGCAATTTTTCATAGGCCAAATCCTTGAACTAACAAGAAATTTGATTGTTTTGAAAATTACTGAGAGAAAAATATCCTAATCTAGCCACAAATCCCTAAACCAAGCAACCCCTTACCATATCATCGAGAGTAAGAATGTAGATCTCACCAATAAACCAAATCTATCCTGAAATATGAAAATTGATATTCCAGATCCTCTAGGATTCTAACACTCTAGGAATTCTCTATTATAAATACCTTTATTCTCCACATATGAGGGGATTCTGGATGAACTAGGGAGAGAATCATAAGTTTGTAAAGAAGAGGCAAAGAGTTTAAGAAAAATTATAATACTACTTTTTTCTTCAATAAAGAACTCGTTGTGATGCCGCTTTTCCCGAGGACAATGATCCAAGATCATCTCGATTAAACTCGTTAAACTCTTATTTATTTACTTTTTGTGATTCTTTATTCACCATCAACTCATTCCTTTAATAAGATTGTGCCTAATCTATTCTGAGCAACTTGGTCAACTTGATTTTTGATGCACACATAGAAAGTGATAATTAGTTCGTTCGTCTATTATAACAAAAAGGATTAATCATAATAACTACTCTACGCTATTTGAGGCATATCACTATACCTTATTAAGAAACTTTTCTACGAGTCTCTTTAGCAGTATAAGGTGTAACAAAAAAAATTTATTACACTTCTATTCCTTATCAAAAAGTGTCTCCGAGAATGTATTCTATAAGGACGTATTAGTACAAATTAACTCGAAAAAAATAATGATGATAAAAAAAAATAAAGTAGAGATGCTTTTTAAGAAAGTTTTTTTTTTTTTTTTTTAAATGTGGTGTCAATGATTAGTGTTTTCCACTACATTGTGTAGTGGTAGTCAATGCTTAGTGAAATATCTAGATGGAGACGGAAAGAGGAGCTGACAGTGCCCTCGAGTTGGAGGGGAATCCAACAATCTGAATGCCACGTGTCAGGGGTAGCTTCCTGGTTAGAAAGCGGAGCTAATAGTTAATTACTTTGTAGTTTAGTTAATAACAAAGTAACAACAAATACTGTGTGGTTGCTTAATTAATTTAATAATTAGATAATTAGGAGTTGGAGGTTGAGTTGGGATGTCTAGGTGCCAATAGTCCACTTACTTGTAGCACCTGTTCGTGCATGATTTTTTTGTAAATCATGCTACCTTTTTGCGCCTATCGAAAATGAAGGCAGCGAGCGCTGTTGTTGGAAAATTTCATCACCTCTGTTTCCTTCGTCATGACCCCATAAGGAAGGGACAACTAAATGTTAAATTAAAAAAGCCTGCAAGTGTAATTTATCATAATTAAACAGTTCTAATAAACAAATTAAAATGTTCTTACGGTTACTTTTAATGGCAATAGAAAATGAAATATATGGGTCAACAATAAGGCCCAACTACTTTTTTATTTATTGTTGTTTTCCATGACGTTATTAAATCATCGGAGAGGAGAGGAAAGGAAAGGATGAGACACATTTTACTTCACTACTCGTCCTAGATTCACACGTATTAATTGAACAATTTGAAATAAAATTTAATTTTGTTCTTCCATAACTTTCTGAAGCAAGCACACAACAGAGAAGATCATCACCACAGTATGCAAGACTAGCTGTAGAGGATAGAAATGAAGATTCACTTAACTAGAGAGGAGTAGAGGCTTGGAGCAGCTTGCCATGTAGGGAGAAGGGGAATCTCTTTACATTATACTTTAATCTAGCTTTTATGTTGTTGTTGTACTAAGAACTAATGGTTGTATTGAGAACCAATTTCGGTCTATATACTTGCTCTATGTTCTCTTAAGTTTTCGTTAATGGAACATGGGAGGGAATGCCCACTGCCAGCGACCCTCTCGATTTTGATTTGCTCCATCACTCCGAATCAAACCCCACTTCCTCATTGGCTCTCACTCTCTCTAGTCGCAGCATTTACTAAGCTGCAAATTGGATCCTCCTCGTTCTCCCCTCTATTCTTCTTCTCTGGCTGCCCGGTCATATTTTTTTTTTCTATCAATTTTCTTGTTTTAGGAGATAAAAAGATGGATGGATGGATAATAGTTTGAATAAGATCATCTCCCTCTCCCCTTGCTTGAATAACATAAATGAACTAGAGCTTATTTTTTTAATCGAAGCCCCTATTATTATTTTGTTTTGTCCAATTTTCCTTTCTTCTTGTTTTGTATTCGCACTAACAGCATTAGTTCTCCCTGCGAGGATGCGGGTGGAATTTTTTTTTTCATTAATTTTCTTCCCTTCTTCTTCTATTGATTATGATGGAGTTATGATGGAGGGGTCGAGAAAAAGCAGCAAGAGCTCCAATAAAGATAATGGGGGGTTTGGAATCGGAGGTGATGTTAATATCAGTAGGAGGGAACAGACAAATATGGAGAAAGATCTACTGCAATAGTTGTTGGTTGTTTATTAGACAAAATAAATATTGTATAAGAATTCTACGATTAGAAAAATTGTTGTTTACTTGAACCATAAATGTTACTAGATGATTTTAGAGACTGAATAAAATATAAGAAATCCGAATTGATATTATATAAACAGTTTACTTTTGGAAGCAACATAATATCTATATCTATATTATATATCTATGTATATAGGTTATTAGTTTAAATTACTAGACAAAATAATGTTTATGTAAACTAAGTCAAAAAACGTTACTGGCTGGGAGATGATTGTATGCAAAAGATGATTGCAGATTGGATGATGATTAGTACATGATCGAGACTAGCGTTGAATACTATCTGCTTAAAACTGATTCGCATCCACTTGTATACTTCTAGATTAGAGTGGGTGTTGGTCTTCCAAGATACAACGATCTGTTTGCAATAGGAAAAAAGCACAATCCTTTTGCCTCTGGCGAATCTGATTAAAGAACACTCTCTGTTTTGTGTGTGGTGTAATGCAGGATATAACAGGACAAGACAATTCTTTTGGAGACAGAAAACTGTTGTCTGGAGATAGAGTTTTTTTGTTTGCAGAAGGAGAAAAGAAAATGAAGTTTGCAGAAGAAGGAGAAAAAAAATGAAAACTATGTAAAATGAGTCTGGACAAGGAGCCTATTTATAGGCTTTCAGACTAACAAATGCAACAGTTAAGTTAACAATTGTGACCGTTTAATGGTAACTCGCAAAAATGCATACGTGCGAAGTGCCAAGTGCACCACTAAAGCACCCAATGCGCCCTAAATGCTCATTGGCCCTTGCACATGCATGTGCGAGCGGTGCTACCCGTGGTATTCAAGGTTTATCATCTTCTTATATAAGCAATGACATGAAATAAGCAATCCTATATAAACTCACTATCTAGCAACACTTTTAACAATATGAGACTATCTTTTCTTTTGTTTTCTTTACTATGTATTCCACTTTAAAGCCAATTTCCATTCACCTAATTATTTAATTTTGAACAAGTGAATTGGCTCAAATATTTAATATTCAAACATACATGAATTCAACAATCCCTCACATGAATGAATTGGCTTAATGCAAATAAACAGAGCGTATAATAGAAAGTTACCACATCGGGAGAGATAGATTTTGGTTTTGAACTTTCCCTAGTGAAATATTATCGAGATTACTCGCAAGCCAGTGAACACAATGTTTTTTATTTGTTCAGCTTTTGATGTAAATTAAAACAATAATATTCACACAATTCCTTTCAACTTTAATAGATTCTTTATGTTGTGTCCGTTTTAGCCCTGGACCACCTGATAACTCTTTTGAGTGCTCTAAAGAACTTAGTTTTTGTCATTCTCATAGAAGCGGTTCCTTCACACTCATATAGGTGATCTCTTATTAAGAGTATCCTACTATACTCTACTTAAATTTCCAAAATATAAGGATCATTAAAAGCTTAGTTTATCTTTACATATTGCAGATTAATCACTATTTACCATAGGAATAAGATAAGAATTATTTTCTCAGTAATTTGTACGAGTTCCCCCACAATTTGATTGATACTTTGAACCTAGATCTTGAAATCTCCAGTCAGGTAGGTTGGGTTGCCATTATTAAGTTACTCTATTTAGTAGGTTGTAATCTCATTCCCCTCAATAACTTATATACTTGATTTTTGATCAAGCTTTTTATTAATGGATCTGCAATATTATCCTTTGATTTTATATAATTAAGAGATATTATAATATTTGTAAGCAACAATCTTAAAGTATCATGTCAACGACGTATATGTCGTGATTTTCCATCATACATTACATTTTGTGTCTTCCAATTGCTGATTGATTATCACAATGGATGCAAATTGCTGATACAAGTTTAAACCACATTGAAATATCTTCTAAAAAGTTTCGAAGTCATTATGCTTCTCCAACTTTATCTAAAGCGATAAACTCAGATTCCATAGTATATCTTGCTATATATGTTTATTTCGAAGATTTTCAAGAGATAGTTGCACCTCTAATAGTAAATACATACCGACTTATGGATTTTACGTCTTTAGAATCCGTAATCCGATTAGCATCAGTGTATCCTTCAATCACTACTGGATATCTTGTATAGTGCAGCCCATAGTTAGCAGTGTACCTCAGATATTTGAGTACTCTAACTATTGCTTTCCAGTGGCTCTCTCTTAGATTACTTGTAAATCTACTCAGTTTACTTACTAAGTATGCAATATCAGGTCTTGTGCAGTTCATTAAATACATAAGACTGCCAATGATCTAAAAATATTCTAATTGTGATATACTAGCACCTATAATCTTTATAAGATGTAAACTCATATCCATAGGTGTTCTAACTATATCATTATTTTCCATATCAAATTTTTTGAGTATCTTCTCGATATAATGTGATTGGGATAAGATATAACCATCAGATGTTTTGATGATCTTAATACCAAGAATAACATCTGCAATACCTAAATCTTTCATATCAAATTTTCGGATTAACATAATTTTCGCCTCCTTAATTAGAGCAACCGTACTGCCGGTGATAATCATGTCATTTATATATAGACATACAATGACATAATTGTGCATATCCCTTTTTATATACACCATTTATCGCAAAATCCATTTGACAACATAACTTGGTAGTCAAATTTTTCATTCTATTATTTAGGTACTTGTTTCAATCTATACAGTGACTTAACAAATCTACATACTTTCTTTTCTTATCCTGCAACTACAAACTTTTCGTGTTGTTCCATGTAAATTTCTTCATTTAATTCACCATTCAAAAATATTATTTTTACATCTATTTGATGAAGCTCATGATTATATAATGCTGCAAATGCAATTATTAATTTTATAGATGTTATTCTTGTTACAGACGAATATATATCAAAATAATCTACATGCTCCTTTTATCTATAACATTTTACTATAAGTCTAACTTTGTATTTATCTATAAACCCATCAGGTTTTATCTTTCTCTTAAAAATCTATTTATAACCTAAAAGTTTACTTCCTAAAGGAAGATCTACAAGTTCCTAGGTGTGATTTTGAATAATTGATTCAATTTCACTATTTATGGCTTCTTTCCAAAATGAGTTTTAGATGTAGACATAACCTCTTTATAACTTTGAGGTTCCTTTTCTAACAAATATGTTAGAAAATCCAGATCAAATGATTTATTAACCCTGCCCCTTTTGCTCTGTCTAGGTTTATCATTATTACTTTTATTTTCATAATTAGATTATGTTTCTCTAATTGCATTATCACAAGTCCTTTTAGGAAAACTTGGCTCATATTATTTACTAGGAAAAATATTTTTAATGAATACTACATTCCTAAATTCAATAATAGATTACTTATGTATCTCTGGACAGTCTATGGTCCATCGTTTACTAAATTTACACTCCATATACTCTATTTTAAACCTACTCAATTTAAAATCTCTAGATTCTAATGTATACCTTCATAACTCTAGCTTGGCATTTACCTCTACTCTTATCTCATTAACTAAGACAATATTATCAGCAAATAGTATACACCAAGATATCTCATTCTGAATAGCTCTAGTAAACCCAACCATCACTATAGTAAATAAGAACGGGCTCAATACAGATCCTTGATGCAATCCAATTGTGATAGAAAAATTACTTGTTAAATCACCACATGTTCTGACATTGGCGATTACTCTATCATACATTGAGTATACAAGTTAAGCAAGAAAAAAAATTAATAAACAAGGAAATAATGACGCTGGACGGAAGTGGATTAGAGTTAGAGATTTGGAAATTGGGAAAGAACAGAATAATTGGGGAAGAAAAAAAAATTGGAAATCCACCTAGGCAAATCCACGCCCACTCTCAATAAATCCACGAGTAGAGATTTCTTTTCAATCACACAAACCCACACAGAGTTTTCTCAAATTTCAATACTTCATTCATCATTTCAAAATACATCATATAAAGCATTTTTATAGGAAAACTCCAACAATACAGGAAAGAACAAAATTCTAATAGAATCCTATCAAATAAAATCCTATCAGATCTGATTTTAAAATTAAACAAAATTAAAAAAGATCCTATCATATGAGATCCAATCTCCATCAAGTCTCTCCGACTTCAAATTATTCAAATCTGATAAATGTGAAGATAAGAAACGTAAAAAGACATCAGGGTTGAATTTATCAGCATCCTTCTATAAAATATTCCAATTGGGTCATGATGCAGTCAAAGAACTCTACCTCACACATCACATTTGAACCAAGGCAGGGTAGAAGGAACTAGCTTCTGTGGTGAACTTCCTTCAAATGATGGTAGATCTGGAGAGGCACTGGGAATGAAAGTAATCGAATGAACCACATTGAAAGTGGGTTGATATGAGGATCCCAAAAAGTTTCATCGCTATAGATCGTGAAAGCAATCTTTTTTCGAAGTTTCATATGAATCTGTACATTGAAGGGTAAATTCTCCACAGTTCCGATAAAAAACCTCTTAATGAGAACCGAAACTTTTACCTCATTATCAACAATAAATTTCTGCAAGATACTGTATAGCATGCAATAAATTTATATTCATCATTGCAAATTACTGTCTAGAGATCTCTATCATGCATAACAGGTAAATGCAATGCAATGGATTCAATTGGTAAAACTCCTAAAAAGAGATATGTTGGTTCCCTAGGGTGGCATACAATTAATGCAAATAATATAACATCCCCACACTGGGTGAGAACTAGGGCCGGCCCTGGGCAGGTGCGGGCTGTGCACCTGCCCAGGGCCCATAATCTAAATGGGGCCCAATAATTTGTTAAAATAGCAAGTTCTTCTAATGAAAATTTGGATGGATCAGATAATGTTAAAAATTCAAATGAAAATGTAAATGAACAAAATCAAAATAATGAGGATATTGATAATTTTAGTGAGCATAATGATGTACCAAATGAATCTATTATTAAAAATATAATAGTTGATGAACAACCAACCCATTCTTTTGATATTTATGATCCTAGAAATTGGGATAATCTTGATAATAAATCAAGAGACATTTTGGTTAAAAAAGGGCCTATTATAGAATTGAATCTTGTGTTTCCTTTAGATAACACATCTAGGCATTTTTCATATGGTTATTATACTAGGAAGTTAAGTAATGGAGAGTCTAGTGATCAAAAATATTTGGTTTATTCTAACCATGTGGATAAAGTATATTGTTGTAAGTTGTTTAAATCTAATAATAATAAAACTGCATTAGCAACTAATGGATTTAGAGATTTGAGGCATCTTGGTGAAAAACTCAAAGAACATGAGAATAGCATTGAGCATATGGCCAACATGGAATCTTGGAATGAACTTAGAGTAAGATTAAGTAAAAATCAAATAATTGATAAAGAGAGTGTTGTATTCAAAAAAGTTGAAGTCATTGGATTCAAAAAAGTTGAAGTCATTGGATGATAATGAATTAAGAGAGTGTTGTATTAATTTTGCCAATACTTTTTCTCATAACAATGTGTCAGATGTGGATTTAGATGATTTTTTTCTGAACTAAAAGTGTTGAAGATGACTCTGCCAAATATGTCAATATCATTAGTTGAAATTCTTGAGTATGTTAAAATTGCAGATTGCTATCCTATCGAATCTTATTGACAGTACCTGTGACTGTTGCATCAGCAGAGAGAAGTTTTTCAAAGTTGAAATTGCTGAAAACCTATTTGAGGTCATTAATGTCACAAGAAAGGTTGAATGGTTGGCGATTTTATGTATTGAGAAAGAAATATTGGACAGTATTGATCTTGATACTATTATTGAGGATTTTACATCTAAGAATGCCCGAAGGAATTGCTTTTTATGAATTATGATTATTTTTTTTATAATTTTTATATTGTTGTTGATTATTATTTTGACTATTAACGAATTGCTGTAATTGTCTTACTTGATTAATTGTTGGCTTGTTGATTGCTTGTGGAATTAGCTTGCTAATTTGCAATTATTTCCTTATTCGCTTGTTATAATTCCTCTCCGATTATTGATATTATCATATTTGTTGATTCTATTGAATATTTAATTGAACTGAAATCAACAATTACAAAAAATATAAATTGAAATTACAAAATATAAATAACAATAATGATAATAACTGGAATTGAAATAAAAATATTGGAATCTTGTTTTCTTGTTTAGTTGATTACTGGAATTACGATTGTAAACTTAATATAACTTATAAAGATAAATATGAAAATTCTTGTAAAACTTAATATAAAATTAGAATAGATTATGCATTACAAAATAATTTTATATTCTTTTTTTAGAAATTTTAAATTTATTTTTTAATTTATAAAAATTATTTTATATAGTTTTATAATTTTTTAATTAAATAAATAGGAAATTACATAACGTATGCTATACGTTACGCTATATGCGACATAACCTAGCAGAGGCAAAACGTTACATTACCATTATCACTATTTTAAACATTGATTAGATTAACCTACCTTCTCTTCAAAGATTCAGTAGTAGCAACACTATCAACTATTTCATACTCGGTCTATTGATTAGATATTGTTGTGACAAATTTGTCATTGGTTTTTAGCAAACCCCTAACTATCAACGGATTTGATTTGCCTTTACCAACTACCATTTGAGTTGGGCTAGTCATGCTATACCCATTAGCATGGTAAGTTGTCGAGGGTTTCGTTTGAGCTTAAATGCCAAACTTTTCCTCTTCCCTTTACTTTAACAGTTTTGGACAATTCATACGTTTACTCCTCAGTACGATGGGTTGGCAAGAAACTGTTCTCTTCTCATTACCTTAAAGTTGTTGAGTAGTTCATGTCTTTACCCCAGCATGATGGGTTGGCGAGAAATTTATTCTTTTTTCCATTACCTTGATGGTATTGGGCAATTCATATTTTTACCCCCAGCATGATGGGTTGGCGAGAAACTTGTTCTCTTTCCATTGCCTTGATGGCGTTGGGCAATTCATACTTTTTACCCCCAATATGATGGGGTTGGCAAGAAACTTGTTCTCTTCCCGTTACCTTAATGGCGTTGGGCAATTCATACTTTTTACTCTCAGCATGATAGGGTTAGCAAGGGCTCCATTTAGACTCACATGCCAAACGTTTTTCCTATCTATAGTCGTAGAGACGTAGGATCCATTTTCATTTTGTACCCCAAGTTGGGGTGCGAAGCTACACCTCAGCGACGGCCAGCATTTCTTTATTTGCTGTGTTGAAGAGGAGGTCGGATTACTTTATTCCTATAAGAATAATATTTTTTGATTTTTTTGTTGATCGGCATCATCATCCAATGATCATGTTGATTAATCAATTGGTATGCTCTATTTGAGTAGACCGCCTCTATTACAAATGGGCCCTCCCACTTTGGTTGAAATTTGCCTTTAGTCTTATGAGTTAGGATCATTGGTCGCCTGATTGCTAAGACAAAGTTATCTACTTTGAAAGTTCTTTTCCACACTTTCTTGTTGAAGGCACTCACGAGATGCGTGCTTTATACAACTTGATTTGTTATTGCGCGTTCAATATGCGAACTTAGCCCTATATCCACAACTTAGCCTCGTATTTTAAACTGGAAGAGCCTCGCGACTAGGCTAGTATAACTTTGCGTTATACGCTGGGTTGGACTTGTATGCAGGTTTAGCCTCGCACACTGAATTAGCTTTGCATTTTAGTTTCGGACATATCTTAGCACTGCACGTGGGTATAGCCTCGCATTTAGATGACTTTATCGAGCTTAGCGTCGCATTATATTTGGATTTTAGCTTTGTATGCAATGTTTACTGGATGTGGGGTCTCAGCTCCCGCGTGGGCTACATTTGACTGGTTACAAGCCCATTATAAGTCGACGGGTCACCTTCTTCATCGGATATTACACAAGGCTGCTAGTTGGCTTGGCGCCTTAAGTCTCTGACGCAGACTTTAACATTCTGCTTCTTAAAGTCTATAAGGGGC
This sequence comes from Dracaena cambodiana, assembly GCA_036321105.1. Taxonomy (NCBI): domain Eukaryota; kingdom Viridiplantae; phylum Streptophyta; class Magnoliopsida; order Asparagales; family Asparagaceae; genus Dracaena; species Dracaena cambodiana. The sequence goes on along the minus strand of JAYEPQ010000013.1, from coordinate 16,493,932 downwards.
TGAGAGTTAGTTTCACATTTTGGATGAGCATAACCTCACGTTTAGATGACTTTACGCTGGCTTGGCATTGTATTGTGTGCAGAGTTTGCTTTACATTACATACAAGGTTTATTGGTATGCAGCCCACCCCCTGTGTGGGCCACATTTGAATGGTTATTGTAATTCAATTGATCACCTTCTTATTCTTTGAAGTTTACACGAGACTGAGAGTTAGCTTCGCATTTTAGCCGTGAGCATAGCCTCGCATTTAAATAACTTTATGTTGGTTTGGCCTCGAATTGTACGCAGGGTTTAACCTCACAATTTTTGCTTCGGGCTTAGCCCCGCATAATACGCAAGGTTATCTGGTTGTAGATCCCACCCCCTGTGTCAACCTTATTTGGCTCTTCATAGAGTTCATCATATGGTAACAAATTCATCTTTGTGGTAGATTATGCAGGACTGGGTCTTAGCCTTTCATTCTGATGAGTCTGTGCAAGGTTGAGACTTATCCTTACATTATAGCACTTCCACGCTAGGCTAAAACTTAGCATTTGCATTTTTTTTTTTTTTGGTTTTTTCTATGCAAGGCTGGAACTTAGTCTCGTATTCTGATTCATCTTCAAACTTGGGATTAGCCTCGCATGCTGTATTAATCATGCATGCTGGCTTGGTTTTGTGTACCGAAGGTTTTATGCCAGGCTACAAGTTAGCTTTGTGTTAGCATCTTCTTCCGCAACAGAAATCACGCGGGCTGCAAAATAGCCTCACGTCTTGTTGTTTGTATGCAAGTGTTTTGTATTTCAATTGTTTTATGCAGGGCTGTAAATTGGCCCCGCATTTTGGAGCTTCTATAGCCTTGAGTTTCTGTTACTTTTGTACTCTGGATGAGTTTTGTGTGTTGGCTTAGCTTCGCTCATTAGTATAACCATGTATGTTGATTTAGTTTCGAGTTAGCCTCATGTCTGATGACTTTACGCTGGCTTAGTCTCGAATTAGCTTCATGCACTAGATGATTTTACGTTAGTTTAGCCACACATTGTATGTGGGCATAGCCTCGTGTTCTATGCGAGTATAATCTCGCGTCTGAATTACTTTTAGGCAGATTTAACCCAACGTTATACGTGAGGATAAAGTTGTGTGCTGACTTATCCTAGCGCACTGCATTTGATCCGTGCGCTATTTTAATCTCGCGCACTGAATTACATTCGTGTTTCAGTTGGGAGCATAGCCTCGCGTTCTACACTTCCATAGCTCTCCATTTGGATGACTTTACGTTAGCTTGGCCCCGCATTGTATGTGGGCATAGCCTCGTATCTAATGAATTCACGCTGGCATAGCTCGCGTTACATGCATGCATAGCCTCACGTTTTTTGGTAATTTTAGCACAGCCCTGCGATTTTATACAGGCTTTGAACACTCTTATCCTCTTTCTTTGCAACTATTTCTGTTGGCGACAAGGGTACAACATTAGTTTCTACTGTTTCTGCAAAACTAAGCCACTCCTTTTGTATTAACAAACCATTTCTGAGAGCCTCTGCTTAAGGTTCCTAGATTTCTTGTCCTTCGTTACCTGCCAATCCACATGTCTTGTATTGTTTTGGAAGTATTTATTGCAAAATCATGTCGCACCTTAAGAACCTCTGCGTTGAACTCAGGTCCCACAGAGTTGAGTTCTACCAAGTCCTCTGATTGAGCTGGAGGTATCAAACCTTGTGCCATTAGGGTACTAATTGGCCCTGAAAAAGCACTACCAGGAGAGCCAGACACTATATAGCTAGTATTCTGAGATGAAGTTTCCATGTGTGATAATCCAGGAGGCAGAACTTGCCAGAGATGGCATTATTCTACCATGTACCGGTGAAGAGGTATCAATCATACTTTGCATTGCTCCAGAACTTGCCAGTGAAGGCATTTTATTAGGCAATGGCAACTCCCTGTTCTTGCACTTGTAAGTAAATCAAGGGCTAAGTCAATAAGGGAGACGAAGAATAAGCTAGTACTGATAGAATATAGCCTCCATGAGTCTCCTAATACTGAGTTCTCATGCCATCATTCTGTTCCTTCTTCGATTCGATTTGTATTCATCAATCTAGCCGATTGAGCTAAGGAAACAAAGCTGGATTCTGCCCTTGGTTAAATGGCTTGTTAGACCCCCATAAGGCTGAATGGACTTCCGAACTGTCTTTGATATGAAGGAAGGGGAAGTAAAGGCATTGGCTGAGATTTGTGAACAAGTGGCCAAGGGGTAGGAGCAGCAGGAACCTGTGTAACTAGCGCAGGTTTTGGAAACTCATAGGCCTCAAATCTCAGGGCATGAGAGGTTTCTTGCTGGTATCGACCACTGAAATTTTCAATATTGAACATCACTGCAGGTTTGTTGAATGTGATGCAAACACTTTCATGTTGGCAATTAGAGGATAAGCCTGGACAGTGTCATCACTTGAATGGGCTTTATGCAACACCACATAATTTTCCAATTATATGTGAAGTCAAATGCTTCTCATATGCTATTCCTTATTCGCCTAGAACCCAGCACATAACCTGCATTGCGAAAACACAGACAGAAGCTTCGGTTCTCCGTAAATATGTATCAGTTCTTGAGGATCTTAGTTGACTATCAGCGTCATCATCATCTTCTCCAAATCCTTCAGCAATTAGCTGCATTAAATTGTGTGCCACTCTAAGGTCAACTAAATCGCTTGCATATTCAATGACCTTGTTCATGGTCAAGATAAGCCACTGATTGCTTGGTGCAAATTGTTCAGCCAGCTCGACACAACGTGATGCTATTTCACTTTCATTGTAGTTGTCTCTGATGCTTATCAGTAATCATTCATCCGATCAACTATAACTCGACATGTCGAGGAGAAGCAATATTGCATCTGTGAGTGCACACTCCATAAGAGCATGGGGAGCGCAACATTTGGTGTCAACCCTTCCATGACCAGAGATCAGCTCCTATAATTTATTAGTTCATGAGGTCTCATTTTGGCAACTGGAACCATATGGTCTTGACATCCAATGGAGAATCAAGAAGGTGAGATATCAGCCGATAAAGCTTGATAAAATCTACATTTGTTATGTGTTCTATGTTTGTTCAGAAGGCACTGTTGTCAAGCTTTAAGCAAGCCATTTGAAGAAGCCCTCAAAGCCAAAAAAAAAAAAATAGCTTATTCTTGGGACTCTTTTATTGCCCATCAACCTCCCAGCGACTAATTATCGCCATGCTGTTGAGGTAACTTTGTGGTAGTCGATTATGTTGAAGCTTTGTATTCATTCTTAATGAAGACTCCATCTTTGGCAAGGCAGAGACGTATAGGCATGTAGAGAGAAGGTCTTCTTCTTCTTTAAACTCGTGTCGGGACATGCTTGATTGTCCCTTTCAGGCTGATGATCGAGTAGAGGACTAATTATCACCTTTTTTCTCATCGTTCTCTTACATACTTCCTACATTGGCTGGTGCCACAGCAGACGGTGCCGGCATGAACTCCAGTACAAATCCTTCGACTTCAATTTGACAATTTTGCAGCCACCATAGTATTCTAATCAAAATCAGACTGATCGGCCCTGCCTTCACTACTATTGCCGACCCGGCCATCTTGAGGTTGAGGATATCAATGTTGAGGGCGAGGTCGGAGAAGTGGATGGTGTGGTGCTAGTAAGAGTCCAACTGCCTGGCCGGTTTCTAGAGGGCTTGGACTGCAGGGTGTTCTCAGTGTTCCGAAACAAAATCTCGGCAAAATCGTGCAGATTGAATTGAAGAGCAGGAGCAGCACTTGATCCATAGCTCCTTGACTATCAAATCCACCAAGGCTTATACTTTCCTCGATCGTTGAAGAGGGTGCGCTAGCCCTATTGCTACTTCTGTGCAAAGTATCTATCAAGAAGAGACAGGGAGGAGGGCATCGTGGTCATCTAAGAGACAATGGCAATCATTTGGGCAGGCTGTTGACTTGAGGGCGTTGAGGTCGATGGCAGGGCTGGTTCAACTTGGCGGAGATGATCTTGGTGATGCTGCAGATGCGGGCCCTCTCCTCAAAGACGCCCTCCGGGATGGCCATGCTGTCATGGCCTAGGTTGGGAGTTGATTAGGATCCCGGGTTTCGCTGTTGCAGCCTTGGAGTTGGAGTAAAGGTGGAGGATGTTGTGGATGATGGAGAGGATCCGGGATCCGTTGGTAATCAGTTGCTCCCCCTGTGGCAGGCGATGGAGGTGAGCTTCGATAGGAACGGGTCCTTAGGTTTCATGGGCAGTATTGGAGGCGACACCAACACCCCTGCTTGGAGGCTACTGCAGTTCGTCGCCGCTATTTTTTAAGAGGAAGAAGACGAAGCGATTGAGACGGGGATTTTGTGAAACCCAAAGCTCATGAACGCCATTTTTTTTTTTGGAAGGTAAATAATTTCTTCTTCTCAATTCTCCTCTCAAAATCCTCTGTACAATGTATGGGCTTAATCAATAGTTTAGACAAACAACCAAAACTATTCTAATCTGCCTTGATGGCATGCTTCGGAAAGTACAGTACATCTCCCTCCTCTGTCTTCATCCAGATCTCGAGATCTGATCTCTAGGGAGAAAGGGAGATATTTTTATTTTTATTTACTTTTATTTATTTATTTATTTATTTATAATTTATATATTTTTATTTTTTTTAATTTTTTTATTAGTTTTATATTTTTTTTATTTTTTTTGGTACCCGCGGATGCATCCCACGGGTTGCATCCCGCGGATGCATCCCGCGGGATGCACGGGTTGCATCCCGCGAGTGCATCCCGCGGGTTGCATCCCGCGGTTGCATCCCGCAGGTGGCAACCCACGCATCGCACGGTTCTCTCTTTTTTTTTTATAGCCTTGTCAAATTTTTTTGGGCAATGACGCCTCAATTTTTTTTTAATAGGTGATGAGGCCTTATCAATTTTTTGTTCTTTTTTTTTGGGTGATGACGCCTCACTTTATTTTTTATTTTATTTTATTTTATTTTTTTCACAAACGATGACGTCTTGTCTTTTATTATGGGTGATGACGCCTCATAATTTTATTTTTAACAGGCGATGACGCCTTGTTAATTTTAGTGGGCGATGACACCTCACTTTTTTTTATAGGCGATGACGTCATGTCATTTTTTTTGGGCGATGACGCCTCACTTTTTTTTACAGACGATAACGTCTTGTCAATTTTTTTTAGCGATGACGCCTCACTTTTTTTTGACAGACGATGATGTCTTGTCAATTTTTTTTTGGCGATGACGCCTCACTTTTTTTTTTGACAGAGGAAGTCTTGTCTTTTTTTATGAGCGATGACGTCTTATATTTTTTTTTTGGGAGTGGTCGCCAATTCTTGTACGCTCGACATTGCTAATTTGATTTTAAATACAGCAATAATATAAAAATTACAAAATAAAATCTGAGATTACAAGAATAGGAAAAATTATTTTGATTCCTCTTTTAAATTTTTGTGGGTCTGGCAGTGGTGGAGTTTTGATTTTGTATTCCGTTGACGATTCGATCTAGATTGGGAAGAAGATGATATTGAGAATTCTCCTCCTCTAGATTTCTGAACTCCGATCTCTGAAAAAAATCCTCTCTCAAAAAAGAATCCCCTTTCTGAACTCCGCTCCCGTTTTTTTATAGATTGAGGAGTAACCGTTCGCTTTAAATCTGGCTCAAATTCTCCTTTCGAATCTAAGTCAAATTTACATAATTAATCCCAAAAATCCGGATCACGTAATCAAAGCACGGGAGCAAGCAAATTGTGGGAGCAACCTGTGGGTGGGACTCACAGGAGTGGGGCCGGTGCGGTTTCTGGGTAGGAGGAGAGGGTTGGTGCAGGCTGTTGCGTGGCGGCTGATCACGATGCGTAGGGTGCAGAATGAGGGGGTGAGGGAGATCTCGATGTTCGGAAAAATTAAAAAAAGTATGGCAGGCTGGCGTCCAGGAGATATAACAGGAGTAAATAACTAAATTTTACTTGTATTATAATTAAAATTGATTAAGGATTTTTTTGATCCATTGAATCTAGATAAACGGGCAAAATGAGAATTTTGTTTGTATTATAATCAAAATTGATAAGGATGTTTTTAATCCATTGGATCTAGATACACGGTCAAGATGAGAATTTTATTTGTATTACTATCATAATTGATAAGGATGTTTTTTTATCATTGGATCTAGATAGACGGTCGAGATGATAATTTTTCTTGTGTTACAATCAGAATTTGATAAGGATATTTTTGATCCATTGGATTTGAATGGACGGTCAAGATAAAGTGTGGAAAATTGAAGGAAAGTTTACAGGCTCATGTTTATTGGCATTTTGCCTTATTGTATTGTGGTTGGCATGCTATTTTTTTATCTAAAAAAAATTCACAAACCATGCTTATCTATTTTCTTTTTTAAGAATTTTAAAAAAAAATCGTGAGAAGTCAAAACTGTGCTCGACAGAGATCATGTGCACATCCGTGCATATAAATCTGGCTACATGCACATGCACGCACAAGGGCATGTGCAACCTTACTCGTCCAAGCGTGTGTGTGCGACCTTGTTCATGTGCAGGCATATTCGAATAGTTGCCATGTGCAAGCTTGCGTATGCAATCTGGGTTACGCACGAGTGTACGAAAAGTTTGTTACACAAGAATGTGCTTGCACAGCCCTAGTTGCACGAGTTTTTTTTTTTTTTTTTAGCTATTTCAAGCTCTTTTTTGGCAATTTTTCTTAGGGAAAAGTGTTTGTCTTGCTCCACAAATTCAGTGAAATTTTTTTGTCTGAGGTCTCAAAATTTAATTTAGGCTCTATGTCCATCCTCGGAACAGTATTTGAAACTAGATATTTTTATTGTACAGGATAAGCTTCGTATGACCATAATTTTCAATCAGAGAGAAATTATGGGAAGTGCGACCTATTTATGCGTAGATCTCTCTCGAAGAATTTTTGGCTTGACTTTTTGCAAAAAAAAATCATTCTTCTATGGGTGCTTCAAGAGCCTTAAATGTAGATTATCAGTAATTTGGTTTTACAAAAATTCGTTCTTTTAAAGGTGCATGCTTCAAGCCTTAGAAATATACCATCAGCGACTTGATTTAATATTGGATTGAAGTACAATTACTCTGCCAGTGAACAAGTTATTTATTTGACAGGATAGAGTATTTCTCCATCAAGCTTCATTTATATTAACAGAAACATTAGATATGAATATCCTCTCTCACTTCATCTGTACATGTTATACGCATTTCACTAATCAAGCCAATGGAACTTCTTCCAAGAGAAGAAAAAAAGCAATAAATAACTAATTAGGGGTGGCAAATAAGCCGGATGCACGGGGTCATCCGTGCCATGGGCACAGTGAAGATCGGCCAGTTTTTTTTTTTAAATTTAAAAAAAAAACCGTTTATAGCCGTTATGAGGGTTTTTTTGCAATATTTATAGCCGTTGAGATGATTCTTGCAATTGTTTTAGCAAACTTTTCCCCCAACGGTCAAAATGGCCATTGGGGAGGGTTTTCTCAATTTATATTTGTAAAAAAAAAAAGAAAAAAACCTTTTTTTCCTATAAATAACTCCTCAATTTCTATTTTATACACAAACAAACTCTAACTCTCAAAACTCCTCTCAATTCTCAACTTTCTCAAGCAAGCATCAAGTGATAAAGAAGTCTCAAGTAAGTAAGCTTCAATATCATAATTCAAGCACGCCTCATTGGCCTCAACTCTAATCTCTCAAGCAAGTTTCTCTTCGGTTTTCCGATTTCCTCCCTCTATTACTCATCACTATACTCTATCTCTCAAGTGGTTCACCGCTGAAGAGATATTTATAATTTGAAACTTTTTATTCGGTTTTTTGATTTTTTTTATTTGATTTTTTTGAGATTTTATGAAATGGATCCATACTCGTCTGACGCTTCTTGCTCTCAAATTATGGGATCTTTTTATCCTTTTTTAATAAGAGAATTATATCAAAACCTTTCTCAGCCCTTAGAACACCATCCTCAAGTATCATTTTCTATGCTCGAAGAAGAACCAACCGAAACTCAAACAACCACCCCCAATATGACTTCTAGATCGGACATACGGAAACATTTTGAAGAAATTATGGAAAATGGTATTAGAAAGCTTAGGTGTAAATATTGTTAAAAAATCTATTCATTCTCTTTAGGTAGTGGAATGGATCACCTTAAAAAACACCTAAACAAAACTCACCTACCAAGTGAACCACATCAAATACAAATAAATACCTACGGAGAATCATTAGAAATTCATAAATATAATCCCATAAGCACAAGAGAAAATTTAGCAACATTTATAGTACATGACAAACTATCTTTTTCTTTTTCGGAAAATCAAAAATTTGAAAAATTTTTTAAAAATAACATTTAGTGATGAATTTAAAATAACAAATCTCACAATCTACATTTAAATCCGACATAGTTAAAATATATAAAGATACGAGGGAAACTTTAATTGCTATTTTAATATGTTTGATTTTTAGAGTTACTATAACCTCAAATTGTTAGGAGACTCTAAATAGTTGTCATTATTTATGTGTAACGACTTACTATATATATCAAGATTGGCATACACAGAAAAAAATAATTAGATTTAAGAAATTTATTTTATAAAAATATGTATTATGAATATAATGTTAGAGATTTAGTTAATGATATTAAAATTTATTTAGATATTATGTACAAAACATATGAAGATATGCATGGTGATAAAACACAATTTACAAAAGAATCAACTGCTAGAGAAACCCGAAATCCAATAATATCATCCGTATTTCACCGAAAAAAGGCTAAGCAATCTAGTAAACATTTTAATGAACTACATTATTATTTAAAAAGGGCTAACTATGAAGATGACATGTTCCCAGAAAATTCTGAAACCTTTGATATTTTGGGCTGGTGGAAATCACTTGATATTTTGGGCTGGTGGAAATCACATGAAAAAACATATCATGTGATTTCCAACATGGTCCGTGATCTACTAACTCCTCCGGTGTCTACTGTAGTATCGGAGTCTGTTTTTAGTGCCTGTGGTAGAATGCTCACGGAGTGGAGAAGCTCAATGACAGCAGATATACTAGATATGTGTGTTTACTTAAAGGACTGGCTAGACACAGAAAAAAAGGAACAAGGATCGTCCAATGAAATAGAATTAGAGACCTCACTAGAAAATGAATGAAAATAGACTTTTTTTTTTCTTTTCATATTGTAATTTCTACATTTGTTCATGTATTTTTTAAAATTTTTTTTGTAATTTTTAACTCATAAATCTCTTGGATAAATTACTAAGAACAAATTGAGGGTAACGGTAAAGGTCCTCTCCTCTCCCTTCGGGCTTTGTATGATTTCTAAAGAGATTTATAGAGCAATTATATCAATGTAAATGAGATTTAACATAATAAAATTTTATTTTTACTATCGTTTATTCTTATTAAACCTAATTAAATTAAACTAATTATTCTCTTAAATTTACTTAATAATAGAATTAATACTTAATAAAAAAAATTTAAAAAACGAGTTGGCCGGGCTGATCCAAGCATGGCACGTGCCCAGCAGGCCGTGCCGACGGGCCGATCCCTGGCCAAAGCCCAGGCGGCCATGCCCGAGTCGGGTCGGGCACGACCTATTTGCCACCCCTATCACTAATATTCCCCTTCCACTAATTGCATATCACTAGGATTGAATCTTAATCTACTTTTTTAATAGAGTAAGGCTCTTGAATTATTATTGGTTTTTTAAAGGTGAACAAACTTCCTTAAAAGTGGGTATCATTATACTAATTGTAGTTAGCCAAAGTCAAATTAGGCCATAGCTAATTTGATAATATGGGGGTCATATTTTATAATCTCATTCCCCTTATCTTGATCCAATCCTGATGAGCATCCTTATACTATAATAATATATATCTACATTGTTGTCGGATTTGGATTAAGCCCATGTGATATAACCAAGTAAATGCAATGGGGTCATACTGCTTACGGCTCATAGCAGAGATTGTATCACTATCTTTATTTATAGAAACCAGGATATAAGGTTAACTGGTATATCTTCGACCGACATGCAAAATCTAGGTAAATTCAAATGTTAAGGAGTTGTTTGGTTAATGAATTTAGAAAATAGATCAATAATAATGAATAGTATTTCTTACTCACCAACCCCTTATTTATTCATGGAAAAATATAAGGATTTGGTGATAAGATAAATGTTTTGTTACTTTCCATGTTTGTTTCATGGAAAATGGACCATGCAAAAGAGTATGAATTTGGTCAATATTACTAAAAAAATTAAAGAATACGCTCCCTCTCCTTTTAGAATAAAAATAAAAAATAAAAAAATAGACTAAAACCATGAATTTGATATCGTTTCCCCATAAAGGTAAAGATTTCATGCGGGACTGCATCATAAGTTTATTAGCAATTTTTCATAGGCCAAATCCTTGAACTAACAAGAAATTTGATTGTTTTGAAAATTACTGAGAGAAAAATATCCTAATCTAGCCACAAATCCCTAAACCAAGCAACCCCTTACCATATCATCGAGAGTAAGAAAGTAGATCTCACCAATAAACCAAATCTATCCTGAAATATGAAAATCGATATTCCAGATCCTCTAGGATTCTAACACTCTAGGAATTCTCTATTATAAATACCTTTATTCTCCACATATGAGGGGATTCTGGATGAACTAGAAAGAGAATCATAAGTTTGTAAAGAAGAGGCAAAGAGTTTAAGAAAAATTATAATACTACTTTTTTCTTCAATAAAGAACTCGATGCTGCTTTTCCCGAGGACAATGATCCAAGATCATCTCGATTAAACTCGTTAAACTCTTATTTATTTACTTTTTGTGAATCTTTATTCACCATCAACTCATTCCTTTAATAAGATTGTGCCTAATCTGTTCTGAGCAATTTGGTCAACTTGATTTTTTATGCACACATAGAAAGTGAGAATTAGTTCATTCGTCTATTATAACAAAAAGGATTAATCATAATAACTACTCTACGCTATTTGAGGCATATCACTATACCTTATTAAGAAACTTTTCTACGAGTCTCTTTAGCAGTATAAGGTGTAACAAAAAAAAATTTATTACACTTCTATTCCTTATCAAAAAGTGTCTCCGAGAATGTATTCTATAAGGACGTATTAGTACAAATTAACTCAAAAAAAATAATGATGATAAAAAAAATAAAGTAGAGATGCATTTTAAGAAAGTTTTTTTTTTTTAAATGTGGTGTCAATGATTAGTGTTTTCCACTACATTGTGTAGTGGTAGTCAATGCTTAGTGAAATATCTGGATGGAGACGGAAAGAGGAGCTGACAGTGCTCTCGAGTTGGAGGGGAATACAACAATCTGAATGCCACGTGTTAGGCGGAGCTAATAGTTAATTACTTTGTAGTTTAGTTAATAACAAAGTAACAACAAATACTGTGTGGTTGCTTAATTAATTTAATAATTAGATAATTAGGAGTTGGAGGTTGAGTTGGGATGTCTTGGTACCAATAGTCCACTTACTTGTAGCACCTGTTCGTGCTTGATTTTTTTGTAAATCATGCTACCTTTTGACGCCTATCGAAAATGAAGGCATCGAGCGCTGTGGTTGGAAAATTTCATCACCTTTGTTTCCTTCCTCATGACCACATAAGGAAGGGACAACTAAATGTTTAATTAAAAAAGCATGCAAGTATAATTTATCATAATTAAACAGTTCTAATAAACAAATTACAATGTTCTTACGGTTACTTTTAATGGCAATAGAAAATGAAATATATGGGTCAACAATAAGGCCCAACTACTTCTTTATTTATTGTTGTTTTCCATGACGTTATTAAATCATAGGAGAGGAGAGGAAAGGAAAGGATGAGACACATTTTACTTCACTACTCGTCCTAGATTCACACGTATTAATTGAACAATTTGAAATAAAATTTAATTTTGTTCTTCCATAACTTTCTGAAGCAAGCACACAACAGAGAAGATCATCATCACAGTATGCAAGACTAGCTGTAGAGGATAGCGATGAAGATTCACTTAACTAAAGAGGAGTAGAGCCTTGGAGCAGCTTGCCATGTAGGGAGAAGGGGAATCTCCTTACATTATACTTTAATCTAGCTTTTATATTGTTGTTGTACTAAGAACTAATGGTTGTATTGAGAACCAATTTCGGTCTATGTACTTGCTCTATGTTCTCTTTAGTTTTCGTTAATGGAACACGGGAGGGAATGCCCACTGCCAGCGACCCTCTCGATTTTGATTTGCTCCATCACTCCGAATCAAACCCCACTTCCTCATTGGCTCTCACTCTCTCTAGTCGCAGCATTTACTAAGCTGCAAATTGGATCCTCCTCGTTCTCCCCTCTATTCTTCTTCTCTAGCTGCCCGGTCATATATTTTTTTCTTTCAATTTTCTTGTTTTAGGAGACAAAAAGATGGATGGATGGATAATAGTTTGAATAAGATCATCTCCCTCTCCCCTTGCTTGAATAACATAAATGAACTAGAGCTTATTTTTTTAATCGAAGCCCCTATTATTATTTTGTTTTGTCCAATTTTCCTTTCTTCTTGTTTTGTATTCGCACTAACAGCATTAGTTCTCCCTGCGAGGATGCGGGTGGATTTTTTTTTTTTTTCATTAATTGTCTTCCCTTCTTCTTCTATTGATTATGATGGAGTTATGATGGAGGGGTCGAGAAAAAGCAGCAAGAGCTCCAATAAAGATAATGGGTTTGGAATCAGAGGTGATGTTAATATCAGTAGGAGGCAATAGACAAAGATGGAGAACGATCTACTGCAATAGTTGTTGATTGTTTATTAGACAAAATAAATACTGTATAAGAATTCTACGATTAGAAAAATTGTTGTTTACTTGAACCATAAATGTTACTAGATGATTTTAGAGACTGAATAAAATATAAGAAATCCGAATTGATATTATATAAACAGTTTACTTTTGGAAGCAACATGATATCTATATCTATATTATATATCTATGTATATAGGTTATTAGTTTAAATTACTAGACAGAATAATGTATATGTAAACTAAGTCAGAAAACGTTACTGGCTGGGAGATGATTATATGCAGAAGATGATTGCAGATTGGATGATGATTGGTACATGATCGAGACTAGCGTTGAATACTATCTGTTTAAAACTGATTCACATCCACTTGTATGCTTCTGGATTACAGTGGGTGTCGGTCTCCCAAAATACAATGATCTGTTTGCAACAGGAAAGAAGCACAATCCTTTTGCCTCTGGCGAATCTGATTAAAGAACACTCTCTGTTTTGTGTGTGGTGTAATGCAGGATATAACAGGACAGGACAATTCTTCTAGAGACAAAAAACTGTTGTCTGGAGATAGAGTTTTTTTGTTTGCAGAAGGAGAAAAGAAAATGAAGTTTGCAGATGAAGGAGAAAAGAAAATGAAAACTATGTAAAATGAGTCTGGACAGGGAGCCTATTTATAGGCTTTCAGACTAACAAATGCAACAGTTAAGTTAACAGTTGTGACCGTTTAATGGTAACTCGCAAAAATGCATACGTGCGAAGTGCCAAGTGCACCACTAAAGCACCCAATGCGCCCTAAATTCCCATTCGCCCTTGCACACGCACGTGCGAGCGATGCTACCCATGGTATTCAAGGTTTATCCTCTTCTTATATAAGCAATGACATAGAACAAGCAATCCTATATAAACTCACTATCTAGCAACACTTTTAACAATATGGGACTATCTTTTCTTTTGTTTTCTTTACTATTATTCCACTTGAAAGCCAATTTCCATTCACCTAATTATTTAATTTTGAACAAGTGAATTGGCTCAAAGATTTAATATTCAAACATACATTAATTTAACAATCCCTCACGTGAATGTTGGCTTAAGGCAAATAAACAGAGCGTATAATAGAAAGCTACCGCATCGGGAGAGATAGATTTTGGCTTTGAACTTTCCCTAGTGAAATATTATCAAGTTTACTCGCAAGCCAGTGAACACAATATTTTTGAACTGTTCAGTTTTTGATGTAAATTAAAACAATAATATTCACACAATTCCTTTCAACTTTAACAGAGTCTTTATGTTGTGTCCGTTTTGCCCTTGGACAAACTGATAACTCTTTTGAGTGCTCTAAAGAACTTAGTCTTTGTCATTCTCATAGAAGCGGTTCCTTCACACTCATATAGGTGATCTCTTTCTAAGAGTATCCTACTATACTCTACTTAAATTTCCAAAATATAAGGATCATTAAAAGCTTATCTTTACATATTGCAGATTAATCACTATTTACCATAGGAATAAGAATATTTGTTGTAAAACTGGATGAGCAAAACATATAAATGAGCAATGCCAGCATGAATTCATTAGATACGAGGCTATGCCCGCATACAATGCGGGGCCAAGCTAACGTAAAGTCATCCAAATGGAGAGCTATGGAAGTGTAGAACGCGAGGCTATGCTCACAACTGAAACACGAATGTAATTCAGTGCGCGAGATTAAAATAGCATACGGATCAAATGCAGTGCGCTAGGATAAGTCAGCACACAACTTTATCCTCACGTATAACGTTAGGTTAAATCTAAAATCTGCCTAAAAGTAATTCAGACGTGAGATTATACTCGCATAGAACACGAGGCTATGCCCACATACAATGTGTGGCTAAACTAACGTAAAATCATCTAGTGCATGAAGCTAATTCGAGACTAAGCCAGTGAAAAGTCATCAGACGTGAGGCTAACTCAAAACTAAATCAACATACATGGCTATACTAATGAGCGAGGCTAAGCTAACACACAAAACTCATCCAGAGTATAAAAGTGACAGAAACGCAAGGCTATAGAAGCTCCAAAATGCGGGGCCAATTTACAGCCCTGCATAAAACAATTGAAATACATAACACTTGCATACAAACAACAAGACGTGAGGCTATTTGGCCGCCTGCGTGATTTCTGTTGCAGAAGAAGATGCTAACACAAAGCTAACTTGCAGCCTGGCATAAAACCTTCGGTACACAAAACCAAGCCAGCATGCATGATTAATACAGTGCACGAGGCTAATCCCGAGTTTGAAGATGAATCAGAATACGAGACTAAGTTCCAGCCTTGCATAGAGAAAACCAAAAAAAAAATGCAAAATCTAAGTTTTAGCCTAGCGTGGAAGTGCTATAATGTAAGGATAAGTCTCAACCTTGCACAGACTCATCAGAATGAATGGCTAAGACCCTGTCCTGCATAATCTACCACAAAAATGAATTTGTTACCATATGATGAACTCTATGAATAGCCAAATGAGGTTGACACAGGGGGTGGGATCTACAACCAGATAACCTTGCGTATTATGTGGGGCTAAGCCCGAAGCAAAAAATGCGAGGTTAAACCCCGCGTACAACTCGAGGCCAAACCAACATAAAGTTATTTAAATGCGAGGCTATGCTCACGGCTAAAATACGAAGCTAACTCTTAGTCTCGTGTAAACTTCAAAGAATAAGAAGGCGATCAATTGAATTACAATAACCATTCAAATGTGGCCCACACAGGGGGTGGGCCGCATACCAACAAACCTTGTATGCAATGCAAAGCAAACTCTGCACACAATACAATGCCAGCGTAAAGTCATCTAAACGTGAGGTTATGCTCAGCTAAAACTAACTCTCAGCCCCTTATAGACTTTATGAAGTAGAATGTTAAGGTCTGCGTCAGAGACTTAAGGCGCCAAGCCAACTAGCAGCCTTACGTAATATCTGATGAAGAAGGTGGCCCGTCGACTTACAATGGGCTCGTAACCAGTCAAATGTGGCCCACGCAGGAGCTGAGACCCCACATCCAGTAAACATTGCATACAAAGCTAAAATCCAAATATAATGCGACGCTAAGCTTGCATAAAGTCATCTAAATGCAAGGCTATGCCCACGTGCAATGCTAAGATATGCCCGAAACTAAAATGCGAAGCTAATTCAGTGTGCGAGGCTAAACCTGCACACAAGTCCAACCCAGCATATAATGCAAAGTTATACTAGCCTAGTCGCGAGGCTCTTCCAGTTTAAAATACAAGGCTAAGTTGCGGATATAGGGCTAAGTTCGCATCTTAAATGTGCAATAACAAATCAAGTTGTATAAAGTGCGCATCTCATGAGTGCCTTCAACAATAAAGTGTGGGAAAGAACTTTCAAAGTAGATAACTTGGTCTTAGCAGTCAGGCGACCAATGATCCTAACGCATAAGACTAAAGGCAAATTTCAGCCCAAGTGGGAGGGCCCATTTGTAATAGAGGCGGTCCACTCAAATAGAGCATACCGATTGATTAATCAATATGATCATCGGATGATGATGTCGAT
Source organism: Dracaena cambodiana (assembly GCA_036321105.1). Lineage (NCBI taxonomy): Eukaryota > Viridiplantae > Streptophyta > Magnoliopsida > Asparagales > Asparagaceae > Dracaena > Dracaena cambodiana. Next base: position 16,477,618 of record JAYEPQ010000013.1, on the reverse strand, counting down.
CAACAAAAAATCCTGAAAAAAATATTATTCTTATAGGAATAAAGTAATCCGACCTCCTCTTCAACACAGCAAATAAAGAAATGCTGGCCGTCGCTGATGTGTAGCTTCGCACCCCAACTTGGGGTACAAAATGAAAATGGATCCTACGTCTCTACGACTATAGATAGGAAAAACGTTTGGTATGTAAGTCCAAACGAAGCCCTTGCTAACCCTATCATGCTGAGGGTAAAAAGTATGAATTGCCCAATGCCATTGAGGTAACAGAAAGAGAACAAGTTTCTCGCCAACCCTATCATACTGGGGGTAAAAAGTATGAATTTCCCAACGCCATTAAGGCAATGGAAAGAGAACAAGTTTCGCGCCAACCCATCATGCTGGGGGTAAAAGTATGAATTGCCCAACGCCATCAAGGTAATGAAAAAAAGAATAAATTTCTCACCAACCCATCATGCTGGGGTAAAGACATGAACTACTCAACAATATTAAGGTAATGAGAAGAGAACCAGTTTCTTGCCAACCCATCGTACTGGGGAGTAAAAGTATGAATTATCCAAAACTGTTAGAGTAAAGAGAAGAGGAAAAGTTTGGCATTTAAGCCCAAACGAAACTCTCGACAACTTACCATGCTAATGGGTATAACATGACTAGCCCAACTCAACTGGTAGTTGGTAAAGACAAATCAAATCCGTTGATAGCTGGAGGTTTGCTAAAATCCAATGACAAATTTGTCACAACAATATCTAATCAATAGACCGAGTATGAAATATTTGATAGTGTTACTAGTGAATCTTTGAAGAGAAGGTAGGTTAATCTAATCAATGCTTAAAATAGTGATAATGGTAATGTAATGTTTTGCCTCTGCTAGGTTATGTCGTATATAGCGTAACGTACAGCATACGTTATGTAATTTCCTATTTATTTAATTAAAAAAATTATAAAACTATATAAAATAATTTTTATAAATTAAAAAATAATTTAAAATTTCTAAAAAAAGAATATAAAATTATTTTGTAATGCATAATCTATTCTAATTTTATATTAAGTTTTACAAGAATTTTCATATTTATTTTAAATATCTTTATAAGTTATATTAAGTTTACAATCGTAATTCCAGTCATCATCTAAACAAGAAAATAAGATTCCAATATTTTTATTTCAATTCCAGTTATTATCATTATTGTTATTTATATTTTGTAATGTTCAATTTATATTTTTTGTAATTGTTGATTTCAGTTCAATTAAATATTCAATAGAATCAACAAATATGATAATATCAATAATCAGAGAGGAATTATAACAAGCGAATAAGGAAATAATTGCAAATTAGCAAGCTAATTCCACAAGCAATCAACAAGCCAACAATTAATCAAGTAAGACAATTACAGCAATTCGTTAATAGTCAAAATAATAATCAACAACAATATAAAAATTATAAAAAAAATAATTGTAAATAACGTAACATAACATAATTTAACGTAACGTTATGTAATATAACGTAAAATAATATAAAAAACATAATGTTAAGCTGTACTAAGTTTTTTTCAGTTGTTACGTAGTGCTGGGATTCCAATAAGTTATATAACATAACATAACGGGTTTCATAACTCATTATTTTCAACATTGCTCCTAGTATTTCATTTTCTAGCGAGTTTTTAGAACTTCTCACCCAGTGTGGGGATGTTATATCATTTGCATTAATTGTATGCCACCCTAGGGAACCAACATATCTCTTTTTAGGAGTTTTACCAATTGAATCCACTTGATTGCATTTACCTGTTATGCATGATAGAGATCTCTAGACAGTAATTTGCAATGATGAATATAAATTTATTGCATATCTATATAGTATCTTGCAGAAATTTATTGTTGATAATGAGGTAAAAGTTTCAGTTCTTATTAAGAGGTTTTTTATCGGAACTTTGGAGAATTTACACATTCAATGTACAGATTCATATGAAACTTCGAAAAAGATTGCTTTCACGATCTATAGCGATGAAACTTTTTGGGATCCTCATATCAACCCACTTTCAATGTGGTTCATTCGATTACTTTCATTGCCAGTGCCTCTCCAGATCTACCATCATTTGAAGGAAGTTCACCACAGAAGCTAGTTCCTTCTACCCTGCCTTGGTTCAAATGTGATGTGTGAGGTAGAGTTCTTTGACTGCATCATGACCCAATTGGAATATTTTATAGAAGGATGCTGATAAATTCAACCCTGATGTCTTTTTATGTTTCTTACCTTCACATTTATCAGATTTGAATACTTTGAAGTCGGAGAGAATTGATGGAGATTGGATCTCATATGATAGGATTTTTTTTAATTTCATTTAATTTTAAAATCAGATCTGATAGGATTTTATTTGATAGAATTCTATTAGGATTTTGTTCTTTCCTGTATTATTGGAGTTTTCCTATAAAAACACTTTGTATGACGTATTTTGAAATGATGAATGAAGTATTGAAATTTGAGAAAACTCTGCGTGGGTTTGTGTGATTGAAAAGAAATCGCTACTTGTGGATTTATTGAGAGTGGGCGTGGATTTGCCTAGGTGGATTTCCAAATTTTTTATTTTCTTCCCCAATTATTCTGTTCTTTCCCAATTTCCAAATCTCTAACTCTAATCCACTTCCGTCCAGCATCACTATTTCCTTGTTTATTAATTTTTTTCTTGCTTAACTTGTATACTCAATGTATGATAGAGTAATCGCCAATGTTAGAACATGTGGTGATTTAACAAGTGATTTTTCTATCACAATTGGATTGCATCAAGGATCTGCATTGATCCCGTTCTTATTTGCTATAGTGATGGTTGGGCTTACTAGAGCTATTCAGAATGAGATATCTTGGTGTATGCTATTTGTTGATAATATTGTCTTAGTTGATGAGATAAAAGTAGAGGTAAACGTCAAGCTAGAGTTATGGAGGTATACATTAGAATCTAGAGATTTTAAATTGAGTAGGTTTAAAACAGAGTATATGGAGTGTAAATTTAGTAAACGACGGACCATAGACTATAATATTGTAAAACTGGATGAGCAAAAGATATAAATGAGCAGTCAGTTTAGGTATTTAGGTTTTATTGATATTAACCATAGGATACAAGCTGGTTGGTTAAAATTGAGGAGGGCAACGGGAGTTTTATACGACTGTAATATTCCGTTAAGATTGAAGGAAAAATTTTATAGTACTACTATTAGGGCAGTTTTGTTATATGACACGAAATATTGGGTTATAAAGAAACACCATTCACAGAAGATAAGTGTAGCAGAGATGTGCATGCTCCGCTGGATATGCGGCAACACTACGAGAGATAAAGTGGGAAATAAAGATATTCATGTTAAGGTAGGTGTAGCTCCCATCGATGAGAAGGTGCGAGAAAACCGATTACGATGGTTTGGTCATATGCAACGTAGGCTTACAAATGCACCAGTTCAACGAGGGGAGTTTATCAATGTATGACAAGTTAAAAGAACGAAGGGAAGACCGAAGAAAATATTGATGGAGGTGATATGAAAAAATATGGATTCTAGAGGTTTAAATGAGGAGATATTACTTGATAGAAATGAATGGAGAAGGACTATCAAAGTGATCGATCTGGCGTGATTCTGTTTTGGTTCATGTAGCCTACCCCAAATACTTGGGATGAAAGGCTTAGTTGTTGTTGTTGTTGTTAACTTGTATACTCAAAATTTTTTGCCACCTTTCTTTTTTTGACTTTTTTCCTTCTCAAGTCTTACCAACTAAGTATCATCTGCAAACTACATGAATCGAACTTCATCTTGACATACCTAATAAGGTCGCCCCTAACCAGTTTCATCACACCTAGCATCATCTTCTAACAGCAAACACCATGGAACTTCATCTTGACGTGACTAGTAAGCTCTCCCAAGAGACTGTGACTGTCTAAAGTGTTATACTTCATGGCAATATATGGTGGAATCTGTATTGATAAGGAAGGGATCTGTCCTCTAGTTGGCCTTAGGCTAGTTACCACGTAGCACGTATTTAATCATCCCTATCATATCTTCTTCCAATTCAAGGAAAGCATGTGCTTGCCTTAACATGGAAGGGAAAAAAAAAACCTTTTGGCCTATTAAGGTATTTCTTTAAGAAATGATATTTTCCTTTCTTAGTCATTGGTAAAATGCTTCCTTCAGAAGCTTTTAGCATGCTCAGCAACTTGATTACACATAATTTGTAGAACACGTCCCTTGTTACAGTACCAAAATTCTCTGCTTCATCAGTTAATTGCATCATTATATAAAATAGTTCATGATTTTAAACTATACATATAGTCTACTAGTTCATGATATCATAAGTTTGTTTATTTGGTCAGGTTTCATTTCATGTTAGTCTTTACAGTTCTGTTGAATGTAAACCATACTAACCAAACCATTTAGTACCCTAAATGCTTTTAAACATAAAATGTAGTATATATCATTGGGTTTAATGTTCTTATCATTTTCTTTGAAATACTGTTATTTTTGTTGTCACTAATTTTCCATGCACAAAAATTACTCTTTTAGACACATGCACATACATAATTACATAAAAATACACAAACACCCTACCTAGTTGTCAATGAAAATGCATGAAATGGCTTCTCTTTTCTTAAATTCCCATTTCTTACTAGAACAGTTTGGTTTCACGTCCAAAACTTGTGCATACATATACCTCTTGCTTCTCAATTTAACTTTCCTTAAAAATCTATAGTACTATAACCAAAACCTCTTTAAGATGGGTTTCTGAGTTATATGTTCTCATATTTGACGCATGTTCAAACAAATCTCACCATACAGTTTGTAGATTAAGATCCCGTTGATCTAAAAGGAAATCTCTAGAGATTTGGTTGCATCTTGATTTTGATGTTCAAATTTCATCCTAGAAATAAACGTAATCATGATTACATTTAATTATCCCAATGATCTAAAGGGAATTCTCTAGTGATTGAATATTTTACTACTTCAAAAGTGCCACGCTAAATAAAAATCATCACTTGTTACTACTTATCTTTTTTTTCTTTTTGTTTATTTTTATTTAAGTAAACACTTAACTCATTCTCAGTTTAGAAGGAAAAACGAACTATTAGTACTTTTTTTTAATGAAGATAGCTTCAAAAGGAAAAATAAACCTATAAATGTTAGTGAAAGTTAGAAATAGAAAACTCAAAATAGAACACAAGACAGATTCTATTCTTTTTCTTCATCCAGAATTGCTACTTATTCTTATACTTAATTACTTCTTTTTTCCAAATTTTTTTCCGCAATATTTTCTTTCATTGTTTCTTTCAAACAAATGACATAATTATCCCTATCCCAATCTTCCTATTTAAAGGTTGTAGCCTGGTGCAAGTGCAGTTTTAATCCCTGACCTCTTGCACACGTGTTAAGATGTTAGCATTTAATGGTTTATTTTCTGGGATTTCTAATTTATAATGCACAAGAGCTTTATTTTTTTGATGCCTAACTTTATGATCCATTAGGATGTATTTTTCCCTTTTCACTAGACTCGGTACTGTAATAAATTAGCTGAATTTCTCTTTGTTTTGTATAATACTTCCATATAATTTGTTTCATGTTTCTTCTTCCAAGCTTATAATGATTGTGGATCTATGTTCATATTTTTGGTGTTGGTCACTATATTTCGAGGATTTAATATCTTGAACTTATTGTATGCCCAAAAAATTGAATGTTTCTTTATATTGCAAATTTACTTTGGAATTATAGCAATAAAAGAAAAATTACAAATAGAAAATTGAGATTACAAGAATGGGAATCGATTGATTTCGATTCCCCTTTATTTTTGTGGGTTCTGGCAGCAGTGGAGTCTTAATTCTGCACTCCGTTAACAATCCGATCTGGATCGGGATGAAAATTGATCTCTCTGGAACTTCTGGACTTTTTGAAAAAATCCTCCTCCAAAAAGAATCTCCTTTTTGGACTCTCTGTCTCTGAAAAATTGTCTCGCCAAAGAATCCCTTCTCCAAAAGAATCTCTTCTTTTCCTCCTATTGTTCTGAACTCCGTTCCCAATTTTATAGATTGAGGAGTGCTTCTAATTTGATTCAAATTCTTCCCTCGAATTCGATTAAATCCCCAAAAATCCGGATCACCATGCAAAACGGAACAGAAGCGGAACGGAAGCGAAAAGCAACCCGCAGATGGAGCGCTCCGCGAGAGCGATCCCGCGGATGCGCTCTCGCTGGTGGGGTCTGCGAGGCACTCCTATTTTATTTATTTATTTATTTATTTTATTTATTTTATTATTTTTTTTGGATGTCTACATAACCCCCTCCAAAGTTTTCAAAATTCTGTATTGAATTGTAATGAATTTCGAAACACTTTAGACTCATTGATTTTAGCTCTGTAGTCTTCTTCGTGATTTTTATGGTATACTGTGAACCATATTCTGAAATCACTATCTTCTAACTGTTTTGTTGCTTGAGATATACTGTTGAACCTCTTCGATGTATCAGAGATTACTTCTAGCGAGTTTTCTTGATGCTGGCCATTGTACCTGTGCTGCCGAGCCAAACTTTTGCTTGTAGCTTTGCTTCAGAGAATTTGTTGTCTGTATGCAAAAATATTTTTGACGTCTCGTTCAGAGGCTAAGTGCATGACAGACATGCAATAGATTTGATAGACAGAGATAACTATTAACGTATCTCCTGGAATATGAGTAGAGGTATGATGTTAACATGCTTATTCGATAACAAGCATATGTATGATTTTAAGGTGCTCATTAGATGACAAACAGAAGTATGATGTTAACGTACTCATTAAGTGATTAGTAGAGGTATGATGTTAATATGCCCGTTAGATGATAAGCAGAGGTGTGATGTTAACGTACTTATTTGAGGTCAAGCAGAGATATCATGTTAACGTGCTCATTATAATCCTAATCGTTCAGTGACATTTAGTATGACGGATCAGGAAATGACAGAGGTGTCTTTAAACATGTCTTAAAACTCGACCTATTCAAAGGATCTGGTCATAATAGGAATGAGTTAACTAAATAGAGGTGACGATTAAAGTATTTAGCCTTGAAATTTGACTATCAGAGGTAACTGTTAATTTGATAGGGAAAATGATTTTCGTCAGAGATAATTTTTAACTTAACGATATCAAAAACAAGTTCATTTGGACTTGATGAAGTGTGAGTTTTCTTTTCTGTCAGAGGTGAAAGCTTAACATGACAGGAGATTTGATCGGATTTTATCTTATTTGATTTTGAATTCTGATGTCAGAGGTATGATTTTAACTTGACAAATATTTTGGAGTGTTATTTGCTCTGCTGGAGAAAAGAAAAAAAACGAGAAAAGTTCTGTTGTCAGAGGTGAAATCTTAACTTGACAGGGGATTTGATTGGACTTGATCTCATGGAGAAAAATGATTCGATTTTGTACTTGGGTATCAGAGGTATGATTTTAACATGATAAGGATTTTAGAGACTTACTGGTTCTACCAAAGAAAATTAGTGAGGAAAGTTTTACTATCAGAGGTGAAATCTTAACTTGACAGGGGATCGATCTGATTAGAATTTTTAGCAAATCCCCAGCTATCAACAGATTTAATTAGCATTTACCAACTACCGTTTGAGTTGGGCTAGCCATGCTATTTCCCTCAGCATGGTGAGTTGTCGAGAATTTCATTTGGGCTTAAATACCAAATTTTTCCTCTTTCCTTTACCTTAGCAGCTCAGGACAGTGATGTATCCTTATATTTCGATAAGAATATTGTTTTGACAGATTTGTTATGCAATTTTTAGCAAATTTCCAGCTATCAACGGGTTTGATTTGCTTTTACCAATTACCGTTTGAGTTGGGTTAGCCATGCTATTCTCCTCAGCATGGTGAGTTGTCGAGGGTTTCGTTTGGGCTTAAATACCAAACTTTTCCTCTTCCCTTTGCTTTAACAGTTTTGGACAACTCATGCTTTTACCCCAGCATGATGGGTTGGCAAGCGTTGCCTTAACGGTGTTGAGTAATTCATACTTTTTTTACTTCCAGCATGATGGGGTTTACGAGAAATTTATTCTCTTCCGTTGCCTAGTCGGCATTGGTCAGTTTATACTTTTTACCCCCAGTATGATGAGATTGGCGAGAAATTTATTCTCTTCCCATTGCCTTAACGGTGTTGGACAATTCATACTTTTTTTACCCCTAGCTTGATGGGGTTGGCGAGAAATTGGTTCTCTTCCCTTTACCTTGACGGCATTGGGCAGTTCATTTTTATATTTTTATTTTATTTATTTTGTTTTTTTAATTTAATATTTTTTATATTTATTATTTTTCATATTTTTTAATTTTTTTAATTTTTTTATTTTCATTATTTTTATTTTTATTATTTTTTTGAAATTTATTTTTTTGAAATTATTATTTTATTTATTTATTATTTATTTATTATTTTTTATTTTGGCACTATGTGGGTTGCATCCCGCGGTTGCATCCCGCAGTTGCAACTCACGGGTGGTACTCCCGCACTACATGGTTCTTTTTTTTAATTTTTTTACAGTTTTGTCGATTTTTGTTCTTTTTTTCTTTTTTTTAATTTTTTTTTTTACAGTTTTGTCAATTTTTTGTGTGCAATAGATGCCTCCCTTTTTTTTGGTCGATAATTCCTCACTTTTTTTTAAATTATAGGCGATGACGCCTTATCAAATTTTTTTTTTTGGGCGATGACGCCTCACTCTTTTTTTTTTTTGATAGATGATGACGTCTTGTCTTTTATTATAGGCGATGACGCTTCATAATTTTTTTTTAACAGGCGATGACGCCATATTAATTTTAGTGGGCGATGACGCCTCACTTATTTTGACACCTTGTCAAGTTTGGTGGGCGATGACGCCTCACTTATTTTGGCACCTTGTCAATTTTGGTATGCGATGACGCCTAGGCTCCGAATCAAAAAAAAAAAAATTTAAAGATCAGATTGTGCCGCCGAAACTCCCACTGTGGTCGCCAATTCTTGTATGCCCGAAAAATTGAATCTTTCTTTATATTACAAATTTACTTTGTAATTATAGCAATAAAAGAAAAATTACAAATAGAAAATCGAGATTACAAGAATGAGGATTGATTCCGATTCCCCTTTATTTTTGTGGGTTCTGGCAGTGGTGGAGTAACACGGAGTATTGATCAACTTATGTCTTTGTTGTTTCCAGTACAGCACTTTTAATAAATTGGCATCACATTGTCATTCTATGAAGTTGTCATTCTATGAAGTTGGTTATAGATAATAAGGAGAGTTATTAACTGAGTTATGTTGGGAGCTAGTAACACGGAGTATTGATCAACTTGCAGACATGTCAACAATGATATTCATCATATAATGCTGCTAGTAAAGAGTGGTTCATCACTTGTAAGAAAATAACTTGTTTGTTTGATTAACTCTTTAATGGATATTAAATAGAACCTGCTAAAAACACTAGTCCAAATGCTGTGGTTTAAGCAGCCAGATTTCTATCTTCTTGTAACCACAGAACCTGAAACAGAAAACCTACTGATCTAATCTCTTCTATAATTTCTCTTATATACTTTTCTTTCCTCTTGTAATCACTTCGCTTACTGGAATTTTCAATTCCTTTCATATTTCTTTAACCATTTCTATATATCTTATCTAAACCCTCTCACATGTCTATCCTTATCCAAAATCTGACCAACAAATATATTTCAAATAAAGTTTTGCTTGATAAGAAATCACTACTAAATGTTTTAACTGATAAAAGTTCAATTTGATTAGTCCCTTTGAAGCAACACCAATGACACCCCTCTGTGGTTTGAGTTAATTCATGTATCATTGTATATTCTATAGCCAGATCATATGAATTAGACTTCATATTCATGCCTCGAGTTTTAACTTTTAGTCGTACTATGTCTATTATGTTCAAATCTATTATGGAAATAAGATAATTGGGTTGAATATTAAACCATACAGCCTAATTCATCAATTATATTGCAAACCACCTATTAGTACTTGATGAAAGCTTGTAAATCGATCATACTTGACGAGTGTTACTATAGGGATACCTATGCCGACTCTAAATAATGCATTGATTTTAATTTGGATTATGCCAACATTGATATATTGAATGTCTAGATTATTTTTTCCCTTTCATGTTCGTATTTTTTCTCAACTGAAAATAGAAATGTCTATCCATCCTCCAGCTGATAGATTAGTAGTTGTATTTCCGGTGAAATTTTTATATATTCTTCTGGAGAAGAAAGTGAAACGTGAGACCTTATATATTTCTGTTTTTTTAATTTGTTATTACTTTTTGTTTTTTCTGACATTTTCTAGGCTAAAATTGTTTCTTGTCCAACTACATCTGCTAGTGTTATATTGTCCAATTCTAAAATTTCTAGTGTAGTAGGACATGACTCGTCATTCATCATAAAGACCAATTGGTGTATGAATCACTCTTAATGTTGAGCTCATATAGTATTACATCCAAAAAGGAGAGTTCTTCTCCAAAACAGACTTCTAAATCTTGCTCTTCCATGTACTTATATCATTTTTTGAGCATTTTTTTTTTCCTTTTCTAGAACAATCGCTGGCAAAATGCTGTTTTTCATCGCACGAAAACACCTACACCCTATTTTATCATTTTGAAGGGACGACTCATTATATTTTCTAACATATTTATTATTCCGGACAAATCCTCTATTCCTTTGCTTTGGTTTCCACTAGAAAATTTTTCTAGATGTTGGCTTTATTTTCCACTTCATTTATTTCTTTTCTTGTGTTTCATCTCCTATCTTACATATTTTGCTAATTATTTTTTCACAACACTTTGTTCCATTAAGAGGGTTAAGAATAGAGTTGTACATTTTCTTGTAAGATTTTATATTAAGACAGCCTTCATATATTATTTTTAGTAGGTGCTAATATATCACAATTAGAATATTTTTAGATCATTGGCAGTCTTATGTATTTAATGAACTGCACAAAACCTGATATTATATACTTAGTAAGCAAACTGAGTAGATTTACAAGTAATCCAGGAGAGAGCCACTGGAAAGCAATAGTTAGAGTACTCGAATGTCCGAGGTACACTGCTAACTATGGGCTGCACTATACAAGATATCCAGTAGTGATTGAAGGATACACTGATGCTAATCGGATTACGGATTCTAAAGACGTAAAATCCATAAGTGGGTATGTATTTACTATTAGAGGTGCAACTATCTCTTGGAAATCTTCGAAATAAACATGTATAGCAAGCAGCCAATTCACCTAGCTCTTCTTTTTAAAGATGGTCCCAACCTCAAGCAAAATATATGGAGGCGCAAAAATATAAAAAGACGGCACATACCAATTTTGCATAGAAGTACGCCCTTATCATTTCAATTCTGTGGCATGTGGATGTTCGTATTATGCACATTGTCCTTGCGACAAAAAAACACTATCAAAGGCGAGTTATCTTTGAAACAATAACCAATTCATCTCTTACAAACTGCCAGATGCAAAATAAATAAATAAATAAAATTAAGAATAAAAAAAAAAACTTCTCACTTTCCACTATGATCATACATTATTTTGGTCTAGTGGACCAAATTATACCTAGAACTGTATTAGAAGGATCAAAATAATATAGAAAGGAAAACAGAACATAAAAAAAAATAGATTACAGATTGATGTTAGTTACCCAGGCATAGCTGCCAGCGCATTCCGTGGGCAAGAGAAAGATATATGTCAAGGAAGAATCATAGCAGTGTACAAGGTTTCTTTCATTCACTTAAGGTCAGGTGATATCATGTTCAACTGCACATGGAATGCCTGCCAATGCCAAAGTGTGAAACACTGTGAATTCCAAAACATGAAGAGTAGTGCAAACAACTATCAAAGTCTGCACTGTCAAAATTGATATCATTTCAATTTAAAATTGACAGATTAATTTCACACTGTCATTGTCATTGAGAGCACAATTCTAAACCAAGGTAGCATGAAAGGTAGGCAAATTTTACTGCTAGTGGCGAATTGAATTCAACCAACCTAAGTCAACAAGTTTTTTGTCAAAGAAATTTTTCTTTCCAAAAAAAGGGTTTTGTATTACCATAGTTTGGTAACCAAGGGCTGCTTGGTGAGTATATTTTCTAGCCATTAACGTCTAAGATTCACGGACACAGTAGTTGGGGATGATTATCCGCATCAGACGTGTCCTACGTGGACATGTCACGTGACATATCCTATGAAAAAGGGAATAAAAAAAAAACAAGGATCAAACACGCCACGAACATGGGGCAAACACTACAAACAAGGTAATGGCAAACTTGCAATTAACCCAAAAAAAATTCCAGTATAAAAAATTGAATTTGAAGTTCTTCGTTAAAAAATTGAATTTGAAGTTCTTCTTGGGGATGCAACATATTATTTTTTTCAAGATAAGATAATTTATTAAATTTTTTAAATGAATGTAATATAATTGACGTATAAGTTCATGGATTTATGTTTCCCTTTTTGTTATTTTGTGTGTTTGAAATTTCTTTTTTGATATTTGAGTAACAAAATTATCAATAAAAATAGAATAATTCTTTTCGGATATTTGAGTAGTCAAATTAAATATTAATAATAAAATAATACAAATTTATATTTATTTATTTATTTCTAAAATAGTGGGCAAGTTTATATTTTATACTATTTTCCCATATCATTGTTGTGTTCGTGTCTGTATCAGTATTCGTGTCCATATCCATGTCCAAGTTCGTGCTTCCTAGATTACCATCACCATTTCAGTGGTGACCCCTTGTCCTCACTGTAATAGTGGTCAAGGGAGTTAATTCCAGGTATAAACAGCAAATCACAATAAAATTTAGAAAATATCCCAAAATTAGGACATGAAATATCTCAAATACAGGCATGAAGGCATAAATACAAATACAAGGGAGTATCGTGCATATATTTATATAGGTGTTCATTTGAAGCCATGTCAAAATTGACTAGTGGGATTTGTAAGGTTGAAATTGCTTCTAAAAACTGCCTCTGTTTAGACGCTTTAATTATTATACCAAGAAAAGTATAAATCTATCAGGCAGAAAAATAGGATTGAGATAATTAAATCCTATATGCACCATTTTGGTAACCTACCACAAATCTTTCCAACACAGGCACAAGAGCTTCCAGATTGTGATTTGGAAGGCAGCTGGCAATGGCTTCCCGCACCTCTGCACTGTAGACAGCAGAAGTGACAATATAAATATGATACAATTTTAAAAAGAGGAAAACAGAACAAGAAATTCAAAAAAAACCTTTCAGTAGACAAAAATGAAAGCAGTAGAGCTGCATAAGCCTCAATTATCAACATTTCAGCTTCTTGCTCTCCTTGCATCAAAGCTTCATCATCCTGTTACAATGTAATTAAAACTAGTAGTTAGTTGAGCAACTGCATTAACACATGCATGAATCACATTTCACAAAAAAGAATCAACGATGACAAGAGAAAAGGCTAGAGCAATGCTCAAGGTACCACACTGATTTGTCATGAATTATGCAACTCTCTTTGAGAAAATAAAATTAAAAAAAAAAAGAAAAACGGCCAATCCTTTGCTTGAATTAGACTTCGACCATCCATCGTGGGGTTTGGAAAGGTCCGATTGCATGCAACCTTACCCCTATATTCCAAAGAGAACTGCACAACGTGACTGATGGAGCAGCTTGCTTTTGCATGAAGGCTTGTTATCAAAATAAACTTGAAGTTATAAAAGTATACTGCAAAAATTATGGTTTGAAATATCAGCTGAATCCAATATATATAGCATATATCATATAGATTTTGAGGTACCCTTTACATGGTATACCATAAAACATTGGTCTGATATTGCCGATACAATATGCCCGATATTACCGATTTTGATGCCATTAATAATCTGCTGATACCCATACCAATTTGATATTTTAAACGTTGGTAAAATCTATAATAATGGTGAACAATCACTAAATACCACCATATTTCATCCATCCACATTCGATGTAGGGCATAATGACTATTAACGAATGGTGCTGATCATAAATTCCGAAAGAGAGCTACGGACTTTGGAGGACTCATGGGAGGTCATGGTCTCTCTCTCTCTCTCTCTCTCTCTCTCTCTCTCTCTCTCTGTATATATATATATATATATATATATATATATATATATATATATATATATATATATATATATATATATATATATATATATATATATATATATATATATATATATATATATATATATATATATATATATATATATATATATATAGGGATTACTGTAAATGAGCCGTCAGCTCATGTAAGTTACATGGGTTGACGGCAAAAAAAGTAGTAATCCTATTAACATTTCTTCAGTTTTTTAAAAAATAATGATCTTTATTTTCTTAGCTTCTTTAAAATTAAATTCATGAATTTTGAAGTTCATTTGTCATTCCAGCAAGTGGATACAAGATGTATTCACCGAAACTGTTAATTTTGTATCTACTTAATGAAAGGAAAAATCAAATCTAAAACTCAGAAATTGATTATGAGTGAACTCTAGAAGGTTGAGATCATTGTTGAAAAAAATGCGCTCCGTAATGCATTACGGAGCGTAACAGCGAAAATTCGCTCCGTAGCGGGGCGAAATAACGCCCTGCTGCGGAGCGCACAGTTATTTTAAAAAAGCGTACGTTACGTTACGTTTTTTCGTAACGTAACGTAACGTACGATTTTTCCCCACTTCGAATCCTATAAATCCCGAGTGAAAAAAAATCCTAACCCTAAAATCGATCATTCCCTCTTTCCCACCCGAGTGATTTCTCACCCCGAGCGAAAATCCCGTCCCATCCGCCTCTCCACCGCCGGTCCTTCTTCAAAACGCCGACGATACTCTCCAATCAAGCTCCTAACCCATTAGCTGCCTCGGAATCTTCGATTGATCGAAGATTCGACGCTTCTCCCGCCTCGTCGCTCTGGCTCCTACTCCAGTGATACCTCTCCCTCAACATTGAAGCTTCCCCGGTCGACCTCTCTCTTTTTCCCCCTCTCGAAGAACCTCTTGGAGCTCTGAAGCTCCGACCAAGACTATAGCGGCCCGCTCTTTCCCTCAGCTGTCTGGCAGCTCCTTCTCCACTTCTAAGCAGCTCGATCGACATTGAAACTGCCCCTCTCTCTCCCTCAGCCTCCGGTTCCCCTTCGCTGATTCAACAGAGGTAAGCTCTCTCTCTCCCAGAACCTAATTTTCCTAAAACTCTTTAAATATACTTAATTGAATTAATTCTATAATGTTGGATTATTCATTGCTTGATTATTTGAATTGTTGAATAACTTGAATTTTTTGCAATTTTGCATCGGAGTGTTGGATTGATGCTAGAAGGTTGTGGAATTTTGCATAGGGTTTTTGTGAATTATGTACAGTGTTGATTGTTGGATAATTGGATTGTTAATGACTGAATTGTGCAGTGTTGATTGTTAATGCACTGAATTGTCTTAAAATGGATTATGTGCACATTGCATGGATTTGTTGTCATTGCATTTTTAGTGCTGAATTGTTGTTAGTGCTAAATTGTCCAAAAATGGATTATGTGCACAATTCAGTCCATTAACAACAATTCAGCCTAATTTTCAAGTCCATTTTATACTAAATCTATTTTCTGAAAATTGGTGTAAAGAAAATGGATTTAGTATAAAATGGACTTGAAAATATGAATTGTATAAATAATTGTTGTGGAAGTAACTGTTGTAGTCTTGTAGACGTAATTGTATAGGTTGTAGAAAAGCTTTTGCATAGGTTGCACTGAAGTAATTGTTGTAGAAAATGGATAATGTGAAAAATGGACTAAATTGGTTGTAAAGAAAATAGATTTAGAAGAATAATTTAATTATTGAATTAATTGTTGATTCTCAAATAATTTAATATTTGAATTATTGGTATGTTTGTGTAGATTGAATAATGTCAAAAAATTTGGATCCATCCAGAGAATGGGGGATTCACAAGGAAGGGGAACCTCCAAATTATTTTTACTGCAAATTCTGTAATCACCACATTACTGCTGGAATCACCCAGCTTAAACACCATTTGGCCAGTACAAGACATGGGGTGAAAATATGTGAACGAGTCCCGCCAGATGTAAAGAAAACATGTAAAGATATTTTAAAGTCTTCAGAAGTGGAGAAGAAGAAAAAGGCATCTCTAAGCCATGAAATTGGTAGAATGGGGGAACCAGATACTGAATTGGTGAGCGGAGAGCTTGAAAGCACCGCCGGTAGCAATACTTAACCTCGAACTTTAGGAGCAATGAATAAATTTATTAATCTTGAAGCCCGACAATCCACGTTGGAGACAGCTTTAAAGGAGGCAAGAGAAGACTGTGTTAGAAAAATAGGCAGATGTATCTATGCAAATGGACTGTCATTCAATATCTTGAGTAGTCCTTATTGAAAGGAGATGATCGAAGCAGTTGGAAATTTCGGATTTGGTTTGAAGAAACCATCTCCGTACGAGATAAGGACACGGGTTCTTAAGGCTGAGGTTGAAGATATTGACAAGATGAAGGAGAAGCACATGGCGGCTTGGGAGAAGTACGGTTGTATAGTGATGTAGATGAGTGGACTGACAGGAAGAGCAGAAGTTTAATAAACTTTCTTGTGAATTCACCAGAGGGGACTTTTTTTACAAGTCCATTAATGCATCTGCTCAGTTCAAGACAGGAGATTACTTATGAGACTGTCTTGATAAGGTAGTTAAGGAGATTGGAGAGAATAATGTTGTCCAAGTGATTACAGACAATCACGCTTTGTATGTCAATGCGGACACAAAACTTATAGATTCACGAAAACGTCTTTACTGGACTCCTTGTGCAGCTTATTGTATTGATCTGATGCTGGAGGATATAGGCAAGATGAAGATCCATAAGGAAACTCTTGAAACAGCAAAGGGGATCATCCAATTCATATATAATCATGGCTGGGTTTTGAGTTTGATGCGGATATACACGAAGGAAAAGGAACAGCTAAGACCGGCAATCACTCGATTTGTTACATCATTCTTGACTTTACAAAGGCTCTATAAATTAAGGCAGTCATTGAGGAAGTTGTTTGCTTCTGATGATTTCTCCAAGAGTGCTTGGGCGAAGAAATCAAATGCAGTGAAGGCAAAGAAGGCAGTGCTATCTAGCAAAAGCTTCTAGGGCCGAGTTCTCTTTTGCTTTAACACCACACTGTCACTGGTCTACGTGCTGCGAGAGGTTGATTCAGATGTGAGGTCTTCCATGTCTTTTTTATATGAGATGCTTGACAGTTTGTAAAGAGAAAATTGCCGATGTCTGTGGGGGCAGTAAGAGGAAATACATGCCATACTGGAATTTGATTGATAAGAAGTGGACAGGCATATTGCATAGGCCCCTCCATGTAGCAACTTACTTTCTAAATCCTAAATACTTCTACAGTGATACATTTTCTAATGTTCCTGAGGTTAGAAGAGGCCTTCGTGAATGCATGCAACGAATGATCCCCGATCTCAATGAGTATGCACAAGCTGATGTGGAGCTAGATCAGTATAAACAGAAGGTTGGAGAATTTGGATCCCCACTAGCTCAAATGACTATGAATGCTCAAAGTCCTGGTATATCTTAATTTATTGTTTCCATTCCTAGAGTTCTATTGCTAGATATATCATTAAGTTTTTTTTTGGAATTTTTTAACACCAAAATTATTTATCTATTTTAGCTGCCTGGTGGGAAAGATTTGGAGAGGATGTTCCCACACTCTAAAAATTTGCAATTCGAATCCTCTCACTTACAACTAGTGCTTCTGGATGTGAATGCAATTGGAGCATTTTTGAACAAGTATGAACTTAATATATTATTTTCAAGTACTTTATTTATCATCATCCTCATATAACAATTTACAAATTCGTTTAAGGTGCATTCTAAAAAAAGATGTCGCTTGGAGCAAGAACACCTACATTCTCTCGTGTACGTCATGTACAATATTAAGCTTAGAGAGAGAAATATTCAAAGGAAGAGAATGAATTTGGATCCAATTTTGATTGATGAGGCGACACCAGAGGATGAATGGCTAGTTGAGAGTGAACAATCTTGTCTCCCAGAAGATCTTGGATTGCTAGATTAGCCTACTGATGACGATTCAATTCCAAGAACGAATGATTTCTTAGAAGTCACTGTCAAAATATTCTTCCTTCCATTGTAGATAAGGGAGACAAGCAAGATGAAATTGAAACCCCATCAAAGAAATGAAGGGTCGATACTTGTAAGTTATCCAATTTTAACAATTTAATATTCTTAAATGAATACTATCGTGATTTGAGTATCTAATAATATCTTAATTTGTATATTTCTTGTGTGGCATTTTCTTCAGATAAAGGAAAAGCAATTGATGATACTTTTAATGAGACGGGGGATTATATCGATCCGGAAGATGCAAACTATATTCTGGAGGAGGATGATCTTGTTATTATAGATTAGATGGAGGAAAAACAATATTGTGTTTTGTATAACTTAAAAAATTATTGTGATATTTGCTGTGAAATTTTATAATTTTTCTATGCCTTTATATTGATTTTATAGTATTTTATATGATTTCTAAGATTTATTTACTTATTTGTGAAACTTATTAAATGCAGTTTAATATTTATTTTAATTAAATAATAGAAAATTGTGTAACCGACGTTAAGCGTTACGTTATTTGCTACATAACCTAACAAAAAAAACGTTACGTTAACGTTATCGTTATTTTAAACATTGGTTGAGATCATATTTAAGAGTGTGTGTGTGTGTGTGTGTATGTATATAATATTTTTAAAAAATATTAAATATAGTGTAAATAGACTGCAGTTCAAGTAACGTATATGATATATCAGCTCATTTTTATTATTCTTGTGTGTGTGTACATATTTTGAATATATATATATATATATGCAAAAAATAGAAATGAGCTGACAACTGCAAGTTACCTGAGCTGCAGTTCATTTCCACTATCTCCAATAATCTTTTTAAAAAAATTCTTTTGGATTATGAACTCAACCCGATAGAGTTCACTCATTCTCCATTTCTTGGGTTTTAGTTTTGATTTGGTCCTCCATCAAGTTAATACAAAATTAATAGTTTTCAATAAATAAAATATTTTGTATGCACTTGATGTAGGAAGAAATGAACTCCAAAATTTATGAAATTTAATCCAAAAGAAATAAAGGAGATAGAGATAGTAATTGTAAAAAAATTGAAGAAAAATCATTGGATCATTATACTTGTGTCGCTAACTCACGTAACTTTTTCTGAACTGGCGGCTCACCTACAGTAATCCCTATATATATATGCGTGTGTGTGTGCGCGCGCACGCATATATCCATGTACGTTTTAGGATATGAAAGTGAAGAATATAATGAAAATTCCTGATCATAAATTCTGGATGAGGATTATGGAGCTTTGGAGTTCTCATGGGAGGAAACGCCTTCCCTCCCTCCCTCCCTCCAAACACCACCATATTTCATCAATCGATATATAGATATACAAATTTAGATGTGAAATCGAAGAATAAAATAAATGATACTAATCATGAATTCCGAATGAGAAATATGGAGCTTTGGAGGTATCATGGTAGGAAATTTCCTCTCTTGTATAACATGCATGCATGCATATAAACACCCAAGTTTGATGGGTTCTGACATTGAAGGAAAACTAACACTAATTGTGGCTAAAATTCCACCTCCCCCTAATTCTTACTTGGATCAAGGTCCACAGTGTTGATCTTCATTATATGCATCAAAATCCATGGGCATATCATGAGATTTGGCCTTTGTTTAAGTGGGTACAAATTTAACGACTTTCTACAAATAGGACATTTTATCCCCAGAAATGAATAGACAAAGGAACTATTGGACCAACAACTTTTAGTGGTACATGAGCCCACCCTAGGGCATGAGGATCAATATGGTAGAGTCTAATCAAAGTAGAAAAAAGGGGAATATAGAGTTTAGCATCGTTGGAGGAACACTATGATACCTAGAGAGAGTGAGTTGTCATTTGGAATTTAAACACTATGTTTTTGCAACTTCAGATTTAAGTGTCAGCATTCTACTTAATCGAAGTTAGATCCACATCATTTAAACTACCAAGATGCCAAATTGTTTATGCGCATGCATCAAATAGGCACACGTGAGGTCAAAAATAATATTTTGCTTGAATATACGCTTTAAAGCATAAAAATTGTTGATCCAATTATTTACTCATGGTTTACCTTTAAAGACCATTATACAACAATTATGTATCAAACATTCAACACTTTTAAACTAACCAACTCGCTATTTAGACCGTTCATTTTATGCCTACTTCATGCATGGATCAAAAAAAAAAATTAAACACTTCAATTTTGGTACCTTAAATGAGGGAACAATTTCGACTGGTTGGATCTTCAAAGTTGATGCTCAATAATAAAAACTTAATGGGAAGGATTTGAATGGCTATCTCGTTTACGTTAAATAATGTATCAAATAATGTATCAAGCAAGTCTCTTCCTAATCAGCATGGGAAAACATACAAAATTTTAGAAAACGAAGGTATAAACAAATTTCTGATTCATACAGGACACTTTATCCCCATAAATGGATAGACAAAGGAACTATTGGACCAACAACTTTTAGTGGTACATGAGCCCCCCTAGGCATGAAGATCAATATGGTAGAGTATGATCAAAGTAGAAAATAGAGGAATACAAAGTTTAGCCATCATTGGAGGAACACTATGGTACCTAGAGAGAGTGAGTTGTCATTTGGAATTAAAATACTACATTTTTGCAACTTCAAATTTAAGTCTCAATATTCTACTTAATCGAAGTTTGATCCACATCATTTAAACTACCAAGATGCCAAATTGTTTATGCTCATGCATGAAATAGAGGCATGTGAGATTAGAAATAATATTTTTTTTAAATATACACTTTACAGCATAAAAATTGTTGATCCAAATATTCACCCATGGTTAACCCTTAAAGAATATTATACAACAATTATGTATCAAACATTCAACACTTATAAACTAACCTACTCGCTATTTAAACCATTCATTTTATGCCTACTTGATGCATGGATCAAAAAAAAATTTAAACACTTCATTTTTGGTAATTTAAATGGGGGAACAATTTCAACTGGTTGGATCTTCAAAATTGATGCTCAATAATTGAAACTTAATGGAAAGGATTTGGATGGCTATCTTGTTTACATGTTACATAACGTATCCAGCTTATGTCTCTTCCTAATCAGCATGGAAAAACATACTAAATCTTAGAAAAAAGGTATAAAAAAATTATAATTCATATACTCACGCAGAGTAAGAGCCTTCCCTCTTCAGCAGCCTCCCTAGCTCCTTGATTTGCTAAAAAGATGGAGCACAATAATGGAATTGCATCCTTGTATGTCTCTTGGACCTCCAGTACTCCTGGTCCCTCTACTAAAACTTGAGCTGATGCAAGGCGCGATCTGCAGAAAGACTTCTGTTTTAGAAGTATATAGAAGGTATTATAAATCTCTACCAATACTCATTTTGCCACAGTTAAACCTTAAAAAAAATTATTAGGAAGGATAACAGCAGTTGACTGGCCCCTGAATTTGGTAATAGAAGAATAAATGAAAAGGAAACAACCATAGGGTGTCTTTGATTTTTCACTTTTTTGGTTTTTTGGCTTATCTAAAAAAGTCAAAAGAACGGGAAAGTTTCTCCCTCCCAATACCTCCTCCCTCTCCGTTGTTACTTTTCACAATTTGAAGATGCCGACCCCCCTTCCCTCCTTGACTCCAGATCGACATTATTGATTGTCTTCATCAAAGCACCATCCTACTATTCAAATCCAACACCGCTGGTCTGCCTCTATCTCCAGCGACAGTAATCAATTCAATCCTCGCCACTGCTGCTATAGCCCAATCGTCTTGAGACCTCAACCATCATCACTTCTGATTCTTGTCGTATCATTCCTTCTAAATTAACTTTCTCCTTCAACTGCAGGCAATTCCTAGATTTCTTCACCAAAATTCCCACGACCTATTAAAATTATTCCAAGACTTCCGTACATGATTATCAACACTCAATTGAGAGCAATTTTCTAAAGAATTTTACAGAATCATATGTTGGGCATGAACTACTCAACCCTCAGGTGAAATTTGACTTTAAATAAATTTGTAATTATTAAATTCTTTGCAAATATTAGTAAATTGCAATAATTTATTAACGACATGGTTAATTACTTTCTTTAGTGATTTGCATCATTGTTTCTTAATTTTCATTAACTTCTAATCACATATCATTTGCATTTAGTGAATGAGCCACTCTCGGAATTTATTTTGATCATTTAGTACATGCATTTAAGCGTACTCCAAGTACTTGGGATAAAAGGTGTAATTGTTGTTATATTCAGTACAAGCATTTAGTGTGACTAAATCTATGATTTTGCACCACCTGCATATTTGATTATTTTACATTAAACGATTAATTCTAGGTTATGTTGTAAATATGTCAAACTTTAGTACAAGATTTATGTGCCATCTAGGGTCAAATAGGGTTGGTTGTACCAATGCTTTGCGTCCTACTAGAAAGATACAAAACAAAGTTTTGTTTTAAAGATTCCATATTTGATGGTAGTTCCTCTTCCGTGTCTTTATTGTTTAGTTATTTGATATGGAGTGCTATTTTGTTATGAAATGTCTGATAGATTTAAGGTTCAATTTTCTAGGAAAAGATTAATGATACATCTGAATTTTTTTTGGACATTAATGGAGATAGTTCATGAGGCATGCATAGGACCATATGGATTCATGGGAAGAGATGAAAGACAAACTTATAGAGGAGTAACTTCTTGTGGGTCATAGGAATAATGTCATGGGTAAGTTAGAAAGGA
Source organism: Dracaena cambodiana (assembly GCA_036321105.1). NCBI lineage: Eukaryota > Viridiplantae > Streptophyta > Magnoliopsida > Asparagales > Asparagaceae > Dracaena > Dracaena cambodiana. The sequence goes on along the minus strand of JAYEPQ010000013.1, from coordinate 16,454,758 downwards.
GACTCACTCTAAATATGTTAATACAATGCCTAAGTGTTTTAAATATCGATTGTAGTGGATATTGGAAAAAAGAAATTTCATTGCCAATATCTCGTTATTGAGAATAAATAAGGGATATTTTAGCAATATTAAATATTAATAGTAGAATGTAAATATACTTTTCCATATATCCTAAATCACATGTGAATAAGATAATACATATATATATATATATATATATATATATATATATATATATATATATATATATATATATATATATATATATATATATATATATATATATATATATATATATATATATATATTATGTAAAACTACATAAAACATCATATATAATATACATGTTTAGGTAAGTATAATATACATGTTTAGGATACACTTATCTCAACAACTTGCATTAAACATATGAATCTATAGTCACTATCCAATTGTAAAATCTTCATAAATGTCCAATGTCACAATGTGCAAATCGCCTAAATTGCTAACCCAGGAAGATGCATATATAATGGACTTGATTTAAAAAAAGTTTCACCAATATTCAATAATACAATAAAAGAGAATAGGGAAGATATCTTGCTCGCAATATTGTGCATGATTTATCGGCAAAGACGCAATATATCACTGATAATTACCCAAAAATGATAAATGCTTTGAAAGTGTCAATATTGTAGCATGTAGGATCTTAAACCACTATATTAGTTAGCTATATCCAATATAACGATAATTTTTAAAACTGAATGTTCTAAGTACGATGGATACAGACACTCTCTCAGTATACCTCGATTAAGTATTCTAATGGTATCAAATTTTGGCATTATGAGTATGAGTACCTCTTAGCAAGTCAAAATATAGATATTATACCTACTGATCATGTTGACCATTCGAGTTGTTGAGAGTGATGGATAGTACTAGTATTGTTGATAATCCGCTATCAGAATCCAATATGCCTAGCAAATGCCACTAGTATGGATAATACTTTGTGTGCTTACCAGTAATATTGTTAATAAGTTAGCAGAGTCCAATACACTTGCACCTACTAAGATTCACATTTACAAGGAAAGTACAAGTGATGTTCAGAATAATATAGTAGAGTCTACTGCACATCCACATGATTCTAGATATTCACTTTATGCACTTAGAATAGAGTAAGATACCGAGCATGAAATAATCAATACTAGTGCTGCTATTTATCAGTCCTTAATGTTTCTTCTTGTAGCTTGGCAGGTTACCCATAACATTTCATCTTCTAGTGTGCATTTGGAGTTCCCTCCTAAATTACATCAGGTTCCCACCAGGTGTAATTAATGCTATATCATTAGGGTATGTGATGTACACCCACCTAGGAAACCAATATATCTTTTCTTAAGAGTTCTACTTAGTGAGTATGTGACGCAGGATGGAGGTGAAATTAGGGTTAGGGTTTTGAAATTAGGGTTTTTTCTAGAGGAATTGGGAAAGAAAAGATAGATTGCAGAAAACTTACAGGATTTGGGAATCTACCCAGGCCCATGCCCACTCTCCACGAATCCACGAGTAAAGATTTGATTTTAGCGAATTCCATGACAGAGATTTCTCAAGAATTTCAAAATATTATTCATCTCCTAAATACTTCATACAACCTCTATATATAGGGAAACCCTGACAAACAGAATCCTAATAAAATCCAAACTCCTAATCAAATAAAATATCTAGTAAAATCCAAATCCTAATAAGATCCAAAATCAAATCAAATCAAATCAAATCCTGATCTCCATCAATTCTCCCCGGCTTCAAAACATGAAACTCTGGTGAATGACGAAGATGATAACTATCGAGCAAATTCGGGTCGAGCTGCTGGACTTCTTCGGTGCGCAACCAAGTGCAATCTGAGTCTGGACGTCCACGCCAGTGCACCAAATAACGCTGATATCCACCATCAGCAGTCGAAACAATCTCATCATCCAGAATATCTTCAATCTGATCTATATGATGCTTGCGTAGAACAGGAGAAGGCGGTATACGGATGAGAAAATATCGATGTCCTAGGAAGCAGATGATGGTAGATCTGGAATAACTGCTGGATAGTCAAATGGAGCACGGTATGGAGTCAGGTCCTCGACATTGAAAACTAGATTGATCCCGATATTGTGGGGGACCGCAAGCTCATAAGCATTAGAACCAATCCTCTTTAGAACTCAGTGAGGACCCATACGTCGAGCATGAAGCTTATTCAAGGTTTCTGACGGGAACCTCCCTGGACACACTCTAACCATCATCTCATCATCAATTGCAAACTCCTGCAATGTTTTGTGCGAGTCTGCTGCAGACTTGTAGTTGTTATTACTAATTGCTATTTGCCGATGAATATGATCATGCAAATCATGCAAATGCTATGCAAAAGACTCGGCTGAGGTACTAGGCATATCACCTATGAGGAGGGGAAGAAGGTCTATAGATTTTCTAGATTTATAACCTGTAACTACCTCAAATGGACTCATCCCAGTAGACCTATTGACTGAACTATTATATGCAAACTCCGCTATAGGCAAAATAAGATCCCACATCGTTAAATGGTCGCCCACTAAACATCGAAGCAAGTCACCTAAACTATGATTGATAACTTCTGTCTGACCATCTGTCTGTGGATGATAAGAAGTGGAGAATTTAAGTGTGGTACCCATTTTCTTCTAGAGAGTTCGGCAAAAATGACTTGTGAACCGAACATCTCTGTCAGAAACAATTGACTTAGGAAGGCCATGCAAATGAACTACCTCTTTACAGAACAAGTGTGCAACATGTGAGGCATCCGAAGCCTTGTGGCAATGAATAAAATGTGCCATTTTGGAAAATCTATCCACCACGATTAATATTGCATCATGCTTCCAAGTATGCGAGGGAGTCCTAAAATGAAATCCATGCTAAGATGCTCCCAAGGTGCAAAGGGTATGGGTAATGGTGTGTAAAGTCATGGATTCTACTTCCTACCCTTAGCTACCTGACAAACTCGACAATGCGACACAACTAGGGCGACATCACGTTTAATGCTTGGCCAATAAAATTGGTCCTCTACAAGAATGATAGTTTTATCTCGACCAAAATGACCAGCGATCTCTCCTGCATGCGTTTCCAAATCAGATGATCGTGCAAAGAATTTTTGGAAATACATAGACTGGTACCTCGAAATAAAAAATCATCAACAATGGTGAAGGCATCTACTATAGTAGGAGGATCCTGTATCAGAGATGAATAGATGTCACCAAAGTCCCGACAAGTAGGATAGTCTTGAATGATATGCTCAAATCCGATAACTTTTGCACTCATCGTCTGTAAAGTGCAAAGTTTCCTACTTAATGCATCTGCAGCTTTATTTTCAGTTCCTGCACAGTGTTTGAGTACAAAATTATACTCCTGAATAAACTCAAGCCACTTGATGTGTCGATGCCCTACTCTCTTTTGGGAATTGATATAGCGTAGAGCTTGAAGGTCTGAATATAGAACGAACTCTTTTGGTAGCAAATAGTGACGCCAATGACTCAAACATTGCACTACTGCATAAAACTCTCTATCATAAACATCATAGCGTTGTTTCGTCTCATTCAATTTTTCGCTAAAAAAAGCGATAGGATGATTTTCTTGGCTTAAAACACTATCTATACCTAGCCTAATGCGTCAAATGCTACCTCAAAAACCTTCGAGAAATCTGGAAGATGAAGAACCGGAGCAGTAGTCAACTTCTTCTTAATCTCCTCGAAAGCATGAGTAGCAGATTTAGTCCATTGAAACTCTCCCTTCTTAAGACAATCAGTGATCGGAGCCATGGTGGTACTAAATCCCCTAACTTCCTATAAAATGTGGCCAGACCATGAAAGCTCCTGGCCTCATAGATCGTACGAGGAGTAGACCATTCTCTTATGGCCTTAACTTTGTCAGGATTTGCTGCTACTCCGTCTTTAGAGACGATAAACCCAAGAAAGTGAACAGAGGAAGCTAAGAACGCACATTTCTTCAAATTGATAAACAGTTTCTCCTTACGGAGAGTCTCTAAAACCTGTGTCAAATGAGAAATATGTTCTTCTTGGATTTGACTAAAGACGAGAATGTCATCAAAATAGACAATAACGAACTTGCCTAAGAAAGGACGCAATATTTGAGTCATAACTCTCATAAATGTGCTGGATACATTAGATAAACCAAAAAGCATGACCAACCATTCATACAATCCATCCTTAATTTTAAAGGCAGTTTTCCATTCATCACCTTCACGGATACAAATCTGATGATATCCGCTTCGCAGATCTATCTTCAAAAAGATTTAAGAGCCAGCCATCATATCTAATAAGTCATCAAGTCTAGGAATAGAAAATTTATACTTGACAGTAATTTTGTTGATGGTGCGACTGTCAACGCACATCCTCCAACTACCATCCTTTTTAGGTGTGAGTAGAGCGGGAACGGCACAAGGACTCAAACTCTCTCTAATAAAACCTTTCCGCAATAACTCATCGACCTGTCTTCTCAACTCAGTGTGCTCAACAGGATTCATTCGATAATGAGGTAAATTGGGCAAGCTGGACCCTGGCACGAAGTCAATGGCATGTTGAATGTCTCGAAGGGGAGGAAGTCATCAGGTAATTCATCAGGCATGATATCTCGAAAATCAGTGAGAATCTGATGAATCTCCGGGTGGTAATGACAGGTGGACTAGAAGACTCTCCTAAAGCAATTACTGCATACACTAGTCCCTCCTCTAGACTCTCCTTGAGAAACTGTGATCGACTTACTAAGTGAAGAGACTTTTTATGTACTGGGCCTGTGACCTTTTTGCTCTTTGGGCTTTCATCACTAGACTTAGGGGTGCGGGTTTCAAAATAATTTTCTTTCCATTAAATTTGAATATATATATATATATATATATATATATATATATATATATATATGTGTGTGTGTGTTTGACTTGCCGAAACTCGTCACATCTAAGTCATACAACCATGGTCTACCAAGCAAGATATGTGCGGTAGTCATATCTAACACATCGCACCAAAACTGGTCCTGATAGCTTGACATCTTGATAGGTACTAGACAATGCTGGGTAATAGATTGAGCAGTTTTATCTACCCATATTACGTTGTATAGTTGTGGATGGGGTTCGGCTTTGAGGCCCATTTTCTCAACAGTTGTTCTTTAGATTATATTCACACAACTACCCCCGTCAATTATTACGCGATAACTCTTTCCTCCATGTGTGATGAAAACGCTAGATCTACGCCAATCTTCATCTTTCGTTTTAGTGTAAAAACACCTAACAATGCCTAAGCGCATATTTGAAATGACTATTTTCTTGTCTGACTCACTAGCATTTCCTACTGGTTCATGTACTTCTTCCTCAAGATCATCATCATCACCATTATGTTCTCCTTCTATGAGTAAAGCTCTAGTGGGATATTGTGAAGCTTTGTGGCCATACTCGTGACACCTAAAACACTCTACGTCTTTCGTGCCCTGTTTAGATGACTCACCCATTACGGCTTTACCTTTAAAGTCTTTGTTGAGTTGGGTGTTAGGTCTCTTGTTATCTTCAGAAGGGCATCTAGACTGCTCTTCGGCTTTAGGAGTAATTTTACGGTCAGTAGAAAATTTGAGAGAGTGTTCTATATCTTCTGCTAATTGACAAGCTTGAGTAAGGGAACTTATATTTCGAGAATGGATATGCATAGCTCATTGTATGTCTGCGCGTAGTCCAGAGCGAAATCTAGATATCGTCTGGTGTCGGTCCTCTCGCAAATCACACCGAAGTGTCAATTCATCAAATTGAGTCACGTACTCTTGGACCGTCATGCTTTCCTGGCGAAGACTGTGCAACCTATCTAATAGGTGACTCCTAAATGTGACTGGAAGATACTTCTCTTTAAGTCTAGCTTTCATGTCCAAGTCTCTATCGCATTCAGATATCTGTCACATTCTCTTTCTACCGATGTCCAATATATCCTAGCGGGCCCTGTCAATCGCATCCGAGCAAATCGTATTTTGCACTCTTCAGGCATGTCATACCAATCGAAATAGTAATCCATGTCTGCGAGCCAGTCACTAAAAACTTTAGGATCGTGAGTGCCGTCGAATGTAGGAGCTTTTATCTTATGTGTGATGTCATCTTCAACACGTCTAGTTCTAGGGACACTCTCATCTCTATTCCTTTCATTTCGACCTCTTGATCCTCGATCGTAATTCCTTTCGTTATATTCATTCTTATAAATTTGATTATTTTGTTCTTCCATTTGTTGTTCTAGTACATCCAGTCGTTTATTAACAATTTTAAACAATTCCATTTGTTCAGTGATAGTTTTTAATTGTTTCATCATGCTTTCTAAATTTTCATCCATATTACTAGAACCTGGGGCGGTCATTTTACCATTACGAAGAAGCATACAATCAAACAAGCATATGCAATACAATTTCCTAGACTAAGTCAAATTCTATATGCGTGCACTATATGATCTAATAAAATTTTCTAAGGTTTAGTTTCTAAAATCCAAGAAAATGAATCCTAAAATGTGTGTATGCATGCAAGCAATGAGTTGGCAAATAATTATTAGTAATTCTAACTAACAATCTTATGCAGAATTTCACAAAATAATTGCAAATTTTTGCTGAAGAAAATGGGTTAGTTTGGAGATTACCCAAATACCTAATAAGTTCGTGCACTTGTAGTGGTCTTTTGGAGTCTTCCGACGTTGGTTCGCCTGTTGAAGAGCCCTGAAATCTTGCCACAATTGTTGGAAACAAATCCAAGAAAACAACGCTTCTAATTTGACTCGAATCGGGCTCCGAATCACCACATTTCTTCTTAACGAGTCTGCACTGTAAACGAATCTGCACTGCTGTACTGAATTGAACCAAAAGTGGAATGGATCTGGAGTTGCAGGTCGGATCTGATTCAATGCAAACCCAAACTCTTTTCTAATTGGGTCTAAGTAATTGGATCCAAATTCGATACAAACCCACTGAACCTCTCCTGATCCTTCTCTCCTTGAACACAAATAACCTTGAAGCCCTGTGGTGTGGTTGTTAGGGCTGTTGCAGAGGAACAGAAGAGGCGCGGCAGCGGCGGTTGGAATCAGAGGGAAGAGGAGTGAGATGGTGGTGGAGTTGCTGTGGTGGAGGAAGGCGGCGGAGTTCGTGGCGATCTGCTGTTGCTGCCCCTGTGCGGGCGGCGATCTGCTGCTGCTGCCCCTGCGCGGTTATGGACCTGCTGCGATGGTGAGGCTGCCGGCGGGGATGTGCAAGAATGCGATGCAGCGGCGGAGCAGGCGGAGGGAGAAGCGGACGATGAAGAAGGCCGCAGCGGGCTAATGGGGGACGGCGGAGGTGAGAAGGAGGTTGCCGGAGGCAGGGGTGATGGGTCGGGACAACAAATCTGAAGGCGGCGGGTGTCAATGTTAATGTTTAGGCGGTCGAGGATGATGAGACGAGGGCGGAGCAGGCAATCTTTTTTTTTTTTTTTTTTTAGATGATGAGACGAGGGTGAGAAGAATGCCACAGAAGTTTGAGGGAGAGGGTGATGTTGAGGTTTGTGGGTAGGTTTTGTGGCTGTTGTTGCTGTGGATGTTTGAAAGGGCGGTGGCTGCTGAGGAAGAGGTGGAGGAAGAGATTAAGTTTTTTTTTTTTTGGTGGCTGCTGTGGGTAGGTTTTGTGGCTGCTGTTGCTGTGGATTTTTGAAAGGGCGGTGGCTGCTGAGGAAGAGGTGGAGGAAGAGATTAAGTTTTTTTTTTCTCTTTCAGATCTATATTTTTTTCTCTCTTTCAGATATGTATTTTTTTTCTCTCTCTTTCAGATCTGTATTTTTTTTAAAAATAAAAATAAAAATAAACTGAAATAAAAGAGAATAAAGATGTGGAAGAAGAAGATGGTGATGGAGAAAAAATTTTAGGCTCTGATACTAATTTTGACGCAGGACGGATGCGAAATTAGGTTTAGGGTTTTGAAATTAGGATTTTTTTTAGAGGAATTGGGGAAGAAAAGATAGATTAGGAAAAAACTTACAGGATTTGGGAATCCACCCAGACCCATGCCCACTCTCCACGAATCCACGAGGAAAGATTTGATTTTTGCGAATTCCACGCTAGAGATTTCTCAAGAATTTCAAAATATTATTCATCTCCTCAATACTTCATACAACCCCTATATATAGGAAAACCCTAACAAATAGAATCCTAATAAAATCCAAACTCCTAATCAAATCAAATATCTAGTAAAATCCAAATCCTAATAAGATCCAAAATCAAATCAAATCAAATCAAATCAAATCCTAATCTCCATCAATATGTTACATTGTTTCTGCTGCTATACTAGATGAAATTCTAGATGGTTAGCAATTTGCAATGATGCGTACGAATTTGTCGCATATCTAAATAATATCTTGCAAGAACTTTTAGATAATTAGGTGATAGTTTCAATTTTCCTTGAGAGGTTCCCTCTAGAAATTGCGAAGAAATTGCATGTTTAATTTACTAATTCTTAGAGTTTCGATGAGAATTGCTTCCATTTCGTATGACCTGGATATTTCGTAGGATCTTTAATTAGTTTGACTTTCAATAAGGATAATTCGTTTATTTCCATTGTAAGTGTCTCTCCAGATCTACTTTTACCTTAAGTTAATTCGTCATGGAGGTCAGTTCCATCTCTACCACCCTGGTTCATGCGTTATGCACTAGCATGTGTTTCTCATCTATCATCGTGGCTAGATTGAGATGTTTCATATAAAGATGTTGATCATCTCAACCTGCACATATTTGACATTTTTTATTACTGTATTCACCATGAATGCTTTGAAGTAAGAGAGGATTAATGGGGGCAATAAAGGCCTATAATTGATTAGCAATTTACTAGAATTTGGTTTAATTGAACATGTGGTGCACGTAATTTGTTTTCTATCAATTAAAAAAAGAATGAGATGTTGAAATTTAAAAAATCTTATCTTTTATTGGTTCTTAGCATGGTGATTTGCTAAACAAAATCAATCTCTCTTCATGCTTATTCATCGAGAGTGGGTAAGAAATCACCTAGGTGTTGAAGCTCGAAACAGTCCCTAATCACTTTGTGTTGTATTGAGAGTGAGTGAGAGATCACCTTGTTCAAAAGCCTAAATTAATCTTCATCAACTTTTATTTTATTTCTAGTTTTCCCAAATTCCCACAAAACCCTAATATGTTCTTCCTCAAGTCCATCCAATCTCCAATCCCCACCATCAAACTCTTGTTTTGTTTCCATGCTATGTAAAAAATGGTAGTAATTGCAACAAGACTTCTTCAATTTGGGCCAATTCTAAGATTACACTTTTCATAAGTATTCATAAAAGCAGTATCCATAATTATTTTCAATAGCCTAACATGGCTACTCAAGTATTCCACAGGAAGAATGTAGGTCAAAGAACGTAACTTCTGTAGAAATAAGAATCCGTCATTGCACTTGCCTATTTAATGTTTCCGGACAAAGGAACAAACAAAAGTAGTTTCCTCCAAAACAAGAACAAGCATAGACTATAAACAGTTTAAAGTAACAGTAAGTTGAACTCCTGCACTAAAAATTACAAATTATTCTTTATAGAAGTTATAGGAACTATAAACTGCAACTAGAAAGGATCATTGAGCAAAATATAATGTCTACCAAAATGATATCTATGCATTCCCTTAAATGAGTGTAATAAAATGTATTTTCAGAAATATTTTTCTACCTTCGTCATTTGTTTAATTGGAGGGTGGAGGTAGTTTGGGTGTTGGATTTCTGTAATGTACATGAAACTCCTGAATTATTATTGTTGAAAGACCTTGTTAACAGATAAAATATATCTAAGCAAAATTTGCTTACCTTGAAATCAATACGATGTCGCTGCTCCCGTCCAGGGTAAGTGCACAGACCAAAGTATGTATCAACTCCAGAATCAGTTTCCTGACACAGACCGTGAGCCAAACAGTAAACAGGATGAACTGCACTAAGGAATAGAATAATGTGTGGAATAGAATAAAGGCTGAGCAAATTAGCAAGCAGCAGATGTACTGCTTTAATAAATAGCATAACATAGAATGTCCTTTAAGGGAATATCATATTCAGAAATATTGGAAATATCAACAAAATATCAGCAATATTGGCCTCAAAATCCCATTCAATATATGCATTATATATTAGTAACAGTGGATGTTTAAAACGATGATCTAGTCCTCCAAATTAGGTCCTTCAGTTTGCTGAAGATACTTTCACACTCGATTACTTTGCAAACATACTCCCTTAAGTTGTATCCCATAACTTGCATCCAGTAATTTTTTTTTTTAACAAGAATTTGATAGTGGTGTCCTTGACAGATAGTTGTGTGCATATGTGCTGCTCCTATGTTAAAAAAATTTCATTTCCATATGGCTGATAAAGTTAAGATTAAGCAGTAAGAGAATAATCTATACAGAGTCTTTCATACGAGAAACCATGTCAAGCAACAGTAATATGATACATTCTGAAGATGCTCTTTCCAGAATTTTCCTTCATACATTCCCTTTTTCCTTCACAGAATTCTATTAACATACCAATCAAGGAATCAAGAAAACTTCAACACAAATGGCAGAGTCATGAAAATCCACATCATTGCTTAACCTTTTAATGAAAGCAAAGCTGTATTCAATGCAGTTGTCATGGCTGCATTGGGTAAACAGGAAAAGCTCATTAAAGAATTCAAAGGTTGCCTTGACTTATCCACATCCAATTTGAGTTTTGTATAGAGGGAACATTAGAAGTGCAAATAAGAGTAACAAGAGTGCAAATAGATATATTTATTGACCTTTAATGATGGCATGACTCAGTGGAAACCTGCTACTGTACCAAAAGTATTTACTTCAATGCTCGTTCATAAATGTTTTTACTTTTGACATAGTATACATTTCCAAGACATCAGTTGCGGATAGGAAGGGTAATGGATGCATCGCCCATCCTATACAAAATTATGAATTAAAAAAAAAAAGAAATTTTCACTTTCAATTCAAAAATTTTTATAGGATGGACCAAATTTTGGCCCGTGGACGCGTCCATTACCATCCCTAGAACTTGCAGATATGCACTTTTAGCATTTCAATTACAACCATATACTAAAGGATAATATATGCACCTGATATACCTCTTAACCTTTATCAACGTGATCGATCCGGCATGATTCTCTTTTGGTTCATGTAGCCTACCCCAAGTACTTGGAATAAAAGTCTTAGTTGTTGTTGTTGTTGTTGTATATACCTCTTTACCTTGATTTTCAATCAATTTATTAAGTAAGAAGAGGCCTTCTTTATTAACCTGCCATAGATTGAATTATTCTTTAAAGATTGTAATGTTTTGTCTTGGTGTTTGTTCTATTAGAATATCAATAAATTCATAGGTTAGAACAATGCCATATACATAGACATCTATGACGAACATCACTATAATCCTGGGCAACAATAAAAAGGAAACCAAGCCAACAGAGGTAATCCATGCCTCCCATTATATTCGCTCAAAATCAGCAGAAATTAATATAAAAAAAAAAAGCAAAATGTTTGTATCAACAATATTCAATAATAAATCACAGGAAGAAAGTAGAATGAATAAGGGATTAAGATAACAGAATTATCAGACTACCTCAGTGCTGTGCACGCTAAAAATTAGATCCTCCCTTAAAAATTTGATATTCTTCAAATATTGGACGTATTTAGATAGAAAACCTTTATGGCTGGATACAAAAGTAAAAATAAAAAGTTAGATTACTAAAAATCAACAAAGACATATGATGAATAGAATCATTAAGTGCATGGTGATTAGAAGACATGGCAAAGGACTAAAGTGAGTTGTGTAGAAGCACATATGCAGGAAGTAACTGTTAGGTTATTGGATTAGGATGACCAGTAAGAAATCAAAAAAGGGGAAAAAAATTGCAGAGCAAAAAGATAATTCTACAATACAAAATAAACTGTACGACCAATATCTTTAGCTGATCCTTCAAGTAGCAATCTTTCTAATTTAATTTCATCTTGGATAACCATGAAGTCTATATATACCATAGACCCACACAAGTTTCACACAATAAATAAATAGTAGGTTCCTACTGCTGTAGGGTCTAAATGATAAATGCAGCTTACACGTATGAAGAGGCTGCTCAATGACTTGACCCCATGACCTTGCAGTTACAATATAGCAACCTTAACATTGCATCAAGGCTCAATCTAAAACAACAGATTAATGTAAGTTAGCAGTCACTTCGGATCTACTCAGATCCCAGGTCTATAAAAGAAGCAACTTCAGTTCCTACCATATAACAATGTTGAACAGCAGTCCTCAATTATAGCTTCACAGAAGCAGTACTTTCTTATGCACAACTTGCCATAATAAAAATTATCAACTGATATCTTGAATAACAAATAAAAGATTAGGTGATGAGAGCTAACCATTTAAGATGATTTAAGAACATGCAGCACAGAGACCAACGAGCACAGCCATGTAAGAGCAGATTATCAAAGCTGAAAGAGCTGCTACAACCTTTTTTAATGTTGCCAAAACTATTTACCATCTGACGTTGGGTTGCCTCGTCTAGAGTTGAGAATACCTAGATTGAGGTGGTTACATAAATATCTGAGACTATGGCCACCATAAAGAGCCAAATGGAGGAGGAAAACAAAAAGGTTCAGGCTCTGTTCTCTGTGCTGGTGTGCTGTATTTGTCAGCTCTTATGACTAACATTGGATACTTGAAGAAACAACCAATGCTATCTGAGATAACAATTCTAGAAAATTCCAAGTGATTTCCAGCATGCATCTTTAGAAGGCATAAAAAAGCATAGGGTCATTAAGTTCTCAAGCCATGTCTAAGAGCAGCATTTTTCAATTTATTAGATCTATCATCATTCAACCATCCTGACCCTAACACTGACCCTATAATGTTACCCCAACCCTAACCCTAACCCTAACCAGAAGGTTTATGACTTCATAATGAGAATTTTTAACTTTCTTTGTTACTCAAGGGTACATTCTAATTTTCACATAGAACTAAACCAACACTGCAGCCACAAAACAATACTGAATTCCTATCCGAGGATCACAAATGCAAGTTCCCTCAGTAAAGCATAACACAATGAACTTACAACAGCTCGACCAATAACAAAAGGAGCTTTCAATCTGTCTTTGGGTTGCTCCATTGCTAATTCCCTCTCCAGCCTCACTGAATTCAATTCATTCATGCCATGGATGGAATCCCTGACTGAGCTTGCTCTATTGTTTTTCATAGTCTAAACCTTCCAAAAGCACTGTCTCAATGCATCATCTTAGATATAGCGAAGGAAATATTTACTATTTTTGCTTTAACTATAAGCATACAGTAGCTTTTGCTCCAACCTTGTAGATGGACTGGTTTGCTGTAGGCATATCCTGTGTTTGTCAAATATCAAATCTTGTCACTTCACATGGATGCAAATAGCCTTTAAAAAAGTTTTTCTATAGTATCAAAATAAAGTCCCCTAGCCCCTTTTGTATTGGATACAACAAGTAGAAAACCCGTGCAACCTGCAAAACACAACATATGTCTATAAGGTATAAAAGAGCTTGAAACAATACACTTAAGATGATGGCTATATACACATAAATAATATGATCTGAAAGGTACAAAAAAACTTGAAACATTACAAAGACAAAATATCTTCAATGGGAGAAGTAGACTTTTACTTCAACTCAAGCATTATAATGACACCACAAACTTTGCCTGATAAATAATTTCTATAATTAAGCTTTCTTTACTTAATTAAGAAATAATTAAATATATTAAACATTATATATGTTCTCAACTCGTGATAGGCATCATCAATTTCAGTTTCTCTATAATGACCACAACCTTCTACATAATCCACATAACTAATTGAATAAACAACAAATCTAGCATCTTGGATATGGTGCCTCTCTTCTAGTTGCCACTTATCAGTAAAATGCATGATCATCTTATTACACTACAGATTATCTCTTCCAATATCTTATTTATCATCGTAAATAACCACATAAAATGTAAAATATTTTTAAGATTTATATACAGAGTAGATTAAAAAAATTATTTACCAAAGTACCATGCATGGATCTTTAAAAATTGAAATTTATTTGTTGCTATTCCCATGAGAAACTCTGAATTTTTATCAAAAATGTTAATGATGTTTCTTTATCCTTCAGCCATATAACATAGATTCAAAAATAGAATTTTCTTAATAATTAGTTATGTATATTTTCCATAGATTATTTTAGCTTTATTGGGCAGTAAATTCGTATATTAGGTTGCCTATTGACATAGATTGCAGTACAAATCTTCTCTCTCCATAACACTAGTTTTATTAAGAGTGTGGAGAGTGTATACTATTATGACCTTGTTGTATTTATTTTGCAAATCATAGTTAACTAAGGTAGCATGTGATCGACATGAAATAACTATATAGGGTTCATTTTTGTATATCTAAAACATAGTACAAAATTTAAGAATTTAATTTAAACATATCAGTATCATTTTTATTCAACTTTGTAGTTTGTAGCATAGTAGGAAGTAGAATCAAAGTTTACCTTCTGAATTTTTTTGAAGAATATTAGATCATTCTCCATATGCCTTAACTCTTCGAATGACCCTTTAGCGCTAATGATGGAGGACAATTGAAAATTATTTTAAATATGAATATCATTATTTAGCTCAAATGTATCACTCAATTTATGGCTGTCTACATCATAAAAATCTTTTTATTTTGGCTGCATCTCTAGTGATAGGACACCAATGTATTCTATCCCAATGTGGATATTGCAAGCGTTATATAACAAACAAATTAAGGCATATATTTTTAATACAAATTTTCTAAAGATGTAATGAATACTTTTTTACCATTACAAGTTATAGCTTTAACTCTTGGAACCATGAGCAGGGGATTTAAACCAATGTATGAAGTCAATTTCCTTTTATTTCTAATAGTTCCCCTATCAAGCTAGCAAAATTTTACATCACAATATTAATATCTTCACTCTTATAAAATTAAATAATTTAAGCTTGCAAAATGTACAATGATCAAAACATACAATGATCAAGGATCATAAATTCTCCTTAGAATACAATTCGATTTTCAAACTATTTATCTCACATATGGTCCCACATAAACAATCCTGATGATAACACTATAATATCTGAATTAAACAATGGTTACAAATTAGACATTTTGTTAGACTAAGAAATAATATGAAATTGGTGATATAAATAAAGTTCTATTTGTAAAGAGGTATCTTTGAGTTATTAGATATGATTAATTCTACTTTTGTCCATGAATTATCATCCAATAATTCTTTTTTATGGCCCAAAATGTTCGGCCATCCAAGTTGAGATTTTGTACTCTAGCTTACCAAATTCAACTTTTGAGAATACAGTTTTTCATATATGTTTCCCAGCCCCAAATAAACTCAAGACTCCAAGGACATGAGAAAAACATAAATATAAGTATATATTCATTTATTATTAACATAATAAATTTACGAATATATTCAAAACGAAATCACTAGCAATGTATGAGTTCATCTTTGGATTCCTTTATCAATGACAAATCTTGCCATTAACCATGCGTCTCTCTCCCTCTCCCTCTATAAGTAATGAGATAAAAAGTGAATGCTATGATGATAGTGAGCCATTGATCAACGTATAATGTGAACACAAAAAATCATTTTCTTAGTTATATAAACCAAATAAGACTTATATCCATAAGAAAATATTAAAACATAACATAAAACTAACTAGGCATAAATAGAATTATCAATTTAATAATATTTTTTATTTTTCCAAACTAGGTATAAATAAGACTTATATCCCCTAGTTTACAGTGAATTCAGTTTTGAATTTTTTCTTTCTGCTATTGTATAGTTTTTCCTCCTCATGACGTTGCTGCCTTCTTCTAAGGATTTTTTTGAAGTCTTTTTTCCCCTCCCTCTTTAAAAATATTTTTTCAAATCAGCCATTCCTCTTGGCCTGATGTAGTCTCAAAAAATAAGTTTCATAACACTTAAGACCATAAGAATTTCACTTTGAGAATCCTTGTTCATGCATACATGCACATCCGTAACCACTCTTTATTTTGGTCCAGTATGCATTCTCACTGTCAAGGTATTTATTCCTTCTTTTCTGCATTGAAGTAGGTCTTTTTATCAAGTAAATTTTCTTCTGAAGTCCATATATTGTTGATTATTCATAAACTTTTAACTATATCAGTCTCATTGTTGAAGCTTGATGCTTGTCATATACTTAGAGAAAAATCATTTCTTTTTTTTGAGAAAGGATTGTAGGCTTGAGACATCAAACGAATTCATTATTTTATGTGTTAAAATGAACTTTTGGTTCTGAAGGTATTTATTGTTTGTGGAGGTTCCTATGGACGTGGAAAAGCTTCCTGTGGAGATCTGGATATCATAATTACTCATCCTGATGGGCAAAGGTATAAAATTCATTTGCACTGCATTCTTTGATTTTTGTGTGCAAATGAAAGCCTACCCTAGAAAAACTGTCAATGCTGAATGATCTTACAAAGTGTCATTGTGTTGTTTTTATTTCTGAATTTATTTTAACACATTATACATATATATATATATATACATGTGTGTGTGTGTGTGTGTGTGTATGTATGTATGTATAAAGAATTAACTTGTTGAAAACCATTTGAATTTGGGCACCGGTGTTTTTTCCCCCAATCTGGGTGGTATGAGAATGCTATATTCAAGAAGAACAATTTACGTAAGAAACAAAAGGGAAGGAGTGGAAAATCTTCCAATATTAATAATCGAAAAAAAAGGGGAAAGAATAAACAAAACCGAAGAAAGGGAATGCTGGAATCCTCAATGCTGAGGCGTTGTTGCATAATTAAGATAAAAATGGAAAAACAATGCTCACTATCTCAATAGAGAGAGAGTATGGTAAAAAGTGGTTGGTTAATTTTAGGATAGAAAGTGGTTGGTTAATTTTAAATTGTAAAACTTCAAACTTAAACTTCTCATCCTACCAAAACATACTTTTACAGCAAAAAAAAAAAAAAAAACTCTCCTAAGTCGTGGTTTGGTGCCTATCATTAACATACTTTAAAAAAGGTAAGTTTAATTTTTAATTTTTTGGTAAATTTGCAATTTCAAACCTAAAATTGGTGCAAATGTCAAATTCTTTATAGTTTTCATGTACGAACAGATGACAAAAAAAAGAATGTGATTACACTCTTAATTGCCTACCCACTAATATTAAGTTTACAAGTTATCTTTTTTCATTACAAAAAAGGTGAAAAGTAAATTATAATACTGAGTTCTGAAAAGTAAGCACAATAATTATATTTATGAGTAGTAGGTGGTTTTTACAAGTGTAGTGGGTTG
This sequence comes from Dracaena cambodiana, assembly GCA_036321105.1. Taxonomy (NCBI): domain Eukaryota; kingdom Viridiplantae; phylum Streptophyta; class Magnoliopsida; order Asparagales; family Asparagaceae; genus Dracaena; species Dracaena cambodiana. The sequence continues at coordinate 16,437,371 of JAYEPQ010000013.1, read as the reverse complement.
ATCGGCTAGGCTAGAAGAGGATTATGGAGAAGATAAAGCCGGTGGAGAAGATGAGGAGGATGGTGGGGTATGCAGAGAATACGAAGGAGAGTGAGGAAGTCGATGCTTGAGTTGAGCATGGGGCTCTATTTATAGGCATGGGTTCCTTCCAGCTGATGTATAATCACAGTAATCTGAAGCTAACAAGTCTTGTTGGTTCTGAATCTTAGTGCTGATTGATAGTTGAATTTACTGTAGAGCAATAGTTTAACTGTCGGGAATCTTACTGTCGATTAGTAGTAATATTCACTATTTAGTTATAATCATGCTGTTTGGAATCTTACTGTTCCGATGTGGCGAAAGCTGGAACTAGAGTACGATAGTGGCAGTCACTGAGTTGATGTTGACAAAAGCTTGAGGGAATCTTGCTGTAGGAATCTTTCTGTTGAGCCATAGTAATAGGTAGTAGTTACTATAAAGCAATAGTGGTAGTCACTAAGTTGTCTATTTGATGGCTTTGAGGTATAGACTCTATATATAATTTGTGAGTGATTTTTTTATGTTTGGTGTCCCATAAAGGACATAATAATCAAACATACCAAATTCTTCTCCAAGTAGGTCGGCTGTTGAATTTCCTTCTTCGTATAATTACTTTAGCCGGTTTTGTATAGAAATATCTCTGCTTTTGACTTCCTCGGCAATATCAACTTCCACCTCCACTTCTACTGGTGAAGAGTGATAAAATCTCTTAACTACATTTCAATTTCCCTAACATTTGTCTCACTTATATAGCCAGGATAATACCTTCTAACAGAAATTATGTTCAAATCATTAATATTACAATCTTATAATAAGTATAAATATGTTTTAAATAATTGTTTACTAAATAGATTATTTTGTTTGATTAAGAAATGATATGGTTTGTTAAAATAAACAGAGTTGTACTTAAATAGGTTTCTTTAGTTGTCGGATGGTATTAATTTCACTTTTAATTTAAAGTAACTTTTTACTGGCTAATAGTTATCATTCTTAGAGCACATCACCTTTTTCTTTGAATTGAGAATTAATTTCAAGTTATTTAGGTTTGTAATCACATTCTTTTTACTGACATTTGAATTTTTTTTTTAATAGACCATCACATTGCTTGTTTTGTAAATTCCTTTTTAATGCAACATGCCTTTCAATTGCTTGATACCATGATTATACAAAAAAAATCAAAACTTAAAAAAACATGCCAAGTCTCAAAACTGAATTCACTGTAAACTAGGGGTATACTCTTGGTTAAGCCATGTAAAAGAAATTTAAATTTTGAAGTAGCAGTGATATTTTAAGAAGCACGGACACGGCGCTGAAGCACGTCAAAAACTACAGACACGCCATGGTGTGTCCAATAAAATAAAGAAAAAAAATAATGTGTCATTACCGTGTTCATATTTCTTGTAGGTTGCATCTAAAATGAAAAGAGTTAGATGGTTTGGAAAAATAAAAAATATTATTAAATTGATAATTCTATTTATGCCTAGTTAGTTTTATGTTATGTTTTAATATTTTCTTGTGGATATAAGTCTTATTTGGTTTATATAACTAAGAAAATGATTTTTTGTGTTCACATTATACATTGATCAATGGCTCACTATCATCATAGCATTCGCTTTTTATCTCGTTACTTATAGAGGGAGAGGGAGAGAGACGCATGGTTAATGGCAAGATTTGTCATTGATAAAGGAAACCAAAGATGAACTCATACATTGCTAGTGATTTCGTTTTGAATATATTGGTAAATTTATTATGTTAATAATAAATGAATATATACTTATATTTATGTTTTTCTCATGTCCTTGCCGTATCCTTGTTCTCATTTTTTAACAAATACCATGTTCTGTGTCCATATCTGTATCTGTATCTATATCTGAATTCTTATCTGTATCCTTCCTTCATAGGTGATATTCTAATTTTTTTTCCCTTGTTGACCCATAATGGAAGATTTCTTCACACGAAGCAATAATAAACTTTAGAGTCTTGAGTTTATTTGGGGCTGGGAAACATATATGAAAAACTGTATTCTCAAAAGTTGAATTTGGTAAGCTAGAGTACAAAATCTCAACTTGGATGGCCGAACATTTTGGGCCATAAAAAAGAATTATTGGATGATAATTCATGGACAAAAGTAGAATTAATCATATCTAATAACTCAAAGATACCTCTTTACAAATAGAATTTTATTTATATCACCAATTTCATATTATTTCTTAGTCTAACAAAATGTCTAATTTGTAACCATTGTTTAATTCAGATATTATAGTGTTATCATCAGGATTGTTTATGTGGGACCATATGTGAGATAAATAGTTTGAAAATCGAATTGTATTCTAAGGAGAATTTATGATCCTTGATCATTGTATGTTTTGATCATTGTACATTTTGCAAGCTTAAATTATTTAATTTTATAAGAGTGCAAATATTAATATTGTGATGAAAAATTTTGCTAGCTTGATAGGGGAACTATTAGAAATAAAAGGAAATTGACTTCATACATTGGTTTAAATCCACTGCTCATTGTTCCAAGAGTTAAAGCTATAACTTGTAATGGTAAAAAAGTATTCATTACATCTTTAGAAAATTTGTATTAAGAATATATGCCTTAATTTGTTTGTTATATAACGCTTGCAATATCCACATTGGGATAGAACACATTGGTGTCCTATCACTAGAGATGCAGCCAAAATAAAAAGATTTTTATGATGTAGACAGTCATATATTGAGTGATACATTTGAGCTAAATAATGATATTCATATTTAAAATAATTTTCAATTGTCCTCCATCATTAGCACTAAAGGGTCATTCGAAGAGTTAAGGCATATGGAGAATGATCCAATATTCTTAAAAAAACTTCAGAAAGTAAACTTTGATTCTACTTCCTACTATGCTTCAAACTACAAAGTTGAATAAAAATGATACTGATATGTTTAAATTAAATTCTTAAATTTTGTACTATGTTTTAGATATACAAAAATGAACCTAATATAATTATTTCATGTCGATCACATGCTACCTTTGTTAACTATGATTTGCAAAATAAATACAACAAGGTCATAATAGTATACACTCTCCACACTCTTAATAAAACTAGTTTTATGGAGAGAGAAGATTTGTACTGCAATCTATGTCAATAGGCAACCTAATATACGAATTTACTGCCCAATAAGGCTAAAATAATCTATGGAAAATATATATAACTAATTATTAAGCAAATTCTATTTTTGAATCTATGTTATATGGCTGAAGGATAAAGAAACATCATTAACATTTTTGATAAAAATTCAGAGTTTCTCATGGGAATAGCAACAAACAAATTTCAATTTTTAAAGATCCATGTATGGAACTTTGGTAATTAATTATTTTAATCTACTATGTATATAAATCTTAAAAATATTTTACATTTTATGTGGTTATTTACGATGATAAATAAGATATTGGAAGAGATAATCTGTAGTGTAATAAGATGATCATGCATTTTACTGATAAGTGGCAACTAGAAGAGAGGCACCATATCCAAGATGCTAGATTTGTTGTTTATTCAATTAGTTATGTGGATTATGTAGAAGGTTGTGGTCATTTTAGAGAAACTGAAATTGATGATGCCCATCACGAGTTGAGAACATATATAATGTTTAATATATTTAATTATTTCTTAATTAAGTAAAGAAAGCTTAATTATAGAAATTATTTATCAGGCAAAGTTTGTGGTGTCAATATAATGCTTGAGTTGAAGTTCAAGTCTACTTCTCCCATTGAAGATATTTTGTCTTTGTAATATTTCAAGTTCTTTTGTACCTTTCAGATCATATTATTTATGTGTATATAGCCATCATCTTAAGTGTATTGTTTCAAGCTCTTTTATACCTTTTAGACATATGTTGTGTTTTGTAGGTTGCACGGGTTTTCTACTTGTATCCAATGCAAAAGGGCCTAGGGGACTTTATTTTGATACTATAGAAAAACTTTTTTAAAGGCTAGTTGCATCCATGTGAAGTGACAAGATTTGATATTTGACAAACACAGGATATGCCTACAGCAAACCAGTCCATCTACAAGGTTGGAGCAAAAGCTACTGTATGCTTATAGTTAAAGCAAAAATAGTAAATATTTCCTTCGCTATATCTAAGATGATGCATTGAGACAGTGCTTTTGGAAGGTTTAGACTATGAAAAACAATAGAGCAAGCTCAGTCAGGGATTCCATCCATGGCATGAATGAATTGAATTCAGTGAGGCTGGAGAGGGAATTAGCAATGGAGCAACCCAAAAACAGAATGAAAGCTCCTTTTGTTATTGGTCGAGCTGTTGTAAGTTCATTGTGTTATGCTTTACTGAGGGAACTTGTATTTATGATCCTCGGATAGGAATTCAGTATTGTTTTGTGGTTGCAGTGTTGGTTTAGTTCTATGTGAAAATTAGAATGTACCCTTGAGTAACAATGAAAGTTAAAAATTCTCATTATGAAGTCATAAACCTTCTGGTTAGGGTTAGGGTTAGGGTTGGGGTAACGTTATAGGGTTAGTGTTAGGGTCAGGATGGTCGAATGATGATAGATCTAATAAATTGAAAAATGCTGCTGACATGGCTTGAGAACTTAATGACCCTATGCTTATTTATGCCTTCTAAAGATGCATGTTGGAAATCACTTGGAATTTTCTAGAATAGTTATCTCAGATAGCGTTGGTTGTTTCTTCAAGTAACCAACATTAGTCATAAGAGCTGACAAATACAGAACACCAGCACAGAGAACAGAGCCTGAACCTTTTTGTTTTCCTCCTCCATTTGGCTCTTTATGGTGGCCATAGTCTCAGATATTTATGTAACCACCTCAATCTAGGTATTCTCAACTCTAGACAAGGCAACCCAACGTCAGATGGTAAATAGCTTTGGCGACATTAAAAAAGGTTGTAGCTGCTCTTTCAGCTTTGATAATATGCTCTTACATGGCTGTGCTCGTTGGTCTCTGTGCTGCATGTTCTTAAATCATCTTAAATGGTTAGCTCTCATCACCTAATCTTTTATTTGTTATTCAAGATATTAGTTGATAATTTTTATTATGGCAAGCTGTGCATAAGAAAGTACTGCTTCTGTGAAGCTATAGTTGAGGACTGCTGTTCAACATTGTAATATGGTAGGAACTGAAGTTGCTTCTTTTATAGACCTGGGATCTGAGTAGATCCGAAGTGACTGCTAACTTACATTAATCCGTTGTTTTAGATTGAGCCTTGATGCAATGTTAAGGTTGCTATATTGTAACTGCAAGGTCATAGGGTCAAGTCATGGAGCAGCCTCTTCATACGTGTAAGCAGCATTTATCAAACCCTATTTAGACCCTACAGCAGTAGGAACCTACTATTTATTTATTGTGTGAAACTTGTATGGGTCTATGGTACATGTAGACTTCATGGTTATCCAAGATGAAATTAAATTGGAAAGATTGCTGCTTGAAGGATCAGCTAAAGATATTGGTCGTACAGTTTATTTTGTATTGTAGAATTATCTTTTTGCTCTGCAATTTTTTTCCCCTTTTTTGATTTCTTACTGGTCATCCTAATCCAATAACCTAACAGTTACTTCCTGCATATGTGCTTCTACACAACTCACTTTAGTCCTTTGCCATGTCTTCTAATCACCATGCACTTAACGATTCTATTCATCATATGTCTTTGTTGATTTTTAGTAATCTAACTTTTTATTTTTACTTTTGTATCCAGCCATAAAGGTTTTCTATCTAAATACATCCAATATTTGAAGAATATCAAATTTTTAAGCGAGGATCTAAATTTTAGCGTGCACAGCACTAAGGAGTCTGATAATTCTGTTATCTTAATCCCTTATTCATTCTACTTTCTTCCTGTGATTTATTATTGAATATTGTTGATACAAACATTTTGCTTTTTTTTAATATTAATTTGTGCTGATTTTGAGGGAATATAATGGGAGGCATGGATTAGCTCTGTTGGCTTTGTTTCCTTTTTATTGTTGCCCAGGATTATAGTGATGTTCGTCATGGATGTCTATGTATATGGCATTGTTCTAACCTATGAATTTATTGAAATGCTAATAGAACAAACACCAAGACAAAACATTACAATCTTTAAAGAATAATTCAATCTATGGCAGGTTAATAAAGAAGGCCTCTTCTTACTCTTCTTACTTAATAAATTGATTGAAAATCAAGGGAAAGAGGTATATACAACAACAACAACAACAACAACTAAGACTTTTATTCCAAGTACTTGGGGTAGGCTACATGAACGAAAAGAGAATCATGCCGGATCGATCACGTTGATAAAGGTTAAGAGGTATATCAGGTGCATATATTATCCTTTAGTATATGGTTGTAATTGAAATGCTAAAAGTGCCTATCTGCAAGTTCTAGGGATGGTAATGGACGCGTCCACGGGCCAAAATTTGGCCCACCTTATAAAATTTTTTTAATTGAAAATAAAAATTTCTTTCTTTTTTAATTCATAATTTTGTATAGGATAGGCTAAAATTTGGCCTGTGGACGCGTCCATTACCATTCCTATCGGCAACTGATGTCTTAGAAATGTATACTGTGTCAAAAGTAAAAACATTTAAGAAGGGGCATTGAAGTAAATACTTTTGGTACAGTAGCAGGTTTCCACTGAGTCATGCCATCATTAAAGGTCAATAAATATATCTATTTGCACTCTTGTTACTCTTATTTGCACTTCTAATGTTCCCTCTATACAAAACTCAAATTGGATGTGGATAAGTCAAGGCAACCTTTGAATTCTTTAATGAGCTTTTCCTGTTTACCCAATGCAGCCATGACAACTGCATTGAATACAGCTTTGCTTTCATTAAAAGGTTAAGCAATGATGTGGATTTTCATGACTCTGCCATTTGTGTTGAAGTTTTCTTGATTCCTTGATTGGTATGTTGATAGAATTCTGTGAAGGAAAAAGGGAATGTATGAAGGAAAATTCTAGAAAGAGCATCTTCAGAATGTATCATATTACTGTTGCTTGACATGGTTTCTCGTATGAAAGACTCTGTATAGATTATTCTCTTACTGCTTAATCTTAACTTTATCAGCCATATGGAAATGAAATTTTTTTAACATAGGAGCAGCACATATGCACACAACTATCTGTCAAGGACACCACTATCAAATTCTTGTTAAAAAAAAAATTAAAGCAGTACATCTGCTGCTTGCTAATTTGCCCAGCCTTTATTCTATTCCACACATTATTCTATTCCTTAGTGCAGTTCATCCTGCTTACTGTTTGGCTCGCGGTCTGTGTCAGGAAACTGATTCTGGAGTTGATACATACTTTGGCCTGTGCACTTACCCTGGACGGGAGCAGCGACATCGTATTGATTTCAAGGTAAGCAAATTTTGCTTGGATATATTTTATCTGTTAACAAGGTCTTTCAACAATAATAATTCAGGAGTTTCATGTACATTACAGAAATCCAACACCCAAACTACCTCCACCCTCCAATTAAACAAATGAGGAAGGTAGAAAAATATTTCTGAAAATAAATTTTATTACACTCATTAAAGGGAATGCATAGATATCATTTTGGTAGACATTATATTTTGCTCAACGATCCTTTCTAGTTGCAGTTTTTAGTTCCTATAACTTCTATAAAGAATAATTTGTAATTTTTAGTGCAGGAGTTCAACTTACTGTTACTTTAAACTGTTTTATAGTCTATGCTTGTTCTTGTTTTGGAGGAAACTACTTTTGTTTGTTCCCTTGTCCGGAAACATTAAATAGGCAAGTGCAATGACGGATTCTTATTTCTTCAGAAGTTACGTTCATTGACCTACATTCTTCCTGTGGAATACTAGAGTAGCCATGTTAGGCTATTGAAAATAATTATGGATACTGCTTTTATGAATACTTATGAAAAGTGTCTAATCTTAGAATTGGCCCAAATTGAAGAAGTCTTGTTGCAAATACTACCATTTTTTACATAGCATGGAAACAAAACAAGAGTTTGATGGTGGGAATTGGAGATTGGATGGACTTGAGGAAGAACATATCAGGGTTTTGTGGGAATTTGGGAAAACTAGAAATAAAATAAAAGTTGATAAAGATTCATTTATGCTTTTGAACAAGGTGATCTCTCACTCACTCTCAATACAACACAAAGTGATTAGGGACTGTTTCGAGCTTCGGCACCTAGGTGATTTCTTACCCACTCTCGATGAATCAGCATGAAGAGAGATTGATTTTGTTTAGCAAATCACCATGCTAAGAACCAATAAAAGATAAGATTTTTTAAATTTCAACATCAGATTATTTTTTTAATTGATAGAAAACAAATTACGTGCACCACATGTTCAATTAAACCAAATTCTAGTAAATTGCTAATCAATTATGGGCCTTTATTGCCCCCATTAATCCTCTCTTACTTCAAAGCATTCATGGTGAATACAGTAATAAAAAATGTCAAATATGTGCAGGTTGAGATGATCAACATCTTTATATGAAACATCTCAATCTAGCCGCATGATAGATAAGAAACACATGCTAGTGCATAACGCATGAACCAGGGTGGTAGAGATGGAACTGACCTCCATGACGAATTAACTTAAGGTAATAGTAGATCTGGAGAGACACTTACAATGGAAATAAACGAATTATCCTTATTGAAAGTCAAACTAATTAAAGATCCTACGAAATATCCAGGTCATACGAAGTGGAAGCAATTCTCATCGAAACTCTAAGAATTAGTAAGTTAAACATGCAATTTCTTCGCAATTTCTAGAGGGAACCTCTCAAGGAAAATTGAAACTATCACCTCATTATCTAAAAGTTCTTACAAGATATTATTTAGATATGCGACAAATTCGTACTCATCATTGCAAATTGCTAACCATCTAGAATTTCATCTCGTATAGCAGCAAATACAATGTAACATACTGATAGAGATCAGGATTTGATTTGATTTGATTTTGGATCTTATTAGGATTTAGATTTTACTAGATATTTGATTTTATTAGGAGTTTGGATTTTAATAGGATTCGGTTTGCTAGGCTTTTCCTATATATAGGGGTTGTATGAAGTATTGAGCAGATGAATAATATTTTGAAATTCTTGAGAAATCTCTGGCGTGGAATTCGCTAAAATCAAATCTTTCCTCGTGGATTCGTGGAAAGTGGGCGTGGGTCTGGGTGGATTCCCAAATCTTGTAAGTTTTTTTCCAATCTATCTTTTCTTCCCTAATTCCTCTAAAAAAAACCTTAATTTCAAAAGCCTAACCCTAATTTCACATCCGTCCTGCGTCAAAATTAGTATCAGAGCCTAAAATTTTTTCTCCATCACCATCTTCTTCTTCCACATCTTTATTCTCTTTTATTTCAGTTTATTTTTATTTTTATGTTTATTTTTAAAAAAATACAGATCTGAAAGAGAGAGAAAAAAATACAGATCTGAAAGAGAGAAAAAAAATATAGATCTGAAAGAGGAAAAAAAAACTTAATCTCTTCCTCCACCTCTTCCTCAGCAGCCACCGCCCTTTCAAACATCCACAGCAACAGTAGCCACAAAACCTACCCACAGCAGCCACCAAAAAAAAAAACTTAATCTCTTCCTCAGCAGCCACCGCCCTTTCAAACATCCACAGCAACAATAGCCACAAAACCTACCCACAAACCTCAACATCACCCTCTCCCTCAAACTTCTGTGGCATTCTTCTCGCCCTCGTCTCATCATCTAAAAAAGAGAAAAAAAAGGATTGTCTGCTCCGCCCTCGTCTCATCATCCTCGACCGCCTCAACATCAACATCGACACCCACCGCCTTCAGATCTGTTGTCCCCGACCCATCACGCCCGCCTCCGGCGACCTCCTTCTTCTCACCTCCGTCGTCCCCCATTAGCACCGCCACGGCCTTCTTCATCGTCCGCTTCTCCCTCCGCCTGCTCTGCCGCTGCATTGCATTCTTGCACATCCCCGTCGGCAGCCTCACCATCGCAGCAGGTCCATAACCGCGCAGGAGCAGCAGCAGCAGATCGCCGCCCGCATAGGGGCAGCAACAGCAGATCGCCATGAACTCCGCCGCCTTCCTCCACCACAGCAACTCCACCACCATCTCACTCCTCTTCCCTTTGATTCCAACCGCCGCTGCCGCGCCTCTTCTGTTCCTCTGCAACAGCCCCAACAACCACACCACAGGGCTTCAAGGTTATTTGGGTTCAAGGAGAAAAGGATCAGGAGAGGTTCAGTGGGTTTGTATCGGATTTGGATCCAATTACTTAGACCCAATTAGAAAAGAGTTTGGGTTTGCATTGAATCAGATCCGACCCGCAACTCTAGATCCATTCCACTTTTGGTTCAGTTCAGTATAGCAGTGCAGATCCGTTTACAGTGCAGACTCGTTAAGGAGAAAAGTGGTGATTCGGAGCCCGATTCGAGTCAAATTAGAAGCGTTGTTTTTCTAACAATTGTGGCAGGACTTCAGGGCTCTTCAACAGGCGAACCAACGTCGGAAGACTCCAAAAGACCACTACAAGTGCACGAACTTCTTCGGTATTTGGGTAATATCTAAACTAACCCATTTTCTTCAGCAAAAATTTGCAATTATTTTGTGAAATTCTGCATAAGATTGTTAGTTAGAATTACTAATAATTATTTGCCAACTCATTACTTGCGTGCATACACACATTTTAGGATTCATTTTTTTGCATTTTAGAAACTAAACCTTAGAAAATTTTATTAGATCATATAGTGCACGCATATAGAATTTGACTTAGTCTAGGAAATTGCATACGCTTGTTTGATTGTATGCTTCTTCTTAACGGTAAAATGACCGCCCCAGGTTCTAGTAATGTGGATGAAAAGTTAGAAAGCATGATGAAACAATTAAAAACTATCACTGAATAAATGGAATAGTTTAAAATTGTTAATAAACGACTGGATGCACTAGAACAACAAATGGAAGAACAAAATAATCAAATTTATAAGAATGAACATAACGAAAGGAATTACGATAGAGGACCAAGAGGTCGAAATGAAAGGAATAGAGATGAGAGTGTCCCTAGAACTAGATGTGTTGAAGATGACATCACACGTAAGATAAAAGCTCCTACATTCGACGGCACTCACGATCCTAAAGTTTTTAGTGACTGGCTCGCAGACATGGATTACTATTTCGATTGGTATGACATGCCTGAAGAGTGCAAAATACGATTTGCTCGGATGCGATTGAGAGGGCCCACTAGGATATATTGGACATCGGTAGAAAGAGAATGTGACAGATATCTGAATGCGATAGAGACTTGGACATGAAAGCTAGACTTAAAGAGAAGTATCTTCCAGTCACATTTATGAGCCACCTATTAGATAGGTTGCACAGTCTTTGCCAGGAAAGCATGACGGTCCAAGAGTACATGACTCAATTTGATGAATTGACACTTCGATGTGATTTGCAAGAGGACCGACACCAGGTGATATCTAGATTTCGTTCTGGACTACGCGCAGACATACAATGAGCTATGCATATCCATTCTCGGAATATAAGTTCCCTTACTCAAACTTGTCAATTAGCAGAAAATATAGAACACTCTCTCAAATTTTCTACTGATCGTAAATTTACTCCTAAAGCCGGGGAGCAGTCTAGATACCCTTCTGAAGATAACAAGAGACCTAACACCCAACTCAACAAAGACTTTAAAGGTAAAGCTGTAATGGGTGAGTCATCTTAACAGGGCACGAAAGGCGTAGAGTGTTTTAGGTGTCACGAGTATGGCCACAAAGCTTCACAATATCCCACAAGAGCTTTACTCGTAGAAGGAGAACATAATGGTGATGATGATGATCTTGAGGAAGAAGTATATGAACCAGTAGGAAACGCTAGTGAGTCAGATAAGAAAATAGTTATTTCAAATGTGCGCTTAGGCGTCGTTAGGTGTTTTTACACTAAAACGAAAGATGAAGATTGACATAGATCTAGCGTTTTCACCACATACATCACACACGGAGGAAAGAGTTGTCTCGTAATAATTGACGGGGGTAGTTGTGTGAATATAATCTCAAGAACAGCTGTTGAGAAAATGGGCCTCAAAGCTGAACTCCATCCACAACCATACAACGTAATATGGGTAGATAAAACTGCTCAATCTATTACCCAGCGTTGTCTAGTGCCTATCCAGATGTCAAGCTATCAGGACCAGCTTAGGTGCGATGTGTTAGATATGACCGCCGCACATATCTTGCTTGGTAGGCCATGGTTGTATGACTTAGATATGACGAGTTTCGGCAAGTCAAACACATATATATTCAAATTTAATGGAAAGAAAATTGTTTTGAAACCCGCACCGCCTAAGTCTAGTGATGAGAGCCCAAAGAGCGAAAAGGTCATAGGCCCAGTACATAAAAAGTCTCTTCACTTAGTAAGTCGATCACAATTCCTCAAGGAGAGTCTAGAGGAGGGACTAGTGTATGCAGTAATTGCTTTAGGAGAGTCTTCTAATCCATCTGTCATTTACCACCCGGAGATTCATCAGATTCTCACTGATTTTTGAGATATCATGCCCGATGAATTAACTGATGAACTTCCTTCCCTTCGGGATATTCAACATGCACTTGACTTCATGCCAGGGTCCAGCTTGCCCAATTTACCTCATTATCGAAAGGATCCTGTTGAGCACGCTGAGTTGAGAAGACAGGTCAATGAGTTATTGCGGAAAGGCTTTATTAGAGAGAGTTTGAGTCCTTGTGCCGTTCCTGCTCTACTCACACCTAAAAAGGATGGTAGCTGGAGGATGTGCATTGACAGTCGCGCCATCAACAAAATTACTGTCAAGTATAAATTTCCTATTCCTAGACTTGATGACTTATTAGATATGATGGCTGGCTCTCAAATCTTTTTGAAGATAGATCTTCGAAGCGAATATCATCAGATTCGTATCCGTGAAGGTGATGAATGGAAAACTGCCGTTAAAATTAAGGACGGATTGTATGAATGGTTGGTCATGTTTTTTGGTTTACCTAATGCATCAAGCATATTTATGAGAGTTATGACCCAAATATTGCGTTCTTTCTTAGGCAAGTTCGTTATTGTCTATTTTGATGACATTCTCGTTTTTAGTCAAACCCAAGAAGAACATATTTCTCATTTGACACAGGTTTTAGAAACTCTCCGTAAGGAGAAACTATTTATCAATTTGAAGAAATGTGCATTCTTAGCTTTCTCTATTCACTTTCTTGGGTTTATCGTCTCTAAAGACAGAGTAGCAGCAGATCCTTACAAAGTTAAGGGCATAAGAGAATGGTCTACTCCTCGTATGATCCATGAGGCCAGGAGCTTTCATGGTCCGGCCACATTTTATAGGAAGTTATGGGATTTAGTACCACCATGGCTCCGATCACTGATTGTCTTAAGAAAGGAAAGTTTCAATGGACTAAATCTGCTACTCTTGCTTTCGAGGAGATTAAGGAGAAGTTGACTATTGCTCCGATTCTTCATCTTCCAGATTTCTCGAAGGTTTTTGAGGTAGCATGTGATGCATCGGCTAGGTATAGGTAGTGTTTTAAGCCAAGAAAATTATCCTATCGCCATTTTTAGCGAAAAATTGAATGAGACAAAACAGCGCTATTATGTTTATGATAGAGAGTTTTATGCAGTAGTGCAATGTTTGCGTCATTGGCATCACTATTTGCTACCAAAATAGTTCATTCTATATTCAGACCATCAAGCTCTACACTATATCAATTCCCAAAAGAGAGTAGGGCATCGACACATCAAGTGGCTTGAGTTTATTCAGGAGTACAATTTTGTACTCAAACACTGTGCAGGAACTGAAAATAAAGCCGCTGATGCATTAAGTAGGAAACTTTGCACTTTACAGACGATGAGTGCAAAAGTTATCGGATTTGAGTATATCATTCAAGACTATCCTACTTGTCGGGACTTTGGTGACATCTATTCATCTCTGATACAGGATCCTCCGACTATAGTAGATGCCTTCACCATTGTTGATGGTTTTTTATTTCGAGATACCCGTCTATGTATTTCCAATAATTCTTTGCGCGATCATCTGATTTCGAAATGCATGCAGGAGGGATCGCTGGTCATTTTGGTCGAGATAAAACTATCATTCTTGTAGAGGACCGATTTTATTGGCCTAGCATTAAACATGATGTTGAGCGAGTTGTGTCGCATTGTCGAGTTTGTCATGTAGCTAAACGTAACTTTACACACCATTACCCATACCTTTTGCACCTTGGGAGCATCTTAGCATGGATTTTATTTTAGGACTCCCTCGCACACTTAGGAAGTATGATGCAATATTAGTTGTGGTGGATCGATTTTCCAAAATAGCACATTTTACTCATTGCCACAAGACTTCGAATGCCTCGCATGTTGCACACTTGTTCTGTAAAGAGGTAGTTCATTTGCATGGCCTTCCTAAGTCAATTGTTTCTGACAGAGATGTTCGGTTCACAAGTCATTTTTTGCGAACTCTCTGGAAGAAAATGGGTACCACACTTAAATTCTCCACTACTTATCATCTACAGACAGATGGTCAGATAGAAGTTGTCAATCATAGTTTGGGTGACTTGCTTCGATGTTTAGTGGGTGACCATTTAACGATGTGGGATCTTGTTTTGCCTATAGCGGAGTTTGCATATAATAGTTCAGTCAATTGGTCTACTGGGATGAGTCCATTTGAGGTAGTTACAGGTTATAAATCTAGAAAATCTATAGACCTTCTTCCCCTCCCCATAGGTGATAGGCCTAGTGCTTCAGCCGAGTCTTTTACACAGCATTTGCATGATTTGTATGATCATATTCGTCGACAAATAGCAATTAGTAATAATAACTACAAGTCTGTAGTAGACTCGCACAAAACATTGCAGGATTTTGCAGTTGATGATGAGGTGATGGTTAGAGTGCATCCAGAGAGATTTCCGCTAGGAACCTTGAAGAAACTTCATGCTCGGCGTATGGGTCCTTACTGAGTTCTAAAGAGGATTGGTTCTAACGCTTATGAGCTTGTGGTCCCCCACAATCTCGGGATCAATCTAGTTTTCAACGTCGAGGACCTGACTCCATACCGTGCTCCATTTGACTATCCAGCAGTTATTCCAGATCTACCATCATCTGCTTCACCACAACATCGATACTTTCTCATCCGTATACCGCCTCCTCCTGTTCCACGCAAGCATCATATAGATCAGATTCAAGATATTCTTGATGATGAGAGTTTCGACTGCTAATGGTGGATATCAGCGTTATTTGGTGTGCTGGCGTGGACGTCCAGACTCAGATTGCACTTGGTTGTGCACCGAAGAAGTCCAGCAGCTCGACCCGGATTTGCTCGATAGTTATCATCTTCGTCATTCACGAGAGTTTCATGTTTTGAAGCCGAGGAGAATTGATGGAGATCAGGATTTGATTTGATTTGATTTTGGATCTTATTAGGATTTGGATTTTACTAGATATTTGATTTGATTAGGAGTTTGGATTTTATTAGGATTCTATTTGTCAGGGTTTCCTTATATATAGGGGTTGTATGAAGTATTGAGGAGATGAATAATATTTTGAAATTCTTGAGAAATCTCTGTCATGGAATTCGCTAAAATCAAATCTTTACTCGTGGATTCGTGGAGAGTGGGCATGGGCCTGGGTAGATTCCCAAATCCTGTAAGTTTTCTGCAATCTATCTTTTCTTTCCCAATTCCTCTAGAAAAAACCCTAATTTCAAAACCCTAACCCTAATTTCACCTCCATCCTGCGTCACATACTCACTAAGTAGAACTCTTAAGAAAAGATATATTGGTTTCCTAGGTGGGTGTACATCACATACCCTAATGATATAGCATTAATTACACCTGGTGGGAACCTGATGTAATTTAGGAGGGAACTCCAAATGCACACTAGAAGATGAAATGTTATGGGTAACCTGCCAAACTACAAGAAGAAACATTAAGGACTGATAAATAGCAGCACTAGTACTGATTATTTCATGCTCGGTATCTTACTCTATTCTAAGTGCATAAAGTGAATATCTAGAATCATGTGGATGTGCAGTAGACTCTACTATATTATTCTGAACATCACTTGTACTTTCCTTGTAAATGTGAATCTTAGTAGGTGCAAGTGTATTGGACTTGCTAACTTATTAACAATATTACTGGTAAGCACACAAAGTATTATCCATACTAGTGGCTATTGCTAGGCATATTGGATTCTGATAGTGGATTATCAACAATACTAGTACTATCCATCACTCTCAACAACTCGAATGGTCAACATGATCAGTAGGTACAATATCTATATTTTGACTTGCTAAGAGGTACTCATACTCATAATGCCAAAATTCGCTACCATTAGAATACTTAATCAAGGTATACTGAGAGAGTGTCTGTATCCATCGTACTTAGAACATTCAGTTTTAAAAATTATCGTTATATTGGATATAGCTAACTAATATAGTGGTTTAAGATCCTACATGCTACAATATTGACACTTTCAAAGTATTTATCATTTTTGGGTAATTATCAGTGATATATTGCGTCTTTGCCAATAAATCATGCACAATATTGCGAGCAAGATATCTTCCCTATTCTCTTTTATTGTATTATTGAATATTGGTGGAACTTTTTTCAAATCAAGTCCAGTATATATGCATCTTCCTAGGTTAGAAATTTAGGTGATTTGCGCAATGTGACATTGGACATTTATGAAGATTTTACAATTGGTTAGTGACTATAGATTCATATGTTTAATGCAAGTTGTTGAGATAAGTGTATCCTAAACATGTATATTATACTTACCTAAACATGTATATTATATATGATGTTTTATGTAGTTTTACATAATATATATATATATATATATATATATATATATATATATATATGTATTATCTTATTCATATGTGATTTAGGATATATGGAAAAGTATATTTACATTCTACTATTAATATTTAATATTGCTAAAATATCCCTTATTTATTCTCAATAACGAGATATTGGCAATGAAATTTCTTTTTTCCAATATCCACTACAATCGATATTTAAAACACTTAGGTATTGTATTAACATATTTAGAGTTAGTCTCCTTTCTAACTTACCCATGAGATTATTCCTATGACCCACAAGAAGTTACTCCTCTATAAGTTTGTCTTTCATCTCTTCCCATGAATCCATATGGTCCTATGCATGCCTCATGAACTATCTCCATTAATGTCCAAAAAATTTCAGCTTGTATCATTAATCTTTCCTAGAAAATTGAACCTTACATCTATCAGACATTTCATAATAAAATAGCACTCCATATCAAATAACTAAACAATAAAGACACGGGAGAGGAACTACCATCAAATATGGAATCTTTAAAACAAAACTTTGTTTTGTATCTTTCTAGTAGGACGCAAAGCATAGGTACAACCAACCCTATTTGACCCTAGATGGCAGATAAATCTTGTACTAAAGTTTGACATATTTACAACATAACCTAGAATTAATCGTTTAATGTAAAACAATCAAATATGCAGGTGGCGCAAAATCATAGATTTAGTCACACTAAATGCATGTACTAAATAGAACAACAATCACACCTTTTATCCCAAGTACTTGGAGTAGGCTTAAATGCATGTACTAAATGATCAAAATAAATTCCGAGAGTGGCTCATTCACTAAATGCAAATGATATGTGATTAGAAGTTAATGAAAATTAAGAAACAATGATGCAAATCACTAAAGAAAGTAATTAACCATGTCGTTAATAAATTATTGCAATTTACTAGTATTTGCAAAGAATTTAATAATTACAAATTTATTTAACGTCAAATTTCACCTGAGGGTTGAGTAGTTCATGCCCAACATATGATTCTGTAAAATTCTTTAGAAATTGCTCTCAATTGAGTGTTGATAATCACGTACGGAAGTCTTGGAATAATTTTAGTAGGTCGTGGGAATTTCGGTGAAGAAATCTAGGAATTACCTGCAATTGAAGGAGAAAGTTAATTTAGAAGGAATGATACGACAAGAATCAGAAGTGATGATGGTTGAGGTCTAAAGATGATTGGGCTATAGCAGCAGTGGCGAGGATTGAATTGATTACTGTCGCTGGAGATAGAGGCGAACCAGCGGTGTTGGATTTGAATAGTAGGATGGTGCTTTGATGAAGACAATCAATAATGTCGATCTGGAGTCAAGGAGGGAAGGGGGGGTCGGCATCTTCAAATTGTGAAAAGCAATGGGAGGGAGAAACTTTCCCGTTCTTTTGACTTTTTTAGATAAGCCAAAAAACTAAAAAAGTGAAAAATCAAAGACACCCTATGGTTGTTTCCTTTTCATTTATTCTTCTATTACCAAATTCAGGGGCCAGTCAGCTACTGTTATCCTTCCTAATAATTTTTTTTTTAAGGTTTAGCTGTGGCAAAATGAGTATTGGTAGAGATTTATAATACCTTCTATATACTTCTAAAACAGAAGTCTTTCTGCAGATCGCGCCTTGCGTCAGCTCGAGTTTTAGTAGAGGGACCAGGA
The DNA here is from genome assembly GCA_036321105.1 of Dracaena cambodiana. Taxonomy (NCBI): domain Eukaryota; kingdom Viridiplantae; phylum Streptophyta; class Magnoliopsida; order Asparagales; family Asparagaceae; genus Dracaena; species Dracaena cambodiana. The sequence goes on along the minus strand of JAYEPQ010000013.1, from coordinate 16,418,870 downwards.
GTACTGGAGGTCCAAGAGACATACAAGGATGCAATTCCATTATTGTGCTCCATCTTTTTAGCAAATCAAGGAGCTGGGGAGGCTGCTGAAGAGGAAGGCTCTTACTCTACGTGAGTATATGAATTATAATTTTTTTATACCCTTTTTCTAAGATTTAGTATGTTTTTCCATGCTGCTTAGGAAGAGACATAAGCTGGATACGTTATGTAACATGTAAACAAGATAGCCATCCAAATCCTTTCCATTAAGTTTCAATTATTGAGCATCAACTTTGAAGATCCAACCAGTTGAAATTGTTCCCCCATTTAAAGTACCAAAAATGAAGTGTTTAATTTTTTTTTTTGATCCTGCATCAAGTAGGCATAAAATAAATGGTCTAAATAGCGAGTAGGTTAGTTTAAAAGTGTTGAATGTTTGATACATAATTGTTGTATAATATTCTTTAAGGGTTAACCATGGGTGAATATTTGGATCAAAAATTTTTATGCTGTAAAGTGTATATTTTAAAAAAAAATATTATTTCTAATCTCACATGCCTCTATTTCATGCATGAGCATAAACAATTTGGCATCTTGGTAGTTTAAATGATGTGGATCAAACTTCGATTAAGTAGAATATTGAGACTTAAATTTGAAGTTGCAAAAATGTAGTGTTTTAATTCCAAATGACAACTCACTCTCTCTAGGTACCATAGTGTTCCTCCAATTATGGCTAAACTTTGTATTCCCCTATTTTCTACTTTGATCATACTCTACCATATTGATCTTCATGCCTAGGGGGGCTCATGTACCACTAAAAGTCATTGGTCCAATAGTTCCTTTGTCTATCCATTTATGGGAATAAAGTGTCCTGTATGAATCAGAAATTTGTTTATACCTTCGTTTTCTAAAATTTCGTATGTTTTCCTATGCTGATTAGGAAGAGACTTGCTTGATACATTATTTGATACATTATTTAACGTAAACGAGATAGCCATTCAAATCCTTCCCATTAAGTTTTTATTATTGAGCATCAACTTTGAAGATCCAACCAGTCGAAATTGTTCCCCCATTTAAGGTACCAAAATTGAAGTGTTTAATTTTTTTTTGATCCATGCATGAAGTAGGCATAAAATGAACGGTCTAAATAGCGAGTAGGTTAGTTTAAAAGTGTTGAATGTTTGATACATAATTGCTGTATAATGGTCTTTAAAGGTAAACCATGAGTAAATAATTGGATCAACAATTTTTATGCTTTAAAGCATATATTCAAGCAAAATATTATTTTTGACCTCACGTGTGCCTATTTGATGCATGAGCATAAACAATTTGGCATCTAGGTAGTTTAAATGATGTGGATCTAACTTCGATTAAGTAGAATGCCGAAACTTAAATCTGAAGTTGCAAAAACATAGTGTTTAAATTCCAAATGACAACTCACTCTCTCTAGGTATCATTCCTCCAACGATGCTAAACTCTATATTCCCCTTTTTTCTACTTTGATTAGACTCTACCATATTGATCCTCATGCCCTAGGGTGGGCTCATGTACCACTAAAAGTTGTTGGTCCAATAGTTCCTTTTTCTATTCATTTCTGGGGATAAAATGTCCTATTTGTAGAAAGTCGTTAAATTTGTACCCACTTAAACAAACGCCAAATCTCATGATATGCCCAAGGATTTTGATGCATATAATGAAGATCAACACTGTGGACCTTGATCCAAGTAAGAATTAGGGGGAGGTGGAATTTTAGCCACAATTAGTGTTAGTTTTCCTTCAATGTCAGAACCCATCAAACTTGCGTGTTTATATGCATGCATGCATGTTATACAAGAGAGGAAATTTCCTACCATGATACCTCCAAAGCTCAATATTTCTCATTCGGAATTCATGATTAGTATCATTTATTTTATTTTTCGATTTCATGTCTAAATTTGTATATCTATATATCAATTGATGAAATATGGTGGTGTTTGGAGGGAGGGAGGGAGGGAAGGCGTTTCCTCCCATGAGAACTCCAAAGCTCCATAATCCTCATGCAGAATTTATGATCTGGAATTTTTATTATATTCTTCACTTTCATATCCTAAAACTTACATGGATATACGCGTGCGCATGCACACACACACACACACACACACACACACACACACACACATATGTATATATATAGGGATTATTGTAGGTGAGCCGCCAGTTCAGGAAAAGTTACGTGAGTTAGCGACACAAGTATAATAATCCAATGATTTTTCTTCAATTTTTTTTACAATTACTATCTCTATCTCCATTATTTCTTTCGGATTAAATTTCATAAATTTTGGAGTTCATTTCTTCCTTCATCAAGTGCATACAAAATGTTTTATTTATTGAAAACTAATAATTTTGTATTAATTTGATGGAGGACCAAATCAAAACTAAAACCCAAGAAATGGGGAATGAGTGAACTCTATGGGGTTGAGTTCATAATCCAAAAGAATTTTTTTAAAAAGATTATTGGAGATAGTGGAAATGAACTGCAGCTCAGGTAATTTGCGTCAGTTGTCAGCTCATTTCTATTTTTCGCATATATATATATATATATATATATATATATATATATATATATATATTATATATATATATTCATAATATGTACACACACACAAGAATAATAAAAATGAGCTGATATATCATATACGTTACTTGAACTGCAGTCTATTTACACTATCTTTAATAATTTTTTTAAAATATTACATGTATACACACACACACTCTTAAATATGATCTCAACCAATGTTTAAAATAACGATAACGTTAACGTAACGTTTTTTTTTTTTTGTTAGGTTATGTAGCAAATAACGTAATGCTTAACGTAGGTTACGCAATTTTCTATTATTTAATTAAAATAAATATTAAACTGCATTTAATAATTTTCACAAATAAGTAAATAAATCTTAAAAATCATATAAAATACTGTAAAATCAATATAAAGGCATAGAAAATTATAAAATTTCACAGCAAACATCACAACAATTTTTAAGTTATACAAAACACAATATTATTTTTCCTCCATCTAATCTATAATAACAAGATCATCATCCTCCAGAATATAGTTTGCATCTTCCGGATCGATATCATCCCTCGTCTCATTAAAAGTAACATCAGTTGCTTTTCCTTTATCTGAAGAAGATGCCACACAAGAAATATACAAATTAAGATATTATTAGATACTCAAATCACGATAGTATTCATTTAAGAATATTAAATTGTTAAAATTGGATAACTTATAAGTATCGACCCTTTGTTTCTTTGATGGGGTTTCAGTTTCATCTTACTTGTCTCCCTTATCTACAATGGATGGAAGAACATTTTGCTTGCTATTAATTGCAGTGACTTCTAAGAAATCATTCGTTCTTGGAACTGAATCGTCATCAGTAGGCTCATCTAGCAATCCAAGATCTTCTGGGAGATAAGGTTGTTCACTCTCAACTAGCCATTCATCCTCTGGTATCGCCTCATCAATCAAAATTGGATCCAAATTCATTCTCTTCCTTTGAATATTTCTCTCTCTAAGCTTAATATTGTACATGACGTACATGAGAGAATATAGGTGTTCTTACTCCAAGCGACATCTTTTTTTTGAATGCACCTTAAACGAAGTTGTAAATTGTTATATGAGGATGATGATAAATAGAGTACTTGAAAATAATATATTAAGTTTTTAAAATTCATACTTGCTCAAAAATGCTCCAATTGCGTTCACATCCAGAAGCACTAGTCATAAGTGAGAGGATTCGAATTGCAAATTTTTGGAGTGTGGGAACATCCTCTCCAAATCTTTCCCACCAGGCAGCTAAAATAGATAAATAATTTTGGTATTAAAAAATTTCAAAAAAAAACTTAATGATATATCTAGCAATAGAACCCTAGGAATGGAAACAATAAATTAAGATATACCAGGACTTCGAGCATTCATAGTCATTTGAGCTAGTGGGGATCCAAATTCTCTAAACTTCTATTTATACTGATCCAGCTCCACATCAGTTTGTGCATACTTATTGAGATCGGGGATCATTCATTGCATGCATTCACGAAGGCCTCTTCTAACCTCAGGAACATTAGAAAATGTATCACTGTAGAAGTATTTAGGATTTAGAAAGTAAGCTGCTGCGTGGATGTGCCTATACAACATGCCTGTCCACTTCTTATCAATCAAATTCCAGTATGGCATGTATTTCCTCTTACTGCCCCCACAGATATCGGCAATTTTCTCTTTACAACTGTCAAGCATTTCATATAAAAAAGGCATGGAAGATCTCACATCTGAATCAACCTCTCGCAGCACGTAGACCAGTGGCAGTGTGGTGCTAAAGCAAAAGAGAACTCGGCTCTAGAAGCTTCTTCTAGATAGCACTGTCTTCTTTGCCTTTACTGCATTAGGTTTCTTCGCCCAACCACTCTTAGTGAAATCATCAGAAGCAAACAACTTCCTCAATGACTGCCTTAATTTATAGAGCCTTTGTAAAGTCAAGAATGACGTAGCAAATCGAGTGATTGCCGGTCTTAGCAGTTCCTTTTCCTTCATGTATGTCCGCATCAAACTCAAAATCTAGCCATGATTATATATGAATTGGATGATCCCCTTTGCTGTTTCAAGAGTTTCCTTATGGATATTCATCTTGCCTATATCCTCCAGCATCAGATCAATACAATGAACTGCACAAGGAGTCCAGTAAAGACGTTTTCGTGAATCCATAAGTTTTGTACCCGCATTGACATACGAAGCGTGATTGTCTGTAATCACTTGGACAACATTATTCTCTCCAATCTCCTCAACTACCTTATCAGGACAGTCCCATAAGTAATCTCCTGTCTTGAACTGAGCAGATGCATCAATAGACTTGTAAAAAAAAGTTACCTCTGGTGAATTCACAAGAAAGTTTATTAAACTTCTGCTCTTCCTGTCATTCCACCCATCTGACATCACTGTACAACCATACTTTTCCCAAGTCACCATGTGCTTCTCCTTAATCTTGTCAATATCTTCAACCTCAGTCTTAAGAACCCGTGTCCTTATCTCGTATGGAGAAGGTTGCTTCAAACCAAATCCGAAATTCCCAACTGCTTCGATCATCTCCTTTCAATAAGGACTACTCAAGATATTGAATGACAGTTCATTTGTATAGATACATCTGCCTATTTTTCTAACACAGTCTTCTCTTGCCTCCTTAAAAGTTGTCTCCAACATGGATTGTCGGGCTTCAAGATTAATAAATTTATTCATTGCTCCTAAAGTTCGAGATTGAGTATTGCTACCGGCGGCGCTTTCAAGCTCTTCGCTCACTAATTTAGTGTCTGGTTCCCCCATTCTACCAATTTCACGGCTTAGAGATGCCTTTTTCTTCTTTTCCACTTCTAAAGACTTTAAAATATCTTTACATATTTTCTTTACATCTAGGGGGACTCGTTCACACATTTTCACCCCATGTCTTGTACTGGCTAAATGGTGTTTAAGCCAGGTGATTCCAGCAGTAATGTGGTGATTACAGAATTTGCAGTAAAAATAATTTGGAGGTTCCCCTTCCTTGTGAATCTCCCATTCTCTGGCTGGATCCAAATTTTTTGATATTATTCAATCTACACAAACATACCAATAATTCAAATATTAAATTTTTTGAGAATCAACAATTAATTCAATAATTAAATTATTCTTCTAAATCTATTTTCTTTACAACCAATTTAGTCCATTTTTCACATAATCCATTTTCTACAACAATTACTTCAGTGCAACCTATGCAAAAGCTTTTCCACAACCTATACAATTACTTCTAGAAGACTACAAAAATTACTTCCACAACAATTATTTATACAATTCATATTTTCTCGGTCTTACTATTAATGTTATTATCTTCAAAATACTTTATTCAAAAAAGATTCATTTTAACGAAAATAAACTAATTTCTTTCCAGAATAAATTCTTAGTATGTAAAGTAGTGGGTGATACTATTATTTATGCAAAATAACCAGTTCTTTTAATCTATTATGTTCCTTTCATTGTAATATTTCTTTGAAATAAGATTTATCATATCACAATAAATATTCCTTACATGGTAATTGATTAGTTAATCTGTCAACGACTGTAATATACCAAATTTTATCCTTTATCATATATCATAAAGAATAAAATTATAAAATAAATTTATGAGGTTATGGGGGAACTCGAAAAAGGAATTGTACACATGGTTTAGGAGTTTTACATTTTTGAGGTTGTACAACCAAACTTAAGAATCTAACCATGGGGATTCTGAGTGATTACTGGATCACCATCATTAAATAGGGCTGCGCGCCTGGAGTTTAGGCTCATAGAAGTTTATATTCATTAGTACCTAGCGGTATGTCCTGGGGCAGTACCAGGAATCATGGCCGTGTTCCCGGGTATGTACGGGATACTCGTAAAACATGTGGTACACCACTTTCGACAGTTCCAAATAAATTAACAAAATAATAATAATAATATATGATATCATATTTCACAAGCATGTTCATTTTGCTATATATATATATATATATATATATTATATATATCTCTGCTACAAGATTATCCATGATATGTGTATACAGATGTATCTCCTGACCGTTATCATCCTCAAGACATCTGCAATTAACTCATGTTCTATTTCTTCCTAAAAATATACACTTTATTGATACTTTTATGATTTTTAGTATTTTACTTACTTTCATGTTCTATTCATATATATAAACACATCGCATGCCTGTGTATTATTATTTTCTTCTTGTAGTACTTGCTAGATCATACTAACGACCCTAGTTTGGCATGTCAAGATTAGTTGTAGGATACTCTGAGGGGGAGGAACCACCACAGCTGGAGCAACATTTCGAGGAGTCAGTAAACAATTAGTAGTGTTTTCATTATAAGGCGTCATTTAGGTGATTTATTAATTATTTCATTTTGTCTCTTTAACTTTAGTTTGCTATTTCCAAGACTCAAAATTTAAAGTTGTCATAAGTATTGTATTTTTGGATTCTTTCATAAACTTACTAATATTTTGTTGGAGCAAAATAGAAAGATTACTCCTAATCTTCTCAATATTCTCTTAGTGTATCTGTGTAAAATTTTCTGGCAGTAATTTTCAATGTATTAAAAGTACTTTAGGCTTGGCGTATTTTTTATACGTAGCCGAACGCGACCCGTATCTTGGATGTGGGGCGTTACAGTTGGTATCAGAGCCAGGTTCGACTCTGGCCTCAGTCTAACATCTCTAATTAGGATTACTGCCGCATATACGTATATACATATATCTATTTAAGATTTGAATATGTTTGGCTAAGTGTTTTTGGAATTATTAATATAATAGAAGTCTTGAAGGTTCATGTGTTGAAATCATATGATTCACAAATTTGATTCATAAGGATTTGTGTAGTATCAATGTTCAAAGTGTTAACCAAATTCTGAAATTAAAAAGGAGGAAATCACACTTTGACCCCCAAATGCGGATCTTTGAAGGTTGCGTTTGTCCTTAATAGAATCCAGAGATTGAACCTCTCTTCGAGTACAATGAAATGTTGATCGTTGAAGGTCGTGTTTGGCCAAAATGAAACCATAAAATTTGTTCTCTCCCTAAATACACTAAAACACAAGTCTCAGAAGGTCACGTTAAAGTAAAATGCAGCTCTTCGTTTCCCTAGGGTCGCATTTGAGACTTGAAGGCTTTTAAAACTAAATTTAACACCATTTAAATGGAAACGCGGATCAACAGTCACAAGAAAGTCCGTGTTTATCTTCTAAGTTCATGTTAGAGCTGGATATAACTAAACGTGAATCCCAAAAGGTCGCATTGTCATTTTAGAATGTTGAAGGATAGTTATTATCCTTATTAACACTCAAATGCAGGTCTGAACATGCCACGCGAGTTGCTAAGAGCTAAAAATGTAGATCTGATGCCACGTTAGCTGCGTGAATCCTAAATGCAAATCTCAGCTTATTGAATTTCTATAATTAATTTCTATATGGTATTTCCCTCAAATTGAAGAGGCTATTGTTTGGAAAGTCATGATTTTTCTTAATAATATTTATTTCATGGTAACATGACAAGTAAAAATCAATATTGATACATGAAGAAATGATTATTCATGAAAACATAATGACAAATTTCTTATATCTTGAGTAAATGGAGTGAAGTATTCTCGTGATACATGTGTATCTAGTCCTAAATCTTAATTCCTGAATTCTTGTTTCTTGTAAAAGGATATGTACATAGTCCGACTTGACAAACCATGTACTTTCACGATACGAGCCTATTTCTCACTACTTAGTTCAAATATAAAATAAAATATGATATTAAATTGATATGCATGTATATTCCTGCTTCAAATATAAAATAAAATATGATATTAAGTTAGACTTGATATGTATGTATATTTCTGTTTGATATTGTTAATCATTACTCTTTCTCATACATGTGCATATGCTTTTTACATCAATTCATACTATACTTGTTAGTGCATATTGTACACTCCCTACGATACGAGCCTATTTCTTCACTACTTAGTTCAAATATAAAATAAAATATGATATTAAGTTAGACTTGATATGCATGTATATTCCTGCTTGATATTGTTAATCATTACTCTTTTCCATACATGTGGATATGTTTTTCACATCAATTCATATTTTACTTGTTAGTGCATATTGCACACTCTCTACGATAAGAGTTTATTTCTTCACTACTTAGTGCACGTAGCTTCTTTTATAAATAATCAATGTATGAACTCTCTAAAGAATAAAATGAGATTTTGATTATCCTTATTTTAGCATGTTGTTATAAACTCCTAGATCTCTAACTCATGATTCATCTCCTCTCTCATAACATTTTTTTTCTTTTTTTTTCTTTTTTTTCTTTTTTTTAAAAAATATTTCACCTTTCATGCGAATATTCACGCTTGCTTAGGCGCAACGTACCCGATTACTCGGTTCATACTCTTTTCTTTTTCTTTTTTTCTTTTTTTAGAATATTTTACCTTTCATGTGAATATTCACGCTTACTTAGGCGCAAAGTACCCGATTACTTGGATCATACTCTTTTTTCACTCTTGAGGCTATTGCCTTAATACCAGGCGCACCCCATTATTTTATCACTCTCAAGACTATTGCCTTAATACCAGGCTCACCCTATTATTTTATTCTCACTTTTTTTTTTAAAGAGAGAAGACTTATTCAATCGTTATCATCTTTGTCCTTAACCTAATAAACTATTGTGAAGTAAAAAATAGATGAATACTTGCCTCAAAACTACTGTTACTGGTATTTATTTTTCGAATTTTAATCTTTTTTTCATAAAATTCAAGGTGTATCATCCAATCTACTCTCATATCCAATTTCAAATCTAAATTTGTTTCTTTATCTGTAATTAGGTTGATCTATTGATAAAAATAATTTATATACAAAAAACACTAAAAATACCCTAGTAGCATTATTTATATATAAAAATAGATAATATGAAGGCTATAAATATGCAATATATGGCACTCATCACAAAGCAACCTCGAATGTCGCTCCTACCTACAATTTAGTTCAAATTGAATTGATTCAGACTTGGGAGGTACAATAACATGATTACTTTGACTACTTCAAACTCAATACCTAAGAAATTAAAGAAAAATATATATTTATGACGTATAACTTCTCTATAAATTACAGGCAGCATATTTCATTATCTATAGTTTAACAAATGTACAATTCTAACAACCAAAGAGAGCCAGGTCCAAGCTATCGCAACAACTGATGCAAATTTCAAATGTGCATTCTCATTTAACAGCTTCGAGCTATAAATATAATCAATAAAATCAAGGTAACAGTGATGCCATCAATTCTTTATCGAAATTAGACCATGGCCAGTTCTTGATTTTCGATAGCAAACTAACTAAACAACTTAAGAATGCAACCATCATAAAATTAATGAATCATGTACTTATCTTCACATGGAATTTAGTACAATTTACAATTACATTACAAGAACTGGAACTAAAATAGAGAGCAACGGACACTTTTGGCGGCCACTCATCTCGAAACCCTAACTCGAAGGTTAGAAGAACGCGATTGAGAATCGAGTCCAACAACCCTAAAAAAAACAACGAAATAATAAATTAAAAAAGGGTCAAGAAATTGAACCGGACATTGAGAGCGGAGAGCCTGTTCGATCTGATCGGTCCAAGAACCCTAAAAAAACAACGAAATGATAAATTAAAAAAGGGTCAAGAAATTGAACCGGACATTGAGAGCGGAGAGATCCTGTTCGATCTGATCGGAGGAGAAACCCTCAAGCGAGAGCTTGTCGGCCTCTTCGCCTTCTGAGCCCTGGAGGCGTTGTCCCCGGCGACGGAGGAGGTGGTCACGGTGGCGGCGTAGGAGGCAGTGGCAGCGGCGGAGGAGGTGGTGCCGTGGTGGCCGCGGCTGGCCCCTCGGTGTTCAAGAGAAGGCGGCGGAGGCGGCGTTCGTTCTCAGCCGATATCTGGAGTTTCGTGCCAGATTTGGGGGCGGATTTCGCGTTCGATTTCTGTTGCTGTGTTTTTTCGGGAATTTCTAGATGGGCACAGGATTTTTCCCTGGGAGCCCACTTTAAAAGTTTTCTTTTTTACGACTTTGCCATTTAAGTTTTGGGTCAAAAATACCCTTCCACATCTCATTCATCTTCCCATGCTGCTGTCTTTTTTTTCCCGCGTGAAACCAGAGAGAGAGAGAGATGAGCTGTAGAGGAAAAAAAGACGGGAAAAAAAAATCCATTTCTCAAAATTTTCACTCTATTGAGGCTTATAATGGGTGTTGAACACTTGCAAGAGTGAGCATATTTTGTACATAAAGGCTTGCAGGGCCCAAGGACACAACAAGCACCAGTGTGGGGACTTTTAGCCATGTGAGATGTATGATTATGTGATGGATCTGCTGATGCTTACACTACTGCATGATGTTCTCATCTAGCAAACTCTGCAGGGACACCCATTATAAGCTGGGGACTTTTAGCCATGACTATTGATCATTCTCCCCTGTCCGGGCTGGTTAGGCCGGACAGAGAACCTTGATCTGGGCTGGCCAGCCCGAATCAGGTTAGCCAGATCTGGCTAACCAGATCTGGGCTAGCCAGCCCGAATCAAGATTCCCTGTCCGGGCTGGTTAGCCCGGACATAAAGTATCTGTCCGGGCTGGTTAGCCCGGACAGGGGGTCAAATTTGAGGCACCCCTGATCCGGGCTAGCCCAAATTTGAGGCACCCCTGATCACGAATACGGCTTTAGAAATTAAAGTGATATGGTGTGTCGAACAACATAATAGTATCAAAACATATCAACAACCTGGCATCATTGATCCAACATATACACAAGTCATTCATAACTTCAAAATAAATGTTTGGCAAAGTTAGCTAAAATTAATACGGTTTACAAAATAAGGGTTTACATATATTGAAGAACCGTATCAGGGCATGTCAAACAAAAACGGTCCAACATATCAACAACTTGGTATCAAAACATATCAACAGCAGAATAAATATCGTGCATGTTGAACAACAACGGTCCAATATATCAACAAGTTCAAAAACGGTGTCCATATCAATACTTGTCCATGCTGCATAACCCCGATTTAGTATCAAAACACACAATATCAACAAATAATTCATATCAGCAAACACAGAACAACGGCAACTTCATTTTGAATTTGAGCCTCATTTAAAAATAACGGCAACTACAACTTTATATGTATAACATGTTTCTTGAGTACAACTTCATTTAAAAGAACGACAAACTAAAAGGAATCTTTGTTCCATGCTAACAACTGATTTTTCGAATTTGCGACTCATATTAAAAAGGAACAACAATTTCTAGATTTTTTGATACTTCCGAGCGGATTGCTTCCTTGTGGGTTGACGACGTCTTGAAGAGGTAGAACGATCGATGGGAGATTGCGCAATGGGCTGTAATACTGTGTCAATATCAATTTGTGTGCACCATATAAGAACTGATTTTATCTTGACGAGAGCATTATAGAGCAAACTCTGACGCCTCTTACTTACGGTCTCACTTTACTCTAAGAAGGGATCAATAATTGCTATAGTTTCTTAAATTCTCCGCATATATTATGGCAAAAACATATATAAGTTCGATTATACTTGATTAATTCACAAATATTATACCTCGTCATTATTTGTCTAAATTCTATGGCACAAATTTGTTACTTTTTGTTATCATTGTTGATTATAAAGTGAACCTTTTCAAATTGCTATACATTGAACATCAATATGTAATTCAATTTAGTATATTGATCCAAAATTTGAAGCAAGATTACCAACATGATAGTCAATTCCAACACACAAAATAATACACATGGCACCAAAATAATTTCCTAAATTCTACGGCACGTGACGATCACCAATATTTATGCAGAATTTAACTAATGATTACCAATACACATAATTAGTCTAAGACAGCTTAAAATATAAGTATTTACTACGCATCAATGTCTATGAAGAATTTAACTAATGATCGTCAAAACCAAATCTTTAGATTTTGACCTCGACTGGAAGGAAATCATTCTGACATTAGATTACTCAAGTGCAAATTAGTCACCAGTATTTACTCCCCACAACCAAAAAATTAAAAAATAAAACTCAATCTCAGTCTAAAACAGTCTAAAATCATAATCCAACAAAAAAAAAGAAAAAAAGAAAAAGAAAACCAACCCACCAAAAAAAAAAGAAACAACAACTAAATATCTCAGTCTAAAATTTTAATCCATAAAAAATCATAAACTTACATGTCGGACGAGAGGAGAGCCGATGCCAGACGAGTCGTCGGCGAGAGCACGAGCGTCAGTGAGACCGCGAGTGTCGGCGAAACTGTGACCGTCGGCGAGACTGCGACCGTCGGCGAGAGCCGAGCGTCGGCGAGACCGCGAGCGTCGGCGAGAGAGAGGGAAAGCGACGAGACTTCCGAATCGGCGAGAGAGACGAGCAAGAGCGATTTGGGAAATTTAGATCGCGATTTGGGAATAAATGGGTTTGGGAACGGTGGGAGAGAAAGAGAGGGAGATGGTGAGGGTAATTTTGGTATATAGGTGTACTCACTAGGAAAAAACAATGTTTTTGAAAATAAAAGATGTGCGCACTAGGAAAAGTGGGCTCACTAGGAAAAATCCTGTGCCCATCTAGAAATTCCCGTTTTTTCTTTGGAGCGAGGTATATATAGTTGGGGTATTTACAGATTTGTCCCTTAAATCTTTATAAATTATAATTTAGTCCCCCATATCTTCATATTTAGGATTTAGTCCCCCAAATCCTTTAAGTTACTACAATTTAGTCCCCCAGCTTACATTTTGGCCCGATTTTTCCATTTTACCCTGATTTCCTTCACTTAATTCCCCTTCCATCTTTTTCCTCTCTGCTTAGTTCTTATTGGATTCCTCCTTATTCTTCTCTTCTCTCATTCATTTATTAGGTTTTCTCTCTCTATATTGAGACAAATCTGCAAATACCCCATATAGTTTTTGGGAAAAAAATTCTCGCATCTGTTTAATATGAGAATTTCTAAAGGGGCACACATTTTTTACTAGTGATTCCAGTTTTCTAGTGAGCCCACCCTCTCTTCTAAAAATAGAGAGATTTTCCTAGTGAGCATACTGAAAATATCCAAAATATTCTCCCTTCATTCTCTCCCGAACTTCCTCTAAAATCTAACTCCCCACTATCTTAGAAATTCCTCTCCTTCTCTCTAGAGTTGACCACTGCAGACTTCCCACCAACCCGCTACAGAGCGCTCGCTTGCTGCCGCCGCTCTAGTCCAATGCGAAAGGGAGAGAGAGCAGAAGTTAAAGAAGGCTAAAATTTTAGGGTCAATCTTGTAATAAAGGCAAAGTTTTAAAGCGAGCTCACTAGAAAAAATGGTGTGCCTCTTTGGAAACTCCCGTTTAATATAAATTGCACATTTTTTATAGGGTTAATTACAGTCAAACCTCCTGTAGTATTGGGAGTGTGTAACTTAACACCCCTGAAGTTTGAAACTCCCAAAAAACCTCATGAACTTAGTTATTTTTACACTTCTTTTTTATTAAAATGCACTCTTGTTCATCAAATTTCTATTCTACCATCATCACTCCCTTTAACCAGAACACTTCCTCTCTCTCTCTCTCCTCTCTCTCTCTCCATCTCTATCCCTCTCTCTCAGTCACTCACGCTCCCGCTCTGACTGAGTGAGAGGGATAGAGAGGGATCAGTCACTCACGCTCCCTTTCTGACTGAGAGAGAGGGATAGAGAGAGAGTAACTGAGAGAGAGGAATAGAGAGGGAGAGAGAGAGAGATAAGAGAAATAGAGAGAGTGTGTGCTAGTTAAAAGGATGGATGAGGGTAGAATAGGAATTTGAGGGACAAGAGTGCACTTTAGTAAAAAAGAGAGTGAAAATAACTAAGTCCAGGGGGTTTTTTGAGAGTTTCAAATTTCAGCGGTGTTAACTTACAAATCTCCAATACTACACGGGGTCTAACTGTAATTAACCCTTTTTTATAACTCCCAAATTATTTATTTTCTCTCACTGAGAACTCATCAAAAACATACATAAAAGAAATAATTTATCATATCAAATTAATAATTGATTATACTTATATTTGTTAGTAGGTTAAGCAACAGAAATTAAAAGGCTCATTAAAATTATATTTTAATATTTTTTGCATTATTAAAAATAAAGGAGATTTATACATGAAAAATAAATAAATAAATAACTTCTTACCAAATCAAAACATCATTATCATAATTGCTTATAGTTGAATTTGTTTAATAAGTTGAACAAAGAAATTTAAACATTTTAAGTTTCATATATATTTCAAGTTGAATTTGTTTATTTGTTTAAATAATATATTTAATTATTATAGTGGGCATTTAAATTAAGTATATCTAAGAAAAAAAGAAAAATAAGTGAAAAGCTCCATAAAAAAAAAATAGTGGGGTTAGTTAAAACTATCTTCTCATTTGTGTATTTTTTTTTTTAATTTTTCTTTATCTTTCTCCATACTCCTCTCTATATGTTCTTATCGAAGCCAAATTCTCTCATTAACCTATAAGGTATTTAGAATAATTTTTAAAAAAATTAATTCATTACCATATGCCAAATTTATCATTACCATCTAAAACTATGGTCTGATAAGTATATTTAACTTATAAATGGAATAAAATATTATTTTCATGTATTTCTTAGAGTTTCTATAAGTACATGAATCCCTTTATTTCAAATAAAAAATGATAATAAATCCAACTACTATTTTTAACCTGTTAGTATATATGCAAAATATGTTTTAATCATTAGAATTTAATATAAATAAATTATTATTATTATAAAGGCAATTAACGATATTGCTCTTAAACATAATTGGTCTTTTAAAATTAACTAATTCCTCTATCTTATCATTTATTTCATTGGACGAAAATACATTTAGTTTAGCTAAAACTTATTTAAAAATTTCAAATAAAAAAATTATTTGTAATTCGATGGATGATGAATATTTGAAATATTATTATTATAAAAGCAATTAATGATATTGCTCTTAAACATAAATTGAATTTTAAAATTAAGTAATTTCTCTATCTTATCATTTATTTCATTGGAAGACAATGCATTTAGTTTTGCTAAAACTTATTTTAAAATTTCAAATAAAAAATTTGTTTGTAATTCTATAAATAATAAATATTTTTTAAATAGTTTTTTCTTTTTATAATGACTGATACTGAAGAAGCATTATAGGGGAATTTTTTTAAATTTTTCTAAGATTTGTACTTTTAATATATTGAAAACATATTTCTACAATTATTGAATTTTTTCCAACTGTATAATTTAAATTTTCATCCTCACTAATATTTGCAAAATCTTATAATTTAATATTTATAATTTAGTTCAATTGCATGAATGACTAGGAAAATTGAAGAAAATATGAATGGGTAAAATTACTAAAATGATTAATTAATCAAATTTTTGTGATATGAAGGCAAAATAAGCTGGTACTTATTCTTCATTGCCCAATTTATCTTCATAATTGTTTATTTTTCAATATAATTTATATTAGCATTGTTGTTTTCTTTAGAGAAATTATAATTGCGCTTGCAAGATTTTTTTATTTTTTATGGTCAAATAGTAGGTACATGCTCACTATTAGCGAACTTTTATTTAATTAACTCTACTTTATACTAAATGGTCAGAAAACCATTGTATTTCTTTACCAAGCAATACTATATTCATTTTAACCATTTAAAACTCCAAACTCAATATAAGATCCACCAAAAAATTGACATTCCATTATATTTGTTTTATAAACACAATAGTTTATATGGAAAAAGTAAATTAATTATAACAAAATACTAATAAGCAAAAGAAACTATTCTAAGCGTCATGCGCACTTCCACAGTAGTATAATATATTTAAGGGGTATTTACATATCTGTCCCTTAAATCTTTATAAATTATAATTTAGTCCCTCAAATCTTCATATTTAGGATTTAGGTCTCCAAATTCTTTAAGTTACTACAATTTAGTCCTCCAATTTGTATTTTGACCCGAATTTTCTATTTTACCCATAATTTCCTTCACTTAATCCCCTGCCCTCTTCTCCCTCTCTTCTTAGTTTTTATTGGGTTCCTCCTTCTCTTCTCTCTCTATTCATTTATTGGATCTCTCTCTCTCTATATTGAGACCAAATGTATTATTCTCTACTAAATGTATTAAACTTAGAAATAAATTTATCCAATATAGAGAGGGAGAACTCAATAAATGAATTTATATTGAGACTTAAAGATTTAATATATTTAGTGGAGAATAATACATTTAGTTTTAGTAGAGAGAAGGAGAACCCAATAAATAAATAGAGAGAGAAAATAAGAATAAGAGGGAAACCCAATAAGAACTAAGAAGAGAGGGGAAGAGGAAAGAAAAATTAAGTGAAGAAAATTAGAGGTAAAACAGAAAAATCGGACCAAAATATAAACTGGGGGACTAAATTGTAGTAAGTTAAAGCATTTGGGGGACTAAATCCTAAATATGAAGATTTAGGGGACTAAATTATAATTTATAAAGATTTAAGGGACAAGTCTGTAAATACCCCTATATTTAAATTTACTTATCATAATATAAAAGAATAAATTTCACTGCATCATTTTAAAATATACAAAATTCTAGGTATTTGCGTGGGGTTCCCACTTGTTATTATCTAATATTAGGGATGGGAGTAGGCGCATTAAAACGGGTCAATTTTTTACCCACTCCATTTAAAAATTTGAACTAGAGAAAATTTTTTTTAATATTAAATAGAATGGACCAAAAATTTAATTTAGCAAGTTAATACATCGTAATATAAAAGAAACAAGTGCAAACTTAAACAAGCTAAGCATTGTATAACTTCGCTTTACTTATATTTAATAAAAAATATTTGATAATCGAACATATATAAACTCTGTTCTTGGTTACATACTTCTATCTCTCTTAAATTTCAGTATAGATAAATAGTACTGAGAATAAATATTGAGTGGAGTTAAAAAAATTTAAGATATTTTTCTTGTTCATTTGTTTGTAAATTCCAGACACACTAAAATCTCATACCTTAAAATACATTCTGCATTAGAGCTTATAAACAAAAAAAATTAGTTATGTGACAAAATTACAAATTATACGTCTACATAGAAATGATCTCAAAACATGAAAATTCGCGAACGATATTCTTGGTCATCTAATCAAATAATAAAAATAGAGTTTCTTTTGTCTTTTTTCTTTTTATAGTCAAACTCCCACCCATATAATTTTTTTTTCTTACTTTGATAAATAAATTTTCATAGATATTGTTTCTCAATTAGCTTAATTAGTCAGCCTAAGTAATCCCCCACCCAATTAAAATGCTCACACCAAACCTTCGGTCAGTCCAGTCCAACCCCGCCGGTGCTCCCGCATCATTTCCGGCCCAATTCCTCGGTATTCTCGCTAATCCTAATGTTAAAAAAAACATCACTCTTTCTCTTTCTCTGTAACACCCCATTTTCCTATACAATATTTTTGTATTTATTTATTTTAAAATCATTATCATAAATATTAAAGTAATAATTAATATATTTTTATGTTATTTACTATCTATTTTATGATTTTAGTTTATCTAAAACACTAGTTAGTTTGATTATAATAAATCTAACTGAATCTAGATTAGATTAGAAAGATCTATCATATATCTAAACTTATCATAAACTAACATAAATTTTGTAAATAATTAAAAAAATAAATACAGAAATAGTAACTAAAACACGTCTTTTTCCTCTTCTGTCACCGGGCAGAAGAGAACAAAAGAAAAACAGTGAGAAAAAAAAAGAGAAGAAAAGAAAAAAGAGAGAGAGAGAGAGAAAAAAAAGAAAAAAAGGAAAAGAAAAGAAGAAAAAGAAGAAGAAAGAAAGGAAGAAAGAAAAAGTAGAAAAGAGAAGTAGAGAGTAAAAGAGGAAGGGTGTCCAAATTTGTTGGCATAGTGATCGTTCAAATCTTGGAGTCTTCTAGTAAAGGCAAGTACTTTATTCTTGTTTTATAAATTTTCTATATTATTTCTTCCTTATAGAACACAACATTTTTTTAAAATGTTTATGTTGTAATAATGAAACTGCTCTTTTCTTTTGATTTATCTTATTATTAATACATTTTAATTTGAAGGAGAAATTAATTAAAATATTTCAAAATTTTCTTCTTTAATTTCATTTATCAAATAGCCTCTAGAAAAAAAATTGATTTTAGTGACTGGTTTGTAAATTTATTCTCTAACACATCATTTATTAATTAAAAATATTTTAAGATTTAAATTTTAAATAATAATAGAACATAACACTATTGATTCATCTTCTATATTTAGCAGTTTGAACATAGAGGAAGAAAAAAAAAATAAGAAAAAATTTTTAAAAAAATGAGAAGAGCATAATGAGGTAGATTATATCATAAATTCATGATTCTGGATATGGATGCAATATGAGATTAAATTTATAAGCATGTTAATTATTTCCAGCATACTTTGTGCATATTAGCTATGTTTATATAGATCAAATGATGTGTTTATATCTAATCAACTATTGTTTTCATATCCATCTTACTGCTACGTGAAGATTTCATTATAATGTGGATTTTTAGTTTACTAGGTTAGGATAAGTAAGAAGAAATGTGAAGTTTGTTATACTATAGTATATTCTTATAAAGTGCATCGTACTTGGACTAAGAGATTCCTATTGAACTACATTCTCTAGGAAATTTTATTTTATTTTTATTTTAATTTTACTGTAACCACATAAGTTAATATTTGGGAACATAGAAATTAATGAATGAATTCTTAACATAGAGAAACAACTATAGAAGGAAGATTTATCACTTATACAAATTGTTGGAAACATGTATGCTTAATTTTAAAGATTATAAATATTTAGATTTATGCCAATTATATTTGTTAGCATCAAATGCTAGTTATTTTTAGTTCTCTGGTGCATTTTTTTTATATGTTCACACTGAGAAATTTTAAAGAAATTCCTACATGAAACTTGAACCAAATCCTAACAATTCATTTAATGTCATTAAGAAGTACGGTTTTTACGTGTAAGAAAAAAAGTTAGAAATTGTAATACTCTATTTACTCCCTATAATATCCTTGTGTATATCTATAAATTAGTTGTATATTTATTTTTTTAAGTATATTATCCAAATAGTTAATGGGATAGTATTGGTAACATTATTATTCAACAAAACTTATTTTTATCTATCTTAAAATTTGTGTTCAACCTAAATACTAGAAAGTTAATAATAACAAATTTAAATAGTTTGGATTCAATTAGTTTTTTATTTTATCATATCTAACTTTACCTTAATCCAAATTGTACAAAAAAATTAAAAAAAAATGAACAATACAAAAAAAAGAAATAAAAACCAATTTTTTTCTCTCTATACTGTACCATCACAGCAAAAGGGAGAATGAAATAAAATTAATAAAATAATAATTTAAATAAAGCATCATAAAGAAAAAGAAAAGAAAACAATTTGGAATGTTGATTATGTATAAATTCTTCTTTAAAATATATAAGAATATTTGTATGAGGAGTTGCTTATTAAATTTTCTTTAGACATATCTATATTTTTACAGTGAGTAATATAACAAAATTAATTTAGGTACACCATTAGAAGAATTAATATCAAAGTTTTCTGCTGTCCAACAATAATAGATTATATACAAACTAATTCTAATTTATTTCATTAACTATTAATTTAAAAATTTACATCCCAGATGCACTTCATATTTCTTAATATCTCTAAATAGAATCATGGGTAAAGTTTTAGAGTTCTCCAATAATTTTGTCTTTCATTTATTAATATTAATTATTTATTAGCTCACTAAATTAAAAATTATATTGTCAAATTTCATGCATGATTTATCCGCAACTTATTCTAAAATAATAATATACATCCATTGCACTATTGAAATGGATCGTCAATGATAAAGTTTTGTGAGATATTTTATTCCTAACTTTTTTTTTATTTGAACATGTAATCGCCCATAAGGTTGGATTTCTATTTTGGATAACTAATAATAAACTCACTGTAAATCTTACTAGAGAGTGTGCTTTGTTATAAATCCTAGAACATATTTTTTTTTTATTTCAAAAGCTATATTCTTGGTCTTACTATTAATGTTATTATCTTCAAAATACTTTATTCACAAAAGATTCATTTTAATGAAAATAAACTGATTTCTTTCTAGAATAAATTCTTAGTATGTAAAGTAGTGGGTGATACTATTATTTATGCAAAATAACCAGTTCTTTTAATCTATTATGTTCCTTTCATTGTAATATTTCTTTGAAATAAGATTTATTATATCACAATAAACATTTCTTACATAGTAATTGATTAGTTAACCTGTCAACGACTGTAATATATCAAATTTTATCTTTTATCATATATCCTAAAGAATAAAATTATAAAATAAATTCATGAGGTTATGGGGGAACTCGAAAAAGGAATTGTACACATGGTTTAGGAGTTTTACATTTTTGAGGTTGTATAACCAAACTTAAGAACCTAACCATGGGGATTCTGAGTGATTACTGGATCACCATCATTAAATAGGGCTGCGCGCCTGGAGCTTAGGCTCATAGAAATTCATGTTCATTAGTACCTAGCGGTATGTCCTGGGGCAGTACCAGGAATCATGGCCGTGTTCCCGGGTATGCACGGGATACTCGTAAAATATGTGGTACACCACTTCCGACAGTTCCAAATAAATTAACAAAATAATAATTATAATAATATATGATATCATTTTCACATGCATGTTCATTTTGTCTATATATATGTCTCTGCTACAAAGTATCCATGATATGTGTATACAGATTTACCACCTGACCGTTATCATTCTCAAGACATCTGCAATTAACTTATGTTCTATTTCTTCCTAAAAATGTACACTTTATTGATACTATTATGATTTTTAGTATTTTACTTACTTTCATGTTCTATTCGTATATATAAACACATCGCATGCCTGTGTATTATTATTTTCTTCTTGTAGTACTTGCTAGATCGTACTAACGACCCTGTTTTGGCATGTCAAGATTAGTTGCAGGATACTGAGGGGGAGGAACTACCACAGCTGGATCAATATTTCGAGGAGTCAGTAGACAATTAGTAGTGTTTTCATTATAAGGCGTCATTTAGGTGATTTATTAATTATTTCATTTTGTCTCTTTAACTTTAGTTTGCTATTTCCAAGACTCAAAATTTAAAGTTGTCATAAGTGTTGTCTTTTTGGATTCTTTCATAAACTTACTAATATTTTGTTGGAGCAAAATAGAAAGATTGTTCCAAATCTTCTCAATATTCTCTTAGTGTATCTGAGTAAAATTTTGTGGCAGCAATTTTCAATGTATTAAAAGTACTTTAGGCTTGGCGTATTTTTGATACGTCGCTGAACGCGACCCGTATCTTGGATGTGGGGCATTACAGTTGGTATCAGAGCCAGGTTCGACTCTGGCCTCTGTCTCATATCTCTAATTAGGATTACTGCCGCATATACGTATATACATATATCTGTATAAGATTTGAATATGTTCGGCTAAGTGTTTTTGGAATTATTAATATAATAGAAGTCTTGAAGGTTCATGTGTTGAAATCATATGATTCACAAATTTGATTCATAAGGATTTGTGTAGTATCAATGTTCAAAGTGTTAACCAAATTCTGAAATTAAAAAGGAGGAAATCACACTTAGACCCCCAAATGCGGATCTTTGAAGGTTGCGTTTGTCCTTAATAGAATCCAGAGATTGAACCTCTCTTTGAGTACAATGAAATGTTGATCGTTGAAGGTCGTGTTTGGCCAAAATGAAACCATAAAATTTGTTCTCTCCCTAAATACACTAAAACACAAGTCTCAGAAGGTCACGTTAAATTAAAATGCAGCTCTTCGTTTCCCTAGGGTTGCATTTGAGACTTGAAGACTTTTAAAACTAAATTTAACACCATTTAAATGGAAACGCGGATCAACAGTCACAAGAAAATCCGTGTTTATCTTCTAAGCTCATGTTAGCGCTGGATATAACTAAACGTGAATCCCAAAAGGTCGCGTTGTCATTTTAGAATTTTGAAGGATAGTTATTATCCTTGTTAACACCCAAATGCAGGTCTGGACATGCCACGCGAGTTGCTAAGAGCTAAAAATGTAGATCTGATGCCACGTTAGCTGTGTGAAGCCTAAATACAAATCTCAGCTTATTGAATTTCTATAATTAATTTCTATATGGCATTTCCCTCAAATTGAAGAGGCTATTGTTTGGAAAGTCATGATTTTTCTTAATAATATTTATTTCATGGTAACATGACAAGTAAAAATCAATATTGATACATAAAGAAATGATCATTCATGAAAACATAATGACAAATTTCTTATATCTTGAGTAAATGGAGTGAAGTATTCTCGTGATACATGTGTACATAGTCCTAAATCTTGATTCCTGAATTCTTGTTTCTTGTAAAAGGATATGTACATAGTCTGACTTGACAAGCCATGTATTTCTATATTTCATGAATATTGTGTATCACTAACATGGGGATTAGGAAAAACTATATGATGGATAAGAACAGTATTGTATAAGGATCTTATTGGCCAACTTCTTAATTAAGATACTGAGGACTTTTGTTGTAGTAGCACTATGTGGTACTGAGCCACAATTTGATACATGAGTCATCATAAAAGGTGATGTTCGTTACTATTTTACAGTATGGGGTTTGACTTGTAGCACTTAGCGGTACGTCATAGTTCAACGCCATGGGTTTAGGCCAGGTCCCAAATATGCACGAGCACTTGTATAATACAAAAAACTGCATGCCATTATATCTACATGGGACATTGGGTTTCAATATCAACACTAACATGACCTAGACTTGATACAATTTACATGATTTCTTGTGAATGATTTACATAGTTCTCTTTACTTTATTATTTGTTATTTGTGCAACCTAACTGACACTGATACACTTTATTCGCACACTCTTTATCATTCAGTACTATGATAGTACACGTATTTCTTTTTCTTATATTACTTGTTGAGTTTAATTCCATAGGTGTTGAGCTCAGGTTATGAAAGCGAAGAGGGAAAACAGCCCCAACTGATGTCCCAGCAGCAGTGATTAACAAAGAATCTTCTAGACAACTTTGTATATCTCGTTTATACTTTCTTTTACTTGGGCACTGCTTTACTCTTTTATATTTTGATTCTTTTGTGTAAATATTCAAAGCAGTGTGCAATTTTATGTAATCAACTCTTTATATAAAATAAATCTTTCAGACATATTATTTATCAAACCTGGATGTGGTAGTAGTTACGGTTGTTCCATGATCCTGAGACTGTTGGATTGTAAAATAATAACTAAGTAGCGGTAGTTATGGTTACTTTAAGGTCTTAAGACTGTTGGGTTATACAATAACGATTACGTAGCGTCTATCGTTATGGGAAGCAACCAAAAAATGGGGGCGTTACAGGATATTATCAGAGCCTAGCTAGGTTTAGGTGAAAGACCATATGACTACTGTCATATAAGAACATGTCTATAATACACTCTTGATACTTGTTCCTTCTTCTTTCATGTCCATCTGATCTAGTATCGCGCCTATTCTATTATTTCCCATTTGTTTGAATCTATCTTGAAACTCCTTTTGATTGATTCCTCTTTGGTCCGTCAAAGAATAATGTCAACCTAATCTTCTTCTAGCGTGAGTCCAAGTCCAATGGATGAAGTGTTAGAGCTTGGGAATCTAGTACAAAGAGTAGCACTGATGCAACAGACCACGATGATGTTATTAGAAAGAATGTTGCAGTCCAAGAAACTGGAGAGAACCCAAATGGTATTGAATTTTAGTAAACTGTAGCCGTTAGTATATTTTGGGAGGGAAGGTCCACTAAATGCTAAACAATGGATTGTAGACATAGAGAATCTTCTGAAGGTGGCAAGAATTCCGAAGGAAAATTGAGTAGAGGTAGTATGTATTTAGCTGACTAATGTAGCCAGAACATGGTCCCTTGCCGAAGAAGTGAGGCACCAGGAATCTCTAACCTGGGTAAGGTTTGTAGAAGCATCCCTTGCCAGATTTTTTCCATACATCGGCAATACAGGAAATGAGGAGGAAATTTCTAGAACTGCAATAAGGAGATCAGAGTATAGACGCATATGCCGTAGAAATTGGGAGACTCAGTCATTTTGCCCGAACCCTAGTAGCTAATGAGGAGGAAAGAGCACACTTGTTCCAGCAAGAATTGAGGCATCATCTGAAAGAGTGCTTAGCAAGACATAACTACAAGACTTACTCAGAAGTATTTGAAACGACATGTTGTTTAGAGCAAGTATTTAAGGAGGATAGACCGGTGACATTTAAAAGATCATTTGGACAAAGAGCAAGCTCATTAGCCAGGAGATTTGATGGTTTTTCAGCAATGAAGCAGACGATATCGAATCGAAATTTAGAAATTAGTAAATATTGTCACATACGAGGACATACCCTGAAAGAGTGTAGAAGGGCCCAGGGTTTGGGTCTAGTATGCGAATTCGTCAGCCATCGAATTAGTGATTGCCCAAGGATTCAACAATTGGCAGTATCTAAGGTTCCATTCCAACTAACATCCAAGCCAACAGCAACATCAACCCAGAGAATTTCGGCGCTGGACCAGAGAAAACCTTTGGAGACAGAACAAAAAATCTATGCCAGAGCCCAAGAAAGAATAGGATGGAGGCAAGGGCAAGTTAGATATTCTTGAGATGATATCATTTATACTAATAGGTTATTAAAAACTAATAGCTCCATTCCCATCAAAGTTGGTGAAAAAATAATTAGCCCATTTCTTATGCTATATCGCACTCCCCTTCGCGTCAATCAAGTCTAAACAAATGCGGAAATGGCAAGTCAAATCCCATAAATTATGGTACACAACACTCTCCCAGGAGGCTAAGATCTCAAGTTCTTCAGTTCCAGGAAAATACTCTCTATATGGAACATGTCTGATGGGAAGCCCTGAATCTACCACATCACATGGAGAGCAAACCCCATTTCTCCATCAGGAGTAAAGAAAGTGTCGATTGCAGAATTGTATAATTTTATGATTGCAAATAGCTGTGCTAGATTGGTATCAATACCATATTGAGTGGCCTTTACCGCCTTAACAACCCAATGTCTATTAGTTCCTTCTTGAATTTGGTTAGTATAAACCCTATTAATAAAGCCCATCAATCTTTGACTTTTGCGTGAATCCAACGTAGAGCCCTAAAGTTTTCAGCCTGGTACTCACTGTTGTTTCTCACAAATTCATTCCGAAACATCTCAGCTATGCTGAAGCTTTCACCTACCGAAATGTTTCGAAGCATTATGCCTATAAGAACACCAGTCACATGAGTGGGAGGACCATCTTGGATAAATCAAGATTTAACAAACTTTGCCGCTGTGAGGGAAACTTGGGTGGGAGTGAGAAGCCATTCCATTTGTCGTTGCTTAGTACTTGGCCGAAGTTAATTCAAAGGATAGTGTCTTTCTATGTGTGGAAACGTGAAGTAAGTCCCTTCCAATCGATTGACCCAAGGGCAGGGAGGAAGAAGTAAAGAATTCTTAGTGTCTACAGTGTCTCCAAATATGAAATGTGGTTTTCGGAGTCCATTTCTATCTCTATCCAAGAATGAGGCACTAGTGACTAACCCCCTGACAGTTTGGGCACTGCCATTGCAAATTAAACTGGACCTTTCTTCATCATCATAATAGTACGAAGAAGCAAGATGTAGACAATGAAAGTTTGTATTACCATAATGCCCACAGTGGAGCCAGCCAAGTGGTGACCGGCAATGGTATAGCTAATGTAAAAGACTGTAAAGAAATAGTAAAAGAGGTGGGTCATTACAAAGAAAATTGCCATCACTACTGAACAAAGAAAGAAAATACATTGCCGCAAAGAGTGAGAAATTAACTCTGTTGCACAAGAACTCAAGTTAGCCCCACCATATAGAGTACAAAATGATTTTATGCCCTAGCAGAGAGAATCTCGACACTATCGCTCGATCAAGGGTTCAAGGGTTTCTCTTCACAAGGTAACCCCATGATTACAAATATCATATGGTTAGAAAACTCATCATCATCAAGAGACATTAAAGAGGCAATTTTAAAATAAACTCATAAGAAGACCAGGTGCGAAGACCTGATTATTCTTTACCTTTAAGAAACACAAAAGAGGAACGAATATGATGGTTCAGCCCCTTTGATAATGAATTACATTGAAATACTCATTGATGCCGGCAAGAAGAAAACTTTCTAGTCATAGGCAGACAAGCCATCATTGAAGAAGAGCCACTCGCCCCCGCCACCTGTGCATTCGACAATTGCGTTATCCATTTGGGTGCCATAGATCTAAAAATTGCTACGAAAAAGAGAAAGAAAATTTCTAAAAGAAGAAAATTACTAGAGAGAACAAAAGACACAGTATTTAAAACAAAGATGGGAAGAAAAGATAGGTGAAGTGGTTTTTCTCCTTTACTTGAAACAATTTTCATCCTTATCCAAAGCATTTAAAAAGGCCGCATAATGATCGAAGCAATGCGATGAGACGCTCAGTTCCGCCTAACCAATTCCGCCTATTAGCCTCACGGAAGCATACCAAATAGCCAGGCTAAGGCAAGGCCATGACCGATTCTGCCTGAAGCATTCAGTCAAAACAAATATGACATGTAGAATATCTACTGCTCACAATCAAAGAAAAGGAAATTCAAAGTATTTCAAGATTTAAGTAGAGTTTATCTCGAAAACTTTGAAGGGGCCTTGTAGGTTATCAAAATTATACTTGGTTAAAATCCACAAGCCAGGAGCTAACAAATAGCTGATTGGCCCCACCAAAAGGACCCGCCAGAAGCAAGTCAGCCCCACCAAAACACAATTAGCCTCACCAACAAATTAGCCTTGCCAGTAGTAGGTCAGCCCTACCAAAATAGGATTAGCCTCACCGGAAGCTAAAAAAGGACCATATCCACCTGGCCAAGTTAACTAGCTTTGCCGAAAACTAAAACTGAATTAACTCCGCTAAACCAAGTAAGTTAGCTTCACCAGAAGCTAAAAGTAAATTCAATTCATCTAGCCAGGTTAGCTCTGCCGAAAAGAAGAGTTAACAGTTAACCTCATCAAAAGCAACCAACCAATCTTATCGATTCACCTCGCCAAAGGGGACTCGAGCATATCCAATTGTGGGTAAGTAACTACCACGATCTCCACAAACTGGGGGAATGATTATGGCACCCTCCAACTATAAAAATGACACCAAGCATCCAAAGAAAGACATAAAAAAAAAACTCATAGAGAAAAGTAAGGAGAATTCGAGCACTTCAAGTTTGTTGTTAGATCATCAACGGAAGTGAAGAATGGTCGCTCTAATCATACTTTCATCGTCACACTCCCCAGAATCAAAGAAACCAAAAATTGTTACCTTGTTTCAAATATATCTTACACCTGAGTTTTTTATTATCAGAATAGACAATAAAGTCAAGAGAGATTTTCTTATAAAGACAAAGAAAGTCTCCAGTAAATGGATGCAATGGTATAAAGAAATTACTCAATATTTCTTTGAAATAGAGTATGTAGAAGAGATGGATAACTTTATTGTTGATTACTTAATCCGACCTACCAAATAAAAAAATAAAAATTATATATAAAATAATTATAATGATTGTGTATTCCTAGACAACGAAAAGAGTAGTTAGAATAAAGTACTCTATTAAATAGCTAACCAAGTAATTTAATGACATATTCTATTAAATTGCTATCTAAGTAATTTAATGACATATTCTATTAAATTTCTATCTAAATAATTTAATGACATATCCTATTAAATTGCCAGCTAAGGAATTTAATGATAAGTTTTATAGGACCTTATGGAGAAAGAAAAGGATAGAGCTTATAATTCCAACAGTTTTGCACAGTTAGAAAAGACAAAAAAAGAGAGGAAATAATGGAGAATGCTAGATAAGTGCTTCCCAAAAAGATTTTTCATAGTATTATGACTATGATACTCAACCATACAAAGAAAATGAGTAAGATCCTCTCAGAAAACAAAGGAGATGTCATCATAACTTGCAAATCTATCAAAAGTTTCAGAATTATGAAACCAGATTTTAGGATATTCAAGAGGCGAATAAGGCTTATAAGACAACTGTGGTTTAGACTGCAAGAAATCCAAGAATGGCATAAATTTTAGCAATGATAAAGTTCCTAAACCACAAACTAGTGACAAATCTGAACTATAATTTTTGCTGCATTTTCCAAATATTTAGCATCCTTGGATGAAGAGAACAACCAAAAAAATTTCAGCCATATAAAATTTGGATATTCGGATATCCAGAGTAATGGTAAATATTTGATGCCAAGTAGAGGTTGAAAAAATTAATTATAATGCTATAGTCTTATTGAATTGTCGACAAAACTCGAAACCTCCTAAAAGACATTGATAAGTGCTCCATCCCAACAGATAGAAGAAGGATATTTGCCACAAAAAATTATCATGCAAAGTTTAGTATCTCAAAGTATCAAGACAGTAGTGCAATGAGTAGACCCGCCTATCGGGCCGTGCCCGGCCCGGCCCGGGCACGGCCCGTGACCAGCACGGCATGGCCCGGGCTTGGCCCGCCGGCACGGCACGGCGGGCCCGTGCCATGCCCAGGCCGGCCGGGGTTTTTTAAAGAAAAAAATAAAAAAAGAGAGGAGCTATGTTGCTTCGTTTAACTAGATTTAACAAGAAGTAATAACAATAAAAATAAATATTATATTATATTTAATCTCATTACATTCATATAATTGCTCTCTAAATCTCTTGATTGTGAGACTTGCTTGCTTGAGACTTCTTGATCACTTGATTGAAACTTGCAACTTGCTTTACTTGAGACTTCTTGAGAATTAAAGATTTTAGAAGATTTTTTAGAATGAATTTGGTGTATAAGAATGGTAATAGAGGAGAGGAGATAATGAGGTATTTATAGAGAAAGAAAGGTTTTAATTTACAAAAAAAATTATAATACCCTCCCCAATGGCTATTTTGACCGTTGGGGGAAAAATCTGCAATTTTGTTTTGCAAGAAACCCCCCAACAGCTATAAAAATAGCCGTTGGGGGGCTATTTGCAAAAAAAATTGCAAAAACCCCCCGAAACACCCCCAACGGCTAACTTTAAAAAAAAAAAAATATCGGCCGTGCTGGCCCAGACACGGCCCGGCACGGCCGGGTCGAGCCGAGGTGTCGTGCCGTGCCGTGCCAAGCACGTGCCTGGCACGTGCCGGGCCGGGCAGCACGCCCGGCCCGATAGGCAGCTCTAGCAATGAGAATATTGAAGGATATGACCTTCAATTAATCTGGATATCACAACCAAATTCAGATGGCCAATAGAGTATTTGAAGACTAGTAACAAAAATGCATCAATAGGAGTCCATATAAGAAGGAAATAAAAAAAACATTCAAGTTTTTTCGTAAAAAACAATAGGAATGTTCGGCAGCATGATTAAAGCTCAACTCCTGACAGCATGATTAAAGCTCATCAGTAGTAGGATTCCCAGCATGATCAACAATAAGATTCTCATAATCTTTTATTACTGGTTTCAGCACGACTATGATTTGCTTTCATCTGGTTGGAACCAATGATGTTTCATCTAGAAGGAACCCACAATACTTCAGATAGATGAAACCAACCTATAAAGAAGAGCCCCAACGCCAGAAGCGGGGGCATTGGCAATTCCACATTCTCCTCCTCATACTCTATATATTCCCCACCATCCTTCTCATCTTCTTCTTCTTCCTTGTCATATTCTCCATAATCTTCTTCCAACATAGCCTAGCCAATCAACCCAATCCATCTGTAAAAATCACCTTCCACATATATGTATAATTATTGTGCTTGCTTTATGTATCTGTAACGAGCATGGTTATAGTACCCCCTCTGGTATCAAAGCGTGCTTGTAGTACCCCAACTGGTATCAGAGCTTATGAACATACAGTTAGATTTTTTTCAACTTCCTTGGCATCGACAATGAGTAGGACACTCGTAGCATGCACTATGTGTATCTTCTCATCTCCAGACTTTTATTTTTTTTTTAACGAGTATGTTTTAATCATTAGTGTGTTAAATTTTATTAATCATATGTAATGTTTGTAGCATTAAGGAATCCTATTGTTTTTTATGAGAAAGCTTGAATGTTTTTTTTTTTTATTTTCTTCTTGTATGGACTCCTATTGATGTATTTTTGTTGTCAGCATTTAAATACTTTACTAGCTATATGAATTCTGTTAGGATATCCAGATTAGCCTAATTGAATGTTATTAACTCCCTTCTCATCGGCTTACATGTATAAGTATGAGTGTATGAAAAAGCAGTTATACAAACACATATAATTATGCTTATATGTATAAATAATGTGTACTCCCTCTGGTATTAGAGGGTTCTTGTAGTACTTCTTCGGTATCAGAGCGTACTTGTAGTACCCCTCTGGAATTAGAACTTGACATGTAAGTGGAGGGTGGTTTGCCCAAGTGTCTCAGAACAATTCATAAAAAAAACATTCAAGAGCGTGCTACAAGCAAGGGGAAGGAGAATGACCAGAGTCACGAATTACAGTTTTGGACCATAATACCCGAAAGCTTGCAAGCACGTAGCATTGGTAAAGAAAATTTTGGCGTTCATATTTCTACACCAAAAGAAGCTAAACAGTCGACCGAGGTAGAAATGGACGTTGAGATTGAAGTTGAGGTCGAAGTTGATATCACCAAGGAGGCCAATAGCAGAGGTATCTCTGTACAAAAACTAGTAAAACAATTATATAAAGAAGGTAATCTAGCAGTCGGCCTACTTGAAGAAGAGTCCAGAAAATTTGACTATTACAGAACACCAAAAGTGAAAAAATTAGTCTGAAGACAAGCCTCGTAACAAACGAACCACAAGAAATAAAAATTATGCCAACAGGGTGGGATGATTCTGCATCTCTAAATATACTATATTGACTTTTACAGACTAATAAACTTCCTATAGAGTCTACTCATTGAAGTCATTAGCTTAATGAGTACTGTCGCTCTCTACTATAGATCTACAGCGAAATTCCACCAACAAAATTCTCTTGAGATTTATTAACATCATTAATTTTAATCACATCAAAAACAATAAGACTCCCACAGTATAATTAAAAGTTCATCAATAATAAGATTCCCAGAAACCTTTACAGTTAGCATCAGCAAGACTCTAATGAGACTTTATCTGGAAGGAACGTACGATGTTTCAGTTGGAAAGAATCTACTTATAAATAAGAGCCCTAATGTCATAACTGAGGGCGACCCATACTCTCCTCCTCATACTCCACATACTACCCACCATCCTTTTCATTTTCTTCACATTCCTTCTAATCTTCTCCATAATTTTTTTCCAACCTAGCCTAACCAATCAACCCACTCTACCTGTAAAAAAATCACCCTCCACTTATTTATATAATTACTATACTTGCTTTCCGCATTTGTAACGATTGTGTTTGTAGTTCTCCCTCTGGTAATTGAGCCAAGGATTCCTTATTGGCAGCGCATTTTACCATCTGTACGTCTTCAGTTTTGTATCTACTATTTCAGTACATACTGCATAGTTTGAATTAGTATGAAGTTGTTTGTGTTTGATTTTGTGTGCTAGATAAGTAGTTCTATATAGATTTTTTTGTGTTTTTAATTCTGAAAAATTCATAAAAAATTGCCAAAAAATTTAAAAATTTGCAACAAAATTCTAAAAAATTACAAAAGTCACTGTTTATTTCTGCAGCAAATTTGAAAAATTACCAAAAAGTTAAGAAAAATTAGAAAAAATCACTAAAAAATTCAGTAAAAAATTGAAAAAAAATCTGAAAAATTGGAAAAATTAAGAATAATTTGGAAAGGCTCTTTTTTGCTCATTTTAGTTCATATTGGTGTCAAATTAATTATAAACTCAATTTCTTCTCGCTTGTAATTGACAAAGGGTAGTATCTTTGTTTTATTCTAATTGTCTCATGCTAGATTTGAGTTGGCTTTAAGCTGAGATTAATGTGTGTGCCTTTTGTTGCAGTTTATTGGCGTTTGTTGGCATCAACAGGCAATAGTTTTAGGCATCGTAGACTATTCAAAACTAGCTGGTCTATAACATTTTAGATGACTAAGGATATACCCTACATATTTGAGAGCTCAAGGAGAGACTTTAGTCATTTGAAGCATTTTTATGTGTGGCGTAAAAGAATAATGAATATCGCAAGTTTCCTTAGTATTCTTATTGATATTATAGTCTATCGGTTTGACAAAATAGAAAATCACGTAAAATATCTTATGGAACTAAATAAAGAGATATTTAAATTGATTTCTAAATCTAAAAAAAGACATGTAGATCTCAAACGAGATGATGGAAAAGTAAATAAATAAAAACTAATAATAGAGGTAATCGAGATGCTAGATTGCATTGACAGATTAGAGACTAGCTCAAAATTAAAGAAACGGAGTCATCAAATTAATATGATGTAAGACACAAAGCTAGCTAAAAAACCTACTCTAAACAATAGTATGATTCGATTATCAAATTATTCAACTGCTAGAAAGAGTTATATAAGGATCTAAAGAGTTCTATACAAGAAAGAGACATTTAATAAAAAAAAAAACTCATGAAACATATATTTAGAATGAAGGTTTGTTACAACGTTTTAAATTCGATTTTGAAATATACAATTTGAGAACGAGAAAACGAAAATGACTATTTTGAAACTAAGTGACATGAATTCGAACAGTAAGGACTGTGGGATAACTATATATGATGAATACAAGATTGAAGCTGAAAAGAGTGTTAGAATCCGATAATGAGTTAATACAGATTGGTAAAAATAGCAAATTTTCTTTAGATTTAAATATAAATTTACAAATAGAGAAGAATCTAAAGATTGATGATTTAATAAAAAGTAGTGTATCTCAGAAGGAACTTATCTCGATTTATCTAATCTACACTTTAAAATAAGCTAAAAACTATAGATGACTGGGCACAATCCTTAGTAATTGTAATTATAAATCATGAAAGAACATGGGATAAAGAGAAAAGTATTAACTACATTACTAGCACTTTGCAAGGAAACATACAATAATGGATAAAACAATAGGTAAATTCGAAGGAAGAAAAAAATAAGTAGAGAGAGTGGCTTGAGCATGACAAATTCACAGGATTTGACGATATACTTATCTATTTCATTAAGATTATAAAGAAAACTTATGTGGGTTCACATACGGCAAAACCCAAGAGGAAGAATCCCTCACGTTTTGTCCAAAATTTAGTTATGCGAAATATGTGAATTTGAAGAATACTGTAAAATATTTTCAAAATACTTTTATAAACTAGAATACGATAAGGTACAAAACTGGCTCGATCCATTTTTTTCACAAGCTTCCAAGACTTGGAATGCTAAAACTGAAACATGTACCTAGACTACCTAAAATAAATTGGAAAAAAGACAGTGTAGGATACCAAATCTATTGCGTACTAAAAATAATATATGAAGACTGTCTTAATATAAAATCTTACAAGAAAATGTACAACTCTATTCTTAACTCTCTTAATGGAACAAAGTGTTGTGAAAAAATAATTAGCAAAATATGAAAGATAGGAGATGAAACACAAGAAAAGAAAATAAATGAAGTGGAAAATAAAGCCAACATCTAGAAAAATTTTCTAGTGGAAACCAAAGCAAAGGAATAGAGGATTTGTCCGGAATAATAAATATGTTAGAAAATATAATGAGTCGTCCCTTCAAAATGATAAAATAGGGTGTAGGTGTTTTCGTGTGATGAAAAATGGCATTTTGCTAGGGATTGTCTTAGAAAAGGAAAAAAAATGCTCAAAAAATGATAAAAGTACATGGAAGAGCAAGATTTAGAAGTCTGTTTTGGAGAAGAACTCTCCTCTTCGGATGTAATACTATATGAGCTCAACATTAAGAGTGATTCATACACCAAATGGTCTTTATGATGAATGACGAGTCATGTCCTACTACACTAGAAATTTTAGAATTAGACAATATAACACTAGCAGATGTAGTTGGACAAGAAACAATTTTAGCCTAGAAAATGTCAGAAAAACAAAAAGTAATAACAAATTAAAAAAAACAGAAATATATAAAGTCTCACGTTTCACTTTCTTCTCCAAAAGAATATATAAAAATTTAACCTGAAATACAACTGCTACTCTATCAGCTGGAGGACGGATAGAAATTTCTATTTTCAGCTGAGAAAAAATACGAACATGAAAGGCAAAAAATAATCTAGACATTCAATATATCAATGTTGGCATAATCCAAATTAAAATCAATGCATTATTTAGAGTCCGCATAGGTATCCCTATAGTAACACTCGTCAAGGATGATCAATTTACAAGCCTTCATCAAGTACTGATAGGTGGTTTGCAATATAATTGATGAATTAGGCTGTATGGTTTAATATTCAACCCAATTATCTTATTTCTATAATAGATTTGAACATAATAGACATAGTACGACTAAAAATTAAAACTCGAGGCATGGATATGAAGTCTAATTCATATGATCTGGCTATAGAATATACAAAGATACATGAATTAACTCAAACCACAGAGGGGTGTCATTGGTGTTGCTTCAAAGGGACTAATCAAATTGAACTTTTATCAGTTAAAACATTTAGTAGTGATTTCTTATCAAGCAAAACTTTATTTGAAATACATTTGTTGGTCAGATTTTGGATAAGGATAGACATGTGAGAGGGTTTAGATAAGATAAATAGAAATGGTTAAAGAAATACGAAAGGAATTGAAAATTCCAGTAAGCGAAGTGATTACAAGTGGAAAAAAAGTATATAAGAGAAATTACAGAAGAGATCAAATCAGTAGTTTTTCTGTTTCAGGTTCTGTGGTTACAAGAAGACAGAAATCTGGCTGCTTAAACCACAGCATTTGGACTAGTGTTTTTAGCAGGTTCTATTTAATATCCATTAAAGAGTTAATCAAACAAACCAGTTATTTTCTTACAAGTGATGAACCACTCTTTACTAGCAGCATTATATGATGAATATCATTGTTGACATGTCTGCAAGTTGATCAATACTCCGTGTTACTAGCTCCCAGCATAACTCAGTTAATAACTCTCCTTATTATCTATAACCAACTTTATAGAATGACAATGTGATGCCAATTTACTAAAAGTGCTGTACTGGAAACAACAAAGACATAAGTTGATTAATACTCCGTGTTACTCCACCGCTGCCAGAACCCACAAAAATAAAGAGGAATCAAAATCAATCCCCATTCTTGTAATCTCGATTTTCTATTTGTAATTTTTCTTTTATTGCTATAATTACAAAGTAAATTTGCAATATAAAGAAAGATTCAATTTTTCGGGCATACAAGAATTGGTGACCACAGTGGGAGTTTCGGCGGCGCAATCTGATCTTTAAATTTTTTTTTATTCAGACCCTAGGCGTCATCACCGGGTAACGGTCAAGAAAGGTGAGGCGTCATCGCACACCAAAATTGACAAGGTGTCAAAATAAGTGAGGCGTCATCGCCCACCAAAATTGACAAGGTGTCAAAATAAGTGAGGTGTCATTGCCCACTAAAATTAATATGGCATCATCGCCTGTTAAAAAAAATTATGAGGCGTCATTGCCCATAATAAAAGACAAGACGTCATCGTCTGTCAAAAAAAAAGAGTGAGGCGTCATCCCCAAAAAAAAAATTTGATAAGGCGTCATCGCCTATAATTAAAAAAAAGTGAGGAATTGTCGACCAAAAAAAAAGTGAGGCGTCTATCGCCCACAAAAAATTGACAAAACTGTAAAAAAAAAAAAAAAAGAACAAAAATTGACAAAACTATAAAAAAAATTAAAAAAAAAGAACCGTGCAGTGTGGGGTGCCACCCGTGAGTTGCAACCGCGGGATGCACTCGCAGGTTGCAACCGCGGGATGCATCCCGCATAGTGCCAAAATAAAAAATAAAAAATAAATAATAAATAAATAAAATAAAATTATAATTTCAAAAAAATAAATTTCAAAAAAAATAATAAAAATAAAAATAATGAAAATTAAAAAAATTATAAAAATTAAAAAATATGAAAAATAATAAATATAAAAAATAATATATTAAAAAAACAAAATAAATAAAATAAAACTATAAAAATGAACTGCCCAATGCCGTCAAGGCAAAGGGAAGAGATCCAGTTTCTCGCCAATCCCATCATGCTAGGGATAAAAAAAGTATGAATTGTCCAACGCCATTAAGACAATGGGAAGAGAATAAATTTCTCACCAACCCCATCGTACTGGGGGCAAAAAGTATGAACTGACAAATGCCGACTAGGCAACGGAAGAGAATAAATTCTCGTCAACCCCATCATGCTGGGAGTAAAAAAAGTATGAATTGCCCAACGCCGTTAAGGCAACGCTCGCCAACCCATCATGCTGGGGTAAAAGCATGAGTTGCCTAAAGCTGTTAAAGCAAAGGGAAGAGGAAAAGTTTGGTATTTAAGCCCAAACGAAACCCTCGACAGCTCACCATGCTGAGGAGAATAGCATGGCTAACCCAACTCAAACGGTAACTGGTAAAGGCAAATCAAACCCGTTGATAGCTGGAAATTTGCTAAAAATCGCATAACAAATATGTTAAAATAGTATTCTTATCCAAATATAAGGATACATCACTGTCCTGAGCTGCTAAGGTGAAGGGAAGAGGAAAAATTTGGTATTTAAGCCCAAATGAAATCCTCGACAACTCACCATGCTGAGGGGAATAGTATGGCTAGCCCAACTCAAATGGTAGTTGGTAAAGGCTAATTAAATCCGTTGATAGCTGGGGGTTTGCTAAAAATTTTAATCAGATCGATCCTCGGTCAAGTTAAGATTTCACCTCTGATAGTAAAACTTTCCTCATTAATTTTCTTTGGTAGAGCCAATAAGTCTCCAAAATCCTTATCATGTTAAAATTATACCTCTGATACCCAATTACAAAATCGAATCATTTTTCTCCATGAGATCAAGTCCAATCGAATCCCTTGTCAAGTTAAGATTTCACCTCTGACAACAAAACTTTTCTCGTTTTTTTTCTTTTCTCCAACAGAGCAAATAACACTCCAAAATATTTGTCAAGTTAAAATCATACCTCTGACATCAGAATTCAAAATCAAATGAGATAAAATCCGATCAAATCTCCTATCATATTAAGCTTTCACCTCTGACAGAAAAGAAAACTCACACTTCATTAAGTCCAAATGAACTTGTTTTTGATAACGTTAAGTTAAAAATTATCTCTGACGAAAATAATTTTCCATATCAAGTTAACAGTTACCTCTGATAGTCAAATTTCAAGGCTAAATACTTTAACCGTCACCTCTATTTAGTTAACTCATTCCTATCATGACCAGATCCTCTAAATAGGTCGAGTTTTTAGACATGTTTAAAGACACCTTTGTCATTTCCTGATCCGTCATACTAAATGTCATTGAACGGTTAGGATTCTAATGAGCACGTTAACATGATACCTCTGCTTGACCTCAAATAAGTACGTTAACATCACACCTCTGCTTATCATCTAACGGGCAAGTTAACATCATACCTCTACTAATCACTTAATGAGTACGTTAACATCATACCTCTACTTGTCATCTAATGAGCATGTTAAAATCATATATCTGCTTGTTATCGAATAAGCATGTTAACATCATACCTCTACTCATATTCCAGGAGACACGTTAGTAGTTACCTCTATCTATCAAATCTATTACATGTCTGTCATGCACTTAGCCTCTGAACGAGACGTCAAAAATATTTTTGCATGCAGACACCAAATTCTCTGAAGTAAAGCTACAAGCAAAAGTTTGGCTCGGCCACACAGGTACAATGGCTAGCATCAAGAAAACTCGCTAGAAGCAATCTCTGATACATCGAAAAGGTTCAATAGTATATCTCAAGCAACAAAACAGTTAGAAGATAGTGATTTCAGAATATGGTTCACAGTATACCATAAAAATCACGAATAAGATTACAGAGCTAAAATCAAAGAGTCCAAAGTGTTTCGAAATTCGTTACAATTCAATACAGAATTTCGAAAACTTTGGAGGGGGTTATGTAGACATCAAAAAAAAATAATAACATAAAATAAATAAATAAATAAATAAAATAGGAGTGCCTCGCGGACCCCACCCGCGAGAGCGCACCCGCGGGATCGCTCTCGCGGAGCGCTCCATCTGCGGGTTACTTTCCGCTTCCATTCCGCTTCTGTTCCGTTTTGCATGGTGATCCAGATTTTTGGGGATTTAATAGGATTCGCGTGAAGAATTTGAATCGAATTAGAAGCGCTCCTCAATCTATAAAATTGGGAACGGAGTTAGAACAAGAGGAGGAAAAGAAGAGATTCTTTTGGAGAGGGGATTCTTTGTTGAGGCAATTTTTCAAAGATAGAGAGTCCAAAAAGGAGATTCTTTTTGGAAGAGGATTTTTTCAAAAAGTCCAGAAGTTCCAGAAAGATCAATCTTCATCCCGATCCAGATCGGATCGTCAACGGAGTGCAGAATCAAGACTCCACTGCTGCTAGAATCCACAAAAATAAAGGGGAATCGAAATCAATCGATCTCCATTCTTGTAATCTCAATTTTCTATTTGTAATTTTTCTTTTACTGCTATAATTCCAAAGTAAATTTGCAATATAAAGAAAGATTCAATTTTTCGGGCATACAATAAGTTCAAGATATTAAATGCTCGAAATATAGTGACCAACACCAAAAATATGAACATAGATCCACAATCATTATAAGCTTGGAAGAAGAAACATGAAACAAATTATATGGAAGTATTATACAAAACAAAGTGAAATTCAGCTAATTTATTACAGTACCGAGTCTAGTGAAAAGGAAAAAATACATCCTAATGGATCATAAAGTTAGGCATAAAAAAAATAAAGCTCTTGTGCATTATAAATTAGAAATCCCAGAAAATAAACCATTAAATGCTAACATCTTAACACGTGTGCAAGAGGTCAGGGATTAAAACTACACTTGCACCAGGCTACAACCTTTAAATAGGAAGATTGGGATAGGGATAATTATGGCCTTTGTTTGAAAGAAAGAAAGAAAAAAAATATTGCAGCAAAAAATTTGGAAAAAAAAAGTAATTAAGTATAAGAACAAGTAGCAATTCTGGATGAAGAAAAAGAATAGAATCTGTCTTGTGTTCTATTTTGAGTTTTCTATTTCTAACTTTCACTAACCTTTATAGGTTTATTTTTCCTTTTGAAGCTATCTTCATTAAGGAAAAGTACTGATAGTTCGTTTTTCCTTCTAAACTGAGAATGAGTTAAGTGTTTACTTAAATAAAAATAAACAAAAAGAAAAAAAGATAAGTAGTAACAAGTGATGATTTTTATTTAGCGTGGCACTTTTGAAGTAGTAAAATATTCAATCACTAGAGAATTCCATTTAGATCATTGGGATAATTAAATGTAATCATGATTACGTTTATTTTTAGGATGAAATTTGAACGTCAAAATCAAGATGCAACCAAATATCTAGAGATTTCCTTTTAGATCAACGGGATCTTAATCTACAAACTGTATGGTGAGATTTGTTTGAACATGAGTCAAATATCAGAACATATAACTCAGAAACCCATCTTAAAGAGGTTGTGGTTATAGTACTATAGATTTTTAAGGAAAGTTAAATTGAGAAGCAAGAGGTATATGTATGCACAAGTTTTGGATGTGAAACCAAACTGTTCTAGTAAGAAATGGGAATTTAAGAAAACAGAAGCCATTTCATGAATTTTCATTGACAACTAGGTAGGGTGTTTGTGTATTTTTATATAATTATGAATGTGCATTTGTCTAAAAGAGTAATTTTTGTGCATGGAAAATTAATAACAACAAAAATAACAGTATTTCAAAGAAAATGATAAGAACATTAAACCCAATGATATATACTACATTTTATGTTTAAAGCATTTAGGGTACTAAATGGTTTGGTTAGTATGGTTTACATTCAACAGAACTGTAAAGACTAACATGAAATGAAACCTGACCAAATAAACAAACTTATGATGTCATGAACTAGTAGACTATATGTATAGTTTAATATCGTGAACGATTTTATATAATGATGAAATTAACTGATGAATGCAGAGAATTTTGGTACTGTAACAAGGGATGTGTTCTACAAATTATGTGGAATCAAGTTGCTGAGCATGCTAAAAGCTTATGAAGGAAGCATTTTAGCAATGACTAAGAAAGGAAAATATCATTTCTTAAAGAAATACCTTAATAGGCCAAAAGGTTTTTTTTTTTTTTCCCCCTTCCATGTTAAGGCAAGCACATGCTTTCCTTGAATTGGAAGAAGATATGATAGGGA
The DNA here is from genome assembly GCA_036321105.1 of Dracaena cambodiana. Classification (NCBI taxonomy): domain Eukaryota; kingdom Viridiplantae; phylum Streptophyta; class Magnoliopsida; order Asparagales; family Asparagaceae; genus Dracaena; species Dracaena cambodiana. The sequence goes on along the minus strand of JAYEPQ010000013.1, from coordinate 16,377,913 downwards.
TGATTAAATACGTGCTACGTGGTAACTAGCCTAAGGCCAACTAGAGGACAGATCCCTTCCTTATCAATACAGATTCCACCATATATTGCCATGAAGTATAACACTTTAGACAGTCACAGTCTCTTGGGAGAGCTTACTAGTCACGTCAAGATGAAGTTCCATGTTGTTTGCTGTTAGAAGATGATGCTGGGTGTGATGAAACTGGTTAGGGGCGACCTTATTAGGTATGTCAAGATGAAGTTCGATTCATGTAGTTTGCAGATGATACTTAGTTGGTAAGACTTGAGAATGAAAAAAGTCAAAAAAAGAAAGGTGGCAAACAATGTTGAGTATAAAAGTTAACAACAACAACAACTAAGCCTTTCATCCCAAGCATTTGGGGTAGGCTATATGAACCAAAACAGAATCACGCCGGATCGATCACTTTGATAGTCCTTCTCCATTCATTTCTATCAAGTAATATCTCCTCATTTAAACCTCTAGAATCCATATTTTTTCATATCACCTCCATCAATATTTTCTTTGGTCTTCCCTTCATTCTTTTAACTTGTCCTATATTGATAAACTCCCCTCGTTAAACTGGTGCATTTGTAAGCCTACGTTGCATATGACTAAAACATCGTAATCGGTTTTCTAGTATCTTCTCATAGATGGGAGCTACACCTACCTTAACACGAATATCTTCATTTCTCACTTTATCTCTCCTAGTGTTGCCGCATATCCAGCGGAGCATGCATATCTCTGCTATACTTATCTTCTGTGAATGATATTTCTTTATAACCCAACATTTCGTGTCATATAACAAAACTGCCCTAATAGCAGTACTATAAAATTTTCCCTTCAATCTTAACGGAATATTATGGTCGCATAAAACTCCCATTGCTCTCCTCCATTTCAACCAACCAGCTTGTATCCTATAGTTAATATCAATAGAACCTAAATATCTAAACTGACTGCTCATTTATATCTTTTGCTCATCCAGTTTTACAGCATTATAGTCTATAGTCCGTCGTTTACTAAATTTACACTCCATATACTCTGTTTTAAATCTACTCAATTTAAAATCTCTAGATTCTAATGTATACCTCCATAACTCTAGCTTGGCATTTATCTCTACTCTTATCTCATCAACTAAGACAATATTATCAGCAAATAGTATACACCAAGATATCTCATTCTGAATAGCTCTAGTAAGCCCAACCATCACTATAGCAAATAAGAACGGCCTCAATGCAGTCAAATCTAATAAATGTGAAGATAAGAAACGTAAAAAGACATCAGGGTTGAATTTATCAGCATCCTTCTATAAAATATTCCAATTGGGTCATGATGCAGTTAAAGAACTCTACCTCATCACATCACATTTCTACCTCACACATCACATCACGAAAATCAGTGAAAATCTGATGAATCTCCGGGTGGTAAATGGCAGGTGGACTAAAAGACTCTCCTAAAACAATTACCGCATACACTAGTCCCTCCTCTAGACTCTCCTTGAGGAACTGTGATCGACTTACTTAGTGAAGAAACTTTTTATGTACTGAGCCTGTGACCTTTTCGCTCTTTGGGCTCTCATCACTAGACTTAGGCAGTGCGGGTTTCAAAACAATTTTCTTTCCATTAAATTTGAATATATATGTGTTTGACTTAACGAAACACATCACATCTAAGTCATACAACCATGGCCTACCAAGCAAGATATGTGCGGCGGTCATATCTAACACATCGCACCAAAGCTGGTCCTAATAGCTTGACATCTGGATAGGCACTAGACAACGCTGGGAAATAGATTGAGCAGTTTTATCTACCCATGTTATGTTGCATGGTTGTGGATGGGGTTCAGCTTTGAGGCCCATTTTATCAACAGCTGTTCTTGAGATTATATTCACACAACTACCCCCGTCAATTATTATGCGATAACTCTTTTCTCTGTGTGTGATGTATGTGGTGAAAATGCTAGATCTACGCCAATCTTCATCTTTCGTTTTAGTGTAAAAATACCTAACGACGCCTAAGCGCACATTTGAAATGACTATTTTCTTGTCTGACTCACTAGCGTTTCCTACTGGTTCATATACTTCTTCCTCAAGATCATCATCATCATCATTATGTTCTCCTTCTACGAGTAAAGCTCTAGTGGGATATTGTGAAGCTTTGTGGCCATACTCATGACACCTAAAACACTCTACGCCTTTCGTGCCCTGTTTAGATGACTCACCCATTACGGCTTTACCTTTAAAGTCTTTGTTGAGTTGGGTGTTAGGTCTCTTATTATCTTCAGAAGGGCATCTAGACTGCTCCCTGGTTTTAGGAGTAATTTTACGGTCAGTAGACAAGCTTGAGTAAGGGAACTTATATTCCAAGAATGGATATGCATAGCTCGTTATATGTCTGCGCGTAGTCCAGAACGAAATCTAGATATCGCCTGGTGTCAGTCCTCTCGCAAATCACACCGAAGTGTCAATTCATCAAATTGAGTCATGTACTCTTGGACCGTCATGCTTTCCTGGCGAAGACTGTTCAACCTATCTAATAGGTGACTCCTAAATGTGACTGAAAGATACTTCTCTTTAAGTCTAGCTTTCATGTCCAAGTCTCTATTGCATTCAGATATCTGTCACATTCTCTTTCTACCGATGTCCAATAAATCCTAGTGGGCCCTGTCAATCGCATCCGAGCAAATCGTATTTTGCGCTCTTCAGGCATGTCATACCAATCAAAATAGTAATCCATATCTGCGAGCCAGTCACTAAAACTTTAGGATCATGAGTGCCGTCGAATGTAGGAGCTTTTATCTTACGTGTGATGTCATTTTCAACACGTCTAGTTCTAGGGACACTCTCATCGCTATTCCTTTCATTTCGACCTCTTGATCCTCTATCGTATTTCCTTTCGTTATATTCATTCTTATAAATTTGATTATTTTGTTCTTCCATTTGTTGTTCTAGTGCATCCAGTCATTTATTAACAATTTTAAACTATTCCATTTGTTCAGTGATAGTTTTTAATTATTTCATCATGCTTTCTAACTTTTCATCCACATTACTAGAACCTGGGGTGGTCATTTTACCGTTACTAAGAAGCATACAATCAAACAAGTGTATGCAATGCAATTTCCTAGACTAAGTCAAATTCTATATGCGTGCACTATATGATCCAATAAAATTTTCTAAGGTTTAGTTTCTAAAATGCACGAAAATGATTCCTAAAATGTGTATGCACGCAAGCAATGAGTTGGAAAATAATTATTAGTAATTCTAACTAACAATCTTATGCAGAATTTCACAAAATAATTGCAAATTTTTGCTGAAGAAATTGGGTTAGTTTAGAGATTACCCAAATACCGAAGAAGTTCGTGTACTTGTAGTGGTCTTTTGGAGTCTTTTGACGTTGGTTCGCCTGTTGAAGAGTCCTGAAATCCTGCCACAATTGTTGGAAACAAATCCAAGAAAATAACGATTCTAATTTGACTCGAATCGGGCTCTGAATCACCACTTTTCTCCTTAACGAGTCTGCACTGTAAACGGATCTGCACTACTGTACTGAACTGAACCAAAAGTGGAATGGATCTGGAGTTGCGGGTCGGATCTGATTCAATGTAAACCCAAACTCTTTTCTAATTGGGTCTAAGTAATTGGATCCAAATCCGATACAAACCCACTGAACCTCTCCTGATCCTTCTCTCCTTGAACCCAAATAACCTTGAAGCCCTGTGGTGTGGTTGTTGGGGCTGTTGCAGAGGAATAGAAGAGGCGCAACAGCGGTGGTTGGAATCAGAGGGAAGAGTGAGATGGTGGTGGAGTTGCTGTGGTGGAGGAAGGCGGCGGAGTCGTGGCGATCTGCTGTTGCTGCCCCTGTGCGGGCGGCGATTTGCTGCTGTTGCCCCTGCACAGTTATGGACATGCTGCGATGGTGAGGCTGTCGGCGGGGATGTGCAAGAATACGATGCAGCGGCGGAGCAGGCAGAGGGAGAAGCAGACGATGAAGAAGACCACGGCGGTGCTAATGGGGGACGGAGGAGGTGAGAAGAAGGAGGTCGCCGGAGGCGGGGTGATGGGTCGGGGACAACAGATCTGAAGGCGGCGGGTGTCGATGTTGATGTTGAGACAGTCGAGGATGATGAGACGAGGGCGGAGCAGGCAATCTTTTTTTTTTTTTTTTTAGATGATGAGACGAGGGTGAGAAGAATGCCACAGAAGTTTGAGGGAGAGGGTGATGTTGAGGTTTGTGGCTAGGTTTTGTGGCTGTTGTTGCTGCGGATGTTTGAAAGGGCGGCGGCTGCTGAGGAAGAGGTGGAGGAAGAGATTAAGTTTTTTTTTTTTTTTGGTGGTTGCTGTGGGTAGGTTTTGTGGCTACTGTTGCTGTGGATGTTTGAAAGGGCGGTGGCTACTGAGGAAGAGGTGGAGGAAGAGATTAAGTTTTTTTTTTCTCTTTCAGATCTATATTTTTTTTCTCTCTTTCAGATCTGTATTTTTTTCCTCTCTCTTTCAGATCTGTATTTTTTTTAAAAATAAAAATAAAAATAAGCTGAAATAAAAGAGAATAAAGATGTGGAAGAAGAAGATGGTGATGGAGAAAAAATTTTAGGCTCTGATACCAATTTTGACGCAGGACGGATACGAAATTAGGGTTAGGGTTTTGAAATTAGGGTTTTTTTAGAGGAATTGGGGAAGAAAAGATAGATTGGGAAAAAACTTACAGGATTTGAGAATCCACCCAGACCCACGCCTACTCTCCACGAATCCACGAGGAAGAATTTGATTTTAGCGAATTCCACGCCAGAGATTTCTCAAGAACTTCAAAGTACTATTCATCTCCTCATACTTCATACAATCCCTATATATAGAAAAACTCTAACAAACAGAATCCTAATAAAATCCAAACTCTTAATCAAATCAAATATCTAGTAAAATCCAAATCCTAATAAGATCCAAAATCAAATCAAATCAAATCAAATCCTGATCTCCATCAGTATGTTACATTGTATTTGCTGCTATACGAGATGAAATTCTAGATGGTTAGCAATTTGCAATGATGAGTACGAATTTGTCACATATCTAAATAATATCTTGCATGAACTTTTAGATAATGAGGTGATAGTTACAATTTTCCTTGAGAGGTTCCCTCTAGAAATTGTGAAGAAATTGCATGTTTAACTTACTAATTCTTAGAGTTTCGATGAGAATTGCTTCCACTTCGTATGACCTGGATATTTCGTAGGATCTTTAATTAGTTTGACTTTCAATAAGGATAATTCGTTTATTTTCACTGTAAGTGTCTCTCCAGATCTACTATTACCTTAAGTTAATTCATCATGGAGGTCAGTTCCATCTCTACCACCCTGGTTCATGCGTTATGCACTAGCATGTGTTTCTTATCTATCATCACGGCTAGATTGAGATGTTTCATATAAAGATGTTGATCATCTCAACCTGCACATATTTGACATCTTTTATTACTGTATTCATCATGAATGCTTTGAAGTAAGAGAGGATTAATGGATAAAGGCCCATAATTGATTAGCAATTTACTAGAATTTGGTTTAATTGAACATGTGGTGCACGTAGTTTGTTTTCTATCAATTAAAAAAAGAATGAGATGTTGAAATTTAAAAAATCTTATCTTTTATTGGTTCTTAGCATGGTGATTTGCTAAACAAAATCAATCTCTCTTCATGCTGATTCATCGAGAGTGGGTAAGAAATCACCTAGGTGCCGAAGCTCGAAACAGTCCCTAATCACTTTGTGTTGTATTGAGAGTGAGTGAGAGATCACCTTGTTCAAAAGCCTAAATTAATCTTCATCAACTTTTATTTTATTTCTAGTTTTCCCAAATTCCCACAAAACCCTAATATGTTCTTCCTCAAGTCTATCCAATCTCCAATCCCCACCATCAAACTCTTGTTTTGTTTCCATGCTATGTAAAAAATGGTAGTAATTGCAACAAGACTTCTTCAATTTGGGCCTATTCTAAGATTAGACACTTTTCATAAGTATTCATAAAAGCAGTATCCATAATTATTTTCAATAGCCTAACATGGCTACTCTAGTATTCCACAGGAAGAATGTAGGTCAAAGAACATAACTTCTGAAGAAATAAGAATCCGTCATTGCACTTGCCTATTTAATGTTTCCGGACAAGGGAACAAACAAAAGTAGTTTCCTCCAAAACAAGAACAAGCATAGACTATAAACAGTTTAAAGTAACAATAAGTTGAACTCCTACACTAAAAATTACAAATTATTCTTTATAGAAGTTATAGGAACTAAAAACTGCAACTAAAATTTATTTTCAGAAATATATTTCTACCTTCCTCATTTGTTTAACTGGAGGGTGGAGGTAGTTTGGGTGTTGGATTTCTGTAATGTACATGAAACTCCTGAATTATTATTGTAGAAAGACCTTGTTAACAGATAAAATATATCCAAGCAAAATTTGCTTACCTTGAAATCAATACGATGTCGATGCTCCCGTCCAGGGTAAGTGCACAGACCAAAGTATGTATCAACTCCAGAATCAGTTTCCCGACAAAGACCACGAGCCAAACAGTAAGCAGGATGAACTGCACTAAGGAATAGAATAATGTGTGGAATAGAATAAAGGCTGGGCAAATTAGCAAGCAGCAGATGTACTGCTTTAATAAATAGCATAACATAGAATGTCCTTGAAGGGAATATCATATTCAGAAATATTGGAAATATCAACAAAATATCAGCAATATTGGCCTCAAAATCCCATACACTATATGCATTATATATTAGTTACAGTGGATGTTTAAAACGATGATTTAGTCCTCCAAATTATGTCCTTCAGTTTGCTGAAGATACTTTCATACTCGATTACTTTGCAAACATACTCCCTTAAGTTGTATCCCATAACTTGCATCCAGTAATTTTTTTTTTAACAAGAATTTGATAGTGGTGTCATTGACAGATAGTTGTGTGCATATGTGCTGCTCCTATGTTAAAAAATTTTCATTTCCATATGGCTGATAAAGTTAAGATTAAGCAGTAAGAGAATAATCTATACAGAGTCTTTCATACGAGAAACCATGTCAAGCAACAGTAATATGATACATTCTGAAGATGCTCTTTCCAGAATTTTCCTTCATACATTCCCTTTTTCCTTCACAGAATTCTATCAACATACCAATCAAGGAATCAAGAAAACTTCAACACAAATGGCAGAGTCATGAAAATCCACATCATTGCTTAACCTTTTAATGAAAGCAAAGCTGTATTCAATGCAGTTGTCATGGCTGCATTGGGTAAACAGGAAAAGCTCGTTAAAGAATTCAAAGGTTGCCTTGACTTATCCACATCCAATTTAAGTTTTGCACAGAGGGAACATTAGAAGTGCAAATAAGAGTAACAAGAGTGCAAATAGATATATTTATTGACCTTTAATGATGGCATGACTCAGTGGAAACCTGCTACTGTACCAAAAGTATTTACTTCAATGCTCCTTCATAAATGTTTTTACTTTTGACACAGTATACATTTCTAAGACATCAGTTGCCGATAGGAATGGTAATGGACGCGTCCACGGACCAAATTTTAGCCCATCCTATACAAAATTATGAATTAAAAAAAAAAGAAATTTTTATTTTCAATTCAAAATTTTTTATAAGGTGGGCCAAATTTAGGCCCGTGGACGCGTCCATTACCATCCCTAAAACTTGCAGATAGACACTTTTAGCATTTCAATTACAACCATATACTAAAGGATAATATATGCACCTAATATACCTCTTAACCTTTATCAACATGATCGATCCGGCATGATTCTCTTTTGGTTCATGTAGCCTACCCCAAGTACTTGGAATAAAAGTCTTAGTTGTTGTTGTTGTATATACCTCTTTACCTTGATTTTCAATCAATTTATTGAGTAAGAAGAGGCCTTCTTTATTAACCTGCCATAGATTGAATTATTCTTTAAAGATTTTAATGTTTTGTCTTGGTGTTTGTTCTATTAGCATTTCAATAAATTCATAGGTTAGAACAATGCCATATACATAGACATCCATGACGAACATCACTATAATCCTGGGCAACAATAAAAAGGAAACCAAGCCAACAGAGCTAATCCATGCCTCCCATTATATTCCCTCAAAATCAGCAGAAATTAATATAAAAAAAAAAAAAGCAAAATGTTTGTATCAACAGTATTCAATAATAAATCAGAGGAAGAAAGTAGAATGAATAAGGGATTAAGATAACAGAATTATCAGACTACCTCAGTGCTGTACATGCTAAAAATTAGGTCCTCCCTTAAAAATTTGATATCCTTCAAATATTGGACGTATTTAGATAGAAAACCTTTATGGCTGGATACAAAAGTAAAAATAAAAAGTTAGATTACTAAAAATCAACAAAGACATGATGATGAATAGAATCGTTACGTGCATGGTGATTAGAAGACTTGGCAAAGGACTAAAGTGAGTTGTGTAGAAGCACGTATGCAGGAAGTAACTGTTAGGTTATTGGATTAGGATGACCAGTAAGAAATCAAAAAAGGGGAAAAAAATTGCAGAGCAAAAAGATAATTCTACAATACAAAATAAACTATACGACCAATATCTTTAGTTGATCCTTCAAGCAGCAATCTTTCTAATTTAATTTCATCTTGGATAACCATGAAGTCTACATATACCATAGACCCATACAAGTTTCACACAATAAATAAATAGTACGTTCCTATTACTGTAAGGTCTAAATAGGGTTTGATAAATACTGCTTACACGTATGAAGAGGCTGCTCCATGACTTGACCCTATGACCTTGCAGTTACAATATAGCAACCTTAACATTGCATCAAGGCTCAATCTAAAACAACGGATTAATGTAAGTTAGCAGTCACTTCGGATCTACTCAGATCCCATGTCTATAAAAGAAGCAACTTCAGTTCCTACCATATAACAATGTTGAACAGCAGTCCTCAACTACAGCTTCACAGAAGCAGTACTTTATTATGCACAGCTTGCCATAATAAAAATTATCAACTGATAGCTTGAATAACAAATAAAAGATTAGGTGATGAGAGCTAACCATTTAAGATGATTTAAGAACATGCAGCATAGAGACCAACGAGCACAGCCATGTAAGAGTAGATTATCAAAGCTGAAAGAGCTACTACAACCTTTTTTACAAATCTATTTACCATCTGACGTTGGGTTGCTTCGTCTAGAGTTGAGAATACCTAGATTGAGCTGGTTACATAAATATCTGAGACTATGGCTACCATAAAGAGCCAAATGGAGGAGGAAAACAAAAAGGTTCAGGCTCTGTTCTCTGTGCTGGTGTGCTGTTTTTGTCAGCTCTTATGACTAATGTTGGTTACTTGAAGAAACAACCAACGCTATCTGAGATAACTATTCTAGAATATTCCAAGTGATTTCCAACATGCATCTTTAGAAGGCATAAATAAGCATAGGGTCATTAAGTTCTCAAGCCATGTCTAAGAGCAGCATTTTTCAATTTATTAGATCTATCATCATTCGACCATCCTGACTCTAACACTAACCCTATAACGTTACCCCAACCCTAACCCTAACCCGAACCAGAAGGTTTATGACTTCATAATGAGAATTTTTAACTTTCTTTGTTACTCAAGGGTACATTCTAATTATCACATAGAACTAAACCAACACTGCAACCACAAAACAATACTGAATTCCTATCCGAGGATCACAAATACAAGTTCCCTCAGTAAAGCATAACACAATGAACTTACAACAGCTCGACCAATAACAAAAGGAGCTTTCATTCTGTCTTTGGGTTGCTCCATTGCTAATTCCCTCTCCAGCCTCACTGAATTCAATTCATTCATGCCATGGATGAATCCCTGACTGAGCTTGCTCTATTGTTTTTCATAGTCTAAATCTTCCAAAAGCACTGTCTCAATGCAGCATCTTAGATATAGCGAAGGAAATATTTACTGTTTTTGCTTTAACTCTATGCATACAGTAGCTTTTGCTCCAACCTTGTAGATGGACTGGTTTGCTGTAGGCATATCCTGTGTTTGCCAAATATCAAATCTTGTCACTTCACATGGATGCAAATAGCCTTTAAAAAAGTTTTTCTATAGTATCAAAATAAAGTCCCCTAGCCCCTTTTGCATTGGATACAACAAGCAGAAACCGTGCAATCTGCAAAACACAACATATGTCTAAAAGGTATAAAAGAGCTTGAAACAATACACTTAAGATGATGGCTATATACACATAAATAATATGATCTGAAAAGTACAAAAGAACTTGAAACATTACAAAGACAAAATATCTTCAATGGGAGAAGTAGACTTTAACTTCAACTCTAGCATTATAATGACACCACAAACTTTGCCTGATAAATAATTTCTATAATTAAGCTTTCTTTACTTAATTAAGAAATAATTAAATTTATTAAACATTATATATGTTCTCAACTCGTGATGGGCATCATCAATTTCAGTTTCTCTAAAATGACCACAACCTTCTACATAATCCACATAACTAATTGAATAAACAACAAATCTAGCATCTTGGATATGGTGTCTCTCTTCTAGTTGCCACTTATCAGTAAAATGCATGATCATCTTATTACACTACAGATTATCTCTTCCAATATCTTATTTATCATCGTAAATAACCACATAAAATGTAAAATATTTTTAAGATTTATATACAGAGTAGATTAAAAAAATTATTTACCAAAGTACCATACATGGATCTTTAAAAATTGAAATTTATTTGTTGTTATTCCCATGAGAAACTCTGAATTTTTATCAAAAATGTTAATGATGTTTCTTTATCCTTCAGCCATATAACATAGATTCAAAAATAGAATTTGCTTAATAATTAGTTATATATATTTTCCATAGATTATTTTAGCTTTATTGGGCAGTAAATTCGTATATTAGGTTGCCTATTGACATAGATTGCAGTACAAATCTTCTCTCTCCATAACACTAGTTTTATTAAGAGTGTGGAGAGTGTATACTATTATGACCTTGTTGTATTTATTTTGCAAATCATAGTTAACTAAGGTAGCATGTGATCGACATGAAATAACTATATTAGGTTCATTTTTGTATATCTAAAACATAGTACAAAATTTAAGAATTTAATTTAAACATACCAGTATCATTTTTATTCAACTTTGTAGTTTGTAGCATAGTAGGAAGTAGAATCAAAGTTTACCTTCTGAAGTTTTTTTAAGAATATTAGATCATTCTCCATATGCCTTAACTCTTTGAATAACCCTTTAGCGCTAATGATGGAGGACAATTGAAAATTATTTTAAATATGAATATCATTATTTAGCTCAAATGTATCACTCAATTTATGGTTGTCTACATCATAAAAATCTTTTTATTTTGGCTGCATCTCTAGTGATAGGACACCAATGTGTTCTATCCCAATGTGGATATTGCAAGCGTTATATAACAAACAAATTAAGGTATATATTCTTAATACAAATTTTCTAAAGATGTAATGAATACTTTTTTACCATTACAAGTTACAGCTTTAACTCTAGGAACAATGAGCAGTGGATTTAAACCAATGTATGAAGTCAATTTCCTTTTATTTCTAATAGTTCCCCTATCAAGCTAGCAAAATTTTACATCACAATATTAATATCTGCACTCTTATAAAATTAAATAATTTAAGCTTGCAAAATGTACAATGATCAAAACATACAATGATCAAGGATCATAAATTCTCCTTAGAATACAATTCGATTTTCAAACTATTTATCTCACATATGGTCCCACATAAACAATCCTGATGATAACACTATAATATCTGAATTAAACAATGGTTACAAATTAGACATTTTGTTAGACTAAGAAATAATATGAAATTGATGATATAAATAAAGTTCTATTTGTAAAGAGGTATCTTTGAGTTATTAGATATGATTAATTCTACTTTTGTCCATGAATTATCATCCAATTATTCTTTTTTATGGCCCAAAATGTTCGGCCATTCAAGTTGAGATTTTGTACTCTAGCTTACCAAATTCAACTTTTGAGAATACAGTTTTTCATATATGTTTCCCAGCCCCAAATAAACTCAAGACTCTAAAGTTTATTATTGCTTCGTGTGAAGAAATCTTCCATTATGGGTCAACAAGGGAAAAAAACCCATGAAAAAAATTAGAATATCACCTATGAAGGAAGGATACAGATAAGAATTCAGATACAGATACAGATACAGATATGGATCGGAACATGGTATTTGTTAAAAAATGAGAACAAGGATACGGCAAGGACATGAGAAAAACATAAATATAAGTATATATTCATTTATTATTAACATAATAAATTTACCAATATATTCAAAACGAAATCACTAGCAATGTATGAGTTCATCTTTGGATTCCTTTATCAATGACAAATCTTGCCATTAACCATGCGTCTCTCTCCCTCTCCCTCTATAAGTAATGAGATAAAAAGCGAATGCTATGATGATAGTGAGCCATTGATCAACGTATAATGTGAACACAAAAAATCATTTTCTTAGTTATATAAACCAAATAAGACTTATATCCACAAGAAAATATTAAAACATAACATAAAACTAACTAGGCATAAATAGAATTATCAATTTAATAATATTTTTTATTTTTCCAAACCATCTAACTCTTTTCATTTTAGATGCAACCTACAAGAAATATGAACACGATAATGACACGTTATTTTTTTCTTTATTTTATTGGACACACCATGGCATGTCTGTAGTTTTTGACGTGCTTCAGCGGCGTGTCCGTGCTTCTTAAAATATCACTGCTACTTCAAAATTTAAATTTCTTTTACATGGCTTAACCAAGAGTATACCCCTAGTTTACAGTGAATTCAGTTTTGAGACTTGGCATGTTTTTTTAAGTTTTGAATTTTTTTTGTACAATCATGGTATCAAGCAATTGAAAGGCATGTTGCATTAAAAAGGAATTTACAAAACAAGCAATGTGATGGTCTATTAAAAAAAAACTGTTAGCTCATAAGAAATAACTTGAAATTAATTCTCAATTCCAAGAAAAAGGTGATGTGCTCTAAGAATGATAACTATTATCCAGTAAAAAGTTACTTTAAATTAAAAGTGAAATTAATACCATCCGATAACTAAAGAAACCTATTTAAGTACAACTCTGTTTATTTTAACAATTCCATATCATTTCTTAATCAAACAAAATAATCTATTTAGTAAACAATTATTTAAAACATATTTATACTTATTATAAGATTGTAATATTAATGATTTGAACATAATTTCTGTTAGAAGGTATTATCATGGCTATATAAGTGAGACAAATAGTTAGGGAAATTGAAATGTAGTTAAGAGATTTTATCACTCTTCACCAGTAGAAGTGGAGGTGGAAGTTGATATTGCCGAGGAAGTCAAAAGCAGAGATATTTCTATACAAAACCGGCTAAAGTAATTATACGAAGAAGGAAATTCAGCAGCCGACCTACTTGGAGAAGAATTTGGTATGTTTGATTATTATGTCCTTTATGGGACACCAAACATAAAAAAATCACTCACAAATTATATATAGAGTCTATACCTCAAAGCCATCAAATAGACAACTTAGTGACTACCACTATTGCTTTATAGTAACTACTACCTATTACTATGGCTCAACAGAAAGATTCCTGCAGCAAGATTCCCTCAAGCTTTTGTCAACATCAACTCAGTGACTGCCACTATCATACTCTAGTTCCAGCTTTTGTCACATCGGAACAGTAAGATTCCAAACAGCATGATTATAACTCAATAGTGAATATTACTACTAATCGACGGTAAGATTCCCGACAGTTAAACTATTGCTCTACAGTAAATTTAACTAACAATCAGCAGTAAGATCCAAAGCCAGCAAGACTTGTTGGTTTCAGATTACTGTGATTATACTTCAGCTGGAAGGAACCCATGCCTATAAATAGAGCCCCATGATCAACTCAAGCATCGACTTCCTCACTCTCCTTCGTATTCTCTGCATACCCCACCATCCTCCTCATCTTCTCCACCGTCTTTATCTTCTCCATAATCTTCTTCTAGCCTAGCCGATCAACCCACTACACTTGTAAAAACCACCTACTACTCATAAATATAATTATTGTGCTTACTTTTCAGAACTCAGTATTATAATTTACTTTTCACCTTTTTTGTAATGAAAAAAGATAACTTGTAAACTTAATATTAGTGGGTAGGCAATTAAGAGTGTAATCACATTCTTTTTTTGTCATCTGTTCGTACATGAAAACTATAAAGAATTTGACATTTGCACCAATTTTAGGTTTGAAATTGCAAATTTACCAAAAAATTAAAAATTAAACTTACCTTTTTTAAAGTATGTTAATGATAGGCACCAAACCACGACTTAGGAGAGTTTTTTTTTTTGTTGTAAAAGTATGTTTTGGTAGGATGAGAAGTTTAAGTTTGAAGTTTTACAATTTAAAATTAACCAACCACTTTCTATCCTAAAATTAACCAACCACTTTTTACCATACTCTCTCTCTATTGATATAGTGAGCAATTTTTTGATTTGATATGGTTAATAAACTTAGCAGATGAACAACATTTAGAAATTCCATTGAGGATGAACACAGAGTAAAGTTGAGGACTTTGTACTTCAAGATCCTACTCCCATCATCAACTTTACATAAGTCTTATTATCTATCTGAGCTTGACACCATATGACTTTCCTTGCATTTGTTACCTAAGATGCCTTGGTGGTGCTTACTATTCGATTCTTGTTTTCTTATCTTGTAATGATTTTATTATTTTTGCAAAGTAAAAGAAAATTTTAGTTCAAAATATTAATTAAATACCATAATTATCTTATTATGCTAATGCTGATTGGGCTGAAACAGCAGAGTTGATATTGCCAGACTTGATGATGTGTGTCTCTTGGCACTTGTCATGGAAACGTATGCATCGGGAAGAAGAGATTAAACTACTTGAATCTACCTACACAATGGATACTGAATCCTGTTAATTATTAACAATTATTTCATAGTAATGATAAAAAATATTTTCAATGGTCCTTGTGCATCTTGTCCCCAAAATTTCGTGAACATCTCAAAAATTTATGTTTTCCACCAGCAGACGTGCAATCTGTCTCTTGTTTAATTCATCGCTCCACATTTTGTGCCTCTGACCATTAATTTATGGTGTAATTTTCACTAATTATATGCAAATATTCGTGAGTTGTTCAGATTTCTTTTTTAAGTTTTCAGCCAAAACTTTATAGCATGTCGTCACATATCACTCTAGCACTGTGCTGCTTTCTCTCATGCTACAAACGGACAATATATATGTATGTACAATATGATCTTGCATATAGCAGTAGACTGAACTACTGCTGAGTACTTTCAATGTGCACCTAGCTTGTGGCTTCGCTCGAACATAGCTAGCATTGCTTGTTGCACGAGATCTAACAAGAAAAAAAAGGGGTGCCTTTTGGGTGATCAAATTACTGGTTTTTTTTTTATTTTTATTTTATGTGAATTAAGTCATGAGCTTTTCTTTACTCTTGTTCCAATACAATACTAACCATCACAAATTTTAAGTATCTTTATTTCTTATGACTTGGGATGTGATTTGTCTTCATGCAGATTCATGATTTTTTTTTTTATTTATGTGAATTAAGTCATGAGCTTTTCTTTACTCTTGTTTCGATACAATACTAACCATCACAAATTGTAAATGTCTTTATTTCTTATTACTTGGAATGTAAACCCTTAATTTGTCTTTTTTGCAGATTCATGAAATTGTGAGAACTGGAAGGTTTTCCAAATTAGAGCACTTTGAGCAAGATGAAAAGGTGATGTAAGGTTTTTTTAAGAAGCATCTGTTTAGATGTAAAACTTATGCACTGGCATTTTGCAGCTAATTCTTGTTTATTTTAGTATAAGGTTCTTTTGGTGTATTTGGAGTTTTTATACTTGATAGTCATTTTAAATGGAAGCACTTTGCTTTTATACTGATCTTCTTAACAAGCATACTAGATGTTACATACAAGTTAGAAGTTTATGCACTTCATGGGGTTCGGAAAACTAGTCTTGTACTTTCTGCTAACCAATAAATAATTTTTTAAATATTTGCTTGTTTAATATGCTGAAACTAAGAAAGTTGAAGTGGATACAATTTGGAAATGAGTCTTTTCAACTGATTGCTAGATGTTTAGTCATTAATAACTGCAGGTTAATGCAATAGATTGATAGCAGGATGGAAGCAGGGGTTGACAAGGGGGGTTGGAGATGTTAATACATCAACTTCTGACAATAACCGCTCTAATGTAATGCATGAGACATTGAGTACATTCACTAAAGTGCACTTTAAACTGTGTTTTTGTGCAACATTTCTTCATCCATAGTTGGTTCTCTTTTAGATTCATTACTAATGAGTTGGAAGTTGCTGGACATCAATTCCTAAATTGGTTAAATTAATCTTCTTTATGACCATATTGCTTGCTAAATTTAGTATGTCTGCATTTGTTTCTTTCCTTCTGGGATTGACAAGGAATTAAGAAATTTTGGTATCTAGAATCTGATATGACTTGGCTGTCTGAATAATCCATTAAGGTGCATGTTTCTGTTTCTATCATACGTAGGACACTTCTCCGTATAAAATATTGGTCTATCCATGCACATCGCAGGTGGCATGTGTGTTCATCATTGTTCAACACTCGAGGATGATGTTAATACATGTTTAAATACAATTTATGTTTCCTGGCAAAGTTGACACTTAACACACACATATCATAGGGTTTGTTCGTATGAAATAATATTGGAATGTAATAGTCGATTCTGTTAATAATACATATGTGCGATGCACGCATCCACACTTGTCTTTCCCATCTCTTGATTTTCCATGTTTAGGTCATGTTTCCTACAAGCTAATACTTAATGGTTTTATTATGTTATTCTTTGGCCTTTGGTAGTGGTGGTAATCACCAGTAGATAAAAAAATGCTCAGTCCATTCGAACGGCTAATCAGAATTCAATCCCTCTAGCTTTATCATTCTTGTAGAGAGTATAAATGTTCAAAAATGCATTTTCATTATGCGTGCGGTCAAGGACCGCATAACGTATAAGTGGATTATGCGCCGATTAAACGGATTATGCGGAATTATGCGGAATATTAATATTTTAATATATATTAATATAATAATTATAAAAATGGATATATTAAGTGCTATAAAACTCTAAAAAAATTATAAATAATAACTGTAAGCTTGGAAAATGAAAATAAATTGGCTCTATATAAGAAATTAGAAAGATAGAAAGACTTATCTCTTAACTCCCAATGTACAAGAAAGAACGATGTATGTATGTATGGATAAAAAATGTCGCTCATCTACAAATCGAAAAGAAAAAACTGAATGAGGATCAATGAATATGAAAAAATAAAAAGGTAAAACCATAATAACATAAGAAAGTTTTAGCACATATAAATGAACGATGCATGTACAAATGAACATATGACAATAATCCACATATTACTAATACAAGTTTGTGTCAACTATATAAGTAATTAGTTTTATATATTTAAAAAATAAAACAAGTTTATGTCAAATATAGTTCATCCCAATTAACAAATTCTCTACTCATCTTCATTGTCATCTTCATTGTCATCTTCATATTGAACATTATTTCCCAACTCCTTCTCGAAGCTATCTTCATAATCTTCATTCACATCATCATCACCCTCTTCTTTTAAAACATCTATATCTTGATCATGTTTGGGAAGATCTTCAATAACCGTACTGGATGAACCATCTTGTACTCTCCTTTCCACTGCAGTTCTCCTTCTTAGTGTTCTTTTGTTCCTCCTGAGTCTATCTTCATTAGCTCTACTCGCCGCAACAACAAGATCCCATGTCAAGCCGGAACGGGAGAATATCTCATCTTTGTCATCGTTCTCTCTTTCTCTAATAAATGCATCTTTCAGTGTAAAACTTTGGAATCATCTGGAGCAATCAATACATCCTTACCATTCCCATCTTTCTTTGCATTCCTTTTCTATGCTTTTTTTTTGTTAAACTGAATGAAAACAAGATCATTCAACCTTTTGACATCTAGCGTATTCCTCTTCTTAGTATGTATCTGCAAATTTATATATGATTTTGCACAAGTGAAAAGAGAAGTTTAGAGTGTTAATTTTTAAAATTAATGTAATTGAGAATTATAAAATATATAATTATTTTAGTAATTTTTATCTCTTTAAATACACTGAAATATCTCTCGCACCTTGAATAGCTACTTATCAAGTTTAGGATCTTAATTGTTATTTGTCGAAGATAGAGTGCTTCTCCTCTATAAAAATCCCACCAATGAGCTATTAAAGCAACATATAACAATATGTTAAATTAGGTAGAATAGAACTTAGAATTCAATTCTTTTAAATTTCACACGTAAATGTTACCTGGATCGAAATTATTATGTCATTAAAACTCAATCGGTACCTATTCACCATGACACTCCCCATAAGTCCCTCCTTATTCTTGTACATGAAGAATTCATTCGAGCCAATTTGATTTTAGATGTCATGCTTAGGATAGAATATGCATATGCAATGCATGTCTGAAGTCCGAACTAGTATGTTGTTTTTGACTTTCTTTTCCCTATAATAATAATGGGAATTAAGATAATATATTATCAAATGCAATGTGCTATCAAGTCTGCTCTTGGATTCTTTCTCAGTTATATCAATAATTGGTCTAAATGTAGACTCTTTTCGATTGCAAACAGTTTTGATCTCGTCCTTTACATCTTCCAGTATTCCATAGATGAAGGTCTATGATTAGTATCAACAATTCTCAGCAATTTAAACAAATGAGTGTATTCCTTCGGGACCTATTTCATTTATTTCCAAAATGAGTCAGAATATATTGTGGGTTTAGTTGACTTGCCCTTTTTTGACTTGGACCATCTATTGTTATCCCACTTCTCTAAAGAAACCATAGCAGCCAACTATGATTTCTTGTCCATAAGACAGCTCAAGCTCAGGAAGGTGGTGGCAAATCTGATAATTCCTGGACGAACAAGCTCCTTCCTATTTGCAAATGAGCACATCAAAGCCAGAGTACTGTGATGTGCATAGAGAAAAACTGTCATTGATCTTACCTTCTCAATCACCGCTTTGTATTTTGGTATCTTGCCGATACCCTCCAATATGAGATCTATAGTGTGGGCTCCATAACTGGTCCAAAATATATTAGGCCTCCTTTCCTTCAACATATTTCGCTGCCATGTTGGATGGATGGTTATCAGTAACCACTTATAGCACACGCTTCTCACCAACTTCTTTAATGCAGTTTTCCACCAAATTCATTATATATTCACCAGTGTGTGTATTAGTTGAGCCTTCAATAAACTTAATGAAGCTTTTGCCTTTCCTACAATGGATACATAAATTCATAATATTTCTATACTTTCTATTGGTCCATCCGTCAGTCAAAATACTACAACCCTATTCATCTCACACTTCCTTTGCCTTTTTCAAGCTGTCTTCAATCTTTTTGTATGTTTTATTTAAGAGAGGCACTCTTAATTGATATTGGCTGGGCCCCTTATATCTTGGACTGTGCTTGATGACAGCTTCGCAAAACAAATCGAATTCTCATAGTCAAAAGTGTTAAAACGTATATCTTTGGCATATGCCCACGTGACCGTATAATCATGCACCAGCTCCTTCCACTTTCTTCTCTCTCCTTCATTGATAACTGTCTGTTTCTATTTATCTTTATCCACCAGTCTATTCAGCGGCCCACTAACACGGGGCCAAATTCTCACTCGAAAGATTTGGCCATCCACAACTACTTGAATTAGAGGCCATTGATGATGACATACAAATTCAATTAATGCCTTAAAGAAATTCCTACATCACCATTAAGAAAAACAATTAATTCTCACTCAAAAAAATAATTCATACAATTATTAAATAGACAAACACTTCAAATAAACTTATATTTTATTATATTTATGTAAAAATAATTTTATATGATTATATCAAATAGACAAATAGAAATGACAAAAAAGTAAATATATTAGAAATATATTTTTTTCAATTAAGAAGAGACAAATAGACAAATTCTTTCAATTAAGAATAAATTCATTGAGTAATTTCCTTCAATCTATTTACTAGAATTAGGGTGCTATAGTGCTATACTCTCCTTTCCATTGAAGTCCTCAATATAGTCAAAATATGTGGGTTAGCAACAACAAAATTAGGATTGTTTACTGTTTAAGTTCAGAGTATCTTATACCATATACTAATAATTTTGTTTCCTTCAATCTAATAACAACAATATAGACAAATTCAAGTCCAGAGCACCTTATATCATATACTGACATACACTGATCCACTATTAACATACTGATACACTGAGCCAATCTGATCCAACATTAACATAATTAGGATAACAAAATCAATTACATTTATACCATATACTGATCTAACCTTATACCATTCAAATGATATCAAATCCAAATTCAAAAAAAGGAATTGTTTACTGTTCAATCAAGCCAATATCACAATAAACACTATCCAATTAATGACCATATACTGTCCAATTAAAAAAATAAGGATTTTGGATCTAGGGTTCTGGCTGGGCGCCTAGGCAAAAAGGGGATTTTTTTCTCTTGGTTGAAAAGGGGATTTTTTCTCTCGGGTTCGACTCGACGTGAGATTGAGGATTTAGGGATAGTCAGGTGCGGATCATATTTTTAACTAATTTGAAATCCATTAACCCGCAAACCATTAATCGGCTATGTGGATTATGCGGCCGCATAATCTGCATAGACCGCATAATTGCCCTATCTGCATGGACAGGGCGTTTTTACCCTGCATTCGCTTATGCAGCCATATATGCGGCTGCGTAGAATGTTTTTTTGAACACAAGTATAAAGATGCTACTTAAACATGTAGTACCTTTGAGTGGTAGATGTTTGGAAGGTCTTGGCTCACTAGTGTGGATGATCTTTGTGTTATCTGTTCATTATTAAGCATATCCTATTTTATTTTAATTATCTGAATATGCTCAGCCTTTTAAACAAGGTTGAGATTGAACTTTTTTTCGTTGTTCTGCTTGCCTACTTCTCAGTTTTCATGGAAGAAAATTCACTGGATATGTCTGTAGTCCTTCTTACAGAGTATTATTATGCATTGTCCTTTGTAATGTTGTACACTCGTAAAAATTATGTGGTAATTCTGAAGGTTCGGTCAGTTACTTTGTTTGGAGAGGTTTGGGGAATTGGTCCAGCAACTGCCCTGAAACTATATGAGAAGGGACATCGTACCCTAGACGATCTGAAAAATGAGGACTCCTTGACAAGTTCACAGAGATTGGGGTTGAGGTATTTTGATGATATCAAGAAGCGAATTCCACGTAATGAGGTCTGATTAGGGGTTTCTGTGCTTTTAGTATGATATTTCACCGGTTTCTGTGCTTTTAGTATGATATTTCACCTTATAGATGTAATTTCATCTCCAAAGCAAATTCTTTTCTTCGTGGTGGTCTGATATAGGTCAAAGACATGGAGATGCTCTTGCAAAAGGTTGGAGAAGATATTCTCCCTGGGGTAAGGATCGAAAACCAGTTGCTGTTTCATAGGTGTTTTCTGACTAAATATAATTAAGCATATTGGTCTTTCTAATAAACTTATCTTTTTCTGGATATTTTTTATCATATAGTTGTTTGTTATTGGTTCTCAAATTTTCTTTGTCTTTACAATGCAAAGCATAGGAGGATTATATATGCGTGTCTCACGGATATAAATTGAATTTTTTTGGTTGAATTTTGCCTGCTGCTGCACATATTTATCCCATTTTTTATGCACATATTTATCCCATTTTTTGTTTTTCATATATCTTACTTTTGCAAAGACAAGGTTTTCCTTGCTTCTTATCCAAAAAAGTAAAATTGATGCAAAAGATTTTCTGTTCAACAGTCATAGTATAGTTTGAATCTCCATCTAAAAATTGAGGTCTCCATTCATAAAAAATCATGAACCAGCTTGATTAAATCATTTAACTGTCCATATGCCTACATAATTCTGATCATTGAACATTCTTTGGAAGGAATTTAAAAAATTAATAAAAAATGGGAGGACAGACCGCTATCTCCTTTGACGATGAAAGAAGGGTAGTATCCATAATAAATGTTAATTAGTACAAGATGTTTAGTTGTTAGTTTGCAGGGATTTTGATCCTTTCAAAGCGGAAAAGCTACAAGGACTGTCCAAGGCACATCTCAACTGTTCATTGATTAGTGTGGCGGTTAAAATCTTTCCTAAACTAATTACTTGGTGTTTTTAGGTTAAATGGAGTATAAAAGGTATAAAAAAGTTCGGATCAGTGTAAAAGTTCTCAACTTGGTCTGTTAGGTTAAACATAGTTGTCTTTTTTTAAAAAGAAAGCTCATCATTCTGGTTACTTTGAATAATCATAATGTCTCAGTCTGAACTTTTATAGCCATAGTCTTTGAGTCACGGACACTACAATTAATAAACTTTAGAGTCTTGAGTTTATTTGGGGCTGGATTTGGGGCTGGGAAACATATATGAAAAACTGTATTCTCAAAAGTTGAATTTTGTAAGCTAGAGTACAAAATCTCAACTTGGATGGCCGAGCATTTTGGGCCATAAAAAAGAATTATTGGATGATAATTCATGGACAAAAGTAGAATTAATCATATCTAATAACTCAAAGATACCTCTTTACAAATAGAACTTTATTTATATCACCAATTTCATATTATTTCTTAGTCTAACAAAATGTCTAATTTGTAACCATTGTTTAATTAAGATATTATAGTGTTATCATCAGGATTGTTTATGTGGGACCATATGTGAGATAAATAGTTTGAAAATCGAATTGTATTCTAAGGAGAATTTATGATCCTTGATCATTGTATGTTTTGATCATTGTACATTTACAAGCTTAAATTATTTAATTTTATAAGAGTGCAGATATTAATATTGTGATGTAAAATTTTGCTAGCTTGATAGGGGAACTATTAGAAATAAAAGGAAATTGACTTCATACGTTGGTTTAAATCCACTGCTCATTGTTCCAAGAGTTAAAGCTATAACTTGTAATGGTAAAAAAGTATTCATTACATCTTTAGAAAATTTGTATTAAGAATATATGCCTTAATTTGTTTGTTATATAACGCTTGCAATATCCACATTGGGATAAAACACATTGGTGTACTATCACTAGAGATGCAGCCAAAATAAAAAGATTTTTATGATGTAGACAGCCATAAATTGAGTGATACATCTGAGCTAAATAATGATATTCATATTTAAAATAATTTTCAATTGTCCTCCATCATTAGCGCTAAAGGGTCATTCGAAGAGTTAAGGCATATGGAGAATGATCTAATATTCTCAAAAAAACTTCAGAAAGTAAACTTTGATTCTACTTCCTACTATGGTACAAACTACAAAGTTGAATAAAAATGATACTGGTATGTTTAAATTAAATTCTTAAATTTTGTACTATGTTTTAGATATACAAAAATGAACCTAATATAGTTATTTCATGTCGATCACATGCTACCTTAGTTAACTATGATTTGCAAAATAAATACAACAAGGTCATAATAGTATACACTCTTCACACTCTTAATAAAACTAGTGTTATGGAGAGAGAAGATTTGTACTGCAATCTATGTCAATAGGCAACCTAATGTACGAATTTACTGCCCAATAAAGCTAAAATAATCTATGGAAAATATATATAACTAATTATTAAGCAAATTCTATTTTTGAATCTATGTTATATGGCTGAGGGATAAAGAAACATCATTAACATTTTTGATAAAAATTCAGAGTTTCTCATGGGAATAGCAACAAATAAATTTCAATTTTTAAAGATCCATGTATGGTACTTTGGTAAATAATTTTTTTAATCTACTCTGTATATAAATCTTAAAAATATTTTACATTTTATGTGGTTATTTACGATGATAAATAAGATATTGGAAGAGATAATCTGTAGTGTAATAAGATGATCATGCATTTTACTGATAAGTGGCAACTAGAAGAGAGGCACCATATCCAAGATGATACATTTGTTGTTTATTCAATTAGTTATGTGGATTATGTAGAAGGTTGTGGTCATTTTAGAGAAACTGAAATTGATGATGCCCATCACGAGTTGAGAACATATATAATGTTTAATATATTTAATTATTTCTTAATTAAGTAAAGAAAGCTTAATTATAGAAATTATTTATTAGGCAAAGTTTGTGGCGTCATTATAATGCTTGAGTTGAAGTTAAAGTCTACTTCTCCCATTGAAGATATTTTGTCTTTGTAATGTTTCAAGTTCTTTTGTATCTTTCAGAGCATATTATTTATGTGTATATAGCCATCATCTTAAGTGTATTGTTTCAAGCTCTTTTATACCTTTTAGACATATGTTGTGTTTTGCAGGTTGCACGGGTTTTCTACTTGTTGTATCCAATGCAAAAGGGGCTAGGGGACTTTATTTTGATACTATAGAAAAACTTTAAGGTTTAAAGGCTATTTGCATCCATGTGAAGTGACAAGATTTGATATTTGACAAACATAGGATATGCCTACAGCAAACCAGTCCATCTACAAGGTTGGAGCAAAAGCTACTGTATGCTTATAGTTAAAGCAAAAACAATAAATATTTCCTTCGCTATATCTAAGATGCTGCATTGAGACTGTGCTTTTGGAAGGTTTAGACTATGAAAAACAATAGAGCAAGCTCAGTCAGGGATTCCATCCATGGCATGAATGAATTGAATTCAGTGAGACTGGAGAGGGAATTAGCAATGGAGCAACCCAAAGACAGAATGAAAGCTTCTTTTGTTATTGGTCTGTTCGCCGCAAAAGTTCCTTTGCTTCCATCCATCGAATTAACTTAAATTACAATAGAAGTGAACAAGATAAAAAAAGAGAGCAAACGAGAGGATCTTATATTTCAATCTCTCTCTTTTACAATAATCGTGGGATCAGTGGCGATGGGATCTATAATAGTTCCTGTTGACGATCAGTACGTCGAACTTCTTCTCTTTTAAAGAAGTCGGCTGACTGTAGACGATCTTCTTCTCTGTCTTTCCTGAACTCAAGGCTCTCTCGCGTACTTGAATTCTCCAAGACAACGATGATCACAAAAAGGCTTCAAGGCTCTCTCGCGTACTTGATTTGCCGAAGGATCAACTCAGCTGAGAAGAAGAAAGGAGATGATCTCCGATCTCTGGATTGCCGGAAAGAAGAAGAAGAACAAAGCCGAAAGAAAGACCCCTAGGGTTTCACCAGGAAGGTATTTAGAGCTCCGGGAAGATTTGAGAGAGTTTCTATCTGAATAGGATTTGCTCTCATTAAGGATTCCAATCAAATATTCAATATTGATTTAAATCTCTTGATTTAGAATTCTGATTGTATTTGATTTGGTATTTGGATAAGCCCAAATCATAATCTCAATCAATTTGAGATTCTGGTTATCTACTCACGCGGAGCTTTAATCGCATCAAAACGCGGCGCTAAATAACCAGTGCGCGGAGCTAACGCGGAGCTATCGGACATCTCCGCGTTTACTCAAATGCGAGGCTAAAAATAGCCAAACGCGGAGCTATGGATTAGCTCCGTGTTCTGTTGTGGAAAACTCTTTTTTTTTATTCAAAAATTTTCACTGTCAACAGAAACCCCCTCCAAAGTTTTCAAAATGGCTTAGAACTTAGCAAATTTTGAAATACTTTGGATACTTAAATTGAAATGCGGAGTTAGAATACCAAGTCTATCTCCGGTTTAGCCCGTCTACGCGGAGCTAATCAGCTTCACTTCGTCTTCAGTGAAATGAGTAATTACTTCATTAATTACTCTAAACTTCTGCGCCGAATACCAAGCGACGAAAATCCCATTTAAATAGAGCTCCCGGGTTCTCTTCCTCTTCACTTCACCCGCATAATTTTCTGAGGAGTTTCTGAAAGTTCAGAGCTCAGGCAACTCCGGTAATAGAGTGAGCGATGCCAATGAGCGATCTTCAATTGATCCCCTTTTAACTCTTCATAGATTTTCATCATTAGGATGTCTCTCTAGAAGAGTTTGGCTTCGTGCACAGCGGCCGACGTTAATGTCAGTGGCCATGGAAGTAAACGCGACGGCAAACCAGTCTATGCAGCGTCTTCCGAAGGTAAAAACCTCATCTCTTGGTTTTCTAAGAACCATTCTGAGATATTTTGGCTTGGTTTAATCTGGATGATTGCTTATCTTGTCGGCGAGATCGCCGCTCTCCGGCCGCAAGGCTCAAAGGAGAAGAAGGAGACAGAGAGGAACTCTGTTCTTTCTCTACGCGAAGTTATTGCGTCATCCCTGCGCTTGAAACGCGGGGCTATTTTAAAGTAGCAATCGCGATGAATTTGCGAGGCTATTTTTGATTAGCAGTCGCGATGAATTTGCGAGACTATCTTTGATTAGCGGTCGCGATGAATCTGCAAGGCTATCTTTGATTAGCAGTCGCGATGAATTGCGAGGCTATCTTTGATTAGCAGTCGCGATGGCCATGAAAGAGAAGGAAACAGCAGAGAGAAACTTTGTCCCTCCTTTACGCGAAGTTATCGCGCCATCCTCTGCGTTTAAATCGCGAGGCTATTTCTTCAACTGTGCGCAGAGTTAGCTTAGCTCTGCGTTTTCACTCTTTTGGAAACTCTGTTCCTTTTGCAGTAAGTCCAATCTTTTCTGAAGAGGAGTGCATGCGGGTCCATCGATCTTCATCAGCAAAAGTAACTCTAAGAAAGTCAGAAGCATATGCTTTACAACATAGTTGCAGGTTTCAAGCTCTGGCTCCTGGAAATGAACTATTGAAGGAGCTCAAGCTCAAGTGAGGGCCTGCAGCGCTTGCAGTTCAGAATTGCAGCACTTGCAGTTCAGCTTGTGCTTCGATGCAGCACTTCCCTTTCCTCTCGTGCTTCATTTCAGATGACAGGTCCAAAATGACATTTGCAGAGGAGATCTTTTGCATGTGAATCAGGGAATTGAGCTTCAACACCCCGTAGAGAGAAATCTCACCGTTAAGTTATTGATGAGTCGATGTATTGATGAGTTGATGATCATGTAAAAGCTTTCGGGAGAGCTATAACTCCTTTGTAATTTCTTCGTCTTATTAATAAAGACAAATTATTTTCCTCTCTATCTGTTGGCTTCAATGATTTTGCTTACTCAACAAATAGATGGTCAATAATTTTGGTAAAAATAATCTAAGGCTATTCTGCGTAACTTAGATCATTAATACCGATATGATCGAATAAGGATCCTCTTAACTCGGCCAAAAACCCAAGTTTTTTATAAGAACGCGAAGCTAAAACTACCAAGTTAATCTCGCATTTTGAATAGTTCCGCGGAGTTACGCTGAGTCAAGCAACTTCGCGTTTTCAATGGTTTGCGCGGAATTGCGCGAAGCTAAGTAGCTTCACATTTTCATCATCGCCACATGGGATTATCTGTTCTGCATTTTGGAGAATAACCGGTCAGTCATTTTCTCCGAGATCTGCAGCGAACTCCAAGAGGCGGTTTCCCTCTTTTAAATAAAATTTCTATCTCTTTTCTTCTCACTTCTCTTGAGAATTTTTCAGAAACCCTAGAAATTCAGACGATCAGAGCTCAGACGACCCTAACGTTCTCCGACCAATTTTATCCCAATTTCCGATCGATTTTCCTCGACTTTTCTGAGAAATGGCTCCCAAGACTCGTGCTACTTCCCGCGCGGCTCCTTCATCGGCGGTTGGCGCGAGCAGTGATGGCAGCGGCCATGGCGGTAACGCCCCGGCCCACATTTCGCCCATTGGGGGTAAGGATCTCTCTATCGAGACTCTTTAGGAAATTTTTAGAGTGATTTGGCCTTATTTTGACTAACAACCATTCCTTTCATTGGCGAGATCGCCGTACTCTGGCCATAAGGCTTGGAGAAGAAGAGAAGTCTCTGGCTTTCTTCTCAAGCGAAGTTATCGCGTCATCCTCGCATTTTGAAGTGCAGGGCTATTTGGAATAGCAGTTGTGCTAAAATGCGAGGCTATTTTAAGTACCAATCGCGTAGAAACGCGAGGCTATTTTAACTAGCAGTCGCGTAGAAATGCGAGGCTATTTTAAGTAGCAGTCGCGTAGAAACGCGAGGCTATTTTAACTAGCAGTCGTGCTGAAACGCGAGGCTATTTTAACTAGCAGTCGCGCTGAAACGCGAGGCTATTTTAACTAGCAGTCGCGTAGAAACGCGAGACTATTTTAACTAGCAGTCGCGCTGAAATGCGAGGCTATTTTAACTAGCAGTCACGCTAAAACGCGAGGCTATTTTAACTAGCAGTCACACTAAAACGCGAGGCTATTTTAACTAGCAATCGCGTAGAGATGCGAGGCTATTTTAACTAGCAGTCACGCTGAAATGCGAGGCTATTTTAACTAGCAGTCGCGCTGAAATGCGAGGCTATTTTAACTAGCAATCGCGTAGAGACGCGAGGCTATTTAACTTCTGTGTGGTCTAATCTTTAGCTTCGCGCGGCGCTATTTTTAGCTTCGCGCGTTCTAATTTTTAGCTTCGCGCATCCATACTTAGAGAAATTTTCTACCTAAGAGAAACTTCTCTAACTCTGGTATTTCTTTGTGCAGTAGGGTATTCGATGGAATCTCTTCCCCACAAGAACTACTTCGGCTTTGCTGGAGGCTCTGATCCTTCAGGCCAATTCCGTTTCACTACCATCCTGCCCTCGTACAAGCTAGACCCGAAGGATCGCAAGGAGAAGTTGATCAAGTATCATCCCACCACTGCGCGAAAAATGATAACTAATGTTGCTTTTGAAAACGTGAACAGAGAGGCGATGGAGAAGCCCGCATTCCTCTTTGGAGACCAGATGGGTTAATCAGATGAGATTCTCTTTGAAGAAGAGCGCGAATGTCTCTATAATTCGGGCGAAGCTTTAATGTTTCTGTCCAGAATGGATCGTGGCTATTCCTTAGTTTTTCTTCAGCGACTGGCGATGCCTCGCGAATTAAAGTCGGGACTAACTCAAGAGCAAGATGGCGTCCCAACAGGCAAATTTGGCGCACAAGGACCCTATCAAGATGGTTCCCCCAGATGCATTACTGGTTTGCTTCCAGGCCGATTTAGCAAGGAACTGCCAGTAGGAGAAGTCCCATCCTGCGCACGAACTTTCTTAAGTGAGTTCCTAGTGAAGGATGGTCAGTACCCGGCTAGCGACTTCAGGATGCCTGGCTGGGTTCATTCTTCTAGTAATATGTGGTGGGCTCGCCTTGTTCAGTACATGTTGGATTCCCACGAGCCCATCTTAAAGGATATCGGCTTATATAAAGCCATCAGGAACATCCAATTCGGGTTCCCCCAGAGTGCTTATCATTTCTTCTGCCTCTTGGAGATGTACAACCCCAAAACCTGCACTCACTTTACACCAGTGGGTGAGCTAGGGTTCGCTCTTCACGAGATGTTCGAGGTTTCCGGGCTTTCCATGGGTGAAATCCCCTATGAAGAATACATCCCTTCCACCGAGAAGTTAAACATGTTGATGGCTAAGGATGAGCGCATCTATGCCACATACTGGGAGATGATGTGCCATTATCATATTTGTGCTGACTTGACGGGTGCGCGTAATCACGATATCGGTCATAAGAAATGGGCCGAGTATCTCTTTGCCAATTTAAACTCTATGGAAAGCTCGGCCACTATCCATGGTCATTCTCCTGTCCCCATCCCAGAGATTGACCAATGTGTAGTCAGGGGCCATTACCGTTTGTATTATACCACGGAATCCAATGAGAACGTATATGATCTCGGCACTTCATTCAAGAGCTACCATTATCAAGCCCAGTTCCCGATCTCCAACAGAGGTCTCATTGCCGGATTTCTGATGCTGTGGCTGAAGAGATGTGTCGTGCCGTCGTTGCCCAAAGAAGCAATTGCAGTGACCGTAGTATATCCAACGGTTCTTCTCGCATATGGCCGACCCCTTGGACTTCTTCTCGCCATGGTATGCAATTTATAGTATGGACTGAGGGTGCTCTGTCGTGATTTCCTCCCCACTATTAAGGTCAATGGGAAAGGAAAGGGCAAGTCGAAAGAGACTGCCCAGCCGAAAACTCCAAATCCTAGGGTGGAGCTGCTCTACACCTATTTAATGGCGTGGCTCATCTTGCATTGTCCATCTTTAATGAGTGCACCAGAGCGTCGTTCGGGTGAAAAGTGCTTCTTTATAGAGCTGTATGAATGCTCTTCATGGACGCACAATTATATGTCCCAGATTCGGAAGACTCTTCGTAGCTTTTAGAATTACGAGATCTTCCGGTGTTTTCCTGACTTTCCCGGCGGAGGATATGGATTGAGACTGAAGGATGCCATGGGAGCAGATAAGTTCACTACTTTATCTGCAGGAGCATTCTGGTGGCTCCTCAACATCCGACCTGGGCACCTGGTATATCGGCGGGATGTCAGGTGTCTGATTGAGCCGTACACTCCAAGTCGCTTTGCTCGCCAGTTTGGATATTCCCAACTTTATGTGGGCAATCCAAATAAATATCTTGCCTACGAGGGGAATTTATATGAAAGCGCTCGTGGCTGGTTCCATTTTGCAGCGGGTGGAACTGAGGCTGAATTCTCCTTGCCCCAGAAGATGCCAGAATTGGCCACAACTCTCTGCTTCTGCAACTGGTTCAGCATTGCAAATGCTGATATTTCTGGCTTCTCTCTTAATCGCAGTTGCTGCAAAGAGATTGAAGCTCTCTACATTAGCCGCCAAGGTGCTTCGAGGGTGATAATAAAAGGGAAGGAAGAATTCCTTGGCACCGCGGCTGAGTTTTCAGACGCCAGCGAGTCTGACGATGATGACGCCTGTGATGACAACACCCCTGCCGTTGGAGGTGCTCCCCAACCTGTCGTTACTCGACCCTGGAGTCCAACTCTCAAACGCCGCGGTGCCCCAAAGGAAAGGCCTACCAAGAAGCAGAAATTGGCTCAGGAAACTTTAATAGCCCCCCAAGAAGTGGCTGTCAAACTTACTTCGGACTTATTGGCTTCAGCTCTACCCTCAGCGTCGGAAATGGAGGATGAACCTGCTAAAGTTCCAAGTGTCACTGAGGTTTTGGGTCCTCTTGCTGTACAACCTGTGGCACAACCTTCGGGTAGCGAGACAGGAACGCTGTTGGAAACTTCAACGGCTCCCCCTTCAAGTCCGACAACTAGACTTGTATCCCCAGGTATAGCTCTTAGCGTTTTACCTTTTACCCATTATTCTTTTACTGTAACACCAGTCTTCTTGTTTCTTTAAAATGCAGGTGATCAACTCCTTTCGCCGATGCACTCGACTACCCAGATAGAGTCTGATGACAAGATGGACCATTCCGGCTCCGTTGGTGGTGTGGGTAGCTCTGCTGGCGAGTTTGCGGCTGATTACTCCATGCCGACTCCTGCCTCTGTTCCTTCTTCAATTTCCCTGATTGATGAACTAGGGAGTGATGAGAGAATAGAAGTCATTATCGCAGCTGCTGCAAGAGAGGCCACACCGTCTCCAAGTATGCCATCTCCAACACCACCAGCTTGCTCCGGGGTGACTTTTCCAACGGTAGTTGGTGTTCCTTCTATTTCTCATTCAGCGATTCTAACGTCATCTGTTGTCATGGCTGCTGAGACACCTGCAACTCCCCCGGCTTCAAGTCTTCCAGCAGGAGAGGAGGAGAATTTGAAATTCTCGTTCGAAGATGCTTCTCCCACCGGAGGAGCTTCAGGCGAAGTGATCCCATCTTCTCTTCCTGTTGGTGGGGGTACCCAAGTGATCCGTACTGACGGTACTTCATCTGGGGTCTCCAGCTCTTCTAGATCTGCACTGGCTCTACTGGTCCCCCATATTATGAATTTAATGCAGGGACGGGCTTCTTCTTCTCCAATTCCAGCAACTACTGCTCCCTTGCCTACGACACCTTCCTTGGCATTACCTGCTTTGCCTACTGACACTGCAAATCCTCTTGAAGAACTTTTCAGCTGCACTGTCGAGGATTTTATGCGTTTGTTGAGAAGATGTGTCGAGATGGTTCTTGCCGGTCACGATTTCTTCAACTTTGCACGTCTACTGTTATTCCGCTATCTAGGGAATGTTGAAGAATTCGGTGGACAAGATCGAGCAGCTCCATACCAGGCCTGCCTTGCAGCCTTAAAAGAGCAGGTGACCACGCTACATACACTCCGTCGGTGGATGTGGAGGCGATCACTAAGATAGAGCTGGCGCGGCTTCGGGTAGAATCCTTATCTCGAAGAAATACTTTAAGGCAGCAGGAGGAGAAATGGTCTCAGGAGCTGACAGAGCTCCAGGCCAGTCGGGAATCCGTTCTCGGCGACCTGCGGAGGGTAGACTTTGGAATTGGGGAAAGTCAGGCGGCAATCTCTAAAGCCCAGGAGACGATCGCCAGAGCTCGGGCCATCTTGATAGAAAATGAACTCCGATTAGGAGAGTCTGTCAAGAAGCGGGAGATGTTGCTTATCCAGCAGGAGCAGATTCAGCAGGAAGAGACAGCCAGGAATCGTGCCATAGAAGAATCTTGTCAGCAACAACTTACAATAAGTGATGATGAGTTGTGTAGGCAAGCTCAGCAAACCGTGGAGGCTTCTCATCATAGAAATTTGGATGAGACAATTAACAAATTGAGACTCCTGGGAGGCCAATAGTTTCATCTCTCTTTACGCTTTTATCTTCCTTGTAATAAGAACTTCGTAAACAGGAGAGAGATAAGCTTCGATGATTTTTTTTTTTGAAATTCTTGTTGCATCTTCACCTTTTTAATAAAGATGATTATTTTGACTCTTTTATTTGCCGGCTTCAAAACAGATTTGCTTGCCCAACAAATAACCTGTCGTCAAAATGATTTATCTCGGTATCGTTTATGTGCAATTTTCCAAATCATACTGTCAGAGGTAAGAATTTTAACATGACAGAGTTTATGGGATTTTTAGCAAACCCCCAGATATCAACGGATTTGATTAGCCTTTACCAACTACCATTTGAGTTGGGCTAACCATGTTATTCCCCTCAACATGGTGAGTTGTCGAGGATTTCGTTTGGGCTTAAATGCCAAACTTTTCCTCTCCCCATTACCTTATTAGTGTTGGGTAATTCATACTTTTTACCCCCAGTATGAAGGGGTTGGCGAAAAACTGGTTCTCTTCCTATTGCCTAGTTGGCGCTGGGTATTTTTATACCTTTTAAGTCAGAGGCGCTTAATTACACATGCTTAAAAGAAAGACTGGAGGCCATTCAAACTTGAGAACTAAGCACACCAGGTTTGGGTCAGAGGCGCCAAACTGCGCATGCCCAAAAAAAGACTGATTGTGGTTTAAACTTGAGAACCAAACTGGAGGCGGTTCAAGGCTCTCTCGCATAACTTGAACTGGGCACAGCAAACACACCAGGTTTAGGTCAGAGGCGCCAAACTGCGCATGCCTAATAAAAAGACTGGAGGTGATTCAAACTTGAGAACCAAACACATCAGGTTTAGGTCAGAGGCGCAAAACTGCGCGTGCCTAAGAAAAAGACTGGAGGTGGTTCAAAGTTGAGAACCAAACTCACCAGGTTTAGGTCAGAGGCGCCAAACTGCGCATGCCTAAGAAAAGAGTGGAGGTGGTTCAAACTTGAGAACCAAACTGGAGGCGGTTCAAGGCTCTCTCGCGTAACTTGAACTGGGCACACCAAATACACCAGGTTTAGGTCAGAGGCGCCAAACTGCGCATGCCTAAGAAAAAACTGGAGTTGGTTCAAACTTGAGAACCAAACTCGCCAGGTTTAGGTCAGAGGCGCCAAACTGCGCATGCCTAAGAAAAGACTGATGGTGGTTCAAACTTGAGAACCAAACTCACCAGGTTTAGGTCAGAGGCGCCAAACTGCGCATGCCTAAGAAAAGACTGGAGTCAAACTTGAGAACCAAGCACACCAGGTTTTAGGTCAGAGGCGCCAAACTGCGCATGCCTAAGAAAAAGACTAGAGGCGGTTCAAACTTGAGAACCAAACACACCAGGTTTAGGTCAGAGGCGCAAAACTGCGCATGCCTAAGAAAAAGGCTGGAGGTGGTTCAAACTTGAGAACCAAACACACCAGGTTTATTGGTTAGAGATCACCAAAATAGAAGAAATCCAAGTGCTCATCTGCGTAACTTGGATAAATTGGAGGTTTATACTTCCAGGGATATCAAGCATAGTATTTCTTCAGAAATTTACCATTGATCGGCATTATCATCCTATTGCCGTTTTGATTCATCAAGCGATAAGCTCCAATGGAGTAGACTGTCTCCACAATGAACGGTCCTTCCCACTTTGGCTCAAATTTACCCTTTGTCTTGTGAGTTAGAACCATTGGCCTTTTAACGGCCAGAACCAAGTCTCCTTGTTTAAAGGTCCTTGGTTCAACATTTTTATTGAACGTTTGAGAAATTCGGGCTTGATACAACTCATTTTGTTGTTGAGCCCTGAGACGCTTTTCATTCAACGCCTCTAATTCTTGCAATCTTTGCCGATGGCGTTCTTCTGTCGTCATCTTTGTGGCTAAAGCCACTCTTAATGAAGGAATCTGGACTTCGAGAGGCAAGACAGCCTCGCTTCCATAGACCAAAGAGAATGGAGTAGCTTTTGTAGGGGTGCGAACAGTGGTGCGATAAGCCCACAGGCATTCTCCTAGCTTTTCATCCCAATCTCATTTATTAGAAGAGACGAACTTCCGAAGGAGTTTAATAATCGTCTTGTTAAAAGCTTCGGCCAACCCATTAGCTGCAGGGTTATATGGCGTTGAAGCGATATCTTTGATCCTGAACTTATTGCAGAATCTGGAGAATCCCTGACTGATGAATTGCGGACCATTATCATGGATGATTCGTCGGGGGACGCCAAAGCGGTAAATGACATGATGCTTGACAAATTTGATCACATCTGTCGTCTTCACCTCTTTCATGGGCACAGTTTCGGCCCATTTTGAAAAATAATCGGTTATTGCAAGAATAAACCGATGTCCTCTGGATGACGGGTAGGCCCCACAATATCCATTCCCCATGCCTCAAATGGCCAACTTGCGATGGTATTGTGCAAGTATTCTTGGGGTTGATGAATAAAATTAGCATGTATTTGGCATGCATGGCACCGTTTAGTGTATGCCATTGCTTCCGAGATCATGTTCGGCCAGTAGTATCCTAGCCTTTTTATACGGTCTCCGAGTTTTGGACCGGGCTGATGAGCTCCACATACTCCATCGTGTGTTTCTCTCAGTACTTCTTCTGCTTCTGCTTTTGATATACAGCGTAGCAGCAGACCATCTCTTGACTTTCTATATAAAGTCTGAATTTTATGGTCATAATAAAATCTTTGGGCCTTCCTCTTTATCGAGGTGGCTTCTTTAGGATCTTCTGGTAATATCCTATGTAAAGCATAATCCACAAACAGAAATCGCCAATCACGGGGCTCCAGGGTTAGGCCTACTTGGCACACTTCTTTATTTTGAAGAAGAGTATCTGGGTGAAGGAGCTCTCTGCTTTCAATGGTGATGCTTTTAACCTCACCTGGCGGGATTGCCAATGTTGCAGCTAATGCGGCAAGGGCATTTGCATATACATTCTCATTCCGAGGTATATGAGAGATGTAGAATTGCTCAAAATAGCCAGCTAGTTCAATGGCTAGCTGATAATAGGGGATGAGGGCTTTATGTCTGACCTCATACTCTCCCGTCATTTGATTGATGACGAGTTTAGAGTCTCCATATGCCTTTAGATAGTTCACCCCCAGTTGTAAAGCCATCTTCTGGCCGATAATGAGCGCGTTATATTCCGCGATATTATTTGTGCATGGTTCTGTTAATGAGTAACTGTTAGGCAATATATGTTTATGTAGGGAGATTAACACAACCCCCACTCCAGCAGCAGATCGTCTGGCAGCACCATCAAAGAACATTTGCCATGGTTGTTCCTTGCTAACCGTATTAACCTCTGACGTCTGTTTGGAATTAGACCCGATTGGATGGTCTGCAAGAAAATCGGCGATTGCCTGTCCCTTTGTGGCTTTTTGAAGGAAGAAATGCATATCATATGGCGACAGCAATAATGCCCATTTCGCCAACCGGCCATTTAAGGATCCCGGTTTTGTCATCAGAATCTTCAGGGGATTAACCCATGATATGACATGAATCATTTGCCCAGAAAGATAGTGTCACATTTTCTGAATAGCGAACACTAGGGTTAAACACTCCTTTTCGATCGAGGTGTACCGATCATTGTCCTGCTTAGATAATAGAGGGCATGCTTATGACTGTGGTCATTATATTGAGCAAGTAATGCTCCTAAGGCATTATCCATGGCCCTTACATATATAAGGAAGGGCTGCCCAGGGACCGGCGCCATAAGAACGGGAGGTTTGGTGAGGTATTCTTTAAGGTCATCAAAGGCCCGTTGATATGCCTCATCCCATACAAAAGAAACCCCCTTCTTCATAAGTCGAGAAAATGGCTGGCATCGCCCTGATAAGTTAGAAATGAAGCGCCGAATATACGCAAGCTTCCCTTGTAACCCCCTCAATTCTTTTTAAGATTGCGGGGAGGCGGCATCTCGCTAATTGCTTTTACCTTCTCAGGGTCGAGAAAAATTCCTTTTGAAGTTATTATAAATCCAAGGAACTTCCCACTCGATACCCCCATAAATGACTTAGTGGGATTCATCTTTAAATGATGTCTCCTCATGAGATCGAAGACCATTCTTAAGTCCTGAAGGTGGTCCTCTTTATTTTTACTTTTGACCGCCAAGTCATCTACGTAGCACTCTACTGTCTTGCACAGATGTTCTTTAAATATAGTGCTCATCGCACGTTGATAAGTGGCACCGGCATTCTTCAGCCCAAATGGCATCACCGTATAGCAGTATACCCCAAGCGGTGTTTTGAAAGCTGTATGCTTTTCATCATCCGGGTTCATTTTGATCTGGTTATATCCTGAGAAGCCATCCATAAAGGACATCCTCTCGTAGCCACAAATATTATCTATCATCACGTCAGTGATGGGAAGTGGAAACTCATCTTTGGGACATGCAGCATTGAGATCCCGAAAGTCGATGCATATCCAGATTTTGCCGTTCTTTTTACGAACTGGCACTATGTTAGCAACCCAATCCGGATGCTGTTCTTCACAGATGAATCCGGATTTTATAAGTTTGTTGACCTCAACAACTATTATCTCCATCAACTCTGATCGAAAACGCCTCTGTTGTTGTTTAACAGGTTTGGCATCTTCTTTTATATTTAACCGGTGTGTGGCAATTTGAGAGTCAAGCCTAGTCATGTCTTCATAATTTCATGCGAACATGTCTATATACTCTTTGATAAGAGATATAAGTTCCTCCTTTTCTAATGGAGTTAGCGTGTCGCTTATGAAGATGGGTTTCAGATTTTCTTCGTTCCCATGTTGACCTGTATCAATTTATTTTCAGTGGGCGGATCACACTGCTCGAAGTGGATGTCCCAGACAGTGTCCATATGCTTAGCCCAGGAATCATCTTGGACATCGATTAGTTCCTTGTCGCTTTCTAATACGGCTGAAACCATATTGGCCGTCAAGGACTGAAACCAAGCACCGGTGCTTATATCCGAATCATGGTCGGGTGAAGATGTATCTTCTTTGGCTGAAGAACTCTCTTCATCTTTTAGTGGTGATGAGGGGGGAGTAGATACATAGCCAAACCTCTGCGAGTCTTTTGATAATAATCTGGGCTCTTTCCTCTCGGTCTGAACAAGGGTATAAGATTGCGTCGCCCCTTCCCGAAGTTCAATCCCGGCTTCTGGATAAAATTATAACCCATCTTCTCCATCATCTGGCGGGATTTCTGTTCATACAGATGAAATTGTGGTGATGTTTGTTCATCACTTTCGCTGCTTTGTTTTCGCCAAGGTGATGTAATTACCTTACCGAACATAATCGGCCTTTGGGATCCTTTCTGAGGAGGCACTTCAAAGTAGTGACCTTTTTCCTCAACTATTTTAGACCGAGAAAGGAGGGATGACCTAAGTGGCAAATGATATGCCGCCAGAACTTCAAGTTCGGATAGACCATCCACTTCAGTGGAAGTACAAGAGGGTTCAGACTTAGTAGCTACAGCATGCTCGTAGACTAACTTTATGTCTTCATTAATAACCCACTCACTTTCTATTACATTCACTATATTATCAAGACTCGAATTGAAATCTAAATAAGGGTTGATTTCATAATCACCCCCATCATCTTCTCCAAGAAGCTCGTACTCAGTATCGGCTTCATTGCCACTATCATCGGACTTTGGAAGTTCGTCAGGATCGTCATTGGAGGCTTCATGGGCTGGTTTATAGAGTGCAGCATCTGTGAAGTAATTCTCCAGTCCCTTAAATAGTTGCTTGTCGGCAATTAGCGTCCGGACCTCTCCTTCCTCATCGCAATATTTCATGCATTGGTGGAGGGTCGACGGGACTATCATGTGAGCATGGATCCACAGCCGCCCCAACAAAATATTGTAGGAGGTGTCTGCATCGATGACGTAGCATGTAGCCTCTGTCCTCAAGTCCCCGATTTGACATCGGAGTCAGATTTTTCCAAGGGGCCGGCTATTGTTGGCGTTGAACCCGTATATAGTTGTATTGGTTGGCGTCAGACGATGGAGGAAATCCCTAACAGCTGCATCAACCTTCTGGGCACGACACTTAATGCAGAACCCGGATCAATCTGAATTCGGTCCACCTTTGTGGATCCGACATATCTGGTGAAATATAAAGGCATGTTGTGCTTTATATTCCTCACCTGCATGTCTTCTGGAGAGAAGATAATCTGTGGGACCTGCCTCCTCACTTGATGACAATGGGAGCAAGGGTCTTGTTCTTCATTAGCCGGCTTGACTATCTGAGCTAAGAATGACTCAGAGTCCGCCAAGGCCTCTCATAACGCTTCACATGTTGATTTTGATAGTCTCAACAATTCATAAAGCGTTACTCGTGCTGGGATGTTGGCCAGCTGAGTAATTATATCGAACTTGAAGGTGGACTCTTTATCTCCTTCATCTCTGACAGGTCTCCTCTGGAAACGAGGCCCTTTCTGATTTGCGGGTTTCACAAGCTCCGCATAGATATCTTTCGGATCTACTCTAGTGTAGTCCTTAAGATATGTCTTCCCGGATCGGGTACCGGAAGGGCCTGCCCCACCTTGATGAGCGGCTATAGTTTCGGGCTCCTCTTCAGAACTTGTGAAGGTTCCCGAAGCTATATATTCTTCCTTTATATCTGCAGAGATGGCGTTAACAGCCCGCTTCTTCTTTTGACTTCCTGTAGTAGTCCATTGCTCATCCTCTATCAAATCGGGATGAACCCACATGACTTCCCCCTTTTGGGTCGTCACAGGAACAAGTCCTTCTTGGGCTTTGTTGTGAGGGTCGAGATTCTTCGTAACCATCTTACCTTTAGAGATTGGGGTCACTCCTGCGGGGAACTCATGGGTTCCAACCACTATGGTTGCCATATTGGTAGTGACCTTTTTCTACTCTTCCTTAAGCGTCAGAACTCCAGCTTCTATTAGTGCTTGGATTCTGTTCTTAAGAGGAAAACAATCCCTAGTAGGATGCCCCACATTCCGGTGATAGAGACAATAGTTAGGATCTTTAGATTTGCCAGCGTCTTCTGGCTTCTTATTTTCCGAAAGCTTCAACATTCCTTTCTTTTGGAGCAAGTGAAAGAGGATAGGCGTTTGTTCCGCCTTGAAAGTGTAATTCCTTTCTTGCTGCGGTCTACTTTGCCTTGATCCTTGCTGACCTTGAGGCTTCGGCTCCGACGGGTTTTCTGAGGAGCAGCTTCTGACGACATCGCTGCTTTCCCTTTATTCTTATTGCTGTTATTTTGGGTATATGACTTACTACCCCCAGCACTTCTTGTCCCACGGGACTCTTCAACTCGGCGAATCAAGTCTTCAGCTTGCTCTCCTTGTTTGAGCAGGTCCCTCCACGTCTTGGACTCTACTGCCCCCATTTTGAGGAGTACATTAGTCTTAAGGTTGTGTCGACAAGTTTCGACAAGAGTTTCCTGGATCATTCCGTGTTTGCAATGCACGGACTTCTCCCGGAATCTTTCTATGAAATCTTTGACCGTTTATTGTTCTCCTTGTCTGGTTGCAAGGAGGGAATGAATCGTAATCTCGATATCATCCTCAAAGAAACATGAGAGAAATAATTTCTCTACATCCAACCAGGTATTAATGGTACTTGGGGACAACTGCATGAACCAGGTAAAGGCAGGCCCTCGCAAAGTACTTGCGAAAATCTTGGTCATAATGAGGTCATTTCCCACCAAATGTCCAGCTTGGGACAAGAAGTAGTAGATGTGCTGACTGGGCGATCCCTTCCCGTCATAGGGCTCCAACTTGAGTGGCTTATACTTTGGAGGGTAGGGCACCACATCCCATTCTGGTGGATATGGTTTAGAGACCCCTGACTCCTTCAACTCTTTTTTATGCATCAAAGCTTCGAGTTAATTTTGCAATTTTTCAATCTTTTCTCCATGCGGATCATGGAAAGAAAATCTGTCCTCGTCCTCGTGCATCGAGTGGGCTTTGTCCTCCTGTTCTTCTTCATTTGAAGTCTTCTTGCCCTGTTTAGCATTATCCTCGACAACTTTTAAAAGTAGCATCTTAAGGTCTTCAATCGTTTTCTGTTGCTCTCGAATCATTCTTTCTTGAGCTTCAAATCTCT
Organism: Dracaena cambodiana; assembly: GCA_036321105.1. NCBI lineage: Eukaryota > Viridiplantae > Streptophyta > Magnoliopsida > Asparagales > Asparagaceae > Dracaena > Dracaena cambodiana. The sequence continues at coordinate 16,337,183 of JAYEPQ010000013.1, read as the reverse complement.
GATTGATATCATCAGATTTATCTGCCATGTGTGATGCTGACTTCTGTAGTCGAGATTATGCGAAGGAACGAGGTGAGGCTATGGCGAAATTATCACCTACGAGCCTTTTATAATTTCGAGGCGGGACGGCTCCTGATTTTAGTCGAGTAACACGATGAGGTTCTTCATCGCTCGATTCTGAATCATCATCCGTCTCTACAATTTTCTTTCCTTGCCCCACCATGTTGGAGGTTACAGCTCTCCATTGCCTTAGGGAAGTAGTCTTTGGTTTCTTCGCAAGGTTCTTGTTCGGCTCGATTAATTGATCAAACGCAGATACCCTGCTCTTGCTGCAGCCACAGTTGTCCATTACAGTGGACACTGCAGTCATTAGTTGCTGGCAGTGACAGATAGGTTCTGCTTGAAGTTGTTCTATCTCTTCCTGGAGAGATGCTCCCTGAGATCAGTGCCTTTAGCCATGGAGTCAGGAGGTCCATTCAACTCTTGAGAAGGTCTGGGAACCCATTGAAGCTTCTTTGACTGATCAACCCTGACTCTGGGGTCGGACCGATCCTCGCGGGGCTTAGGAATAGCCTCGCATTTCACATTGAGGGCCTGAAGAATAGCTCCGCGCTTATCCACACTAGCCTCGCGTCTCTCGCTGGCTTGGTGTGTCTTCAGAAGTTTAGCTTCTTGGATAATTGGCTCGCGTGAAGGGAAGTTCTTGCACGCTGACTTATCTTTGCATTTAACGCAGATCATAGCTTCGCGCCTAGCACGATTTTTACGACTGACAACTATTTGCCAATCGTCTTTGCGTCTCTCACGAGTGTCATAAATCTTGCGTTTCTCGCAATCAGTACTGGCCTCGCATTTTTCGCTTGGCTAAGTATCAGCCTCGCGTGGAGAATCACACGCTGGCTTTAAAAAATTTTTATACTCGCGTAACTCGCGAGTGTTGGGTATTCTGCGACTAGCGCAACCCTTACTGGCTTCGCGTCTCTCGCTAGGCTCAGCAATAGCCTTGCGCGGAATATCACACGCTGGCTTTGAAGAATTTTTATACTCGTATAACTAGCGAGTGTTGGGTATCCTGCGACTAGCGCAACCCTTACTGGCTTCACGTTGCTCGCTAGGCTCAGCAATAGCCTCGCGTGGAAAATCGCACGCTGGCTTTGAAGAATTTTTATACTCGCATAACTCGCGAGTGTTGGGTATCCTACGACTAGCGCAACCCTTACTGGCTTCGCGTCTCTCGCTAGGCTCAGCAATACTCGCGTGGAAAATCACACGCTGGCTTTGAAGAATTTTTATACTCGCGTAACTCGCGAGTGTTGGGTATCCTGTGACTAGCGCAACCCTTACTGGCTTCGCATCTCTCGCTAGGCTCAGCAATAGCCTTGCGCGGAATATCACACGCTGGTTTTGAAGAATTTTTATACTCGCGTAACTCGCGAGTGTTGGGTATTCTGCGACTAGCGCAACCCTTACTGGCTTCGCGTCGCTTGCTAGGCTCAGCAATAGCCTCGCATGGAAAATCACATGCTGGCTTTGAAGAATTTTTAAACTCGCGTAACTCGGGAGTGTTGGGTATTCTGAGACTAGTGCAACCCTTACTGGTTTCGCGTCTCTCGCTAGGCTCAGCAATAGCTTCGCGTGGAAAATCACACGCTGGCTTTTCCTTGCTTTTAAGGCAAGTTGTATCTTTGCATTTAACGCGGTAGAGTCTGGTCTCGCGGGTAACGCGAGCCAGTTTGTGAGGGACCATAGCCTTGCATCCTCTGGTGTTAGCTCCGCGTTCAAAGCAGGCTTTGAGGGCTCTACGCCTCGCTCTCCGGTTCCTGTTTCGGAGTTGGGTTCTGGTTAATCCAGTCCCCAGGTCTTCTTCGGCCGTCGGAAGCTCCTCCTCGGCTAGGACTTCTTGTGTGGACTCCGGCGCTATAACCGTAGTCTCTAAGGATCCTCATCTCTCGGTGGATACCTTTCTACCCGTCACTTGGGCATTGGAGTACATACGGCGATAGTGCCGTGTCTCATCCAAGTCACCTGATCCGGAGGAGAGGAACTCCTCGTATTTCTGCTGGTCGATTTCTACAACCAGCGTGTCTACTTCAGATCCGATCATGTCGACATCCGATTGCGCCATAATATCTTCATCAGTGAAAGAGATGGCTCCCACTGTGGTCGCCAGTTTGTTCACCGCAAAAGTTCCTTTACTTCCTTCCATCGAATTAACTTAAATTACAATAGAAGTGAACAAGATAAAAAAAGAGAACAAACGAGAGGATCTTATATTTCAATCTCTCTTTTACAATAATCGTGGGATCAGTGGCGATGGGATCTATAATAGTTCCTGTTGACGATCAGTATGTCGAACTTCTTCTCTTTTGAAGAAGTCGGTTGACTGTAGACGATCTTCTTCTCTGTCTTTTTCGAACTCAAGGCTCTCTCGTGTACTTGAATTCTCCAAGACAATGATGATCACAAAAAGGCTTCAAGGCACTCTCGCGTACTTGATTTGCCGAAGGATCAACTCAGCTGAGAAGAAGAAAGGAGATGATCTCCGATTTCTGGATTGCCGAAAAGAAAAAGAAGACCAAAGCCGAAAGAAAGACCCCTAGGGTTTCACCAGGAAGGTATTTATAGCGCCGGGAAGATTTGAGAGAGTTTCTATCTGATCAGGATTTGCTCTCATCAAGGATTCCAATCAAATATTTAATATTGATTTAAATCTCTTGATTTAGAATTCTGATTGGATTTGATTTGGTATTTGGATAAGCCCAAATCATAATCTCAATCAATTTGAGATTCTGGTTATCTGCTCACGCGGAGCTTTAATCGCATCAAAATGCGACGCTAAATAACCAGTGCGCAGAGCTAACGCGGAGCCATCGGACATCTCAGCGTTTACTCAAACGCGAGGCTAAAAATAGCCAAACGCGGAGCTATGGATTAGCTCCGTGTTCTGCTGTGGAAAACTCTTCGTTTTTTTTATTCAGAAATTTTCACTGTCAACATGGTCGAGCTGTTGTAAGTTCATTGTGTTATGCTTTACTGAGGGAACTTGTATTTGTGATCCTCGGATAGGAATTCAGTATTGTTTTGTGGTTGCAGTGTTGGTTTAGTTCTATGTGAAAATTAGTATGTACCCTTGAGTAACAAAGAAAGTTAAAAATTCTCATTATGAAGTCATAAACCTTCTGGTTAGGGTTAGGGTTAGGGTTGGGGTAACGTTATAGGGTTAGTGTTAGGGTCAGGATGGTCGAATGATGATAGATCTAATAAATTGAAAAATGCCGCTCTTAGACATGGCTTGAGAACTTAATGACCCTATGCTTATTTATGCCTTCTAAAGATGCATGTTGGAAATCACTTGGAATTTTCTAGAATAGTTATCTCAGATAGCATTGGTTGTTTCTTCAAGTAACCAACATTAGTCATAAGAGCTGACAAATACAGCACACCAGCACAGAGAACAGAGCCTGAACCTTTTTGTTTTCCTCCTCCATTTGGCTCTTTATGGGGGCCATAGTCTCAGATATTTATGTAACCACCTCAATCTAGGTATTCTTAACCCTAGACGAGGCAACCCAACGTCAGATGGTAAATAGCTTTGGCGACATTAAAAAAGGTTGTAGCAGCTCTTTCAGCTTTGATAATCTGCTCTTACATGGCTATGCTCGTTGGTCTCTGTGCTCATGTTCTTAAATCATTTTAAATGGTTAGCTCTCATCACCTAATCTTTTATTTGTTATTCAAGATATCAGTTGATAATTTTTATTATGGCAAGCTGTGCATAAGAAAGTACTGCTTCTGTGAAGTTATAGTTGAGGACTGTTGTTCAACATTGTTATATGGTAGGAACTGAAGTTGCTTCTTTTATAGACCTCGGATCTGAGTAGATCTGAAGTGACTGCTAACTTACATTAATCCGTTGTTTTAGATTGAGCCTTGATGCAATGTTAAGGTTGCTATATTGTAACTGCAAGGTCATAGGGTCAAGTCATGGAGCAGCCTCTTCATACGTGTAAGCAGCATTTATCAAACCCTATTTAGACCCTACAGTAGTAGGAACCTACTATTTATTTATTGTGTGAAACTTGTATGGGTCTATGGTATATGTAGACTTCATGGTTATCCAAGATGAAATTAAATTAGAAAGATTGCTGCTTGAAAGATTAGCTAAAGATATTGGTCGTACAGTTTATTTTGTATTGTAGAATTATCTTTTTGCTCTGCAATTTTTTCCCCTTTTTTGATTTCGTACTGGTCATCCTAATCCAATATCCTAACAGTTACTTCCTGCATATGTGCTTCTACACAACTCACTTTAGTCCTTTGCCATGTCTTCTAATCACCATGCACTTAACGATTCTATTCATCATATGTCTTTGTTGATTTTTAGTAATCTAACTTTTTATTTTTACTTTTGTATCCAGCCATAAAGGTTTTCTATCTAAATACGTCCAATATTTGAAGAATATCAAATTTTTAAGGGAGGATCTAATTTTTAGCGTGCACAACACTGAGCTAGTCTGATAATTCAGTTATCTTAATCCCTTATTCATTCTACTTTCTTCCTGTGATTTATTATTGAATACTGTTGATACAAACATTTCGCATTTTTTTTTTATATTAATTTCTGCTGATTTTGAGGGAATATAATGGGAGGCATGGATTAGCTCTATTGGCTTGGTTTCCTTTTTATTGTTGCCCAGGATTATAGTGATGTTCGTCATGGATGTCTATGTATATGGCATTGTTCTAACCTATGAATTTATTGAAAAACTAATAGAACAAACACCAAGACAAAACATTACAATTTTTAAAGAATAATTCAATCTATGGCAGGTTAATAATGAAGGCCTCTTCTTACTTAATAAATTGATTGAAAATCAAGGTAAAGAGGTATATACAACAACAACAACAACAACAACTAAGACTTTTATTCCAAGTACTTGGGGTAGGCTACATGAACCAAAAGAGAATCATTCTGGATCGATCACGTTGATAAAGGTTAAGAGGTATATCAGGTGCATATATTATCCTTTAGTATATGGTTGTAATTGAAATGCTAAAAGTGCCTATCTGCAAGTTCTAGGGATGGTAATGGACGCGTCCACGGGCCAAAATTTGGCCCACCCTATAAAAAAGTTTGAATTGAAAATGAAAATTTCTTTTTTTTTTTTAAATTCAAAATTTTGTATAGGATGGGCTAAAATTTGGCCCGTGGACGCGTCCATTACCATTCCTATCGGCAACTGATGTCTTAGAAATGTATACTGTGTCAAAAGTAAAAACATTTATGAAGGAGCATTGAAGTAAATACTTTTGATACAGTAGCAGGTTTCCACTAAGTCATGCCATCATTAAAGGTCAATAAATATATCTATTTGCACTCTTGTTACTCTTATTTGCACTTCTAATGTTCCCTCTATACAAAACTCAAATTGGATGTGGGATAAGTCAAGGCAACCTTTGAATTCTTTAATGAGCTTTTCCTGTTTACCCAATGCAGCCATGACAACTGCATTGAATACAACTTTGCTTTCATTAAAAGGTTAAGCAATGATGTGGATTTTCATGACTCTGCCATTTGTGTTGAAGTTTTCTTGATTCCTTGATTGGTATGTTGATAGAATTCTGTGAAGGAAAAAGGGAATGTATGAAGGAAAATTCTGGAAAGAGCATCTTCAGAATGTATCATATTACTGTTGCTTGACATGGTTTCTCGTATGAAAGACTCTGTATAGATTATTCTCTTACTGCTTAATCTTAACTTTATCAGCCATATGGAAATGAAAATTTTTTAACATAGGAGCAGCACATATGCACACAACTATCTGTCAATGACACCACTATCAAATTCTTGTTAAAAAAAAAATTACTGGATGCAAGTTATGGGATACAACTTAAGGGAGTATGTTTGCAAAGTAATCGAGTATGAAAGTATCTTCAGCAAACTGAAGGACATAATTTGGAGGACTAAATCATCGTTTTAAACATCCACTATTACTAATATATAATGCATATATTGTATGGGATTTTGAGGCCAATATTGCTGATATTTTGTTGAGGCTTATGCAGCTCTACTGCTTTCATTTTTGTCTACTGAAAGGTTTTTTTTGAATTTCTTGTTCTGTTTTCCTCTTTTTAAAATTGTATCTTATTTATATTGTCACTTCTGCTGTCTACAGTGCAGAGGTGAGTGAAGCCATTGCCAGCTGCCTTCCAAATCACAATCTGGAAGCTCTTGTGCCTGTGTTGGAAAGATTTGTGGTAGGTTACCAAAATGGTGCATATAGGATTTAATGATCTCAATCCTATTTTTCTGCCTGATAGATTTATACTTTTCTTGGTATAATAATTAAAGCGTCTAAACAGAGGCAGTTTTTAAAAGCAATTTCAACCTTACAAATCCCACTAGTCAATTTTGACATGGCTTCTGGCTGGTAAATTAAATGAACACCTATATAAATATATGCACGATACTCCCTTGTATTTGTATTTATGCCTTCATGCCTGTATTTGAGATATTTCATGTCCTAATTTTGGGATATTTTCTAAATTTTATTGTGATTTGCTGTTTATACCTGGAATTAACTCCCTTGACCACTATTACAGTGAGGACAAGGGGTCACCACTGAAATGGTGATGGTAATCTAGGAAGCACGAACTTGGACATGGATATGGACACGAATACTGATACAGACACAGACACAACAATGATATGGGAAAATAGTATAAAATATAAACTTGTCCACTATTTATAGAAATAAATAAATATAAATTTGTATTATTTTATTATTAACATTTAATTTGACTACTCAAATATCCGAAAAGAATTATTCTATTTTTATTGATAATTTTGTTACTCAAATATCAAAAAAGAAATTTCAAACACACAAAATAACAAAAAGGAAACATAAATCCATGAACTTATACGTCAATTATATTACATTCGTTTAAAAAATTTAATAAATTATCTTATATTGAAAAAAATAATATGTTGCATCCCCAAGAAGAACTTCAAATTCAATTTTTTAACGAAGAACTTCAAATTCAATTTTTTATACTGGAATTTTTTTTGGGTTAATTGCAAGTTTGCCATCACCTTGTTTGTAGTGTTTGCCCCATGTTCGTGGCGTGTTTGATCCTTTTTTTTTTTTATTCCCTTTTTTATAGGATATGTCACGTGACATGTCCACGTAGGACACGTCTGATGCGGATAATCATCCCCAATTACTGTGTCCGTGCGTCTTAGACGTTAATGGCTAGAAAATATACTCACCAAATCCATCCGCAGCCCTTGGTTACCAAACTATGGTAATACAAAACCCTTTTTTAGGAAAGAAAAATTTCTTTGACAAAAAACTTGTTGACTCAGGTTGGTTGAATTCAATTCGCCACTAGCAGTAAAATTTGCCTACCTTTCATGATACCTTGGTTTAGAATTGTGCTCTCAATGACAATGACAGTGTGAAATTAATCTGTCAATTTTAAATTGAAATGATATCAATTTTGACAGTGCAGACTTTGACAGTTGTTTGCACTACTCTCCATATTTTGGAATTCAGTGTTTCACACTTTGGCATTGGCAGGCATTCCATGTGCAGTTGAACATGATATCACCTGAAACGCATTCAGCTGTCACTAAAATTGTTGAATCTTGTAGAGGACCTTAAGTGAATGAAAGAAACCTTGTACACTGCTATGATTCTTCCTTGACATATATCTTTCTCTTGCCCATGGAATGCGCTGGCAGCTATGCCTGGGTAACTAACATCAATCTGTAATCTAATTTTTTTTATGTTCTGTTTTCCTTTCTATATTATTTTGATCCTTCTAATAGAGTTCTAGGTATAATTTGGTCCGCTAGACCAAAATAATGTATGATCAAGTTTTTTTTTTATTCTTAATTTTATTTATTTATTTATTTTGCATCTGGCAGTTTGTAAGAGATGAATTGGTTATTGTTTCAAAGATAACTTGCCTTTGATAGTGCTTTTTTGTCGCAAGGACAATGCGCATAATACGAACATCCACATGCCACAGAATTGAAATGATAAGGGCGTACTTCTATGCAAAATTGGTATGTGTCATCTTTTTATCTTTTTGCGCCTCCATATATTTTGCTTGATGTTGGGACCATATTTAAAAAGAAGAGCTAGGTGAATTGGCTGTGATCGTGTGCATTTCTAGCCCATTAGAAATTGTCACACCACATGATTACCCGACGGTAACAGGCTGTTATGGTTTATCCTTCTGTCTCTGTGTATAGGTAACTTCTTTTGGTATGTACACATCCAAAGACATTTTTCTTTTTTTACTTAATCGTTATAAAAGCAACAGAGCTATAGACGTTTACTCTTGGAAATTTTAGGAAGAAGTACAGTCTTTACACTGGAAGTGATGTAAGGCCAAAAACAAGAGGTGTATAAAGAAGTAAAATATGCTTAAAAATATCTGATTTCTCTAGTAGCAAAGCATAATATAATCGAGCATAACAATAAAAACCCTGTGCAAATACAAAATAGGGGATGAGGAGGAGAACACAAAACCGCTCTCTTCCTTCCATCCGACCTCCGAGGGTAAAATCTTATGGCCTACATAACTGCAGCCTCTCCCTACCATCTAATTATTTCATTTGTGGAGTACCAAAAGGGAATATGTTGTCTTTATTTCCTGTGTAAACAAACAAAAAAAAAAAAGAAAAGAAAAAAAGAAGCCCCTGCTGTGGTGGAGATGCAACCAAGCAAGTTGTTTGGAAAGAGTAGCATGCATAGATTTTCCAAGCTCGTTGGGATGGATTTACCTATCCTATAAAAAAAAAATCGCAATTAGGGAACTAACTCATGGCCTATACATAAGCTATACGCATAAGTGATGGTCTTATCCTATCTAGGAGTCCTACCATATCAACATGGATGGGGGGGTAAGAAGAAGGTGGAGCATGAGAAGTTGAGATGACCATCATATCCTGATTTTTTTCTTCTTTACAGCGATACTAATGATGCTGATATATACATTACTGTTGTTGAGAGTCTACACTAGAGAAATAGGCTATTGGCTCTATCATATATCATCCCACATGGAGCTTCCAAGCTTCTATGCACTGAACCAAGCCTTCTTTGCATCTCCCAATACCAAATTCTGATTGGATGCGATTACTCCTCCTTCAGGTATTATTGGTTGGGATTCCTATTGAGAATGCTCCTCGGTTTTGCTAGTATCAATGACTACAGCGGACATATCGGGTTTAGTACTACTATGGTTTTGATTTGGCAAAGATTGGGATTGGAACAGCTGAGGCCTGTATCACAGTGCTGCAGGTGATGCTGGCTGGGTTGTACTTGGGATTCTTCTAGAGTAGTTGAAGGAGAATAAGAAGATGAGGAACAAAAAGCCCCATCCCTAACATTAGCAAAATCACCAGGATAACCTATGCCTTTCCTTCACATCTACCTCTGTTGCTTCTCTTTTGGAGGAATAAGCTAAGAAGGTTGAGGCGGGCATTCTCCCCTCTCAATTTGAAGGCCTCACGATCATATGCTAGAGTGGCGTCCTCAACGGCCTTGTTCGGTTCTTGGGCAGGCTGATCTTCGCCACCCACTTTTCCCAATGCTTTTGTCTCACCCCTTTGTAAAGCTTGATAGGGCCAATAGCATGCATCATCTTAGAAGGAATAGATCTGAATAGAGTGATGATGTCCTACTGCCCATTTGTACCATAGCGGTTGCTAGTTTGTTTATCATCCTCATATGACCATGAGGACTAAGATTCAGTTGCTTGGCTCCAGTAATGTAGCAGCTGATTCTGATACCTCTGTTGCTGGTGGACAGTTGTAGCCGCTACCACTGCAATTATCTATCCATCCTACATAAAAAAACAGAGGCTTGGTTGTTGGCATCAGGTAAGGATGATTGTGGCCAAAAGAAATCATCTACTATTGCTACTACAACTAGGTATTTTTGTTTATGGATAGTGATTGTACATGGAAATTTGGAATGCATCTATTGTATTAGTAATAACATGAGAAATAGTGATATCTTCTCCATGAGTAAATAAAAATATTATGGATTTATTGGAAGAGAGAGAAGCCGTAGGAGAGGGCGATTAAAGACAGAGGGGTAGCAGTAGGAAAGTGGAGAGCTATGATCTGGGCTTCAGATTTTCTCCATAGAATGTTGAAGAGGATTATTGGGTATATGTGCAGTAATCGAAGCAACAAGTGTCTGCTTTTGAGGAGGCACCCACAGCCAATATTACTATTGTTGAATTCATGCATGTTTGAATATTAAATTTTTGAGCAAATTCACTAATTCAAAATTAAATGAATTAGGTGAATGGAAAATGACTTCAAAGTGGAATACATAGTAAAGGGAACAAAAAAAAATGATAATCTCACATTGGTAAAAGTGTTGTTAGGTAGTGGGTTTATATAAGATTGTTTGTTCCATGTCATTGCTTATGTAAGAAGATGAGAAGTCTTGAGCACCACAGGTGGTGCGCACGAGTGTGTACCAGGGCGAATTGATATTTAGGGCGCTTTAGTGGCACACTTGGCACTTAACTGTCACATTTGTTAGTCTGAAAGCCTATAAATAGGTCCTCTGTCCAGACTTATTTCACACAATTTTCATTTTCTTTTCTTCTTCTACAGTAAAAAAAATTATGTCTCCAGACAAAAATTTTCTATCTCTAGAAGAATTGTCCTATCCTGAATTACATCACACACAAAATAGAGAATGTTCTTTAATTAGATTCGCCAAAGGCAACAAGATTGCGGCTTCTTTTCTCTTATAGACATATCGTTGTATTTTGGGAGACCAATACCCACTATAATCCAAAAGCATACCGGTGGAGAGCGAATCGGTTTTAAAGAGATAGCGTTCAATGCTAGCCTCGATCATCTAGCAATCATCATCCAATCTGCAATAATCTTTTGCATACAATCGTATCCCAACCAGTAACATTTTTTGACTTAGTTTACATATACATTATTCTTTCTTGTAATTTAAACTAATAACCTATATACATAGATATATAATATAGATATAGATATTCTGTTGCTTCCAAAAGTAAACTGTTTATATAATATCAATTCAAATTTCTTATCTTTTGTTCAGTCTCTAAAATCATCTAGTAACATTTCTGGTTCAAGTAGACAATAGTTTTTCTAGTCTTAGAATTCTTATACAGTATTTATTCTGTCTAGTAATACAACCAATAACTTAAAACCGATTTTTTTTAGATAGATTTGAACACTGTTGTGTAACTAAAGAAAATTTAGTTCTCTGTCATAATAGTTATAACACATATTATGTCATATCTAAATTTATTTATTTCTGGAAAAAGGAAAATTGTTACATTCTATTTAGAGGAAGAAATCTTTGTTTTAAATCTGAATTGATATTCTGATACCTGGAGTAAGAATTAGTTTTTAAAAGTTTTCTATTAGAGGGTTAGAATTTATTACAAAATTAAACTAGATAATTTTGTGACTGTAGATGGCCACTGTATTTATATCTGATATGTCTATTGTGATAATTCTTGTCATGGTTACTCCAACTATACCCTCAAGCTAGTATAAGAAATTAGAGATATTCAGTAGTACAGATTTTAAGAGATGGCAACAAAAAATATTATTATATCTCACTACACTAAATCTAGCTACTTATTTGAAAGAGACTATGTCGACTCTTGAAGAAGATGATCAGCAGTCTGCGAAAACAGTTGATGAATGGAAATATGTTGGTTTTCTGTGTAAGAATTATACCCTCAATGGATTGGACAATATACTATATAATGTATATAGTTTAATTGCTACTGTTAAGAAACTTTAGGAGTTCTTAGATAAAAAATATAATAAAGAAGATGTCGGCTCTAAAAAAATATATAGTCAGTAAGTTTCTAAATTATAAAATGGTTGTTACATCTGTTGTCTCATAATTTAACCTAGTTGGTGGAAACTCCAAAGAATGGTGGGTGGACATTGGGTTACACGCCACATCTGTACCAACAAGTGGATGTTCTCTACATATGAACCTGTGGAATGAGAACTACTCTACATGGGTAACTCTTCAACCTCCAAGGTTGAAAGACGAGGAAACATTATACTAAAAATGACTTCGAAAAAAAAAACTTGCTTCAACTGATGTACTTCATGTACCAGATATCCGTAAGAATATGGTTTCTAATTCAGTTTTGAGTAAGAAAGAATTTAAGCTTGTATTTGAGTCTGATAAATTTGTACTTACAAAAAATGGTGTATATATAGGAAAGGGGTACATGACTGATGGTCTATTTAAAATAAATGTAATGATAATTGCTCCTAAAGTTAATAATAATAAAATTAATTCTTTTACTTATATGACTAAGTCACCTTATATATGGCATGGTAGATTAGGACATATTAATTATTATACTTCGCAAAAATTAATTAATTTAAATATGTTGCTAATTTTAATATAAATTTTGATGATGAATGTGAAATATGTGTTGAATAAAAAATGGCTAAGATTTCATTTCATTCTACAAAACACTAAATCTCTAGAATTAATTCATACATATATATGTGATTTAAAATCTGTTCAAACTAGAGGTGGAAAGAAATACTTTATTACTTTTATTGATGATTGTACTAGATATTGTTATGTATATCTAATAAGAACAAAAGATGAGACAATTGAAATTTTTATACAATATAAAAAAAAAGTTAAGAACCAACTTAGTAAAAAAATAAAAATGCTAAGAAGTGATAGAGGTGATGAATATGAGTCACCATTCGCATATATATGTGCAGAACATAGTATTATATATCAGACAACTGCTCCTTATACTCCTCAGCACAATGGAATTGCTGAGCGTAAGAACAGAACTTTAAAGAGAACAGAACTTTAAAGAAAATGATGAATGTCATATTAATAAGTTCTGCCCCAGAACATGTGGGGGGAAGTTTTGTTTTGTGCCAATTATATTCTCAACAAAATACCCCAAAAGAAATTAAATAAAACACCTTATGAATTATGGACAGGTCAGATACCTAGTTATAAATTCTGAAGAGTGTAGGGGCGTCTTGCAAATGTTGCAATTCCTACTCCTAAAAGGACTAAAATTGGACTTAAAACTATTGATTGTATATTCATTGGATATGCATATAATAGTAGTGCATATCGCTTCTTTGTTTTTAAATCAGATTGTCCAGAGATACATAAGTACTCTATTATTGAATTTCGGAATGTAGTATTCATTAAAAATATTTTTCCTAGTAAATAATATGAGCCAAGTTTTCCTAAAAGGACTTGTGATAATGCAATTAGAGAAACAGAATCTGATTCTGAAAATAAAAGTAACAATGATAAACCTAGACAGAGCAAAAGGGGCAGAGTTAATAAATCATTTGATCCGGATTTTCTAACATATTTGATAGAAAAGCTACCTCAAAGTTATAAAGAGGTTATGTCTACATCTAAAACTCTTTTTGGAAAGAAGCCATAAATAGTAAAATTGAATTAATTATTCAAAATCACACCTAGGAACTTGTAGATATTCCTTTAGGAAGTAAACATTTAGGTTATAAATAGATTTTTAAGAGAAAGATAAAACCTGATGGGTTTATAGATAAATACAAAGTTAGACTTATAGTAAAATGCTATAGATAAAAGGAACGTGTAGATTATTTTGGTATATATTCGTCTGTAACAAGAATAACATCTATAAAATTAATAATTGCATTTGCAGCATTATATAATCATGAGCTTCATCAAATGGATGTAAAAACAATATTTTTGAATGGTGAATTAAATGAAGAAATTTACATGGAACAACACGAAAAGTTTGTAGTTGCAGGATAAGAAAAGAAAGTATGTAGATTTGTTAAGTCACTGTATAGACTGAAACAAGCACCTAAATAATAGAATGAAAAATTTGACTACCAAGTTATGTTGTCAAATGGATTTTGCGATAAATGGTGTATATAAAAAGGGATGTGCACAATTATGTCATTGTATGTCTATATGTAAATGACATGATTATCACCGGCAGTACGGTTGCTCTAATTAAGGAGGTGAAAATTATGTTAATCCGAAAATTTGATATGAAAGATTTAGGTATTGCAGATGTTATTCTTAGTATTAAGATCATCAAATCATCTGATGGTTATATCTTATCCCAATCACATTATATCGAGAAGATACTCGAAAATTTTGATATGGAAAATAATGATATAGTTAGAACACCTATGGATATGAGTTTATATCTTACAAAGATTATAGGTGCTAGTATATCACAATTAGAATATTTTTAGATCATTGGCAGTCTTATGTATTTAATAAACTGCACAAGACCTGATATTATATACTTAGTAAGCAAACTGAGTAGATTTACAAGTAATTCAGGAGAGAGTCATTGGAAAGCAATAGTTAGAGTACTCAAATATCTGAGGTACACTGCTAACTATGGGCTGCACTATACAAGATATCCAGTAGTGATTGAAGGATACACTGATGCTAATCAGATTACGGATTCTAAAGACGTAAAATCCATAAGTGGGTATGTATTTACTATTAGAGGTGCAACTATCTCTTGGAAATCTTCGAAATAAATATGTATAGCAAGATCCACTATGGAATCTGAGTTTATCGCTTTAGATAAAGTTGGAGAAGCAGAATGACTTCGAAACTTTTTAGAAGATATTTCAATGTGGTTTAAACTTGTATCAGCAATTTGCATTCATTGTGATAATCAATTAGCAATTGGAAAACACAGAATGTAATGTATGATGGAAAATCACGACATATACGTCGTTGACATGATACTTTAAGATAGTTGCTTACAAATATTATAATATCTCTTAATTATATAAAATCAAAAGATAATATTGCAGATCCATTAATAAAAAGCTTGATCAAAAATCAAGTATATAAGTTATTGAGGGGAATGAGATTACAGCCTACTAAATAGAGTAACTTAATAATGGCAGCCCAACCTAACTGACTGGAGATTCCAAGATCTAGGTTCAAAGTGACAATCAAATTGTGGGGGAACTCGTACAAATCACTGAGAAAATAATTCTTATCTTATTCCTATGGTAAATAGTGATTAATCTGCAATATGTAAAGATAAACTAAGCTTTTAATGTCCTTATATTTTGGAAATTTAAGTAGAGTATAGTAGGATACTCTTAATAAGAGATCACCTATATGAGTGTGAAGGAACCGCTTCTATGAGAATGACAAAGACTAAGTTCTTTAGAGCACTCAAGAGTTATCAGGTTGTCCAGGGCCAAAACAGACACAACATAAAGAATATGTTAAAGTTGAAAGGAATTGTGTGAATATTATTGTTTTAATTTACATCAAAAGCTGAATAGTTCAAAAACATCGTGTTCACTGGCTTGCGAATAACTCGATAATATTTCACTAGGGAAAGTTCAAAGCCAAAATCTGTCTCTCCCGATGTGGTAACTTTCTATTATACGCTCTGTTTATTTGCATTAAGCCAATTCATTCATGTGAGGGATTGTTGAATTCATGTATGTTTGAATATTAAATCTTTGAGCCAATTCACTTGTTCAAAATTAAATAAATTAGGTGAATGGAAATTGGCTTTAAAGTGGACTACATAGTAAAGAAAACGAAAGAAAAGATAGTCCCATATTGTTAAAAGTGTTGTTAGATAGTGAGTTTATATAGGATTGTTTGTTCCATGTCATTACTTATATAAAAAGAGGATAAACCTTGAATACCACGGGTAGCACCACTCGCACGTGCGTGTGTAAGGGCGAATGGGCATTTAGGGCACATTGGGTGTTTTAGTGGTGCACTTGGCACTTCGCACGTAAGCATTTTTGCGAGTTACCATTAAACGGTCACAACTGTTAACTTAACTGTTGCATTTGTTAGTCTGAAAGCCTATAAATAGGCTCCCTGTCCAGACTCATTTTACATAGTTTTCATTTACTTTTCTCCTTCTTCTGCAAACTTCATTTTCTTTTCTCCTTCTGCAAACAAAAAAACAATCTCCAGACAACAGTTTTCTGTCTCCAGAAGAATTGTCATGTCCTGTTATATCCTGCATTACACCACACACAAAACAGAGAGTGTTCTTTAATCAGATTCGCCAGAGGGAAAAGGATTGTGCTTCTTTCCTGTTGCAAACAGATCGTTGTATCTTGGGAGGCCGACACCCACTGTAATCCAGAAGCATACAAGTGGATGCGAATCAGTTTTAAGCAGATAGTATTCAACGCTAGTCTTGATCATGTACCAATCATCATCCAATCTGCAATCATCTTCTGCATACAATCATCTCCCAGCCAGTAACATTTTCTGACTTAGTTTATATATACATTATTCTGTCTAGTAATTTAAACTAATAACCTATATACATAGATATATAATATAGATATAGATATTATGTTGCTTCCAAAAGTAAACTGTTATATAATATCAATTCGGATTTCTTATATTTTATTCAGTCTCTAAAATCATCTAGTAACATTTATGGTTCAAGTAAACAACAATTTTTCTAAACGTAGAATTCTTATACAGTATTTATTTATTCTAATAAACAACCAACAACTATTGCAGTAGATCTTTCTCCATCTTTGTCTGTTGCCTCCTACTGATATTAACATCACCTCCGATTCCAAACCCATTATCTTTATTGGAGCTCTTGCTGCTTTTTCTCGACCCCTCCATCATAACTCCATCATAATCAATAGAAGAAGAAGGGAAGACAATTAATGAAAAAAAAAATTCCACCCGCATTCTCGCAGGGAGAACTAATGCTGTTAGTGCGAATACAAAACAAGAAGAAAGGAAAATTGGACAAAACGAAATAATAATAGGGGCTTCGATTAAAAAAATAAGCTCTAGTTCATTTATGTTATTCAAGCAAGGGGAGAGGGAGATGATCTTATTCAAACTATTATCCATCCATCCATCTTTTATCTTCTAAAACAAGAAAATTTAAAGAAAAAAAAAAATATGACCGGGCAGCTAGAGAAGAAGAATAGAGGGGAGAACGAGGAGGATCCAATTTGCAGCTTAGTAAATACTGCGACTAGAGAGAGTGAGAGCCAATGAGGAAGTGGGGTTTGATTCGGAGTGATGGAGCAAATCAAAATCGAGAGGGTCGCTGGCAGTGGGCATTCCCTCCCGTGTTCCATTAACGAAAACTTAAGAGAACATAGAGCAAGTACATAGACCGAAATTGGCAATACAACCATTAGTTCTCAGTACAACAACAATATAAAAGCTCGATTAAAGTATAATGTAAGGAGATTCCCCTTCTCCCTACATCGCAAGCTGCTCCAAGGCTCTACTCCTCTCTAGTTAAGTGAATCTTCATCGCTATCCTCTACAGCTAGTCTTGCATACTGTGGTGATGATCTTCTCTGCTGTGTGCTTGCTTCAGAAAGTTATGGAAGAACAAAATTAAATTTTATTTCAAATTGTTCAATTAATACGTGTGAATCTAGGACGAGTAGTGAAGTAAAATGTGTCTCATCCTTTCCTTTCCTCTCCTCTCCTATGATTTAATAACGTCATGGAAAACAACAATAAATAAAGAAGTAGTTGGGCCTTATTGTTGACCCATATATTTCATTTTCTATTGCCATTAAAAGTAACCGTAAGAACATTTTAATTTGTTTATTAGAACTGTTTAATTATGATAAATTACACTTGCATGCTTTTTTAATTAAACATTTAGTTGTCCCTTCCTTATGTGGTCATGAGGAAGGAAACAAAGCTGATGAAATTTTCCAACAACAGCGCTCGCTGCCTTCATTTTCAATAGGCGCCAGAAGGTAGCATGATTTACAAAAAAAATCAAGCATGAACAGGTGCTACAAGTAAGTGGACTATTGGCACCTAGACATCCCAACTCAACCTCCAACTCCTAATTATCTAATTATTAAATTAATTAAGCAACCACACAGTATTTGTTGTTACTTTGTTATTAACTAAACTACAAAGTAATTAACTATTAGCTCCGCTTTCTTCCCAAGAAGCTACCCCTGATACGTGGCATTCAAATTGTTGTATTCCCCTCCAACTCGAGGGCACTGTCAGCTCCTCTTTCCGTCTCCATCCAGATATTTCACTAAGCATTGACTACCACTACACAATGTAGTGGAAAACACTAATCATTGATACCACATTTAAAAAAAAAAAATTCTTAAAATGCATCTCTACTTTATTTTTTTTATCATCATTATTTTTTTTCGAGTTAATTTGTACTAATACGTCCTTATAGATTACATTCTCGGAGACACTTTTTGATAAGGAATAGAAGTGTAATAATTTTTTTTTTGTTACACCTTATACTGCTAAAGAGACTCGTAGAAAATTTTCTTAATAAGGTATAGTGATATGCCTCAAATAGCGTAGAGTAGTTATTATGATTAATCCTTTTTGTTATAATAGACGAACGAACTAATTATCACTTTCTATGTGTGCATCAAAAATCAAGTTGACCAAATTGCTCGGAACAGATTAGGCACAATCTTATTAAAGGAATGAGTTGATGGTGAATAAAGAATCACAAAAAGTAAATAAATAAGAGTTTAACGAGTTTAATCGAGATGATCTTGGATCATTGTCCTTGGGAAAAGCGGCATCACAATGAGTTCTTTATTGAAGAAAAATGTAGCATTATAATTTTTCTTAAACTCTTTGCCTCTTCTTTACAAACTTATGATTCTCTCCCTAGTTCATCCAGAATCCCCTCATATGTGGAGAATAAAGGTATTTATAATAGAGAATTCCTAGAGTGTTAGAATCCTAGAGGATCTGGAATATCGATTTTCATATTTCAGGATAGATTTAGTTTATTGGTGAGATCTACTTTCTTACTCTCGATGATATGGTAAGGGGTTGCTTGGTTTAGGGATTTGTGGCTAGATTAGGATATTTTTCTCTCAGTAATTTTCAAAACAATCAAATTTCTTGTTAGTTCAAGGATTTGGCCTATGAAAAATTGCTAATAGAGTTATGATGCAATCCCGCATGAAATCTCTACCTTTATGGGGAAACGATATCAAATTCATGGTTTTAGTCTATTTTTTTATTTTTTTTATTCTAAAAGGAGAGGGAGCGTATTCTTTAATTTTTTTTAGTAATATTGACCAAATTCGTACTCTTTTGCATGGTCCATTTTCCATGAAACAAACATGGAAAGTAACAAAACATTTATCTTATCACCAAATCCTTATATTTTTCCATGAATAAATAAGGGGTTGGTGAGTAAGAAATACTATTCATTGTTATTGATCTATTTTCTAAATTCATTAATCAAACAACTCCTTAACATTCGGATTTATCTAGATTTTGCATGTCGGTCGAAGATATACCTTTTAACCTTATATCCTGGTTTCTATATATAAAGATAATGATACAATCTCTGCTATGAGTCGTAAGCAGAATGACCCCATTGCATTTACTTGGTTATATCACATGGGCTTAATCCAAATCCGACAACAATGTAGGTATATATATTATTATAGTATAAGGATGCTCATCAGGATTGGATCAAGATATGGGGATTGAGATTATAAAATACAACCCCCATATTATTGAATTAGCTATGGCCTAATTTGACTTTGGCTAACTACAATTAGTATAATGATAGCCACTTTTATGGAAGTTTGTTTACCTTTAAAAAACCAATAATAATTCAAGAGCCTTACTCTATTAAAAAAGTAGATTAAGATTCAATCCCAGTGATATGCAATTAGTGGAAGGGGAATATTAGTGATAGGGGTGGCAAATAGGTCGTGCCCGGCCCGACTCGGGCACGGCCACCCAGGCTTTGGCCAGGGATCAGCCTGTCGGCACGGCCTGCCGGGCACGTGTCATGCCCGGATCGGGTCGGGCCAACTCGTTTTTTAAATTTTTTTTATTAAGTATTAATTCTATTATTAAGTAAGTATAAGAGAATAATTAGTTTAATTTAAATAGGTTTAATAAGAATAAATGATAGTAAAAATAAAATTTTATTATATTAAATCTCATTTACATTGATATAATTGCTCTATAAATCTCTTTAGAAATCATACAAAGCCCGAAGGAAGGGGAGAGGACCCTGACCGTCACCCTCAATTTGTTCTTAATATTTTATCCAAGAGATTTATGAGTTAAAAATTACATAAATTTTTTTAAAAAATACATGAAAATCCCATCAAATGTAGAAATTACAATTTGAAAAGAAAAAAAAAGTCTATTTTCATTCATTTTCTAGTGAGGTCTCTAATTCTATTTCATTGGACGATCCTTGTTCCCTTTTTTCTGCGTCTAGTCAGTTTTTCAAGTAAACACACATATCCAGTGTATCTGCTGCCATTGAGCCTCTCCACTCCATGAGCATTCTACCACCTGCACTAAAAGCAGACTCCGATACTACAGTAGACACCGGAGGAGTTAGTAGATCACGGACCATGTTGGAAATCACATGATATGTTTTTTACTGTGATTTCCACCAGCCCAAAATATCAAAGGTTTCAGAATTTTCTGGGGACATGTCATCTTTATAGTTAGCTATTTTTAAATAATAATGTAGTTCATTAAAATGTGTACTAGATTGCTTAGCCTTTTTCGGTGAAATACGGATGATATTATTGGATTTCGGGTTTCTCTAACAGTTGATTCTTTTGTAAATTGTGTTTTATCACCATGCATATCTTCATATGTTTTGTACATAATATCTAAACAAATTCTAATATTATTAACTTAATCTCTAACATTATATTCATAATAAATATTTTTATAAAATAAATTTCATAAATCTAATTATTTTTTTCTGTATATGCCAATCTTGATATATATAGTAAGTCGTTACACATAAATAATGACAACTATTTAGAGTCTCCTAACAATTTGCGGTTATAGTAACTCTAAAAATCAAAGATATTAAAATAGCAATTAAAGTTTCCCTCCTATATTTATATATTTTAACTATGTCGGATTTATATGTAGATTGTGAGATTTTTTTTTTAAATTCATCAGTAAATGTTATTTTTAATTTTTGTTTCAAATTTTTGATTTTTCGAAAAAGAAAAAGATAGTTTGTCATGTACTATAAATGTTGCTAAATTTTCTCTTGTGCTTATAGGATTATATTTATGAATTTCTAATGATTCTCCGTAGGTATTTATTTGTATTTGATGTGGTTTATTTGGTGGGTGAGTTTTGTTTAGGTATTTTTTAAGGTGATCCGTTCCACTACCTAAAGAGAATGAATAGATTTTTTGACAATATTTACACCTAAGCTTTCTAATACCTTTTTCCATAATTTCTTCAAAATGTTTTCGTATGTCCGATCTAGAAGTCATAGCGGGGGTGGTTGTTTGGGTTTCGGATATGGTTGTTTCGGATGGTTCTTCTTCGAGCATAGAAAATGATACTTGAGGATGGTGTTCTAAGAGTTGACAAAGGTTTTGATATTCTTCACTTATTAAAAAAGGATAAAAAGATCCCACGATTTGAGAGTAAGAAGGGTCGGACGAGTATGAATCCATTTCATAAAATCTCAAAAAAATCAAATAAAAAATATCAAAAAACCGAATAAAAAGTTTCAAATTATAAATATCTCTTCAGCGGTGAACCATTTGAGAGATAGAGTATAGTGATGAGTAATAGAGGGAGGAAACTGGAAAACCGAAGAGAAATTTGCTTGAGAGATTAGAGTTGAGGCCAATGAGGCATGCTTGAATTATTATATTGAGGCTTACTTACTTGAGACTTTGTTATCACTTGATGCTTGCTAGAGAGAATTGAGAATTGAGAGGAGTTCTGAGAGTTAGAGTTTGTTTGTGTATAAAATAGAAATTGAGGAGTTATTTATAGGAAAAAAAGGTTTTTTTTTTTTTTTTTACAAATATAAATTGAAAAAAACCCTCCCTAGTGGCCATTTTGACCGTTGGGGGAAAAATTTGCTAAAAAAATTGCAAGAATCATCTCAACGGCTATAAATATTGCAAAAAACCTTCATAACGGCTATAAACTTTTTTTTTTTAAATTTAAAAAAAAAACGGGCCAATCTTCACTGTGCCCATGGCACGGATGACCCCGTGACCCCGTGCGTCCGGCTTATTTGCCACCCCTAATTAGTGATTTATTGCTTTTTTTCTTCTCTTGGAAGAAGTTCCACTGGCTTGATTAGTGAAATGCGTATAACATGTACAGATGAAGTGAGAGAGGATATTCATATCTAATGTTTCTATTAATATAAATGAAGCTTGATGGAGAAACACTCTATCCTGTCAAATAAATAACTTGTTCACTGGTAGAGTAATTGTACTTCAATCCAATATTAAATCAAGTCGCTGATGGTATATTTCTAGGGCTTGAAGCATGCACCTTTAAAAGAAAGAATTTTTGTAAAACCAAATTACTGATAATCTACATTTAAGGCGCTTGAAGCACCCATAGAAGAATGATTTTTTTTGCAAAAAGTCAAGCCAAAAATTCTTCGAGAGAGATCTACACATAAATAGGTCGCACTTCCCATAATTTCTCTCGGATTGAAAATTATGGTCATACGAAGCTTATCCTGTACAATAAAAATATCTAGTTTCAAATACTATTCCGAGGATGGACATAGAGCCTAAATTAAATTTTGAGACCTCAAACAAAAAATTTTCACTGAATCTGTGGAGCAAGACAAACACTTTTCCCTAAGAAAAATTGCCAAAAAAGAGCTTGAAATAGCTAAAAAAAAAAAACTCGTGCAACTAGGGCCGTGCAAGCACATTCTTGTGTAACAAACTTCACGCTTGTACACTCGTGCGCAACCCAGATTGCATACGCAAGCTTGCACATGGCAACTGTTCGAATATGCCTGCGCATGAACAAGGTCGCACACACACGCTTGGACGAGTAAGGTTGCACATGCCCTTGTGCGTGCATGTGCATGTAGCCAGATTTATATGCACGGATGTGCACATGATCTCTGTCGAGCACAGTTTTGACTTCTCACGTTTTTTAAAAATTCTTAAAAAAGGAAATAGATAAGCATGGTTTGTGAATTTTTTTTAGATAAAAAAAGAGCATGCCAACCACAATACAATAAGGCAAAATGCCATTAAACGTGAGTTTGTAAACTTTCCTTCAATTTTCCACACTTCATCTTGACCGTCCATTCAAATCCAATGGATCAAAAATATCCTTATCAAATTCTGATTGTAACACAAGAAAAATTATCATCTCGACCGTCTATCTAGATCCAATGATAAAAAACATTCTTATCAATTATGATAGTAATACAAACAAAATTCTTATCTTGACCGTCTATCTAGATCCAATGGATTAAAAACATCCTTATCAATTTTGATTGTAATACAAACAAAATTCTCATTTTGTCCGTTTATCTAGATTCAATGGATCAAAAAAAACCCTTAATCAATTTTAATTATAATACAAGCAAAATTTAGTTATTTACTCCTGTTATATCTCCTGGACGCCAGCCTGCCATACTTTTTTAATTTTTCCGAACATCGAGAGCTCCCTCACCCCTCATTCTGCACCCTACGCATCGTGATCAGCCACCACGCAGTAGCCTGCACTAACCCTCTCCTCCTGCCCAGAAACCGCACCGGCCCCACTCCCGCGGGTTCCACCCACGGGTTGCTCCCACAGTTTTGCTTCCTCCCGTGCTTTGATTACGTGATCCGGATTTTTTGGATTAATTAAGTAAATTTGACTTAGATTCGAAAGGAGAATTTGAGCCAAATTTGAAGCGAACGGTTACTCCTCAATCTATAAAAAATGGGAGCAGAGTTCAGAAGGGGATTCTTTTTTGAGCGAGGATTTTTTTCAGAGACCGGAGTTCAGAAATTCAGAGGAGGAGAATTCTCAATATCATCTTCTTACCAATCCAGATCGAATCGTCAACGGAGTACAAAATCAAAACTCCACCACTGCCAGACCCATAAAAATTTAAAAGAGGAAACAAATTAATTTTTCCTATTCTTGTAATCTCATATTTTATTTTGTAATTTTTATTTTATTGCTGTATTTAAAATCAAATAAGTAATGTAAGAAAATCTACAATTTTCGAGCGTACAAGAATTGGCGACCACTCCCAAAAAAAAAATATAAGGCGTTATCGCTCATAAAAAAGACAAGACATCATTTGTCAAAAAAAAAGTGAGGCGTCATCACCAAAAAAAAATTGACAAGACATCATCGAATGTCAAAAAAAAAGTCAGGCGTCATCGCTAAAAAAAATTAACAAGATGTTATCATCTGTAAAAAAAAAAGTGAGGCGTCATCGCCCAAAAAAAATGACAAGACGTCATCGCCTATAAAAAAAAAGTGAGGTGTCATCGCCCACTAAAATTAACAAGGCGTCATCGCCTGTTAAAAACTAAATTAAGAGGTGTTATCACCCATAATAAAAGACAAGACGTCATCATTTGTGAAAAAAATAAAATAAAATAAAATAAAAAATAAAGTGAGGCGTCATCACCCAAAAAAAGAACAAAAGATTGACAAGGCGTCTGTCGCCTATAAAAAAAAAAAGTGAGGCGCCATTGCCCAAAAAATTTGACAAGACTATAAAAAAAATAAAAAAGAGAGAACCATGTGGTGCGCGGGTTTCCACCTGCGGGATGCAACCGCGGGATACAACCCGCGGGATGCACTCGCGGGATGCAATTCGTGCATCCCGCGGGATGCAACCCATGGGATGCATCCGCGGGTGCCAAAAAAAATAAAAATAAAATAAAACTAATAAAAAAATTAAAAAATAAAAATATATAAATTATAAATAAATAAATAAATAAAAGTAAATAAAAATAAAAATATCTCTCTTTCTCCCTGGAGATCAGATCTCGAGATCTAGATGAAGACAGAGGAGGAAGATGTACTGTACTTTCTGAAGCATGCCATCAAGGCAGATTAGAATAGTTTTGGTTGTTTGTCTAAACTATTGATTAAGCCCATACATTGTACAGAGATTTTAAGAGGAGAATTGAGAAGAAGAAATTATTCACCTTCCAAAAAAAAAATGGCGTTCATGAGCTTTGGGTTTCACAAAATCCCCGTCTCAATCGCTTCGTCTTCTTCCTCTTAAAAAATAGCGGCGACGAACTGCAGCAGCCTCCGAGCAGGGGTGTTGGTGTCGCCTCCAGCCCATGAACCCTAAGGACCCGTTCCTGTCGAAGCTCGCCTCCATCGCCTGCCACAGGGGGAGCAACTGATTACCGACGGATCCCGGATCCTCTCCATCATCCACAACATCCTCCACCTTTACTCCAACTCCAAGGCAGCAACGGCGAAACCCGGGATCCTGATCAACTCCCAACCTAGGCCGCGACAGCGTGGCCATCCCGGAGGGCGTCTTTGAGGAGAGGGCCCGCATCTGCGCCATCACCAAGATCATCTCCGCCAAGTTGAACCAGCCCTGCCATTGACCTCAACGCCCTCAAGTCAACAGCCTGCCCTAATGATTGCCATTGTCTCTTAGATGACCACGATGCCCTCCTCCCTGTCTCTTCTTGATAGATACTTTGCACAGAAGTAGCAATAGGGCTAGCGCACCCTCTTCAACGACCGAGGAAAGTATAAGCCTTGGTGGATTTGATAGTCTAGGAGCTATGGATCAAGTGCTGCTCCTGCTCTTCAATTCAATCTGCATGATTTTGCCGAGATTTTGTTTCGGAACACTAAGAATACCCTGCAGTCCAAGCCCTCTAGAAACCGGCCAGGCAGTTGGACTCTTACTAGCACCACACCATCCACTTCTCCGACCTCGCCCTCAACATTGATATCCTCAACCTCAAGATGGCCGGGTCGGCAATAGTAGTGAAGGCAGGGCCGATCAGTCTGATTTCGATTAGAATACTGTGGTGGCTGCAAAATTGTCAGATTGAAGTCGAGGGATTTGTACTGGAGTTCATGCCGGCACCGTCTGCTATGGCACCAGCCAATGCAGGAAGTATGTAAGAGAACGATTAGAAAAAAGGTGATAATTAGTCCTCTCCTCGATCATCAGCCTGAAAGGGACAATCAAGCATGTCCCGACACGAGTTTAAAGAAGAAGAAGACCTTCTCTCTACATGCCTATACGTCTCTGCCTTGCCAAAGATGGAGTCTTCATTAAGAATGAATACAAAGCTTCAACATAATCGACTACCACAAAGTTACCTCAATAGTATGGCTTTAATTAGTCCCTGGGAGGTTGATGGGCAATAAAAGAGTCCCAAGAATAAGCTATTTTTTTTTTTTGGCTTTGAGGGCTTCTGCAAATGGCTTGCTTCAGGCTTGACAACAGTGCCTTCTGAACAAACATAGAACACATAACAAATGTAGACTTTATCAAGCTTTATCGGCTGATATCTCACCTTCTTGATTCTCCATTGGATGTCAAGACCATATGGTTCCAGTAGCCAAAATGAGACCTCATAAACTAATAAATTATAGGAGCTGATCTCTGGTCATGGAAGGGTTGACACCAAACGTTGCGCTCCCCATACTCTTATGGAGTGCGCACTCACAGATGCAATATTGCTTCTCCCCGACATGTCGAGTTATAGTTGATCGGATGAATGATTACTGATAAGCATCAAAGACAACTACAATGAAAGTGAAATAGCATCACGTTGTGTCGAGCTGGCTGAACAATTTGCACCAAGCAATCAGTGGCTTATCTAGACCATGAACAAGGTCATTGAATATGCAAGCGATTTAGTTAACCTTAGAGTGGCACACAATTTAATGCGGCTAATTGCTGAAGGATTTGGAGAAGATGATGATGACGCTGATAGTCAACCAAGATCCTCAAGTACTGATGCATATTTACGGAGAACCGAAGCTTCTGTCTGTGTTTTTGCAATGCAGGTTATGTGCTGGGTTCTAGGCGAATAAGGAATAGCATATGAGAAGCATTTGACTTCACATATAATTGGAAAATTATGTGGTGTTGCATAAAGCCCATTCAAGTGATGACACTGTCCAGGCTTATCCACTAATTGCCAACATGAAAGTGTTTGCATCACATTCAACAATCCTGCAGCGATGTGCATACTCCTTGTTGGAAAAGTAAATCGAAAACAACGCAAGACCCTACTTCTGGAAAGCGAACGAGCAGGAATGTTCAATATTGAAAATTTCAGTGGTCGATACCAGCAAGAAACCTCTCATGCCCTGAGATTTGAGGCCTATGAGTTTCCAAAACCTGCGCCAGTTACACAGGTTCCTGCTGCTCCTACCCCTTGGCCACTTGTTCACAAATCTTAGCCAATGCCTTTACTTCCCCTTCCTTCATATCAAAGACAGTTCGGAAGTCCATTCAGCCTTATGGGGGTCTAACAAGCCATTTAACCAAGGGCAGAATCCAGCTTTGTTTCCTTAGCTCAATCGGCTAGATTGATGAATACAAATCGAATCGAAGAAGGAACAGAATGATGGCATGAGAAATAGTTACAAAGAAAGAGGAGAAGAGTGTTCAAAGCCTGTATTAAATCGCAGGGCTGAGCTAAAATTACCAAAAAATGTGAGGCTATGCGCGCATGTAACGCGAGCTATGCCAGTGTGAATTCATTAGATACGAGGCTATGCCCGCATACAATGCGGGGCCAAGCTAACGTAAAGTCATCCAAATGGAGAGCTGTCGAAGTGTAGAATGCGAGGCTATGCTCACAACTGAAACACGAATGTAATTCAGTGCGCGAGATTAAAATAGCGCATGGATCAAATGCAGTGCGCTAGGATAAGTCAGCACACAACTTTATCCTTACGTATAACGTTGGGTTAAATCTTCCTAAAAGTAATTCAGACGCGAGATTATACTCGCATAGAACACGAGGCTATGCCCACGTACAATGTGTGGCTAAACTAACGTAAAATCATCTAGTGCATGAAGCTAATTCGAGACTAAGCCAGCGTAAAGTCATCAGACGTGAGGCTAACTCGAAACTAAATCAACGTACATGGTTATACTAATGAGCGAGGCTAACCCAACACACAGACTCATCCAGAGTACAAAAGTGACAGAAACGCAAGGCTATAGAAGCTCCAAAATGCGGGGCCAATTTACAGCACTGCATAAAACAATTGAAATACAAAACACTTGCATACAAACAACAAGACGTGAGGCTATTTGGCAGCCCGCGTGATTTCTGTTGCGGAAGAAGATGCTAACACAAAGCTAACTTGCAGCCTGGCATAAAACCTTCGGTACACAAAACCAAGCCAGCATGCATGATTAATACAGCGTGCGAGGCTAATCCCGAGTTTGAAGATGAATCAGAATACGAGACTAACTTCCAGCCTTGCATAGAAAAAACCAAAAAAAAAATGCAAAAGCTAAGTTTAGGCCTAGCGTGGAAGTGCTATAATGTAAGGATAAGTCTCAACCTTGCACAGACTCATCAGAATGAAAGGCTAAGACCCAGTCCTGCATAATCTACCACAAAGATGAATTTGTTACCATATGATGAACTCTATGAAGAGCCAAATGAGGTTGACACAGGGGGTGGGATTTACAACCAGATAACCTTGCGTATTATGCGGGGCTAAGCCTGAAGCAAAAAATGCGAGGTTAAACCCCGCGTACAATTGGAGGCCAAAGCAACATAAAGTTATTTAAATGCGAGGCTATGTTCACGGCCAAAATGCGAAGCTAACTCTCAGTCTCGCGTAAACTTCAAAGAATAAGAAGGCGATCAATTGAATTACAATAACCATACAAATGTGGCCCACATAGGGCGTGGGCCGCATATCAATAAACCTTGTATGCAATGCAAAGCAAACTCTGCACGCAAAACAATGCCAAGCCAGCGTAAAATCATCTAAATGCGAGGTTATGCTCAGCCAAAATGTGAAACTAACTCTCAGCCCCTTATAGACTTTAAGAAGTAGAATGTTAAGATCTGCGTCAGAGACTTAAGGCGCCAAGCCAACTAGCAGCCTTGTGTAATATGCGATAAAGAAGGTGGCCCGTTGACTTACAATGGGCTCGTAACCAGTCAAATGTGCTGAGACCCCACTTCCAGTAGACATTGCATACAAAGCTAAAATCCAAATATAATGCGACGCTAAGCTCGCATAAAGTTATCTAAATGCGAGGCTATGCCCACGTGCAGTGCTAAGATATGCCCAAAACTAAAATGCGAAGCTAATTCAGTGTGCGAGGCTAAACCTGCACACAAGTCCAACCCAGCGTATAACGCAAAGTTATACTAGCCTAGTTGCGAGGCTCTTCCAGTTTAAAATACGAGGCTAAGTTGCGGATATAGGGCTAAGTTCGCATCTTGAACGTGCAATAACAAATCAAGTTGTATAAAGCGCGCATCTCGTGAGTGCCTTCAACAAGAAAGTGTGGGAAAGAACTTTCAAAGTAGATAACTTGGTCTTAGCAGTCAGGCGACTAATGATCCTAACGCATAAGACTAAAGACAAATTTCAGCCAAAGTGGGAGGGCCCATTTGTAATAGAGGCAGTCTACTCAAATAGAGCATACCGATTGATTAATCAATATGATTATCGGATGATGATGCCGATCAACAAAAAAATCCTGAAAAATATATTATTCTTATAGGAATAAAGTAATCCGACCTCCTCTTCAACACAGCAAATAAAGAAATGCTGGCCGTCGCTGAGGTGTAGCTTCGCACCCCAACTTGGGGTACAAAATGAAAATGGATCCTACGTCTCTACAACTATAGATAGGAAAAACGTTTGGCATGTAAGTCCAAACGAAGCCCTTGCTAACCCTATAATGCTGAGGGTAAAAAGTATGAATTGCCCAACGCCATTAAGGTAATGGGAAGAGAACAAGTTTCTCGCCAACCCCATCATACTGGGGGTAAAAAGTATGAATTGCCCAACGTCATCAAGGCAGTGGAAAGAGAATAAGTTTCTCGCCAACCCATCATGCTGAGGGTAAAAGTATGAATTGCCCAACGCCATCAAGGTAATAGAAAAAAGAATAAATTTCTCACCAACCCATCAGGCTGGGGTAAAGACATGAACTACTCAACAACGTTAAGGTAATGAGAAGAGAACCAGTTTCTTGCCAACCCATCGTACTGGGGAGTAAAACTATGAATTGTCCAAAACTGTTAGAGTAAAGGAAAGAGGAAAAGTTTGGCATTTAAGCCCAAACGAAATCCTCGACAACTTACCATGCTAATGGGTATAGCATGACTAGCCCAACTCAAATGGTAGTTGGTAAAGACAAATCAAATACGTTGATAGCTGGGGTTTGCTAAAATCCAATGACAAATTTGTCACAATAGTATCTAATCAATAGACCGAGTATGAAATAGTTGATAGTGTTGCTACTAGTGAATCTTTGAAGAGAAGGTAGGTTAATCTAATCAATGTTTAAAATAGTGATAACGGTAATGTAACATTTTGCCTCTGTTAGGTTATGTAACATATAGCGTAACATATAACATATGTTATGTAAGTTCCTATTTATTTAATTAAAAATTATAAAACTATATAAAATAATTTTTATAAATTAAAAAATAAATTTAAAATTTCTAAAAAAAAGAATATAAAATTATTTTGCAATGCATAATCTATTC
Source organism: Dracaena cambodiana (assembly GCA_036321105.1). Lineage (NCBI taxonomy): Eukaryota > Viridiplantae > Streptophyta > Magnoliopsida > Asparagales > Asparagaceae > Dracaena > Dracaena cambodiana. The sequence continues at coordinate 16,306,663 of JAYEPQ010000013.1, read as the reverse complement.
TAATTTTATATTAAGTTTTACAAGAATTTTCATAATTATCTTTATAAGTTATATTAAGTCTACAATCGTAATTCCAGTCATCATCTAAATAAGAAAACAAGATTCCAATATTTTTATTTCAATTCCAGTTATTATCATTATTGTTATTTATATTTTGTAATGTTCAATTTATATTTTTATAATTGTTGATTTCAGTTCAATTAAATATTCAATAGAATCAATAAATATGATAATATCAATAATCAGAGAGGAATTATAACAAGCGAATAAGGAAATAATTGCAAATTAGCAAGTTAATTCCACAAGCAATCAACAAGCCAACAATTAATCAAGTAAGACAATTACAGTAATTTGTTAATAGTCAAAATAATAATCAACAACAATATAGAAATTATAAAAAAAAATAATTGTAAATAACATAACATAACATAATTTAACGTAACGTTATGTAATATAACGTAAAATAACATTAAAAAATATAATGTTAAGTTGTACTAAGTTATTTTCAGTTGTTACGTAGTGCTGGGATTCATTAAGTTATATAACATAACATAACGGGTTTCATAACATGTTATTTTCAACATTGCTCCTAGTATTTCATTTTCTAGCGAGTTTTTAGAATTTCCTTCCGAGATTCCTCAAGTTCTCACCAGGCCCGGTCCTAACGTTTTAGAGATCCGGGGCGAAATGAGAAAGGGGCCCTAACAAGTCTTATTAAATTTTAAATAAATATTTTCATTACCAAAATTAAAATTTAGTACAAAGTTTTGATATTACAAAAACTAATCATAATTCATAAAAAGCAATTCCTTCGGGCATTCTTAGATGTAAAATCCTCAATAATAGTATCAAGATCAATACTGTCCAATATTTCCTTCTCAATACATAAAAGAGCCAAACCATTCAACCTTTATTGTGACATTGATGACCTCAAATAGAATTTCAGCAATTTCAACTTTGAAAAACTTCTCTCTGCTGATGCAACAGTCAAGGTACTATCAATAAGATTCGATAAGCAATGGAAACATTAGGATAGCAATCTGCAATTTTGACATACTCGAGAATTTCAACTGATGACATTGACATATTTGGCAGAGTCATCTTCAACATCCGACATCCGACACATTGTTATGAGAAAACGTATTGGCAAAATTAATATAACACTCTCTTAATTCATTATCATCTAATGACTTCATTCCAAGATTCCATGTTGGCCATATGCTCAATACTATTCTCATGTTCTTTGAATCTTTCACCAAGATGCCTCCAATCTCTAAATCCATTAGTTGCTAATGCAGTTTTATTATTATTAGATTTAAACAACTTACAACAAAAACAATATACTTTATCCACATGTTTAGAATAAACCAACTATTTTCGATCACTAGGCTCTCCATTACTTAACTTCCTAGTATAATAACCATATGAAAAATACCTAGATGTGTTATCTAAAGGAAACACAAGATTCAATTCTCTAATAGGCCCTTTTTTAACCAAAATGTCTCTTGATTTATTATCAAGATTATCCCAATTTCTAGGATCATAAATATCAAAAGAATGGGTTGGTTGTTCATCAACTATTATATTTTTAATAATAGATTCATTTGGTACATCATTATGCTCACTCAAATTATCAATATCCTCATTATTTTGATTTTGTTCATTTATATTTCATTTGAGTTTTCAACATTATCATCATTTAATCCATCCAAATTTTCATTAGAAAAACTTGCTATTTTAACAAATTATTGGCCCCCCTTTAGATTATGGGCCCTGGGCAGTGCACAGCCCGCACCTGCCCAGGGCCGGCCCTGGTTCTCACCCAGTGTGGGGATGTTATATCATTTGCATTAATTGTATGCCACCCTAGGGAACCAACATATCTCTTTTTAGGAGTTTTACCAATTGAGTTCATTGCATTGCATTTACCTGTTATGCATGATAGAGATCTCTAGACAGTAATTTGCAATGATGAATGTAAATTTATTGCATATCTATATAGTATCTTGCAGAAATTTATTGTTGATAATGAGGTAAAAGTTTCGATTCTCATTAAGAGGTTTTTTATCGGAACTGTGGAGAATTTACACATTCAATGTACAGATTCATATGAAACTTCAAAAAAAGATTGCTTTCACGATCTATGGCGATGAAACTTTTTGGGATCCTCATATCAACGCACTTTCAATGTGGTTCATTCGATTACTTTCATTGCCAGTGCCTCTCCAGATCTACCATCATTTGAAGGAAGTTCACCACAGAAGCTAGTTCCTTCTACCCTGCCTTGGTTCAAATGTGATGTGTGAGGTAGAGTTCTTTGACTGCATCATGACCCAATTGGAATATTTTATAGAAGGATGCTGATAAATTCAACCCTGATGTCCTTTTACGTTTCTTATCTTCACATTTATCAGATTTGAATACTTGAAAATCGGAGAGAATTGATGGAGATTGGATCTCATATGATAGGATTTTGTTTAATTTCGTTTAATTTTAAAATCAGATCTGATAGGATTTTATTTGATAGGATTCTATTAGGATTTTGTTCTTTCCTGTATTGTTGGAGTTTTCCTATAAAAACGCTTTGTATGACATATTTTGAAATGATGAATGAAGTATTGAAATTTGAGAAAACTCTGCATGGGTTTGTGTGATTGAAAAGAAATCTCTACTCGTGGATTTATTGAGAGTGGGCATGGATTTGCCTAGGTGGATTTCCAATTTTTTTGTTTTCTTCCCCAACTATTCTGTTCTTTCCCAATTTCTAAATCTCTAACTCTAATCCACTTCCGTCCTGCGTCACTATTTCCTTGTTTATTAACTTTTTTCTTGCTTAACTTGTATACTCAATGTATGATAGAGTAATCGCTAATGTCAGAACATGTTGTGATTTAACAAGTGATTTTTCTATCACAATTGGATTACATCAAGGATCTGCATTGAGCCAGTTCTTTTTGCTATAGTGATGGTTGGGCTTACTAGAGCTATTCAGAATGAGATACCTTGGTATATACTATTTGCTGATAATATTGTCTTAGTTGATGAGATAAGAGTAGAGGTAAATGTCAAGCTAGAGTTATGGAGGTATACATTAGATCTAGAGATTTTAAATTGAGTAGGTTTAAAACAGAGTATATGGAGTGTAAATTTAGTAAACGACGGACCATCGACTATAATGCTGTAAACTGGATGAGCAAAAGTTATAAATGAGCAGTCAGTTTAGGTATTTAGGTTCTATTGATATTAACCATAGGATACAAGCTGGTTGGTTAAAATGGAGGAGAGCAACGGGAGTTTTATGCGACCGTAATATTCCGTTAAGATTGAAGGAAAAATTTTATAGTACTGGTATTAGGGTAGTTTTGTTATATGACACGGAATGTTGGGTTATAAAGAAACGTCATTCACAGAAGATAAGTGTAGCAGAGATACGCATGCTCCGCTGGATATGCAGCAATACTAGGAGAGATAAAGTGAGAAATGAAGATATTCATGTTAAGGTAGGTGTAGCTCCCATTGATGAGAAGATACGAGAAAACCAATTACGATGGTTTGGTCATATGCAACGTAGGCTTACAAATGCACCAGTTCACCAAGGGGAGTTTATCAATGTAGGACAAGTTAAAAGAATGAAGAGAAGACCGAAGAAAATATTGATGGAGGTGATATGAAAAAATATGGATTCTAGAGGTTTAAATGAGGAGATATTACTTGATAGAAATGAATGGAGAAGGACTATCAAAGTGATCGATCCGGCGTGATCTGTTTTGGTTCATGTAGCCTACCCCAAATACTTGGGATGAAAGGCTTAGTTGTTGTTGTTGTTGTTAACTTGTATACTCAAAATTTTTTGCCACCATTCTTTTTTTGACTTTTTTCCTTCTCAAGTCTTACCAACTAAGTATCATCTGCAAACTACATGAATCGAACTTCATCTTGACATACCTAATAAGGTTGCCCCTATCCAGTTTCATCACACCTAGCATCATCTTCTAACAGCAAACACCTTGGAACTTCATCTGGACGTGACTAGTAAGCTCTCCCAAGAAACTGTGACTGTCTAAAGTGTTATACTTCATGGCAATATATGGTGGAATCTGTATTGATAAGGAAAGGATCTGTCCTCTAGTTGGCCTTAGGCTAGTTACCACGTAGCACGTATTTAATCATCCCTATCATATCTTCTTCCAATTCAAGGAAAACATGTGCTTGCCTTAACATGGAAGGGAAAAAAAAAAAAAAAACCTTTTGGCCGATTAAGGTATTTCTTTAAGAAATGATATTTTCCTTTCTTAGTCATTGCTAAAATGCTTCCTTCAGAAGCTTTTAGCATGCTCAGCAATTTGATTCCACATAATTTGTAGAACACGTCCCTGTAATTCTGAAATCACTATCTTCTAACTGTTTTGTTGCTTGAGATATACTGTTGAACGTCTTTGATGTATCAGAGATTGCTTCTAGCGAGTTTTCTTGATGCTGGCCATTGTACCTGTGCGGCTGAGCCAAACTTTTGCTTGTAGCTTTGCTTCAGAGAATTTGTTGTCTGCATGCAAAAATATTTTTGACGTCTCGTTCAGAGGCTAAGTGCATGACAGACATGTAATAGATTTGATAGACAGAGGTAACTATTAACGTGTCTCCTGGAATATGAGTAGAGGTATGATGTTAACATGCTTATTCGATAACAAGCAGATGTATGATTTTAACGTGCTCATTAGATGACAAGAAGAGGTATGATGTTAACGTACTCATTAAGTGATTAGTAGAGGTATGATGTTAACATGCCCGTTAGATGATAAGCAGAGGTGTGATGTTAAGGTATTTATTTGAGTTCAAGCAGAGGTATCATGTTAACGTGCTCATTAGAATCCTAACCGTTCAGTGACATTTAGTATGACGGATCAGGAAATGACAGAGGTGTCTTTAAACATATCTAAAAACTTGACCTATTCAGAGGATCTGGTCATGATAGGAATGAGTTAACTAAATAGAGGTGACGGTTAAAGTATTTAGTCTTGAAATTTGACTATCAGAGGTAATTGTTAACTTAATAGGGAAAATGATTTTCGTCAGAGATAATTTTTAATTTAACGATATAAAAAACAAGTTCATTTGGACTTGATGAAGTGTGAGTTTTCTTTTTTGTCAGAGGTGAAAGCTTGACATGACAGGAGATTTGATCGGATTTTATCTCATTTGATTTTGAATTCTGATGTCAGAGGTATGATTTTAACTTGACAAATATTTTAGAGTGTTATTTGCTCTGCTGGAGAAAAGAAAAAAAACGAGAAAAGTTTTGTTGTCAGAGGTGAAATCTTAATTTGACAGGGGATTTGATTGGACTTGATCTCATGGAGAAAAATGATTCGATTTTGTACTTGGGTATCATAGGTATGATTTTAACATGATAAGGATTTTAGAGACTTCTGGCTCTACCAAAGAAAATTAATGAGGAAAGTTTTACTATCAGAGATAAAATCTTAACTTGACAGGGGATCGATCTGATTAAAATTTTTAGCAAACCCCCAGCTATCAACGAATTTAATTAGCCTTTACCAACTACCGTTTGAGTTGGACTAGCCATGCTATTCCCCTCAGTATGGTGAGTTGTCAAGGATTTCATTTGGGTTTAAATACCAAATTTTTCCTCTTCCCTTTACCTTAGCAGCTCAGGGCAGTAATGTATCCTTATATTTGGATAAGAATACTGTTTAAACAGATTTGTTATGCGATTTTTAGCAAATCCCAAGCTATCAACGGGTTTGATTTGGCTTTACCAATTACTGTTTGAGTTGGGTTAGACATACTATTCTCCTCAGCATGGTGAGTTGTTGAGAGTTTCGTTTGGGCTTAATACCAAACTTTTCCTCTTCCCTTTGCTTTAACAGCTTTGGGCAACTCACGCTTTTACCCCAGCATGATGGGTTGGCGAGCGTTGCCTTAATGGCGTTGGGCAATTCATATTTTTTTTACTCCCAGCATGATGGGGTTGACGAGAAATTTATTCTCTTCCGTTGCCTAGTCGGCATTGGTCAGTTCATACTTTTTACCCCCAGTATAATGGGGTTGGCGAGAAATTTATTCTCTTCTAATTGCCTTAATGGCGTTGGACAATTCATACTTTTTTTTACCCCTAGTATGATGAGGTTGGCGAGAAACTGGTTCTCTTCCCTTTGCCTTGACGGCGTTGGGCAGTTCATTTTTATATTTTTATTTTATTTATTTTGTTTTTTAATTTATTATTTTTTATATTTATTATTTTTCATATTTTTTAATTTTTTTTTATTTTTTAATTTTCATTATTTTTATTTTTATTTTTTTTTTTGAAATTTATTTTTTTGAAATTATTATTTTATTTTATTTATTTATTATTTATTTATTATTTTTTATTTTGGCACTATGCGGGTTGCATCCCGCGGGTGCATCCCGCGGTTGCAATCCGTGAGTGCATCCTGCAGTTGCAACTCACGGGTGGCATTCTCGCACTGCACGGTTCTTTTTTTTAATTTTTTTTACAGTTTTGTCAATTTTTGTTCATTTTTTTCTTTTTTTTTATTTTTTTTAAAGTTTTGTCAATTTTTTGTGGGCGATAGACGCCTCACTTTTTTTTTGGTCGACAATTCCTCACTTTTTTTTAATTATAGGCGATGATGCCTTATCAAATTTTTTTTTGGGCGATGACGCCTCACTCTTTTTTTTTTTTTTGACAGACGATGACGTCTTGTCTTTTATTATGAGCGATGATGCTTCATAATTTTTTTTTAACAGGCGATGATGACATATTAATTTTAGTGGGCGATGACGCCTCACTTATTTTGACACCTTGTCAATTTTGGTGGGCGATGACGCCTCACTTATTTTGACATCTTGTCAATTTTGGTGTGCGATGACGCCTCACCTTTCTTGACCTTTACCCAGCGATGATGTCTAGGCTCCGAATAAAAAAAAATTAAAGATCAGATTGCGCCGCTGAAACTCCCACTGTGGTCGCTAATTCTTGTATGCCCAAAAAATTGAATCTTTCTTTATATTGCAAATTTACTTTGTAATTATAGCAATAAAAGAAAAATTACAAATAGAAAATCGAGATTACAAGAATGGGGATCGATTTCGATTCCCCTTTATTTTTGTGGGTTCTGGCAGCGGTGGAGTAACACGGAGTATTGATCAACTTATGTCTTTGTTGTTTCCAGTACAGCACTTTTAGTAAATTGGCATCACATTGTCATTCTATGAAGTTGGTTATAGATAATAAGGAGAGTTATTAACTGAGTTATGCTGGGAGCGAGTAACACGGAGTATTGATCAACTTGCAGACATGTCAACAATGATATTCATCATATAATGCTGCTAGTAAAGAGTGGTTCATCACTTGTAAGAAAATAACTAGTTTGTTTGATTAACTCTTTAATGGATATTAAATAGAACCTGCTAAAAACACTAGTCCAAATACTGTGGTTTAAGCAGCTAGATTTCTGTCTTCTTGTAACCACAGAACCTGAAACAGAAAACCTACTGATCTGATCTCTTCTGTAATTTCTCTTATATACTATTTTTCCTCTTGTAATCACTTCGCTAACTGGAATTTTCAATTCCTTTCCTATTTCTTTAACCATTTCTATGTATCTTATCTAAACCCTCTCACATGTCTATCCTTATCCAAAATCTGACCAACAAACTATTTCAAATAAAGTTTTGCTTGATAAGAAATCACTACTAAATGTTTTAACTGATAAAAGTTCAATTTGATTAGTCCCTTTGAAGCAACACCAATGACACCCCTCTGTGGTTTGAGTTAATTCATGTATCGTTGCATATTCTATAGCCAGATCATATGAATTAGACTTCATATTCATGCCTCGAGTTTTAATTTTTAGTCGTACTATGTCTATTATGTTCAAATCTATTATAGAAATAAGATAATTGGGTTGAATATTAAACCATACAGCCTAATTCATCAATTATATTGCAAACCACATATCAGTACTTGATGAAAGCTTGTAAATCGATCATCCTTGACGAGTGTTACTACAGGGATACATATGCCGACTCTAAATAATGCATTGATTTTAATTTGGATTATGCCAACATTGATATATTGAATGTCTAGATTATTTTTTCCCTTTCATGTTCGTATTTTTTCTCAGCTGAAAATAGAAATGTCTATCCATCCTCCAGCTAATAGATTAGTAGTTGTATTTCCGGTGAAATTTTTATATATTCTTCTAGAGAAGAAAGTGAAACGTGAGACTTTATATATTTTTGTTTTTTTTAATTTGTTATTAATTTTTGTTTTTCTGACATTTTCTAGGCTACAATTGTTTCTTGTCCAACTACATCTGCTAGTGTTATATTGTCCAATTCTAAAATTTCTGGTGTAGTAGGACATGACTCGTCATTCATCATAAAGACCAATTGGTGTATGAATCACTCTTAATGTTGAGTCATATAGTATTACATCCAAAGAGGAGAGTTCTTCTCCAAAACAAACTTCTAAATCTTGCTCTTCCATGTACTTTTATCATTTTTTGAGCATTTTTTTCCTTCTCTAGGACAATCCCTGGCAAAATGCCCTTTTTCGTCACACGAAAACACCTACACCCTATTTTATCATTTTGAAGGGACGACTCATTATATTTCCTAACATATTTATTATTCCGGACAAATCCTCTATTCCTTTGCTTTGGTTTCAACTAGAAAATTTTTCTAGATGTTGGTTTTATTTTCCACTTCATTTATTTCTTTTCTTGTGTTTCATCTCCTATCTTTCATATTTTTCTAATTATTTTTTCACAACACTTTGTTCCATTAAGAGAGTTAAGAATAGAGTTGTACATTTTCTTGTAAGATTTTATATTAAGACAGTCTTCGTATATTATTTTTAGTACGCAATAGATTTGGTATCCTACACTGTCTTTTTTCCAATTTATTTTAGGTAGTCTATGTACCTGTTTCATGTTTTAGCATTCCAAAGTCTTGGAAGCTTGTGAAAAAAATGGATCGAGCCAGTTTTGTACCTTATCGTATTCTAGCTTATAAAAGTATTTTGAAAATATTTTACAGTATTCTTCAAATTCACATATTTCGCATAACTAAATTTTGGACAAAACGTGAGGGATTCTTCCTCTTGGGTTTTGCCGTATGTGAACCCACATAAGTTTTCTTTATAATCTTAATGAAATAGGTAAGTATATCGTCAAATCCTGTGAATTTGTCATGCTCAAGCCACTCTCTCTACTTATTTTTTTCTTCCTTCAAATTTACCTATTGTTTTATCCATTGTAGTATGTTTCCTTGCAAAGTGCTAGTAATGTAGTTAATACTTTTCTCTTTATCCCATGATTTTTCATGATTTATAATTACAATTACTAAGGATTGTGCCAGTCATCTATAGTTTTTAGCTTATTTTAAAGTGTAGATTAGATAAATCGAGATAAGTTCCTTCTGAGATACACTACTTTTTATTAAATCATCAATCTTTAGATTCTTCTCTATTTGTAAATTATTTAAATCTAAAGAAAATTTGCTATTTTTACCAATCTGTATTAACTCATTATCGGATTCTAACACTCTTTTCAGCTTCAATCTTGTATTCATCATATATAGTTATCCCACAGTCCTTACTGTTCGAATTCATGTCACTTAGTTTCAAAATAGTCATTTTCGTTTTCTCGTTCTCAAATTGTATATTTCAAAATCGAATTTAAAATGTTGTAACAAACCTTCACTCTAAATATATGTTTCATGAGTTTTTTTTTATTAAATGTCTCTTTCTTGTATAGAACTCTTTAGATCATTATATAACTCTTTCTAGCAGTTGAATAATTCGATAATCGAATCATACTATTGTTTAGAGTAGGTTTTTTAGCTAGCTTTGTGTCTTACATCATATTAATTTGATGACTCGGCTTCTTTAATTTTGAGCTAGTCACTAATCTGTCAATGCGGTCTAGCATCTCGATTACCTCTATTATTAGTTTTTATTTATTTACTTTTCCATCGTCTCGTTTGAGATCTACATGTCTTTTTTTAGATTTAGAAAGCAATTTAAATATCTCTTTATTTAGTTCCATAAGATATTTTACATAATTTTCTATTTTGTCAAACCAATAGACTATAATATCAATAAGAGTACTAAGGAAACTTGTGATATTCGTTATTCTTTTACGCCACACATAAAAATGCTTCAAATGATTGTAGTCTCTCCTTGAGCTCTCAAATATGCAGGATATATCCTTAGTCATCTAAAATGTTATAAACCAGCTAGTTTTGAATAGTCTACGATGCCTAAAACTATCGCCTGTTGATGCCAACAAACGCCAATAAACTGCAACAAAAGGCACACACATTAATCTCAGCTTAAAGCCTACTCAAATCTAGCATGAGACAATTAGAATAAAACAAAGATACTACCCTTTGTCAATTACAAGCGAGAAGAAATTGAGTTTATAATTAATTTGACACCAAATATGAACTAAAATGAGCAAAAAAGAGCCTTTCCAAATTATTCTTATTTTTTTCCAATTTTTTCAGATTTTTTTCAATTTTGATTTTTTCTAATTTTCCTTAACTTTTTGGTAATTTTTCAAATTTGCTGCAGAAATAAACAGTGACTTTCGTAATTTTTTAGAATTTTTTTGCAAATTTTTAAATTTTATGGCGATTTTTTATGAATTTTTCAAAATTAAAAACACAAAAAAAAATATATAGAACTACTTATCTAGCACACAAAATCAAACACAAACAACTTCATACTAATTCAAACTATGCAGTATGTACCGAAATAGTAGATACAAAATTGAAGACGTACAGATGGTAAAATGCTCGGCCAATAAGGAATCCTTGTCTCAAATACCAGAGGGAGAACTACAAACACAATCGCTACAAATGCGGAAAGCAAGTATAGTAATTATATAAATAAGTGGAGGGTGATTTTTTTATAGGTAGAGTGGGTTGATTGGTTAGGCTAGGTTAGAAAAAAATTATGGAGAAGATTAGAAGGAATGTGAAGAAAATGAAAAGGATGGTGGGTAGTATGTGGAGTATGAGGAGGAGAGTATGGGTCGCCCTCAGTTCTGACATTAGGGCTCTTATTTATAAGTAGATTCTTTCCAGCTGAAACATCGTACGTTCCTTCCAGATAAAGTCTCATTAGAGTCCTGCTGATACTAACTGTAAAGGTTTCTGGAAATCTTATTATTGATGAACTTTTAATTATACTGTTGGGAGTCTTATTTTTTTTTATGTGATTAAAATTAATGATGTTAATAAATCTCAAGAGAATTTTGTTGGTGGAATTTCACTGTAGATCTATAGTAGAGAGCGACAATACTCATTAAGCTAATGGCTTCAATGAGTAGACTCTATAGGAAGTTTATTAGTCTGTAAAAGTCAATATAGTATATTTAGAGATGCAGAATCATCCCACCCTGTTAGCATAATTTTTATTTCTTGTGGTTCGTTTGTTACAAGGCTTGTCTTCAGACTAATTTTTTCACTTTTGGTGTTTTGTAATAGTCAAATTTTCTGGACTCTTCTTCAAATAGGCCGATTGCTTGATTACTTTCTTTATATAATTGTTTTACTAGTTTTTGTATAGAGATACCTCCGCTATTGGCCTCCATGGTGATATCAACTTCGACCTCTACTTCAATCTCAACGTCCATTTCTACCTCGGTCGACTGTTTAGCTTCTTTTGGTGCAGAAATATGAACGCCAAAATTTTCTTTACCAATGCTACGTGCTTGCAAGATTTCGGGTAGTATGGTCCAAAACTGTAATTCGTGACTCTGGTCATTCTCCTTCACCTTGCTTGTAGCACGCTCTTGAATTTTTTTTTTTTATGAATTGTTCTGAGACATTTGGGCAAAACCACCCTCCACTTACATGTCAAGTTCTAATTCCAGAGGGGTACTACAAGTACGCTCTGATACCGAAGAAGTACTACAAGAACCCTCTAATACTAGAGGGAGTACACATTATTTATACATATAAGCATAATTATATGTGTTTGTATAACTGCTTTTTCCTATACTCATACTTATACTGTAAGCCGATGAGAAGGGAGTTAATAACATTCAATTAGGCTAATCTAGATATCCTAACAGAATTAATATAGCTAGTAGAGTATTTAAATGCTGACAACAAAAATACATCAATAGGAGTCCATACAAGAAGAAAATAAAAAAAAAACATTCAAGCTTTTTCATGAAAAACAATAGGATTCTTTAATGCTATAAATATTACATACTCTGATATCAGAGCATGATTAATAAAATTCAACACACTAATGATTAAAACAAACTCGTTAACAAAAATAAAAGTCTGGAGGTGAGAAGATACACATAGAGCATGCTACGAGTATCCTACTCATTGTCGATGCCAAGGAAGTTGAAAAAAATCTAACTGTATGTTCATAAGTTCTGATACCAGTTGGGGTACTACAAGCACGCTTTGATACCAGAGGGGGTACTATAAACATGCTCGTTACAGATACATAAAGCAAGCGCAATAATTATACATATATGTGGAAAGTGATTTTTACAGATGGAGTGGGTTGATTGGCTAGGCTATGTTGGAAGAAGATTGTGGAGAATATGACAAGGAAGAAGAAGAAGATGAGAAGGATGGTGGGGAATATATAGAGTATGAGGAGGAGAATGTGGAATTGCCAATGCCCCCGGTTCTAGCGTTGGGGCTCTTCTTTATAGGTGAGTTTCATCTATCTGAAGTATTGTGGGTTCCTTCTAGATGAAACATCATTGGTTCCAACCAGATGAAAGCAAATCATAGTCGTGCTGAAACCAGTAATAAAAGATTATGAGAATCTTATTGTTGATCATGCTGGGAATCCTACTACTGATGAGCTTTAATCATGCTGTCAGGAATTGAGCTTTAATCATGCTGCCGAGAATTCCTATTGTTTTTTATGAAAAAGCTTGAATATTTTTTTTTATTTCCTTCTTATATGGACTCTTGTTGATGCATTTCTGTTACTAGTCTTCAACTACTCTATTGTCCATCTGAATTCTGTTGTGATATCCAGATTAATTGATGGCCATATCCTTCAATATTCTCATTGCTAGAGCTGCCTATCGGGTCGGGCGGCCCGTTAGGCACGTCTGGCCCAGCATGTGTCGGGCACGTGTCCGACACTGCACGGCTGAGCCGTGCCGTGCCGGGCACGGCCCGGTACCTCGGCTCGGCCCGGTCGTGCCGGGCCAGGGCCGGGCCATGCCAGGCCCAGCACGGCCGACATTTTTTTTTAAAGTTAGCCGTTGGGGGTGTTTTGGGGGGTTTTTGCAATTTTTTTGCAAATAGCCCCCCAACGGCTATTTTTATAGCTGTTAGGGGGTTTCTTGCAAAACAAATTGTAGATTTTCCCCCCAACGGTCAAAATAGCCGTTGGGGGGGTTTTGTAATTTTTTTTACAAATTAAAACCTTTCTTTCTCTATAAATACTTCATTATCTCCTCTCCTCTATTACCATTCTTATACACCAAATTCATTCTCAAAAATCTTCTAAAATCTTTAATTCTCAAGAAGTCTCAAGTAAAGCAAGTATCAAGTTTTAATCAAGTGATCAAGAAGTCTCAAGCAAGCAAGTCTCACAATCAAGAGATTTAGAGAGCAATTATATGAATGTAATGAGATTAAATATAATATAATATTTTTTTTATTGTTATTTCTTCTTGTTAAATCTAGCTAAACGAAGCAACATAGCTCCTCTCTTTTTTTTATTTTTTTTCTTTTAAAATACCCAGGCCGGCCTGGGCACGGCACGGGCCCGCCGTGCCATGCCAGTAGGCTGAGCCCGGGCCTAGGCCCTGGCAACCGTGCCGTGCCGGCGGCATGGCACGGCCGTGCCCGGGCCGGGCCGAGCACGGCCCGATAGGCGGGTCTACTTTTGCACTACTGTCTTGATACTTTGAGATACTAAACTTTTCATGATAATTTTTTGTGGCAAATATCCTTCTTCTATCTGTTGGGATGGAACACTTATCAATCTCTTTTAGGAGGTTTCGAGTTTTGTCGACAATTCAATAAGACTATAGCAGCAACAACAATTATAATTAATTTTTTCAACCTCTACTTGGCATCAAATATTTACCATTACTCTGGATATCCGAATATCCAAATTTTATATGGCTGAAATTTTTTTGGTTCTTCTCTTCATCCAAGGATGCTAAATATTTGGAAAATGCAGCAAAAATTATAGTTCAGATTTGTCACTAGTTTGTGGTTTAGGAACTTTATCATTGCTAAAATTTATGCCATTCTTGGATTTCTTGCAGTCTAAACCACAGTTGTCTTCTAAGCCTCATTCGCCTCTTAAATATCCTAAAATCTGCTTTCATAATTCTGAAACTTTTGATAGCTATTGCAAGTTACGATGACATCTCCTTTGTTTTCTGAGAGGATCTTACTCATTTTCTTTGTATGGTTGAGTTTCATAGTCATAATACTATGAAAAATCTTTTTGGGAAGTACTTATCTAGCATTCTCGATTACTTCCTCTCTTTTTTTGTCTTTTCTAACTGTGCAAAACTGTTGGAATTATAAGCTCTATCCTTTTCTTTCTCCATAAGATCCTATAAAAATTATCATTAAATTCCTTAGCTGGCAATTTAATAGGATATGTCATTAAATTATTTAGATAGAAATTTAATAGAATATGTCATTAAATTACTTAGAGAGTAATTTAATAGAATATGTCATTAAATTTCTTGGTTAGCTATTTAGCTATTTAATAGAGCAATTTAATCATTATAACTATTTTATATATAATTTTTATTTTTTTATTTGGTAGGTCAGATTAAGTAATCAACAATAAAGTTATCCATCTCCTCTACATACTCTATTTAAAAGAAATATTGAGTAATTTCTTTATACCATTGCATCCATTTACTAGAGACTTTCTTTGTCTCTATAAGAAAATCTCTCACGACTTTATTGTCTATTCTGATAATAAAAAACTCAGGTGTAAGATATATTTGAAATTTTTGTAAGGCTAATCTTATGGTATACAGCTCTTTTTCAAATATAATCCATTTCAATTCGTCTGGTTTAAATTTCCTGAAGTTATACCATAAAGTTTCTTGTGTTTAATATTTTTTTGTGGGATATTCCTTTTTCTGAGCCTAATCTCTTTTTGAGATAAGGGTGGATTTTTTTTGTTCCAAATTTCTTTTGGAATTACTTTTAATGTCCATCCCTAACATTCATCAGATGCATTATTGTCTCGAATCATTTGTTTCCTTATTTACTTAGATATAATTCTAGTACATTTTCTGCAAGTTGTTTTATTTGGTTTAGTATTTTTCTATCTTCATCCTTCCAAATGAATTCATGGTTTTTATTAAATTTTTACAATAGAGACATTTCTTACTTGGTAAATTCTCATAGAAAATTTATTCAACAATTTAACAATCCTAACAGACTCTACAGTTGCCACTTCTTCTTTATATTTTTGAAAAAATATTTAATTTTGGAAAGGATGTGTTTTTGTAATTAGATTCCATGCTCATCTAGGATTATTCCCAGAAATTCTATGGATTCCTTTTCAATTTTGATATTTTTCAGGGAGAGTATTATGCTGTGTTATTTGAAAACATTATTCATAATTCTTAGATGTCTTTTATGGTCTTCTCTTGTTTTAGATAAAAACCAAAATATCATCAATATATACAACACAGAAATCCTTCAGATCGTTAAAAATTGAGTACATTCATCTTTGAAATATTTTTGGTACTGTGTTTAGTTTGAATGGCATAACATTACAATGGTAATGCCCACATAGTGTATTAAAGGCGGTTAGTGGTTTTGACTCTTTCGTCATTTTAAGTTGCCAAAATACTGACTTGTAGTCAAACTTACTAAATACATAAATTCCTTAGTTAAATTTATTTGTACTTCTTTCCTTGGGATAAAGTATCACTCAAACTTTAAATTATGATTTAATCTCTTATAATTAATTACCAACTGGGGTTTTATCCTCATATTTCATTAAAGTTTCTAACCATAAACGTTGGGCTAGAATGTGCACTAGTAGTTTTCTCTACTAGGCCTATACTTAAGAGTTCATTTAATTGATTGTAGAATTAGTCTATATCATGTCTGATATAGAGCACGAGTTTTACTCTAATGATGATTATGTTCTCATCTCGTAATTGAATCTTACAGAATCTTGGACTTTGATTCTATAATTTTAATGAATTTTTTACTACGACCAAAATCATACACTCCAGAGTGCAAGAGATCGGCAAGTAGTATAAGGGTAATAACCCAAAATCGTTCTCTCGAGGATGTTTGCATCATTTACAATGTCAAATTTGAAATTTTCCATTGAGAACGAAAGCACAACAAAATTTGGGATTTTTGAATTGCAATACTCGAGATTTACTTTCTTTACAATCAAAACAAGGTAACAATTTTTGGTTTCTTTGATTCTGGGGAGTGTGACGATGAAAGTATGATTAGAGCGACCCTTCTTCACTTCCGTTGATGATCTAACAACAAACTTGAAGTGCTCGAATTCTCTTCTATGAGTTTTTTTATGTCTTTCTTTGGATGCTTGGTGTCATTTTTATAGTTGGAGGGTGCCATAATCATTCCCCCAATTTGTGGAGATCATGGTAGTTACTTACCCACAATTGGATGTGCTTAAGTCCCCTTTGGCGAGGTGAATCGATAAGATTGGTTGGTTGCTTTTGATGAGGTTAACTGTTAACTTTTCTTTTCGACAGAGCTAACCTGGCTAGATGAATTGAATTTACTTTTAGCTTCTGGTGAAGCTAATTTACTTGGTTTAGTGGAGTTAATTCAGTTTTAGTTTTCGGCAAAGCTAGTTAACTTGGCCAGGTGGATTTGGTCCTTTTTAGCTTCCGGTGAGGCTAATCCTATTTTGGTGGGGCTGACCTACTACTGGTGAGGCTAATTTGTTGGTGAGGCTAATTGTGTTTTGGTGGGGCTGACTTGCTTCTGGCGGGTCCTTTTGCTGGGGCCAATCAGCTATTTGTTAGCTCCTGGCTTGTGGATTTTAACCAAGTATAATTTTGATAACCTACAAGGCCCCTTCAAAGATTTCTAGATAAACTCTACTTAAATCCTGAAATACTTTGAATTTCCTTTTCTTTGATTGTGAGCATTAGATATTCTACATGTCATATTTGTTTTGACTAAATGCTTCAGGCAGAATCGGTCATGGCCTTGCCTTAGAATAGCTATTTGGTTTGCTTCCGCGAGGCTAACAGGCGGAATTGGTCTGGCGAAACTAAGCATCTCATCGCATTACTTCGATCATTATGCAGCCTTTTTAAATGCTTTGGATAAGGATGAAAATTGTTTCAAGTAAAGGAGAAAAACCACTTAACCTATCTTTTCTTCCCATCTTTGTTTTAAATACTGTGTCTTTTGTTCTCTCTAGAAATTTTCTTCTTTTAGAAACTTTCTTTCTCTTTTTCGTAGCAATTTTTAGATCTATGGCACCCAAATGGATAACGCAATTGTCGAATGCACAGGTGGTGGGGGCGAGTGGCTCTTTTTCAGTGATGGCTTGTCTGCCTATGACTGGAAAGTTTCTTCTTGCCGGCATCAATGAGTATTTCAATGCAATTCATTATCAAAGGGGCTGAATCATCATATTCGTTCCTCTTTTGTGTTTCTTAAAGGTAAAGAATAATCATGTCTTTGCACCTGGTCTTCTTATGAGTTTATTTTAAAATTGCCTCTTTAATGTCTCTTGATGATGATGAGTTTTCTAACCATCTGATATTTGTAATCATGGGGTTACCTTGTGACGGGAAACCCTTGAACCCTTGATCGAGCGATAGTGTCGAGATTCTCTCTGCTAGGGCATAAAATCATTTTGTACTCTATATGGTGGGGCTAACTTGAGTTCTTGTCCAACAGAGTTAATTTCTCACTCTTTGCGGGAATGTATTTTCTTTCTTTGTTCAGTAGTGATGGCAATTTTCTTTGTAATGACCCACCTCTTTTACTATTTCTTTACAGTCTTTTACATTAGCTATCCCATTGCCGGTCACCACTTGGCTGGCTCCACTATGGGCATTAAGGTTATACAAATTTTCATTGTCTACATCCTGCTTCTTTGTACTATTATAATGATGAAGAAAGGTCCAGTTTAATTTGCAATGGCAGTGCCCAAACTGTCAAGGGGTTAGTCACTAGTGCCTCATTCTTGGATAGAGATAGAAATGGACTTCAAAAACCACATTTCATATTTGGAGACACTGTAGACACTAAGAATTCTTTACTTCTTCCTCCCTGCCCTTGGGTCAATCGATTGGAAGGGACTTCACGTTTCCACGCATAGAAAGACACTATCCTTTGAATTAACTTCGGCCAAGTACTAAGCAGTGACAAATGGAATGGCATCTCACTCCCACCCAAGTTTCCCTCACAGCGGCAAAGTTTGTTAAATCTTGATTTATCCAAGATGGTCCTCCCACTCATGTGACTGGTCTTCTTATGGGCATAATGCTTCGAAACATTTCGGTAGGTGAAAGCTTCAGCATGGCTAAGACGTTTCGGAATGAATTTATGAGAAACAACAGTGAGTACCAGGCTGAAAACTTTAGGGCTCTACGTTGGATTCACGCAAAAGTCAAAGATTGATAGGCTTTATTAATAGGATTTATACTAACCAAATTCGAGAAGGAACTATCAGACATTGGGTTGTTAAGGCGGTAAAGGCCACTCAATATGGTATTGATACCAATCCAGCACAGCTGTTTGCAATCATAAAATTATACAATTTTGCAATCGACACTTTCTTTACTCCTGATGGAGAAATGGGGTTTGCTCTCCATGTGATGTGGTAGATTCAGGGCTTCCCATCAGACATGTTCCATATGGGGAGTATTTTTCTGGAACTGAAGAACTTGAGATCTTAGTCTCCTGGGATAGTGCTATGTACCATAATTTATGGGATTTGACTTGCCATTTCCGTAATTGTTTAGACTTGATTGACGCGAAGGGGAGTGTGATATAGCACAAGAAGTGGGCTAATTATTTCTTCACCAACTTTGATGGGAATGGAGCTATTAGTTTTTAATAACCTATTAGTATAAATGATATCATCTCAAGAATATCTAACTTGCCCTTGCCTCCATCCTATTCTTTATTGGGCTCTGGCATAGATTTTTTGTTCGGTCTCCAAAGGTTTTCTCTAGTCCAGCCCTGAAATTCTCTGGGTTGATGTTGTTGTTGGCTTGGATGTTAGCTGGAATGGAACCTTAGATACTACCAATTGTTGAATCCTTGGGCAATCACTCATTCGATGGCTGACGAATTCGCATACTAGACCCAAACCCTGGGCCCTTCTACACTCTTTCAGGGTATGTCCTCGTATGTGACAATATTTACTAATTTCTAAATTTTGATTCGATATCGTCTGTTTCATTGTTGGCAGACCATCAAATCTCCTGGCTAATGAGCCTGCTCTTTGTCCAAATGATCTTTTAAATGTCACCGGTCTATCCTCCTTAAATACTTGCTCTAAACAACATGTCGTTTCAAATACTTCTGAGTAAGTCTTGTAGTTATGTCCTGCTAAGTACTCTTTCAGATGATGCCTCAATTCTTGCTGGAACAAGTGTGCTCTTTCCTCCTCATTAGCTACTAGGGTCCGGGCAAAATGACTGAGTCTCCCAACTTCTACGGAATATGCGTCTATACTCTGATCTCCTTATTGCAGTTCTAGAAATTTCCTCCTCATTTCTCGTGTTGCTGATGTATGGAAAAATCTGGCAAGGGATGCTTCTACAAACATTACCCAGGTTAGAGATTCCTGGTGCCTCACTTCTTCGGCAAGGGACCATGTTCTGGCTACATCAGTTAGGTAAATACATACTACCTCTACTCAATTTTCCTTCAAAATTCTTGCCACCTTCAGAAGATTCTCTATGTCTACAATCCATTGTTTAGCATTTAGTGGACCTTCCCTCCCAAAATATACTAACGGCTGCAGTTTACTGAAATTTAATACCATTTGGGTTCTCTCCAGTTTCTTGGACTGCAACACTCTTTCTAATAACATCATCGTGGTCTGTTGCGTCAGTGCTACTCTTTGTACTAGATTCCCAAGATCTAACACTTCATCCATTGGACTTGGACTCATGCTAGAAGAAGATTAGGTTGACATTATTCTGTGACGGACCAAAGAGGAATCAATCAAAAGGAGTTTCAAGATAGATTCAAACAAATGGGAAATAATAGAATAGGTACAATACTAGATCAGATGGACATCAAATAAGAAGGAACAAGTATCAAGAGTGTATTATAGACATGTTCTTATATGACAGTAGTCATATGGTCTTTCACCTAAACCTAGCTAGGCTCTGATAACATCCTGTAACGCCCCCGTTTTTTGGCTGCTTCCCATAACGATGGACGCTACGTAATTATTATTGTATAACCCAACAGTCTTAAGATCTTAAAGTAACCATAACTACTGCTACTTAGTTATTATTTTACAATCCAACAGTCTCAGGATCATGGAACAACCGTAACTACTACAACATCCAGGTTTAATAAATAATATATCTGAAAGATTTATTTTATATAAAGAGTTGATTACATAAAATGGCACACTGCTCTGAATATTTACACAAAAGAATCAAAATATAAAAGAGTAAAGCAGTGCCCAAGTAAAAGAAAGTATAAACGAGATATACAAAGTTGTCCAGAAGATTCTTTGTTAATCACTGCCGCTGGGACATCAGTTGGGGCTGTTTTCCCTCTTTGCCTTCATAACCTGAGCTAAACATCTATGGAATTAAACTCAACAAGTAATATAAGAAAAAGAAATACGTGTACTATCATAGTACTGAAGATAAAGAGTATGCGAATAAAGTGTATGAGTGTCAGTCAGGTTGCACAAATAACAAATAATAAAGTAAAGAGAACTATGTAAATCACTCACAAGAAATCATGTAAATTGTATCAAGTCTAGGTCATGTTAGTGTTGATATTGAAACCCAATGTCCCATTTAGATATAATGGCATGCAGTTTTTTATATTATACAAGTGCTCGTGCATATCTAGGACCTGGCCTAAACCCATGGCGTTGAACTATGACGTACCGCTAGGTGCTACAAGTAAAACCCCATACTGTAAAATAGTAACGAACATCATCTTTTATGATGACTCATGTATCAAATTGAGCCTCAGTACCACATAGTGCTACTACAACAAAAGTCCTCAGTACCTTAATCAAGAAGTTGGCCAATAAGATCCTTACACAATACGGTTCTTATCCATCATATAGTTTTTCCTAATCCCCATGTTAGTGATACACAATATTCATGAAATATAGAAATACATGGCTTGTCAAGTCAGACTATGTATATATCCTTTTACAAGAAACAAGAATTCAGAAATCAAGATTTAGGACTATGTACACATGTATCACGAGGATACTTTACTCTATTTACTCAAAATATAAGAAATTTGTCATTATGTTTTCATGAATGATCATTTCTTCATGTATCAATATTGATTTTTACTTGTCAAGTTACCATGAAATAAATATTATTAAGAAAAATCATGACTTTCCAAACAATAGCCTCTTCAATTTGTGGGAAATACCATATAGAAATTAATGATAGAAATTCAATAAGCTGAGATTTGCATTTAGGCTTCACGCAGCTAACGTGGCATCAGATCTACATTTTTAGCTCTTAGCAACTCGCGTGGCATGTCCAGACCTGCATTTGGGTGTTAAAAAGGATAATAACTATCCTTCAAGATTCTAAAATGACAACACGACCTTTTGGGATACACGTTTAGTTATATCCAGCTCTAACATGAGCTTAGAAGATAAACACAGATTTTCTTGTGACTGTTGATCCGCGTTTCCATTTAAATGGTGTTAAATTTAGTTTTAAAAGCCTTCAAGTCTCAAATGCGACCCTAGGGAAACGAAGAGCTGCATTTTAATTTAACGTGACCTTCTGAGACTTGTGTTTTAGTGTTTTTAGGGAGAGAACCAATTTTTTGGTTTCATTTTGGCCAAACACAACCTTCAACGATCCACGTTTCATTGTGCTCGAAGAGAGGTTCAATCTCTGGATTCTATTAAGGACAAACGCAACCTTCAAAGATCCGCATTTGGGGTCTAAGTGTGATTTCCTCCTTTTTAATTTTAGAATTTGGTTAACACTTTGAACATTGATACTACACAAATCCTTATGAATCAAATTTGTGAATCATATGATTTCAACACATGAACCTTCAAGACTTCTATTATATTAATAATTCCAAAAACTCTTAGCCGAACATATTCAAATCTTAAATAGATAAATGTATATACGTATATGCGGCAGTAATCCTAATTAGAGATGTTAGACAGAGGCCAGAGTCGAACCTGGCTCTGATACCAACTGTAACGCCCCACATCCAAGATACGGGTCGCGTTCGGTGACGTATCAAAAATACGCCAAACCTAAAGTACTTTTAATACATTGAAAATTACTGCCACAAAATTTTACACGGATACACTAAGAGAATATTGAGAAGATTAGGAACAATCTTTCTATTTTGCTCCAACAAAATATTAGTAAGTTTATGAAAGAATCCAAAAAGACAACATTTATGACAACTTTAAATTTTGAGTCTTGGAAATAGCAAACTAAAGTTAAAGAGACAAAATGAAATAATTAATAAATCACCTAAATGACACCTTATAATGAAAACACTACTAATTATCTACTGGCTCCTCGAAATGTTGCTCCAGCTGTGGTGGTTCCTCCCCCTCAGTATCCTGCAATTAATCTTGACATGCCAAACCAGGGTCGATAGTACGATCTAGCAAGTACTACAAGAAGAAAATAATAATACACAGGCCTGCGATGTGTTTATATATACGAATAGAACATGAAAGTAAGTAAAATACTAAAAATCATAATAGTATCAATAAAGTGTACATTTTTAGGAAGAAATAGAACATGAGTTAATTGCAGATGTCTTGAGGATGATAATGGTCAGGAGGTACATCTGTATACACATATCATGGATAACCTTATAGCAGAGATATATATATATAGCAAAATGAACATGCATGTGAAATATGATATCATATATTATTATTATTATTATTATTATTTTGTTAATTTATTTGGAACTGTCGGAAGTGGTGTACCACATGTTTTACGAGTATCCCGTGCATACTCGAGAATACGGCCATGATTCCTGGTACTGCCCCAGGACATACCGCTAGGTACTAATGAACATGAACTTCTTGAGCCTAAGCTCCAGGTGCACAGCCTTATTTAATGATGGTGATCCAGTAATCACTCAGAATCCCTATAGTTATGTTCTTAAGTTTGGTTGTACAAACTCAAAAATGTAAAACTCCTAAACCATGTGTACAATTCCTTTTTCGACTTCCCCCATAACCTCATGAATTTATTTTATAATTTAATTCTTTAGGATATATGATAAAAGACAAAATTTGGTATATTACAGTCGTTTACAGGTTAACTAATCAATTACCATGTAAGGAATGTTTATTGTGATATGATAAATCTTATTTCAAGGAAATATTACAATGAAAGGAACATAATAGATTAAAAGAACTGGTTATTTTGCATAAATAATAGTATCACCCACTATTTTACATACTAAGAATTTATTCTGGAAAGAAATCAGTTTATTTTCATTAAAATGAATCTTTTGTGAATAAAGTATTTTGAAGATAATAACATTAATAGTAAGACCGAGAATATAGCTTTTGAAATAAAAAAAAATATGTTCTAGGATTTATAACAAAGCACACTCTCTAGTAAGATTTACAGTGAGTTTATTATTAGTTATCCAAAATAGAAATCCAACCTTATGGGCGATTACATGTTCAAATAAAAAAAAAAGCTAGGAATAAAATATCTCACAAAACTTTATCATTGACGATCCATTTCTATAGTGCAATGGATGTATATTATTATTTTAGAATAAGTTGTGGATAAATCATGCATGAAATTTGACAATATAATTTTTAATTTAGTGAGCTAATAAATAATTAATATTAATAAATAAAAGACAAAATTATTGGAGAACTCTAAAACTTTACCC
Organism: Dracaena cambodiana; assembly: GCA_036321105.1. Taxonomy (NCBI): domain Eukaryota; kingdom Viridiplantae; phylum Streptophyta; class Magnoliopsida; order Asparagales; family Asparagaceae; genus Dracaena; species Dracaena cambodiana. Next base: position 16,282,573 of record JAYEPQ010000013.1, on the reverse strand, counting down.
ATGATTCTATTGAGAGATATTAAGAAATGTGAAGTGCATATGGGATGTAAATTTTTAAATTAATGGTCAATGAAATAAATTAGAATTAGTTTGTATATAAATTATCATTGTTGGACAGTAGAAAACTTTGATATTAATTCTTCTAATGGTGTAACTAAATTAATTTTGTTATATTACTCACTGTAAAAATATAGATATGTCTAAAGAAAATTTAATAAGCAACTCCTCATACAAATATTCTTAAATATTTTAAAGAAGAATTTATACATAATCAACATTCCAAATTGTTTTCTTTTCTTTTTCTTTATGGTGCTTTATTTAAATTATTATTTTATTAATTTTATTTCATTCACCCTTTTTCTGTGATGGTACAGTATAGAGAGAAAAAAAATTTTAGTTTTTATTTCTTTTTTTTGTATTGTTCAGTTTTCTTTTTAATTTTTTTTGTACAATTTGGATTAAGGTAAAGTTAGATATGATAAAATTAAAAACTAATTGAATCCAAACTATTTAAATTTGTTATTATTAACTTTCTGGTATTTAGGTTGAACACAAATTTTAAGATAGATAAAAATAAGTTTTGTTGAATAATAATGTTATCAATACTATCTCATTAACTATTTGGATAATATACTTAAAAAAATAAATATACAACTAATTTACAGATAAACACAAGGATATTATAGGGAGTAAAATAGAGTATTATAATTTCTAACTTTTTTTCTTACACGTAAAAACCGTACTTCTTAATGACATTAAATGAATTGTTAGGATTGGGTTCAAGTTTCATGTAGGAATTTCTTTAAAATTTCTCATTGTGAACATATAAAAAAAATACACCAGAGAACTAAAACTAACTAGCATTTGATGCTAACAAATATAATTGGCATAAATCTAAATATTTATAATATTTAAAATTAAGCATACATGTTTCCAACAATTTGTAAAAGAAAAATAAAATAAAATTTCCTAGAGAATGTGTTCAATAGGAATCTCTTAGTCCAAGTAAGATGCACTTTATAAGAATATACTATAGTATAACAAACTTCACATTTCTTCTTAGTTATCCTAACCTATTAAACTAAAAATCCACATTATAATGAAATCTTCACGTAGCAGTAAGATGGATATGAAAACAATAGTTGATTAGACATAAACACATCATTTGATCTATATAAACATAGCTAACATGTACAAAGTATGCTGGAAATAATTAACATGCTTATAAATTTAATCTCATATTGCATCCATATCCAGAATCATGAATTTATGATATAATCTACCTCATTATGCTCTTTTCATTTTTTTTAAATTTTTCTTATTATTTCTTTTTTCTTCCTCTATGTTCAAACTGCTGAATATAGAAGATGAATCAATAGTGTTATGTTCTATTATTATTTAAAATTTAAATCTTAAAATATTTTTAATTAATAAATGATGTGTTAGAGAATAAATTTACAAACCAGTCACTAAAATCAATTTTTTTTTCTAGAGGCTATTTGATAAATGAAATTAATGAAGAAAATTTTGAAATATTTTAATTAATTTCTCCTGCAAATTAAATTGTATTAATAATAAAATAAATCAAAAGAAAAGAGCAGTTTCATTATTACAACATAAACATTTAAACAAAATGTTGAGTTCTATAAGGAAGAAATAATATAGAAATTTTATAAAACAAGAATAAAGTACTTGCCTTTACTAGAAGACTCCAAAATTTGAACGATCACTATGCCAACATATTTGGACACCCTTCTTCTTTTACTCTCTACTTCTCTTTTCTACTTTTTCTTTCTTTCTTTCTTTCTTTCTTCTTCTTTTTCTTATTTTCTTTTCCTTTTTTTCTTTTTTTCTCTCTCTCTCTCTCTTTTTTTCTTTTCTTCTCTTCTTTTTTTTTCTCACTGTTTTTCTTTTGTTCTCTTTTGCCTAGTGACAGAAGAGGAAAAAGACGTGTTTTAGTTATTGTTTTTGTATTTATTTTTTTAATTATTTACAAAATTTATGTTAGTTTATAATAAGTTTAGATATATGATAGATCTTTCTAAGCTAATCTAGATTCAGTTAGATTTGTTATAATCAAACTAACTAGTGTTTTAGATAAACTTAAATCATAAAATAGATAGTAAATAACATAAAAATATATTAATTATTACTTTAATATTTATGATAATGATTTTAAAAATAAATAAATACAAAAATATTGTATAGGAAAATGGGGTGTTACAGAGAAAAAGAAAGAGAGATGTTTTTTTTTTTCACATTAGGATTAGCGAGAATACCGAGGAATTGGGCCGGAAATGACGCGGGAGCACCGGTGGGGTTGGATTGGACTGACCGAAACTTTGGTGTGAGCATTTTAATTGGGTGGGGGATTACTTAGGCTGACTAATTAAGCTAATTAAGAAACAATATCTATGAAAATTTATTAATCAAAGTAATAAAAAAAATTATATGGGTGGGAGTTTGGCTATAAAAAGAAAAAAAGATAAAAGAAACTCTATTTTTATTGTTTGATTAGATGACCAAGAATATCGTTCGCGAATTTTCATGTTTTGAGATCATTTCTATGTAGACGTATAATTTGTAATTTTGTCACATAACTAATTTTTTTGTTTCTAAGCTCAAACAAATGAACAAGAAAAATATCTTAAATTTTTTTAACTCCACTCAATATTTATTCTCAGTACTATTCATCTATACTGAAATTTAAGAGAGACAGAAGTATGTAACCAAGAATAGAGTTTATAAATGTTCAATTATCAAATATTTTTTATTAAATATAAGCAAAGTGAAGTTATACAATGCTTAGCTTGTTTAAGTTTGCACTTGTTTCTTTTATATTACGATGTATTAACTTGCTAAATTAAATTTTTGGTCCATTCTATTTAAAACTTAATATTAAAAAAAAAAATTTAGTTCAAATTTTTAAATGGAGTGGGTAAAAAATTGACCCGTTTTAATGCGCCTACTCCCATCCCTAATATTAGATAATAACAAGTGGGAACCCCACACAAATACTTAGAATTTTGTATGTTTTAAAATGATGCAGTGAAATTTATTCTTTTATATTATGATAAGTAAATTTAAATATAGGGGTATTTACAGATTTGTCCCTTAAATCTTTATAAATTATAATTTAGTCCCCTAAATCTTCATATTTAGGATTTAGTCCCCCAAATCCTTTAACTTACTACAATTTAGTCCCCTAGTTTATATTTTGGCCCAATTTTTCCATTTTACCCCTAATTTTCTTCACTTAATTTTCCTTCCCTCTTCCCTTCTCTTCTTACTTCTTATTGGGTTCCCCTCTTATTCTTATCTTCTCTCTCTATTTATTTATTGGGTTCTCTTTCTCTCTACTAAAACTAAATGTATTATTCTTCACTAAATGTATTAAACCTTTAAGTCTCAATATAAATTCATTTATTGTGTTCTCCCTCTCTATAATGGATAAATTTTTTTCTATGTTTAATACATTTAGTGGAGAATAATACATTTGGTCTCAATATAGAAAGGGAGATCCAATAAATGAATAGAGAGAGAAAAGAGAAGGAGAAGGGGGAACCCAATACAAACTAAGAAGAGAGGGGTAAGAGGGAAGAGGATTAAGTGAAGGAAATTATGGATAAAATGGTAAGAGTGATTCATACACCAATTGGTCTTTATGATGAATGACGAGTCATGTCCTACTACACTAGAAATTTTAGAATTGGACAATATAACACTAGCAGATGTAGTTGGACAAGAAACAATTTTAGCCTAGAAAATGTCAGAAAAAACAAAAAGTAATAACAAATTAAAAAATACAGAAATATATAAAGTCTCACGTTTCACTTTGTTCTCCAGAAGAATATATAAAAATTTCACCGGAAATACAACTACTAATCTATCAACTGGAGGATGGATAGACATTTCTATTTTCAACTGAGAAAAAATACGAACATGAAAGGGAAAAAATAATCTAGACATTCAATATATCAATGTTGGCATAATCCAAATTAAAATCAATGCATTATTTAGAGTTGGCACAGGTATCCCTATAGTAACACTCGTCAAGGATGATCGATTTACAAGCTTTCATCAAGTACTGATATGTGGTTTGCAATATAATTGATGAATTAGGCTGTATGGTTTAATATTCAACCCAATTATCTTATTTCTATAATAGATTTGAACATAATAGACATAGTACGACTAAAAATTAAAACTCGAGGTATGAATATGAAGTCTAATTCATATGATCTGGCTATAGAATATACAACGATACATAAATTAACTCAAACCACAGAGGAGTGTCATTGGTGTTGCTTCAAAGGGACTAATCAAATTGAACTTTTATCAGTTAAAACATTTAGTAGTGATTTCTTATCAAGCAAAACTTTATTTGAAATAGATTTGTTGGTCAGATTTTGGATAAGGATAGACATGTGAGAGGGTTTAGATAAGATACATAGAAATGTTTAAAGAAATAGGAAAGGAATTGAAAATTCCAGTAAGGAAAGTGATTACAAGAGGAAAAAAGTATATAAGAGAAATTACAGAAGAGATCAGATCAGTAGGTTTTCTGTTTCAGGTTTTGTGGTTGCAAGAAGACAGAAATCTGGCTGCTTAAACCACAGCATTTGGACTAGTGTTTTTAGCAGGTTCTATTTAATATCCATTAAAGAGTTAATCAAACAAACCAGTTATTTTCTTACAAGTGATGAACCACTCTTTACTAGCAGCATTATATGATGAATATCATTGTTGACATGTCTGCAAGTTGATCAATACTCCATGTTACTAGGTCCCAGCATAACTCAGTTAATAACTCTCCTTATTATCTATAACCAACTTCATAGAATGACAATGTGATGCCAATTTACTAAAAGTGCTGTACTGGAAACAACAAAGACATAAGTTGATCAATACTCCGTGTTACTCCACCGCTGCCAGAATCCACAAAAATAAAGGGGAATCAAAATCAATCCCCATTCTTGTAATCTCGATTTTCTATTTGTAATTTTTCTTTTATTGCTATAATTACAAAGTAAATTTGTAATATAAAGAAAGATTCAATTTTTCGGGCATACATGAATTGGCGACCACAGTGGGAGTTTCGGCGGCGCAATCTGATCTTTAAATTTTTTTTTATTCGGAGCTTAGGCGTCATCGCCGGGTAACGGTCAAGAAATGTGAGGTGTCATCGCACACCAAAATTGACAAAGTGTCAAAATAAGTGAGACGTCATCACCCACTAAAATTAATATGGCGTCACCGCCTGTTAAAACAAAATTATGAGGCGTCATCGCCCATAATAAAAGACAAGACATCATCGTCTGTCAAAAAAAAAAGAGTGAGGCATCATCGCCCAAAAAAAAATTTGATAAGGCATCATCGCCTATAATTAAAAAAAAGTGAGGCATCTATCGCCCACAAAAAATTGACAAAACTGTAAAAAAAAAAAGAAAAAAAAAGAACAAAAATTGACAAAACTGTAAAAAAAAATAAAAAAAAAGAACCGTGGAGTGCGGGAGTGCCACCCGTGAGTTGCAACCGCGGGATGCACCAGCGGGATGCAACCCGCATAGTACCAAAATAAAAAATAAATAATAAATAAATAAAATAAAATAATAATTTAAAAAAATAAATTTCAAAAAAAATAATAAAAATAAAAATAGTGAAAATAAAAAAATTTAAAAATTTAAAAAATATGAAAAATAATAAATTAAAAAATAATAAATTAAAAAAACAAAATAAATAAAATAAAAATATAAAAATGAACTGCCCAGCGCTGTCAAGGCAAAGGGAAGAGAACCAGTTTCTCGCCAACCCCATCATGCTAGGCGTAAAAAAAGTATGAATTGTCCAACGCCGTTAAGGCAATGGGAAGAGAATAAATTTCTCACCAACCCCATCATACTGGGGGTAAAAAGTATGAACTGACCAATGCCGACTAGGCAACGGAAGAGAATAAATTTCTCGTTAACCCCATCACGCTGGGAGTAAAAAAAGTATGAATTGTCCAACGCCGTTAAGGCAACGCTCGCCAACCCATCATGCTGGGGTAAAAGCATGAGTTGCCCAAAACTGTTAAAGCAAAGGGAAGGGGAAAAGTTTGGTATTTAAGCCCAAACGAAACGCTCGATAACTCACCATGCTGAGGAGAATAGCATGGCTAACCCAACTCAAACGGTAATTGGTAAAGGCAAATCAAACCCATTGATAGCTGGGGATTTGCAAAAATTCGCATAACAAATCGGTCAAAACAGTATTCTTATCCAAATATAAGCATACATCACTACCCTGAGCTGCTAAGGTAAAGGGAAGAGAAAAAATTTGGTATTTAAGCCCAAATGAAATCCTTAACAACTCACCATGCTGAGGGGAATAGCATGGCTAGCCCAACTCAAACGGTAGTTGGTAAAGGCTAATTAAATCCGTTGATGGCTTGGGGTTTGCTAAAAATTCTAATCAGATCGATCCCCTATTAAGTTAAGATTTCACCTCTGATAGTAAAACTTTCCTCATTAATTTTCTTTGGTAGAGCCAGTAAGTCTCTAAAATCCTTATCATGTTAAAATCATATCTCTGATACCCAAATACAAAATCGAATCATTTTTCTCCATGAGATCAAGTCCAATCAAATCCCCTGTCAAGTTAAGATTTCACCTCTGACAACAAAACTTTTCTCGTTTTTTTTCTTTTCTCCAGCAGAGCAAATAATACTCCAAAATATTTGTCAAGTTAAAATCATACCTCTAACATCAGAATTCAAAATCAAATGAGATAAAATTCGATCAAATCTCCTGTCATGTTAAGCTTTCACTTCTGACAGAAAAGAAAACTCACACTTCATCAAGTCCAAATGAACTTGTTTTTTATATCGTTAAGTTAAAAATTATCTCTGACGAAAATCATTTCCCTATCAAGTTAACAGTTACCTCTGATAGTCAAATTTCAAGACTAAATACTTTAACCATCACCTCTATTTAGTTAACTCATTCCTATCATGACCAGATCCTCTGAATAGGTCGAGTTTTTAGACATGTTTAAAGACACCTCTGTCATTTCCTGATCCGTCATACTAAATATCACTGAACGGTTAGGATTCTAATGAGCACGTTAACATGATACCTCTGCTTGACCTCAAATTAGTACGTTAGCATCACACCTCTGCTTATTATCTAACGGGCATGTTAACATCATACCTCTACTAATCACTTAATGAGTACGTTAACATCATACCTCTGCTTGTCATCTAATGAGCACGTTAAAATCATACATCTGCTTGTTATCGAATAAGCATGTTAACATCACACCTCTACTCATATCCTGGAGACACGTTAATAGTTATCTCTGTCTATCAAATCTATTACATGTCTGTCATGCACTTAGCCTCTGAAAGAGACGTCAAAAATATTTTTGCATGCAGACAACAAATTCTCTGAAGCAAAGCTACAAGCAAAAGTTTGGCTTGGCCGCACAGGTACAATGGCCAGTATCAAGAAAACTCGCTAGAAGCAATCTCTGATATATCGAAGAGGTTCAACAGTATATCTCAGGCAACAAAACAGTTAGAAGATAGTGATTTCAGAATATGGTTCACAGTATACCATAAAAATCATGAAGAAGACTATAGAGCTAAAATCAAAGAGTTCAAAGTGTTTCGAAATTCGTTACAATTCAATACAGAATTTTGAAAACTTTGGAGGGGGTTATGTCGACATCCAAAAAAAATAATAAAATAAATAAAATAGGAGTACCTCGCAGACCCCACCCACAAGAGCGCTCCCGCGGGATCGCTCTCGCGGAGCGCTCCATCTGCGGGTTGCTTTCCGCTTCCATTCCGCTTCTGTTCCGTTTTGCATGGTGATCCGGATTTTTGGGGATTTAATCGGATTCGAGGGAAGAATTTGAACCGGATTAGAAGCGCTCCTCAATCTATAAAATTGAGAATGGAGCTCAGAACAAGAGGAGGAAAAGAAGAGATTCTTTTAGAGAGGGGATTCTTTGGCGAGGCAATTTTTCAGAAACAGAGAGTCCAAAAAGGAGATTCTTTTTGGAGGAGGATTTTTTCAAAAAATTCAGAAGTTCCAGAGAGATCAATCTTCATCCCGATCTAGATCGGATCATCAACGGAGTGCAGAATCAAGACTCCACTGCTGCCAGAACCCACAAAAATAAAGGGGAATCGAAATCAATCGATCTCCATTCTTGTAATCTCAATTTTCTATTTGTAATTTTTCTTTTACTGCTATAATTCCAAAGTAAATTTGCAATATAAAGAAAGATTCAATTTTTCGGGCATACAATAAGTTCAAGATATTAAATGCTCGAAATATAGTAACCAACACCAAAAATATGAACATAGATCCACAATCATTATAAGCTTGGAAGAAGAAACATGAAACAAATTATATGGAAGTATTATACAAAACAAAGTGAAATTCAGCTAATTTATTACAGTACCGAGTCTAGTGAAAAGGAAAAAATACATCCTAATGGATCATAAAGTTAGGCATAAAAAAAATAAAGCTCTTGTGCATTATAAATTAGAAATCCCAGAAAATAAACCATTAAATGCTAACATCTTAACACGTGTGCAAGAGGTCAGGGATTAAAACTACACTTGCACCAGGCTACAACCTTTAAATAGGAAGATTGGGATAGGGATAATTATGGCCTTTGTTTGAAAGAAAGAAAGAAAAAAAATATTGCAGCAAAAAATTTGGAAAAAAGAAGTAATTAAGTATAAGAACAAGTAGCAATTCTGGATGAAGAAAAAGAATAGAATCTGTCTTGTGTTCTATTTTGAGTTTTCTATTTCTAACTTTCACTAACCTTTATAGGTTAATTTTTCCTTTTGAAGCTATCTTCATTAAGGGAAAGTACTGATAGTTCGTTTTTCCTTCTAAACTGAGAATGAGTTAAGTGTTTACTTAAATAAAAATAAACAAAAAGAAAAAAAGATAAGTAGTAACAAGTGATGATTTTTATTTAGCGTGGCACTTTTGAAGTAGTAAAATATTCAATCACTAGAGAATTCCATTTAGATCATTGGGATAATTAAATGTAATCATGATTACGTTTATTTCTAGGATGAAATTTGAACATCAAAATCAAGATGCAACCAAATCTCTAGAGATAACCAAATCTCTAGAGATTTCCTTTTAGATCAACGGGATCTTAATCTACAAACTGTATGGTGAGATTTGTTTGAACATGAGTCAAATATGAGAACATATAACTCAGAAACCCATCTTAAAGAGGTTTTGGTTATAGTACTACAGATTTTTAAGGAAAGTTAAATTGAGAAGCAAGAGGTATATGTATGCACAAGTTTTGGACGTGAAACCAAACTGTTCTAGTAAGAAATGGGAATTTAAGAAAAGAGAAGCCATTTCATGAATTTTCATTGACAACTAGGTTGGGTGTTTGTGTATTTTTATATAATTATGTACGTGCATGTGTCTAAAAGAGTAATTTTTGTGCATGGAAAATTAGTGACAACAAAGTTAACAGTATTTCAAAGAAAATGATAAGAACATTAAACCCAATGATATATACTACATTTTATGTTTAAAAGCATTTAGGGTACTAAATGGTTTGGTTAGTATGGTTTACATTCAACAGAACTGTAAAGACTAACATGAAATGAAACCTGACCAAATAAACAAACTTATGATGTCATGAACTAGTAGACTATATGTATAGTTTAATATCATGAACTATTTTATATAATGATGAAATTAACTGATGAATGCAGAGAATTTTGGTACTGTAACAAGGGACATGTTCTACAAATTATGTGGAATCAAATTGCTGAGCATGCTAAAAGCTTCTGAAGGAAGCATTTTAACAATGACTAAGAAAGGAAAATATCATTTCTTAAAGAAATACCTTAATAGGCCAAAAGGGTTTTTTTTTTTTCCCTTCCATGTTAAGGCAAGCACATGCTTTCCTTGAATTGGAAGAAGATATGATAGGGATGATTAAATACGTGCTACGTGGTAACTAGTCTAAGGCCAACTAGAGGACAGATCCCTTCTTTATCAATACAGATTCCACCATATATTGCCATGAAGTATAACACTTTAGACAGTCACAGTCTCTTGGGAGAGCTTACTAGTCACGTCAAGATGAAGTTCCATGGTGTTTGCTATTAGGAGATGATGCTAGGTGTGATGAAACTGGTTAGGGGCGACCTTATTAGGTATGTCAAGATGAAGTTCGATTCATGTAGTTTGCAGATGATACTTAGTTGGTAAGACTTGAGAAGGAAAAAAGTCAAAAAAAGAAAGGTGGCAAAAAATTTTCAGTATACAAGTTAACAACAACAACAACTAAGCCTTTCATCCCAAGTATTAGGGGTAGGCTACATGAACCAAAACAGAATCACGCCGGATCGATCACTTTGATAGTCCTTCTCCATTCATTTCTATCAAGTAATATCTCCTCATTTAAACCTCTAGAATCCATATTTTTTCATATCACCTCCATCAATATTTTCTTCGGTCTTCCCTTCATTCTTTTAACTTGTCCTATATTGATAAACTCCCCTCGTTGAACTGATGTATTTATAAGCCTACGTTGCATATGACCAAACCATCGTAATCGGTTTTCTCACATCTTCTCATCAATGGAAGCTACACCTAGCTTAACATGAATATCTTCATTTCTCACTTTATCTCTCCTAGTGTTGCCGCATATCCAGCGGAGCATGCGCATCTCTGCTACACTTATCTTCTGTGAATGACGTTTCTTTATAACCCAACATTCCTTGTCATATAACAAAACTGCCCTAATAGCAGTACTATAAAATTTTTTCTTCAATCTTAATGGAATATTACGGTCGCATAAAACTCCCGTTGCCCTCCTCTATTTCAACCAACCAGCTTGTATCCTATGGTTAATATCAATAGAACCTAAATACCTAAACTGATTGCTCATTTATATTTTTTACTCATCCAGTTTTACAGCCAACAATTTCTCATTACGTAATGTTAAGTTGTACTAAGAAAGTTGTAATGTTAAATTGAAAAATGTTAAGTTGTATTAAAAACGATATTTATGATCCTAGAAATTGGGATAATCTTGATAATAAATTATAAGACATTTTGGTTAAAAAAGGGTCTATTAGAGAATTGAATCTTGTGTTTCCTTTAGATTACACATCTAGGCATTTTTCATATGGTTATTATACTAGGAAGTTAAGTAATGGAAAGCCTAGTGATCGAAAATGGTTGGTTTATTCTAAACATGTGGATAAAGTATATTGTTTTTGTTGTAAGTTGTTTAAATCTAATAATAATAAAACTGCATTAGCAACTAATGGATTTAGAGATTGGAGGCATCTTGGTGAAAGAATTGAAGAACATGATAATAGTATTGAGCATATGGCCAACATGGAATCTTGGAATGAACTAAGAGTAAGATTAAGTAAAAATCAAACAATTGATAAAGAGAGTGTTGTAGTCAAAAAAAGTTGAAGTCATTGGATTCAAAAATGTTGAAGTCATTGGATGATAATGAATTAAGAGAGTGTTGTATTAATTTTGCCAATACTTTTTCTCATAACGATATATCGGATGTGGATTTAGATGATTTTTTCTTAAACTAAAAGTGTTGAAGATGACTCTACCAAATATGTCAATGTCATCAATTGAAATTCTTAAGAATGCCAAAATTGCAGATTGCTATCCTAATATTTTTATTGCATATCGAATCTTATTGACAGTACCTGTGACTGTTGCATTAGCAGAGAGAAGTTTTTCAAAGTTGAAATTGCTGAAAACCTATTTGAGGTCATCAATGTCACAAGAAATGTTGAACGGTTTGGCGATTTTATGTATTGAGAAGGAAATGTTGGACAGTATTGATCTTGATACTATTATTGAGGATTTTACATCTAAGAATGCCCGAAGGAATTGCTTTTTATGAATTATGATTAGTTTTTGTAATGACAAAACAATGTACTAAATTTTAATTTTGGTAATGAAAATATTTATTTAAAATTTAATAAGACTTGTTAGGGCCCCTTTCTCATTTCGCCCCGGGTCTCTAAAACGTTAGGACCGGGCCTGGTGAGAACTTGAGGAATCTCGGAAGAAAATTCTAAAAACTCGCTAGAAAATGAAATACTAGGAGCAATGTTGAAAATAACGTGTTATGAAACCCGTTATGTTATGTTATATAACTTAATGGAATCCCAGCACTACGTAACAACTGAAAATAACTTAGTACAACTTAACATTACGTTTTTTTTATTATTTTACGTTATATTACATAACGTTACGTTAAATTATGTTATGTTACGTTATTTACAATTATTTTTTTTATAATTTCTATATTGTTGTTGATTATTATTTTGACTATTAACGAATTGCTGTAATTGTCTTACTTGATTAATTGTTGGCTTGCTGATTGCTTGCGGAACTAACTTGCTAATTTGCAATTATTTTCTTATTCGCTTGTTATAATTCCTCTCCGATTATTGATATTATCATATTTGTTGATTCTATTGAATATTTAATTGAACTGAAATCAACAATTACAAAAAATATAAATTGAACATTATAAAATATAAATAACAATAATGATAATAACTGGAATTGAAATAAAAATATTGGAATCTTGTTTTCTTGTTTAGATGATGACTAAAATTACGATTGTAGACTTAATATAACTTATAAAGATAAATATGAAAATTCTTGTAAAACTTAATATAAAATTAGATTATGCATTACAAAATAATTTTATATTCTTTTTTTAGAAAATTTAAATTTATTTTTTAATTTATAAAAATTATTTTATATAGTTTTATAATTTTTTAATTAAATAAATAGGAAATTACATAACGTATGCTATACGTTACGCTATATGCGACATAACCTAACAGAGGCAAAACGTTACATTACCGTTATCACTATTTTAAACATTGATTAGATTAACCTACCTTCTCTTCAAAGATTCACTAGTAGCAACACTATCAACTACTTCATACTTGGTCTATTTATTAGATACTGTTGTGACAAATTTGTTATTGGATTTTAGCAAACCCTCAGCCATAAACGGATTTGATTTGCCTTTACCAACTACCATTTGAGTTGGGCTAGTCATGCTATACCCATTAGCATGGTAAGTTGTCGAGGGTTCCGTTTGGGTTTAAATACCAAACTTTTCCTCTTCCCTTACTTTAACAGTTTTGGACAATTCATACTTTTACTCCCCAGTACGATGGGATGGCAAGAAACTGGTTCTCTTCTAATTACCTTAATGTTGTTGAGTAGTTCATGTCTTTACCCCAGCATGATGGGTTGGCGAGAAATTTATTCTTTTTTCTATTACCTTGATGGCATTGGGCAATTCATACTTTTACCCCCAGCATGATGGGTTGGCGAGAAACTTGTTCTCTTTCCATTGCCTTGATGGCGTTGGGCAATTCATACTTTTTACCCCCAGTATAATGGGGTTGGCGAGAAACTTGTTCTCTTCCAATTACCTTAATAGCATTGGGCAATTCATGCTTTTTACACTCAGCATGATAGGGTTAGCAAGGGCTTCGTTTGGACTTACATGCCAAATATTTTTCCTATCTATAGTCGTAGAGACGTAGGATCCATTTTCATTTTGTACCCCAAGTTGGGGTGCGAAGCTACACCTCAGCGACTGCTAGCATTTCTTTATTTGCTGTGTTGAAGAGGAGGTCGGATTACTTTATTCCTATAAGAATAATATTTTTTTCAGGATTTTTTTGTTGATCGGCATCATCATCCGATGATCATGTTGATTAATCAATCGGTATGCTCTATTTGAGTAGATCGCCTCTATTACAAATGGGCCCTCCCACTTTGGCTGAAATTTGCCTTTAGTTTTATGCGTTAGGATCATTGGTCGCCTGACTGCTAAGACCAAGTTATCTACTTTGAAAGTTCTTTCCCACACTTTCTTGTTGAAGGTACTCACGAGATGCGCGCTTTATACAACTTGATTTGTTATTGCACGTTCAAGATGCGAACTTAGCCCTATATCCGCAACTTAGCCTCGTATTTTAAACTGGAAGAGCCTGGCGACTAGGCTAGTATAACTTTGCGTTATACGCTAGGTTGGACTTGTGTGCAGGCTTAGCCTCGCACACTGAATTAGCTTCGAATTTTAGTTTCGGGCATATCTTAGCACTGCACGTGGGCATAGCCTCGCATTTAGATGACTTTATGCGAGCTTAGCATCGCATTATATTTGGATTTTAGCTTTGTATGCAACGTTTACTGGACGTGGGGTCTCAGCTCCTGTGACATTTGACTGGTTACGAGCCCATTGTAAGTCAACGGGCCACCTTCTTCATCGGATATTACGCAAGGTTGCTAGTTGGCTTGGCGCCTTAAGTCTCTGACGCAGACCTTAACATTCTGCTTTCTTAAAGTCTATAAGGGGCTGAGAGTTAGTTTCACATTTTGGCTGAGAATAACCTCGCATTTAGATGACTTTACACTGGCTTGGCATTGTATTGTGTGCAGAGTTTGCTTTGCATTGCATACAAGGTTTATTGGTATGCGGCCCACCCCCTGTGTGAGCCACATTTGAATGGTTATTGTAATTCAATTGATCGCCTTCTTATTCTTTGAAGTTTACACGAGACTGAGAGTTAGTTTTACATTTTAGCCGTGAGCATAGCCTCGCATTTAAATAGCTTTATGTTGCTTTGGCCTCGAATTGTACGCGGGGTTTAACCTCGCATTTTTTGCTTCGGGCTTAGCCCCGCATAATACGCAAGGTTATCTGGTTGTAGATCCCACCCCCTGTGTTAACCTCATTTGGCTCTTCATAGAGTTCATCATATGGTAACAAATTCATCTTTGTGGTAGATTATGCAGGACTGGGTCTTAGCCTTTCATTCTGATGAGTCTGTGCAAGGTTGAGACTTATCCTTACATTATAGCACTTCCACGCTAGGCTAAAACTTAGCTTTTGCATTTTTTTTGGTTTTTCTATGCAAGGCTGGAACTTAGTCTCGTATTCTGATTCATCTTCAAACTCGGGATTAGCCTCGCGCGCTGTATTAATCATGCATGCTGGCGTGGTTTTGTGTACCGTAGGTTTTATGCCAGGGTGCAAGTTAGCTATGTGTTAGCATCTTCTTCCGCAACAGAAATCACGCGGGCTGCCAAATAGCCTCACGTCTTGTTGTTTGTATGCAAGTGTTTTGTATTTCAAATGTTTTATGAAGGGCTATAAATTGGCCCCGCATTTTGGAGCTTCTATAGCCTTGCATTTCTGTCACTTTTGTACTCTGGATGAGTTCTGTGTGTTAGCTTAGCCTCGCTCATTAGTATAACCATGTATGTTGATTTAGTTTCGAGTTAGCCTCACGTCTGATGACTTTACGCTGGTTTAGTCTCGAATTAGTTTCATGCACTAGATGATTTTACGTTAGTTTAGCCACAAATTGTACGTGGGCATAGCCTCGTGTTCTATGCGAGTATAATCTCGCGTCTGAATTACTTTTAGGCAGATTTAACCCAACATTATACGTGAGGATAAAGTTGTGTGCTGACTTATCCTAGTGCACTGCATTTGATCCGTGAGTTATTTTAATCTCGCGCACTAAATTACATTCGTGTTTCAGTTGTGAACATAGCCTCGCGTTCTACACTTCCATAGCTCTCCATTTGGTTGACTTTACGTTAGCTTGGCCCTGCATTGTATGCGGGCATAGCCTCGTATCTAATGAATTCACGCTGGCATAGTTCGCGTTACATGCGGGCATAGCCTCACGTTTTTTGGTAATTTTAGCTCAGCCTTGCAATTTAATACAGACTTTGAACACTCTTCTCCTCTTTCATTGTAACTATTTCTGTTGGCGACAAGGGTACAACATTAGTTTCTACTGTTTCTGCAAAACTAAGCCACTCCTTTTGTATTAACAAACCATTTCCGAGAGCTTCTACTTAAGGTTCCTAGATTTCTTGTCGTTCGTTACATGCCAATCCACATTTCTTGTATTGTCTTGGAAGTATTTATTGCAGAATCATGTCGCACCTTAAGAACCTCTGGTTGAACTCAGGTCCCACAGAGTTGAGTTCTACCAAGTCCTCTGATTGTGCTGGAGGTATCAAACCTTGTGCCATTAGGGTACTAATTGGCCCTGAAAAAGCACTACCAGGAGAGCCAGACACTATAGAGCTAGTATTCTGAGATGAAGGTTCCATGTGTGATAATCTAGGAGGCAGAACTTGCCAGAGATGGCATTATTCTACCATGTACCGGTGAAGAGGTATCAATCATACTTTGCATTGCTGCAGAACTTGCCTGTGAAGGCATTTTATTAGGCAATGGCAACTCCCTATTCTTGCACTTGTAAGTAATTCAAGGGCTAAGTCAATAAGGGAGATGAAGAATAAGCTAGTACTGATAGAATATAGCCTCCATGAGTCTCCTAATACTGAGTTCTCATGCCATCATTCGGTTCCTTCTTCGATTCGATTTGTATTCATCAATCTAGCGGATTGAGCTAAGGAAACAAAGCTGGATTCTGCCCTTGGTTAAATGGCTTGTTAGACCCCCATAAGGCTGAATGGACTTCCGAACTGTCTTTGATATGAAGGAAGGGGAAGTAAAGGCATTGGCTGAGATTTGTGAACAAGTGGCCAAGGGGTAGGAGCAGTAGGAACCTGTGTAACTGGCGCAGGTTTTGGAAACTCATAGGCCTCAAATCTCAGGGCATGAGAGGTTTCTTGCTGGTATCGACCACTGAAATTTTCAATATTGAACATTCCTGCTCGTTCGCTTTCTAGAAGTAGCGTCTTGCGTTGTTTTCGATTTTCTTTTCCAACAAGGAGTATGCACATCGCTGCAGGTTTGTTGAATGTGATGCAAACACTTTCATGTTGGCAATTAGTGGATAAGCCTGGACAGTGTCATCACTTGAATGGGCTTTATGCAACACCACATAATTTTCCAATTATATGTGAAGTCAAATGCTTCTCATATGCTATTCCTTATTCGCCTAGAACCCAGCACATAACCTGCATTGCAAAAACACAGACAGAAGCTTCGGTTCTCCGTAAATATGCATCAGTACTTGAGGATCTTGGTTGACTATCAGCGTCATCATCATCTTCTCCAAATCCTTCAGCAATTAGCGCATTAAATTGTGTGCCACTCTAAGGTTAACTAAATCGCTTGCATATTCAATGACCTTGTTCATTGTCTAGATAAGCCACTGATTGCTTGGTGCAAATTGTTCAGCCAGCTCGACACAACGTGATGCTATTTCACTTTCATTGTAGTTGTCTTTGATGCTTATCAGTAATCATTCATCCGATCAACTATAACTCGACATGTCGGGGAGAAGCAATATTGCATCTGTGAGTGCGCACTCCATAAGAGCCTGGGGAGCGCAACGTTTGGTGTAAATCCTTCCATGACCAGAGATCAGCTCCTATAATTTATTAGTTCATGAGGTCTCATTTTGGCAACTGGAACCATATGGTCTTGACATCCAATGGAGAATCAAGAAGGTGAGATATCAGCCGATAAAGCTAGATAAAGTCTACATTTGTTATGTGTTCTATGTTTGTTCAGAAGGCACTGTTGTCAAGCCTGAAGCAAGCCATTTGCAGAAGCCCTCAAAGCCAAAAAAAAAAAAAAAAAGCTTATTCTTGGGACTCTTTTATTGCCCATCAACCTCCCAGGGACTAATTAAAGCCATGCTATTGAGGTAACTTTGTGGTAGTCGATTATGTTGAAGCTTTGTATTCATTCTTAATGAAGACTCCATCTTCGGCAAGGCAGAGATGTATAGGCATGTAGAGAGAAGGTCTTCTTATTCTTTAAACTCGTGTCGGGACATGCTTGATTGTCCCTTTCAGGCTGATGATCGAGGAGAGGTCTAATTATCACCTTTTTTCTCATCGTTCTCTTACATACTTCCAGCATTGGCTGGTGCCACAGCAGACGGTGCCGGCATGAACTCCAGTACAAATCCTTCAACTTCAATCTGACAATTTTGTAGCCACCACAGTATTCTAATCGAAATCAGACTGATCGCCCCACCTTCACTACTATTGCCGACCCGGCCATCTTGAGGTTGAGGATATCAATGTTGAGGGCGAGGTCGGAGAAGTGGATGGTGTGGTGCTAGTAAGAGTCCAACTGCCTGGCCGGTTTCTAGAGGGCTTGGACTGCAGGGTGTTCTCAGTGTTCCGAAACAAAATCTCCGCAAAATCGTGCAGATTGAATCGAAGAGCAGGAGCAGCACTTGATCCATAGCTCCTAGACTATCAAATCCACCAAGGCTTATACTTTCCTCGGTCGTTGAAGAGGGTGCGCTAGCCCTATTGCTACTTCTGTGCAAAGTATCTATCAAGAAGAGACAGGGAGGAGGGCATCGCGGTCATCTAAGAGACAATGGCAATCATTTGGGCAGCCTGTTGACTTGAGGGCGTTGAGGTCGATCGTAGGGCTGGTTCAACTTGGTGGAGATGATCTTGGTGATGGTGCAGATGCGGGCCCTCTCCTCAAAGACGCCCTCCGGGATGGCCACGCTGTCGCGGCCTAGATTGGGAGTTGATCAGGATCCCGGGTTTCGCCGTTGCAGTCTTGGAGTTGGAGTAAAGGTGGAGGATGTTGTGGATGATTGAGAGGATCCGGGATCCGTCGGTAATCAGTTGCTCCCCCTGTGACAGGCAATGGAGGCGAGTTTCGACAGGAACGGGTCCTTAGGGTTCATGGGCAGTATTGGAGGCGACACCAACACCCCTGCTCGGAGGCTACTGCAGTTCGTCGCTGCTATTTTTTAAGTGGAAGAAGACGAAGCGATTGAGATGGGGATTTTGTGAAAAAGCTCATGAATGCCATTTTTTTTTTTTTGGAATGTGAATAATTTCTTCTTCTCAATTCTCCTCTCAAAATCCTCTGTACAATGTATGGGCTTAATCAGTAGTTTAGACAAACAACCAAAACTATTCTAATCTGCCTTGATGGCATGCTTCGGATAGTACAGTACATCTCCCTCCTCTGTCTTCATCTAGATCTCGAGATCTGATCTCCAGGGAGAAAGAGAGATATTTTTATTTTTATTTACTTTTATTTATTTATTTATTTATTTATAATTTATATATTTTTATTTTTTTAATTTTTTTTATTAGTTTTATTTTATTTTTATTTTTTTGGCACCCGCGAATGCATCCCACGGGTTGCATCCCGCAGATGCATCCCGCGGGATGCACGGGTTGCATCCCGCATGTGCATCTCGTGGGTTGCATCCCGCGGTTGCATCCAGCAGGTGGCAACCCACGCATCGCACGGTTCTCTCTTTTTTATTTTTTTTATAGCCTTATCAAATTTTTTGTGGACAATGACGCCTCACTTTTTTTTTTATAGGCGACGACGCCTTGTTAATTTTTTGTTCTTTTTTTTTGGGCGATGACGCCTCACTTTATTTTTTATTTTATTTTATTTTATTTTTTTCACAAACGATGACATCTTGTCTTTTATTTTGGGTGATGACGCCTCATAATTTTATTTTTAATAGGCGATGACGCCTTGTTAATTTTAGTGGGCGATGACACCTCACTTTTTTTTTTATAGGCGATGACGTCTTGTCATTTTTTTTGGGCGATGACGCCTCACTTTTTTTTTACAAACGATAACGTCTTGTCAATTTTTTTTTTAGCGATGACGCCTCACTTTTTTTTTGACAGACGATGATATCTTGTCAATTTTTTTTGGCAATGACGTCTCACTTTTTTTTTGACAGACGATGTCTTGTCTTTTTTTATGAGCGATGACGCCTTATATTTGTTCTTGGGAGTGGTCGCCAATTCTTGTATGCTCGAAAATTGTAGATTTTCGTACATTGCTAATTTGATTTTAAATACAGCAATAAAATAAAAAGTACAAAATAAAATCTAAGATTACAAGAATAGGAAAAATTAATTTGATTCCTCTTTTAAATTTTTGTGGGTCTGGCAGTGGTGGAGTTTTGATTTTGTACTCCGTTGACGATTCGATCTGGATTGGGAAGAAGATGATATTGAGAATTCTCCTCCTCTGAATTTCTGAACTCCGGTCTCTGAAAAAAAATCCTCTCTCAAAAAAGAATCCTCTTTCTAAACTCCGCTCCCGTTTTTTATAGATTGAGAAGCAACCGTTCGCTTCAAATCTTGCTCAAATTCTCCTTTCGAATCTAAGTCAAATTTACATAATTAATCCCAAAAATGCGGATCACGTAATCAAAGCACGGGAGCAAGCAAAACTGTGGGAGCAACCCGTGGGTGGGACCTGCGGGAGTGGGGCCGGTGCGGTTTCTGGGCAGGAGGAGAGGGTTGGTGCAGGCTGCTGCATGGCGGCTGATCACGATGCGTAGGGTGCAGAATGAGGGGGTGAGGGAGATCTCGATGTTCGGAAAAATTAAAAAATGTATGGCAGGCTGGCGTCTAGGAGATATAACAGGAGTAAATAACTAAATTTTACTTGTATTATAATTAAAATTGATTAAGGATTTTTTTTGATCCATTGAATCTAGATAAACGGGCAAAATGAGAATTTTGTTTGTATTATAATCAAAATTGATAAGGATGTTTTTAATCCATTGGATCTAGATAGACGGTCAAGATGAGAATTTTGTTTGTATTACTATCATAATTGATAAGGATGTTTTTTATCATTGGATCTAGATAGACGGTCGAGATGATAATTTTTCTTGTGTTACAATCAGAATTTGATAAGGATATTTTTGATCCATTGGATTTGAATTGACGGTCAAGATGAAGTGTGGAAAATTGAAGGAAAGTTTATAGGCTCACGTTTATTGGCATTTTGCCTTATTGTATTGTGGTTGGCATGCTCTTTTTTTATCTAAAAAAAATTCACAAACCATGCTTATCTATTTCCTTTTTTAAGAATTTTTAAAAAAATCGTGAGAAGTCAAAATTGTGCTCGACAGAGATCATGTGCACATCCGTGCATATAAATCTGGCTACATGCACACACAAGGGCATGTGCACCCTTACTCGTCCAAGCGTGTGTGTGCGACCTTGTTCATGTGCAGGCATATTCGAACAGTTGCCATGTGCAAGCTTGCGTATGCAATCTGGGTTGCGCACGAGTGTACAAGCGTGAAGTTTGTTACAGAAGAATGTGCTTGCACGGTCCAAGTTGCACGAGTTTTTTTTTTTAGCTATTTCAAGCTCTTTTTTGGCAATTTTTCTTAGGGAAAAGTGTTTGTCTTGCTCCACAGATTCAGTGAAATTTTTTTGTTTGAGGTATCAAAATTTAATTTAGGCTCTATGTCCATCCTCGGAACAGTATTTGAAACTAGATATTTTTATTGTACAGGATAAGCTTCATATGACCATAATTTTCAATCCGAGAGAAATCATGGGAAGTGTGACCTATTTATGTGTAGATCTCTCTCGAAGAATTTTTGGCTTGACTTTTTGCAAAAAAAATCATTCTTCTATGGGTGCTTCAAGCGCCTTAAATGTAGATTATCAGTAATTTGGTTTTACAAAAATTCGTTCTTTTAAAGGTGCAAGCTTCAAGCCTTACAAATATACCATCAGCGACTTGATTTAATATTGGATTGAAGTACAATTACTCTACCAGTGAACAAGTTATTTATTTGATAGGATAGAGTGTTTCTCCATCAAGCTTCATTTATATTAACAGAAACATTAGATATGAATATCCTCTCTCACTTCATATGTACATGTTATACGCATTTCACTAATCAAGCCAATGGAACTTCTTCCAAGAGAAGAAAAAAAGCAATAAATCACTAATTAAGGGTGGCAAATAAGCCGGACACACGGGGTCACGGGGTCATCCGTGCCATGGGCACAGTGAAGATCGGCCCTTTTTTTTTAATTTTTAAAAAAAACGTTTATAGCCGTTATGAGGGTTTTTTGCAATATTTATAGCCGTTGAGATGATTCTTGCAATTTTTTTAGCAAATTTTTCCCCCAACGGTCAAAATGGCCATTGGGGAGGGTTTTTTCAATTTATATTTGTAAAAAAAAAAAAAAAAACTTTTTTTTTCCTATAAATAACTCCTCAATTTCTATTTTATACACAAACAAACTCTAACTCTCAAAACTCCTCTCAATTCTCAACTCTCTCAAGCAAGCATCAAGTGATAAAGAAGTCTCAAGTAAGTAAGCCTCAATATCATAATTCAAGCATGCGTCATTGGCCTCAACTCTAAACTCTCAAGCAAGTTTCTCTTCGGTTTTCCTGTTTCCTCCCTCTATTACTCATTACTATACATCTCTCAAGTGGTTCACCGCTGAAGAGATATTTATAATTTGAAACTTTTTATTCGGTTTTTTGATATTTTTTATTTGATTTTTTTTAGTTTTTATGAAATGGATCCATACTCGTCCGACGCTTCTTGTTCTCAAATTGAGGGATCTTTTTATCCTTTTTTAATAAGTGAAGAATATCAAAACCTTTGTCAACCCTTAGAACACCATCCTCAAGTATCATTTTCTATGCTCAAAGAAGAACCAACCGAAACCCAAACAACCACCCCCGCTATGACTTCTAGATCGGACATACGGAAACATTTTGAAGAAATTATGGAAAATGGTATTAAAAAGCTTAGGTGTAAATATTGTCAAAAAATCTATTCATTCTCTTTAGGTAGTGGAACGGATCACCTCAAAAAACACCTAAACAAAACTCACCCACCAAATGAACTACATCAAATACAAATAAATACATATGGCGAATCATTAGAAATTCATAAATATAATCCTATAAGCACAAGAGAAAATTTAGCAACATTTATAGTACATGACAAACTATCTTTTTCTTTTTCGGAAAATCAAAAATTTGAAAAAAAATTAAAAATAGCATTTACTGATGAATTTAAAAAAACAAATCTCACAATCTAAATATAAATCAGACAAAGTTAAAATATATAAAGATACGAGGGAAACTTTAATTGCTATTTTAATATCTTTGATTTTTAGAGTTACTATAACTGCAAATTGTTAGGAGACGCTAAATAGTTATCATTATTTATGTGTAACGACTTACTATATATATCATGATTGGCATATACAGAAAAAAATAATTAGATTTATGAAATTTATTTTATAAAAATATGTATTATGAATATAATGTTAGAGATTTAGTTAATGATATTAAAATTTGTTTAGAGATTATGTACAAAACATATGAAGATATGCATGGTGATAAAATACAATTTACAAAAGAATTAACTGCTAGAGAAACCCGAAATCCAATAATATCATCCGTATTTCACCGAAAAAAAAGCTAAGCAATCTAGTACACATTTTAATGAACTAAATTATTATTTAAAACGGGCTAACTATGAAGATGACATGTCCCCAGAAAATTCTGAAACCTTTGATATTTTGAGCTGGTAGAAATCACTTGATATTTTGGGCTGGTGGAAATCACAGGAAAAAACATATCATGTGATTTCCAATATGGTCCGTGATATACTAACTCCTCTGGTGTCTACTATAGTATCGAAGTCTGTTTTTAGTGCAGGTGGTAGAATGCTCACGGAGTGGAGAAGCTCAATGGCAGCAGATACACTAGATATGTGTGTTTACTTGAAGGACTGGCTAGACGCAGAAAAAAGGAAACAAGGATCGTCCAATGAAATATAATTAGAGACCTCATTAGAAAATGAATGAAATTAGACTTTTTTTTCTTTTCAAATTGTAATTTCTACATTTGTTCATGTATTTTTTAAAAACTTTTATGTAATTTTTAACTCATAAATCTCTTGGATAAAATGCTAAGAACAAATTGAGGGTGACGGTCAGGCTCCTCTCCCCTCCCTTCGGGCTTTGTATGATTTCTAAAGAGATTTATAGAGTAATTATTTCAATATAAATGAGATTTAATATAATAAAATTTTATTTTTACTATCGTTTATTCTTATTAAACCTAATTTAATTAAACTAATTATTCTCTTAAACTTACTTAATAATAGAATTAATACTTAATAAAAAAAATTTAAAAAACGAGTTGGCCTGGCCCGATCCGAGCATGGCACGTGCCCGGCAGGCCGTGCCGACGGGCCGATCCCTAGCCAAAGCCCGGGCGACCGTGCCCGAGTCGGGCCGGGCACGACCTATTTGCCACCCCTATCACTAATATTCCCCTTCCACTAATTGCATATCACTAGGATTGAATCTTAATCTACTTTTTTAATAGAGTAAAGCTCTTGAATTGTTATTGGTTTTTTAAAGGTGAACAAACTTCCTTAAAAGTGGCTATCATTATACTAATTGTAGTTAGCCAAAGTCAAATTAGGCCATAGCTAATTCGATAATATGGGGGTCGTATTTTATAATCTCAATCCCCTTATCTTGATCCAATCTTGATGAGCATCCTTATACTATAATAATATATATACCTACATTGTTGTCGGATTTGGATTAAGCCCATGTGATATAACCAAGTAAATGCAATGGGGTCATTCTGCTTACGGCTCATAGCAGAGATTGTATCATTATCTTTATTTATAGAAACCAGGATATAAGGTTAAAAGGTATACCTTCGACCCACATGCAAAATCTAGATAAATTCAAATGTTAAGGAGTTGTTTGGTTAATGAATTTAGAAAATAGATCAATAATAATGAATAGTATTTCTTACTCACCAACCCCTTATTTATTCATGGAAAAATATAAGGATTTGGTGATAAGATAAATGTTTTGTTACTTTCCATGTTTGTTTCATGGAAAATGGACCATGCAAAAGAGTATGAATTTGGTCAATATTACTAAAAAATTAAAGAATACGCTCCCTCTCCTTTTAGAATAAAAATAAAAAATAAAAAAATAGACTAAAACCATGAATTTGTTATCGTTTCCCCATAAAGGTAGAGATTTCATGCGGGACTGCATCATAATTTTATTAGCAATTTTTCATAGGCCAAATCCTTGAACTAACAAGAAATTTGATTGTTTTGAAAATTACTGAGAGAAAAATATCCTAATCTAGCCACAAATCCCTAAACCAAGCACCCCCTTACCATATCATCGAGAGTAAGAAAGTAGATCTCACCAATAAACTGATCTCACCAATAAACCAAATCTATCCTGAAATATGAAAATCGATATTCCAGATCCTCTAGGATTCTAACACTCTAGGAATTCTCTATTATAAATACCTTTATTCTCCACATATGAGGGGGATTCTGGATGAACTAGGGACAGAATCATAAGTTTGTAAAGAAGAGGCAAAGAGTTTAAGAAAAATTATAATGCTACTTTTTTCTTCAATAAAGAACTAGTTGTGATGCTGCTTTTCCCGAGGACAATGATCCAAGATCATCTCGATTAAACTCGTTAAACTCTTATTTATTTACTTTTTGTGATTCTTTATTCACCATCAACTCATTCCTTTAATAAGATTGTGCCTAATCTATTCCGAGCAATTTGGTCAACTTGATTTTTGATGCACACATAGAAAGTGATAATTAGTTCGTTCGTCTATTATAACAAAAAGGATTAATCATAATAACTACTCTACGCTATTTGAGGCATATCACTATACCTTATTAAGAAACTTTTTTACGAGTCTCTTTAGTAGTATAAGGTGTAACAAAAAAAAATTATTACACTTCTATTCCTTATCAAAAAGTGTCTCCGAGAATGTATTCTATAAGGACGTATTAGTACAAATTAACTCGAAAAAAATAATGATGATAAAAAAAATAAAGTAGAGATGCATTTTAAGAAAGTTTTTTTTTTTTTTAATGTGGTGTCAATGATTAGTGTTTTCCACTACATTGTGTAGTGGTAGTCAATGCTTAGTGAAATATCTGGATGGAGACGGAAAGAGGAGCTGACAGTGCCCTCGAGTTGGAGGGGAATACAACAATCTGAATGCCACGTGTCAGGGGTAGCTTCTTGGAAAGAAAGCGGAGCTAATAGTTAATTACTTTGTAGTTTAGTTAATAACAAAGTAACAACAAATATTGTGTGGTTTCTTAATTAATTTAATAATTAGATAATTAGGAGTTGGAGGTTGAGTTGGGATGTCTAGGTGCCAATAGTCCACTTACTTGTAGCACCTGTTCGTGCTTGATTTTTTTGTAAATCATGCTACCTTTTGGCGCCTATCGAAAATGAAGGCAGCGAGAGCTGTTGTTGGAAAATTTCATCACCTTTGTTTCCTTCCTCATGACCACATAAGGAAGGGACAGCTAAATGTTTAATTAAAAAAGCATGCAAGTGTAGTTTATCATAATTAAACAGTTCTAATAAACAAATTAAAATGTTCTTACGGTTACTTTTAATGGCAATAGAAAATGAAATATATGGGTCAACAATAAGGCCCAACTACTTCTTTATTTATTGTTGTTTTCCATGACGTTATTAAATCATAGGAGAGGAGAGGAAAGGAAAGGATGAGACACATTTTACTTCACTACTCGTCCTAGATTCACACGTATTAATTGAACAATTTGAAATAAAATTTAATTTTGTTCTTCCATAACTTTATGAAGCAAGCACACAACAGAGAAGATCATCACCACAGTATGCAAGACTAGCTGTAGAGGATAGCGATGAAGATTCACTTAACTAGAGAGGAGTAGAGCCTTGGAGCAGCTTACCATGTAGGGAGAAGGGGAATCTCCTTACATTATACTTTAATCTAGCTTTTATATTGTTGTTGTACTAAGAACTAATGGTTGTATTGAGAACCAATTTCGGTCTATGTACTTGCTCTATGTTCTCTTAAGTTTTCGTTAATGGAACATGGGAGGGAATGCCCACTGCCAGCGACCCTCTCGATTTTGATTTGCTCCATCACTCCAAATCAAACCCCACTTCCTCATTGGCTCTCACTCTCTCTAGTCGCAGCATTTACTAAGCTACAAATTTGATCCTCCTCGTTCTCCCCTCTATTCTTCTTCTCTGGCTGCCCGGTCATATTTTTTTTTTCTTTCAATTTTCTTGTTTTAGGAGATAAAAAGATGGATGGATGGATAATAGTTTGAATAAGATCATCTCCCTCTCCCCTTGCTTGAATAACATAAATGAACTAGAGGTTGGTTTTTTAATCGAAGCCCCTATTATTATTTCGTTTTGTCCAATTTTCCTTTCTTCTTGTTTTGTATTCGCACTAACAGCGTTAGTTCTCCCTGCGAGGATGCGGTCTTCCCTTCTTCTTCTATTGATTATGATGGAGTTATGATGGAGGGGTCGAGAAAAAGCAGCAAGAGCTCCAATAAAGATAATGGGTTTGGAATCGGAGGTGATGTTAATATCAGTAGGAGGCAATAGACAAAGATGGAGAAAGATCTACTGCAATAGTTGTTGGTTGTTTATTAGACAAAATAAATACTGTATAAGAATTCTACGATTAGAAAAATTGTTGTTTACTTGAACCATAAATGTTACTAGATGATTTTAGAGACTAAATAAAATATAAGAAATCCGAATTGATATTATATAAACAGTTTACTTTTGGAAGCAACATAATATCTATATCTATATTATATATCTATGTATATAGGTTATTAGTTTAGATTACTAGACAGAATAATGTATATGTAAACAAAGTCAGAAAACGTTACTGGCTGGGAGATGATTGTATGCAGAAAATGATTGCAGATTTGATGATGATTGGTATATGATCGAGACTAGCGTTGAATATTATCTGCTTAAAACTGATTCGCATCCACTTGTATGCTTCTGGATTACAGTTGGTGTCGGTCTCCCAAGATACAATGATCGGTTTGCAATAGAAAAGAAGCACAATCCTTTTGCCTCTGGCGAATCTGATTAAAAAACACTCTCTGTTTTGTGTGTGGTGTAATGCAGGATATAACAGGACAGGACAATTCTTCTGGAGACAAAAAACTGTTGTCTGGAGATAGAGTTTTTTTGTTTGCAGAAGGAGAAAAGAAAATGAAAACTATGTAAAATGAGTCTGGACAGGGAGCCTATTTATAGGCTTTCAGACTAACAAATGCAACAGTTAAGTTAACAGTTGTGACCATTTAATGGTAACTCGCAAAAATGCATACGTGCGAAGTGCCAAGTGCACCACTAAAGCACCCAATGCACCCTAAATTCTCATTCGCCCTTGCACAAGCACGTGCGAGCGGTGCTACCCGTGGTATTCAAGGTTTATCCTCTTCTTATCTAAGCAATGACATGGAACAAGCAATCCTATATAAACTCACTATCTAGCAACACTTTTAACAATATGGGACTATCTTTTCTTTTGTTTTCTTTACTATTATTCCACTTTAAAGCCAATTTCCATTTACCTAATTATTTAATTTTGAACAAGTGAATTGGCTCAAAGATTTAATATTCAAACATACATTAATTTAACAATCCCTCACATGAATGAATTGGCTTAATGCAAATAAACAGAGCGTATAATAGAAAGCTACCGCATCATGAGAGATAGATTTTGGCTTTGAACTTTCCCTAGTGAAATATTATCGAGTTTACTCGCAAGCCAGTGAACACAATGTTTTTGAACTGTTCAGCTTTTGATTTAAATTAAAACAATAATATTCACACAATTACTTTCAACTTTAACAGATTCTTTATGTTGTGTCCGTTTTGCCCCTGGACAATTTGATAACTCTTTTGAGTGCTCTAAAGAACTTAGTCTTTATCATTCTCATAAAAGCGGTTCCTTCACACTCATATAGGTGATCTCTTATTAAGAGTATCCTACTATACTCTACTTAAATTTCCAAAATATAAGGATCATTAAAAGCTTAGTTTATCTTTACATATTGCAGATTAATCACTATTTACCATAGGAATAAGAATATTTGTTGAAAACTGGATGAGAAAAAGATATAAATGAGCTATGCCAGCGTGAATTCATTAGATACGAGGCTATGCCCGCATACAATGCGGGGCCAAGCTAACGTAAAGTCATCCAAATGGAGAGCTATGGAAGTGTAGAACGCGAGGCTATGCTCACAACTGAAACATGAATGTAATTCAGTGCGCGAGATTAAAATAGCGCACGGATCAAATGCAGTGCGCTAGGATAAGTCAGCACACAGTTTTATCCTCACGTATAACGTCAGGTTAAATCTGAAATCTACCTAAAAGTAATTCAGACGCAAGATTATACATGCATAGAACACGAGGCTATGCCCACGTACAATGTGTGGCTAAACTAACGTAAAATCATCTAGTGCATGAAGCTAAATCGAGACTAAGGCAGCGTAAAGTCATCAGACGTGAGGCTAACTCAAAACTAAATCAACATACATGGTTGTACTAATGAGCGAGGCTAAGCCAACACACAGAACTCATCCAGAGTATAAAAGTGACAGAAACGCAAGGCTATAGAAGCTCCAAAATGCGGGGCCAATTTACAGCCCTGCATAAAACAATTGAAATACAAAACACTTGCATACAACAACAAGACGTGAGGCTATTTGGCAGCCCACGTGATTTCTGTTGCGGAAGAAGATGCTAACTTAATACAGTGCTAACTTGCAGCCTGGCATAAAACCTTCGGTACACAAAACCAAGCCAGGATGCATGATTAATACAGTGCGCGAGGCTAATCCCGAGTTTGAAGATGAATCAGAATACGAGACTAAGTTCCAGCCTTGCATAGAAAAGACCAAAAAAAAAATGCAAAAGCTAAGTTTTAGCCTAGCGTGGAAGTGCTATAATGTAAGGATAAGTCTCGACTTTGCACAGACTCATCAGAATGAATGGCTAAGACCCAGTCCTGCATAATCTACCACAAAGATGAATTTGTTACCATATGATGAACTCTATGAAGAGCCAAATGAGGTTGACACAGGGGATGGGATCTACAACCAGATAACCTTGCGTATTATGCCGGGCTAAGTCCGAAGCAAAAAATGCGAGGTTAAACCCCACGTACAATTCGAGGCCAAAGCAACATAAAGTTATTTAAATGCGAGGCTATGCGCACGGCTAAAATGCGAAGCTAACTCTCAGTCTTGCATAAACTTCAAAAAATAAGAAGGCGATCAATTGAATTACAATAACCATTCAAATGTGGCCCACACAGGGGGTGGGCCGCATACCAATAAACCTTGTATGCAATGCAAAGCAAACTCTGAAACAATGCCAAGCCAGCGTAAAGTCATCTAAACGTGAGGTTATGCTCAGCCAAAACTAACTCTCAGCCCCTTATAGACTTTAAGAAGCAGAATGTTAAGGTCTGCGTCAGAGACTTAAGGCGCCAAGCCAACTAGCAGCCTTGCATAATATCCGATGAAGAAGGTGGCCCGTCGACTTACAATGGGCTCGTAACCAGTCAAATGTGGCCCACGCAGGAGCTGAGACCCCACATCCAGTAAACATTGCATACAAAGCTAAATTCCAAATACAATGCCTCGCATAAAGTCATCTAAATGCGAGGCTATGCCCACATGCAGTGCTAAGATATGCCCGAAACTAAAATGCGAAGCTAATTCAGTGTGCGAGGCTAAACCTGCACACAAGTCCAACCCAGCGTATAATGCAAAGTTATACTAGCCTAGTCGCGAGGCTCTTCCAGTTTAAAATACGAGGCTAAGTTGCGGATATAGGGCTAAGTTCGCATCTTGAACGTGCAATAACAAATCAAGTTGTATAAAGTGCGCATCTCGTGAGTGCCTTCAACAAGAAAGTGTGGGAAAGAACTTTCAAAGTAGATAACTTGGTCTTAGCAGTCAGGCGACCAATGATTCTAACGCATAAAACTAAAGGCAAATTTCAGCCAAAATGGGAGGGCCCATTTGTAATAGAGGCGGTCTACTCAAATAGAGCATATCGATTGATTAATCAACATGATCATCGGATGATGATGCCGATCAACAAAAAAATCCTGAAAAAAATATTATTCTTATAGGAATAAAGTAATCTGACCTCCTCTTCAACACAACAATTAAAGAAATGCTGGCCGTCGCTGAGGTGTAGCTTCGCACCCCAACTTAGGGTACAAAATGAAAATGGATCCTACGTCTCTACGACTATAGATAGGAAAAACGTTTGGCATGTAAGTCCAAACAAGCCCTTGCTAACCCTATCATGCTGAGGGTAAAAAGTATGAATTGCCCAACGCCATTAAGGTAACGGGAAGAGAATAAGTTTCTCGCCAACGCCATCATACTGGGGGTAAAAAGTATGAATTGCCCAATGCCATCAAGGCAATGGAAAGAGAACAAGTTTCTCACCAACCCATCATGCTGGGGGTAAAAGTATAAATTGCCCAATGCCATCAAGGTAATGAAAAAAAGAATAAACTTCTCACCAACCCATCATGCTGGGGTAAAGACATGAACTACTCAACAACATTAAGGTAATGAGAAGAGAACCAGTTTCTTGCCAACCCATCGTACTGGAGAGTAAAAGTATGAATTCTCCAAAACTGTTAAAGTAAAGGGAAGAGAAAAAGTTTGGCATTTAAGCCCAAACGAAACCCTCGACAACTTACCATGCTAATGGGTATAGCATGACTAGCCAAACTCAAATGGTAGTTGGTAAAGGCAAATCAAATCCGTTGATAGCTGGGGGTTTGCTAAAATCCAATGACAAATTTGTCACAACAATATCTAATCAATAGACCGAGTATGAAATAGTTGATAGTGTTGCTACTAGTGAATCTTTGAAGAGAAGGTAGGTTAATCTAATCAATGTTTAAAATAGTGATAATGGTAATGTAACGTTTTGCCTCTGTTAGATTATGTCTCATATAGCGTAACGTATAACATACGTTATGTAATTTCCTATTTATTTAATTAAAAAATTATAAAACTATATAAAATAATTTTTATAAATTAAAAATTAATTTTAATTTTCTATATAAAGAATATAAAATTATTTTGTAATGCATAATCTATTCTAATTTTATATTAAGTTTTACAAGAATTTTCATATTTATCTTTATAAATTATATTAAGTCTACAATCGTAATTCCAGTCATCATCTAAACAAGAAAACAAGATTCCAATATTTTTATTTCAATTCCAGTTATTATCATTATTGTTATTTATATTTTGTAATGTTCAATTTATATTTTTTGTAATTGTTGATTTCAGTTCAATTAAATATTCAATAGAATCAACAAATATGATAATATCAATAATCGGAGAGGAATTATAACAAGCGAATAAGGAAATAATTGTAAATTAGCAAGTTAATTCCACAAGCAATCAACAAGCCAACAATTAATCAAGTAAGACAATTACAGCAATTCGTTAATAGTCAAAATAATAATCAACAACAATATAGAAATTATAAAAAAATAATTGTAAATAACGTAACATAACATAATTTAACGTAACGTTATGTAATATAACGTAAAATAATATAAAAAACGTAATGTTAAGCTGTACTAAGTTTTTTTCAGTTGTTACGTAGTGCTGGGATTCCATTAAGTTATATAACATAACATAACGGGTTTCATAACACGTTATTTTCAACATTGCTCCTAGTATTTCATTTTCTAGTGAGTTTTTAGAATTTCCTTCCGAGATTCCTCAAGTTCTCACCAGGCCCGGTCCTAATGTTTTAGAGACCCGGGGCGAAATGAGAAAGAGGCCCTAACAAGTCTTATTAAATTTTAAATAAATATTTTCATTACCAAAATTAAAATTTGGTACATAGTTTTGCCATTACAAAAACTAATCATAATTCATAAAAAGCAATTCCTTCGGCCATTCTTAGATGCAAAATCCTCAATAATAGTACCAAGATCAATATTGTCCAACATTTCTTTCTCAATACATAAAATCGCCAAACCATTCAATCTTTCTTGTGACATTGATGACCTCAAATAGATTTTCAGCAATTTCAACCTTGAAAAACTTCTCTCTACTGATGCAACAGTCACAGGTACTGTCAATAAGATTCGATAAGCAATGGAAATATTAGGATAGCAATCTGCAATTTTGACATAGTCAAGAATTTCAACTGATGACATTGACATATTTGGCAGAGTCATCTTCAACACTTTTAGTTCAGAAAAAAAATCATCTAAATCCACATCCGACACATTGTTAAGAGAAAAAATATTGGCAAAATTAATACAACACTCTCTTAATTCATTATCATCCAATGACTTCAACTTTTTTAAATCCAATGACTTCAACTTCTTTTGAATACAACACTCTCTTTAACAATTGTTTAATTTTTACTTAATCTTACTCTTAGTTCATTCCAAGATTCCATGTTGGCCATATGCTCAATACTATTCTCATGTTTTTTGAGTCTTTCACCAAGATGCCTCCAATCTCTAAATCCATTAGTTGCTAATACAGTTTTATTATTATTAGATTTAAACAACTTACAACAAAAACAATATACTTTATCCACATGTTTAGAATAAACCAACCATTTTCGATCACTAGACTCTCCATTACTTAACTTCCTAGTATAATAACCATATAAAAAATGCCTAAATGTGTTATCTAAAGGAAACACAAGATTCAATTCTTTAATAGGCCATTTTTTAACCAAATTGTCTCTTGATTTATTATCAAGATTATCCCAATTTATAGGATCATAAATATCAAAAGAATGGGTTGGTTGTTCATCAACTATTACATTTTTAATAATAGATTCATTTGGTACATCATTATGCTCACTCAAATTATCAATATCCTCATTATTTTGATTTTGTTCATTTACATTTTCATTTGAATTTTTAACATTATCATCACTTAATCCATCCAAATTTTCATTAGAAGAACTTGCTATTTTAACAAATTATTGGGCCCCCTTTAGATTATGGGCCCTGGGCAGGTGCACAGCCCGCACCTGCCCAGGGCCGGCCCTGGTTCTCACCCAGTGTGGGGATGTTTTTCACTAATTTGCATTAATTGTATGCCACCCTAGGGAACCAACATATCTCTTTTTAGGAGTTTTACCAATTGAATCCATTGCATTGCATTTACCTGTTATGCATGATAGAGATCTCTAGACAGTAATTTGCAATGATGAATATAAATTTATTGCATATCTATATAGTATCTTGTAGAAATTTATTGTTGATAATGAGGTAAAAGTTTCGGTTCTCATTAAGAGGTTTTTTATCAGAACTGTGGAGAATTTACACATTCAATGTACAGATTCTTATGAAACTTCGAAAAAAGATTGCTTTCACGACCTATGGCGATGAAACTTTTTGGGATCCTCATATCAACCCACTTTCAATGTGGTTCATTCGATTACTTTCATTGCCAGTGCCTCTCCAGATCTACCATCATTTGAAGGAACTTCACCACAGAAGCTAGTTCCTTCTACCCTGCCTTGGTTCAAATGTGATGTGTGAGGTAGAGTTCTTTGACTGCATCATGACCCAATTGGAATATTTTATAGAAGGATGCTGATAAATTCAACCCTGATGTCTTTTTATGTTTCTTATCTTCACATTTATCAGATTTGAATACTTTGAAGTCGGAGAGAATTGATGGAGATTGGATCTCATATGATAGGATTTTTTTTTAATTTCATTTAATTTTAAAATCAGATCTGATAGGATTTTATTTGATAGGATTCTATTAGGATTTTGTTCTTTCCTGTATTGTTGGAGTTTTCCTATAAAAACGCTTTGTATGACGTATTTTGAAATGATGAATGAAGTATTGAAATTTGAGAAAACTCTGCGTGGGTTTGTGTGATTGAAAAGAAATCTCTACTCGTAGATTTATTGAGAGTGGGCATGGATTTGCCTAGGTGGATTTCCAAATTTTTTATTTTCTTCCCCAATTATTCTGTTCTTTCCCAATTTTCAAATCTCTAACTCTAATCCACTTCCGTCCAGCATCACTATTTCCTTGTTTATTAATTTTTTTTCTTGCTTAACTTGTATACTCAATGTATGATAGAGTAATCGCCAATATCAGAACATGTGGTGATTTAACAAGTGATTTTTCTATCACAATTGGATTGCATCAAGGATCTTCATTGAGCCTGTTCTTATTTGCTATAGTGATGGTTGGGCTTACTAGAGCTATTCAGAATGAGATATCTTGGTGTATGCTATTTGCTGATAATATTGTCTTAGTTGATGAGATAAGAGTAGAGATAAAGTCAAGCTAGAGTTATGGAGGTATACATTAGAATCTAGAGATTTTAAATTGAGTAGGTTTAAAACAGAGTATATGGAGTGTAAATTTAGTAAACGACGGACCATACACTATAATGCTGTAAAACTGGATGAAATGAGCAGTCAGTTTAGGTATTTAGGTTTTATTGATATTAACCATAGGATACAAGCTGGTTGGTTAAAATGGAGGGCAACGAGAGTTTTATGCGACCGTAATATTCCGTTAAGATTGAAGGAAAAATTTTATAGTACTGCTATTAGAACAGTTTTGTTATATGACACGAAATGTTGGGTTATAAAGAAACGTCATTCACAGAAGATAAGTGTAGCAGAGATATGCTTTCTCCGCTGGATATGCGGCAACACTAGAAGAGATAAAGTGAGAAATGAAGATATTCATGTTAAAATAGGTGTAGCTCCCATCGATGAGAAGGTGCAAGAAAACCGATTACTATGGTTTGGTCATATGCAATGTAGGCTTACAAATGCACCAATTCAACGAGGGGTGTTTATCAATGTAGGACAAGTTAAAAGAACGAAGGAAAGATCGAAGAAAATATTGATGGAGGTGATATGAAAAAATATGGATTCTAGAGATTTAAATGAGGAGATATTACTTGATAGAAATGAATGGAGAAGGACTATCAAAGTGATCGATCTGGCGTGATTCTGTTTTGGTTCATGTAGCCTATCCCAAATACTTGGGATGAAAGGCTTAGTTGTTGTTGTTGTTGTTGTTAACTTGTATACTCAAAATTTTTTGCCACCTTTCTTTTTTTTGACTTTTTTCCTTCTCAAGTCTTACCAACTAAATATCATCTGCAAACTACATGAATCAAACTTCATCTTGACATACCTAATATGGTCGCCCCTAACTAGTTTCATCACACCTAGCATCATCTTCTAACAACAAACACCATGGAACTTCTTCTTGACGTGACTAGTAAGCTCTCCCAAGAGACTGACTGTCTAAAGTGTTATACTTCATGGCAACATATGGTGGAATCTGTATTGATAAGGAAGGGATCTGTCCTCTAGTTGGCCTTAGGCTAGTTACCACGTAGCACGTATTTAATCATCCCTATCATATCTTCTTCCAATTCAAGGAAAGCATGTGCTTGCCTTAACATGGAAGGGAAAAAAAAAAAAAAAAACCCTTTTGGCCTATTAAGGTATTTCTTTAAGAAATGATATTTTCCTTTCTTAGTCATTGCTAAAATGCTTCCTTCAGAAGCTTTTAGCATGCTCAGCAATTTGATTCCACATAATTTGTAGAACACGTCCCTTGTTACAGTACCAAAATTCTCTGCATTCATCAGTTAATTTCATCATTATATAAAATAGTTCATGATATCAAACTATACATATAGTCTACTAGTTCATGACATCATAAGTTTGTTTATTTGGTCAGGTTTCATTTCATGTTAGTCTTTACAAAACACCCTACCTAGTTGTCAATGAAAATTCATGAAATGGCTTCTCTTTTCTTAAATTCCCATTTCTTACTAGAACAGTTTGGTTTCACGTCCAAAACTTGTGCGTACATATACCTCTTGCTTCTCAATTTAACTTTCCTAAAAATCTATAGTACTATAACCAAAACCTCTTTAAGATGGGTTTCTGAGTTATATGTTCTCATATTTGACTCATGTTCAAACAAATCTCACCATACAGTTTGTAAATTAAGATCCCGTTGATCTAAACGGAAATCTCTAGAGATTTGGTTGCATCTTGATTTTGACGTTCAATTTCATCCTAGAAATAAACGTAATCATGATTACATTTAATTATCCCAATGATCTAAAGGGAATTCTCTAGTGATTGAATATTTTACTACTTCAAAAGTGCCACGCTAAATAAAAATCATCACTGGTTACTACATATCTTTTTTTCTTTTTGTTTATTTTTATTTAAGTAAACACTTAACTCATTCTCAGTTTAGAAGGAAAAACAAACTATCAGTACTTTTCCTTAATGAAGATAGCTTCAAAAGGAAAAATAAACCTATAAAGGTTAGTGAAAGTTAGAAATAGAAAACTCAAAATGGAACACAAGACAGATTCTATTCTTTTTCTTCATCCAGAATTGCTACTTATTCTTATACTTAATTACTTCTTTTTTCCAAAAATTTTTTCTGCAATATTTTCTTTCTTTCTTTCTTTCAAACAAATGACATAATTATCCCTATCCCAATCTTCCTATTTAAAGGTTGTAGCCTGGTGCAAGTGCAGTTTTAATCCCTGACCTCTTGCACACGTGTTAAGATGTTAGCATTTAATGGTTTATTTTCTGGGATTTCTAATTTATAATGCACAAGAGCTTTATTTTTTTGATGCCTAACTTTATGATCCATTAGGATGTATTTTTCCCTTTTCACTAGACTCGGTACTGTAATAAATTAGCTGAATTTCACTTTGCTTTGTATAATACTTCCATATAATTTGTTTCATGTTTCTTCTTCCAAGCTTATAATGATTGTGGATCTATGTTCATATTTTTGGTGTTGGTCACTATATTTCGAGCATTTAATATCTTGAACTTATTATATGCCCGAAAAATTGAATATTTCTTTATATTGCAAATTTACTTTGGAATTATAGCAATAAAAGAAAAATTACAAATAGAAAATTGAGATTACAAGAATGGGAATCGATTGACTTCGATTTTCCTTTATTTTTGTGGATTCTGGCAGCAGTCGAATCTTGATTCTGCACTCCGTTGATGATCAGATCTGGATCGGGATGAAGATTGATCTCTCTGGAACTTCTGGACTTTTTGAAAAAATCCTCCTCCAAAAGCGAATATTCACGCTTACTTAGGCACAAAGTACCCGATTACTTGGATCATACTCTTTTTTCACCCTTGAGGCTATTGCCTTAATACCAGGCGCACCCTATTATTTTATCACTCTCGAGACTATTGCCTTAATACCAGGCTCAGACCATTATTTTATTCTCACTTTTTTTTTCTTTTTTTTAGAGAGAGAAGACTTACTCAATCGTTATCATCTTTATCCTTAACCTAATAAACTATTGTGAAGTGAAAAATAGATGTATACTTGCCTCAGAACTATTGTTAGTGGTATTTATTTTTCGAATTTTAATCTTTTTTTCATAAAATTCAAAGTGTATCATCCAATCTACTCTCTTATCCATTTCAAATCTAAATTTGTTTCTTTATCTGTAATTAGGTTGATCTATTGATAAAAATAATTTATATACAAAAAACACTAAAAATATCCGAGTAGCATTATTTATATATAAAAAATAGATAATATGAAGTCTATAAATATGCAATATATAGCACTCATCACAAAGCAACCTCGAATGTCGCTTCTACCTACAATTTAGTTCAAATTGAATTGATTCAAACTAGGGAGGTATCCCAGCTCAAAGTAACAATAACATGATTACTTTGACTACTTCAAACTCAATACCTAAGAAATTAAAGAAAAATATATATTTATGACGATAACTTCTCTATAAATTACAGGCAGCATATTTCATTATCTATAGTTTAACAAATGTACAATTCTAACAACCAAAGAGAACCAGGTCCAAGCTATCACAACAACTGATGCAAATTTCAAATGTGCATTCTCATTTAACAGCTTCGAGCTATAAATATAATCAATAAAATCAAGGTAACAGTGATGCCATCAATTCTTTATCGAAATTAGACCATGGCCAGTTCTTGATTTTCGATAGCAAACTAACTAAACAACTTAAGAATGCAACCATCATAAAATTAATGAATCATGTACTTATCTTCACATGGAATTTAGTACAATTTACAATTACATTACAAGAACTTAACTAAAATAGAGAGCAACGGACACTTTTGGCGGCCACTCATCTCGAAACCCTAACTCAAAGGTTAGAAGAACGCGATTGAGAATCGAGTCCAACAACCCTAAAAAAAACAACGAAATAATAAATTAAAAAAGGGTCAAGAAATTGAACCGGACATTGAGAGCAGAGAGAGCCTGTTCGATCTGATCGGTCCAAGAACCCTAAAAAAAACAACGAAATGATAAATTAAAAAAGGGTCAGGAAATTGAACCGGACATTGAGAGCAGAGAGAGCCTGTTCTATCTGATCGGAGGAGAAACCCTCGAGCGAGAGCTTGTCGTAAACGCTCCTCAGCCTCTTCGCCTTCTGAGCCCTGGAGGCGTTGTCCCCGGCGACGGAGGAGGTGGTCACGGTGGCGGCGTAGGAGGCAGCGGCAGAGGCAGAGGAGGTGGTGGCCGCGGCTGGCCCCTCGGTGTTCAAGAGAAGGCGGCGGAGGCGGCGTTCGTTCTCGGCCGATATCTGGAGTTTCGTGCCAGATTTGGGGGCGGATTTCGCGTTCGATTTCTGCTGCTGTGTATTTTCTTTGGAGCGAGGTATATATAGTTGGGGTATTTACAGATTTGTCCCTTAAATCTTTATAAATTATAATTTAGTCTCCCATAGCTTCATATTTAGGATTTAGTCCTCAAATCCTTTAAGTTACTACAATTTAGTCCCCCAGCTTATATTTTGGCTCGATTTTTCCATTTTACCCTGATTTTCTTCACTTAATTCCTCTTTTCTCTTTCCCCTCTTTGCTTAATTCTTATTGGATTCCTCCTTATTCTTCTCTTCTCTCTCTATTCATTTATTGGGTTTTATCTCTCTATATTGAGACAAATCTGTAAATACCCCATATAGTTTTTGGGAAAAAAAAATTCTCGCATCTGTTTAATATGAGAATTTCTAAAGGGGCACACATTTTTTAACTAGTGATTCCAGTTTTCCAGTGAGCCCACCCTCTCTTCTAAAAATAGAGAGATTTTCCTAGTGAGCATACTGAAAATATCCAAAATATCCTCCCTTCATTCTCTCCCGAAATTCCTCTAAAATCTAACTCCCCACTATCCTAGAAATTCCTCTCCTTCTCTCTAGAGCTGACCACTACAGACTTCCCACCAAACCGCTACAGAGCGCTCGCTTGCTGTCGCCGCTCTAGTCCAATGCGAAAGGTAGAGAGAGCAGAGGTTAAAGAAGGCTAAAATTTTAGGGTCAATCTTGTAATAAAGGCAAAGTTTTAAAGTGAGCTCACTAGAAAAAATGGTGTGCCTCTTTGGAAACTCCCGTTTAATATAAACGGCACATTTTTTACAGGGTTAATTACAGTCAGACCTCCTGTAATATTGGGAGTGTGTAACTTAACACCCATGAAGTTTGAAACTCTCAAAAAACCCCATGAACTTAGTTATTTTCACTCTTTTTTTATTAAAATATACTCTTGTTTCTCAAATTCCTATTCTACCATCATCTCTCCCTATAACCAGAACACTTCCTCTCTCTCTCCTCTCTCTCTCCATCTCTATCCCTCTCTCTCAGTCACTCACGCTCCCACTCTGACTGAGTGAGAGGGATAGAGAGGGATAGTCACTCACGCTCCCTCTCTGATTGAGAGAGAGGGATATAGGGAGAGTAACTGAGAGAGAGGAATAGAGAGGGAGAGAGAGAGAGAGGAGAGAAACAGAGAGAGTGTGTGCTAGTTAAAAAGATGGATGAGGGTAGAATAGGAATTTGAGGGACAAAAGTGCACTTTAGTAAAAAAGAGAGTGAAAATAACTAAGTCCAGGGGGTTTTTTGAGAGTTTTAAACTTCAGCGGTGTTAAGTTACAAATTCTCAATACTATACGGGGTCTAACTGTAATTAACCCTTTTTTATAACTCCCAAATTATTTATTCTCTCTCACTGTGAACTCATCAAAAACATACATAAAAGAAAATAATTTATCATATCAAATTAATAATTGATTATACTTATATTTGTTAGTAGGTTAAGCAAGAGAATTTTAAAGGCTCATTATAAAAAATTATATTTTAATATTTTTTGCATTATTAAAAATAAAGGAGAGTTATACATGAAAATTAAATAAATAAATAGCTTCTTACCGGATCAAAACATCATTATCATAATTGCTCATAGTTGAATTTGTTTAATAAGTTGACCAAAGAAATTTAAACGTTTTAAGTTTCATATATTTTTCAAGTTGAATTTGTTTATTTGTTTAAATAATATATTTAATTATTATAGTGGGCATTTAAATTAAGTATATCTAAGAATAAAAGAAAAAAAAAAGTGAAAAGCTCCATAAAAAAAAACAATGGGGTTAGTTAAAACTATCTTCTCATTTGTGTATTTTTTTTAATTTTTCTTTATCTTTCTCCATACTCCTCTCTATATGTTCTTATTGAAGTCAAATTCTCTCATTAACCTATAAGGTATTTAGAATAACTTTTAAAAAAATTAATTCATTACCATCTGCCAAATTTATCATTACCATCTAAAAACTATGGTCTGATAAGTATATCTAACTTATAAATGGAATAAAATATTATTTTCATGTATTTCTTAGAGTTTCTATAAGTACATGAAACCCTTTATTTCAAATAAAAAATGATAATAAATCCAACTACTATTTTTAACCTGTTAGTATATATACAAAATATGTTTTAATTATTAGAATTTAATATAAATAAATTATTATTATAAAAGCAATTAATGATATTGCTCTTAAACATAATTGGTCTTTGAAAATTAACTAATTCCTCTATCTTATCATTTATTTCATTGGAAGAAAATACATTTAGTTTTGCTAAAACTTATTTAAAAATTTCAAATAAAAAAATTATTTGTAATTCGATGGATGATGAATATTTGAAATATTATTATTATAAAAGCAATTAATGATATTGCTCTTAAACATAAATTAAATTTTAAAATTAAGTAATTTCTCTATCTTATCATTTATTTCATTGGAAGACAATGCATTTAGTTTTACTAAAACTTATTTTAAAATTTCAAATAAATAATTTATTTTTAATTCCATGTATAATAAATATTTTTTAAATAGTTTTTTCTTTTTATAATGACTGATATTGAAGAAGCATTATAGAGGAATTTTTTAAAATTTTTCTAAGATTTCTACTTTTAATATATTGAAAACATATTTCTACAATTATTGAATTTTTTCCAACTGCATAATTTAAATTTTCATCCCCACTAATATTTGGAAAATCTTATAATTTAATATTTATAATTTAGTTCAATTGCATGAATGACTAGGAAAATTGAAGAAAACATGAATGGGTAAAATTACTAAAATGATTAATTAATCAAATTTTTGTGATATGAAGGCAAAATAAGCTAGTACTTATTCTTCATTCCCCAATTTATCTTCATAATTGTTTATTTTTCAATATGATTTATATTAGCATTGTTGTTTTTTTTAGAGAAATTATAATTGCGCTTGCAAGATTTTTTTATTTTTTATGGTCAAATAGTAGGTACATGCTCACTATTAGGGAACTTTTATTTAATTAACTCTACTTTATACTAAATGGTCAGAAAACCATTGTATTTCTTTACCAAGCATTACTATATTCATTTTAACCATTTAAAACTTCAAACTCAATATAAGATCCACCAAAAAATTGACATTCCATTATGTTTGTTTTATAAACACAATAGTTTATATGAGAAAAGTAAATTAATTATAACAAAATACTAATAAGCAAAAGAAACTATTCTAAGCGTCATGCGCACTTCCACAGTAGTATAATATATTTAAGGGGTATTTACATATATGTCTGTTAAATCTTTATAAATTATAATTTAGTCCCTTAAATCTTCATATTTAGGATTTAGTCCTCCAAATCCTTTAAGTTACTACAATTTAGTCCTCCAATTTATATTTTGACCCGATTTTCCCATTTTACCCATAATTTCCTTCACTTAATCCCCTTCTCTCTCTCTTCTTAGTTTTTATTGGATTCCTCCTTCTCCTACTTTTCTCTCTCTATTCATTTACTGGATCTCTCGCTCTATATTGAGACCAAATGTATTATTCTCCACTAAATGTATTAAACATAGAAATAAATTTATCCAATATAGAGAGGGAATACCCAATAAATAAATTTATATTGAGACTTAAAGGTTTAATACATTTAGTGAAGAATAATACATTTAGTTTTAGTAGAGAGAAGGAGAACCCAATAAATAAATAGAGAGAGAAGATAAGAATAAGAGAGAAACCTAATAAGAACTAAGAAGAGAGGGGAGGAGGGAAGGAAAATTAAGTGAAGAAAATTAGGGGTAAAATGGAAAAATCGGGCCAAAATATAAACTGGGAGACTAAATTGTAGTAAGTTAAAGAATTTGGGGGACTAAATCCTAAATATGAAGATTTAGGGGACTAAATTATAATTTATAAATATTTAAGGGACAAGTCTGTAAATACCCCTATATTTAAATTTACTTATCATAATATAAAAGAATAAATTTCACTATATCATTTTAAAACATACAAAATTCTAGGTATTTGCGTGGGGTTCCCACTTGTTATTTTCTAATATTAGGGATGGGAGTAGGCGTATTAAAACGGGTCAATTTTTTACCCACTCCATTTAAAAATTTGAACTAAAAAAAAATTTAATATTAAGTTTTAAATAGAATGGACCAAAAATTTAATTTAGCAAGTTAATACATCGTAATATAAAAGAAACAAGTGCAAACTTAAACAAGCTAAGCATTGAATAACTTCAATAAAAAATATTTGATAATCGAACATATATAAACTCTGTTCTTGGTTACATACTTCTGTCTCTCTTAAATTTCAGTATAGATAAATAGTACTGAGAATAAATATTGAGTGGAGTTAAAAAAATTTAAGATATTTTTCTTGTTCATTTGTTTGTAAATTCCAGACACACTAAAATCTCATACCTTAAATACATTCTGCATTAGAGCTTAGAAACAAAAAAATTAGTTATGTGACAAAATTACAAATTATACGTCTACATAGAAATGATCTCAAAACATGAAAATTCGCGAACGATATTCTTGGTCATCTAATCAAACAATAAAAATAGAGTTTCTTTTGTCTTTTTTCTTTTTATAGTCAAACTCCCACCAATATAATTTTTTTTCTTACTTTGATAAATAAATTTTCATAAATATTTTTTCTTAATTAGATTAATTAGTTAGCCTAAGTAATCCCCCACCCAATTAAAACGCTCACACCAAAGCTTCAGTCAGTCCAATCCAACCCCGCCGGTGCTCCCGCGTCATTTCCGGCCCAATTCCTCGGTATTCTCGCTAATCCTAATGTGAAAAAAAACATCTCTCTTTCTCTTTCTCTGCAACACCCCATTTTCCTATACAATATTTTTGTATTTATTTATTTTTAAAATCATTATCATAAATATTAAAGTAATAGTTAATATATTTTTATGTTATTTACTATCTATTTTATGATTTGAGTTTATCTAAAACACTAGTTAGTTTGATTATAATAAATCTAACTGATTCTAGATTAGATTAGAAAGATCTATCATATATCTAAACTTATCATAAACTAACATAAATTTTGTAAATAATTAAAAAAATAAATACAAAAACAGTAACTAAAACACGTCTTTTTCCTCTTCTGTCACCAGGCAGAAGAGAACAAAAGAAAAACAGTGAGAAAAAAAAAG
The DNA here is from genome assembly GCA_036321105.1 of Dracaena cambodiana. Classification (NCBI taxonomy): domain Eukaryota; kingdom Viridiplantae; phylum Streptophyta; class Magnoliopsida; order Asparagales; family Asparagaceae; genus Dracaena; species Dracaena cambodiana. The sequence continues at coordinate 16,238,024 of JAYEPQ010000013.1, read as the reverse complement.
AGAAGAAAAGAAAAAAAAAAAGAGAGAGAGAGAGAGAGAGGAAAAAAAAAAAGAAAAAAAGGAAAATAAAAGAAGAAAAAGAAGAAGAAAGAAAGAAAGAAAATGTAGAAAAGAGAAGTAGAGAGTAAAAGAAGAAGGGTGTCCAAATTTGTTGGCATAGTAATCGTTCAAATTTTGGAGTCTTCTAGTAAAGACAAGTACTTTATTCTTGTTTTATAAATTTTCTATATTATTTGTTCCTTATAGAACTCAACATTTTTTTTAAATGTTTATGTTGTAATAATGTAACTGCTCTTTTCTTTTGATTTATCTTATTATTAATACAATTTAATTTGAAGGAGAAATTAATTAAAATATTTCAAAATTTTCTTCTTTAATTTCATTTATCAAATAGCCTCTAGAAAAAAAACTAATTTTAGTGACTAGTTTGTAAATTTATTCTCTAACACATCATTTATTAATTAAAAATATTTTAAGATTTAAATTTTAAATAATAATATAACATAACACTATTGATTCATTTTCTATATTCAGCAGTTTGAACATAGAGGAAGAAAAAAAAAATAAGAAAATTTTAAAAAAAAATGAGAAGAGCATAATGAGGTAGATTATATCATAAATTCATGATTATGGATATGGATGCAATATGAGATTAAATTTATAAGCATGTTAATTATTTCCAGCATACTTTATACATGTTAGCTATGTTTATATAGATCAAATGATGTGTTTATGTCTAATCAACTATTGTTTTCATATCCATCTTACTGATACACGAAGATTTCATTATAATGTGGATTTTTAGTTTACTAGGTTAGGATAACTAAGAAGAAATGTGAAGTTTGTTATACTATAATATATTCTTATAAAGTGCATCTTACTTGGACTAAGAGATTCCTATTGAACTACATTCTCTAGGAAATTTTATTTTATTTTTCTTTTAATTTTACTGTAACCACATAAGTTATTTGGGAACATAGAAATTATTGAATGAATTCTTAACATAGAGAAACAACTATAGAAGGAAGATTTATCACTTATACAAATTGTTGGAAACATATATGCTTAATTTTAAAGATTATAAATATTTAAATTTATGCCAATTATATTTGTTAGCATCAAATGATAGTTATTTTTAGTTCTCTGGTGCATTTTTTTTATATGTTCACAGTGAGAAATTTTAAAGAAATTCCTACATGAAACTTGAACCCAATCCTAACAATTCATTTAATGTCATTAAGAAGTACGGTTTTTACGTGTAAGAAAAAAATTAGAAATTGTAATACTCTATTTTACTCCCTATAATATCCTTGTGGTTATCTATAAATTAGTTGTATATTTATTTTTTTAAGTACATTATCCAAATAGTTAATGAGATAGTATTGATAACATTATTATTCAACAAAACTTATTTTTATCTATCTTAAAATTTGTGTTCAACCTAAATACCAGAAAGTTAATAATAACAAATTTAAATAGTTTGGATTCAATTAGTTTTTAATTTTATCATATCTAACTTTACCTTAATCCAAATTGTACAAAAAAAATTAAAAAAAAACTGAACAATACAAAAAAAAAGAAATAAAAACCAATTTTTTTCTCTCTATACTGTACCATCACAGCAAAAGGGTAAATGAAATAAAATTAATAAAATAATAATTTAAATAAAGCACCATAAAGAAAAAGAAAAGAAAACAATTTGGAATGTTGATTATGTATAAATTCTTCTTTAAAATATATAAGAATATTTGTATGAGGAGTTGCTTATTAAATTTTCTTTAGACATATCTATATTTTTACAGTGAGTAATATAACAAAATTAATTTAGTTACACCATTAGAAGAATTAATATCAAAGTTTTCTGCTGTCTAACAATGATAGATTATATACAAACAAATTCTAATTTATTTCATTGACCATTAATTTAAAAATTTACATCCCAGATGCACTTCACATTTCTTAATATCTCTCAATAAAATCATGGTTAAAGTTTTAGAGTTCTCCAATAATTTTTTCTTTCATTTATTAATATTAATTATTTATTAGCTCACTAAATTAAAAATTATATTGTCAAATTTCATGCATGATTTATCTACAACTTATTCTAAAATAATAATATACATCCATTGCACTATAGAAATGGATCGTCAATGATAAAGTTTTGTGAGATATTTTATTCCTAGCTTTTTTTTTCATTTGAACATGTAATCGCCCATAAAGTTGGATTTCTATTTTGGATAACTAATAATAAACTCACTGTAAATCTTACTAGAGAGTGTGCTTTGTTATAAATCCTAGAACATATTTTTTTTATTTCAAAAGCTATATTCTCGGTCATACTATTAATGTTATTATCTTCAAAATACTGTATTCAAAAAAGATTCATTTTAATGAAAATAAACTGATTTCTATTATGTAAATTCTTAGTATGTAAAGTAGTGGGTGATACTATTATTTATGCAAAATAACCAGTTCTTTTAATCTATTATGTTCCTTTCATTGTAATATTTCTTTGAAATAAGATTTATCATATCACAATAAACATTCCTTACATGGTAATTGATTAGTTAACCTGTCAACGACTGTAATATAACAAATTTTATCCTTTATCATATATCCTAAAGAATAAAATTATAAAATAAATTCATGAGATTATGGGGGAACTCGAAAAAGGAATTGTACACATGGTTTAGGAGTTTTACATTTTTGAGGTTGTACAACCAAACTTAAGAATCTAACCATGGGGATTCTGAGTGATTACTGGTTCACCATCATTAAATAAGGCTGCGCGCCTGGAGCTTAGGCTCATAGAAGTTCATGTTCATTAGTACCTAGCGGTATGTCCTAGGGCAGTACCAAGAATCATGGCCGTGTTCCCGGGTATGCACGGGATACTCGTAAAACATGTTGTACACCACTTCCGACAGTTCCAAATAAATTAACAAAATAATAATAATAATAATATATGATATCATATTTCACATGCATATTCATTTTGCTATATATATATATATATACTCTACTACAAGATTATCCATGATATGTGTATACAGTGTACCTCCTAACCGTTATCATCCTCAAGACATCTGCAATTAACTGATGTTCTATTTCTTCCTAAAAATGTATACTTTATTGATACTATTATGATTTTTAGTATTTTACTTATTTTTATGTTCTATTCATATATATAAACACATCGCATGCCTGTGTATTATTATTTTCTTCTTGTAGTACTTGCTAGATCGTACTAACGACCCTGGTTTGGCATGTCAAGATTAGTTGCAGGATACTGAGGGGGAGGAACCACCACAGCTAGAGCAACATTTCGAGTAGTCAGTAGACAATTACTAGTGTTTTCATTATAAGGCGTCATTTAGGTGATTTATTAATTATTTCATTTTGTCTCTTTAACTGTAGTTTGCTATTTCCAAGACTCAAAATTTAAAGTTGTCATAAGTGTTGTCTTTTTGGATTCTTTCATAAACTTACTAATATTTTGTTGGAGCAAAATAGAAAGATTGTTACTAATCTTCTCAATATTCTCTTAGTGTATCTGTGTAAAATTTTGTGGCAGTAATTTTCAATGTATTAAAAGTACTTTAGACTTGGCGTATTTTTGATATGTCGCCGAACGTGACCCGTATCTTGGATGTGGGGCATTACAGTTGGTATCAGAGCCAGGTTCGACTCTGGCCTCTGTCTAACATCTCTAATTAGGATTACTGCCGCATATACGTATATACATATATCTATTTAAGATTTGAATATGTTCAGCTAAGTGTTTTTGGAATTATTAATATAATAGAAGTCTTGAAGGTTCATGTGTTGAAATCATATGATTCACAAATTTGATTCATAAGGATTTGTGTAGTATCAATGTTCAAAGTGTTAACCAAATTCTGAAATTAAAAAGGAGGAAATCACACTTAGACCCCCAAATGCGGATCTTTGAAGGTTGCGTTTGTCCTTAATAGAATCCAGAGATTGAACCTTTCTTCGAGTACAATGAAACGTGGATCGTTGAAGGTCGTGTTTGGCCAAAATGAAACCAAAAAATTGGTTCTCTCCCTAAATACACAAAAACACAAGTCTCAGAAGGTCACGTTAAATTAAAATGCAGCTCTTTGTTTCCCTAGGGTCGCATTTGAGACTTGAAGGCTTTTAAAACTAAATTTAACACCATTTAAATGGAAACGCGGATCAACAGTCACAAGAAAATCTGTGTTTATCTTCTAAGCTCATGTTAGAGCTGGATATAACTAAACGTGAATCCCAAAAGGTCGCATTGTCATTTTAGAATCTTGAAGGATAGTTATTATCCTTGTTAACACCCAAATGCAGGTCTGGACATGCCACGCGAGATGCTAAGAGCAAAAAATGTAGATCTGATGCCACGTTAGCTGCGTGAAGCCTAAATGCAAATCTCAGCTTATTGAATTGCTATAATTAATTTCTATATGGTATTTCCCTCAAATTGAAGAGTCTATTGTTTGGAAAGTCATGATTTTTCTTAATAATATTTATTTCATGGTAACATGACAAGTAAAAATCAATATTGATACATGAAGAAATGATCATTCATGAAAACATAATGATAAATTTCTTATATCTTGAGTAAATGGAGTGAAGTATCCTCGTGATACATGTGTACATAGTCCTAAATCTTGATTCCTGAATTCTTGTTTCTTGTAAAAGGATATGTACATAATCTGACTTGACAAGCCATGTATTTTCACGATACGAGCCTATTTCTTTACCACTTAGCTCAAATATAAAATAAAATAAAATATGATATTAAATTAGACTTGATATGCATGTATATTCCTGCTTCAAATATAAAATAAAATATGATATTAAGTTAGACTTGATATATATGCATATTTCTGCTTGATATTGTTAATCATTACTCTTTCTCATACATGTGCATATGATTTTTACATCAATTCATACTATACTTGTTAGTGCATATTGCACACTCCCTACGATACGAGCCAATTTCTTCACTACTTAGTTCAAATATAAAATAAAATATGATATTAAGTTAGACTTGATTTGAATGTATATTCATGCTTGATATTGTTAATCATTACTCTTTTCCATACATGTGGATATGCTTTTTATATCAATTCATATTTTACTTGTTAGTGCATATTGCACACTCTCTACGATAAGAGTCTATTTCTCCACTACTTATTGCACGTAGCTTCTTTTATAAATAATCAATGTATGAACTCTCTAAAGAATAAAATGAGATTTTGATTATCCTTATTTTAGCATGTTGTTATAAACTCCTAGATCTCTAACTCATGATTCATCTCCTCTCTCATAACATTTTTTTTCTTTCTTTTCTTTTTTTAAAGAATATTTCACCTTTCATGCGAATATTCACGCTTGCTTAGGCGCAACGTACCCGATTACTCAGTTCATACTCTTTTCTTTTTCTTTTTTTCTTTTTTTAGAATATTTTACCTTTCAGGCGAATATTCACGCTTACTTAGGCGCAAAGTACCCGATTACTTGGATCATACTCTTTTTTCACTCTTGAGGCTATTGCCTTAATACCAGGCGCACCCCATTATTTTATCACTCTCGAGGCTATTGCCTTAATACCAGGCTCACCCCATTATTTTATTCTCACTTTTTTTTTCTTTTTTTAGAGAGAGAAGACTTATTCAATCGTTATCATCTTTATCCTTAACCTAATAAACTATTGTGAAGTGAAAAATAGATGAATAGTTGCCTCAGAACTACTATTACTGGTATTTATTTTTCGAATTTTAATCTTTTTTTCATAAAATTCAAAGTGTATCATCCAATCTAGTCTCATATCCAATTTGAAATCTAAATTTGTTTCTTTATCTGTAATTAGGTTGATCTATTGATAAAAATAATTAATATACAAAAAACACTAAAAATATTCGAGTAGCATTATTTATATATAAAAATAGATAATATAAAAGCTATAAATATGCAATATATGACACTCATCACAAAGCAACCTCGAATGTCGCTCCTACCTACAATTTAGTTAAAATTGAATTGATTCAGACTAGGGAGGTACAATAACATGATTACTTTGACTACTTCAAACTCAATACCTAAGAAATTAAAAAAATATATATATTTATGACGTATAACTTCTCTATAAATTACAGGCAGCATATTTCATTATCTATTGTTTAACAAATGTACAATTCTAACAACCAAAGAGAGCCAGATCCAAGCTATCGCAACAACTGATGCAAATTTCAAATGTGCATTCTCATTTAACAGCTTCGAGCTATAAATATAATCAATAAAATCAAGGGAACAGTGATGCCATTAATTCTTTATCGAAATTAGACCATGGCCAGTTCTTGATTTTCGATAGCAAACTAACTAAACAACTTAAGAATGCAACCATCATAAAATTAATGAATCATGTACTTATCTTCACATGGAATTTAGTACAATTTACAATTATATTACAAGAACTTGAACTAAAATAGAGAGCAACGGACACTTTTGGCGGCCACTCATCTCAAAACCCTAACTCGAAGGTTAGAAGAACGCGATTGAGAATCGAGTCCAACAACCCTAAAAAAACAACGAAATAATAAATTAAAAAAGGGTCAAGAAATTGAACCAGACATTGAGAGCGGAGAGAGCCTGTTCGATCTGATCGGAGGAGAAACCCTCGAGCGAGAGCCTGTCGTAAACGCTCCTCAGCCTCTTCGCCTTCTGAGCCCTGGAGGCGTTGTCCCCGGCGACGGAGGAGGTGGTCACGGTGGCGGCGTAGGAGGCAGCGGCGGAGGAGGTGGTGGCCGCGGCTGGCCCCTCGATGTTCAAGAGAAGGCGGCAGAGGCGGCGTTCATTCTCGGCCGATATCTGGAGTTTCATGCCAGATTTGGCGGCGGATTTCGCATTCGATTTCTGCTGCTGTGTTTTTTCGGGAATTTCTAGATGGGCACAGGATTTTTCTCAGTGAGCCCACTTTAAAAGTCTTCTTTTTTACGACTTTGCCATTTAATTTTTGGATCAAAAATACCTTTCCACATCTCCTCCTTCATCTTCCCATGCTGCTGTCTTTTTTTTCCCGCGTGAAACCAGAGAGAGAGAGAGAGGAGCTGTAGAGGAGAAAAAGACGGAAAAAAAAAATTTCATTTCTCAAAATCTTCACTCTATGGAGGCTTATAATGGGTGTTGAACACTTGCAAGAGTGAGCATATTTTGTACATAAAGGCTTGCAGGGCCCAAGGACACAACAGGCACCAGTGTGGGGACTTTTAGCCATATGAGATGTATGATAATGTGATGGGTCAGCTGATGCTTACACTACTGCATGATGTTCTCATCTAACAAACTCTACAGGGACACCCATTATAAGTCGGGGACTTTTAGCCATGACTTTTGATCATTCTCCCCTGTCCGGGCTGGTTAGCCCGGACAGAGAACCTTGATCCGAGCTGGCCAGCCCGAATCAGGTTAGCCAGATCTGGCTAACCTGATCCGGGCTAGCCAGCCCGGATCAAGATTCCCTGTCCGGGCTGGTTAGCCAGGACATAGTGTATCTGTTTGGGCTGGTTAGCCCGGACAGGGGGCCAAATTTGAGGCACCCCTGATCCGGGCTAGCCCAAATTTGAGGCACCCCTGATCGCGGATACGGTTTTAGAAATTGAAGTGATATGGTGTGTCGAACAACATAATGGTATAAAAACATATCAACAACCTGGCATCATTGATCCAACATATACACAAGTCATTCATAACTTCAAAATAAATGTTTGGCAAAGTTAGCTAAAATTAATACGGTTTACAAAACATATATTGAAGAACCGTATCAGGGCATATCGAACAAAAACGGTCCAACATATCAACAACTTGGTATCAAAACATATCAACAGCAGAATAAATATCATGCATGTTGAACAACAACGGTCCAACATATCAACAAGTTCAAAAACGGTGTCCATATCAATACTTGTCCATGCTGCATACCCCCGATTTAGTATCAAAACACACAATATCAACAAATAATTCATATCAGCAAACACAGAACAACGACAACTTCATTTTGAATTTGAGCCTCATTTAAAAACAACGTCAACTACAACTTGATATGTATAACATGTTTCTTGAGTACAACTTCATTTAAAAGAACGACAAACTAAAAGGAATCTTTGTTCCATGCTAACAATTGATTTTTCGAATTTGCGACTCATATTAAAAAGGAACAACAAATTCTAGATTTTTCGATACTTCCGAGCGGATTGCTTCCTTGTGGGTTGACGGCGTCTTGAAGAGGTAGAACGATCGATGGGGGATTGCGCAACTGTCTGTAATACTGTGTCAATATCAATTTGTGTGCACCCTATAAGAACTGATTTTATCTTGACGAGAGCATTATAGAGCAAACTCTGACGCCTCTTGCTTACGGTCTCGCCTTGCTCTAAAAATGGATCAATAATTGCTATAGATTCTTGAATTCTCTGCATATATTATGGCAAAAACATATATAAGTTCGATTATACTTGATTAATTCACAAACAATAAAGAAACCAAATATTACCTCGTCATTATTTGTCTAAATTCTATAGCACAAATTTGTTACTTTTTGTTATCATTATTGATTATAAAGTGAAGCTTTTCAAATTGCAATACATTGAACATCAATATGTAATTCAATTTAGTATATTGGTCCAAAATTTGAAGCAAGATCACCAACATGATAGCCAATTCCAACACACAAAATAATACACATGGCACCAAAATAATTCCCTAAATTCTACGGCATGTGACGATCACCAATATTTATGCAGAATTTAACTAATGATTACCAATACACATAATTAGTCTAAGACAGCATAAAATATAAGTATTTACTACGCATCAATGTCTATGAAGAATTTAACTAATTATCACAAAAACCAAATGTTTAGATTTTGACCTCGACTGGAAGGGAATCATTCTGACATTAGATTACTCAAGTGCAAATTAGTCACCAGTATTTACTCCCCACAACCAAAAAATAAAAAATAAAACTCAATCTTAGTCTAAAACAGTCTAAAATCATAATCCATCAAAAAAAAGAAAAAAAGAAAAAGAAAACCAACCCACCAAAAAAAAAATAACTAAATCTCACAGTCTAAAACTTAATCCATAAAAAATCATAAACTTACACGTCGGACGAGAGGAGAGCCGATGCCAGACGAGTCGTCGGCGAGAGCACGAGCGTCGGCGAGACCGCGAGCGTTGGCGAGACTGCGACCGTCGGCGAGAGCACGAACGTCGGCGAGACCGCGAGCGTCGGTGAGAGAGAGGGAAAGCGACGAGACTTTGGAATCGGCGAGAGAGACGAGCAAGAGCGATTTGGAAAATTTAGATCGCGATTTGGGAATAAATGGGTTTGGGAATGGTGGGAGAGAAAGAGAGGGAGATAGTGAGGGTAATTTTGGTATATAGGTGTGCTCACTAGGAAAAAACAATATTTTTGAAAATAAAAGATGTGCGCACTAGGAAAAGTGGGCTCACTAGGAAAAATCCTGTGCCCATCTAGAAATTCCCGTTTTTTCTTTGGAGAGAGGTATATATAGTTGGGGTATTTACAGATTAGTCCCTTACATCTTTATAAATTATAATTTAGTCCCTCATATCTTCATATTTATGATTTAGTCCCCCAAATCCTTTAAGTTACTACAATTTAGTCCCCCAGCTTATATTTTTGCACGATTTTTCCATTTTACTCTGATTTCCTTCACTTAATTCCCCTTCCCTCTTTCCCCTCTCTGCTTAATTCTTATTGGATTCCTCCTTATTCCTCTCTTCTCTCTATTCATTTATTGGGTTTTCTCTCTCTATATTGAGACAAATCTGCAAATACCCCATATAGTTTTTGAGAAAAAAATTCTCGCATCTGTTTAATATGAGAATTTCTAAAGGGGCACACATTTTTTACTAGTGATTCCAGTTTTCCAGTGAGCCCACCCTCTCTTCTAAAAATAGAGAGATTTTCCTAGTGAGCATACTGAAAATATCCAAAATATTCTCCCTTCATTCTCTCCCGAACTTCCTCTAAAATCTAACTCCCCACTATCCTAGAAATTCCTCTCCTTCTCTCAAGAGCTGACCACTGCAGACTTCCCACCAACCCGCTACAGAGCGCTCGCTTGCTGCCGCCGCTCTAGTCCAATGCGAAAGGGAGACAGAGCAGAGGTTAAAGAAGGCTAAAATTTTAGGGTCAATCTTGTAATAAAGGCAAAGTTTTAAAGTGAGCTCACTAGATAAAATGGTGTGCCTCTTTGGAAACTCCCGTTTAATATAAACGGCACATTTTTTATAGGGTTAATTACAGTCAGACCTCCTGTAGTATTGGGAGTGTGTAACTTAACACCCATGAAGTTTGAAACTCTCAAAAAACCCCATGAACTTAGTTATTTTCACTCTTTTTTATTAAAATGCACTCTTGTTCCTCAAATTCCTATTCTACTATCATCTCTCCCTATAACTAGAACACTTCCTCTCTCTCTCCTCTCTCTCTCCATCTCTATCCCTCTCTCTCAGTCACTCACGCTCCCGCTCTGACTGAGTGAGAGGGATAGAGAGGGATCAGTCACTCACGCTCCCTCTCTGACTGAGAGAGAGGGATAGAGAGAGAGTAACTGAGAGAGAGGAATAGAGAGGGAGAGAGAGAGAGAGGACAGAAATAGAGAGAGTGTGTGCTAGTTAAAAGGATGGATGAGAGTAGAATAAGAATTTGAGGGATAAGAGTGCACTTTAGTAAAAAAGAGAGTGAAAATAACTAAGTCCAGGGGGTTTTTTGAGAGTTTCAAACTTCAGCGGTGTTAACTTACAAATCCCCAATACTACACGGGGTCTAACTGTAATTAACCCTTTTTTATAACTCCCAAATTATTTATTCTCTCTCACTGAGAACTCATCAAAAACATACATAAAAGAAAATAATTTATCATATCAAATTAATAATTGATTATACTTATATTTGTTAGTAGGTTAAGCAAGAGAAATTTAAAGGCTCATTATAAAAAATTATATTTTAATATTTTTTGCATTATTAAAAATAAAGGAGAGTTATACATGAAAATTAAATAAATAAATAACTTCTTACCGAATCAAAACATCATTATCATAATTGCTCATAGTTGAATTTGTTTAATAAGTTGATCAAAGAAATTTAAACGTTTTAAGTTTCATATATTTTTCAAGTTGAATTGTTTATTTGCTTAAATAATATATTTAATTATTATAGTGGGCATTTAAATTAACTGTATCTAAGAAAACAAAATAAGGGAAATGCTCCATAAAAAAAAAACAGTGGGGTAAGTTAAAACTATCTTCTCATTTGTGTATTTTTTTAAAATTTTTCTTTATCTTTCTCCATACTCCTCTCTATATGTTCTTATCGAAGCCAAATTCTCTCATTAACCTATAAGGTATTTAGAATAATTTTTAAAAAAATTAATTCATTACCATATGCCAAATTTATCATTACTATCTAAAAACTATGGTCTGATAAGTATATGTAACTTATAAATGGAATAAAATATTATTTTAATGTATTTCTTAGAGTTTCTATAAGTACATGAATCCCTTTATTTCAAATAAAAAATGATAATAAATCCAACTACTATTTTTAACCTGTTAGTATATATGCAAAATATGTTTTAATCATTAGAATTTAATATAAATAAATTATTATTATTATAAAGGCAATTAATGATATTGCTCTTAAACATAATTGGTCTTTTAAAATTAACTAATTCCTCTATCTTATCATTTATTTCATTGGAAGAAAATACATTTAGTTTTGCTAAAACTTATTTAAAAATTTCAAATAAAAAAATTATTTGTAATTCGATGGATGATGAATATTTGAAATATTATTATTATAAAAGCAATTAATGATATTTCTCTTAAACATAAATTGAATTTTAAAATTAAGTAATTTCTCTATCTTATCATTTATTTCATTGGAAGACAATACATTTAGTTTTGCGAAAACTTATTTTAAAATTTCAAATAAAAAATTTATTTGTAATTCTATGTATAATAAATATTTTTTAAATAGTTTTTTCTTTTTATAATGACTGATACTGAAGAAGCATTATAGAGGAATTTTTTAAAATTTTTCTATGATTTCTACTTTTAATATATTGAAAACATATTTCTACAATTTTTGAATTTTTTCCAACTGCATAATTTAAATTTTCATCCCCACTAATATTTGCAAAATCTTATAATTTAATATTTATAATTTAGTTCAATTGCATGAATGACTAGGAAAATTGAAGAAAATATGAATGGGTAAAATTACTAAAATAATTAATTAATTAAATTTTTGTGATATGAAGGCAAAATAAGCTGGTACTTATTCTTCGTTGCCCAATTTATCTTCATAATTGTTTATTTTTCAATATGATTTATATTAGCATTATTGTTTTCTTTAGAGAAATTATAATTGCGCTTGCAAGATTTTTTTATTTTTTATGGTCAACTTGTAGGTACATGCTCACTATTAGGGAACTTTTATTTAATTAACTCTACATTATACTAAATGGTCAGAAAACCATTGTATTTTTTTACCAAGCATTACTATATTCATTTTAACCATTTAAAACTCCAAACTCAATATAAGATCCACCAAAAAATTGACATTCCATTATGTTTGTTTTATAAACACAATAGTTTATATGAAAAAAGTAAATTAATTATAACAAAATACTAATAAGCAAAAGAAACTATTCTAAGCGTCATGCGCACTTTCACAGTAATATAATATATTTAAGGGGTATTTACATATCTGTCCCTTAAATCTTTATAAATTATAATTTAGTCCCTCAAATCTTCATATTTAGGATTTAGTCCTCCAAATCCTTTAAGTTACTACAATTTAGTTCTCCAATTTGTATTTTGACCCTATTTTCCCATTTTACCCATTATTTTCTTCACTTAATCCCCTTTCCTCTTCCCCCTCTCTTCTTAGTTTTTATTGGATTCTCCCTTCTCCTTCTCTTCTCTCTCTATACATTTATTGGATCTCCCTCTCTATATTGAGACCAAATGTATTATTCTCCACTAAATATATTAAACATAGAAATAAATTTATCTAATATTGAGAGGGAGAACCCAATAAATGAATTTATATTGAGACTTAAATGTTTAATATATTTAGCGGAGAATAATACATTTATTTTTAGTAGAGAGAAGGAGAACCCAATAAATAAATAGAGAGAGAAGATAAGAATAAGAGGGGAACTCAATAAGAACTAAGAAGAGAGGGGAAGAGGGAAGGAAAATTAAGTGAAGAAAATTAGGGGTAAAACAGAATAAATTTAGTAAGTTAAAGGATTTGGGGGACTAAATCCTAAATATGAAGATTTAGGGGTCTAAATTATAATTTATAAAGATTTAAGGGACAAGTCTGTAAATACCCCTATATTTAAATTTACTTATCATAATATAAAAGAATAAATTTCACTGCATCATTTTAAAACATACAAAATTCTAAGTATTTGCGTGGGGTTCCCACTTGTTATTATCTAATATTAGGGTTGGGAGTAGGCGCATTAAACGGGTCAATTTTTTACCCACTCCATTTAAAAATTTGAACTAGAAAAAAAAAATTTAATATTAAGTTTTAAATAGAATGGACCAAAAATTTAATTTAGCAAGTTAATACATCGTAATATAAAAGAAACAAGTGCAAACTTAAACAAGCTAAGCATTGAATAACTTCGCTTTACTTATATTTAATAAAAAATATTTGATAATCGAACATATATAAACTCTGTTCTTGGTTGCATACTTCTGTCTCTCTTAAATTTCAGTATAGATAAATAGTACTGAGAATAAATATTGAGTGGAGTTAAAAAAATTTAAGATATTTTTCTTGTTCATTTGTTTGTAAATTCCAGACACACTAAAATCTCATACCTTAAAATACATTCTGCATTAGAGCTTAGAAACAAAAAAATTAGATATGTGACAAAATTACAAATTATACGTCTACATAGAAATGATCTCAAAACATGAAAATTGGCGAACGATATTCTTGGTCATCTAATCAAACAATAAAAATAGAGTTTCTTTTGTCTTTTTTCTTTTTATAGTCAAACTCCCACCCATATAATTTTTTTTCTTACTTTGATAAATAAATTTTCATAGATATTGTTTCTTAATTAGCTTAATTAGTCAGCCAAAATAATCCCCCACCCTATTAAAATGCTCACACCAAAGCTTCGATCAGTCCAATCCAACCCTGTCGGTGCTCCCGCGCCATTTCCAGCCCAATTCCTCGGTATTCTCACTAATCCTAATGTGAAACAAAAAACATCTCTCTTTCTCTTTCTCTGTAACAACCCATTTTCCTATACAATATTTTTGTATTTATTTATTTTTAAAATCATTATCATAAATATTAAAGTAATAATTAATATATTTTTATGTTATTTACTATCTATTTTATGATTTGAGTTTATCTAAAACACTAGTTAGTTTGATTATAATAAATCTAACTGAATCTAGATTAGATTAGAAAGATCTATCATATATCTAAACTTATCATAAACTAACATAAATTTTGTAAATAATTAAAAAAATAAATACAAAAACAGTAACTAAAACACGTCTTTTTCCTCTTCTGTCACCAGGCAGAAGAGAACAAAAGAAAAACAGTGAGAAAAAAAAAGAGAAGAAAAGAAAAAATCGAGAGAGAGAGAAAAAAAAAGAAAAAAAAGGAAAAGAAAAGAAGAAAAAGAAGAAGAAAGAAAGAAAGAAAGAAAAAGTAGAAAAGAGAAGTAGAGAGTAAAAGAAGAAGGGTGTCCAAATTTGTTGGCATAGTGATCGTTCAAATTTTGGAGTTTTCTAAAGGCAAGTACTTTATTCTTATTTTATTTTCTATACTCTATATTATTTCTTCCTTATAGAACACAACATTTTTTTTAAATGTTTATGTTGTAATAATGAAACTGCTCTTTTCTTTTGATTTATCCTATTATTAATACAATTTAATTTGAAGGAGAAATTAATTAAAATATTTCAAAATTTTCTTCTTTAATTTTATTTATCAAATAGCCTCTAGAAAAAAAACTGATTTTAGTAACTGGTTTGTAAATTTATTCTCTAACACATCATTTATTAATTAAAAATATTTTAAGATTTAAATTTTAAATAATAATAGAACATAACACTATTGATTCATCTTCTATATTTAGCAGTTTGAACATAGAAGAAGAAAAAAAAATAATAAGAAAAATTTAAAAAAAAATGAGAAGAGCATAATGAGGTAGATTATATCATAAATTCATGATTCTGGATATGGATGCAATATGAGATTAAATTTATAAGCATATTAATTATTTCCAGCATACTTTGTGCATGTTATCTATGTTTATATAGATCAAATGATGTGTTTATATCTAATCAACTATTGTTTTCATATCCATCTTACTGCTACGTGAAGATTTCATTATAATGTGGATTTTTAGTTTACTAGGTTAGGATAACTAAGAAGAAATGTGAAGTTTGTTATACTATAGTATATTCTTATAAAGTGCATCGTACTTGGACAAAGAGATTCCTATTGAACTACAGTTTCTAGGAAATTTTATTTTATTTTTCTTTTAATTTTACTGTAACCACATAAGTTAATATTTGGGAACATAGAAATTAATGAATGAATTTTTAACATAGAGAAACAACTATAGAAGGAAGATTTATCACTTATACAAATTATTGGAAACATGTATACTTAATTTTAAAGATTATAAATATTTAGATTTATGCCAATTATATTTGTTAGCATCAAATGCTAGTTATTTTTAGTTCTCTGGTGCATTTTTTTTATATGTTCACAGTAAGAAATTTTAAAGAAATTCCTACGTGAAACTTGAACCCAATCCTAACAATTCATTTAATGTCATTAAGAAGTATGGTTTTTACGTGTAAGAAAAAAAGTTAGAAATTGTAATACTCTATTTTACTCCCTATAATATCCTTGTGTTTATCTATAAACTAGTTGTATATTTATTTTTTTAAGTATATTATCCAAATAGTTAATGAGATAGTATTGATAACATTATTATTCAACAAAACTTATTTTTATCTATCTTAAAATTTGTGTTCAACCTAAATATTAGAAAGTTAATAATAATAAATTTAAATAGTTTGGATTCAATTAGTTTTTAATTTTATCATATCTATCTTTACCTTAATCCAAATTGTACAAAAAAAATTAAAAAAAAAACTGAACAATACAAAAAAAAAAAGAAATAAAAACTAATTTTTTTCTCTCTATACTGTACCATCACAGCAAAAGGGTGAATGAAATAAAATTAATAAAATAATAATTTAAATAAAGCACCATAAAGAAAAAGAAAAGAAAACAATTTGGAATGTTGATTATGTATAAATTCTTCTTTAAAATATATAAGAATAATTGTATGAGGAGTTGCTTATTAAATTTTCTTTAGACATATCTATTTTTTTACAGTGAGTAATATAACAAAATTAATTTAGTTACACCATTAGAAGAATTAATATCAAAGTTTTTTGCTATCCAACAATGATAGATTATATACAAACTAATTCTAATTTATTTTATTGACCATTAATTTAAAAATTTACATCCCAGATGCACTTCATATTTCTTAATATCTCTCAATAGAATCATGGGTAAAGTTTTAGAGTTCTCCAATAATTTTTTTTTTTCATTTATTAATATTAATTATTTATTAGCTCACTAAATTAAAAATTATATTGTCAAATTTCATGCATGATTTATCCACAACTTATTCTAAAATAATAATATACATCCATTCAATGATAAAGTTTTGTGAGATATTTTATTCCTAGCTTTTTTTTATTTGAACATGTAATCGCCCATAAGGTTGGATTTCTATTTTGGATAACTAATAATAAACTCACTGTAAATCTTACTAGAGAGTGTGCTTTGTTATAAATCCTAGAACATATTTTATTTTTATTTCAAAAGCTATATTCTCGGTCTTACTATTAATGTTATTATCTTCAAAATACTTTATTCACAAAAGATTCATTTTAATGAAAATAAACTGATTTCTTTCTTGAATAAATTCTTAGTATGTAAAATAGTGGGTGATACTATTATTTATGCAAAATAACCAGTTCTTTTAATCTATTATGTTCCTTTCATTGCAACATTTCTTTGAAATAAGATTTATCATATCACAATAAACATTCCTTACATAGTAATTGATTAGTTAACCTGTCAATGACTGTAATATATCAAATTTTATCTTTTATCATATATCTTAAAGAATAAAATTATAAAATAAATTTATGAGGTTATGGGGGAACTCGAAAAAGGAATTGTACACATGGTTTAGGAGTTTTACATTTTTGAGGTTGTATAACCAAACTTAAGAACCTAACCATGGGGATTCTGAGTGATTACTGGATCACTATCATTAAATAGGGCTGCGCGCCTGGAGCTTTGGTTCATAGAAGTTTATGTTCATTAGTACCTAGCGGTATGTCCTGGGGTAGTACCAGGAATCATGGCCGTGTTCCCGGGTATGCACGGGATACTCGTAAAACATGTGGTACACCACTTCCGACAGTTCCAAATAAATTAACAAAATAATAATAATAATAATAATATATGATATCATATTTCACATGCATGTTCATTTTGCTATATATATATATATCTCTGCTACAAGGTATCCATGATATGTGTATACAGATGTACCTCCTGACCGTTATCATTCTCAAGACATCTGCAATTAACTCATGTTCTATTTCTTCCTAAAAATGTACACTTTATTGATACTATTATGATTTTTAGTATTTTACTTACTTTTATGTTCTATTCGTATATATAAACACATCGTATGCCTGTGTATTATTATTTTCTTCTTGTAGTACTTACTAGATCGTACTAACGACCCTGGTTTGGCATGTCAAGATTAGTTGCAGGATACTGAGGGGGGAGGAACCACTACAGCTGGAGCAACATTTCGAGTAGTCAGTAGACAATTACTAGTGTTTTCATTATAAGGCGTCATTTAGGTGATTTATTAATTATTTCATTTTGTCTCTTTAACAGTAGTTTGCTATTTCCAAGACTCAAAATTTAAAGTTGTCATAAGTGTTGTCTTTTTTGATTCTTTCATAAACTTACTAATATTTTGTTGGAGCAAAATAGAAAGATTGTTCCTAATCTTCTCAATATTCTCTTAGTGTATCTGTGTAAAATTTTGTGGCAGTAATTTTCAATGTATTAAAAGTACTTTAGGCTTGGCGTATTTTTGATATGTCGCCGAACGTGACCCGTATCTTGGATGTAGGGCATTACAGTTAGTATCAGAGCCAGGTTCGACTCTGGCCTCTGTCTAACATCTCTACTTAGGATTACTGCCGCATATACGTATGTACATATATCTATTTAAGATTTGAATATGTTCGGCTAAGTGTTTTTGGAATTATTAATATAATAGAAGTCTTGAAGGTTCATGTGTTGAAATCATATGATTCACAAATTTGATTCATAAGGATTTGTGTAGTATCAATGTTCAAAGTGTTAACCAAATTCTGAAATTAAAAAGGAGGAAATCACACTTAGACCCCCAAATGCGGATCTTTGAAGGTTGCGTTTGTCCTTAATAGAATCCAGAGATTGAACCTCTCTTCGAGTACAATGAAATGTGGATCGTTGAAGGTCGTGTTTGGCCAAAATGAAACCATAAAATTGGTTCTCTCCCTAAATACACTAAAACACAAGTCTCAGAAGGTCACGTTAAATTAAAATGCAGCTCTTCGTTTCCCTAGGGTCGCATTTGAGACTTGAAGGCTTTTAAAACTAAATTTAACACCATTTAAATGGAAACGCGGATCAACAGTCACAAGAAAATCCGTGTTTATCTTCTAAGCTCATGTTAGAGCTGGATATAACTAAACGTGAATCCCAAAAGGTCGCGTTGTCATTTTAGAATCTTGAAGGATAGTTATTATCCTTGTTAACACCCAAATGCAGGTCTGGACATTGCACGCGAGTTGCTAAGAGCTAAAAATGTAGATCTGATGCCACGTTAGCTGCGTGAAGCCTAAATGCAAATCTCAGCTTATTGAATTTCTATAATTAATTTCTATATGGTATTTCCCTCAAATTGAAGAGGCTATTGTTTGGAAAGTCATGATTTTTCTTAATAATATTTATTTCATGGTAACATGACAAGTAAAAATCAATATTGATACATGAATAAATGATCATTCATGAAAACATAATGACAAATTTCTTATATCTTGAGTAAATGGAGTGAAGTATCCTCGCGATACATGTGTACATACTCCTAAATCTTGATTCCTGAATTCTTGTTTCTTATAAAAGGATATATACATAGTCTGACTTGACAAGCCATGTATTTCTATATTTCATGAATATTGTGTATCACTAACATGGGGATTAGGAAAAACTATATGATAGATAAGAACCGTATTGTATAAGGATCTTATTGGCCAACTTCTTGATTAAGGTACTGAGGACTTTTGTTGTAGTAGCACTATGTGGTACTGAGCCACAATTTGATACATGAGTCATCATAAAAGGTGATGTTCGTTACTATTTTACAGTATGGGGTTTGACTTGTAGCAACGCCATGGGTTTAGGCAAGGTCCCAGATATGCAGAGCACTTGTATAATACAAAAAACTGCATGCCATTATATCTAAATGGGACATTGGGTTTCAATATCAACACTAACATGACCTAGACTTGATACAATTTACATGATTTCTTGTGAATGATTTACATAGTTCTCTTTACTTTATTATTTGTTATTTGTGCAACCTGACTGACACTCATACACTTTATTCGCATACTCTTTATCATTCAGTACTATGATAGTGCACGTATTTCTTTTTCTTATATTACTTGTTGAGTTTAATTCCATAGGTGTTGAGCTCAGGTTATGAAGGCGAAGAGGGAAAACAGCCCCAACTGATGTCCCAGTGGCAGTGATTAACAAAGAATCTTCTGGACAACTTTGTATATCTCGTTTATACTTTCTTTTACTTGGGCACTGCTTTACTCTTTTATATTTTGATTCTTTTGTGTAAATATTCAAAGCAGTGTGCAATTTTATGTAATCAACTCTTTATATAAAATAAATCTTTCAGACATATTATTTATCAAACCTGGATGTGGTAGTAGTTACGGTTATTCCATGATCCTGAGACTGTTGGATTGTAAAATAATAACTAAGTAGCAGTAGTTATGGTTACTTTAAGATCTTAAGACTGTTGGGTTATACAATAATAATTACGTAGCGTCCATCGTTATGGGAAGCAGCCAAAAAATGGGGGCGTTACAGGATGTTATCAGAGCCTAGCTAGGTTTAGGTGAAAGACCATATGACTACTGTCATATAAGAACATGTCTATAATACACTCTTGATACTTGTTCCTTCTTCTTTGATGTCTATCTGATCTAGTATCGTGCCTATTCTATTATTTCCCATTTGTTTGAATCTATCTTGAAACTCCTTTTGATTGATTCCTCATTGGTCCGTCAAAGAATAATGTCAACCTAATCTTCTTCTAACATGAGTCCAAGTCCAACGGATGAAGTGTTAGAGCTTGGGAATCTAGTACAAAGAGTAGCACTGATGCAACTGAGCACGATGATGTTATTAGAAAGAATGTTGCAGTCCAAGAAACTGGAGAGAACCCAAATGGTATTGAATTTCAGTAAACTGCAGCCGTTAGTATATTTTGGGAGGGAAGGTCCACTAAATGCTAAACAATGGATTGTAGACATAGAGAATCTTCTGAAGGTGGCAAGAATTCCGAAGGAAAATTGAGTAGAGGTAGTATGTATTTAGCTGACTGATGTAGCCAGAACATGGTCCCTTGCCGAAGAAGTGAGGCACCAGGAATCTCTAACCTGGGTAAGGTTTGTAGAAGCATCCCTTGCTAGATTTTTCCATACATCGGCAACACGAAAAATGAGGAGAAAATTTCTAGAACTGCAATAAGGAGATCAGAGTATAGACGCATATGCCGTAGAAATTGGGTGACTCAGTCATTTTGCCCGGACCCTAGTAGCTAATGAGGAGGAAAGATCACACTTGTTCCAGCAAGAATTGAGGCATCATCTGAAAGAGTACTTAGCAAGACATAACTACAAGACTTACTCAGAAGTATTTGAAACGACATGTTGTTTAGAGCAAGTATTTAAGGAGGATAGACCGGTGACATTTAAAAGATCATTTGGACAAAGAGCAAGCTCATTAGCCAGGAGATTTGATGGTTTGCCAGCAATGAAGCAGACGATATCGAATCGAAATTTAGAAATTAGTAAATATTGTCACATACGAGGACAAACCCTGAAAGAGTGTAGAAGGGCCCAGGGTTTGGGTCTAGTATGCAAATTCGTCAGCCATCGAATTAGTGATTGCCCAAGGATTCAACAATTGGCAGTATCTAAGGTTCCATTCCAGCTAACATCCAAGCCAACAGCAACATCAACCCAGAGAATTTCAGGGCTGGACCAGAGAAAACCTTTGGAGACCGAACAAAAAATCTATGCCAGAGCCCAAGAAAGAATAGGATGGAGGCAAGGGCAAGTTAGATATTCTTGAGATGATATCATTTATACTAATAGGTTATTAAAAACTAATAGCTCCATTCCCATCAAAGTTGGTGAAGAAATAATTAGCCCATTTCTTATGCTATATCGCACTCCCCTTCGCGTCAATCAAGTCTAAACAAATGCGGAAATGGCAAGTCAAATCCCATAAATTATGGTACACAGCACTATCCCAGGAGGCTAAGATCTCAAGTTCTTTAGTTTCAGGAAAATACTCCCCATATGGAACATGTCTGATGGGAAGCCCTGAATCTACCACATCACATGGAGAGCAAACCCCATTTCTCCGTCAGGAGTAAAGAAAGTGTCGATTGCAGAATTGTATAATTTTATGATTGCAAACAGCTGTGCTAGATTGGTATCAATACCATATTGAGTGGCCTTTACCGCCTTAACAACCCAATGTCTGATAGTTCCTTCTCGAATTTGGTTAGTATAAACCCTATTAATAAAGCCCATCAATCTTTGACTTTTGCATGAATCCAACGTAGAGCCCTAAAGTTTTCAGCCTGGTACTCACTGTTGTTTCTCACAAATTCATTCCGAAACATCTTAGCCATGCTGAAGCTTTCACCTACCGAAATGTTTCGAAGCATTATGCCCATAAGAAGTCCAGTCACATGAGTGGAAGGACCATCTTGGATAAATTAAGATTTAACAAACTTTGCCGCTGTGAGGGAAACTTGGGTGGGAGTGAGATGCCATTCCATTTGTCGTTGCTTAGTACTTGGCCGAAGTTAATTCAAAAGATAGTTTCTTTCTATGTGTGGAAACGTGAAGTAAGTCCCTTCCAATCGATTGACCCAAGGGCAGGGAGGAAGAAGTAAAGAATTCTTAGTGTCTACAGTGTCTCCAAATATGAAATGTGGTTTTCGGAGTCCATTTCTATCTCTATCTAAGAATGAGGCACTAGTGATTAACCCCCGGACAGTTTGGGCACTGCCATTGCAAATTAAACTGGATCTTTCTTCATCATCATAATAGTACAAAGAAGTAGGATGTAGACAATGAAAGTTTGTATAACCTTAATGCCCACAGTGGAGCCAGCCAAGTGGTGACCGGAAATGGTATAGCTAATGTAAAAGACTGTAAAGAAATAGTAAAAGAGGTGGGTCATTACAAAGAAAATTGCCATCACTACTGAACAAAGAAAGAAAATACATTGCCGCAAAGAGTGAGAAATTAACTCTGTTGGACAAGAACTCAAGTTAGCCCCACCATATAGAGTACAAAATGATTTATGCCCTAGCAGAGAGAATCTCGACACTATCGCTCGATCAAGGGTTCAAGGGTTTCCCGTCACAAGGTAACCCCATGATTACAAATATCAGATGGTTAGAAAACTCATCATCATCAAGAGACATTAAAGAGGCAATTTTAAAATAAACTCATAAGAAGACCAGGTGCGAAGACCTGATTATTCTTTACCTTTAAGAAACACAAAAGAGGAACGAATATGATGGTTCAGCCGCTTTGATAATGAATTGCATTGAAATACTCATTGATGCCGGCAAGAAGAAAACTTTCCAGTCATAGGCAGATGTTGGCAGTGAAAATTTCTAAGTTAAAAAGATTTTCCACAACAGACCGCGGAGCTAACTCAGTAGCTCCGCGTTTGGCTACTTTTGCCTCGCGTTTGAGTAAAACGCGGAGATGTTTAATAGCTCCGCGTTCTGGTTTCTTAGCTCCACATTTTGATGAGATTATCTCAGCTTGAGCAGATAACCATAATCCTAAATTGATTGAGATTATAATTTGGGCTTATCCAAATATCTAAATTGAGTCCAATCATAATCCTAAATTGATTATGATTGAGATTTGATCTTATCCAATACTCAAATTGAATCCAATCAGAATTCTAAATCAAGAGATTTAAATCAATATTAAATATTGGATTAGAATCCTTGATGAATACAAAAATCTTTATTCCTATTCCTATGGAAAGCTTTATTCCTATTCCTATGGAACTCTTTATTCCTATTCCTACGGAAACTCTCATAACCACTAAAGTCTATAAATACCATCTTTGAGGAGACTTTAGGAGAATCAATATAAACAAGATTAATCAATCAAGAAGATAGAGGATCAATCAAGAATAGATCAATCAATTCATGATCATCTATCTTCAATCTCTTTGATCCTTCAGCAATTCAAGTACGCAAGAGAGCCTTTAAGCCTTTAGTGATCATCTTCTTTTCGGCATCTTGGAGAATTCAAGTTACGCACAGAGCCTTGAGTTCGGGAAAGATCAGAGAAGATCGTCTACAGCCGGCCGATATCTTCAAGAGAGAAGATTTCAACGTACCGATCATCCAAAGGAACTACTATAGATCCCATCGCCACAGATCCCATGAAACATTGTAAAAGAGAGAGATTGAAATATAAAATCCTCTCGTTTGTTCTTTTTATTTCTTGTTCACTTCCGTTGTAATTCAAGATTATTCAATGGAAGGAAGCAAAGAAACTTTTGCGACGAACAAACTGGCGACCACAGTGGGAGCCATTTCTTTCACTGATGAAGAGATTGTGGCGCAATCAGACGTTGATTTGATCGGATCCGACGGAGATAAGCTAGTCGTTGAAATCGACCAGCAGAAGTACGAGGAGTTCCTCTCCTCTGGATCAGGTGACTTGGATGAGACACGGCACTATCGTCGCATGTACTCCAATACCCGAGCGATAGGTAGAAAGGTATCCACCGAGAGACGGGGATCCTTGGAGACCGCGGCTATAGAGCTGGAGTTCACACAAGAAATCCTAGCCGAGAATGAGCTTCCGACTGCCGAAGAAGACCTAGGGACTGGACTGACCAGAACCCAACTCCGGAACAGGAACCGGAGAGCGAGGCGTAGAGCCCTCAAAGCCCGCCTTGGACGCGGAGCTAACTCTAAAGGACGCGAGGGTATGGTCCCTCGCAAACTGACTCGTGCTACCCGCAAGACCAGTCTCTACCGCATTAAACGCGAAGATACAACTTGCCTTAAAAGTAAGAAAAAGCCAGCGTGTGATTTTCCACGCGAGGCTATTACTGAGCCTAGCGAGAGACGCGAAGCCAGTAAGGGTTGCGCTAGTCGCAGAATACCCAACACTCGCAAGAGACGC
Organism: Dracaena cambodiana; assembly: GCA_036321105.1. NCBI lineage: Eukaryota > Viridiplantae > Streptophyta > Magnoliopsida > Asparagales > Asparagaceae > Dracaena > Dracaena cambodiana. The sequence goes on along the minus strand of JAYEPQ010000013.1, from coordinate 16,213,301 downwards.
TAGTATAAAAATTCTTCAAAGCCAGCGTGTGATTTTCCACGCGAGGCTATTACTGAGCCTAGCGAGAGACGCAAAGCCAGTAAGGGTTGCGCTAGTCGCAGAATACCCAACACTCGCGAGAGACACGAGTATAAAACTTCTTCAAAGCCAGCGTGTGATTTTCCACGCGAGACTATTACTGAGCCTAGCGAGAGACGTGAAGCTAGTAGGGTTGCGCTAGTCGCAGAATACCCAACACTCGCGAGAGACGCGAGTATAAAAATTCATTAAAGCCAGCGTATGATTTTCCACGCGAGGCTGATTCTGAGCCAAGCAAGAAACGCTAGGCCAGTAATACTTGTGAGAAACCCAAGATATCTAATACTCGCGAGGAACGCGAAGATGATTGGCAAATTGTTGTCAGTCGTAGAAATCGTGCGAGACGCGAAGTTATGACTTGTGTTAATCACAAGAGTAAGCCAGCATGCAGGAATTTTCTTCCACGCGAGGCTAAGACTACAGAAGAGAAACTTCTGAAAACACGCCAAGCCAGCATAAAATGCGAGGCTGGCGTGGATAAACGCAAAGCTACTTTTCATGCTCGCGATACTAAATGCGGAGCTATTCTTCAGGCCCACAATATAAAACGCGAGGCTACTTCTAAGCTCCGTGAGGATCAATCCGACTGCAGAATCAGGGCTGATCAGTCAAAGAAGCTTCAGTGGGTTTCTAGACCCTCTCAAAAGTCGGATGGATCTCTTGACTCCATAGCTAAAGGCACTGATCTCAGGGAGTATCTGTCCAAGAAGAGAGGCATAGAGCAACTTCAAGCTGAACCTGTTTGTCACTGCCAGCAGCTTATGACAGCGGTATCCGCTGTAATGAACAACTGTGGCTGCAGCAAGAGCAGGATATCAGTGTTTGACCGATTATCCGAGTCAGACAAGGACCCAACTAAGAAAACAAGAACCACTCCCCTAAAAAAATGGAGAGCTGTGACTTCAAATATGGTCGGTAAAGGTAAGAAGGCCATGGAAAAAAGACATGAGTTAGATGCAGACGATGAACAAACTCGCCATCTTACACGGCTCAAATCAGGCGTTGTCGCTCCTTGGAATTACAAGAAACTTTTAAAAGGATTCTGTGATGACGACAGCGACAATTCAGCTATAGCTTCCCCACAATCTTACACATCTTTCCGACCACGAAAATCAACGTCACATATGGTGGACAGATCCGATGACATTGACCAAAGGATGGAAGCCCAAGAGCAGATGATTCGAGGTCAGCAAAAGGCCATTGATGATCTCAAAACAATGCTTCTAAAAGTGATCAAAAATACCCAGAAGATAGCCGATGATAAGGCTAAAACTTCTTCGGAACCGCCACCTAAGGCAAATGAAGAAACTAAAAAAGAAAAGGCTTATTCGATATATGAGGATGATAACAAATATTCTTTCCATGATCCTCAAGGAGAAAAGATCGAGAAATTGCAAAGCCAACTTGATGTCTTGATGCACAAGAAGGAACTGAAGGAATTGGGGGTTTCAAGGCCATATCCGCTTGAGTGGGACTTTGCCCCTTATCCAGAAAAATATAAACCCCTCAAATTGGAGTCATATGACGGGAAGGGGTCCCCAAGTCAGCATATCTATTACTTCTTATCGCAGGCAAGTCATCTAATGGGAAATGATCCCATAATGACCAAAGTATTTGCGAGCACCCTGCGAGGACCTGCTTTTACATGGTTTATGCAGTTGCCCTCGGGAACCATAAATACTTGGTATGACATCGAGAAACAGTTCTTGGCACGTTTCTTTGAGGATGATACCGAAATATCGGTTCATTCCCTCCTTGCAACGAAACAAGAAGAAGAAGAAACGGTTAAAAGTTTTATTGAACGCTTTAGGGAAAAATCCGTGTATTGTCGACACGGTATGATTCAGGAAACTCTGGTGGAAACCTGCAAGCATAATTTCAGGACCGGCGTGCTGATAAGAATGGAAGCTATAGAGTCCAAAACTTAGAAAGATCTGTTGAGGCAGGGAGAGCAGGCGGAAGATATAATTCGTCGAATTAAGCAATCTCGTAGCACGAGAAACTCTATGAATAATATGCAATATCCACAGAATCCTAAAAATAAAGGGAAGGCTGTGATGGCGACAGTTGCAAATCTGAAGCCAAAACCTCAAAATTCGAGAGGTGCAGGTCAGAATAAGCCCCGACATGATAAAACTTATACGTTCAAGACGGAGCAGACAGGTACTCTATTCCATCTCCTCCTCAGAAAGGGCTTGCTAAAACTTTCGGAAAATGAAAAACCGAAAAACGTTGGTAAAATCAACGACCCTAAATATTGCCTGTACCATCGGAGCATCGGGCACCCAACTAAGGATTGCTATCCTCTTAAGAATCGAATTCAGACATTGATAGAAGCCGGGATTCTCACACTTAAGGAGGAACATGAAGAAGGTTTCTGCAAATATGACAACTTTAATTGGAACCAATAAGTTCCCTGTCAGAGCAATCCCTGCCAGAGCGATCCCTGTACCAGTAGAGAAGTCAATATCGACACCAAGCACGGGCAGCCCGCACTTGCAAATTAGCCCCTTGGGTATGCTCCGAACCACAGCCGTGACAAAGTCATCTTCATTGGTTAGCAGCCAGATTTGGCTGGGGGTGCCGAAAATATTGACGATGATAAACATCATGCTTTTGCTATTCTCAATAGCCATTGGAATGGCTGATTGGGTGCTATAAATAAAATTTTTTTTTTGCCCAATGCTGTTAAAGCAGAGGGAAGAGGAGATCAAGTTCCTCGCCAACCCTATCATATTGGGGGTAAAAGTATGAAATAAATTGCCCAATGCTGTTAAAGTAGAGGGAAGAGGAGATCAACTTTCTCGCCAACCCTATCATACTGGGGGTAAAAGTATGAAGTTAACTACACAATGCTGATTAAAAGCAAATGGGAGAGGAAATCAATTCCTCGACAACTCACCATGCTGAGGGGAATAGCATGGCTAGCCCAACGTAAACGGCGATTGGTAAAGGCTAATCAAATCCGTTGATAGCTGGGGGTTTGCTAAAAATCTCGTGGACCTGTCATGTTAAACTTTTATCTCTGACAGTATGATTTGGATTATTCCTATATCCGTTCAAGTTACGCGTGAGAACACTTGGACTGGGCATGCGCAATTTGGCGCCTCTGCCGAAATTAGATGGTCCTTACCAGATCATATCGGTATTAATGATCTAAGTTACGCAAAAGAGTCTTAGATTATTTTACCAGAATTATCAACCATCTATTTGTTGAGCAAGCAAGATTCTTGAAGCCAACAGATAGAGAGGAAAATAATTTGCCTTTATTTATAAAAGAAGGAAAGATTACAAAGAGGGAGTTATAGCTCTCCCAAAAGCTTGTACATATTCATCGACTCATCAATGACCTAACGGTGAGATTCCTCCGCGGGTGTTGAAATTCAATTCCATGGTTCACATACAAGAGATCTTCTCTGCAAATGTCAACTAGGATCTGTCATCTGAAATGAAGCACAAGTTGAATTTGAAGCGCTGCAAACCCTTCCATGATCATCTAACAGAAATGATCCTCAAGAAAACTTAATGGGCTGCTGCAAAGTTCTTGTAACTCCTTCAAGAGGAGCCAGAGTTTGAAAAACTACAATTATGTTGTAAAGTATATGCTTCTGGCTTCCTTAGAGTTACTTTCGTTGATGAAGATCGGTGCATAACCTGCTTTTGAAGATATATCAGGGAGAAGCTACATCCCAAGTCATCAGATTAGACCCAGTTCACTGCAAAAGAAGAATCAGGAGTTCTACAAAAATTTGGAAAATCTTCTAAGTATGAAAACGCGGAGCTAAACTCCGAATACAGTTGAAGAAATAGCCTCGTGCTTTAAACGCAGAGGATGACGCGATAACTTCGCGTAAAGGAAGGATAGAGTTTCTCTCTGCTGTTTCCTTCTCTTTCATAGCCTCGGGACATGAAGCGACTGCTAATCAAAAATAGCCTCGCAATTCCTCGCGACTGCTAATCAAAGATAGCCTCGCAATTCATCGCGATTGCTAATCAAAGATCACCTCGCAGATTTATCACGACTGCTAGTCAGATAAGCCCCACGTTTCAAGCGCAGGGATGACGCGATAACTTCGCGTAGAGACAGATCAAAGTTCCTCTCTGACTTCTCCTTCTCCTTCAAGCCTTACGGCCGGAGAACGGCGATCTCGCTGGTAAAGCAAACAATTGGCTGGATTAAACCGAGCCAAAACATCTTAGAATGGTTCTTAGAAGACCAAGAGTTAAGCTTTTTACCTTTGGAAGATGCTGCATAGACTGGTTCGCCGTCGCGTCTACTTCCACGGCCGCTGCCATTAACGCCGGCCAACGTGTGTCTAGCCAAACTCCTCTGAAATGACATCCTAATGATGAAAATCTATGAAGAGTTAAGGGGAGATCAATTGAAGATCATTCGTCGACATGAGTCACTCGACTGCCAGAGTTTTGGAGTTTTCAAACTCTCCCGATGAAGAAGAAGAGGAGCCGGGAGCTCTATTTAAATAGATGATCCGCTGCTTGGTATTCGGCGCAGAAATTCAGAGTAATTAATGAAGAAATTATTCATTTCACTGAAAATGAAGTGAAGCTGATTAGCTCTGCGTAGGCGAGCATAACGCGAAGGAGACTTGGTATTCTAACTCCGCGTTTCAGTTTAAGTATCCAAAGTATTTTAAAATTTGCTGAGTTCTAAGCCATTTTGAAAACTTTGGAGGGGGTTCTGTTGGCAGTGAAAATTTCTAAGTTAAAAGGATTTTCCACAACAGACCGCGGAGCTAACTCAGTAGCTCCGCATTTGGCTACTTTTGCCTCGCGTTTGAGTAAAACGCGAAAATGTTTAATAGCTCCGCGTTCTGGTTTCTTAGCTCCGAGTTTTGATGAGATTATCTCCGCGTGAGCTGATAACCAGAATCCTAAATTGATTGAGATTATAATTTGGGCTTATCCAAATATCTAAATTGAGCCCAATCATGATCCTGAATTGATAGTGATTGAGATTTGATCTTATCCAATACTCAAATTGAATCCAATCAGAATTCTAAATCAAGAGATTTAAATCAATATTAAATATTGGATTAGAATCCTTGATGAATACAAAAATCTTTATTCCTATTTCTATGGAAAGCTTTATTCCTATTCCTACGGAAACTCTCATAACCACTAAAATCTATAAATACCCTCTTTGAGGAGACTTTAGGAGAATCAATATGTACAAGATTAATCAATCAAGAAGATAGAGGATCAATCAAGAATAGATCAATCAATTCATGATCATCTATCTTCAATCTCTTTGATCCTTCGGCAATTCAAGTACGCGAGAGAGCCTTGAAGCCTTTAGTGATCATCTTCTTTTCGGCATCTTGGAGAATTCAAGTTACGCACAGAGCCTTGAGTTCGGGAAAGATCAGAGAAGATCGTCTACAGCCGGCCGATATCTTCAAGAGAGAAGATTTCAATGTACCGATCGTCCAAAGGAACTACTATAGATCCCATCGCCACAGATCCCACGAAACATTGTAAAAGAGAGAGATTGAAATATAAAATCTTCTCGTTTATTCTTTTTATTTCTTGTTCACTTCCATTGTAATTCAAGATTATTCAATGGAAGGAAGTAAAGAAACTTTTGCGACGAACAGCAGACAAGCCATCACTGAAGAAGAGCCACTCGCCCCCGCCACCTGTGCATTCGACAATTGCGTTATCCATTTGGGTGCCATAAATCTAAAAATTGCTACGAAAAAGAGAAAGAAAATTTCTAAAAGAAGAAAATTTCTAGAGAGAACAAAAGACACAGTATTTAAAACAAAGATGGGAAGAAAAGATAGGTGAAGTGGTTTTTCTCCTTTACTTGAAACAATTTTCATCCTTATCCAAAGCATTTAAAAGGCCGCATATGATCGAAGCAATGTGATGAGATGCTTAGTTCCGCCAGACCAATTCCGCCTGTTAGCCTCGCGGAAGCATACCAAATAGCCAGGCTAAGGCAAGGCCATGACCGATTCTGCCTGAAGCATTCAGTCAAAACAAATATGACATGTAGAATATCTACTGCTCACAATCAAAGAAAAGGAAATTCAAACTATTTCAAGATTTAAGTAGAGTTTATCTCGAAAACTTTGAAGGGGCCTTGTAGGTTATCAAAATTATACTAGGTTAAAATCCACAAGCCAGGAGCTAACAAATAGCTGATTGGCCCCACCAAAAGGACCCGCCAGAAGCAAGTCAGCCCCACCAAAACACAATTAGCCTCACCAACAAATTAGCCTCGCCAGTAGTAGGTCAGCCCCACCAAAATAGGATTAGCCTCACCGGAAGCTAAAAAAGGACCAAATCCACCTGGCCAAGTTAACTAGCTTTGCCGAAAACTAAAACTGAATTAACTCCGCTAAACCAAGTAAGTTAGCTTCACCAGAAGCTAAAAGTAAATTCAATTCATCTAGCCAGGTTAGCTCTGCCGAAAAGAAAAGTTAACAGTTAACCTCATCAAAAGCAACCAACCAATCTTATCGATTCACCTCGCCAAAGGGGACTCGAGCATATCCAATTGTGGGTAAGTAACTACCACGATCTCCACAAATTGGGGGAATGACTATGGTACCCTCCAACTATAAAAATGACACCAAGCATCCAAAGAAAGACATAAAAAAAACTCATAGAGAAAAGTAAGGAGAAATCGAGCACTTCAAGTTTGTTGTTAGATCATCAACGGAAGTGAAGAAGGGTCGCTCTAATTATACTTTCATCGTCACACTCCCCAGAATCAAAGAAACCAAAAATTGTTACCTTGTTTCAAATATATCTTACACCTGAGTTTTTTATTATCAGAATAGACAATAAAGTCATGAGAGATTTTCTTATAAAGACAAAGAAAGTCTCCAGTAAATGGATGCAATGGTATAAAGAAATTACTCAATATTTCTTTGAAATAGAGTATGTAGAAGAGATGGATAACTTTATTGTTGATTACTTAATCCGACCTACCAAATGAAAAAATAAAAATTATATATAAAATAATTATAATGATTGTGTACTCCAAGACAACGAAAAAAGTAGTTAGAATAAAGTACTCTATTAAATAGCTAACCAAGTAATTTAATGACATATTCTATTAAATTGCTATCTAAGTAATTTAATGACATATTCTATTAAATTTCTATCTAATAATTTAATGACATATCCTATTAAATTGCCAGCTAAGGAATTTAATGATAATTTTTATAGGACCTTATGGAGAAAGAAAAGGATAGAGCTTATAATTCCAATAGTTTTGCACAGTTAGAAAAGACAAAAAAAGAGAGGAAATAATGGAGAATGCTAGATAAGTGCTTCCCAAAAAGATTTTTCATAGTATTATGACTATGATACTCAACCATATAAAGAAAATGAGTAAGATCCTCTCAGAAAACAAAGGAGATGTCATCGTAACTTGCAAATCTATCAAAAGTTTCAGAATTATGAAACCAGATTTTAGGATATTCAAGAGGCGAATAAGGCTTATAAGACAACTGTGGTTTAGACTGCAAGAAATCCAAGAATGACATAAATTTTAGCAATGATAAATTTCCTAAACCACAAACTAGTGACAAATCTGAACTATAATTTTTGCTGCATTTTCCAAATATTTAGCATCCTTGGATGAAGGGAAGAACCAAAAAAATTTCAGACATATAAAATTTGGATATTCGGATATCCAGAGTAATGGTAAATATTTGATGCCAAGTAGAGGTTGAAAAAATTAATTATAATTGTTGTTGCTGCTATAGTCTTATTGAATTGTCGACAAAACTCGAAACCTCCTAAAAGACATTGATAAGTGCTCCATCCTAACAGATAGAAGAAGGATATTTGCCACAAAAAATTATCATGCAAAATTCAGTATCTCAAAGTATCAAGACAGTAGTGCAATGAGTAGACACGCCTATCGGGCCGTGCCCGGGCCCGTGACTAGCACGGCATGGTTACCCGGGCCTAGGCCCGGGCTCGGCCCGCCGGCACGGCACGGCGGGCCCGTGCCATGCTCGGGCCGGCCAGGGTTTTTTAAAGAAAAAAAATAAAAAAAGAGAGAAGCTATGTTGCTTCGTTTAACTAAATTTAACAAGAAGTAATAACAATAAAAACAAATATTATATTATATTTAATCTTATTACATTCATATAATTGCTCTCTAAATCTCTTGATTATGAGACTTGCTTGCTTGAGACTTCTTGATCACTTGATTGAAACTTGCTACTTGCTTTGCTTGAGACTTCTTGAGAATTAAAGATTTTATAAGATTTTTGAGAATGAATTTGGTGTATAAGAATGGTAATAGAGGAGAGGAGATAATGAGGTATTTATAGAGAAATAAAGGTTTTAATTTGCAAAAAAAAAAATTACAAAACCCCCCCCAATGGCTATTTTGACCGTTAGGGGAAAAATCTACAATTTTGTTTTGCAAGAAACCCCAAACAACTATAAAAATAGCCTTTGGGTGGCTATTTGTAAAAAAAATTGCAAAAACCCCCCAAAACACCCCCAACGGCTAACTTTTAAAAAAAAAATGTCGGCCGTGCTGGGCCAGGCACGGCCCGGCACGGCCGGGCCGAGCCGAGGTGCCGTGCCGTGCCGGGGCCGGGCGTGCCTAACGGGCCGCCCGGCCCGATAGGCAGCTCTAGCAATGAGAATATTGAAGAATATGGCCTTCAATTAATCTGGATATCACAACAGAATTCAGATGGCCAATAGAGTATTTGAAGACTAGTAACAGAAATGCATCAACAGGAGTCCATATAAGAAGGAAATAAAAAGAACATTCAAGTTTTTTCGTAAAAAACAATAGGAATCCTCGGCAGCATGATTAAAGTTCAATTTCTGACAGCATGATTAAAGCTCATCAGTAGTAGTATTCCCAGCATGATCAACAATAAGATTCTCATAATCTTTTATTACTGGTTTCAGCACGACTATGATTTGCTTTCATCTGGTTGGAACCAATGATGTTTCATCTAGAAGGAACCCATAATACTTCAGATAGATGAAACCCACCTATAAAGAAGAGCCCCAATGCCAGAACCCGGGGCATTGGCAATTCCACATTCTCCTCCTCATACTCTATATATTCCCCACCATCCTTCTCATCTTCTTCTTCTTCCTTGTCATATTCTCCATAATCTTCTTCCAACATAGCCTAGCCAATCAACCCAATCCATCTATAAAAATTACCTTCCACACATATGTATAATTATTGTGCTTGCTTTATGTATCTGTAACGAGCATGGTTATAGTACCCCCTCTGGTATCAAAGCGTGCTTGTAGTACCCCAACTGGTATCAGAGCTTATGAACATACAGTTAGATTTTTTTCAACTTCCTTGGCATCGACAATGAGTAGGACACTCGTAGCATGCACTATGTGTATCTTCTCATCTCCAGACTTTTATTTTTTTTAACGAGTATGTTTTAATCATTAGTGTGTTGAATTTTATTAATCATACTCTGATATCAGAGTATGTAATGTTTGTAGCATTAAGAAATCCTATTGTTTTTTATGAGAAAGCTTGAATGTTTTTTTTTTATTTTCTTCTTGTATGGACTCCTATTGATGTATTTTGTTGTTAGCATTTAAATACTCTACTAGCTATATGAATTCTGTTAGGATATCTAGATTAGCCTAATTGAATGTTATTAACTCCCTTCTCATCGGCTTACATGTATAAGTATGAGTATATGAAAAAGCAGTTATACAAACACATATAATTATGCTTATATGTATAAATAATGTGTACTCCCTCTGGTATTAGAGGGTTCTTGTAGTACTTCTTCGGTATCAGAGTGTACTTGTAGTACCCCTCTGGAATTAGAACTTGACATGTAAGTGGAGGGTGGTTTTGCCCAAGTGTCTTAGAACAATTCATAAAAAAAAAATATTCAAGAGCGTGCTACAAGCAAGGCGAAGGAGAATGACCAGAGTCACGAATTACAGTTTTGGACCATATTACACGAAATCTTGCAAGCACGTAGCATTGGTAAAGAAAATTTTGGCGTTCATATTTCTACACCAAAAGAAGCTAAACAGTCAACCGAGGTGGAAATGGACGTTGAGATTGAAGTTGAGGTCGAAGTTGATATCACCAAGGAGGCCAATAGCAGAGGAATCTCTGTACAAAAACTAGTAAAACAATTATATAAAGAAGGTAATCTAGCAGTCGGCCTAATTGAAGAAGAGTCCAGAAAATTTGACTATTACAGAACACCAAAAGTGAAAAAATTAGTCTGAAGACAAGCCTCGTAACAAACGAACCACAAGAAATAAAAATTATGCCAACAGGGTGGGATGATTCTGCATCTCTAAATATACTATATTGACTTTTACAGACTAATAAACTTCCTATAGAGTCTACTCATTGAAGTCATTTGCTTAATGAGTACTGTCGCTCTCTACTATAGATCTACAGCAAAATTCCACCAACAAAATTCTCTTGAGATTTATTAACATTATTAATTTTAATCACATAAAAACAATAAGACTCCCAACAGTATAATTAAAAGTTCATCAATAATAAGATTCCCAGAAACCTTTACAGTTAGCATTAGGAAGACTCTAATGAGACTTTATCTGGAAGGAATGTACGATGTTTCAGCTGGAAAGAATCCACTTATAAATAAGAGCCCTAATGTCAGAACTGAGGGCGACCCATACTCTCCTCCTCATACTCCACATACTACCCACCATCCTTTTCATTTTCTTCACATTCCTTCTAATCTTCTCCATAATTTTTTTTCCAACCTAGCCTAACCAATCAACCCACTCTACCTGTAAAAAAATCACCCTCCACTTATTTATATAATTACTATACTTGCTTTCCGCATTTGTAACGATTGTGTTTGTAGTTCTCCCTCTGGTAATTGAGCCAAGGATTCCTTATTGGCCGAGCATTTTACCATCTGTACGTCTTCAGTTTTGTATCTACTATTTCGGTACATACTGCATAGTTTGAATTAGTATGAAGTTGTTTGTGTTTGATTTTGTGTGCTCGATAAGTAGTTCTATATATTTTTTTTTTGTGTTTTTAATTCTGAAAAATTCATAAAAAATCGCCAAAAAATTTAAAAATTTGCAAAAAAATTCTAAAAAATTACGAAATTCACTATTTATTTCTGCAGCAAATTTGAAAAAATACCAAAAAGTTAAGGAAAATTAGAAAAATTCACTAAAAATTTAGGAAAAAATTGAAACAAATCTGAAAAATTGGAAAAAATTAAGAATAATTTGGAAAGGCTCTTTTTCGCTCATTTTAGTTCATATTTGGTGTCAAATTAATTATAAACTCAATTTCTTCTCGCTTGTAATTGACAAAGGGTAGTATCTTTATTTTTTTCTAATTGTCTCATGCTAGATTTGAGTAGGCTTTAAGCTGAGATTAATGTGTGTGCCTTTTGTTGCAGTTTATTGGCGTTTGTTGGCATCAACAGGCGATAGTTTTAGGCATCGTAGACTATTCAAAACTAGCTGGTCTATAACATTTTAGATGACTAAGGATATACCCTACATATTTGAGAGCTCAATGAGAGACTATAGTCATTTGAAGCATTTTTATGTGTGGCATAAAAGAATAACGAATATCGCAAGTTTTCTTAGTACTCTTATTGATATTATAGTCTATCGGTTTGACAAAATAGAAAATCACGTAAAATATCTTATGGAACTAAATAAAGAGATATTTAAATTGATTTCTAAATCTAAAAAAAGACATGTAGATCTCAAATGAGACGATGGAAAAGTAAATAAATAAAAACTAATAATAGAGGTAATCGAGATGCTAGACCGCATTGACAGATTAGAGACTAGCTCAAAATTAAAGAAACCGAGTCATCAAATTAATATGATGTAAGACACAAAGCTAGCTAAAAACCTACTCTAAACAATAGTATGATTCGATTATCGAATTATTCAACTACTAGAAAGAGTTATATAAGGATCTAAAGAGTTCTATACAAGAAAGAGACATTTAATAAAAAAAAAAAAAACTCATGAAACATATATTTAGAATGAAGGTTTGTTACAACGTTTTAAATTCGATTTTGAAATATACAATTTGAGAACGAGAAAACGAAAATGACTATTTTGAAGCTAAGTGACATGAATTCGAACAGTAAGGACTGTGGGATAACTATATATGATGAATACAAGATTGAAGCTGAAAAGAGTGTTAGAATCCGATAATGAGTTAATACAGATTGGTAAAAATAGCAAATTTTCTTTAGATTTAAATATAAATTTACAAATAGAGAAGAATCTAAAGATTGATGATTTAATAAAAAGTAGTGTATCTCAGAACGAACTTATCTCGATTTATCTAATCTACACTTTAAAATAAGCTAAAAACTATAGATGACTGGGCACAATCCTTAGTAATTGTAATTATAAATCATGAAAGAACATGGGATAAAGAGAAAAGTATTAACTACATTACTAGCACTTTGCAAGGAAACATACTATAATGGATAAAATAATAGGTAAATTCGAAGGAAGAAAAAAATAACTAGAGAGAGTGGCTTGAGCATGACAAATTCATAGGATTTGACGATATACTTACCTATTTCATTAAGATTATAAAGAAAACTTATGTGGGTTCACATACGGCAAAACCCAAGAGGAAGAATCCCTCACGTTTTGTCCAAAATTTAGTTATGCGAAATATGTGAATTTGAAGAATACTGTAAAATATTTTCAAAATACTTTTATAAGCTAGAATACGATAAGGTACAAAACTGGCTCGATCTATTTTTTTCACAAGCTTCCAAGACTTTGGAATGCTAAAACATGAAACAGGTACCTAGACTACCTAAAATAAATTGGAAAAAAGACAGTGTAGGATACCAAATCTATAGCGTACTAAAAATAATATATGAAGACTGTCTTAATATAAAATCTTACAAGAAAATGTACAACTCTATTCTTAACTCTCTTAATGGAACAAAGTGTTGTGAAAAAATAATTAGCAAAATATGAAAGATAGGAGATGAAACACAAGAAAAGAAATAAATGAAGTGGAAAATAAAGCCAACATCTAGAAAAATTTTCTAGTGGAAACCAAAGCAAAGGAATAGAGGATTTGTCCGAAATAATAAATATGTTAAAAAATATAATGAGTCGTCCCTTCAAAATGATAAAATAGGGTGTAGGTGTTTTCGTGTGACGAAAAACGGCATTTTGCCAGGGATTGTCCTAGAAAAGGAAAAAAAATGTTCAAAAAATGATAAAAGTACATGGAAGAGCAAGATTTAGAAGTCTGTTTTGGGGAAGAACTCTCCTCTTTGGATGTAATACTATATGAGCTCAACATTAAGAGTGATTCATACACCAAATGGTCTTTATGATGAATGACGAGTCATGTCCTACTACACTAAAAATTTTAAAATTGGACAATATAACACTAGCAGATGTAGTTAGACAAGAAACAATTTTAGCCTAGAAAATATCAGAAAAAAAAAAGTAATAACAAATTAAAAAAAACAGAAATATATAAAGTCTCACGTTTCACTTTCTTCTCCAGAAGAATATATAAAAATTTCACCGGAAATAAACCTGCTACTCTATCAGCTGGAGGACGGTAGACATTTCTATTTTCAGCTGAGAAAAAATACGAACATGAAAGGGAAAAAATAATCTAGACATTCAATATATCAATGTTGGCATAATCCAAATTAAAATCAATACATTATTTAGAGTCTGCATAGGTATCCCTATAGTAACACTAGTCAAGGATGATCGATTTGCAAGCTTTCATCAAGTACTGATAGGTGGTTTGCAATATAATTGATGAATTAGGCTGTATGGTTTAATATTCAACCCAATTGTCTTATTTCTATAATAGATTTGAACATAATAGACATAGTACGACTAAAAATTAAAACTCGAGGCATGAATATGAAGTCTAATTCATATGATTTGGCTATAGAATATACAACGATACATGAATTAACTCAAACCACAGAGTGGCATCATTGGTGTTGCTTCAAAGGGACTAATCAAATTGAACTTTTATCAGTTAAAACATTTAGTAGTGATTTCTTATCAAGCAAAACTTTATTTGAAATAGATTTGTTGGTCAGATTTTGGATAAGGATAGACATGTGAGAGGGTTTAGATTAGATACATAGAAATGGTTAAAGAAAAACGAAAGGAATTGAAAATTCCAGTAAGCGAAGTGATTACAAAGGAAAAAAAAGTATATAAGAGAAATTACAGAAGAGATCAGATCAGTAGGTTTTCTATTTCAGGTTCTGTGGTTACAAGAAGATAGAAATCTAGCTGCTTAAACCACAGCATTTGGACTAGTGTTTTTAGCAGGTTCTATTTAATATCCATTAAAGAGTTAATCAAACAAACCAGTTATTTTCTTACAAGTGATGAACCACTCTTTACTAGCAGCATTATATGATGAATATCATTGTTGACATGTCTGCAAGTTGATCGATACTCCGTGTTACAAGCTCCCAGCATAACTCAGTTAATAACTCTCCTTATTATCTATAACCAACTTTATAGAATGACAATGTGATGCCAATTTATTAAAAGTGTTGTACTGGAAACAAACAAAGACATAAGTTGATCAATACTCCGTGTTACTCCACCGCTGCCAGAACCCACAAAAATAAAGGGGAGTCGAAATCAATCCCCATTCTTGTAATCTCGATTTTCTATTTGTAATTTTTCTTTTATTGCTATAATTACAAAGTAAATTTGCAATATAAAGAAAGATTCAATTTTTCGGGCATACAAGAATTGGCGACCACAGTGGGAGTTTCGGCGGCGCAATCTGATCTTTAAATTTTTTTTTAATTCGGATCCTAGGCGTCATCGCCGGGTAACGGTCAAGAAAGGTGAGGCGTCATCGCACACCAAAATTGACAAGGTGTCAAAATAAGTGAGGCTTCATCGCCCACCAAAATTGACAAGGTGTCAAAATAAGTGAGGCGTCATTGCCCACTAAAATTAATATGGCGTCATCGCCTGTTAAAAAAAATTATGAGGCATCATCGCCCATAATAAAAGAAAAGACTCATCGTCTGTAAAAAAAAAAGGAGTGAGGCGTCATCCCAAAAAAAAAAATTTGATAAGGCGTCATCACCTATAATTAAAAAAAAGTGAGGAATTGTCCACCAAAAAAAAAAGTGAGGCGTCTATCGCCCACAAAAAATTGACAAAACTATAAAAAAAATTAAAAAAAAGAAAAAAAAGAACAAAAATTGACAAAACTGTAAAAAAAATAAAAAAAGAACCATGCAGTGTAGGAGTGCCACCCTTGAGTTGCAACCGCGGGATGCACTCACGGGTTGCAACCGCAGGATGCAACCGCGGGATGCAACCAAGGGATGCATCCCGCATAGTGCCAAAATAAAAAATAAAAAATAAAAAATAAATAAATAAAATAACATAATAATTTCAAAAAAATAAATTTCAAAAAAAATAATAAAAATAAAAATAATGAAAATAAAAAAAATTTAAAAAATAAAAAAATATGAAAAATAATAAATATAAAAAATAATAAATTAAATAAATAAAATAAAAATATGAAAATGAGCTGCCCAATGCCGTCAAGGCAAAGGGAAGAGAACCAATTTCTCGCCAACCCCATCATGCTAGGGGAAAAAAAGTATGAATTGTCCAACGCCGTTAAAGCAATGAGAAGAGAATAAATTTCTCACCAACCCTATCGTACTGGGGGTAAAAAGTATGAACTGACCAACACCGACTAGGCAACGGAAGAGAATAAATTTCTCGTCAACCCCGTCATGCTGGAAGTAAAAAAAGTATGAATTGCCCAACGCCGTTAAGGCAACGCTCGCCAACCCATCATACTGGGGTAAAAAAAGCATGAGTTGCCCAAAGCTGTTAAAGCAAAGAGAAGAGAAAAAGTTTGGTATTTAAGCCCAAACGAAACCCTCGACAGCTCACCATGCTGAGGAGAATAGTATGGCTAACCCAACTCAAACAGTAATTGGTAAAGGCAAATCAAACCTGTTGATAGCTATGGATTTGCTAAAAATCGCATGACAAATCTGTCAAAACAGTATTTTTATCCAAATATAAGGATACATCACTGCCCTGAGCTGCTAAGGTGAAGGGAAGAGGAAAAATTTGGTATTTAAGCCCAAATGAAATCCTCGTCAACTCACCATGCTGAGGGGAATAGCATGACTAGCCTAACTCAAACGGTAGTTAGTAAAGGCTAATTAAATCTATTGATAGCTGGGGGTTTGCTAAAAATTCTAATCAGATCGATCCTCTGTCAAGTTAAGATTTCACCTCGATAGTAAAACTTTCCTCATTAATTTTCTTTGGTAGAGCCAGTAAGTCTCCAAAATCCTTATCATGTTAAAATCATACCTCTGATACCCAAGTACAAAATCGAATCATTTTTCTCCATGAGATCAAGTCCAATCAAATCCCCTGTCAAGTTAAGATTTCATCTCTGATAACAAAACTTTTCTCGTTTTTTTTTTCTTTTCTCCAGCAGAGCAAATAACATTCCAAAATATTTGTCAAGTTAAAATCATACCTCTGATATCAGAATTCAAAATCAAATGAGATAAAATCTGATCAAATCTCCTGTTATGTTAAGCTTTCACCTCTGACAGAAAAGAAAACTCACACTTCATCAAGTCCAAATGAACTTATTTTTGATATCGTTAAGTTAAAAATTATGTCTGACGAAAATCATTTTCCATATCAAGTTAACAGTTACCTCTGATAGTTAAATTTCAAGGCTAAATACTTTAACCGTCACCTCTATTTAGTTAACTCATTCCTATCATGACTAGATCCTCTGAATAGATCGAGTTTTTAGACATGTTTAAAGACACCTCTATCATTTCCTGATCCGTCATACTAAATATCATTGAACGGTTAGGATTCTAATGAGTACGTTAACATGATACCTCTGCTTGACCTCAAATAAGTACGTTAACATCACACCTCTGCTTATCATCTAACGGGCATGTTAACATCATACCTCTACTAATCACTTAATGAGTATGTTAACATCATACCTCTGCTTGTCATCTAATGAGCACGCTAAAATCATACATCTGCTTATTATCGAATAAGCATGTTAACATCATACCTCTACTCATATTCCAGGAGACACGTTAGTAGTTACCTCTGTCTATCAAATCTATTACATGTCTATCATGCACTTAGCCTCTGAACGAGACGTCAAAAATATTTTTGCATGCAGACACCAAATTCTCTGAAGCAAAGCTACAAGCAAAAGTTTGGCTCGGCCGCACAGGTACAATGGCTAGTATCAAGAAAACTCGCTAGAAGCAATCTATGATACATCGAAGAGGTTCAACAGTATATTTCAGGCAACAAAACAGTTAGAAGATAGTGATTTCAGAATATGGTTCACAGTATACCATAAAAATCACGAAGAAGATTATAGAGCTAAAATAAAGAGTCCAAAGTGTTTCGAAATTCGTTACAATTCAATACAGAATTTCGAAAACTTTGGAGGGGGATTATGTAGACATCCAAAAAAAAATAATAAAATAAATAAAATAAATAAATAAATAAAATAGGAGTGCCTCGCGGACCCCACCCGCGAGAGCGCAGCCGCGGGATCGCTCTCGCGGAGCGCTCCATCTGCGGGTTGCTTTCCGCTTCCGTTCCGCTTCTTTTCCGTTTTGCATGGTGATCCAGATTTTTGGGGACTTAATCGGATTCGAGGGAAGAATTTGAATCGGATTAGAAGCGCTCCTCAATCTATAAAATTGGGAACGGAGTTAGAACAAGAGGAGGAAAAGAAGAGATTCTTTTGGAGAGGGGATTCTTTGGTGAGGCAATTTTTCAGAGATAGAGAGTCCAAAAAGGAGTTTCTTTTAGGAGGAGGATTTTTTTAAAAAGTCCAGAAGTTCCAGAGAGATCAATCTTCATCCCGATCCAGATCGGATCGTCAACGGAGTGCAGAATCAAGACTCCACTACTACTAGAATCCACAAAAATAAAGGGGAATCGAAATCAATCGATCACCATTCTTGTAATCTCAATTTTCTATTTGTAATTTTTCTTTTATTGCTATAATTCCAAAGTAAATTTGCAATATAAAGAAAGATTCAATTTAACGGGCATACAATAAGTTCATGATATTAAATGCTCGAAATATAGTGACCAACACCAAAAATATGAACATAGATCCACAATCATTATAAGCTTGGAAGAAGAAACATGAAACAAATTATATGGAAGTATTATACCAAACAAAGTGAAATTCAGCTAATTTATTACAGTACCGAGTCTAGTGAAAAGGGAAAAATACATCCTAATGGATCATAAAGTTAGGCATCAAAAAAATAAAGCTCTTGTGCATTATAAATTAGAAATCCCAGAAAATAAACCATTAAATGCTAACATCTTAACACGTGTGCAAGAGGTCAGGGATTAAAACTGCACTTGCACCAGGCTACAACCTTTAAATAGGAAGATTGGGATAGGGATAATTATGGCCTTTGTTTGAAAGAAAGAAAGAAAGAAAATATTGCAGCAAAAAATTTGGAAAAAAGAAGTAATTAAGTATAAGAACAAGTAGCAATTCTGGATGAAGAAAAAGAATAGAATCTGTCTTGTGTTCTATTTTGAGTTTTCTATTTCTAACTTTCACTAACCTTTATAGGTTTATTTTTCCTTTTCAAGCTATCTTCATTAAGGAAAAGTACTGATAGTTCGTTTTTCCTTCTAAACTGAGAATGAGTTAAGTGTTTACTTAAATAAAAATAAACAAAAAGAAAAAAAGATAAGTAGTAACAAGTGATGATTTTTATTTAGCGTGGCATTTTTGAAGTAGTAAAATATTCAATCACTAGAGAATTCCATTTAGATCATTGGGATAATTAAATGTAATCATGATTACGTTTATTTCTAGGATGAAATTTGAACGTCAAAATCAAGATGCAACCAAATATCTAGAGATTTCCTTTTAGATCAACGGAATCTTAATTTACAAACTGTATGGTGAGATTTGTTTGAACATGAGTCAAATATGAGAACATATAACTCAGAAACCCATCTTAAAGAGGTTTTGGTTATAGTACTATAGATTTTTAAGGAAATTTAAATTGAGAAGCAAGAGGTATATGTATGCACAAGTTTTGGACGTGAAACCAAACTGTTCTAGTAAGAAATGGGAATTTAAGAAAAGAGAAGCCATTTCATGAATTTTCATTGACAACTATGTAGGGTGTTTGTGTATTTTTATATAATTATGTATGTGCATGTGTATAAAAGAGTAATTTTTGTGCATGGAAAATTAGTGACAACAAAAATAACAGTATTTCAAAGAAAATGATAAGAACATTAAACCCAATGATATATACTACATTTTATGTTTAAAAGCATTTAGGGTACTAATTGGTTTGGTTAGTATGGTTTACATTCAACAGAACTGTAAAGACTAACATGAAATGAAACCTGACCAAATAAACAAACTTATGATGTCATGAACTAGTAGACTATATGTATAGTTTAATATCATGAACTATTTTATATAATGATGAAATTAACTGATGAATGCAGAGAATTTTGGTACTGTAACAAGGGACGTGTTCTACAAATTATGTGGAATCAAATTGCTGAGCATGCTAAAAGCTTCTGAAGGAAGCATTTTAGCAATGACTAAGAAAGGAAAATATCATTTCTTAAAGAAATACCTTAATAGGCCAAAAGGTTTTTTTTTTTTTTTCCCTTCCATGTTAAGGCAAGCACATGCTTTCCTTGAATTGGAAGAAGATATGATAGGGATGATTAAATACGTGCTACGTGGTAACTAGCCTAAGGCCAACCAGAGGACAGATCCCTTCCTTATCAATACAGGTTCCACCATATATTGCCATGAAGTATAACACTTTGGACAGTCACAGTCTCTTGGGAGAGCTTACTAGTCACGTCAAGATGAAGTTCCATGGTGTTTGCTGTTAGAAGATGATGCTAGGTGTGATGAAACTGGTTAGGGGCGACCTTATTAGGTATGTCAAGATGAAGTTCGATTCATGTAGTTTGCAGATGATACTTAGTTGGTAAGATTTGAGAAGGAAAAAAGTCAAAAAAAGAAAGGTGGCAAAAAATTTTGAGTATAAAAGTTAACAACAACAACAACTAAGCCTTTAATCCCAAGTATTTGGGGTAGGCTATATGAACCAAAACAGAATCACTCCAGATCGATCACTTTGATTGTCCTCCATTCATTTCTATCAAGTAATATCTCCTCATTTAAACCTCTAGAATCCATATTTTTTCATATCACCTCCATCAATATTTTCTTCGGTCTTCCTTTCGTTCTTTTAACTTGTCCTACATTAGTAAACTCCCATCGTTGAACTGGTGCATTTGTAAACCTACGTTGCATATGACCAAACCATCGTAATCGATTTTCTAGCATCTTCTCATCGATGGGAGCTATACCTACCTTAACACGAATATCTTCATTTCTCACTT
Source organism: Dracaena cambodiana (assembly GCA_036321105.1). Lineage (NCBI taxonomy): Eukaryota > Viridiplantae > Streptophyta > Magnoliopsida > Asparagales > Asparagaceae > Dracaena > Dracaena cambodiana. The sequence continues at coordinate 16,192,772 of JAYEPQ010000013.1, read as the reverse complement.
TATCTCTCCTAGTGTTGCCGCATATCCAGCGGAGTATGCACATCTCTGTTACACTTATCTACTGTGAATGATATTTCTTTATAACCCAACATTTCGTGTCATAAAACAAAACTGCCCTAATAGCAGTACTATAAAATTTTTCCTTCAATCTTAACGGAATATTACGGTCGCATAAAACTCCCGTTGCCCTCCTCCATTTCAACCAACCAGCTTGTATCATATGGTTATTATCAATAGAACCTAAATACCTAAACTGACTGCTCATTTATATCTTTTGTTCATCCAGTTTTACAGCATTATGTCTATAGTCCGTCGTTTACTAAATTTACACTACATATACTCTATTTTAAACCTACTCAATTTAAAATCTCTAGATTCTAATGTATACCTCCATAACTCTAGCTTGGCATTTACCTTTACTCTTATCTTTTCAACTAAGACAATATTATCAGCAAATAGCATACACCAAGATATCTCATTCTGAATAGCTCTAGTGAGCCCAACCGTCACTATTGCAAATAAGAACGGGCTCAATGCAGATCCTTAATGCAATCCAATTGTGATAGAAAAATCACTTATTAAATCACATGTTCTGACATTGGCGATTACTCTATCATACATTGAGTATACAAGTTAAGCAAGAAAAAAATTAATAAATAAGGAAATAGTGACGCTGGACGGAAGTGGATTAGAGTTAGAAATTTGGAAATTGGGAAAGAATAGAGTAATTGGGGAAGAAAACAAAAAATTTGGAAATCCACCTAGGCAAATCCACGCCCACTCTCAATAAATCCACGAGTAGAGATTTCTTTTCAATCACACAAACCCACGCAGAGTTTTCTCAAATTTCAATACTTCATTCATCATTTCAAAATACGTCATACAAAGCGTTTTTTTAGGAAAACTCCAACAATACAGGAAAGAACAAAATCCTAATAGAATCCTATCAAATAAAATCCTATCAGATCTGATTTTAAAATTAAACAAAATTAAAAAAAATCCTATCATATGAGATCCAATCTCCATCAATTCTCTCCGACTTCAAAGTATTCAAATCTAATAAATGTGAAGATAAGAAACGTAAAAAGACATCAGGGTTGAATTTATCAGCATCCTTCTATAAAATATTCCAATTGGGTCATGAGGCAGTCAAAGAACTCTACCTCACACATCACATTTGAATCAAGGCAGGGTAGAAGGAACTAGCTTCTGTGGTGAACTTCCTTCAAATGATGGTAGATCTGGAGAGGCACTGGCAATGAAAGTAATCGAATGAACCACATTGAAAGTGGGTTGATATGAGGATCCCAAAAAGTTTCATCGCCATAGATCGTGAAAGCAATCTTTTTTTGAAGTTTCATATGAATCTGTACATTGAATGTGTAAATTCTCCACAGTTCCGATAAAAAACCTCTTAATGAGAACCGAAACTTTTAACTCATTATCAACAATAAATTTCTGCAAGATACTATATAGATATGCAATAAATTTATATTCATCATTGCAAATTACTGTCTAGAGATCTCTATCATGCATAACAGGTAAATGCAATGCAATGGATTCAATTGGTAAAACTCCTAAAAAGAGATATGTTGGTTCCCTAGGGTGGCATACAATTAATGAAAATGATATAACATCCCCACACTGGGTGAGAACCAGGGCTGGCCCTGGGCAGGTGCAGGCTGTGCACCTGCCTAGGGCCATAATCTAAAGGGGGCCCAATAATTTGTTAAAATAGCAAGTTCTTCTAATGAAAATTTGGATGGATTAAGTGATGATAATGTTGAAAATTCAAATGAAAATGTAAATGAACAAAATCAAAATAATGATGATATTGATAATTTGAGTGAGTATAATGATGTACCAAATAAATCTATTATTAAAAATGTAATAGTTGATGAACAACCAACCCATTCTTTTGATATTTATGATCCTAGAAATTGGGATAATTTTGATAATAAATCAAGAGACATTTTGGTTAAAAAAGGGCCTATTAGAGAATTGAATCTTGTGTTTCCTTTAGATAACACATCTAGGTATTTTTCATATGGTTATTATACTAGGAAGTTAAGTAATGGAGAGTCTAGTGATCGAAAATGGTTGGTTTATTATAAACATGTGGATAAAGTATATTGTTTTTGTTGTAAATTGTTTAAATCTAATAATAATAAAACTGCATTAGCAACTAATGGATTTAGAGATTGGAGGCATCTTGGTGAAAAACTCAAAGAACATGAGAATAGTATTGAGCATATGGCCAACAATGAATCTAGGAATGAACTAAGAGTAAGATTAAGCAAAAATCAAACAATTGATAAAGAGAGTGTTGTATTCAAAAAAAGTTGAAGTCATTGGATTCAAAAAAGTTGAAGTCATTGGATAATAATGAATTAAGAGAGTGTTGTATTAATTTTGCCAATACTTTTTCTCATAACAATATGTCGGATGTGGATTTAGATGATTTTATTTTCTGAACTAAAAGTGTTGAAGGTGACTCTGCCAAATATGTCTGTCATCGTTGAAATTCTTGAGTATGTCAAAATTGCAGATTGCTATCCTAATATTATTTTGACTATTAACGAATTACTGTAATTGTCTTACTTGATTAATTGTTAGCTTGTTGATTGCTTGTGGAATTAACTTGCCAATTTACAATTATTTTCTTATTCGCTTGTTATAATTCCTCTCCGATTATTGATATTATCATATTTGTTGATCTATTGAATATTTAATTGAACTGAAATCAACAATTACAAAAAATATAAATTGAACATTGCAAAATATAAATAACAATAATGATAATAACTGGAATTAAAATAAAAATATTGGAATCTTGTTTTCTTGTTTAGATGATGACTGGAATTACGATTGTAGACTTAATATAACTTATAAAGATAAATATGAAAATTCATGTAAAACTTAATATAAAATTAGAATAGATTATGCATTACAAAATAATTTTATATTTTTTTTTAGAAATTTTAAATTTATTTTTTAATTTATAAAAATTATTTTATATAGTTTTATAATTTTTTAATTAAATAAATAGGAAATTACATAACGTATGCTATACGTTACGCTATATGCGACATAACCTAACAGAGGCAAAATGTTACATTACCGTTATCACTATTTTAAACATTGATTAGATTAACCTACCTTCTCTTCAAAGATTCACTAGTAGCAACACTATCAACTATTTCATACTCGGTCTATTGATTAGATACTGTTGTGACAAATTTGTCATTGGATTTTAGCAAACCCCCAGCTATCAATGGATTTGATTTGCCTTTACCAACTACCATTTGAGTTGGGCTAGTCATGCTATACCCATTAGCATGGTAAGTTGTCGAGGGTTTCGTTTGGGCTTAAATGCCAAACTTTTCCTCTTCCCTTTACTTTAACAGTTTTGGACAATTCATACTTTTACTCCCCAGTACGATGGGTTGGTAAGAAACTGGTTCTCTTCTCATTACCTTAATGTTGAGTAGTTCATGTCTTTACCCCAGCATGATGGGTTGGCAAGAAATTTATTCTTTTTTCATTACCTTGATGGCGTTGGGCAATTCATACTTTTACCCCCAGCATGATGGGTTGGCGAGAAACTTGTTCTCTTTCTATTGCTTTGATGGTTTTGGACAACTCATACTTTTTACCCGCAGTATGATGGGGTTGGCGAGAAACTTGTTCTCTTCCCGTTACCTTAATGGCGTTGGGCAATTTATACTTTTTACCCTCAGCATGATAGGGTTAGCAAAGGCTTCGTTTGGACTTACATGCCAAACATTTTTCCTATCTATAGTCGTAGAGAGTAGGATCCATTTTCATTTTGTACCCCAAGTTGGGGTGCGAAGCTACACCTCAGCGACGACCATCATTTCTTTATTTGCTGTGTTGAAGAGGAGGTCGGATTACTTTATTCCTATAAGAATAATATTTTTTTCAGGATTTTTTTATTGATCGGCATCATCATTTGATGATCATGTTGATTAATCAATCGGTAAGCTCTATTTGAGTAGACCGCCTCTATTACAAATGGGCCCTCCCACTTTGGCTGAAATTTGCCTTTAGTCTTATGCGTTAGGATCATTGGTCGCCTGACTGCTAAGACTAAGTTATCTACTTTGAAAGTTCTTTCCCACACTTTCTTATTGAAGGCACTCACGAGATGCGCACTTTATACAACTTGATTTGTTATTGCACGTTCAAGATGCAAACTTAGCCCTATATCCGCAACTTAGCCTCGTATTTTAAACTGGAAGAGCCTCGCGACTAGACTAGTATAACTTTGCGTTATACGCTGGGTTGGACTTGTGTGCAGGTTTAGCCTCGCACACTGAATTAGCTTCGCAGTTTAGTTTCGGGTATATCTTAGCACTGCACGTGGGCATAGCCATTCATTTAGATGACTTTATGCGAGCTTAGCACATTATATTTGGATTTTAGCTTTGTATGCAATGTTTACTGGATGTGGGGTCTCAGCTCCTACGTGGGCCACATTTGACTGGTTATGAGCCCATTGTAAGTCGACGGGCCACCTTCTTCATCGGATATTACGCAAGGCTGCTAGTTGGCTTGGCGCCTTAAGTCTCTAACGCAGACCTTAACATTCTGCTTCTTAAAGTCTATAAGGAGCTGAGAGTTAGTTTCACATTTTGGCTGAGCATAACCTCACGTTTAGATGACTTTACGCTGGCTTGGCATTGTATTGTGTGCAGAGTTTGCTTTGCATTGCATACAAGGTTTATTGGTATGAGGCCCACCCCCTGTGTGGGCCACATTTGAATGGTTATTGTAATTCAATTGATCGCCTTCTTATTCTTTGAAGTTTACGCGAGACTGAGAGTTAGCTTCACATTTTAGCCGTGAGCATAGCCTCGCATTTAAATAACTTATGTTGGTTTGGCCTCGAATTGTACGCGGGGTTTAACCTCGCATTTTTTGCTTCGGGCTTAGCCCCGCATAATACGCAAGGTTATCTGATTGTAGATCCCATCCCCTGTGTCAACATCATTTGGCTCTTCATAGAGTTCATCATATGGTAACAAATTCATCTTTGTGGTAGATTATGCAGGACTGGGTCTTAGCCTTTCATTCTGATGAGTCTGTGCAAGGTTGAGACTTATCCTTACATTATAGCACTTCCACGCTAGGCTAAAACTTAGCTTTTGCATTTTTTTTTTTTTTGGTTTTTTCTATGTAAGACTGGAACTTAGTCTCGTATTCTGATTCATCTTCAAACTCGGGATTAGCCTCGCACGCTGTATTAATCATGCATGCTGGCTTGGTTTTGTGTACCGAAGGTTTTATGCCAGGCTGCAAGTTAGCTTTGTGTTAGCATCTTCTTCCGCAACAGAAATCACGCGGGCTGCCAAATAGCCTCACGTCTTGTTGTTTGTATGCAAGTGTTTTGTATTTCAATTGTTCTTTGCAGGGCTGTAAATTGGCCCCGCATTTTGGAGCTTCTATAGCCTTGCGTTTCTGTCACTTTTGTACTCTGGAAGAGTTTAGTGTGTTGGCTTAGCCTCGCTCATTAGTATAACCATGTATGTTGATTTAGTTTCGAGTTAGCCTCACGTCTGATGACTTTACACTGGTTTAGTCTCGAATTAGCTTCATGCACTAGATGATTTTACGTTAGTTTAGCCACACATTGTACGTGGGCATAGCCTCGTGTTCTATGCGAGTATAATCTCGCGTCTGAGTTACTTTTAGGCAGATTTAACCCAACGTTATACGGAGGATAAAGTTGTGTGCTGACTTATCCTAGCGCACTGCTTTTGATCCGTCGCTATTTTAATCTCGCGCACTGAATTACATTCGTGTTTCAGTTGTGAGCATAGCCTCGCGTTCTACACTTCCATAGCTCTCCATTTGGATGACTTTACGTTAGCTTGGCCCCGCATTGTATGCGGGCATAGCCTCGTATCTAATGAATTCACGCTGGCATAACTCGCGTTACATGCGGGCATAGCCTCACGTTTTTTGGTAATTTTAGCTCAGCCCTACGATTTAATACAGGCTTTGAACACTCTTCTCCTCTTTCTTTGTAACTATTTCTGTTGGCGACAAGGGTACAACATTAGTTTCTACTGTTTCTGCAAAACTAAGCCACTCCTTTTGTATTAACAAACCATTTCCGAGAGCTTCTGCTTAAGGTTCCTAGATTTGTTGTCCTTCGTTACATGCCAATCCACATGTCTTGTATTGTCTTGGAAGTATTTATTGCAGAATCATGTCGCACCTTAAGAACCTCTGCGTTGAACTCAGGTCCCACAGAGTTGAGTTCTACCAAGTCCTCTGATTGAGCTGGAGGTATCAAACCTTGTGCCATTAGGGTACTAATTGGCCCTGAAAAAGCACTACCAGGAGAGCCAGACACTATAGAGCTAGTATTATGAGATGAAGGTTCCATGTGTGATAATCCAGGAGGCAGATTGTGCAGTTCATTAAATATATAAGACTGCCAATGATCTAAATATATTCTAATTGTGATATACTAGCACCTATAATCTTTGTAAGATGTATACTCATATCCATAGGTGTTCTAACTATATCATTATTTTCCATATCAAATTTTTCGAGTATCTTCTCGATATAATGTGATTGGGATAAGATATAACCATCAGATGTTTTGATGATCTTAATACCAAGAATAACATCTGCAATACCTAAATCTTTCACATCAAATTTTCGGATTAACATAATTTTCACTCCTTAATTAGAGCAACCGTACTGCCGGTGATAATCATGTCATTTACATATAGACATACAATGACATAATTATGCATATCCCTTTTTATATACACCATTTATCGCAAAATCCATTTGACAACATAACTTGGTAGTCAAATTTTTCATTCTATTATTTAGGTGCTTGTTTCAATCTATACAGTGACTTAACAAATCTCCATACTTTCTTTTCTTATCCTGCAACTACAAACTTTTCGTGTTGTTCCATGTAAATTTCATCATTTAATTCACCATTCAAAAATATTGTTTTTACATCTATTTGATGAACCTCATGATTATATAATGCTGCAAATGCAATTATTAATTTTATACATGTTATTCTTGTTACAGACGAATATATATCAAAATAATCTTCACGTTCCTTTTATCTATAGCATTTTAGTATAAGTCTAACTTTGTATTTATCTATAAACCCATCAGGTTTTATCTTTCTCTTAAAAATCTATTTATAACCTAAAAGTTTACTTCCTAAAGGAAGATCTACAAGTTCCTAGGTGTGATTTTGAATAATTGATTCAATTTTACTATTTATAGCTTCTTTCCAAAAAGAGTTTTAGATGTAGACATAACCTCTTTATAACTTTGAGGTTCCTTTTCTAACAAATATGTTAGAAAATCCGGATCAAATGATTTATTAACCCTGCCCCTTTTGCTCTGTCTAGGTTTATCATTATTACTTTTATTTTCAGAATCAGATTATGTTTCTCTAATTGCATTATCACAAGTCCTTTTAGGAAAACTTGGCTCATATTATTTACTAGGAAAAATATTTTGAATGAATACTACATTCCTAAATTCAATAATAGAGTACTTATGTATCTCTGGACAATATGATTTAAAAACAAAGAAGCGATATGCACTACTATTATATGCATATCCAATGAATATACAATCAATGTTTTAAGTCCAATTTTAGTCCTTTTAGGAGTAGAAATTGCAACATTTGCAAGATGCCCCTACACTCTTAAGAATTTATAACTAGGTGTTTGACCTGTCCATAATTCATAAGGTATTTTATTTAATTTCTTTTGGGGTATTTTATTGAGAATATAATTAGCAGAAAACAAAACTTCCCCCCCACATGTTCTGGGGCAGAACTTATTAATATGATATTCATCATTTTCTTTAAAGTTCTGTTCTTATGCTCAGCAATTCCATTTTGCTGAGGAGTATAAGGAGCAGTTGTCTGATGTATAATACCATGTTCTGCACATATTTGTGCAAATGGTGACTCATATTCATCACCTCTATCACTTCTTAGCATTGTTATTTTTTTACTAAGTTGGTTCTCAACTTTATTTTAATATTGTATAAACATTTCAATTGTCTCATCTTTTGTTCTTATTAGATATACATAACAATATCTAGTATAATTATCAATAAAAGTAATAAAGTATTTCTTTCCACCTCTAGTTTGAACAGATTTTAAATCACATATATATGTATGAATTAATTCTAGAGATTCAGTGTTTTGTAGAATGAAATGAAATCTTAGCCATTTTTTATTTAACACATATTTCATATTTATCATCAAAATTTATATTAAAATTAGCAACATATTTAAATTAATTAATTTTTGCAAAGTATAATAATTAATATGTCCTAATCTACCATGCCATATATAAGGTGACTTAGTCATATAAGTAAAAGAATTAATTTTATTATTATTAACTTTTGGAGCAATTGTCATTACATTTATTTTAAATAGACCATCAGCCATGTACCCCTTTCCTACATATACACCATTTTTTGTAAGTACAAATTTATCAGACTCAAATACAAGCTTAAATTCTTTCTTACTCAAAACTGAACCAGAAACCAAATTCTTATGGATATCTGGTACATGAAGTACATCAGTTGAAGTAAGTTTTTTTTTGAAGTCATTTTTAGTATAATATTTCCTCGTCCTTCATCCTTGGAGGTTGAAGAGTTACCCATGTAGAGTAGTTCTCATTCCATAGGTTTATATGTAGAGAACATCCACTTGTTGGCACAGATGTGGAGTGTAACCCCAATGTCCACCCACCATTCTTTGGAGTTTCCACCAACTAGGTTAAATTCTGAGACAACAAATGTAACAACCATTTTATAATTTAGAAACTTACTGACTATATATTTTTTAGAGCCTACATCTTCTTTGTTATATTTTTTATCTAAGAACTCCTAAAGTTTCTTAACAGTAGCAATTAAACTATATACATTATATAGTATATTGTCCAATCCATTGAGGATATAATTCTTACATAGAAAATCAGCATATTTCCATGCATCAACTGTTTTCGCAGACTGCTGATCATCTTCTTCAAGAGTTGACATAGTCTCTTTCAAATACTTAGCTAGATTTAGTATAGTGAGATAGAATAATATTTTTTGTTGCCATCTCTTAAAATCTGTACTACTGAATATCTCTAATTTCTTATACTGGCTTGAGGGTATAGTTGGAGTAACCATGACAAGAATTATCACAGTGGAGATATCAGATATAAATACAGTGGCCATCTACAGTCACAAAATTATCTAGTTTAATTTTGTAATAAATTCTAACCCTCTAATAGAAAACTTTTAAAAACTAATTCTTACTCCAGGTATCAGAATATCAATTCAGATTTAAAACAAAGATTTCTTCCTCTAAATAGAATGTAACAATTTTCCTTTTTCCAGAAATAAATAAATTTAGATATGAAATAATATGTGTTATAACTATTATGATAGAGAACTAAATTTTCTTTAGTTACACAACAGTGCTCAAATCTATCTAAAAAAAATCGGTTTTAAGTTATTGTTTGTATTACTAGACAGAATAAATACTGTATAAGAATTCTAAGACTAGAAAAACTATCGTCTACTCGAACCAGAAATGTTACTAGATGATTTTAGAGACTGAACAAAAGATAAGAAATTTGAATTGATATTATATAAACAGTTTACTTTTGGAAGCAACAGAATATCTATATCTATATTATATATCTATGTATATAGGTTATTAGTTTAAATTACAAGAAAGAATAATGTACATGTAAACTAAGTCAAAAAATGTTACTGGTTGAGAGACGATTGTATGCAGAAGATTATTGCAGATTGGATGATGATTGGTAGATGATCGAGGCTAGCATTGAACGCTATCTCTTTAAAACCGATTCGCCCTCCACCGGTATGCTTCTGGATTATAGTGGGTATCGGTCTCCCAAAATACAACGATATGTCTATAACAGAAAAGAAGCCGCAATCATGTTGCTTCTGGCGAATCTAATTAAAAAACATTCTCTATTTTGTGTGTGATGTAATTCAGGACAGGACAATTCTTCTAGAGATAGAAAATTTTTGTCTGGAGACAGAATTTTTTTGTCTGTAGAAGAAGAAAAGAAAATGAAAACTGTGTGAAATAAGTCTGGACAGAGGACCTATTTATAGGCTTTCAGACTAACAAACGTGACAGTTAAGTGCCAAGTGTGCCACTAAAGCACCCTAAATATCAATTCGCCCTCGTACACGGGCGTGCGCACCACCTGTGGTGCTCAAGACTTCTCCTCTTCTTACATAAGCAATGACATGGAACAAACAATTTTATATAAACCCACTATCTAACAACACTTTTACCAATGTGAGACTATCTTTTTTTTTTTTTTTGTTCCCTTTACTATGTATTCCACTTTGAAGTCATTTTCCATTCACCTTATTCATTTAATTTTGAATTAGTGAATTTGCTCAAAAATTTAATATTCAAACATGTATGAATTCAACAATAGTAGTATTGGCTGTGGGTGCCTCCTCAAAAGCAGACACTTGTTGCTTCGATTACTGCACATATACCCAATAATCATCTTCAACATTCTATGGAGAAAATCTGAAGCCCAGATCATAGCTCTCCACTTTCGTACTGCTACCCCTCTGTCTTCAATCGCCCTCTCCTATGGCTTCTCTCTCTTCCAATAAATCCATAATACTTTTATTTACTTATGCAGAAGATATCACTGTTTCTCATGTTATTACTAATACAATAGATGCATTCCAAATTTCCCTGTACAATCACTATCCATAAACAAAAATACCTAGCTGTAGTAGCAATAGTAGATGATTTCTTTTGGCCTCAATCATCCTTACCAGATGCCAACAACCAAGCCTCTGTTTTTTTTATGTAGGATGGATAGATAATTGCAGTGGTAGCAGCTACAACTGTCCACCAGCAATAGCGGTATCAGAATCAGCTGCTACATTACTGGAGCCAAGCAACTGAATCTCAGTCCTCATGGTCATATGAGAATGATAAACAAACTAGCAACCGCTATGGTACAAATGGGCAGCAGGACATCATCACTCTATTCAGATCTATTCCATCTAAGATGATGCATGCTATTGGCCCTATCAAGCTTTACAAAGGGGAGAGACAAAAGCATTGGGAAAAGTGGATGGCAAAGATCCGCCTGCCCAAGCACCGAACAAGACCGTCACTCTAGCATACGATCGTGAGGCCTTCAAATTGAGAGGGGAGAATGCCCGCCTCAACTTTCTTAGCTTATTCCTCCAAAAGAGAAGCAACGGAGGTAGATGTGAAGGAAAGGCATAGGTTATCCTGGTGATTTCGCTAATGTTAAGGATGGGGCTTTTTGTTCCTCATCTTCTTATTCTCCTTCAACTACTCTAGAAGAATCCCAAGTACAACCCAGCCAGCATCACCTGCAGCACTGTAATACAGGGCTCAGCTGTTCCAATCCCAATCTTTGCCAAATCAAAACTACAGTAGTACTAAACCCGATATGTCCGCTGTAGTCATTGATACTAGTAAGACCGAGGAGCATTCTCAATAGGAATCCCAACCAATAATACCTGAAGGAAGAGTAATCGCATCCTATCAGAATTTGGTATTGGGAGATGCAAAGAAGGCTTGGTTCAGTGCATAGAAGCCTGGAACCTCCATGTGGGATGATATATGATAGAGCCAATAGCCTATTTCTCTAGTGTAGACTCTCAACAGCAGTAATGTATATATCAGCATCATTAGTATCGCCGTAAAGAAGAAAAAAAATCAGGATATGATGGTCATCTCAACTTCTCATGCTCCACCTTCTTCTTACCCCCATTCATGTTGATATGGTAGGACTCCTAGATAGGATAAGACCATCACTTATGCATATAGCTTATGTATAGGCCATGAGTTAGTTCCCTAATTGCGATTTTTTTTATAGGACAGGTAAATCCATCCCAACTAGCTTGGAAAATCTATGCATGCTACTCTTTCCAAACAACTTGCTTGGTTGCATCTCCACCACAGCAGGGGCTTCTTTTTTTCTTTTCTTTTTTTGTTTGTTTGTTTACACAGGAAATAAAGACAACATATTCCCTTTCGGTACTCAACAAATGAAATAATTAGATGGTAGGGAGAGGCTGCAGTTATGTAGGCCATAAGATTTTACCCTCGGAGGTCGGATGGAAGGAAGAGAGCGGTTTTGTGTTCTCCTCCTCATCCCCTATTTTGTATTTGCACAGGGTTTTTATTGTTATGCTTTGCTACTAGAGAAATCAGATATTTTTAAGCATATTTTACTTCCTTATACACCTCTTTTTCTTGGCCTTACATCACTTCCAGTGTAAAGATTGTACTTCTTCCTAAAATTTCCAAAAGTAAATGTCTATAGCTCTGTTGCTTTTATAATGATTAAGTAAAAAAAAAAAAAAAATGTCTTTGGACGTGTACATACCAAAAGAAGTTACCTATACACAGAGACAGAAGGATAAACCATAACAGCCTGTTGCCGTCGGGTAATCATGTGGTGTGACAATTTCTAATGGGCTAGAAATGCACACGATCACAGCCAATTCACCTAGCTCTTCTTTTTAAAGATGGTCCCAACATCAAGCAAAATATATGGAGGTGCAAAAAAATAAAAAGACGACACATACCAATTTTGCATAGAAGTATGCCCTTATCATTTCAATTCTGTGGCATGTGGATGTTCGTATTATGCGCATTGTCCTTGCGACAAAAAAGCACTATCAAAGGCGAGTTATCTTTGAAACAATAACCAATTCATCTCTTACAAACTGCCAGATGCAAAATAAATAAATAAATAAAATTAAGAATAAAAAAAAAACTTCTCACTTTCCACTATGATCATACATTATTTTGGTCTAGCGGACCAAATTATACCTAGAACTGTATTAGAAGGATCAAAATAATATAGAAAGGAAAACAGAACAAAAAAAAAATTACATTACAGATTGATGTTAGTTACCCAGGCATAGCTGCCAGCGCATTCCATGAGCAAGAGAAAGATATATGTCAAGGAAGAATCATAGCACTGTACAAGGTTTCTTTCATTCACTTAAGGTCCTCTACAAGATTCAACAACTTTAGTGACAGCTGAATGCGTTTCAGGTGATATCATGTTCAACTGCACATGGAATGCCTGCCAATGCCAAAGTGTGAAACACTGTGAATTCCAAAACATGAAGAGTAGTGCAAACAACTGTCAAAGTCTGCACTGTCAAAATTGATATCATTTCAATTTAAAATTGACAGATTAATTTCACACTGTCATTGTCATTGAGAGCACAATTCTAAACCAAGGTATCATGAAAGGTCGGCAAATTTTACTGCTAGTGGCGAATTGAATTCAACCAACCTGAGTTAACAAGTTTTTTGTCAAAGAAATTTTTCTTTCCTAAAAAAGGGTTTTGTATTACCATAGTTTGGCAACCAAGGGCTGCGGATGGATTTGGTGAGTATATTTTCTAGCCATTAACGTCAAAGACGCACGGACACAGTAGTTGGGGATGATTATCCGCATCAGACGTGTCCTACGTGGACATGTCACGTGACATATCCTATAAAAAAGGGAATAAAAAAAAAAACAAGGATCTAACACGCCACGAACATGGGGCAAACACTACAAACAAGGTGATGGCAAACTTGCAATTAACCCAAAAAAAATTCCAGTATTAAAAATTGAATTTGAAGTTCTTCGTTAAAAAATTGAATTTGAACTTCTTCTTGGGGATGCAACATATTATTTTTTTCAATATAAGATAATTTATTAAATTTTTTAAATGAATGTAATATAATTGACGTATAAGTTCACGGATTTATGTTTCCTTTTTATTATTTTGTGCGTTTGAAATTTCATTTTTGATATTTGAGTAACAAAATTATCAATAAAAATAGAATAATTCTTTTTGGATATTTGAGTAGTCAAATTAAATGTTAATAATAAAATAATACAAATTTATATTTATTTATTTATTTATATAAATAGTGGCCAAGTTTGTATTTTATACTATTTTCCCATATCATTGTTGTGTCCGTGTCTGTATCAGTATTCGTGTCCATATCCATGTCCAAGTTCGTGCTTCCTAGATTACCATCACCATTTCAGTGGTGACCCCTTGTCCTCACTGTAATAGTGGTCAAGGGAGTTAATTCCAGGTATAAACAGCAAATCACAATAAAATTTAGAAAATATCCCAAAATTAGGACATGAAATATCTCAAATACAAGCATGAAGGCATAAATACAAATTCAAGGGAGTATCGTGCATATATTTATATAGGTGTTCATTTAATTTACCAGCCAGAAGCCACGTCAAAATTGACTAGTGGGATTTGTAAGGTTGAAATTGCTTTTAAAAACTGCCTCTGTTTAGACGCTTTAATTATTATACCAAGAAAAGTATAAATCTATCAGGCAGAAAAATAGGATTGAGATCATTAAATCCTATATGCACCATTTTGGTAACCTACCACAAATCTTTCCAACACAGGCACAAGAGCTTCCAGATTGTGATTTGGAAGGCAGCTGGCAATGGCTTCACGCACCTCTGCACTGTAGACAGCAGAAGTGACAATATAAATAAGATACAATTTTAAAAAGAGGAAAACAGAACAAGAAATTCAAAAAAGACCTTAAAGTAGACAAAAATGAAAGCAGTAGAGCTGCATAAGCCTCAATTATCATCATTTCAGCTTCTTGCTCGCCTTGCATCAAAGCTTCATCATCCTGTTACAATGTAATTAAAACTAGTAGTTAGTTGAGCAACTGCATTAACACATGCATGAATCACATTTCACAAAGAGAATCAACGATGACAAGAGAAAAGGCTAGAGCAATGCTCAAGGTACCACACTGATTTGTCATGAATTATGCAATTCTCTTTGAGAAAATAAAATTTAAAAAAAAAGAAAAACGGCCAATCCTTTGCTTGAATTAGACTTCGACCATCGTGGGGTTTGGAAAGGTCCGATTGCATGCAACCTTACCCCTATATTCCAGAGAGAACTGCACAACGTGACTGATGGAGCAGCTTGCTTTTGCACGAAGGCTTGTTATCAAAATAAACTTGAAGTTATAAAAGTATACTGCAAAAATTATAGTTTGAAA
This sequence comes from Dracaena cambodiana, assembly GCA_036321105.1. Classification (NCBI taxonomy): domain Eukaryota; kingdom Viridiplantae; phylum Streptophyta; class Magnoliopsida; order Asparagales; family Asparagaceae; genus Dracaena; species Dracaena cambodiana. Next base: position 16,177,648 of record JAYEPQ010000013.1, on the reverse strand, counting down.
TATCAGCTGAATCCAATATATATAGCATATATCATATAGATTTTGAGGTACCCTTTACATGGTATACCATCAAACATTGGTCTGATATTGCCGATACAATATGCCCGATATTACCGATTTTGATGCCATTAATAATCTGCTAATACCCATACCAATCTGATATTTTAAACGTTGGTAAAATCTATAATAATGGTGAACGATCAGTAAATACCACCATATTTCATCCATCCACATTCGATGTAGGGCACAATGACTATTAACGAATGGTGCTGATCATAAATTCCGAAAGAGAGCTACGGACTTTGGAGGACTCATGGGAGGTCATGGTCTCTCTCTCTCTCTCTCTCTCTCTCTCTTTCTCTCTCTCTCTCTCTATATATATATATATATATATATATATATATATATATAGGGATTACTGTAAATGAGCCGCCAGCTCATGTAAGTTATGTGGGTTGACAGCAAAAAAAGTAATAATCCTATTAACATTTCTTCAGTTTTTTAAAAAATAATGATATTTATTTTCTTAGCTTCTTTAAAATTAAATTCATGAATTTTGAAGTTCACTTGTCATTCCAGCAAGTGGATACAAGATGTATTCACCGAAACTGTTAATTTTGTATCTACTTAATGGAAGGGAAAATCAAATCTAAAACTCAGAAATTGGTTATGAGTGAACTCTAGAAGGTTGAGATCATTGTTGAAAAAAACGCGCTCCGTAACGCGTTATAACGCGTTACAGAGCGTAACAGCAAAAATTCGCTCCGTAGCAGGGCGAAATAACGCCCCGCCGCGGAGCGCACAGTTATTTTAAAAAAACGTACGTTACGTTACGTTTTTTCGTAACGTAACGTAACGTACGTTTTTTTCCCACTTCGAATCCTATAAATCCCCGAGCGAAAAAAAATTCTAACCCTAAAATCGATCGTTCCCTCTTTCCCACCCGAGCGATTTCTCACCCCGAGCGAAAATCCCCTCCCATCCGCCTCTCCACCGCCGGTCCTTCTTCAAAACGCCGACGATAGTCTCCAATCAAGCTCCTAACCAATCAGCTGCCTCGGAATCTTCGATTGATCGAATATTCGATACTTCTCCCGCCTCGTCGCTCCGGCTCCTACTCCGGTGATACCTCTCCCTCGACGTTGAAGCTTCTCCGGTCGACCTCTCTCTTTCTCCCCCTCTCGAAGAACCTCCTGGAGCTCTGAAGCTCCGACCAAGACTGTAGCGGCCCCCGCTTTCCCTCAGCTGTCAGGCAGCTCCTTCTCCACTTCTAAGCAGCTTGATCGACATTGAAGCGGCCCCTCTCTCTCCCTCAGCCTCCGGTTCCCCTTCGCTGATTCAACAGAGGTAAGCTCTCTCTCTCCCAGAGCCTAAATTTCCTAAAACTCTTTAAATATACTTAATTGAATTAATTCTATAATATTGAATTATTCATTGCTTGATTATTTGCATTGTTGAATAACTTGGATTTTTTGCAATTTTGCATCGGAGTGTTGGATTGATGCTAGAAGTTTGTGGAATTTTGCATAGGGTTTTTGTGAATTATGTGTAGTGTTGATTGTTGGATAATTGGATTGTTAATGGACTGAATTGTGCAGTGTTGATTGTTAATGGACTGAATTGTCTTAAAATGGATTATGTGCACATTGCATGGATTTGTTGTCATTGCATTTTTAGTGCTGAATTGTTGTTAGTGCTGAATTGTCCAAAAATGGATTATGTGCACAATTCAGTCCATTAACAACAATTCAGCCTAATTTTCAAGTCCATTTTATACTAAATCCATTTTCTGAAAATTGGTGTAAAGAAAATGGATTTAGTATAAAATGGACTTGAAAATATGAATTGTATAAATAATTGTTGTAGAAGTAATTGTTGTAGTCTTGTAGAAGTAATTGTATAGGTTGTAGAAAAGCTTTTGCATAGGTTGCACTGAAGTAATTGTTGTAGAAAATGGATTATGTGAAAAATGGACTAAATTGGTTGTAAAGAAAATAGATTTAGAAGAATAATTTAATTATTGAATTAATTGTTGATTCTCAAATAATTTAATATTTGAATTATTGGTATGTTTGTGTAGATTGAATAATGTCAAAAAATTTGGAACCAGCCAGAGAATGGGGGATTCATAAGGAAGGGGAACCTCCAAATTATTTTTACTGCAAATTCTGTAATCACCACATAACTGCTGGAATCACTCGGCTTAAACACCATTTTGCCAGTACAAGACATGGAGTGAAAATGTATAAACGAGTCTCGCCAGATATAAGAAAACATGTAAAGATATTTTAAAGTCTTCAGAAGTGGAAAAGAAGAAAAAGGCATTTCTAAGTCGTGAAATTGGTAGAATGGGGGAACCAGACACTGAATTGGTGAGCGAAGAGCTTGAAAATGCCGCCGGTAGCAATACTCAACCTCGAACTTTAGGAGCAATGAATAAATTTATTAATCTTTAAGCCCAACAATCCACGTTGGAGACAGCTTTAAAGAAGGAGGCAAGAGAAGACTGTGTTAGAAAAATAGGCAGATGTATCTATGCAAATGGACTGTCATCAATATCTTGAGTAGTCTTATTGGAAGGAGATGATCGAAGTAGTTGGGAATTTCGGATTTGGTTTAAAGCAACCATCTCCGTACGAGATAAGGACACGGATTCTTAAAGCTGAGGTTGAAGATATTGACAAGATTAAGGAGAAGCACATGGCGGCTTGGGAGAAGTACGGTTGTACAGTGATGTCAGATAGGTGGACTGACAGGAAGAGCAGAAGTTTAATAAACTTTCTTGTGAATTCACCAGATTGGACTTTTTTTTACAAGTCCATTGATGCATCTGCTCAATTCAAGACAGGAGATTACTTATGGGACTGTCTTGATAAGGTAGTTGAGGAGATTGGAGAAAATAATGTTGTCCAAGTGATTACAGACAATCACACTTCGTATGTCAATGCGGGCACAAAACTTATGGATTCACGAAAACGTCTTTACTAGACTCCTTGTACAGCTCATTGTATTGATCTAATGCTGGAGAATATAGGCAAGATGAAGATCCATAGGAAACTCTTGAAACAGTAAAGGAGATCATCCAATTCATATATAACATGGCTGGATTTTGAGTTTGATGCGGACATACACGAAGGAAAAGGAACTGCTAAGACCGGCAATCACTCGATTTGCTATGTCATTCTTGACTTTACAAAGGCTCTATAAATTAAGGCAGCCACTGAGGAAGTTGTTTGCTTCTGATGATTTCACCAAGAGTGCTTGGGCGAAAAAACCTAATGCAGTGAAGGCAAATAAGGCAGTGCTATCTAGCAGAAGCTTCTAGGGCCGAGTTCTCTTTTGCTTTAGCACCACACTGCCACTGGTCTACGTGCTGTGAGAGGTTGATTCAGATGTGAGGTCTTCCATGCCTTTTTTATATGAGATGCTTGACAGTTGTAAAGAGAAAATTGTCGGTATCTGTGGGGGCAGTAAGAGGAAATACATGCCATACTGGAATTTGATTGATAAGAAGTATACAGGCATGTTGCATAGGCCCCTCCACGCAGCAGCTTACTTTCTAAATCCTAAATACTTCTACAGTGATACATTTTCTAATGTTCCTGAGATTAGAAGAGGCCTTCGTAAATGCATGCAACGAATGATCCCCGATCTCAATGAGTATGCACAAGCTGATATGGAGCTGGATCAGTATAAACAGAAGCTTGGAGAATTTGGATCCCCACTAGCTCAATTGACTATGAATACTCGAAGTCCTGGTATATCTTAATTTATTGTTTCCATTCCTAGGGTTCTATTGCTAGATATATCATTAAGTTTTTTTATGGAATTTCTTAACACCAAAATTATTTATCTATTTTAGCTGCCTGGTGAGAAAGATTTGGAGAGGATGTTCCCACACTCCAAAAATTTGCAATTCGAATCCTCTCACTTACGACTAGTACTTCTGGATGTGACGCAATTGGAGCACTTTTGAACAAGTATGAATTTTAAAAACTTAATATATTATTTTCAAGTACTTTATTTATCATCATCCTTATATAACAATTTACAACTTCGTTTAAGGTGCATTCAAAAAAAAGATGTCGCTTAGAGCAAGAACACCTACATTCTCTCGTGTACGTCATGTACAATATTAAGCTTAGAGAGAGAAATATTCGAAGGAAGATAATGAATTTGGATCCAATTTTGATTGATGAGGCGACACCAGAGGATGAATGGCTACTTGAGAGTGAACAACCTCGTCTCCTAGAAGATCTTGGATTGCTAGATGAGCCTACTGATGACGATTCAGTTCTAAGAACGAATGATTTCTTAGAAGTCACTGCAATTAATAACAATCAAAATGTTCTTTTATCCATTGTAGATAAGGGAGACAAGCAAGATGAAACTGAAACCCCATAAAAAAACAAAGGGTCGATACTTGTAAGTTATTCAATTTTAACAATTTAATATTCTTACATGAATACTATCGTGATTTGAGTATCTAATAATATCTTAATTTGTATATTTCTTGTGTGGCATCTTCTTCAGATAAAGGAAAAGCAACTGATGATACTTTTAATGAGACGGGAGATGATATCGATCCGGAAGATGCAAACTATATTCTGGAGGAAGATGATCTTGTTATTATAGATTAGATGGAGGAAAAACAATATTGTGTTTTGTATAACTTAAAAAATTGTTATGATGTTTGCTGTGAAATTTTATAATTTTTCTATACCTTTATATTGATTTTACAGTATTTTATATGATTTTTAAGATTTATTTACTTATTTGTGAAAATTATTAAATGTAGTTTAATATTTATTTTAATTAAATAATAAAAAATTGCGTAACCTACGTTAAGCGTTACGTTATTTGCTACATAACCGAACAAAAAAAAAACTTTATGTTAACGTTATCGTTATTTTAAACATTGGTTGAGATCATATTTAAGAGAGTGTGTGTGTGTATATATATATATAATATTTTAAAAAAATATTAAAGATAGTGTAAATAGACTGCAGTTCAAGTAACATATATGACATATCAGCTCATTTTTATTATTCTTGTGTGTACATATTATGAATATATATATATATATGAGAAAAATAGAAATGAGCTGACAACTGACGCAAGTTACCTGAGCTGCAGTTCATTTTCACTATCTCCAATAATCTTTTTAAAAAAATTCTTTTGGATTATGAACTCAACCCCATAGAGTTCACTCATTCCCCATTTCTTGGGTTTTAGTTTTGATTTGGTCCTCCATCAAGTTAATACAAAATTAATAGTTTTCAATAAATAAAACATTTTGTATGCACTTGATGAAGGAAGAAATGAACTCCAAAATTTATGAAATTTAATCCGAAAGAAATAAAGGAGATAGAGATAGTAATTGTAAAAAAAATTGAAGAAAAATCATTGGATCATTATACTTGTGTCGCTAACTCACGTAACTTTTCCTGAACTGGCGGCTCACCTACAGTAATCTATATATATATATATGTGTGTGTGTGTGCGCGCGTGCGCACGCGTATATCCATGTACATTTTAGGATATGAAAGTGAAGAATATAATGAAAATTCCTGATCATAAATTCTGGATGAGGATTATGGAGCTTTGGAGTTCTCATGGGAGGAAACGCCTTCCCTCCCTCCCTCCAAACACAACCATATTTCATCAATCGATATATAGATATACAAATTTAGACGTGAAATCGAAGAATAAAATAAATGATCCTAATCATGAATTCCGAATGAGAAATATGGAGATTTGGAGGTATCATGGTAGGAAATTTCCTCTCTTGTATAACATGTATAAACACGCAAGTTTGATGGGTTCTGACATTGAAGGAAAACTAACACTAATTGTTGAAAAAATTCCACCCCCCCCCCCCCACCAATTCTTACTTGAATCAAGGTCCACAGTGTTGATCTTCATTATATGCACCAAAATCCATGGGCATATCACGAGATTTGGGCATATCACGAGATTTGGCCTTTGTTTAAGTGGGTACAAATTTAACGACTTTCTACAAATAGGACATTTTATCCCCAGAAATGAATAGACAAAGGAACTATTGGACCAACAACTTTTAGTGGTACATGAGCCCACCCTAGGGCGTGAGGATCAATATGGTAGAGTCTAATCAAAGTAGAAAAAAGGGGAATATAGAGTTTAGCATCGTTGGAGGAACACTATGATACCTAGAGAGAGTGAGTTGTCATTTGGAATTTAAACACTGTTTTTGCAACTTCAGATTTAAGTTTCGGCATTCTACTTAATCGAAGTTAGATCCACATCATTTAAACTACCTAGATGCCAAATTGTTTATGCTCATGCATCAAATAGGCACACGTGAGGTCAAAAATAATATTTTGCTTCAATATACGCTTTAAAGCATAAAAATTATTGATCCAATTATTTACTCATGGTTTACCTTTAAAGACCATTATACAACAATTATGTATCAAACATTCAACACTTTTAAACTAACCTACTCGCTATTTAGACCGTTCATTTTATGTCAACTTCATGCATGGATCAAAAAAAAATTAAACACTTCAATTTTTGTACCTTAAATGGGGGAACAATTTCGACTAGTTGGATCTTCAAAGTTGATGCTCAATAATAAAAACTTAATGGGAAGGATTTGAATGGCTATCTCGTTTATGTTAAATAATGTATCAAATAATGTATCAAGCAAGTCTCTTCCTAATCAGCATGGGAAAACATACAAAATTTTAGAAAACGAAGGTATAAACAAATTTCTGATTCATACAGGACACTTTATCCCCAGAAATGGATAGACAAAGGAACTATTGGACCAACGGCTTTTAGTGGTACATAAGCCCCGCGAGGCATGAAGATCAATATGGTAGAGTATGATCAAAGTAGAAAATAGGGGAATACAAAGTTTAGCCATCATTTGAGGAACACTATAATACCTAGAGAGAGTGAGTTGTCATTTGGAATTAAAACACTACATTTTTGCAACTTCAAATTTAAGTCTTAGTATTCTACTTAATCGAAGTTTGATCCACATCATTTAAACTACCAAGATGCCAAATTGTTTATGCTCATGCATGAAATAGAGGCATGTGAGATTAGAAATAATATTTTTTTAAAATATACACTTTACAACATAAAAATTGTTGATCCAAATATCCACCCATGGTTAACCCTTAAAGAATATTATACAACAATTATGTATCAAACATTCAACACTTTTAAACTAACCTACTCGCTATTTAGACCATTCATTTTATGCCTACTTGATGCATGGATCAAAAAAAAATTTAAACACTTCATTTTTGGTACTTTAAATGGGGAACAATTTCAACTGGTTGGATCTTCAAAGTTGATACTCAATAATTGAAACTTAATGGAAAGGATTTGGATGGCTATCTTGTTTACATGTTACATAACGTATCCAGCTTATGTCTCTTCCTAATCAGCATGGAAAAACATACTAAATTTTAGAAAAAAGGTATAAAAAAAATTATAATTCATATACTCACGCAGAGTAAGAGCCTTCCCTCTTCAGCAGCCTCTCCAGCTCCTTGATTTGCTAAAAAGATGGAGCACAATAATGGAATTGCATCCTTGTATGTCTCTTGGACCTCCAGTACTCCTGGTCCCTCTACTAAAACTCGAGCTGACACAAGGCGCGATCTGCAGAAAGACTTCTGTTTTAGAAGTATATAGAAGGTATTATAAATCTCTACCAATACTCATTTTGCCACAGTTAAACCTTAAAAAAAATTATTAGGAAGGATAACAGCAGCTGACTGGCCCCTGAATTTGGTAATAGAAGAATAAATGCAAAGGAAACAACCATAGGGTGTCTTTGATTTTTCACTTTTTTAGTTTTTTGCATTTAGTGTGACTAAATCTATGATTTTGCACCACCTGCATATTTGATTGTTTTACATTAAACGATTAATTCTAGGTTATGTTGTAAATATGTCAAACTTTAGTACAAGATTTATCCGCCATCTAGGGTCAAATAGGGTTGGTTGTACCTATGCTTTGCGTCCTACTAGAAAGATACAAAACAAAGTTTTGTTTTAAAGATTCCATATTTGATGGTAGTTCCTCTCCCGTGTCTTTATTGTTTAGTTATTTGATATGGAGTGCTATTTTGTTATGAAATGTCTGATAGATGTAAGGTTCAATTTTCTAGGAAAAGATTAATGATACAAGCTGAAATTTTTTGGACATTAATGGAGATAGTTCATGAGGCATGCATAGGACCATATGGATTCATGGGAAGAGATGAAAGACAAACTTATAGAGGAGTAACTTCTTGTGGGTCATAGGAATAATCTCATGGGTAAGTTAGAAAGGAGACTCACTCTAAATATGTTAATACAATGCCTAAGTGTTTTAAATATCGATTGTAGTGGATATTGGAAAAAAGAAAATTCATTGCCAATATCTCGTTATTGAGAATAAATAAGGGATATTTTAGAAATATTAAATATTAATAATAGAATGTAAATATACTTTTCCATATATCCTAAATCACATATGAATAAGATAATACATACATATATATATATATATATATATATATTATATAAAACTACATAAAACATCATATATAATATACATGTTTAGGTAAGTATAATATACATGTTTAGGATACACTTATCTCAACAACTTGCATTAAACATATGAATCTATAGTCACTAACCAATTGTAAAATCTTCATAAATGTCCAATGTCACATTGCGCAAATCGCCTAAATTGCTAACCTAGGAAGATGCATATATACTGGACTTGATTTGAAAAAAGTTCCACAATATTCAATAATACAATAAAAGAGAATAGGGAAGATATCTTGCTCGCAATATTGTGCATGATTTATCAGCAAAGACGCAATATATCACTGATAATTACCCAAAAATGATTAATGCTTTGAAAGTGTCAATATTGTAGCATGTAGGATCTTAACCCACTATATTAGTTAGCTATATCCAATATAACGATAATTTTTAAAACTGAATGTTCTAAGTACGATGGATACAGACACTCTCTCAGTATATCTCGATTAAGTATTCTAATGGTAGCAAATTTTGGCATTATGAGTATGAGTACCTCTTAGTAAGTCAAAATATAGATATTGTACCTACTGATCATGTTGACCATTCGAGTTGTTGAGAGTGATGGATAGTACTAGTATTGTTGATAATCCACTATCAGAATCCAATATGCCTAGCAATAGCCACTAGTATGGATAATACTTTGTGTGCTTACCAGTAATATTGTTAATAAGTTAGCAGAGTCCAATACACTTGCATCTACTAAGAGTCACATTTACAAGGAAAGTACAAGTGATGTTAAGAATAATATAGTAGAGTCTACTGCACATCCACATGATTCTAGATATTCACTTTATGCACTTAGAATAGAGTAAGATACCGAGCATGAAATAAGCGATACTAGTGCTGCTATTTATCAGTCCTTAATGTTTCTTCTTGTAGTTTAGCAGGTTACCCATAACATTTCATCTTCTAGTGTGCATTTGGAGTTCCCTCCTAAATTACATCAGGTTCCCACCAGGTGTAATTAATGCTATATCATTAGGGTATGTGGTGTACACCCACCTAGAAAACCACAATATCTTTTCTTAAGAGTTCTACTTCATGAGTATGTGACGTAGGATGGAGGCAAAATTAGGGTTAGGGTTTTGAAATTAGGGTTTTTTTCCTAGAGGAATTGGAGAAGAAAAGAAAGATTGGGAAAAACTTATAGGATTTGGGAATCCACCCAGGCCCACGCCCATTCTCCACAAATCCACGAAGAAAGATTTGATTTTAGCGAATTCCACGGCAGAGATTTCTCAAGAATTTCAAAATATTATTCATCTCCTCAATACTTTATACTATATATAGGGAAACCCTGACAAACAGAATCATAATAAAATCCAAACTCCTAATCAAATCAAATATCTAGTAAAATCCAAATCCTAATAAGATCCAAAATCAAATCAAATCAAATCAAATCAAATCCTGATCTCCATCAATTCTCCCCGGCTTCAAAACATGAACCTCTGGTGAATGATGAAGATGATAACTATCGAGCAAATCCGGGTCGAGCTGCTGGACTTCTTCGATACTCAACCAAGTACAATCTGAGTCTGGACGTCCACGTCAGCGCACCAAATAACGCTGATATCTACCATCAGCAGTTGAAACAATCTCATCATCCAGAATATCTTCAATCTGATCTATATGATGCTTGCGTGGAACAGAAGGAGGCGGTATACGGATGGAAAAATATCGATGTCCTGGCGAAGCAGATGATGGTAGATCTGGAATAACTGCTGGATAGTCAAATGGAGCACGGTATGGAGTCAAGTCCTCGACGTTGAAAACTGGATTGATTCCGAGATTGTAGGGGACCGCAAGCTCATAAGCATTAAAACCAATCCTCTTTAGAGCTCGGTAAGGACCCATACGTCGAGCATGAAGCTTCTTCAAGGTTCCTAGCGGGAACATCTCTGGATGCACTCTAACCATCACCTCATCATCAACTGCAAATTCCTGCAATGTTTTGTGTGAGTCTGCTGCAGACTTGTAGTTATTATTAGTAATTGCTATTTGCCGACGAATATGATCATGCAAATCATGCAAATGCTGTGCAAAAGACTCGGCTGAGGCACTAGGCCTATCACCTATGGGGAGGGAAAGAAGGTCTATAGATTTTCTAGATTTATAATTTATAACTATCTCAAATGGACTCATCCTAGTAGACCTATTGATTGAACTATTATATGCAAATTCCGCTATAGGCAAAACAAGATCTCACATCGTTAAATGGTCGCCCACTAAACATCGAAGCAAGTCACCTAAACTATGATTGATAACTTCTGTCTAACCATCTGTCTGTGGATGATAAGCAGTGGAGAATTTAAGTGTGGTACCCATTTTCTTCCAGAGAGTTCGCCAAAAATGACTTGTGAACCGAACATCTCTTTCAAAAACAATCGACTTAGGAAGGCCATGCAAATGAACTATCTCTTTACAGAACAAGTGTGCAACATGTGAGGCATCCGAAGTCTTGTGGCAATGAGTAAAATGTGCCATTTTGAAAAATCTATCCACCACGACTAATATTGCATCATGCTTCCTAAGTGTGCGAGGGAGTTCTCAAATAAAATCCATACTAAGATGTTCCCAAGGTGCAAAGGGTATGGGTAATGGTGTGTAAAGTCTTGTATTCTACTTACTACCCTTAGCTCCTCACAAACTCGACAATGCGACACAACTCGCGCAACATCACGTTTAATGCTTGGCCAATAAAATCGGTCCTCTATAAGAATGATAATTTTATCTCGACCAAAATGATCAGCGATCCCTCCTGCATGCATTTCCAAATCAGATGATCACGCAAAGAATTATTGGAAATACATAGACGGGTACCTCGAAATAAAAAACCATCAATAATAGTGAAGGCATCTACTATAGTAGGAGGATCCTGTATCAGAGATGAATAGATGTCACCAAAAACCCGACAAGTAGGATAGTCTTGAATGATATGCTCAAATCCGATAACTTTTGCACTCATCGTCTGTAAAGTGCAAAGTTTCCTACTTAATGCATCAGCGACTTTATTTTCAGTTCCTGCACAGCGTTTGAGTACAAAATTGTACTCCTGAATAAACTCAAGGCACTTGATGTGCCGATACCCTACTCTCTTTTGGGAATTGATATAGCATAGAGCTTGATGGTCTGAATATAGAACGAACTATTTTGGTAGCAAATAGTGACGCCAATGATACAAACATTGCACTACTGCATAAAACTCTCTATCATAAGCATCATAGCGTTGTTTCGTCTCATTCAATTTTTTCCTAAAAAAGGCGATAGGATGATTTTCTTGGCTTAAACCAATACCTATACCTAGCCTGATGCGTCACATGTTACCTCAAAAACCTTCGAGAAATCTGGAAAATGAAGAACCGGAGCAGTAGTCAACTTCTCCTTAATCTCCTCGAAAGCATGAGTAGCAGGTTTAGTCAATTGAAAATCCCCTTTCTTAAGACAATCAGTGATCGGAACCATGATGGTAATAAATCCCCTAACTTCCTATAAAATGTGGCCAGACCATGAAAGCTCCTGGTCTCATGGATCGTACGAGAAATAAACCATTCTCTTATGGCCTTAACTTTGTCAGGATCTACTGCTACTCCGTCTTTAGAGACGATAAACCCAAGAAAGTGAACAGAGGAAGCTAAGAACGCACATTTCTTCAAATTGATAAATAGTTTCTCCTTACGGAGAGTCTCTAAAACCTGTATCAAATGAGAAATATGTTCTTCTTGGGTTTGACTAAAGACGAGAATGTCATCAAAATAGACAATAACGAACTTGCCTAAGAAAGGACACAATATTTGGGTCATAACTCTAATAAATGTGCTGAATGTATTAGATAAACCAAAAAGAATGACCAACCATTCATACAATCCGTCCTTAATTTTAACGGCAGTTTTCCATTCATCACCTTCACGGATACGAATCTGATGATATCCGCTTCGAAGATCTATCTTCAAAAAGATTTGAGAGCCAGCATCATATCTAATAAGTCAAGTTTAGGAATAGGAAACTTATACTTGACAGTGATTTTGTTGATGGCGCAACTGTCAACGCACATCCTCCAGCTACCATCCTTTTTAGGTGTGAGTAGAGCGGGAACGACACAAAGACTCAAACTCTCTCTAATAAAGCCTTTCCGCAATAACTCATCGGCCTGTCTTCTCAACTCAGCGTGCTCAACAGGATTCATTCGATAATGAGGTAAATTGGGCAAGCTGGACCCTGGCACGAAGTCAATGGCATGTTGAATGTCCCGAAGGGGAGGAAGTTCATCGGGCATGATATCTCAAAAATCAGTGAGAATCTGATGAATCTCCGAGTGGTAAATGATAGGTGGACTAGAAGACTCTCCTAAAGCAATTACCGCATACACTAGTCCCTCCTCTAGACTCTCCTTAAGGAACTGTGATCGACTTACTAAGTGAAGAGACTTTATGTACTGGGCCTGTGACTTTTCTGCTCTTTGGGCTCTCATCACTAGACTTAGGCGGTACGGGTTTCAAAATAATTTTCTTTCCATTAAATTTGAATATATATGTGTTTGACTTGCCGAAACTCGTCACATCTAAGTCATACAACCATGACCTACCAAGCAAGATATGTGCGGCGGTCATATCTAACACATCGCACCAAGCTGGTCCTGATAGCTTGACATCTGGATAGGCACTAGACAATACTGGATAATATATTGAGCAGTTTTATCTACCCATATTACGTTGTATGGTTGTGGATGGGGTTCAGCTTTGAGGTCCATTTTCTCAACAGCTGTTCTTGAGATTATTTCACACAACTACCCCCGTCAATTATTACGCGATAACTCTTTCCTCCGTGTGTGATGTATGTGGTGAAAATGCTAGATCTACGCCAATCTCCATCTTTCGTTTTAGTGTAAAAACACCTAACGACGCCTAAGCGCACATTTGAAATGACTATTTTCTCGTCTGACTTACTAGTGTTTCCTATAGGTTCATATAGTTCTTCCTCAAGATCATCATCATCACCATTATGTTCTCCTTCTATGAGTAAAGCTCTAGTGGGATACTGTGAAGCTTTGTGGCCATACTCGTGACACTTAAAACACTCTACACCTTTCGTGCCCTGTTTAGATGACTCACCCATTACGGCTTTCCTTTAAGTCTTTGTTGAGTTGGGTGTTAGGTCTCTTGTTATCTTCAGAAGGGCATCTAGACTGCTCCCCGATTTTAGGAGTAATTTTTCGGTTAGCAGAAAATTTGAGAGAGTGTTCTATATTTTCTGCTAATTGACAAGGTTGAGCAAGGAAACTTATATTCCGAGAATAGATATGCATAGCTCGTTGTATGTCTGCGCGTAGTCCAGAACGAAATCTAGATATCGCCTGGTGTCGGTCCTCTCGCAAATCACACTGAAGTGTCAATTCATCAAATTGAGTCATGTACTCTTGGACCGTCATGCTTTTCTGGCGAAAACTGTGCAACCTATCTAATAGGTGACTCCTAAATGTGACTGAAAGATACTTCTCTTTAAGTCTAGTTTTCATGTCCAAGTCTCTATCGCATCCAGATATCTGTCACATTCTCTTTCTATCGATGTCCAATATATCTTAGCGGGCCCTGTCAATCGCATCCGAGCAAATCGTATTTGCACTCTTCAGGCATGTCATACCAATCGAAATAGTAATCCATGTCTGCGAGCCAGTCACTAAAAACTTTAGGGTCGTGAGTGCCGTCGAATGTAGGAGCTTCTACTTTTATCTTACGTGTGATGTCATCTTCAACATGTCTAGTTCTAAAGACACTCTTATCTCTATTCCTTTCATTTCGACCTCTTGGTCCTCTATCATAATTCCTTTCGTTATATTCATTTTTATAAATTTGATTATTTTGTTCTTCCATTTGTTGTTCTAGTGCATCCAGTCGTTTATTAACAATTTTAAACTGTTCCATTTGTTCAGTGATAGTTTTTAATTGTTTTATCATGCTTTCTAACTTTTCATCCACATTACTAGAATCTGGGGCGGTCATTTTACCATTACGAAGAAGCATACAATCAAACAAGCGTATGCAATGCAATTTCCTAGACTAAGTCAAATTCTATATGCGTGCACTATGTGATCTAATAAAATTTTCTAAGGTTTAGTTTCTAAAATACAAGAAAATGAATCCTAAAATATGTGTATGCACACAAGCAATGAGTTGGCAAATAATTATTAGTAATTCTAACTAACAATCTTATGCAGAATTTCACAAAATAATTGCAAATTTTTGCTGAAGAAAATGGGTTAGTTTAGAGATTACCCAAATACCGAACAAGTTCGTGCACTTGTAGTTAGAGTCTTCTGATGTTGGTTCGCCTGTTGAAGAGCCCTGAAATCCTGCCACAATTGTTGGAAACAAATCCAAAAAAACAACGCTTCTAATCTGACTCGAATCGGGCTCCGAATCACCACTTTTCTCCTTAACGGGTCTGCACTGTAAACGGATCTGCACTGCTGTACTGAACTGAACCAAAAGTGGAATGGATCTGGAGCTGCGGGTCGGATCTGATTCAATGCAAACCCAAACTCTTTTCTAATTGGGACTAAGTAATTGGATCCAAATCTGATACAAACCCACTGAACCTCTCCTGATCCTTCTCTCCTTGAACCCAAATAGCCTTGAAGCCCTGTGGTGTGGTTGTTGGGGCTGTTGCAGAGGAACAGAAGAGGCGTGGCAGCGGCGGTTGGAATTGGAGGGAAGAGTGAGATGGTGGTGGAGTTGCTGTGGTGGAGGAAGGCGGCGGAGTTCGTGGCGATCTGCTGTTGCTGCCCCTGTGCGGGCGGCGATCTGCTGCTGCTGCCCTTGTGCGGTTATGGACCTGCTGCGATGGTGAGGCTGCCAGCGGGGATGTGCAAGAATGCGATGCAGTGGCGGAGCAGGCGGAGGGAGAAGCGGACGATGAAGAAGGTCGTGGCGGTGCTAATGGGGGACGACGGAGGTGAAAAGGTCGCCAGAGGCGGGGTGATGGGTCGGGGACAACAGATCTGAAGGCGACGGGTGTCGATGTTGATGTTGAGGCGGTCGAGGATGATGAGACGAGGGTGAGAAGAATGCCATAGAAGTTTGAGGGAGAGGGTGATGTTGAGGTTTGTTGGTAGGTTTTGTGGCTGTTGTTGCTGTGGATGTTTGAAAGGGCGGTGGCTGCTGAGGAAGAGGTGGAGGAAGAGATTAAGTTTTTTTTTTTTTTTTGTGGTGGCTGCTGCTGGGTAGGTTTTGTGGTTGCTGTTGCTGTGGATGTTTGAAAGGGTGGTGGTTGCTGAGGAAGAGGTGGAGGAAGAGATTAAGTTTTTTTTTCTCTTTCAGATCTATATTTTTTTTCTCTCTTTCAGATCTGTATTTTTTTCTCTCTTTCAGATCTGTATTTTTTTTAAAAATAAAAATAAAATAAAAATAAACTGAAATAAAAGAGAATAAAGATGTGGAAGAAGAAGATGGTGATGGAGAAAAAATTTTAGGCTCTGATACTAATTTCGATGCAGGACGGATGCGAAATTAGGGTTTTGAAATTAGGATTTTTTTTAGAGCAATTGGGAAAGAAAAGATAGATTGGAGAAAAACTTACAGGATTTGGGAATCCACCTAGGCCCACGCCCACTCTCCACGAATACACGAGGAAATATTTGATTTTAGCGAATTCCACGCCAGAGATTTCTCAAGAATTTCAAAATATTATTCATCTCCTCAATACTTCATACAACCCCTATATATACGAAAACCCTAACAAACAGAATCCTAATAAAATCCAAACTCCTAATCAAATCAAATATCTAGTAAAATCCAAATCCTAATAAGATCCAAAATCAAATCAAATCAAATCAAATCCTGATCTCCATCAGTCTGTTACATTGTATTTGCTGTTATACGAGATGAAATTCTAGATGGTTAGCAATTTGCAATGATGAGTACGAATTTGTCGCATATCTAAATATTATCTTGCAAGAAGTTTTAGATAATGAGGTGATAGTTTCAATTTTCCTTGAGAGGTTCCCTCTAGAAATTGCGAAGAAATTGCATGTTTAACTTACTAATTCTTAGAGTTTCGATGAGAATTGCTTCCACTTCGTATGACCTGGATATTTCGTAGGATCTTTAATTAGTTTGACTTTCAATAAGGATAATTCGTTTATTTCCATTGTAAGTGTCTCTCCAGATCTACTATTACCTTAAGTTAATTCGTCATGGAGGCCAGTTCCATCTCTACCACCCTGGTTCATGCATTATGCACTAGCATGTGTTTCTTATCTGTCATCGCGGCTAGATTGAGATGTTTCATATAAAGATGTTGATCATCTCAACCTGCACATATTTGACTTTTTTTATTACTGTATTCACCATGAATGCTTTGAAGTAAGAGAGGATTAATAGGGGCAATAAAGGCCCATAATTGATTAGCAATTTACTAGAATTTGGTTTAATTGAACATGTGGTGCACGTAATTTGTTTTCTATCGATTAAAAAAAGAATGAGATGTTGAAATTTAAAAAATGTTATCTTTTATTGGTTCTTAGCATGGTGATTTGCTAAACAAAATCAATCTCTCTTCATGCTAATTCATCGAGAGTGGGTAAGAAATCACCTAAGTGCCGAAGCTCGAAACAGTCCCTAATCACTTTGTGTTGTATTGAGAGTGAGTGAGAGATCACCTTGTTCAAAAGCCTAAATTAATCTTTATCAACTTTTATTTTATTTCTAGTTTTCCCAAATTCCCACAAAACCCTAATATGTTCTTCCTCAAGTCCATCCAATCTCCAATCCCCACCATCAAACTCTTGTTTTGTTTCCATTCTATGTAAAAAATGGTAGTAATTGCAACAAGACTTCTTCAATTTGGGCCAATTCTAAGATTAGACAATTTTCATAAGTATTCATAAAAGCAGTATCCATAATTATTTTCAATAGCCTAACATGGCTACTCTAGTATTCCACAGGAAGAATGTAGGGCAAAGAACGTAACTTCTAAAGAAATAAGAATCCGTCATTGCACTTGCCTATTTAATGTTTCCGGACAAGGGAACAAACAAAAGTAGTTTCCTCCAAAACAAGAACAAGCATAGACTATAAACAGTTTAAAGTAACAGTAAGTTGAACTCCTGCACTAAAAATTACAAATTATTCTTTATAGAAGTTATAGGAACTAAAAACTGCAACTAGAAAGGTTCGTTGAGCAAAATATAATGTCTACCAAAATGATATCTATGCATTCCCTTAAATGAGTGTAATAAAATTTATTTTCAGAAATATTTTTCTACCTTCCTCATTTGTTTAATTGGAGGGTGGAGGTAGTTTGGGTGTTGGATTTCTGTAATGTACATGAAACTCCTGAATTATTATTGTTGAAAGACCTTGTTAACAGATAAAATACATCCAAGTAAAATTTGCTTACCTTGAAATCAATACGATGTCGCTGCTCCCGTCCAGGGTAAGTGCACAGACCAAAGTATGTATCAACTCCAGAATCAGTTTCCTGACACAGACCGCGAGCCAAACAGTAAGTAGGATGAACTGCACTAAGGAATAGAATAATGCATGGAATAGAATAAAGGCTGGGCAAATTAGCAAGCAGCAGATGTACTGCTTTAATAAATAGCATAACATAGAATGTCCTTTAAGGGAATATCATATTCAGAAATATTGGAAATATCAACAAAATATCAGCAATATTGGCCACAAAATCCCATACAATATATGCATTATATATTAGTAACAGTGGATGTTTAAAACGATGATCTAGTCCTCGAAATTATGTCTTTCAGTTTGCTGAAGATACTTTCATACTCGATTACTTTGCAAACATACTCCCTTAAGTTGTATCCCATAACTTGCATCCAGTAATTTTTTTTTAACAAGAATTTGATAGTGGTGTCCTTGACAGATAGCTGTGTGCATATGTGCTGCTCCTATGTTAAAAAATTTTCATTTCCATATGGCTGATAAAGTTAAGATTAAGCAGTAAGAGAATAATCTATACAGAGTCTTTCATACGAGAAACCATGTCAAGCAACAGTAATATGATACATTCTGAAGATGCTCTTTCCAGAATTTTCCTTCATACATTCCCTTTTTCCTTCACAGAATTCTATCAACATACCAATCAAGGAATCAAGAAAACTTCAACACAAATGGCAGAGTCATGAAAATCCACATCATTGCTTAACCTTTTAATGAAAGCAAAGCTGTATTCAATGCAGTTGTCATGGCTGCATTGGGTAAACAGGAAAAGCTCATTAAAGAATTCAAAGGTTGCCTTGACTTATCCACATCCAATTTGAGTTTTGTATAGAGGGAACATTAGAAGTGCAAATAAGAGTAACAAGAGTGCAAATAGATATATTTATTGACCTTTAATGATGGCATGACTCAATGGAAACCTGCTACTGTACCAAAAGTATTTACTTAATTGCTCCTTCATAAATGTTTTTACTTTTGACACAATATACATTTCTAAGACATCAGTTGCCGATAGGAAGTAATGGACGCGTCCACGGGCCAAATTTTAGCCCATCCTATACAAAATTATGAATTAAAAAAAAAAAGAAATTTTCATTTTCAATTCAAAATTTTTTATAGGGTGGGCCAAATTTTGGCCCGTGGACGCGTCCATTACCATCCCTAGAACTTGCAGATAGGCACTTTTAACATTTCAATTACAACCATATACTAAAGGATAATATATGCACCTGATATACCTCTTAACCTTTATCAACGTGATCGATCCGGCATGATTCTCTTTTGGTTCATGTAGTCTAACCCAAGTACTTGGAATAAAAGTCTTAGTTGTTGTTGTATATACCTCTTTACCTTGATTTTCAATCAATTTATTAAGTAAGAAGAGGCCTTCTTTATTAACCTGCCATAGATTGAATTATTCTTTAAAGATTGTAATGTTTTGTCTTGGTGTTTGTTCTATTAGCATTTCAATAAATTCATAGGTTAGAACAATGCCATATACATAGACATCCATGACGAACATCACTATAATCCTAGGCAGCAATAAAAAGGAAACCAAGCCAACAGAGCTAATCCATGCCTCCCATTATATTCCCTCAAAATTAGCAGAAATTAATATTAAAAAAAAAGCAAAATGTTTGTATCAACAGTATTCAATAATAAATCACAGGAAGAAAGTAGAATGAATAAAGGATTAAGTTAACAGAATTATCAGACTACCTCAGTGTTGTGCATGCTAAAAATTAGATCCTCCCTTAAAAATTTGATATTCTTCAAATATTGGACATATTTAGATAGAAAACCTTTATGGCTGGATACAAAAGTAAAAATAAAAAGTTAGATTATTAAAAATCAACAAAGACATATGATGAATAGAATCGTTAAGTGCATGGTGATTAGAAGACATGGCAAAGGACTAAAGTGAGTTGTGTAGAAGCACATATGCAGGAAGTAACTGTTAGGTTATTGGATTAGGATGACCAGTAAGAAATCAAAAAAGGGGAAAAAAATTGCAGAGCAAAAAGATAATTCTACAATACAAAATAGACTGTACAACCAATATCTTTAGCTGATCCTTCAAGCAACAATCTTTCTAATTTAATTTCATCTTGGATAACCATGAAGTCTACATATACCATAAACCCATACAAGTTTCACACAATAAATAAATAGTAGGTTCCTACTGCTGTAGGGTCTAAATAGGGTTTGATAAATGTTGCTTACACGTATGAAGAGGCTGCTCCATGACTTGACCCTATGACCTTGCAGTTACAATATAGCAACCTTAACATTGCATCAAGGCTCAATCTAAAACAACGGATTAATGTAAGTTAGCAGTCACTTCGGATCTACTCAGATCCCAGGTCTATAAAAGAAGCAACTTCAGTTCCTACCATATAACAATGTTGAACAGCAGTCCTCAACTATAGCTTCATAGAAGCAGTACTTTCTTATGCACAGCTTGCCATAATAAAAATTATCAACTGATATCTTGAATAACAAATAAAAGATTATGTGATGAGAGCTAACCATTTAAGATGATTTAAGAACATGCAGCACAGAGACCAACGAGCACAGCCATGTAAGAGCAGATTATCAAAGCTGAAAGAGCTGCTACAACCTTTTTTAATGTCGGCAAAGCTATTTACCATCTGACGTTTGGTTGCCTCGTCTAGAGTTGAGAATACCTAGATTGAGGTGGTTACATAAATATCTGAGACTATGGCCACCATAAAGAGCCAAATGGAGGAGGAAAACAAAAAGGTTCAGGCTCTGTTCTCTGTGCTGGTGTGCTGTATTTGTCAGCTCTTATGACTAATGTTGGTTACTTGAAGAAACAACCAACGCTATCTGAGATAACTATTCTAGAAAATTCCAAGTGATTTCCAACATGCATCTTTAGAAGGCATAAATAAGCATAGGGTCATTAAGTTCTCAAGCCATGTCTAAGAGCAGCATTTTTCAATTTATTAGATCTATCATCATTCGACCATCCTGACCCTAACACTAACCCTATAACGTTACCCCAACCCTAACCCTAACCAGAAGGTTTATGACTTCATAATGAGAATTGTTAACTTTCATTGTTACTCAAGGGTACATTCTAATTTTCACATAGAACTAAACCAACACTGCAACCACAAAACAATACTGAATTCCTATCCGAGGATCACAAATACAAGTTCCCTCAGTAAAGCATAACACAATGAACTTACAACAGCTCGACCAATAACAAAAGGAGCTTTCATTCTGTTTTTGGGTTGCTCCATTGCTAATTCCCTCTCCAGCCTCACTGAATTCAATTCATTCATGGCATGGATGGAATCCCTAACTGAGCTTGCTCTATTGTTTTTCATAGTCTAAACCTTCCAAAAGCACTGTCTCAATGCAACATCTTAGATATAGCGAAGGAAATATTTACTGTTTTTGCTTTAACTATAAGCATACAGTAGCTTTTGCTCCAACCTTGTAGATGGACTGGTTTGCTGTAGGCATATCCTATGTTTGTCAAATATCAAATCTTGTCACTTCACATGGATGCAAATAGCCTTTAAACCTTAAAGTTTTTCTATAGTATCAAAATAAATTCCCCTAGCCCCTTTTGCATTGGATACAAGTAGAAAACCCGTGCAACCTGCAAAACACAACATATGTCTAAAAGGTATAAAAGAGCTTGAAACAATACACTTAAGATGATGGCTATATACACATAAATAATATGATCTGAAAGGTACAAAAGAACTTGAAACATTACAAAGACAAAATATCTTCAATGGGAGAAGTAGACTTTAACTTCAACTCAAGCATTATAATGACACCACAAACTGCCAGATAAATAATTTCTATAATTAAGCTTTCTTTAATTAATTAAGAAATAATTAAATATATTAAACATTATATATGTTCTCAACTCGTGATGGGTATCATCAATTTCAGTTTCTCTAAAATGACCACAACCTTCTACATAACCCACATAACTAATTGAATAAACAACAAATCTAGCATCTTGGATATGGTGCCTCTCTTCTAGTTGCCACTTATCAGTAAAATGCATGATCATCTTATTACACTACAGATTATCTCTTCCAATATCTTATTTATCATCGTAAATGACCACATAAAATGTAAAATATTTTTAAGATTTATATACATAGTAGATTAAAAAAATTATTTACCAAAGTACCATACATGGATCTTTAAAAATTGAAATTTATTTGTTGCTATTCCCATAAGAAACTCTGAATTTTTATCAAAAATGTTAATGATGTTTCATTATCCTTCAGCCATATAGCATAGATTCAAAAATAGAATTTGCTTAATAATTAGTTATATATATTTTCCATAGATTATTTTAGCTTTATTGGGCAGTAAATTCGTATATTAGGTTGCCTATTGACATAGATTGCAGTACAAATCTTCTCTCTCCATAACACTAGTTTTATTAAGAGTGTGGAGAGTGTATACTATTATGACCTTGTATTTATTTTGCAAATCATAGTTAACTAAGGTAGCATGTGATCGACATGAAATAACTATATTAGGTTCATTTTTGTATATCTAAAACATAGTACAAAATTTAAGAATTTAATTTAAACATACCAGTATCATTTTTATTCAACTTTGTAGTTTGTAGCATAGTAGGAAGTAGAATCAAAGTTTTCCTTCTGAAGTTTTTTTAAGAATATTAGATCATTCTCCATATGCCTTAACTCTTCGAATGACCCTTTAGCGCTAATGATGGAGGACAATTGAAAATTATTTTAAATATGAATATCATTATTTAGCTCAAATGTATCACTCAATTTATGGCTGTCTACATCATAAAAATCTTTTTATTTTGGCTGCATCTCTGGTGATAGGACACCAATGTGTTCTATCCCAATGTGGATATTGCAAGCATTATATAACAAACAAATTAAGGCATATATTCTTAATACAAATTTTCTAAAGATGTAATGAATACTTTTTTACCATTACAAGTTATAGCTTTAACTCTTGGAACAATGAGCAGTGGATTTAAACCAATGTATGAAGTCAATTTCCTTTTATTTCTAATAGTTCCCCTATCAAGCTAGCAAAATTTTACATCACAATATTAATATCTGCACTCTTATAAAATTAAATAATTTAAGCTTGCAAAATGTACAATGATCAAAACATACAATGATCAAGGATCATAAATTCTCCTTAGAATACAATTCGATTTTCAAACTATTTATCTCACATATGGTCCCACATAAACAATCCTGATGATAACACTATAATATCTGAATTAAACAATGGTTACAAATTAGACATTTTGTTAGACTAAGAAATAATATGAAATTGGTGATATAAATAAAGTTCTATTTGTAAAGAGGTATCTTTGTGTTATTAGAATGATTAATTCTACTTTTGTCCATGAATTATCATCCAGTAATTTTTTTTTATGGCCCAAAATGTTCGGCCATCCAAGTTGAGATTTTGTACTCTAGCTTACCAAATTCAACTTTTGAGAATACAGTTTTTCATATATGTTTCCCAGCCCCAAATAAACTCAAGACTCTAAAGTTTATTATTGCTTCGTGTGAAGAAATCTTCCATTATGGGTCAACAAGGGAAAAAAAACCCATGAAAAAAATTAGAATATCACCTATGAAGGAAGGATACAGATAAGAATTCAGATACAGATACAGATACAGATATGGATACGGAACATTGTATTTGTTAAAAAATGAGAACAAGGATACGGCAAGGACATGAGAAAAACATAAATATAAGTATATATTCATTTATTATTAACATAATAAATTTACCAATATATTCAAAACGAAATCACTAGCAATGTATGAGTTCATCTTTGGATTCCTTTATCAATGACAAATCTTGCCATTAACCATGCGTCTCTCTCCTTCTCCCTCTATAAGTAATGAGATAAAAAGCGAATGCTATGATGATAGTGAGCCATTGATCAATGTATAATGTGAACACAAATAATCATTTTCTTAGTTATATAAACCAAATAAGACTTATATCCACAAGAAAATATTAAAACATAACATAAAACTAACTAGGCATAAATAGAATTATCAATTTAATAATATTTTTTATTTTTCCAAACCATCTAACTCTTTTCATTTTAGATGCAACCTACAAGAAATATGAACACGGTAATGACACGTTATTTTTTTCTTTATTTTATTGGACACACCATGGCGTGTCTGTAGTTTTTGACGTGCTTCGTTGGCGTGTCCGTGCTTCTTAAAATATCAATGCTACTTCAAAATTTAAATTTCTTTTACATGGCTTAACCAAGAGTATACCCCTAGTTTACAGTGAATTCAGTTTTAAGACTTGGCATGTTTTTTAAAGTTTTGATTTTTTTTGTATAATCATGGTATCAAGCAATTGAAAGGCATGTTGCATTAAAAAGGAATTTACAAAACAAGCAATGTGATGGTCTATTAAAAAAAAAACTGTTAGCTCATAAGAAATAACTTGAAATTAATTCTCAATTCAAAGAAAAAGGTGATGTGCTCTAAGAATGATAACTATTAGCCAGTAAAAAGTTACTTTAAATTAAAAGTGAAATTAATACCATCCGATAACTAAAGAAACCTATTTAAGTACAACTCTGTTTATTTTAACAATTCCATATCATTTCTTAATCAAACAAAATAATCTATTTAGTAAACAATTATTTAAAACATATTTATACTTATTATAAGATTGTAATATTAATGATTTGAACATAATTTCTGTTAGAAGGTATTATCATGGCTATATAAGTGAGACAAATAGTTAGGGAAATTGAAATGTAGTTAAGAGATTTTATCACTCTTCACCAGTAGAAGTGGAGGTGGAAGTTGATATTGCCGAGGAAGTCAAAAGCAGAGATATTTCTATACAAAACCGGCTAAAGTAATTATACAAAGAAGGAAATTCAGCAGCCGACCTTAGGCATGTTATTTCCTTAATTTCTTAAGCTAATTAGATAATAGTATCTTACGCCATGAGGTAGGAAATGAAACATGGCTGTGCTCAGTCTCTCTGAAGCTTGTGATAGTGCTTGTGGTTGACTATATGTCCGGAAGGGACGCTTCAGTTGTTGCGGCCTCACTCTAGGGAGAAAACCACCCCTAGAGGTTACATAGCCGGAGAGACCAGGGTCAAAGCGATACTGTTATCTAATCTAGTAAAAGAAAGGAAGGAAATAACGTGTCTAAGTTCATAAGAACCTCTATACAGAGATGTCTAGAGCTTTAGTTCTTCCTGAAACATACGAATGTCCTTTCAGTTTAAATACTCATGAACATAGTATTCATCTTCCAAGTAATGGTACAATAGAACAACAAAATAGTTTGCTAAACTATTTAAGTGATCAAATCTATTTAGTTTCTCAAAAACTAACTACTTTGCAAACCTTCTTAAGTTTTCCAAAGTTTTCTTCATCTTCAAAAGAAAGACTTGGATCTGTTAGAATGATAAAAACATCTTCAAAAAGTTTGAAAGAAACAAACTTAGATGAAATTGATTATCAAAAATATTTGAAATATAAAACCTTATTAGTTGAAGAAATAGAAGGAAAAATTACTTCTAAAGAGATTTTCAAATTCTATGAGGAAAACTCTGCTTCTATAAAATATTTTTCCAAAAGTTCTTCTGATAATGAAAGTTATATTTCTGCATCCGATTCTTTTAATGATGAATTATCTGAATATGATGATGTTGTTGATATTACTGATGAAATACCCTCTAATGAGGAGTATGGTGCTGATGAATTACCAATACCCTCTAACGAGGAGTCCTCTTTTGAGGAATTACACTACATTCCCTCTAACGAGGACTATCATATACCCTCTAACGAGGAACAGTATTTATATAATATAAATATGGAACGTGGGGAATCATCTACCCAAATGATTTCTACAGGTAGACAAAATCCACCACATCCTAATACTACAGAAGAAACTATGTATCATAGAGATACAGATGAAAACTATGTAGATTCATATATCTATAAACAAGGAAAGAGACATCAAACTGCTACTTCAGGATTAATATTTAATGTTGATAATATACCAACAAATGCTTTAAGAGATTATATACTCAATTGGGAACAACTAATGGTAGGAACAAATACCCTAATGCCACAGGGAATTCCTCATCAAGAATTCGTAATATTAGCTTGCGGATATTGGCAAGGAATAGCCTTAAGGTGGCTAACACAATATGAAAAATTATACCCAACTGAGATAGTAGCTTTAAATAGCCATGAATCTAGAAGAACAGCTTTACATAGTATTTGTAAAAGTCTATATGGAGACATAACTGGAGAAGATATTAATGCTGAAGGCATAGATGAAAATATCCTTCTAAAATTAAGACTGTGTAACATCTGTTACTTAGAAGAATTTGTTAATCTTTATATCAGTTATATTTTTAAACTGAATACTTTAGATAAAAAAATCTTTTGGCTAACAGCCTTCTTTTCTAAGTTACCTATACCATGGGATACCATGATAGAGAAAAAATATAACAGTCTTAGAGCTGGAGGAATTCCACACAATACAGGAGCTTTAAAAAAGGCTTGTATGGAAACAGTTAAGAAAACCTGCCAATTACAAAAGGCAAATAATCATCTATCCAAATACATACATAAGTCTGACATTAAAACTTCTTGTTGTCCTAAGTATGATCCGGATATTAATTATCAATTTGGTTGTCCTCCAGTATATGGGTTCAACAAACCATTCTTTCCCAAGAAATCAAAATATGGGAAAAAATCCAAAGACTATAAATCTAGATTCAAAAAGAATAACAAGAAAAAATACAAGGTATCCAGAAAGAAATGGAAACCTGAAAATAAGGAGAAATACAAAAACTCAAAGAAATATAAGAATCGAAAGTTTATTAAAACAAATCAAACAGGTATGAAAAAGAACTGTACATGTTTTAAATGTGGAAAAGAGGGACATTATGCTACAGAATGTAGAATAAACATTAAAACAATATGGTTAAAAGAGTTAGAAATGTATGATATCCATACTGGAACCATAGAAGAAGTCCTTAGTGATAATTCTTCTATATACGAAATAGAAACCATATATGAAGAAAGTCCTTTAAATTCAGATTCTTCTGAAACAGAAGAGTTCAATATAAACATGTTAACTTTGAATAAAACATACCATTTTATACAGGTTATACCCCTGTCTAAAACTACTATATTACCCAAAAGGGAATCATTGAAATTTCCAGGACATATTCTATATGCTAACAATCATTATAGCATAAGAAGATATCAATCTATAGAAATTTATTTAGATCTGATTATAAGAATACCTTATGGATATTATGGAGAAATTAAAAATCTAAGACATCATGCTCTTAGAAACATTTTCATTACTTATGGAATAATAGAATCTATGACAGATCAAAACATAAGTATAATAATGAAAAGTACAAGTTTAGATGATAATCCATATCAAATTCCTTTAGGTACTCCTATAGGAATACTTATAATCCATAAATACGAAGATTTAGCATTGGTTAAAGTTGATCAAGATATTTTACTTTCAACATCTCCACCTCTTAGTCCAAAGTTTACCCCTGGACAATCTTCAAAAGAATCTATGTTTGAATACAAAGTATATATGAATACATTGAAGGAAATAGAACCTCAAGAGATTCATAATACAAGTATTGAAAATAGCCAAGGGGAACATTATGAAGTAACTGATGAAGATATTGAAAGACTAAAACTTTCCATACCACATGCTAAACAAGAAGAGGTTTATAAACCTCAGTCTAAATTCAAATCTTTATGGACAAATAAACCTACCTATATATTCGAAAGAATGCAAGGAAATATAGAACTAAAAGGAGATGAAGATTTTACTTCTATAAAATTGCTAAACTTCCATCAGATAGAAAATCTGAAGCAAAAATATCCTAAAAAGAAATATTTACACATTGGATTAATCCAAATAAAGATAACTGGTCTATTCAGATCCGGAATAGATACACCTATTATGATAATATGTTGTGATGAAAGAATCATCAATAATCCTCTAAATAGTATATTAGGAGGAGCAAAGTCCAACCTGGCAAATAGAATATTTGGAGTAAATATACATCCTGATTTTTGCATCAGTTTACATGACACAAATATAGAAAAAGCTTGTACTCTTTCTATAAATTTAAAAGGAATTGAAATGCTTCCTGGATCTCAAGTATTGGGAATACAATGGGAACATTGTTTAGCACTAAACGAAACATCTACTTTTAGATCCATCACACCTACACAGTTTATTAAACTTTTTGAGGTTGGGAATGGAAAAATAATCCAACCAAAATTGGTCAATATAAGACATTTGAGATATGATAATGAGATGCAAATATTCTTGAAAACTTTGAAACCTAAGACACATCTCCCTATAGAAACATTTATTGCTTCAGGCAATACTATTTCTACTACGATTATAAATCCAAATATTCCAAGAAGTCTTAGTACCTCTGAATATAGAAATACCAATATTTTGGTTGAACAAGCTAGACCTAGTATGTCTGCCTTAGAAGATACTCCTCTTGAAGGAAGGACTCAAAGAATCCTTGATCTCCAAAAGAAATTGGAAGACCAACATATTATAAGATTACCATCTAGTTCATTTGGTTTATCAAATGTCGGATCTTCTTAAGAAAAAACCTCAATTACACATTTACATTCCTATGACATTGTTATTTCCTGATAACTCTTGTCTTACCTTACATACTTTACTAGATTCAGGTGCTGAAACTAGTCTAATACATGAAAAATTTATCCCTAAGCAATTGTGGTTAGCCCTAGAAAAGCAAGCAAGCTTAAATGACTTTATGGGCAGACCTGTTATTATTACTCATAAAGCAAATCTCCCAATTTCTATTCCAGATATTCATAATATCTCTCATCACTATACTTTTGAATTTGCTTTATTACCAATTGATTTCAATGTCGATTGCTTAGTTGGCATGAATAACTTACGAAACTATGCCCCTTTCAATTCTCAAATTTTTCTATTTGATAATCATCAAATTCCAAGGGTTCCTTTTCCAGTCCCCTTAGCATCATCTTATACTGCAGCCCAACGTGGTGAACGACTTATTTCCACCCAAAATAACTGCACTTATCCTCTTACTATCTTCTCTAATACAGAAGAAATCATACACAGTATGCTTAAACCATTATATTCACATAACCCTTTATTATATTTTGATCGAGCACCAAGGTATTGTACCCTTACATTACTTGATCAATACAGAAATACTAATGTAAGAACAAACAGTATAATGGTATCCCCTAGAGATAAACAAGAATTTTCAGCTCAAATACACGAGCTATTATCTCTTAAACTAATACA
Source organism: Dracaena cambodiana (assembly GCA_036321105.1). Classification (NCBI taxonomy): domain Eukaryota; kingdom Viridiplantae; phylum Streptophyta; class Magnoliopsida; order Asparagales; family Asparagaceae; genus Dracaena; species Dracaena cambodiana. The sequence goes on along the minus strand of JAYEPQ010000013.1, from coordinate 16,148,221 downwards.
GCCTAGCAGCAGCCCTCATTCATCACCTGCTTTTTTAGTCAGAAAACATGCAGAACAAAAAAGAGGAAAGGCCAGAATGGTCATTAATTATAGAAAATTAAACAGTTATCCAAAATTTGATGGATATTTTATACCTGATGCAGAACAGTTAATAAAGCAGATACAAGGATCCAAATACTATAGTAAATTTGATGCTAAATCTGGGTTTTGGCAAGTAAAATTAGCCAATAAAGAATCTATAGGATTAACTGCCTTTAGTTGTCCCCAAGGACACTATGAGTGGTTAGCAATGCCATTTGGTTTGGAAAATGCCCCACAAATATTCCAAAAATGGATAAATCCTATGTTCGGACATCTACATTTTGTAGTGATTTTCATAGTCTTTTCTTCTAAAGAACATAAACAACATTTATTCCAAGTAGCAGAAATACTACTTGATAATGGAATCATCTTAAACCTAACAAAAATACATTTATGGGTTTTTATTGCAAAACAACTATTAAGGTTTCTCGACTTATTATGGTCAGTAGTTTATCAATATAATGTTCTTGAAAATACTAATCTTACAGGTTCCCTACCTCTTCCTGAACATGGATGAGGATAGACTGAAGAAACTAAAGACCATGATAGACGAATCTAAATGGTCTGAGGTAAACAAGAAGAAAGCTTCCTCAACAGGGGGCAATGCTCTTAAAAAAGCTCCTGAAAAAGGAGAGAGCTCAACCCAGAAGACAGAAGGAAAGAAACTCTTCCTGCCTACTGGCTCCAACACTACACCAGCCTCTAACGAGGAAAAAAGTTTTCCCCCACCAGGGATGACCGTTCTACCACTACAACAAGCATCTTACAGCAATGCAGTCTCACAGAAAAGACTCCAAACAACCCAAAGACCAACAGCAGCAACTGTTGTAAGGGATTGGTATAACACAGAACTCAAAAACTCCAATCCTAGTATTTATGAAAAATTAAATGGTTGCTATCGATCGATACAATCAAATGATTTTCATGCTTCTAAGTATTGGCTCTCTCAACTAGAGCAGCTAGTACTTTCTATGCTTAACCACTATTTGCAGGAAAAAACAGAAAAGCAGACTATAACCAAAGCTGTTTCTGATCTCTGCAACTATACTCTTGCCACCCAAAGCTCAGACTTGGAACAAAGAAAGATGATGTGGTTCCAAGGCCTTTCCTTGGATCAAGAGTTCTTAAGAAATACTATCTCTGACATGGAGATAACAGATCAAATCCATCATCCTTTGGCAGAATTCTACAAATTACTGGAATTATGCAAAATCCAGAATGAGAAGACAAGACAGTTCGAAGCAGAACTAACTGTCTACAAAATGATTGGGCTCAATCAACAACATATGATTCCTGATTCGGAGTTAAGAACCTTCTTCAAAGCTATAGAGGCAACAGATGTCCTCAGTATTCTTCAGCAGCATGAAAAGATTCTTAACAAAAATGATTCCCCCAGAATCATTACCGGCTTTCAGGAGATTCCCAAAAGCCTTAAGGCCATACAATTGGGGTTAGTCCATGAATTATTTGTCAATACTTCTCACCCAGAAGAATTCTCAGACTACTTACCCCCAATATGCCTCAAAAGCCTTAAAGCATATACAACCAGATATCAGTCTACATTTTTCTTCCGTATCTGGGGAACTTGGGAAGAAAGGAAATATTTAAAAGTATTTCCTTCAATACAATTGTGGGAACTCCACAATTTTAATTATATCCAATCAAAATCATGTGAGAATCTTCCAGTATTGGATCTTGAAGAAGAAACCAAGAAGGCTGCTCAAGAGTTCTTCAAAGAAGCATATAACAAAGCTTTAGCAGGAGCTCATTCTATCAAAATTGAGGATAATATACTCCTCTATGACTTCATAGGAGTTTTTAAAGCCACTGAGCAAAAAATTCCCAAAGTACTAACTTTCCTATCCTCTTTACAGTTAGGAAAACTTGGGGCTAAAGCAAAGGAAGATTTTTATGAAAATCTGGAGACTATGGAAAATGAAGACCTTGGAGGAAATAATGAAGGTACAGATGCCATTCCTGAAGATGCCATCGAAGAAGACATTATGCAAGGATAAGCATGGTGGGCCCATCCTCCTCAGCAAAGATTCCTCCTTATCCCTCCAGCAGATCAGCCAACAACCACTTTAAATTATTGTACTAAAAAGTTTGAATTATTGTACTTTTCCCTGTACACAGGACAATAATGTAGTCCTTTTCTCTGTACATCTTTTGTAAAGAAACTTTGTAAAAGATTCCTTCCTATCTGAAGGAAGTCTTTGAAACATTATAAATAAAGACATCAGATGAAGGGAGGAGGCAGAGAGCCTTTCCAAACTTCTTTTTTTCATAAACATATTTCTTCCTCTGATCTGCTTCTTAGTTTAAAATAGTGTGAATAAATAGTAGCGCTGAGTACTGAAGCAGAAGCTCTCCTGCAACTGGTATCAGAGCCTTGTGCATTTCCGTCTTCTTTTTTTTTGTAAGTATCCTTAACTTAGCCATGACTGGCTAAACTGTGTGGATGCTGAGTGGAATGGGCCCACCATGCTTTTTATCTTATTTGGAATAGGCCTTCTTTGTTGCAGTCTGCCCTTGCTTTTCTTCCAATTCTTCCAAGATTAATTGAAGAAAGGTAAGGAATAACCTTGTCTAGCTTCTTTCGGGCAGTTTCGCTTGCTGATAGGTGATCGTAGAGCATGATGTTGTTATTGATAGTAATCGATCTTGCTCCACAAAGGCCATCATTTATTGCTTCAATAAAGAATTCTTTAGCAGCAGCATAGGCTTGTTCTTCATAAATGAATTCTTGTTTAGGATAAACTCCCCATCCATGGGCGAATTGCTGACTCTTGTCATGGAGTTCCCATATTTGGAAGGAAGAGAATAACTGGTATAGGTTCCTTTCTTCCCATATGCTCCAGATACGGAACCAAAACCCAGTTTCCCAAGAATGCTGTCTGGAGTAGGCTAAGACTCTATCACTGCAAATTTTTGGGATGTGATAAAGGAAGTCAGAAGGATGCATAGTGCTAAGATAAAGATTATGCACTATTCCAAGTCTGAGGGCTCTGGCTGATGTAGGAATGTCTCCCAAGTAAACTGACAGCCTGGGACATTCATATTTGTTTTTAACTAATGCATCATCTTTGAGCAGGAGTAGAGGAATTTCTGTTTCTTCTAGGTGGTGGAAGAAGAGGAGGAGATGTTCATGGGACATGCAGTTCTGTTGATTTAGATCTACCATCTTGTTGACAATTGCCTCTGCTTCGAACTGTCTTGACCTTTCAGAGTCAACTTCTAAAGCAGTAAGGAGTTGAGAGAACTCAGTGAGAGGACAGATTGCTATGTCAGAAAGATTGCTCCTGGAAATAATGGTCTTGAGTTCATTTTCTTCAGGCAAAGAACCCGAAAACCAATTCCTTTCTTTCTGTTTTAACTCTTGAGATTTTGAAAGAAAAGAGGATTGGCATAGCTTTCTAGCAAAATCTTGGACTTTGGAAAGCTTCTGTTGCATCTTTTCTTGATGTTGTATGAAGTCTTGTAGGACCTTCATAGAATAATGAGGGCTTTCGGATTGCTCTGAAAGGGGCTGGCTTTCAGGCTGTTCTGAAAGGTGTGGATTGGATCTGGAGGGATCCAATGGAGAGGTCTTCTGTCTTTTTACTTGACTTTTATCCATTGTTTGGCCTGGATAATATATCTGCAAGAATATTAGTATAACCAGGAATATACTTAACATCATATTGGTATATTTCAAGGTATAAGGCAATTCTTATTCTCCTGATGTTTTCTTCAGGATTATTAATAGTTCGTTTTTTCAAGAATTGGGATACTGCTTTGTTATCAGTTTCTATGATAAACTGTCTATTGAGTAAATATATTTTTAAACTCTTTATTGCTGATTTAATAGCCAACAATTCTTTATCATAAGTGGAATATCTTTGTTGGGGTTTATTAAATTTTCCCGAGGTATATGCTATAATTTCCTTTTGTTTGATTATTATAACTCCTGCCCAAAACATGTCTGATGCATCTGTTTGGAGGGTCACTAGGTCATTTTCTTTGGGAAAATATAGTATTGTCTGATGAGTAATTAGCTCTTTTATATGCTTTATCTCTTTTTCCTCTTCAGGAGTGAGCTGGATTCCTATTTTGTCTGTATTCCATTTTCTTGGTTGTTCACCATTTTCTATTTTATATTTAGATTGTTCTATAGTCAATTTTTCTTGTAGATTTTTGACTAATTGGGATAGGTGAGGAATAAATTTCCTCCCATAATTTAAAAGACCCAAGAAACTCTGTAATTGTTTTAGAGTTTTAAATGTGTTAGGGAATTCCTTTATCTTGGAATATATATGTTGTTGTAATTCTATCTGACCTTCTTTTATATATTTTCCAAGGAATTCTATTTCCTTTTTGAATAGATGAATTTTTGTAGGGCTTAAAATAATTCCGTTATCAAGTAGTATTTTTGTTACTTGGAGTAAGTGTTGTTTGTGTTCTTCCATTGTAGGAGAAAAGACTAGTATATCATCTATGTAAACTACTACAAAATGTAGATGTCCGAACATAGAATTCATCCATTTTTGGAATATTTGTGGGGCATTTTTCAAACCAAATGGCATTACTAACCACTCATAGTGTCCTTGGGGACAACTAAAGGTAGTTAATTCTATAGATTCTTTATTGGCTAATTTTACTTGCCAAAAACCAGATTTAGCATCAAATTTACTATAGTATTTTGATCCTTGTATCTGCTTTATTAACTGTTCTGCAGCAGGTATAAAATATCCATCAAATTTTGTATAACTGTTTAATTTTCTATAATTAATGACCATTCTGGCCTTTCCTCTTTTTTGTTCTGCATGTTTTCTGACTAAAAAAGCAGGTGATGAATGAGGGCTGCTGCTAGGCTGTATTAGTTTAAGAGATAATAGCTCGTGTATTTGAGCTGAAAATTCTTGTTTATCTCTAGGGGATACCATTATACTGTTTGTTCTTACATTAGTATTTCTGTATTGATCAAGTAATATAAGGGTACAATACCTTGGTGCTCGATCAAAATATAATAAAGGGTTATGTGAATATAATGGTTTAAGCATACTGTGTATGATTTCTTCTGTATTAGAGAGGATAGTAAGAGGATAAGTGCAGTTATTTTGGGTGGAAATAAGTCGTTCACCACGTTGGGCTGCAGTATAAGATGATGCTAAGGGGACCGAAAAAGGAACCCTTGGAATTTAATGATTATCAAATAGAAAAATTTGAGAATTGAAAGGGGCATAGTTTCGTAAGTTATTCATGCCAACTAAGCAATCGACATTGAAATCAATTGGTAATAAAGCAAATTTAAAAGTATAGTGATGAGAGATATTATGAATATCTGGAATAGAAATTGGGAGATTTGCTTTATGAGTAATAATAACAGGTCTGCCCATAAAGTCATTTAAGCTTGCTTGCTTTTCTAGGGCTAACCACAATTGCTTAGGGATAAATTTTTCATGTATTAGACTAGTTTCAGCACCTGAATCTAGTAGAGTATGTAAGGTAAGACAAGAGTTATCAGGAAATAACAATGTCATAGGAATGTAAATGTGTAATTGAGGTTTTTTCTTAAGAAGATCCGACATTTGATAAACCAAATGAACTAGATGGTAATCTTATAATATGTTGGTCTTCCAATTTCTTTTGGAGATCAAGGATTCTTTGAGTCCTTCCTTCAAGAGGAGTATCTTCTAAGGCAGACATACTAGGTCTAGCTTGTTCAACCAAAATATTGGTATTTCTATATTCAGAGGTACTAAGACTTCTTGGAATATTTGGATTTATAATCGTAGTAGAAATAGTATTGCCTGAAGCAATAAATGTTTCTATAGGGAGATGTGTCTTAGGTTTCAAAGTTTTCAAGAATATTTGCATCTCATTATCATATCTCAAATGTCTTATATTGACCAATTTTGGTTGGATTATTTTTCCATTCCCAACCTCAAAAAGTTTAATAAACTGTGTAGGTGTGATGGATCTAAAAGTAGATGTTTCGTTTAGTGCTAAACAATGTTCCCATTGTATTCCCAATACTTGAGATCCAGGAAGCATTTCAATTCCTTTTAAATTTATATTTCCTTGCATTCTTTCGAATATATAGGTAGGTTTATTTGTCCATAAAGATTTGAATTTAGACTGAGGTTTATAAACCTCTTCTTGTTTAGCATGTGGTATGGAAAGTTTTAGTCTTTCAATATCTTCATCAGTTACTTCATAATGTTCCCCTTGGCTATTTTCAATACTTGTATTATGAATCTCTTGAGGTTCTATTTCCTTCAATGTATTCATATATACTTTGTATTCAAACATAGATTCTTTTGAAGATTGTCCAGGGGTAAACTTTGGACTAAGAGGTGGAGATGTTGAAAGTAAAATATCTTGATCAACTTTAACCAATGCTAAATCTTCGTATTTATGGATTATAAGTATTCCTATAGGAGTACCTAAAGGAATTTGATATGGATTATCATCTAAACTTGTACTTTTCATTATTATACTTATGTTTTGATCTGTCATAGATTCTATTATTCCATAAGTAATGAAAATGTTTCTAAGAGCATGATGTCTTAGATTTTTAATTTCTCCATAATATCCATAAGGTATTCTTATAATCAGATCTAAATAAATTTCTATAGATTGATATCTTCTTATGCTATAATGATTGTTAGCATATAGAATATGTCCTGGAAATTTCAATGATTCCCTTTTGGGTAATATAGTAGTTTTAGACAGGGGTATAACCTGTATAAAATGGTATGTTTTATTCAAAGTTAACATGTTTATATTGAACTCTTCTGTTTCAGAAGAATCTGAATTTAAAGGACTTTCTTCATATATGGTTTCTATTTCGTATATAGAAGAATTATCACTAAGGACTTCTTCTATGGTTCCAGTATGGATATCATACATTTCTAACTCTTTTAACCATATTGTTTTAATGTTTATTCTACATTCTGTAGCATAATGTCCCTCTTTTCCACATTTAAAACATGTACAGTTCTTTTTCATACCTGTTTGATTTGTTTTAATAAACTTTCGATTCTTATATTTCTTTGAGTTTTTGTAGTTCTCCTTATTTTCAGGTTTCCATTTCTTTCTGGATACCTTGTATTTTTTCTTGTTATTCTTTTTGAATCTAGATTTATAGTCTTTGGATTTTTTCCCATATTTTGATTTCTTGGGAAAGAATGGTTTGTTTAACCCATATACTGGAGGACAACCAAATTGATAATTAATATCCGGATCATACTTAGGACAACAAGAAGTTTTAATGTCAGACTTATGTATGTATTTGGATAGATGATTATTTGCCTTTTGTAATTGGCAGGTTTTCTTAACTGTTTCCATACAAGCCTTTTTTAAAGCTCCTGTATTGTGTGGAATTCCTCCAGCTCTAAGACTGTTATATTTTTTCTCTATCATGGTATCCCATGGTATAGGTAACTTAGAAAAGAAGGCTGTTAGCCAAAAGATTTTTTTATCTAAGGTATTCAGTTTAAAAATATAACTGATATAAAGATTAGCAAATTCTTCTAAGTAACAGATGTTACACAGTCTTAATTTTAGAAGGATATTTTCATCTATGCCTTCAGCATTAATATCTTCTCCAGTTATGTCTCCATATAGACTTTTACAAATACTATGTAAAGCTGTTCTTCTAGATTCATGGCTATTTAAAGCTACTATCTCAGTTGGGTATAATTTTTCATATTGTGTTAGCCACCTTAAGGCTATTCCTTGCCAATATCCGCAAGCTAATATTACGAATTCTTGATGAGGAATTCCCTGTGGCATTAGGGTATTTGTTCCTACCATTAGTTGTTCCCAATTGAGTATATAATCTCTTAAAGCATTTGTTGGTATATTATCAACATTAAATATTAATCCTGAAGTAGCAGTTTGATGTCTCTTTCCTTGTTTATAGATATAGGAATCTACATAGTTTTCATCTGTATCTCTATGATACATAGTTTCTTCTGTAGTATTAGGATGTGGTGGATTTTGTCTACCTGTAGAAATCATTTGGGTAGATGATTCCCCACGTTCCATATTTATATTATATAAATACTGTTCCTCGTTAGAGGGTATATGATAGTCCTCGTTAGAGGGAATGTAGTGTAATTCCTCAAAAGAGGACTCCTCGTTAGAGGGTATTGATAATTCATCAGCACCATACTCCTCATTAGAGGGTATTTCATCAGTAATATCAACAACATCATATTCAGATAATTCATCATTAAAAGAATCGGATGCAGAAATATAACTTTCATTATCAGAAGAACTTTTGGAAAAATATTTTATAGAAGCAGAGTTTTCCTCATAGAATTTGAAAATCTCTTTAGAAGTAATTTTTCCTTCTATTTCTTCAACTAATAAGGTTTTATATTTCAAATATTTTTGATAATCAATTTCATCTAAGTTTGTTTCTTTCAAACTTTTTGAAGATGTTTTTATCATTCTAACAGATCCAAGTCTTTCTTTTGAAGATGAAAAAAACTTTGGAAAACTTAAGAAGGTTTGCAAAGTAGTTAGTTTTTGAGAAACTAAATAGATTTGATCACTTAAATAGTTTAGCAAACTATTTTGTTGTTCTATTGTACCATTACATGGAAGATGAATACTATGTTCATGAGTATTTAAACTGAAAGGACATTCGTATGTTTCAGGAAGAACTAAAGCTCTAGACATCTCTGTATAGAGGTTCTTATGAACTTAGACACGTTATTTCCTTCCTTTCTTTTACTAGATTAGATAACAGTATCGCTTTGACCCTGGTCTCTCCGGCTATGTAACCTCTAGGGGTGGTTTTCTCCCTAGAGTGAGGCCGCAACAACTGAAGCGTCCCTTCCGGACATATAGTCAACCACAAGCACTATCACAAGCTTCAGAGAGACTGAGCACAGCCATGTTTCGTTTCCTACCTCATGGCGTAAGATACTATTATCTAATTAGTTTAAGAAATTAAGGAAATAACATGCCTAAACAGTTTAGCCAGTCATGGCTAAGTTAAGGATACTTACAAAAAAAGAAGACGGAAATGCACAAGGCTCTGATACCAGTTGCAGGAGAGCTTCTGCTCCAGTACTCAGCGCTACTATTTATTCACACTATTTTAAACTAAGAAGCAGATCAGAGGAAGAAATATGTTTAGGAAAAAAAGAAGTTTGGAAAGGCTCTCTGCCTCCTCCCTTCATCGGATGTCTTTATTTATAATGTTTTCAAGATATCCTTAGGATTAGAAGGAATCTTTTACAAAGTTACTTTACAAAAGATGTACAGGAAAAAGGACTGCATTATTGTCCTTTGTACAGGGAAAAGGTTACATTATTGTCCTTCATAGGGTCCCACCATACTGATTGGTGTCCTTTTGTCGGAGGAGAGGATAAGTAGGAAATTTTTTTTTTTTTTTTTTTTGCTGGGTGGATGCTGAGTGGAATGGGCCCACCATGCTTTTTATCTTATTTGGAATAGGCCTTCTTTGTTGCAGTCTGCCCTTGCTTTTCTTCCAATTCTTCCAAGATTAATTGAAGAAAGGTAAGGAATAACCTTGTCTAGCTTCTTTCGGGCAGTTTCGCTTGCTGATAGGTGATCGTAGAGCATGATGTTGTTATTGATAGTAATCGATCTTGCTCCACAAAGGCCATCATTTATTGCTTCAATAAAGAATTCTTTAGCAGCAGCATAGGCTTGTTCTTCATAAATGAATTCTTGTTTAGGATAAACTCCCCATCCATGGGCGAATTGCTGACTCTTGTCATGGAGTTCCCATATTTGGAAGGAAGAGAATAACTGGTATAGGTTCCTTTCTTCCCATATGCTCCAGATACGGAACCAAAACCCAGTTTCCCAAGAATGCTGTCTGGAGTAGGCTAAGACTCTATCACTGCAAATTTTTGGGATGTGATAAAGGAAGTCAGAAGGATGCATAGTGCTAAGATAAAGATTATGCACTATTCCAAGTCTGAGGGCTCTGGCTGATGTAGGAATGTCTCCCAAGTAAACTGACAGCCTGGGACATTCATATTTGTTTTTAACTAATGCATCATCTTTGAGCAGGAGTAGAGGAATTTCTGTTTCTTCTAGGTGGTGGAAGAAGAGGAGGAGATGTTCATGGGACATGCAGTTCTGTTGATTTAGATCTACCATCTTGTTGACAATTGCCTCTGCTTCGAACTGTCTTGACCTTTCAGAGTCAACTTCTAAAGCAGTAAGGAGTTGAGAGAACTCAGTGAGAGGACAGATTGCTATGTCAGAAAGATTGCTCCTGGAAATAATGGTCTTGAGTTCATTTTCTTCAGGCAAAGAACCCGAAAACCAATTCCTTTCTTTCTGTTTTAACTCTTGAGATTTTGAAAGAAAAGAGGATTGGCATAGCTTTCTAGCAAAATCTTGGACTTTGGAAAGCTTCTGTTGCATCTTTTCTTGATGTTGTATGAAGTCTTGTAGGACCTTCATAGAATAATGAGGGCTTTCGGATTGCTCTGAAAGGGGCTGGCTTTCAGGCTGTTCTGAAAGGTGTGGATTGGATCTGGAGGGATCCAATGGAGAGGTCTTCTGTCTTTTTACTTGACTTTTATCCATTGTTTGGCCTGGATAATATATCTGCAAGAATATTAGTATAACCAGGAATATACTTAACATCATATTGGTATATTTCAAGGTATAAGGCAATTCTTATTCTCCTGATGTTTTCTTCAGGATTATTAATAGTTCGTTTTTTCAAGAATTGGGATACTGCTTTGTTATCAGTTTCTATGATAAACTGTCTATTGAGTAAATATATTTTTAAACTCTTTATTGCTGATTTAATAGCCAACAATTCTTTATCATAAGTGGAATATCTTTGTTGGGGTTTATTAAATTTTCCCGAGGTATATGCTATAATTTCCTTTTGTTTGATTATTATAACTCCTGCCCAAAACATGTCTGATGCATCTGTTTGGAGGGTCACTAGGTCATTTTCTTTGGGAAAATATAGTATTGTCTGATGAGTAATTAGCTCTTTTATATGCTTTATCTCTTTTTCCTCTTCAGGAGTGAGCTGGATTCCTATTTTGTCTGTATTCCATTTTCTTGGTTGTTCACCATTTTCTATTTTATATTTAGATTGTTCTATAGTCAATTTTTCTTGTAGATTTTTGACTAATTGGGATAGGTGAGGAATAAATTTCCTCCCATAATTTAAAAGACCCAAGAAACTCTGTAATTGTTTTAGAGTTTTAAATGTGTTAGGGAATTCTTTATCTTGGAATATATATGTTGTTGTAATTCTATCTGACCTTCTTTTATATATTTTCCAAGGAATTCTATTTCCTTTTTGAATAGATGAATTTTTGTAGGGCTTAAAATAATTCCGTTATCAAGTAGTATTTTTGTTACTTGGAGTAAGTGTTGTTTGTGTTCTTCCATTGTAGGAGAAAAGACTAGTATATCATCTATGTAAACTACTACAAAATGTAGATGTCCGAACATAGAATTCATCCATTTTTGGAATATTTGTGGGGCATTTTTCAAACCAAATGGCATTACTAACCACTCATAGTGTCCTTGGGGACAACTAAAGGCAGTTAATTCTATAGATTCTTTATTGGCTAATTTTACTTGCCAAAAATCAGATTTAGCATCAAATTTACTATAGTATTTTGATCCTTGTATCTGCTTTATTAACTGTTCTGCAGCAGGTATAAAATATCCATCAAATTTTGTATAACTGTTTAATTTTCTATAATTAATGACCATTCTGGCCTTTCCTCTTTTTTGTTCTGCATGTTTTCTGACTAAAAAAGCAGGTGATGAATGAGGGCTGCTGCTAGGCTGTATTAGTTTAAGAGATAATAGCTCGTGTATTTGAGCTGAAAATTCTTGTTTATCTCTAGGGGATACCATTATACTGTTTGTTCTTACATTAGTATTTCTGTATTGATCAAGTAATGTAAGGGTACAATACCTTGGTGCTCGATCAAAATATAATAAAGGGTTATGTGAATATAATGGTTTAAGCATACTGTGTATGATTTCTTCTGTATTAGAGAAGATAGTAAGAGGATAAGTGCAGTTATTTTGGGTGGAAATAAGTCGTTCACCACGTTGGGCTGCAGTATAAGATGATGCTAAGGGGACCGGAAAAGGAACCCTTGGAATTTAATGATTATCAAATAGAAAAATTTGAGAATTGAAAGGGGCATAGTTTCGTAAGTTATTCATGCCAACTAAGCAATCGACATTGAAATCAATTGGTAATAAAGCAAATTCAAAAGTATAGTGATGAGAGATATTATGAATATCTGGAATAGAAATTGGGAGATTTGCTTTATGAGTAATAATAACAGGTCTGCCCATAAAGTCATTTAAGCTTGCTTGCTTTTCTAGGGCTAACCACAATTGCTTAGGGATAAATTTTTCATGTATTAGACTAGTTTCAGCACCTGAATCTAGTAGAGTATGTAAGGTAAGACAAGAGTTATCAGGAAATAACAATGTCATAGGAATGTAAATGTGTAATTGAGGTTTTTTCTTAAGAAGATCCGACATTTGATAAACCAAATGAACTAGATGGTAATCTTATAATATGTTGGTCTTCCAATTTCTTTTGGAGATCAAGGATTCTTTGAGTCCTTCCTTCAAGAGGAGTATCTTCTAAGGCAGACATACTAGGTCTAGCTTGTTCAACCAAAATATTGGTATTTCTATATTTAGAGGTACTAAGACTTCTTGGAATATTTGGATTTATAATCGTAGTAGAAATAGTATTGCCTGAAGCAATAAATGTTTCTATAGGGAGATGTGTCTTAGGTTTCAAAGTTTTCAAGAATATTTGCATCTCATTATCATATCTCAAATGTCTTATATTGACCAATTTTGGTTGGATTATTTTTCCATTCCCAACCTCAAAAAGTTTAATAAACTGTGTAGGTGTGATGGATCTAAAAGTAGATGTTTCGTTTAGTGCTAAACAATGTTCCCATTGTATTCCCAATACTTGAGATCCAGGAAGCATTTCAATTCCTTTTAAATTTATATTTCCTTGCATTCTTTCGAATATATAGGTAGGTTTATTTGTCCATAAAGATTTGAATTTAGACTGAGATTTATAAACCTCTTCTTGTTTAGCATGTGGTATGGAAAGTTTTAGTCTTTCAATATCTTCATCAGTTACTTCATAATGTTCCCCTTGGCTATTTTCAATACTTGTATTATGAATCTCTTGAGGTTCTATTTCCTTCAATGTATTCATATATACTTTGTATTCAAACATAGATTCTTTTGAAGATTGTCCAGGGGTAAACTTTGGACTAAGAGGTGGAGATGTTGAAAGTAAAATATCTTGATCAACTTTAACCAATGCTAAATCTTCGTATTTATGGATTATAAGTATTCCTATAGGAGTACCTAAAGGAATTTGATATGGATTATCATCTAAACTTGTACTTTTCATTATTATACTTATGTTTTGATCTGTCATAGATTCTATTATTCCATAAGTAATGAAAATGTTTCTAAGAGCATGATGTCTTACATTTTTAATTTCTCCATAATATCCATAAGGTATTCTTATAATCAGATCTAAATAAATTTCTATAGATTGATATCTTCTTATGCTATAATGATTGTTAGCATATAGAATATGTCCTGGAAATTTCAATGATTCCCTTTTGGGTAATATAGTAGTTTTAGACAGGGGTATAACCTGTATAAAATGGTATGTTTTATTCAAAGTTAACATGTTTATATTGAACTCTTCTGTTTCAGAAGAATCTGAATTTAAAGGACTTTCTTCATATATGGTTTCTATTTCGTATATAGAAGAATTATCACTAAGGACTTCTTCTATGGTTCCAGTATGGATATCATACATTTCTAACTCTTTTAACCATATTGTTTTAATGTTTATTCTACATTCTGTAGCATAATGTCCCTCTTTTCCACATTTAAAACATGTACAGTTCTTTTTCATACCTGTTTGATTTGTTTTAATAAACTTTCGATTCTTATATTTCTTTGAGTTTTTGTATTTCTCCTTATTTTTAGGTTTCCATTTCTTTCTGGATACCTTGTATTTTTTCTTGTTATTCTTTTTGAATCTAGATTTATAGTCTTTGGATTTTTTCCCATATTTTGATTTCTTGGGAAAGAATGGTTTGTTGAACCCATATACTGGAGGACAACCAAATTAATAATTAATATCCGGATCATACTTAGGACAACAAGAAGTTTTAATGTCAGACTTATGTATGTATTTGGATAGATGATTATTTGCCTTTTGTAATTGGCAGGTTTTCTTAACTGTTTCCATACAAGCCTTTTTTAAAGCTCCTGTATTGTGTGGAATTCCTCCAGCTCTAAGACTGTTATATTTTTTCTCTATCATGGTATCCCATGGTATAGGTAACTTAGAAAAGAAGGCTGTTAGCCAAAAGATTTTTTTATCTAAGGTATTCAGTTTAAAAATATAACTGATATAAAGATTAGCAAATTCTTCTAAGTAACAGATGTTACACAGTCTTAATTTTAGAAGGATATTTTCATCTATGCCTTCAGCATTAATATCTTCTCCAGTTATGTCTCCATATAGACTTTTACAAATACTATGTAAAGCTGTTCTTCTATATTCATGGCTATTTAAAGCTACTATCTCAGTTGGGTATAATTTTTCATATTGTGTTAGCCACCTTAAGGCTATTCCTTACCAATATCCGCAAGCTAATATTACGAATTCTTGATGAGGAATTCCCTGTGGCATTAGGGTATTTGTTCCTACCACTAGTTCCCAATTGAGTATATAATCTCTTAAAGCATTTGTTGGTATATTATCAACATTAAATATTAATCCTGAAGTAGCAGTTTGATGTCTCTTTCCTTGTTTATAGATATAGGAATCTACATAGTTTTCATCTGTATCTCTATGATACATAGTTTCTTCTGTAGTATTAGGATGTGGTGGATTTGTCTACCTGTAGAAATCATTTGGGTAGATGATTCCCCACGTTCCATATTTATATTATATAAATACTGTTCCTCGTTAGAGGGTATATGATAGTCCTCGTTAGAGGGAATGTAGTGTAATTCCTCAAAAGAGGACTCCTCGTTAGAGGGTATTGATAATTCATCAGCACCATACTCCTCATTAGAGGGTATTTCATCAGTAATATCAACAACATCATCATATTCAGATAATTCATCATTAAAAGAATCGGATGCAGAAATATAACTTTCATTATCAGAAGAACTTTTGGAAAAATATTTTATAAAAGCAGAGTTTTCCTCATAGAATTTGAAAATCTCTTTAGAAGTAATTTTTCCTTCTATTTCTTCAACTAATAAGGTTTTATATTTCAAATATTTTTGATAATCAATTTCATCTAAGTTTGTTTCTTTCAAACTTTTTGAAGATGTTTTTATCATTCTAACAGATCCAAGTCTTTCTTTTGAAGATGAAGAAAACTTTGGAAAACTTAAGAAGGTTTGCAAAGTAGTTAGTTTTTGAGAAACTAAATAGATTTGATCACTTAAATAGTTTAGCAAACTGTTTTGTTGTTCTATTGTACCATTACTTGGAAGATGAATACTATGTTCATGAGTATTTAAACTGAAAGGACATTCGTATGTTTCAGGAAGAACTAAAGCTCTAGACATCTCTGTATAGAGGTTCTTATGAACTTAGACACGTTATTTCCTTCCTTTCTTTTACTAGATTAGATAACAGTATCGCTTTGACCCTGGTCTCTCCGGCTATGTAACCTCTAGGGGTGGTTTTCTCCCTAGAGTGAGGCCGCAACAACTGAAGCGTCCCTTCCGGACATATAGTCAACCACAAGCAATATCACAAGCTTCAGAGAGACTGAGCACAGCCATGTTTCGTTTCCTACCTCATGGCGTAAGATACTATTATCTAATTAGCTTAAGAAATTAAGGAAATAACATGCCTAAACAGTTTAGCCAGTCATGGCTAAGTTAAAGATACTTACAAAAAAAGAAGACGGAAATGCACAAGGCTCTGATACCAGTTGCAGGACAGTTACCAGTTGCAGGTGAGCTTCTGCTCCAGTACTCAGCGCTACTATTTATTCACACTATTTTAAACTAAGAAGCAGATCAGAGGAAGAAATATGTTTAGGAAAAAAAGAAGTTTGGAAAGGCTCTCTGCCTCCTCCCTTCATCTGATGTCTTTATTTATAATGTTTCAAAGACTTCCTTCAGATAGGAAGGAATCTTTTACAAAGTTTCTTTACAAAAGATGTACAGAGAAAAGGACTACATTATTGTCCTGTGTACAGGGAAAAGTACAATAATTCAAACTTTTTAGTACAATAATTTAAAGTGGTTGTTGGCTGATCTGCTGGAGGGATAAGGAGGAATCTTTGCTGAGGAGGATGGGCCCACCATGCTTATCCTTGCATAATGTCTTCTTCGATGGCATCTTCAGGAATGGCATCTGTACCTTCATTATTTCCTCCAAGGTCTTCATTTTCCATAGTCTCCAGATTTTCATAAAAATCTTCCTTTGCTTTAGCCCCAAGTTTTCCTAACTGTAAAGAGGATAGGAAAGTTAGTACTTTGGGAATTTTTTGCTCAGTGGCTTCAAAAACTCCTATGAAGTCATAGAGGAGTATATTATCCTCAATTTTGATAGAATGAGCTCCTGCTAAAGCTTTGTTATATGCTTCTTCGAAGAACTCTTGAGCAGCCTTCTTGGTTTCTTCTTCAAGATCCAATACTGGAAGATTCTCACATGATTTTGATTGGATATAATTAAAATTGTGGAGTTCCCACAATTGTATTGAAGGAAATACTTTTAAATATTTTCTTTCTTCCCAAGTTCCCCAGATACGGAAGAAAAATGTAGACTGATATCTGGTTGTATATGCTTTAAGGCTTTTGAGGCATATTGGGGGTAAGTAGTCTGAGAATTCTTCTGGGCGAGAAGTATTGACAAATAATTCATGGACTAACCCCAATTGTATGGCCTTAAGGCTTTTGGGAATCTCCTGAAAGCCGGTAATGATTCTGGGGGAATCATTTTTGTTAAGAATCTTTTCATGCTGCTGAAGAATACTGAGGACATCTGTTGCCTCTATAGCTTTGAAGAAGGTTCTTAACTCCGAATCAGGAATCATATGTTGTTGATTGAGCCCAATCATTTTGTAGACAGTTAGTTCTGCTTCGAACTGTCTTGTCTTCTCATTCTGGATTTTGCATAATTCCAGTAATTTGTAGAATTCTGCCAAAGGATGATGGACTTGATCTGTTATCTCCATGTCAGAGATAGTATTTCTTAAGAACTCTTGATCCAAGGAAAGGCCTTGGAACCACATCATCTTTCTTTGTTCCAAGTCTGAGCTTTGGGTGGCAAGAGTATAGTTGCAGAGATCAGAAACAGCTTTGGTTATAGTCTGCTTTTCTGTTTTTTCCTGCAAATAGTGGTTAAGCATAGAAAGTACTAGCTGCTCTAGTTGAGAGAGCCAATACTTAGAAGCATGAAAATCATTTGATTGTATCGATCGATAGCAACCATTTAATTTTTCATAAATACTAGGATTGGAGTTTTTGAGTTCTGTGTTATACCAATCCCTTACAACAGTTGCTGCTGTTGGTCTTTGGGTTGTTTGGAGTCTTTTCTGTGAGACTGCATTGCTGTAAGATGCTTGTTGTAGTGGTAGAACGGTCATCCCTGGTGGGGGAAAACTTTTTTCCTCGTTAGAGGCTGGTGTAGTGTTGGAGCCAGTAGGCAGGAAGAGTTTCTTTCCTTCTGTCTTCTGGGTTGAGCTCTCTCCTTTTTCAGGAGCTTTTTTAAGAGCATTGCCCCCTGTTGAGGAAGTTTTCTTCTTGTTTACCTCAGACCATTTAGATTCGTCTATCATGGTCTTTAGTTTCTTCAGTCTATCCTCATCCATGTTCAGGAAGAGGTAGGGAACCTGTAAGATTAGTATTTTCAAGAACATTATATTGATAAACTACTGACCATAATAAGTCGAGAAACCTTAATAGTTGTTTTGCAATAAAAACCCATAAATGTATTTTTGTTAGGTTTAAGATGATTCCATTATCAAGTAGTATTTCTGCTACTTGGAATAAATGTTGTTTATGTTCTTTAGAATAAAAGACTATGAAAATCACTACAAAATGTAGATGTCCGAACATAGGATTTATCCATTTTTGGAATATTTGTGGGGCATTTTCCAAACCAAATGGCATTGCTAACCACTCATAGTGTCCTTGGGGACAACTAAAGGCAGTCAATCCTATAGATTCTTTATTGGCTAATTTTACTTGCCAAAACCCAGATTTAGCATCAAATTTACTATAGTATTTGGATCCTTGTATCTGCTTTATTAACTGTTCTGCATCAGGTATAAAATATCCATCAAATTTTGGATAACTGTTTAATTTTCTATAATTAATAACCATTCTGGCCTTTCCTCTTTTTTGTTCTGCATGTTTTCTGACTAAAAAAGCAGGTGATGAATGAGGGCTGCTGCTAGGCTGTATTAGTTTAAGAGATAATAGCTCGTGTATTTGAGCTGAAAATTCTTGTTTATCTCTAGGGGATACCATTATACTGTTTGTTCTTACATTAGTATTTCTGTATTGATCAAGTAATGTAAAGGTACAATACCTTGGTGCTCGATCAAAATATAATAAAGGGTTATGTGAATATAATGGTTTAAGCATACTGTGTATGATTTCTTCTGTATTAGAGAAGATAGTAAGAGGATAAGTGCAGTTATTTTGGGTGGAAATAAGTCGTTCACCACGTTGGGCTGCAGTATAAGATGATGCTAAGGGGACTGGAAAAGGAACCCTTGGAATATGATGATTATCAAATAGAAAAATTTGAGAATTGAAAGGGGCATAGTTTCGTAAGTTATTCATGCCAACTAAGCAATCGACATTGAAATCAATTGGTAAAAAAGCAAATTCAAAAGTATAGTGATGAGAGATATTATGAATATCTGGAATAGAAATTGGGAGATTTGCTTTATGAGTAATAATAACAGGTCTGCCCATAAAGTCATTTAAGCTTGCTTGCTTTTCTAGGGCTAACCACAATTGCTTAGGGATAAATTTTTCATGTATTAGACTAGTTTCAGCACCTGAATCTAGTAGAGTATGTAAGGTAAGACAAGAGTTATCAGGAAATAACAATGTCATAGGAATGTAAATGTGTAATTGAGGTTTTTTCTTAAGAAGATCCGACATTTGATAAACCAAATGAACTAGATGGTAATCTTATAATATGTTGGTCTTCCAATTTCTTTTGGAGATCAAGGATTCTTTGAGTCCTTCCTTCAAGAGGAGTATCTTCTAAGGCAGACATACTAGGTCTAGCTTGTTCAACCAAAATATTGGTATTTCTATATTCAGAGGTACTAAGACTTCTTGGAATATTTGGATTTATAATCGTAGTAGAAATAGTATTGCCTGAAGCAATAAATGTTTCTATAGGGAGATGTGTCTTAGGTTTCAAAGTTTTCAAGAATATTTGCATCTCATTATCATATCTCAAATGTCTTATATTGACCAATTTTGGTTGGATTATTTTTCCATTTCCAACCTCAAAAGTTTAATAAACTGTGTAGGTGTGATGGATCTAAAAGTAGATGTTTAGTGCTAAACAATGTTCCCATTGTATTCCCAATACTTGAGATCCAGGAAGCATTTCAATTCCTTTTAAATTTATAGAAAGAGTACAAGCTTTTTCTATATTTGTGTCATGTAAACTGATGCAAAAATCAGGATGTATATTTACTCCAAATATTCTATTTACCAGATTGGACTTTGCTCCTCCTAATATACTATTTAGAGGATTATTGATGATTCTTTCATCACAACATATTATCATAATAGGTGTATCTATTCCGGATCTGAATAGACCAGTTATCTTTATTTGGATTAATCCAATGTGTAAATATTTCTTTTTAGGATATTTTTGCTTCAGATTTTCTATCTGATGGAAGTTTAGCAATTTTATAGAAGTAAAATCTTCATCTCCTTTTAGTTCTATATTTCCTTGCATTCTTTTGAATATATAGGTAGGTTTATTTGTCCATAAAGATTTGAATTTAGACTGAGGTTTATAAACCTCTTCTTATTTAGCATGTGGTATGGAAAGTTTTAGTCTTTCAATATCTTCATCAGTTACTTCATAATGTTCCCCTTGGCTATTTTCAATACTTGTATTATGAATCTCTTGAGGTTCTATTTCCTTCAATGTATTCATATATACTTTGTATTCAAACATAGATTCTTTTGAAGATTGTCCAGGGGTAAACTTTGGACTAAGAGGTGGAGATGTTGAAAGTAAAATATCTTGATCAACTTTAACCAATGCTAAATCTTCGTATTTATGGATTATAAGTATTCCTATAGGAGTACCTAAAGGAATTTGATATGGATTATCATCTAAACTTGTACTTTTCATTATTATACTTATGTTTTGATCTGTCATAGATTCTATTATTCCATAAGTAATGAAAATGTTTCTAAGAGCATGATGTCTTAGATTTTTAATTTCTCCATAATATCCATAAGGTATTCTTATAATCAGATCTAAATAAATTTCTATAAATTGATATCTTCTTATGCTATAATGATTGTTAGCATATAGAATATGTCCTGGAAATTTCAATGATTCCCTTTTGGGTAATATAGTAGTTTTAGACAGGGGTATAACCTGTATAAAATGGTATGTTTTATTCAAAGTTAACATGTTTATATTGAACTCTTCTGTTTCAGAAGAATCTGAATTTAAAGGACTTTCTTCATATATGGTTTCTATTTCGTATATAGAAGAATTATCACTAAGGACTTCTTCTATGGTTCTAGTATGGATATCATACATTTCTAACTCTTTTAACCATATTGTTTTAATGTTTATTCTACATTCTGTAGCATAATGTCCCTCTTTTCCACATTTAAAACATGTACAGTTCTTTTTAATACCTGTTTGATTTGTTTTAATAAACTTTCGATTCTTATATTTCTTTGAGTTTTTGTATTTCTCCTTATTTTCAGGTTTCCATTTCTTTCTGGATACCTTGTATTTTTTCTTGTTATTCTTTTTGAATCTAGATTTATAGTCTTTGGATTTTTTCCCATATTTTGATTTCTTGGGAAAGAATGGTTTGTTGAACCCATATACTGGAGGACAACCAAATTGATAATTAATATCCGGATCATACTTAGGACAACAAGAAGATATTAATGCTGAAGGCATAGATGAAAATATCCTTCTAAAATTAAGACTGTGTAACATCTGTTACTTAGAAGAATTTGCTAATCTTTATATCAGTTATATTTTTAAACTGAATACCTTAGATAAAAAAATCTTTTGGCTAACAGCCTTCTTTTCTAAGTTACCTATACCATGGGATACCATGATAGAGAAAAAATATAACAGTCTTAGAGCTGGAGGAATTCCACACAATACAGGAGCTTTAAAAAAGGCTTGTATGGAAACAGTTAAGAAAACCTGCCAATTACAAAAGGCAAATAATCATCTATCCAAATACATACAAGAGTCTGACAGATTCCAGTTGCAGGAGAGCTTCTGCTCCAGTACTCAGCGCTACTATTTATTCACACTATTTTAAACTAAGAAGCAGATCAGAGGAAGAAATATGTTTAGGAAAAAAAGAAGTTTGGAAAGGCTCTCTGCCTCCTCCCTTCATCGGATGTCTTTATTTATAATGTTTTCAAGATATCCTTAGGATTAGAAGGAATCTTTTACAAAGTTGCTTTACAAAAGATGTACAGGAAAAAGGACTGCATTATTGTCCTTTGTACAGGGAAAAGGTTACATTATTTTCCTTCATAGGGTCCCACCATACTGATTGGTGTCCTTTTGTCGGAGGAGAGGATAAGTAGGAAATTTTTTTTTTTTTTTTTTTTTTTTGCTGGGTGGATGCTGAGTGGAATGGGCCCACCATGCTTTTTATCTTATTTGGAATAGGCCTTCTTTGTTGCAGTCTGCCCTTGCTTTTCTTCCAATTCTTCCAAGATTAATTGAAGAAAGGTAAGGAATAACCTTGTCTAGCTTCTTTCGGGCAGTTTCGCTTGCTGATAGGTGATCGTAGAGCATGATGTTGTTATTGATAGTAATCGATCTTGCTCCACAAAGGCCATCATTTATTGCTTCAATAAAGAATTCTTTAGCAGCAGCATAGGCTTGTTCTTCATAAATGAATTCTTGTTTAGGATAAACTCCCCATCCATGGGCGAATTGCTGACTCTTGTCATGGAGTTCCCATATTTGGAAGGAAGAGAATAACTGGTATAGGTTCCTTTCTTCCCATATGCTCCAGATACGGAACCAAAACCCAGTTTCCCAAGAATGCTGTCTGGAGTAGGCTAAGACTCTATCACTGCAAATTTTTGGGATGTGATAAAGGAAGTCAGAAGGATGCATAGTGCTAAGATAAAGATTATGCACTATTCCAAGTCTGAGGGCTCTGGCTGATGTAGGAATGTCTCCCAAGTAAACTGACAGCCTGGGACATTCATATTTGTTTTTAACTAATGCATCATCTTTGAGCAGGAGTAGAGGAATTTCTGTTTCTTCTAGGTGGTGGAAGAAGAGGAGGAGATGTTCATGGGACATGCAGTTCTGTTGATTTAGATCTACCATCTTGTTGACAATTGCCTCTGCTTCGAACTGTCTTGACCTTTCAGAGTCAACTTCTAAAGCAGTAAGGAGTTGAGAGAACTCAGTGAGAGGACAGATTGCTATGTCAGAAAGATTGCTCCTGGAAATAATGGTCTTGAGTTCATTTTCTTCAGGCAAAGAACCCGAAAACCAATTCCTTTCTTTCTGTTTTAACTCTTGAGATTTTGAAAGAAAAGAGGATTGGCATAGCTTTCTAGCAAAATCTTGGACTTTGGAAAGCTTCTGTTGCATCTTTTCTTGATGTTGTATGAAGTCTTGTAGGACCTTCATAGAATAATGAGGGCTTTCGGATTGCTCTGAAAGGGGCTGGCTTTCAGGCTGTTCTGAAAGGTGTGGATTGGATCTGGAGGGATCCAATGGAGAGGTCTTCTGTCTTTTTACTTGACTTTTATCCATTGTTTGGCCTGGATAATATATCTGCAAGAATATTAGTATAACCAGGAATATACTTAACATCATATTGGTATATTTCAAGGTATAAGGCAATTCTTATTCTCCTGATGTTTTCTTCAGGATTATTAATAGTTCGTTTTTTCAAGAATTGGGATACTGCTTTGTTATCAGTTTCTATGATAAACTGTCTATTGAGTAAATATATTTTTAAACTCTTTATTGCTGATTTAATAGCCAACAATTCTTTATCATAAGTGGAATATCTTTGTTGGGGTTTATTAAATTTTCCCGAGGTATATGCTATAATTTCCTTTTGTTTGATTATTATAACTCCTGCCCAAAACATGTCTGATGCATCTGTTTGGAGGGTCACTAGGTCATTTTCTTTGGGAAAATATAGTATTGTCTGATGAGTAATTAGCTCTTTTATATGCTTTATCTCTTTTTCCTCTTCAGGAGTGAGCTGGATTCCTATTTTGTCTGTATTCCATTTTCTTGGTTGTTCACCATTTTCTATTTTATATTTAGATTGTTCTATAGTCAATTTTTCTTGTAGATTTTTGACTAATTGGGATAGGTGAGGAATAAATTTCCTCCCATAATTTAAAAGACCCAAGAAACTCTGTAATTGTTTTAGAGTTTTAAATGTGTTAGGGAATTCCTTTATCTTGGAATATATATGTTGTTGTAATTCTATCTGACCTTCTTTTATATATTTTCCAAGGAATTCTATTTCCTTTTTGAATAGATGAATTTTTGTAGGGCTTAAAATAATTCCGTTATCAAGTAGTATTTTTGTTACTTGGAGTAAGTGTTGTTTGTGTTCTTCCATTGTAGAAGAAAAGACTAGTATATCATCTATGTAAACTACTACAAAATGTAGATGTCCGAACATAGAATTCATCCATTTTTTGAATATTTGTGGGGCATTTTTCAAACCAAATGGCATTACTAACCACTCATAGTGTCCTTGGGGACAACTAAAGGCAGTTAATTCTATAGATTCTTTATTGGCTAATTTTACTTGCCAAAAACCAGATTTAGCATCAAATTTACTATAGTATTTTGATCCTTGTATCTGCTTTATTAACTGTTCTGCAGCAGGTATAAAATATCCATCAAATTTTGTATAACTGTTTAATTTTCTATAATTAATGACCATTCTGGCCTTTCCTCTTTTTTGTTCTGCATGTTTTCTGACTAAAAAAGCAGGTGATGAATGAGGGCTGCTGCTAGGCTGTATTAGTTTAAGAGATAATAGCTCGTGTATTTGAGCTGAAAATTCTTGTTTATCTCTAGGGGATACCATTATACTGTTTGTTCTTACATTAGTATTTCTGTATTGATCAAGTAATGTAAGGGTACAATACCTTGGTGCTCGATCAAAATATAATAAAGGGTTATGTGAATATAATGGTTTAAGCATACTGTGTATGATTTCTTCTGTATTAGAGAAGATAGTAAGATGATAAGTGCAGTTATTTTGGGTGGAAATAAGTCGTTCACCACGTTGGGCTGCAGTATAAGATGATGCTAAGGGGACCGGAAAAGGAACCCTTGGAATTTGATGATGATCAAATAGAAAAATTTGAGAATTGAAAGGGGCATAGTTTCGTAAGTTATTCATGCCAACTAAGCAATCGTCATTGAAATCAATTGGTAATAAAGCAAATTCAAAAGTATAGTGATGAGAGATATTATGAATATCTGGAATAGAAATTGGGAGATTTGCTTTATGAGTAATAATAACAGGTCTGCCCATAAAGTCATTTAAGCTTGCTTGCTTTTCTAGGGCTAACCACAATTGCTTAGGGATAAATTTTTCATGTATTAGACTAGTTTCAGCACCTGAATCTAGTAGAGTATGTAAGGTAAGACAAGAGTTATCAGGAAATAACAATGTCATAGGAATGTAAATGTGTAATTGAGGTTTTTTCTTAAGAAGATCCGACATTTGATAAACAAAATGAACTAGATGGTAATCTTATAATATGTTGGTCTTCCAATTTCTTTTGGAGATCAAGGATTCTTTGAGTCCTTCCTTCAAGAGGAGTATCTTCTAAGGCAGACATACTAGGTCTAGCTTAATCCAACCAAAATTGGTCAATATAAGACATTTGAGATATGATAATGAGATGCAAATATTCTTGAAAACTTTGAAACCTAAGACACATCTCCCTATAAAAACATTTATTGCTTCAGGCAATACTATTTCTACTACGATTATAAATCCAAATATTCCAAGAAGTCTTAGTACCTCTGAATATAGAAATACCAATATTTTGCCAGTTGCAGGAGAGCTTCTGCTCCAGTACTCAGCGCTACTATTTATTCACACTATTTTAAACTAAGAAGCAGATCAGAGGAAGAAATATGTTTAGGAAAAAAAGAAGTTTGGAAAGGCTCTCTGCCTTCTCCCTTCATCTGATGTCTTTATTTATAATGTTTCAAAGACTTCCTTCAGATAGGAAGGAATCTTTTACAAAGTTTCTTTACAAAAGATGTACAGAGAAAAGGACTACATTATTGTCCTGTGTACAGGGAAAAGTACAATAATTCAAACTTTTTAGTACAATAATTTAAAGTGGTTGTTGGCTGATCTGCTGGAGGGATAAGGAGGAATCTTTGCTGAGGAGGATGGGCCCACCATGCTTATCCTTGCATAATGTCTTCTTCGATGGCATCTTCAGGAATGGCATCTGTACCTTCATTATTTCCTCCAAGGTCTTCATTTTCCATAGTCTCCAGATTTTCATAAAAATCTTCCTTTGCTTTAGCCCCAAGTTTTCCTAACTGTAAAGAGGATAGGAAAGTTAGTACTTTGGGAATTTTTTGCTCAGTGGCTTCAAAAACTCCTATAAAGTCATAGAGGAGTATATTATCCTCAATTTTGATAGAATGAGCTCCTGCTAAAGCTTTGTTATATGCTTCTTCGAAGAACTCTTGAGCAGCCTTCTTGGTTTCTTCTTCAAGATCCAATACTGGAAGATTCTCACATGATTTTGATTGGATATAATTAAAATTGTGGAGTTCCCACAATTGTATTGAAGGAAATACTTTTAAATATTTCCTTTCTTCCCAAGTTCCCCAGATACGGAAGAAAAATGTAGACTGATATCTGGTTGTATATGCTTTAAGGCTTTTGAGGCATATTGGGGGTAAGTAGTCTGAGAATTCTTCTGGGCGAGAAGTATTGACAAATAATTCATGGACTAACCCCAATTGTATGGCCTTAAGGCTTTTGGGAATCTCCTGAAAGCCGGTAATGACTCTGGGGGAATCATTTTTGTTAAGAATCTTTTCATGCTGCTGAAGAATACTGAGGACATCTGTTGCCTCTATAGCTTTGAAGAAGGTTCTTAACTCCGAATCAGGAATCATATGTTGTTGATTGAGCCCAATCATTTTGTAGACAGTTAGTTCTGCTTCGAACTGTCTTGTCTTCTCATTCTGGATTTTGCATAATTCCAGTAATTTGTAGAATTCTGCCAAAGGATGATGGACTTGATCTGTTATCTCCATGTCAGAGATAGTATTTCTTAAGAACTCTTGATCCAAGAAAAGGCCTTGGAACCACATCATCTTTCTTTGTTCCAAGTCTGAGCTTTGGGTGGCAAGAGTATAGTTGCAGAGATCAGAAACAGCTTTGGTTATAGTCTGCTTTTCTGTTTTTTCCTGCAAATAGTGGTTAAGCATAGAAAGTACTAGCTGCTCTAGTTGAGAGAGCCAATACTTAGAAGCATGAAAATCATTTGATTGTATCGATCGATAGCAACCATTTAATTTTTCATAAATACTAGGATTAGAGTTTTTGAGTTCTGTGTTATACCAATCCCTTACAACAGTTGCTGTTGTTGGTCTTTGGGTTGTTTGGAGTCTTTTCTGTGAGACTGCATTGCTGTAAGATGCTTGTTGTAGTGGTAGAACGGTCATCCCTGGTGGGGGAAAACTTTTTTCCTCGTTAGAGGCTGGTGTAGTGTTGGAGCCAGTAGGCAGGAAGAGTTTCTTTCCTTCTGTCTTCTGGGTTGAGCTCTCTCCTTTTTCAGGAGCTTTTTTAAGAGCATTGCCCCCTGTTGAGGAAGCTTTCTTTTTGTTTACCTCAGACCATTTAGATTCGTCTATCATGGTCTTTAGTTTCTTCAGTCTATCCTCATCCATGTTCAGGAAGAGGTAGGGAACCTGTAAGATTAGTATTTTCAAGAACATTATATTGATAAACTACTGACCATAATAAGTCGAGAAACCTTAATAGTTGTTTTGCAATAAAAACCCATAAATGTATTTTTGTTAGGTTTAAGATGATTCCATTATCAAGTAGTATTTCTGCTACTTGGAATAAATGTTGTTTATGTTCTTTAGAAGAAAAGACTATGAAAATCACTACAAAATGTAGATGTCCGAACATAGGATTTATCCATTTTTGGAATATTTGTGGGGCATTTTCCAAACCAAATGGCATTGCTAACCACTCATAGTGTCCTTGGGGACAACTAAAGGCAGTTAATCCTATAGATTCTTTATTGGCTAATTTTACTTGCCAAAACCCAGATTTAGCATCAAATTTACTATAGTATTTGGATCCTTGTATCTGCTTTATTAACTGTTCTGCATCAGGTATAAAATATCCATCAAATTTTGGATAACTGTTTAATTTTCTATAATTAATGACCATTCTGGCCTTTCCTCTTTTTTGTTCTGCATGTTTTCTGACTAAAAAAGCAGGTGATGAATGAGGGCTGCTGCTAGGCTGTATTAGTTTAAGAGATAATAGCTCGTGTATTTGAGCTGAAAATTCTTGTTTATCTCTAGGGGATACCATTATACTGTTTGTTCTTACATTAGTATTTCTGTATTGATCAAGTAATGTAAGGGTACAATACCTTGGTGCTCGATCAAAATATAATAAAGGGTTATGTGAATATAATGGTTTAAGCATACTGTGTATGATTTCTTCTGTATTAGAGAAGATAGTAAGAGGATAAGTGCAGTTATTTTGGGTGGAAATAAGTCGTTCACCACGTTGGGCTGCAGTATAAGATGATGCTAAGGGGACTGGAAAAGGAACCCTTGGAATTTGATGATTATCAAATAGAAAAATTTGAGAATTGAAAGGGGCATAGTTTCGTAAGTTATTCATGCCAACTAAGCAATCGACACATTGAAATCAATTGGTAAAAAAGCAAATTCAAAAGTATAGTGATGAGAGATATTATGAATATCTGGAATAGAAATTGGGAGATTTGCTTTATGAGTAATAATAACAGGTCTGCCCATAAAGTCATTTAAGCTTGCTTGCTTTTCTAGGGCTAACCACAATTGCTTAGGGATAAATTTTTCATGTATTAGACTAGTTTCAGCACCTGAATCTAGTAGAGTATGTAAGGTAAGACAAGAGTTATCAGGAAATAACAATGTCATAGGAATGTAAATGTGTAATTGAGGTTTTTTCTTAAGAAGATCCGACATTTGATAAACCAAATGAACTAGATGGTAATCTTATAATATGTTGGTCTTCCAATTTCTTTTGGAGATCAAGGATTCTTTGAGTCCTTCCTTCAAGAGGAGTATCTTCTAAGGCAGACATACTAGGTCTAGCTTGTTCAACCAAAATATTGGTATTTCTATATTCAGAGGTACTAAGACTTCTTGGAATATTTGGATTTATAATCGTAGTAGAAATAGTATTGCCTGAAGCAATAAATGTTTCTATAGGGAGATGTGTCTTAGGTTTCAAAGTTTTCAAGAATATTTGCATCTCATTATCATATCTCAAATGTCTTATATTGACCAATTTTGGTTGGATTATTTTTCCATTCCCAACCTCAAAAAGTTTAATAAACTGTGTAGGTGTGATGGATCTAAAAGTAGATGTTTCGTTTAGTGCTAAACAATGTTCCCATTGTATTCCCAATACTTGAGATCCAGGAAGCATTTCAATTCCTTTTAAATTTATATTTCCTTGCATTCTTTCGAATATATAGGTAGGTTTATTTGCCCATAAAGATTTGAATTTAGACTGAGGTTTATAAACCTCTTCTTGTTTAGCATGTGGTATGGAAAGTTTTAGTCTTTCAATATCTTCATCAGTTACTTCATAATGTTCCCCTTGGCTATTTTCAATACTTGTATTATGAATCTCTTGAGGTTCTATTTCCTTCAATGTATTCATATATACTTTGTATTCAAACATAGATTCTTTTGAAGATTGTCCAGGGGTAAACTTTGGACTAAGAGGTGGAGATGTTGAAAGTAAAATATCTTGATCAACTTTAACCAATGCTAAATCTTCGTATTTATGGATTATAAGTATTCCTATAGAAGTACCTAAAGGAATTTGATATGGATTATCATCTAAACTTGTACTTTTCATTATTATACTTATGTTTTGATCTGTCATAGATTCTATTATTCCATAAGTAATGAAAATGTTTCTAAGAGCATGATGTCTTAGATTTTTAATTTCTCCATAATATCCATAAGATATTCTTATAATCAGATCTAAATAAATTTCTATAGATTGATATCTTCTTATGCTATAATGATTGTTAGCATATAGAATATGTCCTGGAAATTTCAATGATTCCCTTTTGGGTAATATAGTAGTTTTAGACAGGGGTATAACCTGTATAAAATGGTATGTTTTATTCAAAGTTAACATGTTTATATTGAACTCTTCTGTTTCAGAAGAATCTGAATTTAAAGGACTTTCTTCATATATGATTTCTATTTCGTATATAGAAGAATTATCACTAAGGACTTCTTCTATGGTTCCAGTATGGATATCATACATTTCTAACTCTTTTAACCATATTGTTTTAATGTTTATTCTACATTCTGTAGCATAATGTTTCCACATTTAAAACATGTACAGTTCTTTTTCATACCTGTTTGATTTGTTTTAATAAACTTTCGATTCTTATATTTCTTTGAGTTTTTGTATTTCTCCTTATTTTCAGATTTCCATTTCTTTCTGGACACCTTGTATTTTTTCTTGTTATTCTTTTTGAATCTAGATTTATAGTCTTTGGATTTTTTCCCATATTTTGATTTCTTGGGAAAGAATGGTTTGTTGAACCCATATACTGGAGGACAACCAAATTGATAATTAATATCCGGATCATACTTAGGACAATAAGAAGTTTTAATGTCAGACTTATGTATGTATTTGGATAGATGATTATTTGCCTTTTGTAATTGGCAGGTTTTCTTAACTGTTTCCATACAAGCCTTTTTTAAAGCTCCTGTATTGTGTGGAATTCCTCCAGCTCTAAGACTGTTATATTTTTTCTCTATCATGGTATCCCATGGTATAGGTAACTTAGAAAAGAAGGCTGTTAGCCAAAAGATTTTTTTATCTAAGGTATTCAGTTTAAAAATATAACTGATATAAAGATTAGCAAATTCTTCTAAGTAACAGATGTTACACAGTCTTAATTTTAGAAGGATATTTTCATCTATGCCTTCAGCATTAATATCTTCTCCAGTTATGTCTCCATATAGACTTTTACAAATACTATGTAAAGCTGTTCTTCTAGATTCATGGCTATTTAAAGCTACTATCTCAGTTGGGTATAATTTTTCATATTGTGTTAGCCACCTTAAGGCTATTCCTTGCCAATATCCGCAAGCTAATATTACGAATTCTTGATGAGGAATTCCCTGTGGCATTAGGGTATTTGTTCCTACCATTAGTTGTTCCCAATCGAGTATATAATCTCTTAAAGCATTTGTTGGTATATTATCAACATTAAATATTAATCCTGAAGTAGCAGTTTGATGTCTCTTTCCTTGTTTATAGATATAAGAATCTACATAGTTTTCATCTGTATCTCTATGATACATAGTTTCTTCTGTAGTATTAGGATGTGGTGGATTTTGTCTACCTGTAGAAATCATTTGGGTAGATGATTCCCCACGTTCCATATTTATATTATATAAATACTGTTCCTCGTTAGAGGGTATATGATAGTCCTCGTTAGAGGGAATGTAGTGTAATTCCTCAAAAGAGGACTCCTCGTTAGAGGGTATTGATAATTCATCAGCACCATACTCCTCATTAGAGGGTATTTCATCAGTAATATCAACATCATCATATTCAGATAATTCATCATTAAAAGAATCGGATGCAGAAATATAACTTTCATTATCAGAAGAACTTTTGGAAAAATATTTTATAGAAGCAGAGTTTTCCTCATAGATACCAGTTGCAGGAGAGCTTCTGCTCCAGTACTCAGCGCTACTATTTATTCACACTATTTTAAACTAAGAAGCAGATCAGAGGAAGAAATATGTTTAGGAAAAAAAGAAGTTTGGAAAGGCTCTCTGCCTCCTCCCTTCATCGGATGTCTTTATTTATAATGTTTATTCTACATTCTGTAGCATAATGTCCCTCTTTTCCACATTTAAAACATGTACAGTTCTTTTTCATACCTGTTTGATTTGTTTTAATAAACTTTCGATTCTTATATTTCTTTGAGTTTTTGTATTTCTCCTTATTTTCAGGTTTCCATTTCTTTCTGGATACCTTGTATTTTTTCTTGTTATTCTTTTTGAATCTAGATTTATAGTCTTTGGATTTTTTCCCATATTTTGATTTCTTGGGAAAGAATGGTTTGTTGAACCCATATACTGGAGGACAACCAAATTGATAATTAATATCCGGATCATACTTAGGACAACAAGAAGTTTTAATGTCAGACTTATGTATGTATTTGGATAGATGATTATTTGCCTTTTGTAATTGGCAGGTTTTCTTAACTGTTTCCATACAAGCCTTTTTTAAAGCTCCTGTATTGTGTGGAATTCCTCCAGCTCTAAGACTGTTATATTTTTTCTCTATCATGGTATCTCATGGTATAGGTAACTTAGAAAAGAAGGCTGTTAGCCAAAAGATTTTTTTATCTAAGGTATTCAGTTTAAAAATATAACTGATATAAAGATTAGCAAATTCTTCTAAGTAACAGATGTTACACAGTCTTAATTTTAGAAGGATATTTTCATCTATGCCTTCAGCATTAATATCTTCATCAGTTACTTCATAATGTTCCCCTTGGCTATTTTCAATACTTGTATTATGAATCTCTTGAGGTTCTATTTCCTTCAATGTATTCATATATACTTTGCATTCAAACATATATTCTTTTGAAGATTGTCCAGGGGTAAACTTTGGACTAAGAGGTGGAGATGTTGAAAGTAAAATATCTTGATCAACTTTAACCAATGCTAAATCTTCGTATTTATGGATTATAAGTATTCCTATAGGAGTACCTAAAGGAATTTGATATGGATTATCATCTAAACTTGTACTTTTCATTATTATACTTATGTTTTGATCTGTCATAGATTCTATTATTCCATAAGTAATGAAAATGTTTCTAAGAGCATGATGTCTTAGATTTTTAATTTCTCCATAATATCCATAAGGTATTCTTATAATCAGATCTAAATAAATTTCTATAGATTGATATCTTCTTATGCTATAATGATTGTTAGCATATAGAATATGTCCTGGAAATTTCAATGATTCCCTTTTGGGTAATATAGTAGTTTTAGACAGGGGTATAACCTGTATAAAATGGTATGTTTTATTCAAAGTTAACATGTTTATATTGAACTCTTCTGTTTCAGAAGAATCTGAATTTAAAGGACTTTCTTCATATATGGTTTCTATTTCGTATATAGAAGAATTATCACTAAGGACTTCTTCTATGGTTCCAGTATGGATATCATACATTTCTAACTCTTTTAACCATATTGTTTTAATGTTTTGTACTTTTCATTATTATACTTATGTTTTGATCTGTCATAGATTCTATTATTCCATAAGTAATGAAAATGTTTCTAAGAGCATGATGTCTTAGATTTTTAATTTCTCCATAATATCCATAAGGTATTCTTATAATCAGATCTAAATTAATTTCTATAGATTGATATCTTCTTATGCTATAATGATTGTTAGCATATAGAATATGTCCTGGAAATTTCAATGATTCCCTTTTGGGTAATATAGTAGTTTTAGACAGGGGTATAAACTGTATAAAATGGTATGTTTTATTCAAAGTTAACATGTTTATATTGAACTCTTCTGTTTCAGAAGAATCTGAATTTAAAGGACTTTCTTCATATATGGTTTCTATTTCGTATATAGAAGAATTATCACTAAGGACTTCTTCTATGGTTCCAGTATGGATATCATACATTTCTAACTCTTTTAACCATATTGTTTTAATGTTTATTCTACATTCTGTAGCATAATGTTTCCACATTTAAAACATGTACAGTTCTTTTTCATACCTGTTTGATTTGTTTTAATAAACTTTCGATTCTTATATTTCTTTGAGTTTTTGTATTTCTCCTTATTTTCAGATTTCCATTTCTTTCTGGACACCTTGTATTTTTTCTTGTTATTCTTTTTGAATCTAGATTTATAGTCTTTGGATTTTTTCCCATATTTTGATTTCTTGGGAAAGAATGGTTTGTTGAACCCATATACTGGAGGACAACCAAATTGATAATTAATATCCGGATCATACTTAGGACAATAAGAAGTTTTAATGTCAGACTTATGTATGTATTTGGATAGATGATTATTTGCCTTTTGTAATTGGCAGGTTTTCTTAACTGTTTCCATACAAGCCTTTTTTAAAGCTCCTGTATTGTGTGGAATTCCTCAAGCTCTAAGACTGTTATATTTTTTCTCTATCATGGTATCCCATGGTATAGGTAACTTAGAAAAGAAGGCTGTTAGCCAAAAGATTTTTTTATCTAAGGTATTCAGTTTAAAAATATAACTGATATAAAGATTAGCAAATTCTTCTAAGTAACAGATGTTACACAGTCTTAATTTTAGAAGGATATTTTCATCTATGCCTTCAGCATTAATATCTTCTCCAGTTATGTCTCCATATAGACTTTTACAAATACTATGTAAAGCTGTTCTTCTATATTCATGGCTATTTAAAGCTACTATCTCAGTTGGGTATAATTTTTCATATTGTGTTAGCCACCTTAAGGCTATTCCTTGCCAATATCCGCAAGCTAATATTACGAATTCTTGATGAGGAATTCCCTGTGGCATTAGGGTATTTGTTCCTACCATTAGTTGTTCCCAATCGAGTATATAATCTCTTAAAGCATTTGTTGGTATATTATCAACATTAAATATTAATCCTGAAGTAGCAGTTTGATGTCTCTTTCCTTGTTTATAGATATAAGAATCTACATAGTTTTCATCTGTATCTCTATGATACATAGTTTCTTCTGTAGTATTAGGATGTGGTGGATTTTGTCTACCTGTAGAAATCATTTGGGTAGATGATTCCCCACGTTCCATATTTATATTATATAAATACTGTTCCTCGTTAGAGGGTATATGATAGTCCTCGTTAGAGGGAATGTAGTGTAATTCCTCAAAAGAGGACTCCTCGTTAGAGGGTATTGATAATTCATCAGCACCATACTCCTCATTAGAGGGTATTTCATCAGTAATATCAACATCATCATATTCAGATAATTCATCATTAAAAGAATCGGATGCAGAAATATAACTTTCATTATCAGAAGAACTTTTGGAAAAATATTTTATAGAAGCAGAGTTTTCCTCATAGATACCAGTTGCAGGAGAGCTTCTGCTCCAGTACTCAGCGCTACTATTTATTCACACTATTTTAAACTAAGAAGCAGATCAGAGGAAGAAATATGTTTAGGAAAAAAAGAAGTTTGGAAAGGCTCTCTGCCTCCTCCCTTCATCGGATGTCTTTATTTATAATGTTTATTCTACATTCTGTAGCATAATGTCCCTCTTTTCCACATTTAAAACATGTACAGTTCTTTTTCATACCTGTTTGATTTGTTTTAATAAACTTTCGATTCTTATATTTCTTTGAGTTTTTGTATTTCTCCTTATTTTCAGGTTTCCATTTCTTTCTGGATACCTTGTATTTTTTCTTTTTATTCTTTTTGAATCTAGATTTATAGTCTTTGGATTTTTTCCCATATTTTGATTTCTTGGGAAAGAATGGTTTGTTGAACCCATATACTGGAGGACAACCAAATTGATAATTAATATCCGGATCATACTTAGGACAACAAGAAGTTTTAATGTCAGACTTATGTATGTATTTGGATAGATGATTATTTGCCTTTTGTAATTGGCAGGTTTTCTTAACTGTTTCCATACAAGCCTTTTTTAAAGCTCCTGTATTGTGTGGAATTCCTCCAGCTCTAAGACTGTTATATTTTTTCTCTATCATGGTATCTCATGGTATAGGTAACTTAGAAAAGAAGGCTGTTAGCCAAAAGATTTTTTTATCTAAGGTATTCAGTTTAAAAATATAACTGATATAAAGATTAGCAAATTCTTCTAAGTAACAGATGTTACACAGTCTTAATTTTAGAAGGATATTTTCATCTATGCCTTCAGCATTAATATCTTCATCAGTTACTTCATAATGTTCCCCTTGGCTATTTTCAATACTTGTATTATGAATCTCTTGAGGTTCTATTTCCTTCAATGTATTCATATATACTTTGCATTCAAACATATATTCTTTTGAAGATTGTCCAGGGGTAAACTTTGGACTAAGAGGTGGAGATGTTGAAAGTAAAATATCTTGATCAACTTTAACCAATGCTAAATCTTCGTATTTATGGATTATAAGTATTCCTATAGGAGTACCTAAAGGAATTTGATATGGATTATCATCTAAACTTGTACTTTTCATTATTATACTTATGTTTTGATCTGTCATAGATTCTATTATTCCATAAGTAATGAAAATGTTTCTAAGAGCATGATGTCTTAGATTTTTAATTTCTCCATAATATCCATAAGGTATTCTTATAATCAGATCTAAATAAATTTCTATAGATTGATATCTTCTTATGCTATAATGATTGTTAGCATATAGAATATGTCCTGGAAATTTCAATGATTCCCTTTTGGGTAATATAGTAGTTTTAGATAGGGGTATAACCTGTATAAAATGGTATGTTTTATTCAAAGTTAACATGTTTATATTGAACTCTTCTGTTTCAGAAGAATCTGAATTTAAAGGACTTTCTTTATATATGGTTTCTATTTCGTATATAGAAGAATTATCACTAAGGACTTCTTCTATGGTTCCAGTATGGATATCATACATTTCTAACTCTTTTAACCATATTGTTTTAATGTTTTGTACTTTTCATTATTATACTTATGTTTTGATCTGTCATAGATTCTATTATTCCATAAGTAATGAAAATGTTTCTAAGAGCATGATGTCTTAGATTTTTAATTTCTCCATAATATCCATAAGGTATTCTTATAATCAGATCTAAATTAATTTCTATAGATTGATATCTTCTTATGCTATAATGATTGTTAGCATATAGAATATGTCCTGGAAATTTCAATGATTCCCTTTTGGGTAATATAGTAGTTTTAGACAGGGGTATAAACTGTATAAAATGGTATGTTTTATTCAAAGTTAACATGTTTATATTGAACTCTTCTGTTTCAGAAGAATCTGAATTTAAAGGACTTTCTTCATATATGGTTTCTATTTCGTATATAGAAAAATTATCACTAAGGACTTCTTCTATGGTTCCAGTATGGATATCATACATTTCTAACTCTTTTAACCATATTGTTTTAATGTTTATTCTACATTCTGTAGCATAATGTCCCTCTTTTCCACATTTAAAACATGTACAGTTCTTTTTCATACCTGTTTGATTTGTTTTAATTCCTATGACATTGTTATTTTCTGATAACTCTTGTCTTAC
The DNA here is from genome assembly GCA_036321105.1 of Dracaena cambodiana. Taxonomy (NCBI): domain Eukaryota; kingdom Viridiplantae; phylum Streptophyta; class Magnoliopsida; order Asparagales; family Asparagaceae; genus Dracaena; species Dracaena cambodiana. Next base: position 16,111,332 of record JAYEPQ010000013.1, on the reverse strand, counting down.
CTTACATACTCTACTAGATTCAGGTGCTGAAACTAGTCTAATACATGAAAAATTTATCCCTAAGCAATTGTGGTTAGCCCTAGAAAAGCAAGCAAGCTTAAATGACTTTATGGGCAGACCTGTTTTTATTACTCATAAAGCAAATCTCCCAATTTCTATTCCAGATATTCATAATATCTCTCATCAGTTACTTCATAATGTTCCACTTGGCTATTTTCAATACTTGTATTATGAATCTCTTGAGGTTCTATTTCCTTCAATGTATTCATATATACTTTGTATTCAAACATAGATTCTTTTGAAGATTGTCCAGGGGTAAACTTTGGACTAAGAGGTGGAGATGTTGAAAGTAAAATATCTTGATCAACTTTAACCAATGCTAAATCTTCGTATTTATGGATTATAAGTATTCCTATAGGAGTACCTAAAGGAATTTGATATGGATTATCATCTAAACTTGTACTTTTCATTATTATACTTATGTTTTGATCTGTCATAGATTCTATTATTCCATAAGTAATGAAAATGTTTCTAAGAGCATGATGTCTTAGATTTTTAATTTCTCCATAATATCCATAAGGTATTCTTATAATCAGATCTAAATAAATTTCTATAGATTGATATCTTCTTATGCTATAATGATTGTTAGCATATAGAATATGTCCTGGAAATTTCAATGATTCCCTTTTGGGTAATATAGTAGTTTTAGACAGGGGTATAACCTGTATAAAATGGTATGTTTTATTCAAAGTTAACATGTTTATATTGAACTCTTCTGTTTCAGAAGAATCTGAATTTAAAGGACTTTCTTCATATATGGTTTCTATTTCGTATATAGAAGAATTATCACTAAGGACTTCTTCTATGGTTCCAGTATGGATATCATACATTTCTAACTCTTTTAACCATATTGTTTTAATGTTTATTCTACATTCTGTAGCATAATGTCCCTCTTTTCCACATTTAAAACATGTACAGTTCTTTTTCATACCTGTTTGATTTGTTTTAATAAACTTTCGATTCTTATATTTCTTTGAGTTTTTGTATTTCTCCTTATTTTCAGGTTTCCATTTCTTTCTGGATACCTTGTATTTTTTCTTGTTATTCTTTTTGAATCTAGATTTATAGTCTTTGGATTTTTTCCCATATTTTGATTTCTTGGGAAAGAATGGTTTGTTGAACCCATATACTGGAGGACAACCAAATTGATAATTAATATCCGGATCATACTTAGGACAACAAGAAGTTTTAATGTCAGACTTATGTATGTATTTGGATAGATGATTATTTGCCTTTTGTAATTGGCAGGTTTTCTTAACTGTTTCCATACAAGCCTTTTTTAAAGCTCCTGTATTGTGTGGAATTCCTCCAGCTCTAAGACTGTTATATTTTTTCTCTATCATGGTATCCCATGGTATAGGTAACTTAGAAAAGAAAAATTTTTAGTACAATAATTTTAAGTGGTTGTTGGCTGATCTGCTGGAGGGATAAGGAGGAATCTTTGCTGAGGAGGATGGGCCCACCATGCTTATCCTTGCATAATGTCTTCTTCGATGGCATCTTCAGGAATGGCATCTGTACCTTCATTATTTCCTCCAAGGTCTTCATTTTCCATAGTCTCCATATTTTCATAAAAATCTTCCTTTGCTTTAGCCCCAAGTTTTCCTAACTGTAAAGAGGATAGGAAAGTTAGTACTTTGGGAATTTTTTGCTCAGTGGCTTCAAAAACTCCTATGAAGTCATAGAGGAGTATATTATCCTCAATTTTGATAGAATGAGCTCCTGCTAAAGCTTTGTTATATGCTTCTTCGAAGAACTCTTGAGCAGCCTTCTTGGTTTCTTCTTCAAGATCCAATACTGGAAGATTCTCACATGATTTTGATTGGATATAATTAAAATTGTGGAGTTCCCACAATTGTATTGAAGGAAATACTTTTAAATATTTCCTTTCTTCCCAAGTTCCCCAGATACGGAAGAAAAATGTAGACTGATATCTGGTTGTATATGCTTTAAGGCTTTTGAGGCATATTGGGGGTAAGTAGTCTGAGAATTCTTCTGGGCGAGAAGTATTGACAAATAATTCATGGACTAACCCAAATTGTATGGCCTTAAGGCTTTTGGGAATCTCCTGAAAGCCGGTAATGATTCTGGGGGAATCATTTTTGTTAAGAATCTTTTCATGCTGCTGAAGAATACTGAGGACATCCGTTGCCTCTATAGCTTTGAAGAAGGTTCTTAACTCCGAATCAGGAATCATATGTTGTTGATTGAGCCCAATCATTTTGTAGACAGTTAGTTCTGCTTCGAACTGTCTTGTCTTCTCATTCTGGATTTTGCATAATTCCAGTAATTTGTAGAATTCTGCCAAAGGATGATGGACTTGATCTGTTATCTCCATGTCAGAGATAGTATTTCTTAAGAACTCTTGATCCAAGGAAAGGCCTTGGAACCACATCATCTTTCTTTGTTCCAAGTCTGAGCTTTGGGTGGCAAGAGTATAGTTGCAGAGATCAGAAACAGCTTTGGTTATAGTCTGCTTTTCTGTTTTTTCCTGCAAATAGTGGTTAAGCATAGAAAGTACTAGCTGCTCTAGTTGAGAGAGCCAATACTTAGAAGCATGAAAATCATTTGATTGTATCGATCGATAGCAACCATTTAATTTTTCATAAATACTAGGATTGGAGTTTTTGAGTTCTGTGTTATACCAATCCCTTACAACAGTTGCTGCTGTTGGTCTTTGGGTTGTTTGGAGTCTTTTCTGTGAGACTGCATTGCTGTAAGATGCTTGTTGTAGTGGTAGAACGGTCATCCCTGGTGGGGGAAAACTTTTTTCCTCGTTAGAGGCTGGTGTAGTGTTGGAGCCAGTAGGCAGGAAGAGTTTCTTTCCTTCTGTCTTCTGGGTTGAGCTCTCTCCTTTTTCAGGAGCTTTTTTAAGAGCATTGCCCCCTGTTGAGGAAGCTTTCTTCTTGTTTACCTCAGACCATTTAGATTCGTCTATCATGGTCTTTAGTTTCTTCAGTCTATCCTCATCCATGTTCAGGAAGAGGTAGGGAACCTGTAAGATTAGTATTTTCAAGAACATTATATTGATAAACTACTGACCATAATAAGTCGAGAAACCTTAATAGTTGTTTTGCAATAAAAACCCATAAATGTATTTTTGTTAGGTTTAAGATGATTCCATTATCAAGTAGTATTTCTGCTACTTGGAATAAATGTTGTTTATGTTCTTTAGAAGAAAAGACTATGAAAATCACTACAAAATGTAGATGTCCGAACATAGGATTTATCCATTTTTGGAATATTTGTGGGGCATTTTCCAAACCAAATGGCATTGCTAACCACTCATAGTGTCCTTGGGGACAACTAAAGGCAGTTAATCCTATAGATTCTTTATTGGCTAATTTTACTTGCCAAAACCCAGATTTAGCATCAAATTTACTATAGTATTTGGATCCTTGTATCTGCTTTATTAACTGTTCTGCATCAGGTATAAAATATCCATCAAATTTTGGATAACTGTTTAATTTTCTATAATTAATGACCATTCTGGCCTTTCCTCTTTTTTGTTCTGCATGTTTTCTGACTAAAAAAGCAGGTGATGAATGAGGGCTGCTGCTAGGCTGTATTAGTTTAAGAGATAATAGCTCGTGTATTTGAGCTGAAAATTCTTATTTATCTCTAGGGGATACCATTATACTGTTTGTTCTTACATTAGTATTTCTGTATTGATCAAGTAATGTAAGAGTACAATACCTTGGTGCTCGATCAAAATATAATAAAGGGTTATGTGAATATAATGGTTTAAGCATACTGTGTATGATTTCTTCTGTATTAGAGAAGATAGTAAGAGGATAAGTGCAGTTATTTTGGGTGGAAATAAGTCGTTCACCACATTGGGCTGCAGTATAATATGATGCGAAGGGGACTGGAAAAGGAACCCTTGGAATTTGATGATTATCAAATAGAAAAATTTGAGAATTGAAAGGGGCATAGTTTCGTAAGTTATTCATGCCAACTAAGCAATCGACATTGAAATCAATTGGTAAAAAAGCAAATTCAAAAGTATAGTGATGAGAGATATTATGAATATCTGGAATAGAAATTGGGAGATTTGCTTTATGAGTAATAATAACAGGTCTGCCCATAAAGTCATTTAAGCTTGCTTGCTTTTCTAGGGCTAACCACAATTGCTTAGGGATAAATTTTTCATGTATTAGACTAGTTTCAGCACCTGATCTAGTAGAGTATGTAAGGTAAGACAAGAGTTATCAGGAAATAACAATGTCATAGGAATGTAAATGTGTAATTGAGGTTTTTTCTTAAGAAGATCCGACATTTGATAAACCAAATGAACTAGATGGTAATCTTATAATATGTTGGTCTTCCAATTTCTTTTGGAGATCAAGGATTCTTTGAGTCCTTCCTTCAAGAGGAGTATCTTCTAAGGCAGACATACTAGGTCTAGCTTGTTCAACCAAAATATTGGTATTTCTATATTCAGAGGTACTAAGACTTCTTGGAATATTTGGATTTATAATCGTAGTAGAAATAGTATTGCCTGAAGCAATAAATGTTTCTATAGGGAGATGTGTCTTAGGTTTCAAAGTTTTCAAGAATATTTGCATCTCATTATCATATCTCAAATGTCTTATATTGACCAATTTTGGTTGGATTATTTTTCCATTCCCAACCTCAAAAAGTTTAATAAACTGTGTAGGTGTGATGGATCTAAAAGTAGATGTTTCGTTTAGTGCTAAACAATGTTCCCATTGTATTCCCAATACTTGAGATCCAGGAAGCATTTCAATTCCTTTTAAATTTATAGAAAGAGTACAAACTTTTTCTATATTTGTGTCATGTAAACTGATGCAAAAATCAGAATGTATATTTACTCCAAATATTCTATTTGCCAGATTGGACTTTGCTCCTCCTAATATACTATTTAGAAGGATTATTTATGATTCTTTCATCACAACATATTATCATAATAGGTGTATCTATTCCGGATCTGAATAGACCAGTTATCTTTATTTGGATTAATCCAATGTGTAAATATTTCTTTTTAGGATATTTTTGCTTTAGATTTTCTATCTGATGGATTCCTCAAAAGAGGACTATCATATACCCTCTAACGAGGAACAGTATTTATATAATATAAATATGGAACGTGGGGAATCATCTACCCAAATGATTTCTACAGGTAGACAAAATCCACCACATCCTAATACTACAGAAGAAACTATGTATCATAGAGATACAGATGAAAACTATGTAGATTCCTATATCTATAAACAAGGAAAGAGACATCAAACTGCTACTTCAGGATTAATATTTAATGTTGATAATATACCAACAAATACTTTAAGAGATTATATACTCAATTGGGAACAACTAATGGTAGGAACAAATACCCTAATGCCACAGGGAATTCCTCATCAAGAATTCGTAATATTAGCTTGCGGATATTGGTAAGGAATAGCCTTAAGGTGGCTAACACAATATGAAAAATTATACCCAACTGAGATAGTAGCTTTAAATAGCCATGAATCTAGAAGAACAGCTTTATATAGTATTTGTAAAAGTCTATATGGAGACATAACTGGAGAAGATATTAATGCTGAAGGCATAGATGAAAATATCCTTCTAAAGTTAAGACTGTGTAACATCTGTTACTTAGAAGAATTTGCTAATCTTTATATCAGTTATATTTTTAAACTGAATACCTTAGATAAAAAAATCTTTTGGCTAACAGCCTTCTTTTCTAAGTTACCTATACCATGGGATACCATGATAGAGAAAAAATATAACAGTCTTAGAGCTGGAGGAATTCCACACAATACAGGAGCTTTAAAAAAGGCTTGTATGGAAACAGTTAAGAAAACCTGCCAATTACAAAAGGCAAATAATCATCTATCCAAATACATACATAAGTCTGACATTAAAACTTCTTGTTGTCCTAAGTATGATCCGGATATTAATTATCAATTTGGTTGTCCTCCAGTATATGGGTTCAACAAACCATTCTTTCCCAAGAAATCAAAATATGGGAAAAAATCCAAAGACTATAAATCTAGATTCAAAAAGAATAACAAGAAAAAATACAAGGTATCCAGAAAGAAATGGAAACCTGAAAATAAGGAGAAATACAAAAACTCAAAGAAATATAAGAATCGAAAGTTTATTAAAACAAATCAAACAGGTATGAAAAAGAACTGTACATGTTTTAAATGTGGAAAAGAGGGACATTATGCTACAGAATGTAGAATAAATATTAAAACAATATGGTTAAAAGAGTTAGAAATGTATGATATCCATACTGGAACCATAGAAGAAGTCCTTAGTGATAATTCTTCTATATACGAAATAGAAACCATATATGAAGAAAGTCCTTTAAATTCAGATTCTTCTGAAACAGAAGAGTTCAATATAAACATGTTAACTTTGAATAAAACATACCATTTTATACAGGTTATACCCCTGTCTAAAACTACTATATTACCCAAAAGGGAATCATTGAAATTTCCAGGACATATTCTATATGCTAACAATCATTATAGCATAAGAAGATATCAATCTATAGAAATTTATTTAGATCTGATTATAAGAATACCTTATGGATATTATGGAGAAATTAAAAATCTAAGACATCATGCTCTTAGAAACATTTTCATTACTTATGGAATAATAGAATCTATGACAGATCAAAACATAAGTATAATAATGAAAAGTACAAGTTTAGATGATAATCCATATCAAATTCCTTTAGGTACTCTTATAGGAATACTTATAATCCATAAATACGAAGATTTAGCATTGGTTAAAGTTGATCAAGATATTTTACTTTCAACATCTCCACCTCTTAGTCCAAAGTTTACCCCTGGACAATCTTCAAAAGAATCTATGTTTGAATACAAAGTATATATGAATACATTGAAGGAAATAGAACCTCAAGAGATTCATAATACAAGTATTGAAAATAGCCAAGGGGAACATTATGAAGTAACTGATGAAGATATTGAAAGACTAAAACTTTCCATACCACATGCTAAACAAGAAGAGGTTTATAAATCTCAGTCTAAATTCAAATCTTTATGGACAAATAAACCTACCTATATATTCGAAAGAATGCAAGGAAATATAAATTTAAAAGGAATTGAAATGCTTCCTGGATCTCAAGTATTGGGAATACAATGGGAACATTGTTTAGCACTAAACGAAACATCTACTTTTAGATCCATCACACCTACACAGTTTATTAAACTTTTTGAGGTTGGGAATGGAAAAATAATCCAACCAAAATTGGTCAATATAAGACATTTGAGATATGATAATGAGATGCAAATATTCTTGAAAACTTTGAAACCTAAGACACATCTCCCTATAGAAACATTTATTGCTTCAGGCAATACTATTTCTACTACGATTATAAATCCAAATATTCCAAGAAGTCTTAGTACCTCTGAATATAGAAATACCAATATTTTGGTTGAACAAGCTAGACCTAGTATGTCTGCCTTAGAAGATACTCCTCTTGAAGGAAGGACTCAAAGAATCCTTGATCTCCAAAAGAAATTGGAAGACCAACATATTATAAGATTACCATCTAGTTCATTTGGTTTATCAAATGTCGGATCTTCTTAAGAAAAAACCTCAATTACACATTTACATTCCTATGACATTGTTATTTCCTGATAACTCTTGTCTTGCCTTACATACTCTACTAGATTCAGGTGCTGAAACTAGTCTAATACATGAAAAATTTATCCCTAAGCAATTGTGGTTAGCCCTAGAAAAGCAAGCAAGCTTAAATGACTTTATGGGCAGACCTGTTATTATTACCCATAAAGCAAATCTCCCAATTTCTATTCCAGATATTCATAATATCTCTCATCACTATACTTTTGAATTTGCTTTATTACCAATTGATTTCAATGTCGATTGCTTAGTTGGCATGAATAACTTACGAAACTATGCCCCTTTCAATTCTCAAATTTTTCTATTTGATAATCATCAAATTCCAAGGGTTCCTTTTCCGGTCCCCTTAGCATCATCTTATACTGCAGCCCAACGTGGTGAACGACTTATTTCCACCCAAAATAACTGCACTTATCATCTTACTATCTTCTCTAATACAGAAGAAATCATACACAGTATGCTTAAACCATTATATTCACATAACCCTTTATTATATTTTGATCGAGCACCAAGGTATTGTACCCTTACATTACTTGATCAATACAGAAATACTAATGTAAGAACAAACAGTATAATGGTATCCCCTAGAGATAAACAAGAATTTTCAGCTCAAATACACGAGCTATTATCTCTTAAACTAATACAGCCTAGCAGCAGCCCTCATTCATCACCTGCTTTTTTAGTCAGAAAACATGCAGAACAAAAAAGAGGAAAGGCCAGAATGGTCATTAATTATAGAAAATTAAACAGTTATACAAAATTTGATGGATATTTTATACCTGCTGCAGAACAGTTAATAAAGCAGATACAAGGATCAAAATACTATAGTAAATTTGATGCTAAATCTGGTTTTTGGCAAGTAAAATTAGCCAATAAAGAATCTATAGAATTAACTGCCTTTAGTTGTCCCCAAGGACACTATGAGTGGTTAGTAATGCCATTTGGTTTGAAAAATGCCCCACAAATATTCCAAAAATGGATGAATTCTATGTTCGGACATCTACATTTTGTAGTAGTTTACATAGATGATATACTAGTCTTTTCTCCTACAATGGAAGAACACAAACAACACTTACTCCAAGTAACAAAAATACTACTTGATAACGGAATTATTTTAAGCCCTACAAAAATTCATCTATTCAAAAAGGAAATAGAATTCCTTGGAAAATATATAAAAGAAGGTCAGATAGAATTACAACAACATATATATTCCAAGATAAAGGAATTCCCTAACACATTTAAAACTCTAAAACAATTACAGAGTTTCTTGTGTCTTTTAAATTATGAGAGGAAATTTATTCCTCACCTATCCCAATTAGTCAAAAATCTACAAGAAAAATTGACTATAGAACAATCTAAATATAAAATAGAAAATGGTGAACAACCAAGAAAATGGAATACAGACAAAATAGGAATCCAGCTCACTCCTGAAGAGGAAAAAGAGATAAAGCATATAAAAGAGCTAATTACTCATCAGACAATACTATATTTTCCCAAAGAAAATGACCTAGTGACCCTCCAAACAGATGCATCAGACATGTTTTGGGCAGGAGTTATAATAATCAAACAAAAGGAAATTATAGCATATACCTCGGGAAAATTTAATAAACCCCAACAAAGATATTCCACTTATGATAAAGAATTGTTGGCTATTAAATCAGCAATAAAGAGTTTAAAAATATATTTACTCAATAGACAGTTTATCATAGAAACTGATAACAAAGCAGTATCTCAATTCTTGAAAAAACGAACTATTAATAATCCTGAAGAAAACATCAGGAGAATAAGAATTGCCTTATACCTTGAAATATACCAATATGATGTTAAGTATATTCCTGGTTATACTAATATTCTTGCAGATATATTATCCAGGCCAAACAATGGATAAAAGTCAAGTAAAAAGACAGAAGACCTCTCCATTGGATCCCTCCAGATCCAATCCACACCTTTCAGAACAGCCTGAAAGCCAGCCCCTTTCAGAGCAATCCGAAAGCCCTCATTATTCTATGAAGGTCCTACAAGACTTCATACAACATCAAGAAAAGATGCAACAGAAGCTTTCCAAAGTCCAAGATTTTGCTAGAAAGCTATGCCAATCCTCTTTTCTTTCAAAATCTCAAGAGTTAAAACAGAAAGAAAGGAATTGGTTTTCGGGTTCTTTGCCTGAAGAAAATGAACTCAAGACCATTATTTCCAGGAGCAATCTTTCTGACATAGCAATCTGTCCTCTCACTGAGTTCTCTCAACTCCTTACTGCTTTAGAAGTTGACTCTGAAAGGTCAAGACAGTTCGAAGCAGAGGCAACTGTCAACAAGATGGTAGATCTAAATCAACAGAACTGCATGTCCCATGAACATCTCCTCCTCTTCTTCCACCACCTAGAAGAAACAGAAATTCCTCTACTCCTGCTCAAAGATGATGCATTAGTTAAAAACAAATATGAATGTCCCAGGCTGTCAGTTTACTTGGGAGACATTCCTACATCAGCCAGAGCCCTCAGACTTGGAATAGTGCATAATCTTTATCTTAGCACTATGCATCCTTCTGACTTCCTTTATCACATCCCAAAAATTTGCAGTGATAGAGTCTTAGCCTACTCCAGACAGCATTCTTGGGAAACTGGGTTTTGGTTCCGTATCTGGAGCATATGGGAAGAAAGGAACCTATACCAGTTATTCTCTTCCTTCCAAATATGGGAACTCCATGACAAGAGTCAGCAATTCGCCCATGGATGGGGAGTTTATCCTAAACAAGAATTCATTTATGAAGAACAAGCCTATGCTGCTGCTAAAGAATTCTTTATTGAAGCAATAAATGATGGCCTTTGTGGAGCAAGATCGATTACTATCAATAACAACATCATGCTCTACGATCACCTATCAGCAAGCGAAACTGCCCGAAAGAAGCTAGACAAGGTTATTCCTTACCTTTCTTCAATTAATCTTGGAAGAATTGGAAGAAAAGCAAGGGCAGACTGCAACAAAGAAGGCCTATTCCAAATAAGATAAAAAGCATGGTGGGCCCATTCCACTCAGCATCCACCCAGCAAAAAAAAAAAAAAAAATTTCCTACTTATCCTCTCCTCCGACAAAAGGACACCAATCAGTATGGTGGGACCCTATGAAGGACAATAATGTAACATTTTCCCTATACAAAGGACAATAATGCAGTCCTTTTTCCTGTACATCTTTTGTAAAGCAACTTTGTAAAAGATTCCTTCTAATCCTAAGGATATCTTGAAAACATTATAAATAAAGACATCCGATGAAGGGAGGAGGCAGAGAGCCTTTCCAAACTTCTTTTTTTCCTAAACATATTTCTTCCTCTGATCTGCTTCTTAGTTTAAAATAGTGTGAATAAATAGTAGCGCTGAGTACTGGAGCAGAAGCTCTCCTGCAACTGGTAGATTCAGGTGCTGAAACTAGTCTAATACATGAAAAATTTATCCCTAAGCAATTGTGGTTAGCCCTAGAAAAGCAAGCAAGCTTAAATGACTTTATGGGCAGGAAAAAAAGAAGTTTGGAAAGGCTCTCTGCCTCCTCCCTTCATCTGATGTCTTTATTTATAATGTTTCAAAAGACGTCCTTCAGATAGGAAGGAATCTTTTTCAAAAGATGTACAGAAAAAAAGGACTTATATTATTGTCCTTTGTACAGGAAAAAGTTGCATTATTGCTACAGGTTGCAAACTTTTAGTACAATAATTTAAAGTAGCTGTCGGTTGGTTTGCTGGATGGATTGGGAAGAATCTTTTCTGAGTAGGATGGGCCCACCATGCTTAACTTTGCATAATGTTTTGTAGGGTATCCTCTTCAGCGATGTCTTCGTCAATGTCTTCTGGATTGGCTTCAGCTCCATTTTCCAGACTTTCATAAAAATTTTCTTTAGCTTTAGTCCCAATTTTTCCTAGCTGTAGAGAGGATAAAAAGGCCAGTACTTTGGGAATTTTTTGTTCAGAGGCTTCATAAGCTCCAATAAAGTCATAAAGGAGAATATTATCTTCAATTTTGATGGAATGAGCATCTGAAAGAGCTTTGGTATAAGCTTCTTCGAAGAATTCTTGGGTAGCCTTCTCGGTTTCTTCTTCAAGGTCCAGAACCGGAAGGTTTTCACATGCTTTAGATTGAATATAATTTAAATTGTGGAGTTCCCACAATTGAACTGAAGGAAATACTTTCAAATATTTCCTCTCTTCCCAAGTTCCCCAGATACGGAAGAAAAATGTAGACTGGTACCTGGTTGTGTATGCCTTGAGGCTTTTAAGGCAAATTGGGGGCAAATAGTCGGAGAAGTCTTCTGGATGAGAAGTGTTGACAAATAATTCATGGACTAACCCCAGTTGTATAGCTTTCAGGCTTTTAGGAATTTCCTGAAAACCAGTAATGATCCGGGGAGAATTATTTTTATTAAAAATCTTTTCATGCTGCTGAAGGATGCCGATGACATCTGTTGCCTCTATAGTTTTAAAGAAGATTCTTAGCTCTGATACCAGTTGCAGGAGAGCTTCTGCTCCAGTACTCAGCGCTACTATTTATTCACACTATTTTAAACTAAGAAGCAGATCAGAGGAAGAAATATGTTTAGGAAAAAAAGAAGTTTGGAAAGGCTCTCTGCCTCCTCCCTTCATCGGATGTCTTTATTTATAATGTTTTCAAGATATCCTTAGGATTAGAAGGAATCTTTTACAAAGTTGCTTTACAAAAGATGTACAGGAAAAAGGACTGCATTATTGTCCTTTGTACAGGGAAAAGGTTACATTATTGTCCTTCATAGGGTCCCACCATACTGATTGGTGTCCTTTTGTCGGAGGAGAGGATAAGTAGGAAATTTTTTTTTTTTTTTTTTTTTTTTGCTAGGTGGATGCTGAGTGGAATGGGCCCACCATGCTTTTTATCTTATTTGGAATAGGCCTTCTTTGTTGCAGTCTGCCCTTGCTTTTCTTCCAATTCTTCCAAGATTAATTGAAGAAAGGTAAGGAATAACCTTGTCTAGCTTCTTTCGGGCAGTTTCGCTTGCTGATAGGTGATCGTAGAGCATGATGTTGTTATTGATAGTAATCGATCTTGCTCCACAAAGGCCATCATTTATTGCTTCAATAAAGAATTCTTTAGCAGCAGCATAGGCTTGTTCTTCATAAATGAATTCTTATTTAGGATAAACTCCCCATCCATGGGCGAATTGCTGACTCTTGTCATGGAGTTCCCATATTTGGAAGGAAGAGAATAACTGGTATAGGTTCCTTTCTTCCCATATGCTCCAGATACGGAACCAATGTTGGTCTTCCAATTTCTTTTGGAGATCAAGGATTCTTTGAGTCCTTCCTTCAAGAGGAGTATCTTCTAAGGCAGACATACTAGGTCTAGCTTGTTCAACCAAAATATTGGTATTTCTATATTCAGAGGTACTAAGACTTCTTGGAGTATTTGGATTTATAATCGTAGTAGAAATAGTATTGCCTGAAGCAATAAATGTTTCTATAGGGAGATGTGTCTTAGGTTTCAAAGTTTTCAAGAATATTTGCATCTCATTATCATATCTCAAATGTCTTATATTGACCAATTTTGGTTGGATTATTTTTCCATTCCCAACCTCAAAAAGTTTAATAAACTGTGTAGGTGTGATGGATCTAAAAGTAGATGTTTCGTTTAGTGCTAAACAATGTTCCCATTGTATTCCCAATACTTGAGATCCAGGAAGCATTTCAATTCCTTTTAAATTTATATTTCCTTGCATTCTTTCGAATATATAGGTAGGTTTATTTGTCCATAAAGATTTGAATTTAGACTGAGGTTTATAAACCTCTTCTTGTTTAGCATGTGGTATGGAAAGTTTTAGTCTTTCAATATCTTCATCAGTTACTTCATAATGTTCCCCTTGGCTATTTTCAATACTTGTATTATGAATCTCTTGAGGTTCTATTTCCTTCAATGTATTCATATATACTTTGTATTCAAACATAGATTTTTTTGAAGATTGTCCAGGGGTAAACTTTGGACTAAGAGGTGGAGATGTTGAAAGTAAAATATCTTGATCAACTTTAACCAATGCTAAATCTTCGTATTTATGGATTATAAGTATTCCTATAGGAGTACCTAAAGGAATTTGATATGGATTATCATCTAAACTTGTACTTTTCATTATTATACTTATGTTTTGATCTGTCATAGATTCTATTATTCCATAAGTAATGAAAATGTTTCTAAGAGCATGATGTCTTACATTTTTAATTTCTCCATAATATCCATAAGGTATTCTTATAATCAGATCTAAATTAATTTCTATAGATTGATATCTTCTTATGCTATAATGATTGTTAGCATATAGAATATGTCCTGTAAATTTCAATGATTCCCTTTTGGGTAATATAGTAGTTTTAGACAGGGGTATAACCTGTATAAAATGGTATGTTTTATTCAAAGTTAACATGTTTATATTGAACTCTTCTGTTTCAGAAGAATCTGAATTTAAAGGACTTTCTTCATATATGGTTTCTATTTCGTATATAGAAGAATTATCACTAAGGACTTCTTCTATGGTTCCAGTATGGATATCATACATTTCTAACTCTTTTAACCATATTATTTTAAATGTGGAAAAGAGGGACATTATGCTACAGAATGTAGAATAAACATTAAAACAAAAGGTGGTGGAAGAAGAGGAGGAGATGTTCATGGGACATGCAGTTCTGTTGATTTAGATCTACCATCTTGTTGACAATTGCCTCTGCTTCGAACTGTCTTGACCTTTCAGAGTCAACTTCTAAAGCAGTAAGGAGTTGAGAGAACTCAGTGAGAGGACAGATTGCTATGTCAGAAAGATTGCTCCCGGAAATAATGGTCTTGAGTTCATTTTCTTCAGGCAAAGAACCCGAAAACCAATTCCTTTCTTTCTGTTTTAACTCTTGAGATTTTGAAAGAAAAGAGGATTGGCATAGCTTTCTAGCAAAATCTTGGACTTTGGAAAGCTTCTGTTGCATCTTTTCTTGATGTTGTATGAAGTCTTGTAGGACCTTCATAGAATAATGAGGGCTTTCGGATTGCTCTGAAAGGGGCTGGCTTTCAGGCTGTTCTGAAAGGTGTGGATTGGATCTGGAGGGATCCAATGGAGAGGTCTTCTGTCTTTTTACTTGACTTTTATCCATTGTTTGGCCTGGATAATATATCTGCAAGAATATTAGTATAACCAGGAATATACTTAACATCATATTGGTATATTTCAAGGTATAAGGCAATTCTTATTCTCCTGATGTTTTTTTCAGGATTATTAATAGTTCGTTTTTTCAAGAATTAGGATACTGCTTTGTTATCAGTTTCTATGATAAACTGTCTATTGAGTAAATATATACCAGTTGCAGGAGAGCTTCTGCTCCAGTACTCAGCGCTACTATTTATTCACACTATTTTAAACTAAGAAGCAGATCAGAGGAAGAAATATGTTTAGGAAAAAAAGAAGTTTGGAAAGGCTCTCTGCCTCCTCCCTTCATCGGATGTCTTTATTTATAATGTTTTCAAGATATCCTTAGGATTAGAAGGAATCTTTTACAAAGTTGCTTTACAAAAGATGTACAGGAAAAAGGACTGCATTATTGTCCTTTGTACAGGGAAAAGGTTACATTATTGTCCTTCATAGGGTCCCACCATACTGATTGGTGTCCTTTTGTCGGAGGAGAGGATAAGTAGGAAATTTTTTTTTTTTTTTTTTTGCTGGGTGGATGCTGAGTGGAATGGGCCCACCATGCTTTTTATCTTATTTGGAATAGGCCTTCTTTGTTGCAGTCTGCCCTTGCTTTTCTTCCAATTCTTCCAAGATTAATTGAAGAAAGGTAAGGAATAACCTTGTCTAGCTTCTTTCGGGCAGTTTCGCTTGCTGATAGGTGATCGTAGAGCATGATGTTGTTATTGATAGTAATCGATCTTGCTCCACAAAGGCCATCATTTATTGCTTCAATAAAGAATTCTTTAGCAGCAGCATAGGCTTGTTCTTCATAAATGAATTCTTGTTTAGGATAAACTCCCCATCCATGGGCGAATTGCTGACTCTTGTCATGGAGTTCCCATATTTGGAAGGAAGAGAATAAAAAAAGAAGACGGAAATGCACAAGGCTCTGATACCAGTTGCAGGAGAGCTTCTGCTCCAGTACTCAGCGCTACTATTTATTCACACTATTTTAAACTAAGAAACAGATCAGAGGAAGAAATATGTTTAGGAAAAAAAGAAGTTTGGAAAGGTTCTCTGCCTCCTCCCTTCATCTGATGTCTTTATTTATAATGTTTCAAAGACTTCCTTCAGATAGGAAGGAATCTTTTACAAAGTTTCTTTACAAAAGATGTACAGAGAAAAGGACTACATTATTGTCCTGTGTACAGGGAAAAGTACAATAATTCAAACTTTTTAGTACAATAATTTAAAGTGGTTGTTGGCTGATCTGCTGGAGGGATAAGGAGGAATCTTTGCTGAGGAGGATGGGCCCACCATGCTTATCCTCGGAGTTAAGAACCTTCTTCAAAGCTATAGAGGCAACAGATGTCCTCAGTATTCTTCAGCAGCATGAAAAGATTCTTAACAAAAATGATTCCCCCAGAATCATTACCGGCTTTCAGGAGATTCCCAAAAGCCTTAAGGCCATACAATTGGGGTTAGTCCATGAATTATTTGTCAATACTTCTCACCCAGAAGAATTCTCAGACTACTTACCCCCAATATGCCTCAAAAGCCTTAAAGCATATACAACCAGATATCAGTCTACATTTTTCTTCCGTATCTGGGGAACTTGGGAAGAAAGGAAATATTTAAAAGTATTTCCTTCAATACAATTGTGGGAACTCCACAATTTTAATTATATCCAATCAAAATCATGTGAGAATCTTCCAGTATTGGATCTTGAAGAAGAAACCAAGAAGGCTGCTCAAGAGTTCTTCGAAGAAGCATATAACAAAGCTTTAGCAGGAGCTCATTCTATCAAAATTGAGGATAATATACTCCTTTATGACTTCATAGGAGTTTTTGAAGCCACTGAGCAAAAAATTCCCAAAGTACTAACTTTCCTATCCTCTTTACAGTTAGTTTGATTATTATGTCCTTTACGGGACACCAAACATAAAAAAATCACTCACAAATTATATATAGAGTCTATACCTCAAAGCCATCAAATAGACAACTTAGTGACTACCACTATTGCTTTATAGTAACTACTACCTATTACTACGGCTCAACAGAAAGATTCCTGCAGCAAGATTCCCTCAAGCTTTTGTCAACATCAACTCAGTGACTGCCACTATCGTACTCTAGTTCCAGCTTTTGCCACATCGGAACAGTAAGATTCCAAACAGCATGATTATAACTCAAAAGTGATTATTACTACTAATCGACAGTAAGATTCCCGACAGTTAAACTATTGCTCTACAGTAAATTCTCAACTATCAATCAGCAGTAAGATTCAGAGCCAGCAAGACTTGTTAGCTTCAGATTACTGTGATTATACTTCAGCTGGAAGGAACACATGCCTATAAATAGAGCACCATGATCAACTCAAGCATCGACTTCCTCACTCTCCATCGTATTCTCTGCATACCCCACCATCCTCATCTTCTCCACCGTCTTTATCTTCTCCATAATCTTCTTCTAGCCTAGCCGATCAACACTTGTAAAAACCACCTACTACTCATAAATATAATTATTGTGCTTACTTTTCAGAACTCAGTATTATAATTTACTTTTCACCTTTTTTGTAATGAAAAAAGATAACTTGTAAACTTAATATTAGTGGGTAGGCAATTAAGAGTGTAATCACATTCTTTTTATTGTCATCTGTTCGTACATGAAAACTATAAAGAATTTGACATTTGCACCAATTTTAGGTTTGAAATTGCAAATTTACCAAAAAATTAAAAATTAAACTTACCTTTTTTAAAGTATGTTAATGATAGGCACCAAACCACGACTTAGGAGAGTTTTTTTTTTTTTTTGTTGTAAAAGTATGTTTTGGTAGGATGAGAAGTTTAAGTTTGAAGTTCTACAATTTAAAATTAACCAACCACTTTCTATCCTAAAATTAACTAACCACTTTTTACCATACTCTCTCTCTATTGATATAGTGAGCAATTTTTTTCCATTTTTATCTTAATTATGCAACAACACCTCAGCATTGAGGATTCCAGCATTTTTATCTTAATTTTTTTCAAATGGTTTTCAACGACAAGTTAATTCTTTATACACACACACACACACACACACACACAAACATATATATATATATATATATATATATATATATATATATATATATATATATATATATATATATATATATATATATATATATATATATATAATGTGTTAAAATAAATTCAGAAAAAAAAAAACAACACAATGACACTTTGTAAGATCATTCGGCATTGACAGTTTTTCTAGGGTAGGCTTTCATTTGCACACAAAAATCAGATAAAGGTCATACAAGAAAAACGTGTTTCCAAATCAAAGAATGCAGTGCAAATGGACTAGATGGTTTCTTTTTTTATACCTTTCCCCATCAGGATGAGTAATTATGATATCCAGATCTCCACATGAAGCTTTTCCACGTCTATAGGAACCTCCACAAACAATAAGTACCTGCAGAACCAAAAGTTCATTTTAACACATAAAATAATGAATTCGTTTGATGTCTCAAGCCTACAATCCTTTCTCCAAAAAAAGAAATGATTTTTCTCAAAGTATATGACAAGCATCAAGCTTCAACAATGAGACTGATATAGTTAAAAATTTATGAATAATCAACAATATATGGACTCCAGAAGAAAATTTACTTGATAAAAAGACCTACTTCAATGCAGAAAAGAAGGAATAAATACCTTGACAGTGAGAATGCATACTGGACCAAAATAAAGAGTGGTTACGGACGTGCATGTATGCATGAACAAGGATTCTCAAAGTGAAATTCTTATGGTCTTAAGTGTTATGAAACTTATTTTTTGAGACTACATCAGGCCAAGAGGAATGGCTGATTTGAAAAATATTTTTAAAGAGGGAGGGGAAAAAAGACTTCAAAAAAATCCTTAGAAGAAGGCAGCAACATCATGAGGAGGAAAAACTATACAACAACAGCAAGAACTTCTTTATAACAAAATTTTTTGGGCAGGCAACATGAATGAGGAAGAACCATGAGAAAAATAAAAATTTCTCTCTCATACATAAACGGGGTTACGGGGGGATTACGTGGAGCTAAGTCTCAGTATACTCCAGGAAGCCTCAATACCAAACTAATTTCTCACTAGGTAAAAGTAACAAGGGAATATGATTAGTACTAATCGTAAATCAGAGCTAAGTTATAAGATGTGATTTCTGCCCGCAACAGGTCTCATCAATCAGTTTATCAATCTAAATTCCCTATCATGAACATCCCAACGAAGAAGAAGAAAAGAAGAAAAGACTGGTCAGTACATTAGCTTGCTAACAACTCGTTAGAAAGGAAATGATAGGTTGAGTTATACTATGCTTATAAGACATTATCTAAATTAGAGATTTGAGAAGTGTTGAGCAAGTTTTGATATTTTGGTACAACCTAATTCATTACAGCTATCTTGCTCAAGCTCAACAGAGGCAGTCTAGAACCAGGTTATAGAGTTGTTAGTCTTAGTCAGGGCTTAAAAATTAATAATGATGTGAGATCCCAAACTATGACTCTTAACATGAGTCAAAATAGCTAATGAATAAATAAAGGAGCATCAATTAATAAATCAAAACCTAGACCATGAGGAAAAGAGGTGAAAGAACTGGTCCAACAAGCTCGTTTGACACATTCAATCCTATTTAGCCATTTCTAGATGATAGATAGGCTTAATTTGGTGTCCATGACTCAAAGACTATGGCTATAAAAGTTCAGACTGAGACATTATGATTATTCAAAGTATCCAGAATGATGAGCTTTCTTTTTAAAAAAAGACAACTATGTTTAACCTAACAGACCGAGTTGAGAACTTTTACACCGATCCGAACTTTTTATACCTTTTATACTCCATTTAACCTAAAAACACCAAGTAATTAGTTTAGGAAAGATTTTAACCGCCACACTAATTCAATGAACAGTTGAGATGTGCCTTGGACAGTCCTTGTAGCTTTTCCGCTTTGAAAGGATCAAAATCCCTGCAAACTAACAACTAAACATCTTGTACTAACTAACATTTATTATGGATACTACCCTTCTTTCATCGTCAAAGGAGATAGTGGTCTGTCCTCCCATTTTTTATTAATTTTTTAAATTCCTTCCAAAGAACGTTCTATGATTAGAATTATGTAGGCATATGGACAGTTAAATGATTTAATCAAGCTGGTTCATGATTTTTTATGAATGGAGACCTCAATTTTTAGATGGAGATTCAAAACTATACTATGACTGTTGAACAGAAAATGTTCTTTGGCATCGATTTTACTTTTTTGGATAAGAAGCAAGGAAAACCTTGTCTTTGCAAAAGTAAGATATATGAAAAATAAAAAATGGGATAAATATGTGCATAAAAAATGGGATAAAGATGTGCAGCAGCAGGCAAAATTCAACCAAAAAAATTCAATTTATATCCGTGAGACACACATATATAATCCTCCTATGCTTTGCATTGTCAAGACAAAGAAAATTTGAGAAGCAATAACAAACAACTATATGATAAAAAATATCCAGAAAAAGATAAGTTTATTAGAAAGACCAATATGCTAAATTATATTTAGTCAGAAAACACCTAGGAAACAGCAACTGGTTTTCGATCCTTACCCCAGGGAGAATATCTTCTCCAACCTTTTGCAAGAGCATTTCCATGTCTTTGACCTATATCAGACCACCACGAAGAAAAGAATTTGCTTTGGAGATGAAATTACGTCTATAAGGTGAAATATCATACTAAAAGCATAGAAACCGGTGAAATATCATACTAAAAGCACAGAAACCCCTAATCAGACCTCATTACGTGGAATTCGCTTCTTGATATCATCAAAATACTTCAACCCCAATCTCTGTGAACTTGTCAAGGAGCCCTCATTTTTCAGATAGTCTAGGGTACGATGTCCCTTCTCATATAGTTTCAGGGTAGTTGCTGGACCAATTCCCCAAACCTCTCCAAACAAAGTAACTGACCGAACCTTCAGAATTACCACATAATTTTTACGAGTGTACAACATTACAAAGGACAATGCATAATAATACTCTGTAAGAAGGACTACAGACATATCCAGTGAATTTTCTTCCATGAAAACTGAGAAGTAAGCAAGCAGAACAACGAAAAAAAGTTCAATCTCAACCTTGTTTAAAAGGCTGAGCATATTCAGATAATTAAAATAAAATAGGATATGCTTAATAATGAACAGATAACACAAAGATCATCCACACTAGTGAGCCAAGACCTTCCAAACATCTACCACTCAAAGGTACTACATGTTTAAGTAGCATCTTTATACTTGTGTTCAAAAAAACATTCTACGCAGCTGCATATGTGGCTGCATAAGCGAATGTAAGGTAAAAACGCCCTGTCCATGCGGATAGGGCAATTATGCAGTCTATGCAGATTATGCGGCCGCATAATCCACATAGCCGATTAATGGTTTGCGGGTTAATGGATTTCAAATTAGTTAAAAATATGATCCGCACCTGACTATCCCTAAATCCTCAATCTCACGTCGAGTCGAACCCGAGAGAAAAAATCCCCTTTTCAACCAAGAGAAAAAAAATCCCCTTTTTGCCCAGGCGCCCAGCCAGAATTCTAGATCCAAAATTACAAAGTTTGATGGCTATTTTATACCTGCTGCAGAACAGTTACTAAAACAAATACAAGGATCAAAATACTATAGTAAATTTGACGCTAAATCTGGCTTCTGGCAAATAAGATTAGCCAATACAGAATCTATAGAATTAACTGCTTTTAGCTGCCCTCAGGGACACTATGAGTGGTTAGTAATGCCATTTGGCCTAAAAAATACTCCACAAATATTTCAAAAATGGATGAATTCTATATTTGGACACTTATCATTTGTAGTAGTATATGTTGATGATATATTAGTCTTCTCACCTACTTTAGAAGACCATAAACAACATTTACTACAAGTAGCAAAACTATTACTCGATAATGGTATTATCTTAAGTCCAACAAAAATACATTTATTTAAAAAAGAAATAGAATTCCTTGGAAAATATATAAAAGAAGGTTAAATAGAATTACAGCAACATATATATTCAAAGATAAAAGAATTCCCTAAAACATTCAAGACCTTAAAACAGCTACAGAGTTTTTTGGGACTCCTAAATTATGGAAGGAAATTTATTCCTCACTTATCCCAGCTAGTCCAAAGTTTACAAGAAAAACTGACTATAGAATAGTCTAAATATAAAATAAAAAATGGTGAACAACTAAGAAAATGGAATACGGATAAAATAGGAATCTAGCTTACTTCTAAAGAAGAAAAGAAAATACAAAATATAAAAGAATTGATTACTCAGCAAACAATATTATATTTTCCTAAAAACGAAGAATTAGTAACTCTCCAAACAGATGCTTCTGACCTATTTTGGGCAGGAGTTTTAACAGCAAAACAAAAGGAGATTATTGCCTATGCTTCAGGAAAATTTAATAGACCACAACAACATTATTCCACTTATGATAAAGAATTGTTAGCTATCAAATTAGCTATAAAAAGCTTAAAAATATATTTACTTAATAGACAGTTCGTAATCGAAACAGATAACAAAGCAGTATCTCAGTTTTTAAAAAAACGAACGATAAATAATCCTGAAGAAAACATCAGGAGAATAAGAATTGCTTTATATCTTGAAATATATCAATATGATGTTAAATATATTCCTGATTATACTAATATTCTTACAGATTTACTAACGCGTCCTGACAATGGACGACGAGCGCCTGAAAAGGCTCAAGTCCATTGCTGAACAAACCAAATGGACTACTATCAACACGACCAAGAAGACCCCGCTACAAACGGGAGGAAGCAACCAAAAGAAAACCCCTGAAAAGGGGGAAAGTAGCAAAACTACCCAGGAAACTGGAGGCTCGAAAACAACCCTGGAAATAGGCACCTACTCCACTACCACCTCTACCGAGGCAAAGCCATTTCCCCCTCCGGGAATGACAGTTCTTCCAATCCACAATACTACTCCAACTTACAGCAACATCACTGCCGCTCAAAGAAGAGTTCAGACAGGATAAATTTCAAGACCCACAGCAGCTGCAGTTGTCAGAGATTGGTACAATACTGATCTCAAAACATCCAACCCAAGTATATATGAGAAATTGAATGGGTGCTACCGCGCCATTCAATCCAATGACTTCCATTCCTCTAAATACTGGTTATCTCAGATTGAGCAAATGGTGCTCTCTATGTATAACCATTGCATGCAGGAAAAAACAGAAAAACAAAGCATCTCTAAGACGGTCTCTGATCTATGCAACTATACACTCACTGCTCAAAGTTCAGACCTAGAGCAGAGAAAGGGAGCCTGGTTTCAAGGCTCGTCCCAAGATCAGATATTCTTAAGGAATGTAATTCAAGACTTAGAGATCTCTGACCAGGTATATCATCCTTTACCTGAGTTCTATAAACTTCTGGATCTCTGCAAAATTCAGACGGAAAAAACCAGACAGTTAGAGGCTGAAATTACAGTTTATAAAATGATCAGCCTAAATCAACAGAACATGATCCCTGATTCTCAGCTAAGGGACTTCTTCAGACAATTAGAAGCCACAGATGTCAGTTCTATCCTTCAAAAGCATGAACTAATTTTCAACAAGAATAATTCTCCAAGAATTATTTCAGGCTTTCAAGAAATTCCAAATTGCAGCAAGGCTATTAAGCTCGGTTTAGTTCATGAGCTCTTCGTGAATTCCTCTCACCCTGAAGAGTTTCAAGATTTTATGCCAGCCATCTGCCTAAAGGGCATCAAAGCCTACACAACGAGATATCAAACAACTTTCTTTTTCCGCATTTGGAGCACTTGGGAAGAAAGAAAATATCTCAGAGTTTTTCCTTCTTTTCAACTATGAGAGCTTCACAATTTCAACTACACCACTTCTCCTACGTGTGAAAATCTGCCTGTCCTTGATCTGGAAGAAGAGACTAAAAAGGGAGCTAAAGAATTCTTTGATGAAGCTTATACTAAGGCCATCTCTGGAGTCCACTCTATCAAAATAGAAGATAACATTCTATTTTATGATTTTATTGGAGCATATGATCCAGTAGAAAGCAAAATTCTCAAAGTCTTGTCCTTTCTCAACTCTACTCAGTTAGGCCAGATCGGTTCCAAAGCTAAAACTGAATTCTATGAAGACCTAGAAAGGAATGAAGATGAAGACCTTGGCGGAGAAGACAACCACGACCCAGACGGAGAAGACAATCATGACCCAGATGCAGCTTTTGATGAAGATGCTCTACAGAACATCATGCAAGATTAAGCGTGGTGGGACCATCTTCTAGACAGACAGGTCACTCAGCACTTAAAAGATACTCTCTTATCAATCCAACCGACAGCATCTTTAATTATTGTACCAAAAGCCTTGTCTTTTAGCAATCACTCTACTTTTTTCTGTAGCACCTTTAGACTTTTGCAATTATTCTGCCTTTTTCACTGTACCACTTTTCTGTAAAAGAATCTTACTGTACTCAGAAGGTTTGATTATAAATAAAGACTTAAGATGAAGGGAGGAGGGAGAGAGCCTTTCCGATCTTCTTTTTTCTTGATCTGCTTCCTAATACTCCTAGTGTGAATAATAAAGAGCTTGTAAATAGAGCTTTTGTACTGGAGCAGACACTCTCCTGCAACTGGTATCAGAGCCTTGTGTAGCGATCTCCTTTTTTTTGTAAGTATCCTTAACCTAGCCATGGCTGGCTAAATCTTTTAGACATGTTATTTTCTTAATTTCTTTAGCCAATTAGATAATAGTATCTTACGCCATGAGGTAGGAAACGAAACATGGCTGTGCTCTATCTCTCTGAAGCTTGTAATAATGCTTGTGGTTGACTATATCCGGAAGAGATGCTTCAGTCATTGCGGCCTAACTTTAGGGAGAAAGCCACCCTTAAAGGTTATATGCCGGAGAGAATATGGTCAAAACGATACTGTTATCTAATCAGTTAAAGAAAGAAAGGAAATAACGTGTCTAAATTTATAAAAACTCTTTACCGAAATGTCTAGAGCTTTAGTTATTCCTTAAGCTTATCAATGTCCTTTCAATTTAAATTCTCATGAACATAGCATACAGCTTTCCAGTACTGGTACTACTGAACAACAAAATAGTTTGCTTAATTATTTATGTGATCAACTCTATTTAGTTTCTCAAAAATTAACTACTTTACAAACCTTTTTGAATTTTCCAAACTTTTCTTTATCTTCTAAAGAAAAACTTGGATCTGTTCGAATGATGAAAACATCTTCAAAAAGTTTAAAGAAAATTGATTTAAACGACATAGATTACCAAAAATATTTACAATATAAAACTTTATTATCTAAAGAAATAGAAGGGAAAATTAATTCTAAAGAAATTTTTGATCGTCTGGGTTGTGGTTGTCTTCTCCGCCAAGGTCTTCATCTTCATTCCTTTCTAGGTCTTCATAGAATTCAGCTTTAGCTTTGGAACCGATCTGGCCTAATTGAGTAGAGTTGAGAAAGGACAAGACTTTGAGAATTTTGCTTTCTACTGGATCATATGCTCCAATAAAATCATAAAATAGAATGTTATCTTCTATTTTGATAGAGTGGACTCCAGAGATGGCCTTAGTATAAGCTTCATCAAAGAATTCTTTAGCTGCCTTTTTAGTCTCTTCTTCCAGATCAAGGACAGGCAGATTTTCACATGTAGGAGAAGGGGTGTAGTTGAAATTGTGAAGCTCCCATAGTTGAAAAGAAGGAAAGACTCTGAGATATTTTCTTTCTTCCCAAGTGCTCCAAATGCGGAAAAAGAAAGTTGTTTGATATCTCGTTGTGTAGGCTTTGATGCCCTTTAGGCAGATGGTTGGCAGAAAATCTTGAAACTCTTCAGGGTGAGAGGAATTCACGAAGAGCTCATGAACTAAACCGAGCTTAAAAGCCTTGCCGCAATTTGAAATTTCTTGAAAGCCTGAAATAATTCTTGGAAAATTATTCTTGTTGAAAATTAGTTCATGCTTTTGAAGGATAGAACTGACATCTGTGGCTTCCAATAGTTTGAAGAAGTCCCTTAGCTGAGAATCAGGGATCATGTTCTGTTGATTTAGGCTGATCATTTTGTAAACTGTAATTTCAGCCTCTAACTGTCTGGTTTTTTCCGTCTGAATTTTGCAGAGATCCAGAAGTTTATAGAACTCAGGTAAAGGATGATATACCTGGTCAGAGATCTCTAAGTCTTGAATTACATTCCTTAAAAATATCTGATCTTGGGACGAGCCTTGAAACCAGGCTCCCTTTCTCTGCTCTAGGTCTGAACTTTGAGCAGTGAGTGTATAGTTGCATAGATCAAAGACCGTCTTAGAGATGCTTTGTTTTTCTGTTTTTTCCTGCATGTAATGGTTATACATAGAGAGCACCATTTGCTCAATCTGAAAT
Organism: Dracaena cambodiana; assembly: GCA_036321105.1. Classification (NCBI taxonomy): domain Eukaryota; kingdom Viridiplantae; phylum Streptophyta; class Magnoliopsida; order Asparagales; family Asparagaceae; genus Dracaena; species Dracaena cambodiana. Next base: position 16,085,067 of record JAYEPQ010000013.1, on the reverse strand, counting down.
AACCAGTATTTAGAGGAATGGAAGTCATTGGATTGAATGGCGCGGTAGCACCCATTCAATTTCTCATATATACTTGGATTGGATGTTTTGAGATCAGTATTGTACCAATCTCTGACAACTGCAGCTGCTGTGGGTCTTGAAATTTGTCCTGTCTGAACTCTCCTTTGAGCGACAGTGATGTTGCTGTAAGTTGGAATAGTATTGTGGATTGGAAGAACTGTCATTCCCGGAGGGGGAAATGGCTTTGCCTCGGTAGAGGTGGTAGTGGAGTAGGTGCTTGTTTCCAGGGTTGTTTTCGAGCCTCCAGTTTCCTGGGTAGTTTTGCTACTTTCCCCCTTTTCAGGGGTTTTCTTTTGGTTGCTTCCTCCCGTTTGTAGCGGGGTCTTCTTGGTCGTGTTGATAGTAGTCCATTTGGTTTGTTTAGCCATGGACTTGAGCCTTTTCAGGCGCTCGTCGTCCATTGTCAGGACGCATTAGTAAATCTGTAAGAATATTAGTATAACCAGGAATATATTTAACATCATATTGATATATTTCAAGATATAAAGCAATTCTTATTCTCCTGATGTTTTCTTCAGGATTATTTATCGTTCGTTTTTTTAAAAACTGAGATACTGCTTTGTTATCTGTTTTGATTACGAACTGTCTATTAAGTAAATATATTTTTAAGCTTTTTATAGCTAATTTGATAGCTAACAATTCTTTATCATAAGTGGAAAAATGTTGTTATGATCTATTAAATTTTCCTGAAGCATAGGCAATAATCTCCTTTAGTTTTGCTGTTAAAACTCCTGCCCAAAATAGGTCAGAAGCATCTGTTACTAATTCTTCGTTTTTAGGAAAATATAATATTGTTTACTGAGTAATCAATTCTTTTATATTTTGTATTTCCTTTTCTTCTTTAGAAGTAAGCTGGATTCCTATTTTATCCGTATTCCATTTTCTTGGTTGTTCACCATTTTCTATTTTATATTTAGACTGTTCTATAGTCAGTTTTTCTTGTAAACTTTGGACTAGCTGGGATAAGTGAGGAATAAATTTCCTTCCATAATTTAGGAGTCCCAAAAAACTCTGTAACTGTTTTAAGGTCTTGAATATTTTAGTGAATTCTTTTATCTTTGAATATATATGTTGCTGTAATTCTATTTGACCTTCTTTTATATATTTTCCAAGGAATTCTATTTCTTTTTTAAATAAATGTATTTTTGTTGGACTTAAGATAATACCATTATCGAGTAATAGTTTTGCTACTTGTAGTAAATATTGTTTATGATCTTCTAAAGTGGATGAAGAAATGTTGCACAAAAACACAGTTTAAAGTGCACTTTAGTGAAGGTACTCAATGTCTCATGCATTACATTAGAGCGGTTATTGTCAGAAGTTGATGTATTAACATCTCCAAACCCCCTTGTCAACCCCTGCTTCCATCCTGCTATCAATCTATTGCATTAACCTGCAGTTATTAATGACTAAACATCTAGCAATCAGTTGAGAAGACTCATTTCCAAATTGTATCCACTTCAACTTTCTTAGTTTCAGCATATTAAACAAGCAAATATTTTAAAAATTATTTATTGGTTAGCAGAAAGTACAAGACTAGTTTTCTCCATGAAGTGCATAAACTTCTAACTTGTATGTAACATCTAGTATGCTTGTTAAGAAGATCAGTATAAAAGCAAAGTGCTTCCATTTAAAATGACTATCAAGTATAAAAACTCCAAATACACCAAAAGAACCTTATACTAAAATAAACAAGAATTAGCTGCAAAATGCCAGTGCATAAGTTTTACATCTAAACAGATGCTTCTTAAAAAAACCTTACATCACCTTTTCATCTTGCTCAAAGTGCTCTAATTTGGAAAACCTTCCAGTTGTCACAATTTCATGAATCTGCAAAAAAGACAAATTAAGGGTTTACATTCCAAGTAATAAGAAATAAAGACATTTACAATTTGTGATGGTTAGTATTGTATCGAAACAAGAGTAAAGAAAAGCTCATGACTTAATTCACATAAATAAAAAAAATTCATGAATCTGCAAAAAGACAAATCGAGGGTTTACATCCCAAGTCATAATAAATAAAGATACTTAAAATTTGTGATGGTTAGTATTGTATTGGAACAAGAGTAAAGAAAAGCTCATGACTTAATTCACATAAAATTAAAAAAAAAAAAAAAAAAAACCCAGTAATTTGATCACCCAAAAGGCCTAGAAGATCTCTAAAAAATTTCACGAATGCCAAGAGACAACTAATCAAAAAGTACAAATGCTTTTAAATAAAAGATTCATTCTTAAGGTCAAAAAACAATATTCTAATTAAAAAGAATATAGACACTCTATTCACTAGTGTCCTTCGATCAAGTATCATTAGTGTAGAGGATTTTGATACTACAATTACAAGTGCCCCTTGAAGAGTCAACATATCAACATGGTACCTATTAAGAGTGTTGACAAATCGAGACTCGTGAACCTCGATGTTGAGTCCAAGATGTTGAGTCCAATGCAGAATTTATCACAAATTCAAAGCAAGAAACTTCCTTGCAATTTATGGACATTGCAGAACCATGTATTGACACTTCTGAAGAACCTTGTTGATATTACCAATCTCTGCATATAAGATTCCCCTTGTCTATGAAATTGCCTAACATTTATAATCCATTTAAGGTTTTTTTACCATAGCAAGTACATCAACAAGAATTTAGCCTTATTATAGTGCAAATAACAATAAAGGTCATTCGTCGATACCTCCTGACAAGATACTACATATCACATCTTCAACTCTTGTTTTCGCTACTGAGACCATTTTCTTTGATAAGTCAAGTTATTGATGAGTGAAATTTTAGAAGTTGCTACAATTATGGCACATTTATTCATTAGAGGTGAATATCTCTAAGCAGGATGATTAATATGATGTAAGACACAAAGCTAGCTAAAAAACCTACTCTAAACAATACTCTAAACAATAGTATGATTCGATTATCGAATTATTCAATTGCTAGAAAGTTATATAAGGATCTAAAGAGTTCTATACAAGAAAGAGACATTTAATAAAAAAAAACTCATGAAACATATATTTAGAATGAAGGTTTGTTACAACGTTTTAAATTCGATTTTGAAATATACAATTTGAGAACGAGAAAACGAAAATGACTATTTTGAAACTAAGTAGCATATATGTTCTCAACAAGACTTGAATCCTAAATTTTGACCTAATTCGAAAGGAAAAGGCATTTTTTATTGTATTAAACAATCCAAGAAGTTTCAGAGCAATGATGATTATGTATAATTTCTTGCCTCTTGGATATGCAATAAAGCAGGAAAAAGGAATCCAAATATCAGTAATCAATGTTAACTACAAAACTGTTAGTATTCCTGAAAGTGACAGCCCAGTAGGCTCCCGTCTGGGTTAAGACAACTCTCACTGACAAAGTACCTAGCACCTAGGCTGCAAAGGCAGGTTTATGGATAGCTTGAACCACCTTATGCAGCCATTTTGACAAATAAAATGGAAAAGATAAGAGGGGAAAAGTTAGGGGAGAAAAAAAGAAGGTATACCTAAAAGGCCAATTACAAAAGGACAAGTTAAGGAGTGGTTGAAGAGAAAAAAAAAAGGTATACCTAAAAGGCCAATTACAAAAGGACTTGCCCAATTAGCATGTTAAGGCAGGCCAGCAAAATCTGAAGGATGGAATGCTAACAGGAAGGAAAATGAAATGTAGATGAATACAACAATGTTATGAGGAATTAATAATTACACATTGAAGGAGCCTCCAGAGAATAAGAAATATTTGAGTTCCACAAGGCAGTAAAGGACACGGTGAATCCTAATCCTATATGCACTCCAAAAGTCTAAGGATAGTATTTCATAAAAAACAATTAAAAGAAAGGTCAAAAAATTGGTTACAATAATTAGCACTCTAGCATGGGTTGATGCATATGTGCAGTAGGGTAAGAGATAGTTTTTTATGAGATTAAAAAAATTAAAATTTATGAACATAATATAATATCAAGTAAATTCGGTGGAGTTGCAATTATTCCATAGATTAATTCTAAATTAATAACAAACAATAAAATAAACAGAGCACAGGAATGCAACTATTCTAATTACTAATAAATTAATCTCTACTAAACTTGATGAACAATAAGAAGAATTGGTCCCTATTACAATTGTTGAAAAGTAAGCAGTAGTACTAAAAAATAAGACATTGGTTGATTTTACTAGTATTAACAACCAAAAAGCTAAAAAGCAGCAAAATAGCATGTGATTAAAGAAAGCATTTAGCTATGATAAAAAAAAAGTTGAACCAATGTTTAAAATAACAATAATGGTAAAGTAATATTTAGCCATTGTTAGGTTATATCGCATATACGTAATGCATAACACAGGTTATACAATTTCCCATGTTTATAATAAAAATAAATATAAAACTGCAAAATAAATTTCATAAATTTAAAACTAAATTTAAAAATTAAAAAAATATATAAAAATATTTTATAACGCAAAATCTATTCTAAATTTCTAACAAGTTTCATAATAATTTTCACATTTATCTTCATAAATTATATTAAGTTTGCAACCGTAATTTCAGACATTACCTAAACAACAAAATAAAATTTCAAATTTATTTTCAATTATTATCAAGGTTATAATTTATATTTTGTAATGCTCAGTTTATCTTAATTGTAAATATTTATTTTAGATTAGCTGAGAATTCAATAGAGCAAACAAATAAGAAATTCCAATAACCAACGAGAAATAACAATAAGTAAACAAGTAAGCAATTACAAATTAGTAAGTTAACAATGTCTCAAGCAATCAATCAAGCAAACAATAAGTAATTAAGAAATTTTAGCAATTAGTGAACAATTAAAATAAATAATCAATAGCTCCATGGAAATTACTCAAAATAATAACAACAAATAATGTAATATAATGTAATTTAATGTAAAGTAACATAAAATGTACTGTCACGGTGCACTAAATTATTTTCAACTGTAAGATGGCATTGGATTTTTGTTAGATATCATAACACAATATAGCAGGTTTCATAACGTGCTATTAACATTGAGTTGAAGTAAAAAATTATGAATTAATATTATTAAAAAATTATAAATACTGAAAATCAAAAAACAGAAGGGTTGAAAACTTGAAACAAAAATCAACTAAAGAAAAAGAGAAAGGTTCTCGAAAGTTTTCTTTTTTGATGTTTCTTCGCTTTTAGATCAGATAGAAGATTGCAGTAGTACCACTGTAGCCCAGTGGCAAAACATCTTAACACATGTGCAAGAGGTCAGGGATTAAAACTGCACTTGCACCAGGCTACAACCTTTAAATAGGAAGATTGGGATAGGGACAATTATGGCCTTTGTTTGAAAGAAAGAAAGAAAATATTGCAGCAAAAAATTTGGAAAAAGGATGTAATTAAGTATAAGAACAAGTAGCAATTCTGGATGAAGAAAAAGAATAGAATCTGTTGATTCCCTTTTTCTCGCTGATGATTCCCTTTTTCTCGCCAAGTTCTCCCATTTTGAGGGTTCAAACTCACCTTCATCAAATGCAAATGGATCATAGCTATCAATAGGAAGTTCGTCCATAACATCTTCAGACATATGTGATCCCTTGGACTGTTTACAAGAATCTGTTGTTTTTGGACCAGCAGCTCTGATGGAAATCCAACCACATTCATTCTTACCAGAATTATTAGAATTCACCTTTAAACTGGTTTTACTTGCTTTCATCTTTAAACCATTAGCATCTATGTTCAGCTTTAAAACCTTACTATCCATGCATGTGCCCCCATTTGAGCCTCTTAATGTCCCACCACATAAATTTGACCCATTATATCCAGTTTTTGTTCTTCAAAGAAGAACAATCGCTGCCAAATGCACCAATCATTTCTGAACCACAATCAGATAACTCGGAAGGGGAAGCAGACAACTTTTGACGTTTATGACATGGTCTATTTCTCTCCTTCAATCCCTCAATGCCACCACATGCAACATTATTCCATCTTTACCTATGGAGAATAGGGGAAAAAAAAAAAAGGAAAATGGTTAACAAACTGCCTATTACACTTTGCTGCATAAAATTAGACTGTACAAGAGTTAAAATGTTAAGTCACTTTAGCAACAAAGCCATACAAATATAACCTTAGATAAAATCACTATATCATAAACAATGGCCACATTACAAATAGTGTCACGCATCGGAGGCATGTTTTGGCCTCCTTATGTCTACATCAGCAGCAGATTACAAAAACATAATAAACAATCATCCATCAATTACAATTTGAAAGAATTTAAAGAATGTCACTAGAACAACATTTACAGGGTTTCCCATGATGAATTTCAATGAGAAACTAGTTTGTCATTGTGTTTACTTTTGCTTGTGTGTGTGTCATTGTGACCATGTCAAACAGTAGTGTGTGTGTGCATGTGCACATCTTATGTACAAATCTTCAAAATAAACAGTGTAGGGAAGAAATGTAGAAAGGCTATGTCCCTGAATGATAAATGGATCAGAGTAATACTTCACTAATAATCATCATTCATATACACAATTAGCCCTAGTGGACGAGTGTTGTCTCGTGAGGGTTTATAGTGAATATACCCACAAAATTCATGAAGAAAATAGATTAAGAAATAAAGAAAAGAAAAATAAGGATAACCAAAAATTAAGAAAAATAAAAATTTTATAGAAAAGAAAGAAAAATCTTTTTTTTTTATGATATTTTCATCAATTAATCTCACTAATATACAAACTCAAGAACGCATTTAGATTATCAATTTTCAAATCAAGTGTCATATCAGATACACTTATCATTTTAATTAAAAATTTAAATCCTATCTTTCAATACCTACTAACAGATAATCCATTGGCTCCTATACATCTACGTGCACGTGTGATAGTCTACTTCGGTTTTGGACTCCAACTCTAACTCATGATTCATCTCCTCTCTCATAACATTTTTTTTCTTTTTTTTCTTTTTTTCTTTTTTTTAAAGAATATTTCACCTTTCATGCGAATATCCACGCTTGCTTAGGCACAACATACCCGATTACTCAGTTCATACTCTTTTCTTTTTCTTTTTTCTTTTTTTAAAATATTTTACCTTTCATGCGAATATTCACGCTTACTTAGGCGCAAAGTACCCGATTACTTGGATCATACTCTTTTTTCACTCTTGAGGCTATTGCCTTAATACCAGGCGCACCCCATTATTTTATCACTCTCGAGGCTATTGCCTTAATACCAGGCTCACCCCATTATTTTATTCACACTTTTTTTTCCTTTTTTTTTTAGAGAGAGAAGACTTACTCAATCGTTATCATCTTTATCCTTAACATAATAAACTATTGTGAAGTGAAAAATAGATGTATACTTGCCTCAGAACTACTGTTGGTGGTATTTATTTTTCGAATTTTAATCTTTTTTTCAAAAAATTCAAAGTGTATCATCCAATCTACTCTCATATCCAATTTCAAATCTAAATTTGTTTCTTTATCTGTAATTAGGTTGATCTATTGATAAAAATAATTTATATACAAAAAACACTAAAAATACCCAAGTAGCATTATTTATATATAAAAATAGATAATATGAAGGCTATAAATATGCAATATATGGCACTCATCACAAAGCAACCTCGAATGTCGCTCCTACCTACAATTTAGTTCAAATTGAATTGATTCAGACTAGGGAGGTATCCCAGCTCAAAGTAACAATAACATGATTACTTTGACTACTTCAAACTCAATACCTAAGAAATTAAAGAAAAATATATATTTATGACGTATAACTTCTCTATAAATTACAGGCAGCATATTTCATTATCTATAGTTTAACAAATGTACAATTCTAACAACCAAAGAGAACCAGGTCCAAGCTATCGCAACAACTGATGCAAATTTCAAATGTGCATTCTCATTTAACAGCTTCGAGCTATAAATATAATCAATAAAATCAAGGTAACAGTGATGCCATCAATTCTTTATCGAAATTAGACCATGGCCAGTTCTTGATTTTCGATAGCAAACTAACTAAACAACTTAAGAATGCAACCATCATAAAATTAATGAATCATGTACTTATCTTCACATGGAATTTAGTACAATTTACAATTACATTACAAGAACTGGAACTAAAATAGAGAGCAACGGACACTTTTGGCGGCCACTCATCTCGAAACCCTAACTCGAAGGTTAGAAGAACGCGATTGAGAATCGAGTCCAACAACCCTAAAAAAAACAACGAAATAATAAATTAAAAAAGGGTCAAGAAATTGAACCGGACATTGAGAGCGGAGAGAGCCTGTTCAATCTGATCGGTCCAAGAACACTAAAAAAAACAACGAAATGATAAATTAAAAAAGGGTCAAGAAATTGAACCGGACATTGAGAGCGGAGAGAGCCTGTTCGATCTGATCGGAGGAGAAACCCTCGAGCGAGGGCTTGTCGTAAACGCTCCTCAGCCTCTTCGCCTTCTGAGCCCTAGAGGCGTTGTCCCCGGCGACGGAGGAGGTGGTCACGGTGGCGGCGTAGGAGGCAGCGGCAGCGGCGGAGGAGGTGGTGGCCGCGGCTGGCCCCTCGGTGCTCGAGAGAAGGCGGCGGAGGCGGCGTTCGTTCTCGGCCGATATCTGGAGTTTCGTGCCAGATTTGGGGGCGGATTTCGCGTTCGATTTCTGCTGCTGTGTATTTTCTATGGAGCGAGGTATATATAGTTGGGGTATTTACAGATTTGTCCCTTAAATCTTTATAAATTATAATTTAGTCTCTCATATCTTCATATTTAGATTTAGTCCCCAAATCCTTTAAGTTACTACAATTTAGTCTCCCAGCTTATATTTTGGCTCGATTTTTCCATTTTACCCTGATTTCCTTCACTTAATTCCCCTTCCCTCTTTCCCCTCTCTGCTTAGTTCTTATTAGATTCCTCCTTATTCTTCTCTTCTCTCTCTATTCATTTATTGGGTTTTCTGTCTCTATATTGAGACAAATCTGTAAATACCCCATATAGTTTTTGGAAAAAAAAATTCTCGCATCTGTTTAATATGAGAATTTCTAAAGGGGCACACATTTTTTACTAGTGATTCCAGTTTTCCAATGAGCCCACCCTCTCTTCTAAAAATAGAGAGATTTTCCTAGTGAGCATACTAAAAATATCCAAAATATTCTCCTTTCATTCTCTCCCGAACTTCCTCTAAAATCTAACTCCCCAGTATCCTAGAAATTCCTCTCCTTTTCTCTAGAGTTGACCACTGCAGACTTCCCACCAAACCGCTACAGAGCGCTCGCTTGCTACCGCCGCTCTAGTCCAATGCAAAAGGGAGAGAGAGCAGAGGTTAAAGAAGGCTAAATTTTTAGGGTCAATCTTGTAATAAAGGCAAAGTTTTAAAGTGAGCTCACTAGAAAAAATGGTGTGCCTCTTTGGAAACTCCCGTTTAATATAAACTGCACTTTTTTTATAAGGTTAATTACAGTCAGACCTCCTGTAGTATTGGGAGTGTGTAACTTAACATCCATGAAGTTTGAAACTCTCAAAAAACCCCCATGAACTTAGTTATTTTCACTCTTCTTTTTTATTAAAATGTACTCTTGTTGCTCAAATTCCTATTCTACCATCATCTCTCCCTTTAACCAGAACACTTCCTCTCTCTCTCCTCTCTCTCTCCATCTCTATCCCTCTCTCTCATTCACTCACGCTCCCACTCTGACTGAGTGAGAGGGATAGAGAGGGATCAGTCACTCATGCTCCCTCTCTGATTGAGAGAGAGGGATAGAGGGAGAGTAACTGAGAGAGAGGAATAAAGAGGGAGAGAGAGAGAGAGAGAAGAGAAATAGAGAGAATGTGTGCTAGTTAAAAAGATGGATGATGATAGAATAGGAATTTGAGGGACAAGAGTACACTTTAGTAAAAAAGAGAGTGAAAATAACTAAGTCTAGGGGGTTTTTTGAAAGTTTCTAACTGTAATTAACCCTTCTTTATAACTCCCAAATTATTTATTCTCTCTCACTGAGAACTCATCAAAAACATACATAAAAGAAAATAATTTATCATATCAAATTAATAATTGATTATACTTATATTTATTAGTAGGTTAAGCAAGAGAAATTTAAAGGCTCATTATAAAAAATTATATTTTAATATTTTTTGCATTATTAAAAATAAAGGAGAGTTATACATGAAAATTAAATAAATAACTAACTTCTTACCGAATCAAAACATCATTATCATAATTGCTCATAGTTGAATTTGTTTAATAAGTTGATCAAAGAAATTTAAACGTTTTAAATTTCATATATTTTTCCAGTTGAATTTGTTTATTTGTTTAAATAATATATTTAATTATTATAGTGGGCGTTTAAATTAAGTATATCTAAGAAAAAAAGAAAAAAAAAAGTGAAAAGCTCCATAAAAAAAACAGTGGGGTTAGTTAAAACTATCTTCTCATTTGTGTTTTTTTTTTTTTTAATTTTTCTTTATCTTTCTCCATACTCCTCTCCATATGTTCTTATCGAAGCCAAATTCTCTCATTAACCTATAAGGTATTTAGAATAATTTTTAAAGAAATTAATTCATTACCATGTGCTAAATTTATCATTACCATCTAAAAACTATGGTCTGATAAGAATATTTAACTTATAAATGGAATAAAATATTATTTTCATGTATTTCTTTGATTTTCTATAAGTACATGAATCCCTTTATTTCAAATAAAAAATGATAATAAATCCAACTACTATTTTTAACCTGTTAGTATATATGCAAAATATGTTTTAATTATTAGAATTTAATATAAATAAATTATTATTATTATAAAGGCAATTAATGATATTGCTCTTAAACATAATTGGTCTTTTAAATTTAACTAATTCCTCTATCTTATCATTTATTTCATTGGAAGAAAATACATTTAGTTTTGCTAAAACTTATTTAAAAATTTCAAATAAAAAAATTATTTGTAATTTGATGGATGATGAATATTTGAAATATTATTATTATAAAAGCAATTAATGATATTGCTCTTAAACATAAATTGAATTTTAAAATTAAGTAATTTTTCTATCTTATCATTTATTTCATTGGAAGACAATGCATTTAGTTTTGCTAAAACTTATTTTAAAATTTCAAATAAAAAATTTATTTGTAATTCCATGTATAATAAATATTTTTTAAATAGTTTTTTCTTTTTATAATGACTGATACTGAAGAAGCATTATAGAGGAATTTTTTTAAATTTTTCTAAGATTTCTACTTTTAATATATTGAAAACATATTTCTACAATTATTGAATTTTTTCCAACTGCATAATTTAAATTTTCATCCCCACTAATATTTGCAAAATCTTATAATTTAATATTTATAATTTAGTTCAATTGCATGAATGACTAGGAAAATTGAAGAAAACATGAATGGGTAAAATTACTAAAATGACTAATTAATCAAATTTTTGTGATATGAAGGCAAAATAAGCTGGTACTTATTCTTCATTGCCCAATTTATCTTTATAATTGTTTATTTTTCAATATGATTTATATTAGCATTGTTGTTTTCTTTAGAGAAATTATAATTGCGCTTGCAAGATTTTTTTATTTTTTATGGTCAAATAGTAGGTACATGCTCACTATTAGGGAACTTTTATTTAATTAACTCTACTTTATACTAAATGGTCAGAAAACCATTGTATTTCTTTACCAAGCATTACTATATTCATTTTAACCATTTAAAACTTCAAACTCAATATAAGATCCACCAAAAAATTGACATTCCATTATGTTTGTTTTATAAACACAATAGTTTATATGAGAAAAGTAAATTAATTATAACAAAATACTAATAAGCAAAAGAAACTATTCTAAGCGTCATACGCACTTCCACAGTAGTATAATATATTTAAGGGGTATTTACATATACGTCCGTTAAATCTTTATAAATTATAATTTAGTCCCTCAAATCTTCATATTTAGGATTTAGTCCTCCAAACCCTTTAACTTACTACAATTAAGTCCTCCAATTTATATTTGGCCCGATTTTTCCATTTTACCCATAATTTCCTTCACTTAATCCCCTTCCCTCTTCCTTCTCTCTTCTTAGTTTTTATTGGGTTCCCCCTTCTCCTTCTCTTCTCTCTCTATTCATTTACTGGATCTCCCTCTCATTAAAACAGGTCAATTTTTTACCCACTCCATTTAAAAATTTGAACTAAAAAAAAAATTTAATATTAAGTTTTAAATAGAATGGACCAAAAATTTAATTTAGCAAGTTAATACATCGTAATATAAACGAAACAAGTGCAAACTTAAACAAGCTAAGCATTGAATAACTTAGCTTTACTTATATTTAATAAAAAATATTTGATAATCGAACATATATAAACTCTGTTTTTGGTTACATACTACTGTCTCTTTTAAATTTCAGTATAGATAAATAGCACTGAGAATAAATATTGAGTGGAGTTAAAAAAATTTAAGATTTTTTTCTTGTTCATTTGTTTGTAAATTCCAGACACACTAAAATCTCATACCTTAAAATACATTCTGCATTAGAGCTTAGAAACAAAAAAATTAGTTATGTGACAAAATTACAAATTATACGTCTACATAGAAATGATCTCAAAACATGAAAATTCGCGAACAATATTCTTGGTCATCTAATCAAACAATAAAAATAGAGTTTCTTTTGTCTTTTTTCTTTTTATAGTCAAAATCCCACCCATATAATTTTTTTTCTTACTTTGATAAATAAATTTTCATAGATATTGTTTCTTAATTAGCTTAATTAGTCAGCCTAAGTAATCCCCCACCCAATTAAAACGCTCACACCAAAGCTTCGGTCAGTCCAATCCAACCCCGCCGGTGCTCCCGCGTCATTACCGGTCCAATTCCTCGATATTCTCGCTAATCCTAATGTGAAAAAAAAAACATCTGTCTTTCTCTTTCTCTGTAACACCCCATTTTCCTATACAATATTTTTGTATTTATTTATTTTTAAAATCATTATCATAAATATTAAACTAATAGTTAATATATTTTTATGTTATTTACTATCTATTTTATGATTTGAGTTTATCTAAAACACTAGTTAGTTTGATTATAATAAATCTAACTGAATCTAGATTAGATTAGAAAGATCTATCATATATCTAAACTTATCATAAACTAACACAAATTTTGTAAATAATTAAAAAAATAAATACAAAAACAGTAACTAAAACACGTCTTTTTCCTCTTCTATCACCGGGCATAAGAGAACAAAAGAAAAACAGTGAGGAAAAAAAAGAACAAAAGAAAAAAGAGAGAGAGAGAGAAAAAAAAAAAAGGAAAAGAAAAGAAGAAAAAGAAGAAGAAAGAAAGAAAGCAAGAAAGAAAAAGTAGAAAAGAGAAGTAGAGAGTAAAAGAAGAAGGGTGTCCAAATTTGTTGGCATAGTGATCGTTCAAATTTTGGAGTCTTCTAGTAAAGGCAAGTACTTTATTCTTGTTTTATAAATTTTCTATATTATTTCTTCCTTATAGAACTCAATATTTTTTTTAAATGTTTATGTTATAATAATGTAACTGCTCTTTTCTTTTGATTTATCTTATTATTAATACAATTTAATTTGAAGGAGAAATTAATTAAAATATTTCAAAATTTTCTTCTTTAATTTCATTTATCAAGTAGCCTCTAGGAAAAAAACTGATTTTAGTGACTGATTTGTAAATTTATTCTCTAACACATCATTTATTAATTAAAAATATTTTAAGATTTAAATTTTAAATAATAATATAACATAACACTATTGATTCATCTTCTATATTCAGCAGTTTAAATATAGAGGAAGAAAAAAAAATAATAAGAAAAATTTTAAAAAAAATGAGAAGAGCATAATGACGTAGATTATATCATAAATTCATGATTCTGGATATGGATGCAATATGAGATTAAATTTATAAACATGTTAATTATTTTCAGCAAACTTTATGCATGTTAGCTATGTTTATATAGATCAAATGATGTGTTTATATCTAATCAACTATTGTTTTCATATCCATCTTACTGCTACGTGAAGATTTCATTATAATGTGGATTTTTAGTTTACTAGGTTAGGATAACTAAGAAGAAATGTGAAGTTTGTTATACTTTAGTATATTCTTATAAAGTGCATCTTACTTGGACTAAGAGATTCCTATTGAACTACATTATCTAGGAAATTTTATTTTATTTTTCTTTTAATTTTACTGTAACCACATAAGTTAATATTTGGGAACATAGAAATTATTGAATGAATTCTTAACATAAAGAAACAACTATAGAAGGAAGATTTATCACTTATACAAATTGTTGGAAACATATATGCTTAATTTTAAAGATTATAAATATTTAGATTTATGCCAATTATATTTGTTAGTATCAAATGCTAGTTATTTTTAGTTCTCTGGTGTATTTTTTTTATATGTTCACAGTGAGAAATTTTAAAGAAATTCCTACATGAAACTTGAACCTAATCCTAACAATTCATTTAATGTCATTAAGAAGTACGGTTTTTACGTGTAAGAAAAAAAGTTAGAAATTGTAATACTCTATTTTACTCCCTATAATATCCTTGTGTTTATCTATAAATTAATTGTATATTTATTTTTTTAAGTATATTATCCAAATAGTTAATGAGATAGTATTGATAACATTATTATTCAACAAAACTTATTTTTATTTATCTTAAAATTTGTGTTCAACCTAAATATCAGAAAGTTAATAATAACAAATTTAAATAGTTTGGATTCAATTAGTTTTTAATTTCATCATATCTAACTTTACCTTAATCCAAATTGTACAAAAAAAAATTAAAAAAAAAATGAACAATACAAAAAAAAAAAAGAAATAAAAACCAATTTTTTTTCTCTCTATACTGTACCATCACAGCAAAAGGGTGAATGAAATAAAATTAATAAAATAATAATTTAAATAAAGCACCATAAAGAAAAAGAAAAGAAAACAATTTGGAATGTTGATTATGTATAAATTCTTCTTTAAAATATATAAGAATATTTGTATGAGGAGTTACTTATTAAATTTTCTTTAGACATATCTATATTTTTACAGTGAGTAATATAATAAAATTAATTTAGTTACACCATTAGAAGAATTAATATCAAAGTTTTTTGCTGTCTAACAATGATAGATTATATACAAACTAATTCTAATTTATTTCATTGACCATTAATTTAAAAATTTACATCCCAGATGCACTTCACATTTCTTAATATCTCTCAATAGAATCATGGGTAAAGTTTTAGAGTTGTCCAATAATTTTGTCTTTCATTTATTAATATTAATTATTTATTAGCTCACTAAATTAAAAATTATATTGTCAAATTTCATGCATGATTTATCTACAACTTATTTTAAAATAATAATATACATCCATTGCACTATAGAAATGGATCGTCAATGATAAAGTTTTGTGAGTTATTTTATTCCTAGCTTTTTTTTTTTCATTTGAACATGTAATTGCCCATAAGGTTGGATTTCTATTTTGGATAACTAATAATAAACTCACTGTAAATCTTACTAGAGAGTGTGCTTTGTTATAAATCCTAGAACATATTTTTTTTATTTCAAAAGCTATATTCTCGGCCTTACTATTAATGTTATTATCTTCAAAATACTTTATTAAAAAAAGATTCATTTTACTGAAAATAAACTGATTTCTTTCCAGAATAAATTCTTAGTATGTAAAGTAATGGGTGATACTATTATTTATGCAAAATAACCAGTTTTTTTAATCTATTATGCTCCTTTCATTGTAATATTTCTTTGAAATAAGATTTATCATATCACAATAAACATTCCTTACATGGTAATTGATTAGTTAACCTGTCAACGACTGTAATATACCAAATTTTATCTTTTATCATATATCCTAAAGAATAAAATTATAAAATAAATTCATGAGGTTATGGAGGAACTCGAAAAAGGAATTGTACACATGGTTTAGGAGTTTTACATTTTTGAGGTTGTATAACCAAACTTAAGAATCTAACCATGGGGATTCTGAGTGATTACTGGATCACCATCATTAAATAGGGCTGCGCGCCTGGAGCTTAGGCTCATAGAAGTTCATGTTCATTAGTACCTAGCGGTATGTCCAGGGGCAGTACCAGGAATCATGGCCGTATTCCCGGGTATGCACGGGATACTCGTAAAACATGTGGTACACCACTTCCGACAGTTCCAAATAAATTAACAAAATAATAATAATATATAATATCATATTTCACATGCATGTTCATTTTGCTATATATATATATATCTGCTACAAGATTATCCATGATATGTGTATACAGATGTACATCCTGACCGTTATCATCCTCAAGACATCTGCAATTAACTCATGTTCTATTTCTTCCTAAAAATGTACACTTTATTGATACTATTATGATTTTTAGTATTTTACTTACTTTCATGTTCTATTCATATATATAAACACATCACATGTCTGTGTATTATTATTTTCTTCTTGTAGTACTTGCTAGATCGTACTAACGACCCTGGTTTGGCATGTCAAGATTAGTTGTAGGATACTGAGGGTAAGGAACCACCACAACTGGAGCAACATTTCGAGGAGTCAGTAGACAATTAGTAGTGTTTTCATTATAAGGCGTCATTTAGGTGATTTATTAATTATTTCATTTTGTCTCTTTAACTTTAGTTTGCTATTTTCAAGACTCAAAATTTAAAATTGTCATAAGTGTTGTCTTTTTGGATTCTTTCATAAACTTACTAATATTTTGTTGGAGCAAAATAGAAAGATTGTTCTTAATCTTCTCAATATTCTCTTAGTGTATCTGTGTAAAATTTTGTGGCAGTAATTTTCAATATATTAAAAGTACTTTAGGCTTGGCGTATTTTTGATACGTCGCCGAACGCGACCCGTATCTTGGATGTGGGGCGTTACAGTTGGTATCAGAGCCAGGTTCGACTCTGGCCTCTGTCTAACATCTCTAATTAGGATTACTGCCGCATATACGTATATACATATATCTATTTAAGATTTGAATATGTTCGGCTAAGTGTTTTTGGAATTATTAATATAATAGAAGTCTTGAAGGTTCATGTGTTGAAATCATATGATTCACAAATTTGATTCATAAGGATTTGTGTAGTATCAATGTTCAAAATGTTAACCAAATTCTGAAATTAAAAAGGAGGAAATCACACTTAGACCCCCAAACGCAGATCTTTGAAGGTTGCGTTTGTCCTTAATAGAATCCAGAGATTGAACCTTTCTTCGAGTACAATGAAACGTGGATCGTTGAAGGTCGTGTTTGGCCAAAATGAAACCAAAAAATTGGTTCTCTCCCTAAATACACTAAAACATAAGTCTTAGAAGGTCATGTTAAATTAAAATGCAGCTCTTCGTTTCCCTAGGGTCGCATTTGAGACTTGAAGGCTTTTAAAACTAAATTTAACACCATTTAAATGGAAACGCGGATCAACAGTCACAAGAAAATCCGTGTTTATCTTCTAAGCTCATGTTAGAGCTGGATATTACTAAACGTGAATCCCAAAAGGTCGCGTTGTCATTTTAGAATCTTGAAGGATAGTTTTTATCCTTGTTAACACCCAAATGCAGGTCTGGACATGCCACGCGAGTTGCTAAGAGCTAAAAATGTAGATCTGATGCCACGTTAGCAGCGTGAAGCCTAAATGCAAATCTCAGCTTATTGAATTTCTATAATTAATTTCTATATGGTATTTCCCTCAAATTGAAGAGGCTATTGTTTGGAAAGTCATGATTTTTCTTAATAATATTTATTTCATGGTAACATGACAAGCAAAAATCAATATTGATACATGAAGAAATGATTATTCATGAAAACATAATGACAAATTTCTTATATCTTGAGTAAATGGAGTGAAGTATCCTCGTGATGCATGTGTACATAGTCCTAAATCTTGATTCCTGAATTCTTATTTCTTGTAAAAGGATATGTACATAGTCTGACTTGACAAGCCATGTACTTTCACGATACGAGCCTATTTCTTCACCACTTAGTTCAAATATAAAATAAAATATGATATTAAATTAGACTTGATATGCATGTATATTTCTGCTTCAAATATAAAATAAAATATGATATTAAGTTAGACTTGATATATATGTATATTTCTGCTTGATATTGTTAATCATTACTCTTTTCCATACATGTGCATATGCTTTTTACATCAATTCATACCATACTTGTTAGTGCATATTGCACACTCTCTACGATACGAGCCAATTTCTTCACTACTTAGTTCAAATATAAAATAAAATATGATATTAAGTTAGACTTGATATGCATGTATATTCCTGCTTGATATTGTTAATCATTACTCTTTTCCATACATGTGGATATGCTTTTTACATCAATTCATATTTTACTTGTTAGTGCATATTGCACACTCTCTACGATAAGAGTCTATTTCTTCACTACTTAGTGCACGTAGCTTCTTTTATAAATAATCAATGTATGAACTCTCTAAAGAATAAAATGAGATTTTGATTATCCTTATTTTAGCATGTTGTTATAAACTCCTAGATCTCTAACTCATGATTCATCTCCTCTCTCATAACATTTTTTTTCTTTTTTTCTTTTTTTTAAAAAATATTTCTCCTTTCATGCGAATATTTACGCTTGTTTAGGCGCAACGTACCCAATTACTCGGTTCATACTCTTTTCTTTTCTTTTTTTCTTTTTTTAGAATATTTTACCTTTCATGTCAATATTCACGCTTACTTAGGTGCAAAGTACCCGATTACTTGGATCATACTCTTTTTTCACTCTTGAGGCTATTGCCTTAGTACTAGGCGCACCCCATTATTTTATCACTCTCGAAGTTATTGCCTTAATACCAGGCTCACCCCATTATTTTATTCTCACTTTTTTTTCTTTTTTTAGAGAGAGAAGACTTATTCAATCGTTATCATTTTTGTCCTTAACCTAATAAACTATTGTGAAGTAAAAAATAGATGAATACTTGCCTCAGAACTAGTATTACTGGTATTTATTTTTTGAATTTTAATCTTTTTTTCATAAAATTCAAAGTGTATCATCCAATCTACTCTCATATCCAATTTCAAATCTAAATTTGTTTCTTTATCTGTAATTAGGTTGATCTATTGATAAAAATAATTTATATACAAAAAACACTAAAAATACCCGAGTAGCATTATTTATATATAAAAATAGATAATATGAAGGCTATAAATATACAATATATGATACTCATTACAAAGCAACTTCGAATGCCGCTCCTACCTACAATTTAGTTCAAATTGAATTGATTCAGACTAGGGAGGTACAATACCATGATTACTCTGACTACTTCAAACTCAATACCTAAGAAATTAAAGAAAAATATATATTTATGACGTATAACTTCTCTATAAATTACAGGCAGCATATTTCCTTATCTATAGTTTAACAAATGTACAATTCTAACAACCAAAGAGAGCCAGGTCCAAGCTATCGCAACAACTGATGCAAATTTCAAATGTGCATTCTAATTTAACAGCTTCGAGCTATAAATATAATCAATAAAATCAAGATAACAGTGATGCCATCAATTCTTTATCGAAATTAGACCATGGCCAGTTCTTGATTTTCGATAGCAAACTAACTAAACAACTTAAGAATGCAACCATCATAAAATTAATGAATCATGTACTTATCTTCACATGGAATTTAGTACAATTTACAATTATATTACAAGAACTGGAACTAAAATAGAGAGCAACGGACACTTTTAGCGGCCACTCATCTCGAAACCCTAACTCGAAGGTTAGAAGAACGCGATTGAGAATCGAGTCCAACAACCCTAAAAAAACAACGAAATGATAAATTAAAAAAGGGTCAAGAAATTGAACCGGACATTGAGGGCGGAGAGCCTGTTCGATCTGATTGGTCCAAGAACCTAAAAAAAACAACGAAATGATAAATTAAAAAAGGGTCAAGAAATTGAACCGGACATTGAGAGCGGAGAGAGCCTGTTCGATCTTATCGGAGGAGAAACCCTCGAGCGAGAGCCTGTCGTAAACGCTCCTCAGCCTCTTCGCCTTCTGAGCCCTGGAGGCGTTGTCCCCGGCGACGGAGGAGGTGGTCACGGTGGCGGCGTAGGAGGCAGCGGCAGCGGCGGAGGAGGTGGTGGCCGCGGCTGGCCCCTCGGTGTTCAAGAGAAGGCGGCCGAGGCGGCGTTCGTTCTCGGCCGATATCTGGAGTTTCGTGCCAGATTTGGGGGCGGATTTCGCGTTCGATTTTTGCTGCTGTGTTTTTTCGGGAATTTCTAGATGGGCACATGATTTTTCCTGGTGAGCCCACTTTAAAAGTCTTCTTTTTTACGACTTTGCCATTTAATTTTGGATCAAAAATACCCTTCCATATCTCCTCCTTTATCTTCCCATGCTGCTATCTTTTTTTCCAGCGTGAAACCAGAGAGAGAGAGAGAGGAGCTGTAGAGGAGAAAAAGACGGAAAAAAAAATTCCATTTCTCAAAATCTTCACTCTATGGAGGCTTATAATGGGTGTTGAACACTTGCAAGAGTGAGCATATTTTGTACATAAAGGCTTGCAGGGCCCAAGGACACAACAGGCACCAGTGTGGGGACTTTTAGCCATGTGAGATGTATGATAATGTGATGGGTCAGCTGATGCTTACACTACTGCATGATGTTCTCATCTAACAAACTCTACAGGGACACCCATTATATGCTGGGGACTTTTAGCCATGACTTTTGATCATTCTCCCCTGTCCGGGCTAGTTAGCCCGGACATAGTGTATCTGTCCGGGCTGGTTAGCCCGGACAGGAGGCCAAATTTGAGGCACCCCTGATCCGGGCTAGCCCAAATTTGAGGCACCCCTGATCGTGGATACGATTTTAGAAATTGAAGTGATATGGTGTGTCGAACAACATAATGGTATCAAAATATATCAACAACCTGGCATCATTGATCCAACATATACACAAGTCATTCATAACTTCAAAATAAATGTTTGGCAAAGTTAGCTAAAATTAATACGGTTTACAAAATAAGGGTTTACATATATTGAAGAACCGTATCAGGGCATGTCAAACAAAAACGGTTCAACATATCAACAACTTGGTATCAAAACATATCAACAGCAGAATAAATATCGTGCATGTTGAACAACAACGGTCCAACATATCAACAAGTTCAAAAGCGGTGTCCATATCAATACTTGTCCATGCTGCATACCCCCGATTTAGTATCAAAACACACAATATCAATAAATAATTCATATCAGCAAACACATAACAACGACAACTTCATTTTGAATTTGAGTCTCATTTAAAAACAACGACAACTACAACTTGATATGTATAACATGTTTCTTGAGTTCAACTTCATTTAAAAGAACGACAAACTAAAAGAAATCTTTGTTCCATGCTAACAACTGATTTTTCGAATTTGCGACTCATATTAAAAAGGAACAACAAATTCTAGATTTTTCGATACTTCCGAGCGGATTGCTTCCTTGTGGGTTGACGGCGTCTTGAAGAGGTAGAACGGTCGATGGGGGATTGGGCAACTGTCTGTAATATTGTATCAATATCAATTTGTGTGCACCCTGTAAGAACTGATTTTATCTTGACGAGAGCATTATAGAGCAAACTCTGACGCCTATTGCTTACGGTCTCGCCTTGCTCTAAGAAGAGATCAATAATTGCTATAGCTTCTTGAATTCTCTGCATATATTATGGCAAAAACATATATAAGTTCGATTATACTTGATTAATTCACAAACAATAAAGAAACCAAATATTACCTCGTCATTATTTGTCTAAATTCTACGGCACAAATTTGTTACTTTTTGTTATCATTGTTGATTAAAAAGTGAAGCTTTTCAAATTGCAATACAATGAACATCAATATGTAATTCAATTTAGTATCTTGGTCCAAAATTTGAAGCAAGATCACCAACATGATAGCCAATTCCAACACACAAAATAATACACATGGCACCAAAATAATTTCCTAAATGCTACGGCACGTGACGATCACCAATATTTATGCAGAATTTAACTAATGATTACCAATACACATAATCAGTCTAAGATAGCATAAAATATAAGTATTACTACACATCAATGTCTATGAAGAATTTAACTAATGATCACCAAAACCAAATGTTTAGATTTTTACCTCGACTAGAAGGGAATCATTCTGACATTAGATTACTCAAGTGCAAATTAGTCACCAGAATTTACTCCCCACAACCAAAAAATAAAAAATAAAACTCAATCTCAGTCTAAAACAGTCTAAAATCATAATCCATCAAAAAAAAGAAAAAAAGAAAAAGAAAACCAACCCACCAAAAAAAAAAAACAACTAAATCTCACAGTCTAAAATCTTAATCCATAAAAAATCATAAACTTACATGTCGGACGAGAGGAGAGTCGATGCAAGACGAGTCGTCGGCGAGAGCACGAGCGTGCGAGACCGCGAGCGTTGGTGAGACTGCGACCGTCGGCGAGAGCGCGAGCGTCGGTAAGACCGCGAGCATCGGCGAGAGAGAGGGAAAGCGACGAGACTTCCGAATCGGCGAGAGAGACGAGCAAGAGCGATTTGGGAAATTTAGATCGCGATTTGGGAATAAATGGGTTTGGGAACGGTGGGAGAGAAAGAGAGGGAGATGGTGAGAGTAATTTTGGTATATAGGTGTGCTCACTAGGAAAAAATAATATTTTTGAAAATAAAAGATGTGCGTACTAGGAAAAGTGGGCTCACTAGGAAAAATCTTGTGCCCATCTAGAAATTCCCGTTTTTTCTTTGGAGCGAGGTATATATAGTTGGGGTATTTATAGATTTGTCCCTTACATCTTTATAAATTATAATTTAGTCCCC
This sequence comes from Dracaena cambodiana, assembly GCA_036321105.1. Lineage (NCBI taxonomy): Eukaryota > Viridiplantae > Streptophyta > Magnoliopsida > Asparagales > Asparagaceae > Dracaena > Dracaena cambodiana. The sequence goes on along the minus strand of JAYEPQ010000013.1, from coordinate 16,062,180 downwards.
CATATCTTCATATTTAGGATTTAGTCCCCCAAATCTTTTAAGTTACTACAATTTAGTCCCTCGGCTTATATTTTGGCCCGATTTTTCCATTTTACTCTGATTTCCTTCACTTAATTCCCCTTCCCTCTTTCCCCTCTCTGCTTAGTTCTTATTGGATTGCTCCTTATTCTTCTCTTCTCTCTATTCATTTATTGGGTTTTCTCTCTGTATATTGAGACAAATCTGCAAATACCCCATATAGTTTTTGGGAAAAAAAATTCTCGCATATGTTTAATATGAGAATTTCTAAAGGGGCACACATTTTTTTCTAGTGATTCCAGTTTCCCAGTGAGCCCATCCTCTCTTCTAAAAATAGAGAGATTTTCCTAGTGAGTATACTGAAAATATCCAAAATATTCTCCCTTCATTCTCTCCCGAACTTCCTCTAAAATCTAACTCCCCACTATCCTAGAAATTCCTCTCCTTCTCTCTAGAGCTGACCACTGCAGACTTCCCACCAACCCGCTACAGAGCGCTCGCTTGCTGCCGCCGCTCTAGTCCAATGCGAAAGGGAGAGAGAGCAGAGGTTAAAGAAGGCTAAAATTTTAGGTCAATCTTGTGATAAAGGCAAAGTTTTAAAGTGAGCTCACTAGAAAAAATTGTGTGCCTCTTTGGAAACTCCCGTTTAATATAAATTGCACATTTTTTATAGGGTTAATTACAGTCCGATCTCCTGTAGTATTGGGAGTATGTAACTTAACACCCCTGAAGTTTGAAACTCTCAAAAAATCCCATGAACTTAGTTATTTTCACTCTTCTTTTTTATTAAAATGCACTCTTGTTTCTCAGATTCTATTCTACCATCATATCTCCATTTAACCAGAACACTTCCTCTCTCTCTCCTCTCTCTCTCCATCTCTATCCCTCTCTCTCAGTCACTCACGCTCCCGCTCTGACTGAGTGAGAGGGATAGAGAGGGATCAGTCACTCACGCTCCCTCTCTGACTGAGAGAGAGGGATGGAGAGAGAGTAACTGAGAGAGAGGAATAGAGAGGGAGAGAGAGAGAGAGGAGAGAAATAGAGAGAGTGTGTGCTAGTTAAAAGGATAGATGAGAGTAGAATAGGAATTTGAGGGACAAGAGTGCACTTTAGTAAAAAAGAGAGTGAAAATAACTAAGTCCAGGGGGTTTTTTGAGAGTTTCAAATTTTAGCGGTGTTAAGTTACAAATCCCCAATACTACACGGGGTCTAACTGTAATTAACCCTTTTTTATAACTCCCAAATTATTTATTCTCTCTTACTGAGAACTCATCAAAAACATACATAAAAGAAAATAATTTATCATATCAAATTAATAATTGATTATACTTATATTTGTTAGTAGGTTAAGCAAGAGAAATTTAAAGGCTCATTATAAAAAATTATATTTTAATATTTTTTTCATTATTAAAAATAAAGGAGAGTTATACATGAAAATTAAATAAATAAATAACTTCTTACCAAATCAAAACATCATTATCATAATTGCTCATAGTTGAATTTGTTTAATAAGTTGATCAAAGAAATTTAAACGTTTTAAGTTTCATATATTTTTCAAGTTGAATTTGTTTAAATAATATATTTAATTATTATATTGGGCATTTAAATTAAGTATATCTAAGAAAAAATGAAAAATAAGTGGAAAGCTCCATAAAAAAAAAACAGTGGGGTTAGTTAAAACTATCTTCTCATTTGTGTATTTTTTTTAATTTTTCTTTATCTTTCTCCATACTCCTCTCTATATGTTCATATCGAAGCCAAATTCTCTCATTAACCTATAAGGTATTTAGAATAATTTTTAAAAAAATTAATTCATTACCATATTGCCAAATTTATCATTACCATCTAAAAACTATGGTCTGATAAGTATATTTAACTTATAAAAGGAATAAAATATTATTTTCATGTATTTCTTAGAGTTTCTATAAGTACATGAATCCCTTTATTTCAAATAAAAAATGATAATAAATCCAACTACTATTTTTAACCTGTTAGTATATATGCAAAATATGTTTTAATCATTAGAATTTAATATAAATAAATTATTATTATTATAAAGGCAATTAATGATATTGCTCTTAAACATAATTGGTCTTTTAAGATTAACTAATTCCTCTATCTTATCATTTATTTCATTGGAAGAAAATACATTTAGTTTTGCAAAAACTTATCTAAAAATTTCAAATAAAAAAATTATTTGTAATTCGATGGATGATGAGTATTTGAAATATTATTATTATAAAAGCAATTAATGATATTGCTCTTAAACATAAATTGAATTATAAAATTAAGTAATTTCTCTATCTTATCATTTATTTCATTGGAAGACAATGCATTTAGTTTTGCTAAAACTTATTTTAAAATTTCAAATAAAAAATTTATTTGTAATTCTATGTATAATAAATATTTTTTAAATAGATTTTTCTTTTTATAATGACTGATACTGAAGAAGCATTATAGAGGAATTATTTTAAATTTTTCTAAGATTTCTACTTTTAATATATTGAAAACATATTTCTACAATTATTGAATTTTTTCCAACTGCATAATTTAAATTTTCATCCCCACTAATATTTGCAAAATCTTATAATTTAATATTTATAATTTAGTTCAATTGCATGAATGACTAGGAAAATTGAAGAAAATATGAATGGGTAAAATTACTAAAATGATTAATTAATCAAATTTTTGTGATATGAAGGCAAAATAAGCTGGTACTTATTCTTCATTGCCCAATTTATCTTCATAATTGTTTATTTTTCAATATAATTTATATTAGCATTGTTGTTTTCTTTAGAGAAATTATAATTGCGCTTGCAAGATTTTTTTATTTTTTATGGTCATATAGTAGGTACATGCTCACTATTATGGAACTTTTATTTAATTAACTCTACATTATAAGAAAATTAGGGGTAAAACGGAATAAATTTAGCAAGTTAAAGGATTTGGGGGACTAAATCCTAAATATGAAGATTTAGGGGACTAAATTATAATTTAGAAAGATTTAAGGGACAAGTCTGTAAATACCCCTATATTTAAATTTCCTTATCATAATATAAAAGAATAAATTTCACTACATCATTTTAAAACATACAAAATTCTAAGTATTTGCGTGGGGTTCCCACTTGTTATTATCTAATATTAGGGATGGGAGTAGGCGCATTAAAACGGGTCAATTTCTTACCCACTCCATTTAAAAATTTGAACTAGAAATTTTTTTTTTATATTAAGTTTTAAATAGAATGGACCAAAAATTTAATTTAGCAAGTTAATACATCGTAATATAAAAGAAACAAGTGCAAACTTAAACAAGCTAAGCATTGAATAACTTAGCTTTACTTATATTTAATAAAAAATATTTGATAATCGAACATATATAAACTCTGTTCTTGGTTACATACTTCTGTCTCTCTTAAATTTTAGTATAGATAAATAGTACTGAGAATAAATATTGAGTGGAGTTAAAAAAATTTAAGATGTTTTTCTTGTTCTTTATTTGTAAATTCCAGACACACTAAAATCTCATACCTTAAAATACATTCTGCATTAGAGCTTAGAAACAAAAAAATTAGATATGTGACAAAATTACAAATTATACGTCTACATAGAAATGATCTCAAAACATGAAAATTCGCGAACGATATTCTTGGTCATCTAATCAAACAATAAAAATAAAGTTTCTTTTGTCTTTTTTCTTTTTATAGTCAAACTCCCACCCATATAATTTTTTTTCTTACTTTGATAAATAAATTTTCATAGATATTGTTTCTTAATTAGCTTAATTAGTCAGCCTAAGTAATCCCCCACCCAATTAAAACGCTCACACCAAAGTTTCGGTCAGTCCAATCCAACCCTGCCGGTGCTCTCGCATCATTTCCGGCCCAATTCCTCGGTATTCTCGCTAATCCTAATGTGAAAAAAAAAACATCTCTCTTTCTCTTTCTCTGTAACACCCCATTTTCCTATACAATATTTTTGTATTTATTTATTTTTAAAATCATTATCATAAATATTAAAGTAATAATTAATATATTTTTATGTTATTTACTATCTATTTTATGATTTTAGTTTATCTAAAACACTAGTTAGTTTGGTTATAATAAATCTAACTGAATCTAGATTAGATTAGAAAGATCTATCATATATCTAAATTTATCATAAACTAACATAAATTTTGTAAATAATTAAAAAAATAAATACAAAAACAGTAATTAAAACACGTCTTTTTCCTCTTCTGTCACCGGGCAGAAGAGAACAAAAGAAAAACAGTGAGAAAAAAAAAGAGAAGAAAAGAAAAAAAAGAGAGAGTGAAAAAAAAAAGAAAAAAAAGGAAAAGAAAAGAAGCAAAAGAAGAAGAAAGAAAGAAAGAAAGAAAAAGTAGAAAACAGAAGTAGAGAGTAAAAGAAGAAGGGTGTCCAAATTTGTTGGCATAGTGATCGTTGAAATTTTGGAGTCTTCTAGTAAAGGCAAGTACTTTATTCTTATTTTATAAATTTTCTATATTATTTCTTCCTTATAGAACACAACATTTTTTTTTTAAATGTTTATGTTGTAATAATGAACCTGCTCTTTTCTTTTAATTTATCTTATTATTAATACAATTTAATTTGAAGGAGAAATTAATTAAAATATTTCAAAATTTTCTTCTTTAATTTCATTTATCAAATAGCCTCTAGAAAAAAAACTGATTTTAGTGACTGGTTTGTAAATTTATTCTCTAACATATCATTTATTAATTAAAAATATTTTAAGATTTAAATTTTAAATAATAATAGAAATAACACTATTGATTCATCTTCTATATTTAGCAGTTTGAACATAGAGGAAGAAAAAAAAATAATAAGAAAAATTTAAAAAAAAAATGAGAAGAGCATAATGAGGTAGATTATATCATAAATTCATGATTCTGGATGTGGATGCAATATGAGATTAAATTTATAAGCATGTTAATTATTTTCAGCATACTTTGTGCATGTTAGTTATGTTTATATAGATCAAATGATGTGTTTATATCTAATCAACTATTATTTTCATATCCATCTTACTGCTACGTGAAGATTTCATTATAATGTGGATTTTTAGTTTACTAGGTTAGGATAACTAAGAAGAAATGTGAAGTTTGTTATACTATAGCATATTCTTATAAAGTGCATCGTACTTGGACTAAGAGATTCCTATTGAACTACATTCTCTAGGAAATTTTATTTTATTTTTCTTTTAATTTTACTGTAACCACATAAGTTAATATTTGGGAACATAGAAATTAATGAATGAATTCTTAACATAGAGAAACAACTATAGAAGGAAGATTTATCACTTATACAAATTGTTGGAAACATGTATGCTTAATTTTAAAGATTATAAATATTTAGATTTATGCCAATTATATTTGTTAGCATCAAATGCTAGTTATTTTTAGTTCTCTGGTGCATTTTTTTAATATGTTCACAGTGAGAAATTTTAAAGAAATTCCAACATGAAACTTGAACCTAATCCTAACAATTCATTTAATGTCATTAAGAAGTACGATTTTTACTTGTAAGAAAAAAGTTAGAAATTGTAATACTCTATTTTACTCCCTATAATATCCTTGTGTTTATCTATAAATTAATTGTATATTTATTTTTTTAAGTATATTATCCAAATAGTTAATGAGATAGTATTGATAACATTATTATTCAACAAAACTTATTTTATCTATCTTAAAATTTGTGTTCAACCTAAATACTAGAAAGTTAATAATAACAAATTTAAATAGTTTGGATTCAATTAGTTTTTAATTTTATCATATCTAACTTTACCTTAATCCAAATTGTACAAAAAAAATTAAAAAAAAACTGAACAATACAAAAAAAAAGAAATAAAATCCAATTTGTTTTCTCTCTATATTGTACCATCACAGTAAAAGGGTGAATGAAATAAAATTAATAAAATAATAATTTAAATAAAGCACCATAAAGAAAAAAAAAAGAAAACAATTTGGAATGTTGATTATGTATAAATTCTTCTTTAAAATATATAAGAATATTTGTATGAGGAGTTGCTTATTAAATTTTCTTTAGACATATCTATATTTTTACAGTGAGTAATATAACAAAATTAATTTAGTTACACCATTAGAAGAATTAATATCAAAGTTTTCTGCTATCCAACAATGATAGATTATATACAAACTAATTCTAATTTATTTCATTGACCATTAATTTAAAAATTTACATCCCAGATGCAGTTCATATTTCTTAATATCTCTCAATAGAATCATGGGTAAAGTTTTAGAGTTCTCCCATAATTTTGTCTTTCATTTATTAATATTAATTATTTATTAGCTAACTAAATAAAAAATTAAATTGTCAAATTTCATGCATGATTTATCCACAACTTATTCTAAAATAATAATATACATCCATTCAATGATAAAGTTTTGTGAGATATTTTATTCCTAGCTTTTTTTTATTTGAACATGTAATCGGCCATAAGGTTGGATTTCTATTTTGGATATCTAATAATAAACTCACTGTAAATCTTACTAGAGAGTGTGCTTTGTTATAAATCCTAGAACATATATTTTTTTTTATTTCAAAAGCTATATTCTCGGTCTTACTATTAATGTTATTATCTTCAAAATACTTTATTCACAAAAGATTCATTTTAATGAAAATAAACTGATTTCTTTCTAGAATAAATTCTTAGTATGTAAAGTAGTGGGTGATACTATTATTTATGCAAAATAACCAGTTCTTTTAATCTATTATGTTTCTTTCATTGCAATATTTCTTTGAAATAAGATTTTTCATATCACAATAAACATTCCTTACATAGTAATTGATTAGTTAACCTATCAACGACTGTAATATATCAAATTTTATCTTTTATCATATATCCTAAAGAATAAAATTATAAAATTAATTCATAAGGTTATGGGGGAACTCAAAAAAGGAATTGTACATATGGTTTAGGAGTTTTACATTTTTGAGATTGTATAATCAAACTTAAGAACCAACCATGGGGATTCTGAGTGATTAATGAATCACCATCATTAAATAGGGCTGCGCGCCTGGAGCTTAGGCTCATAGAAGTTCATGTTCATTAGTACCTAGCGGTATGTCCTGGGGCAGTACTAGGAATCATGGCCATGTTCCCGGGTATGTACGAGATACTCGTAAAACATGTGGTACACCACTTCCGACAGTTCCAAATAAATTAACAAAATAATAATAATAATATAAGCTATCATATTTCACATGCATGTTCATTTTTCTATATATATATATATCTCTGCTACAAGGTTATCCATGATATGTGTATACAGATGTACCTCCTGACCGTTGTCATCCTCAAGACATCTGCAATTAACTCATATTCTATTTCTTCCTAAAAATGTACACTTTATTGATACTATTATGATTTTTAGTATTTTACTTACTTTCATGTTCTATTCGTATATATAAACGCATCGCATGCCTGTGTATTATTATTTTCTTCTTGTAATACTTGCTAGATCGTACTAACGACCCTGGTTTGGTATGTCAAGATTAGTTGCAGGATACTGAGGGGGAGGAACCACCACAGCTGGAGCAACATTTCGAGTAGTCAGTAGACAATTAGTAGTGTTTTCATTATAAGGCGTCATTTAGGTGATTTATTAATTATTTCATTTTGTCTCTTTAACTTTAGTTTGCTATTTCCAAGACTCAAAATTTAAAGTTGTGATAAGTGTTGTATTTTTGGATTCTTTCATAAACTTACTAATATTTTGTTGGAGCAAAATAGAAAGATTGTTCCTAATCTTCTTAATATTCTCTTAGTGTATCTGCGTAAAATTTTGTAGCAGTAATTTTCAATGTATTAAAAGTACTTTAGGCTTGGCATATTTTTGATACGTCGCCGAACGCAACCCGTATCTTGGACGTGGGGCGTTACAGTTGGTATCAGAGCCAGGTTCGACTCTGGCCTCTGTCTAACATCTCTAATTAGGATTACTGCTGTATATACATATATACATATATCTATTTAAGATTTGAATATGTTCGGCTAAGTGTTTTTGGAATTATTAATATAATAGAAGTCTTGAAGGTTCATGTGTTGAAATCATATGATTCACAAATTTGATTCATAAGGATTTGTGTAGTATCAATGTTCAAAGTGTTAACCAAATTCTGAAATTAAAAAGGAGGAAATCACACTTAGACCCCCAAATGCTGATCTTTGAAGGTTGCGTTTGTCCTTAATAGAATCCAGAGATTGAACCTCTCTTCAAGTACAATGAAACGTGGATCGTTGAAGGTCGTGTTTGGCCAAAATGAAACCATAAAATTGGTTCTCTCCCTAAATACACTAAAACACAAGTCTCAGAAGGTCAAGTTAAATTAAAATGCAACTCTTCATTTCCCTAGGGTCACATTTGAGACTTGAAGGCTTTTAAAACTAAATTTAACACCATTTAAATGGAAACGCGGATCAACAGTCACAAGAAAATCCGTGTTTATCTTCTAAGCTCATGTTAGAGCTGGATATAACTAAACGTGAATCCCAAAAGGTCGCGTTGTCATTTTAGAATCTTGAAGGATAGTTATTATCCTTGTTAACACCCAAATGCAGGTCTGGTCATACCACGCGAGTTGCTAAGAGCTAAAAATGTAGATCTGATGCCACGTTAGCTGCGTGAAGCCTAAATGCAAATCTCAGCTTATTGAATTTCTATAATTAATTTCTATATGGTATTTCCCTCAAATTGAAGAGGCTATTGTTTGGAAAGTCATGATTTTTCTTAATAATATTTATTTCATGGTAACATGACAAGTAAAAATCAATATTGATACATGAAGAAATGATCATTCATGAAAACATAATGACAAATTTCTTATATCTTGAGTAAATGGAGTGAAGTATCCTCGTGATACATGTGTACATAGTCCTAAATCTTGATTCCTGAATTCTTGTTTCTTGTAAAAGGATATGTACATAGTCTGACTTGACAAACCATGTATTTCTATATTTCATGAATATTGTGTATCACTAACATCGGGATTAGGAAAAACTATATGATGGAAAAGAACAGTATTGTATAAGGATCTTATTAGTCAACTTCTTGATTAAGGTACTGAGGACTTTTGTTGTAGTAGCACTATGTGGTACTGAGCCACAATTTGATACATGAGTCATCATAAAAGGTGATGTTCGTTACTATTTTACAGTATGGGGTTTGACTTGTAGCACTTAGCGGTACGTCATAGTTCAACGCCATGGGTTTAGGCCAGGTCCCAGATATGCACGAGCACTTGTATAATACAAAAAACTGCATGCCATTATATCTAAATAGGACATTGGGTTTCAATATCAACACTAACATGACCTAGACTTGATACAGTTTACATGATTTCTTGTAAATGATTTACATAGTTCTCTTTACTTTATTATTTGTTATTTGTGCAACTTGACTGACACTCATACACTTTATTCACATACTCTTTATTATTCAGTACTATGATAGTACACGTATTTCTTTTTCTTATATTACTTGTTGAGTATAATTCCATAGGTGTTGAGCTCAGGTTATGAAGGCGAAGAGGGAAAACAACCCCAACTGATGTCCCAGCGGCAGTGATTAACAAAGAATCTTCTGGACAACTTTGTATATCTCGTTTATACTTTCTTGTACTTGGGCACTGCTTTACTCTTTTATATTTTGATTCTTTTGTGTAAATATTCAAAGCAGTGTGCAATTTTATGTAATCAACTTTTTATATAAAATAAATCTTTCAGACATATTATTTATCAAACCTGGATGTGGTAGTAGTTACGGTTGTTCCATGATCATGAGACTATTAGATTGTAAAATAATAACTAAGTAGCAGTAGTTATGGTTACTTTAAGATCTTAAGACTGTTGGGTTATACAATAATAATTACGTAGCGTCCATCGTTATGGGAAGCAGCCAAAAAATGGGGGCGTTACAGGATGTTATCAGAGCCTAGCTAGGTTTAGGTGAAAGACCATAAGACTACTGTCATATAAGAACATGTCTATAATACACTCTTGATACTTGTTCCTTCTTCTTTGATGTCCATCTGATCTAGTATCATGCCTATTCTATTATTTCCCATTTGTTTGAATCTATCTTGAAACTCCTTTTGATTGATTCCTCTTTGGTCCGTCAAAGAATAATGTCAACCTAATCTTCTTCTAGCGTGAGTCCAAGTCCAACGGATGAAGTGTTGGAGCTTGGGAATCTAGTACAAAGAGTAGCACTGATGCAATAGACCACGATGATGTTATTAGAAAGAATGTTGCAGTCCAAGAAACTGGAGAGAACCCAAATGGTATTGAATTTCAGTAAACTGCAGCCGTTAGTATATTTTGGGAGGGAAGGTCCACTAAATGCTAAACAATGGATTGTAGACATAGAGAATCTTCTGAAGGTGGCAAGAATTCCGAAGGAAAATTGAGTAGAGGTAGTATGTATTTAGCTGACTGATGTAGCCAGAACATGGTCCCTTGCCGAAGAAGTGAGGCACCAGGAATCTCTAACCTGGGTAAGGTTTGTAGAAGCATCCCTTGCCAGATTTTTCCATACATCGGCAACATGGGAAATGAGGAGGAAATTTCTATAACTGCAATAAGGAGATCAGAGTATAGACGCATATGCCGTAGAAATTGGGAGACTCAATCATTTTGCCCGGACCCACAGTAGCTAATGAGGAGGAAAGAGCACACTTGTTCCAGCAAGAATTGAGGCATCATCTGAAAGAGTACTTAGCAGGACATAACTACAAGACTTACTCAGAAGTATTTGAAATGACATGTTGTTTAGAGCAAGTATTTAAGGAGGATAGACCGGTGACATTTAAAAGATCATTTGGACAAAGAGCAAGCTCATTAGCTAGGAGATTTGATGGTTTGCCAGCAATGAAGCAGACGATATCGAATCGAAATTTAGAAATTAGTAAATATTGTCACATATGAGGACATACCCTGAAAGAGTGTAGAAGGGCCCAGGGTTTGAGTCTAGTATGCGAATTCGTCAGCCATCGAATTAGTGATTGCCCAAGGATTCAACAATTGGCAGTATCTAAGGTTCCATTCCAGCTAACATCCAAGCCAACAGCAACATCAACCCAGATAATTTCAGGGCTGGACCAGAGAAAACCTTTGGAGACTGAACAAAAAATCTATGCCAGAGCCCAAGAAAGAATAGGATGGAGGCAAGGGCAAGTTAGATATTCTTGAGATGATATCATTTATACTAATAGGTTATTAAAAACTAATAGTTCCATTCCCATCAAAGTTGGTGAAGAAATAATTAGCCCATTTCTTATACTATATCGCACTCCCCTTCGCGTCAATCAAGTCTAAACAAATGCGGAAATGGCAAGTCAAATCCCATAAATTATGGTACACAGCACTATCCCAGGAGGCTAAGATCTCAAGTTCTTCAGTTCCAGGAAAATACTCCCCATATGGAACATGTCTGATGGGAAGCCCTGAATCTACCACATCACATGGAGAGCAAACCCCATTTCTCCGTCAGGAGTAAAGAAAGTGTCAATTACAGAATTGTATAATTTTATGATTGCAAACAGCTGTGCTAGATTGGTATCAATACCATATTGAGTGGCCTTTACCGCCTTAACAACCCAATGTCTGATAGTTCCTTCTTGAATTTGGTTAGTATAAACCCTATTAATAAAGCCCATCAATCTTTGACTTTTGCGTGAATCCAACGTAGAGCCCTAAAGTTTTCAGCCTGGTACTCACTGTTGTTTCTCACAAATTCATTCCGAAACATCTTAGCCATGCTGAAGCTTTCACCTACCGAAATGTTTCGAAGCATTATGCCCATAAGAAGACCAGTCACATGAGTGGGAGGACCATCTTGGATAAATCAAGATTTAACAAACTTTGCCGCTGTGAGGGAAGCTTGAGTGGGAGTGAGATGCCATTCCATTCTTCGCTGCTTAGTACTTGGCCGAAATTAATTCAAAGGATAGTGTCTTTTTATGTGTGGAAACGTGAAGTAAGTCCCTTCCAATCGATTGACCCAAGGGCAGGGAGGAAGAAGTAAAGAATTTTTAGTGTCTACAGTGTTTCCAAATATGAAATGTTGTTTTCAGAGTCCATTTCTATCTCTATCCAAGAATGAGGCACTAGTGACTAACTCCCTGAGAGTTTGGGCACTGCCATTGCAAATTAAACTGGACCTTTCTTCATCATCATAATAGTACAAAGAAGCAGGATGTAGACAATGAAAGTTTGTATAACCTTAATGCCCACAGTGGAGCCAGCCAAGTGGTGACCGGCAATGGTATAGCTAATGTAAAAGACTGTAAAGAAATAGTAAAAAAGGTGGGTCATTACAAAGAAAATTGCCATCACTACTGAACAAAGAAAGAAAATACATTGCCGCAAAGAGTGAAAAATTAACTCTGTTGGACAAGAACTCAAGTTAGCCCCACCATATCGAGTACAAAATGATTTATGCCCTAGCAGAGAGAATCTCAACACTATCGCTCGATCAAGGATTCAAGGGTTTCCCGTCACAAGGTAACCCCATGATTACAAATATCAGATGGTTAGAAAACTCATCATCATCAAGAGACATTAAAGAGGCAATTTTAAAATAAACTCATAAGAAGACCAGGTGCGAAGACCTGATTATTCTTTACCTTTAAGAAACACAAAAGAGGAACGAATATGATGGTTTAGCCCCTTTGATAATGAATTGCATTGAAATACTCATTGATGCCGGCAAGAAGAAAACTTTCCAGTCATAGGCAGACAAGCCATCACTGAAGAAGAGCCACTCGCCCCCGCCACCTGTGCATTTGACAATTGCGTTATCCATTTGGGTGCCATAGATCTAAAAATTGTTACGAAAAAGAGAAAGAAAATTTCTAGAGAGAACAAAAGACACAGTATTTAAAACAAAGATGGGAAGAAAAGATGGGTGAAGTGGTTTTTCTCCTTTACTTGAAACAATTTTCATCCTTATCCAAAGCATTTAAAAAGGCCGCATAATGATCGAAGCAATGCGATGAGATGCTTAGTTCCGCCAGACCAATTCCGCCTGTTAGCCTCGCGGAAGCATACCAAATAGCTAGGCTAAGGCAAGGCCATGACCGATTCTGCCTGAAGCATTCAGTCAAAACAAATATGACATGTAGAATATCTACTGCTCACAATCAAAGAAAAGGAAATTCAAAGTATTTCAAGATTTCAGTAGAGTTTATCTCGAAAACTTTGAAGGGGCCTTGTAGGTTATCAAAATTATACTTGGTTAAAATCCACAAGTCAGGAGCTAACAAATAGCTGATTGGCCCCACCAAAAGGACTCGCCAGAAGCAAGTTAGCCCCACCAAAACACAATTAGCCTCACCAACAAATTAGCCTCGCCAGTAGTAGGTTAGCCGCACCAAAATAGGATTAGCCTCACCGGAAGCTAAAAAAGGACCAAATCCACCTGGCCAAGTTAACTAGCTTTACCGAAAACTAAAACTGAATTAACTCTGCTAAACCAAGTAAGTTAGCTTCACCAGAAGCTAAAAGTAAATTCAATTCATCTAGCCAGGTTAGCTCTGCCGAAAAGAAAAGTTAACAGTTAACCTCATCAGAAGCAACCAACCAATCTTACCGATTCACCTGGCCAAAGGGGACTCGAACATATCCAATTGTGGGTAAGTAACTACCACGATCTCCACAAATTGGGGGAATGATTATGGCACCCTCCAACTATAAAAATGACACCAAGCATCCAAAGAAAGACATAAAAAAAAACTCATAGAGAAGAGTAAGTAGAATTCGAGCACTTCAAGTTTGTTGTTAGATCATCAACAGAAGTGAAGAAGGGTCGCTCTAATCATACTTTCATCGTCACAGTCCCCAGAATCAAAGAAACCAAAAATTGTTACCTTGTTTCAAATATATCTTACACCTGAGTTTTTTATTATCAGAATAGACAATAAAGTCATGAGAGATTTTCTTATAAAGACAAAGAAAGTCTCCAGTAAATGGATGCAATGGTATAAAGAAATTACTCAATATTTCTTTGAAATAGAGTATGTAGAAGAGATGGATAACTTTATTGTTGATTACTTAATCCGACCTACCAAATAAAAAAATAAAAATTATATATAAAATAATTATAATGATTGTGTATTCCTAGACAACGAAAAGAGTAGTTAGAATAAAGTACTCTATTAAATAGCTAACCAAGTAATTTAATGACATATTCTATTAAATTGCTATCTAAGTAATTTAATGACATATTCTATTAAATTTCTATCTAAATAATTTAATGACATATCCTATTAAATTGCCAGCTAAGGAATTTAATGATAATTTTTATAGGACCTTATGGAGAAAGAAAATGATAGAACTTATAATTCCAACAGTTTTGCACAGTTAGAAAAGACAAAAAAAGAGAGGAAATAACGGAGAATGCTAGATAAGTGCTTCCCAAAAAGATTTTTCATAGTATTATGACTATGATACTCAACCATATAAAGAAAATGAGTAAGATCCTCTCAGAAAACAAAGGAGATGTCATCGTAACTTGCAAATCTATCAAAAGTTTCAGAATTATGAAACCAGATTTTAGGATATTCAAGAGGCGAATAAGGCTTATAAGACAACTGTGGTTTAGACTGCAAGAAATCCAAGAATGACATAAATCTTAGCAATGATAAAGTTCCTAAACCACAAACTAGTGACAAATCTGAACTATAATTTTTGCTGCATTTTCCAAATATTTAGCATCCTTGGATGAAGAGAAGAACCAAAAAAATTTCAGCCATATAAAATTTGGATATTCGGATATCCAGAGTAATGGTAAATATTTGATGCCAAGTAGAGGTTGAAAAAATTAATTATAATTGCTGTTGCTGCTATAGTCCTATTGAATTGTCGACAAAACTCGAAACCTCCTAAAAGACATTGATAAGTGCTCCATCCCAACAGATAGAAGAAGGATATTTGCCACAAAAAATTATCATGCAAAGTTTAGTATCTAAAAGTATCAAGACAGTAGTGCAATGAGTAGATCCGCCTATCGGGCCGTGCCCGGCCCGGCCCGGGCACGGCCTGTGAACAGCACGGCACGGTTGCCCGGGCCTAGGCCCGGGCTCTGCCCGCCGGCATGGCACGGCGGACCCGTGCCATGCCCAGGCCAGCCCGGGTTTTTTAAAGAAAAAAAATAAAAAAAAGAGAGGAGCTATGTTGCTTCGTTTAACTAGATTTAACAAGAAGTAATAACAACAAAAACAAATATCATATTATATTTAATCTCATTACATTCATATAATTGCTCTCTAAATCTCTTGATTGTGAGACTTACTTACTTGAGACTTCTTGATCACTTGATTGAAACTTGCTACTTGCTTTACTTGAGACTTCTTGAGAATTAAAGATTTTAGAAGATTTTTGAGAATGAATTTGGTGTATAAGAATGGTAATAGAGGAGAGGAGATAATGAGGTATTTATAGATAAAGAAAGGTTTTAATTTACAAAAAAAAATTACAAAACCCCCCAATGGCTATTTTGACCGTTGGGGGAAAAATCTGCAATTTTGTTTTGCAAGAAACCCCCAAACAGCTATAAAAATAGCCGTTGGGGGGCTATTTGCAAAAAAAATTGCAAAACCCCCCCAAAACACCCCCAACGGCTAACTTTTAAAAAAAAAATGTCGGCCGTGCTAGGCCAGGCATGGCCCGGCACGGCTGGGCCGAGCCGAGGTGCCGTGCCGTGCCGGGGCCGGGCGTGCCTAACGGGCCGCCCGGCCCGATAGGTAGCTCTAGCAATGAGAATATTGAAGGATATGGCCTTCAATTATTCTGGATATCACAACAGAATTCAGATGGCCGATAGAGTATTTGAAGACTAGTAACAGAAATGCATCAACAGGAGTCCACATAAGAAGGAAATAAAAAAAACATTCAAGTTTCTTCGTAAAAAACAATAGGAATCCTCGGCAGCATGATTAAATCTCAATTCCTGACAACATGATTAAAGCTCATCAGTAGTAGGATTCCCAGCATGATCAACAATAAGATTCTCATAATCTTTTATTACTGGTTTCAGCACGACTATGATGTGCTTTCATCTGGTTGGAACCAATGATGTTTCATCTAGAAGGAACCCATAATACTTCAGATAGATGAAACCCACCTATAAAGAAGAGCCCCAA
The DNA here is from genome assembly GCA_036321105.1 of Dracaena cambodiana. Lineage (NCBI taxonomy): Eukaryota > Viridiplantae > Streptophyta > Magnoliopsida > Asparagales > Asparagaceae > Dracaena > Dracaena cambodiana. The sequence continues at coordinate 16,045,984 of JAYEPQ010000013.1, read as the reverse complement.
TGCCAGAACCGGGGGCATTGGCAATTCCACATTCTCCTCCTCATACTCTATATATTCCCCACCATCCTTCTCATCTTCTTCTTCTTCCTTGTCATATTCTCCATAATCTTCTTCCAACATAGCCTAGCCAATCAACCCAATCCATCTGTAAAAATCACCTTCCACATATATGTATAATTATTGTGCTTGCTTTATGTATCTGTAACGAGCATGGTTATAGTACCCCCTCTGGTATCAAAGCGTGCTTGCAGTACCCCAACTGGTATCAGAGCTTATGAACATACAGTTAGATTTTTTTCAACTTCCTTGGCATCGACAATGAGTAGGACACTCGTAGCATGCACTATGTGTATCTTCTCATCTCCAGACTTTTATTTTTTTTAACGAGTATGTTTTAATCATTAGTGTGTTGAATTTTATTAATCATGCTCTGATATCAGAGTATGTAATGTTTGTAGCATTAAGGAATCCTATTGTTTTTTATGAGAAAGCTTGAATGTTTTTTTTTATTTTCTTCTTGTATGGACTCCTATTGATGTATTTTTGTTATTAGCATTTAAATACTCTACTAGCTATATGAATTCTGTTAGGATATCCAGATTAGCCTAATTGAATGTTATTAACTCCCTTCTCATCGGCTTACATGTATAAGTATGAGTATATGAAAAAGCAGTTATACAAACACATATAATTATGCTTATATGTATAAATAATGTGTACTCGCTCTGGTATTAGAGGGTTCTTGTAGTTCTTCTTCAGTATCAGAGCGTACTTGTAGTACCCCTCTGGAATTAGAACTTGACATGTAAGTGGAGGGTGGTTTTGCCCAAGTGTCTTAGAACAATTCATAAAAAAAACGTTCAAGAGCGTGCTACAAGCAAGGCGAAGGAGAATGACCAGAGTTACGAATTACAGTTTTGTACCATATTACCCGAAATCTTGCAAGCACGTAGCATTGGTAAAGAAAATTTTGGCGTTCATATTTCTACACCAAAAGAAGCTAAACAGTCGACCGAGGTAGAAATGGACGTTGAGATTGAAGTTGAGGTCGAAGTTGATATCACCAAGGAGGCCAATAGCAGAGGTATCTCTATACAAAAACTAGTAAAACAATTATATAAAGAAGGTAATCTAGCAGGCGGCCTACTTGAAGAAGAGTCCAAAAAATTTGACTATTACAGAACACCAAAAGTGAAAAAATTAGTCTAAAGACAAGCCTCGTAATAAATGAACCACAAGAAATAAAAATTATGCCAACAGGGTGGGATGATTCTGCATCTCTAAATATACTATATTGACTTTCACGGACTAATAAACTTCCTATAGAGTCTACTCATTGAAGTCATTAGCTTAATGAGTACTGTCGCTCTCTACTATAGATCTACAGCAAAATTCCACCAACAAAATTCTCTTGAGATTTATTAACATCATTAATTTTAATCACATCAAAAACAATAAGACTCCCAACAATATAATTAAAAGTTCATCAATAATAAGATTCCCAGAAACCTTTACAGTTAGCATCAGCAAGACTCTAATGAGACTTTATCTCGAAGGAACGTACGATGTTTCAGCTGGAAAGAATCCACTTATAAATAAGAGCCCTAATGTCAGAACTGAGGGCGACCCATACTCTCCTCCTCATACTCCACATACTACCCACCATCTTTTTCATTTTCTTCACATTCCTTCTAATCTTCTCTATAATTTTTTTCCAACCTAGCCTAACCAATCAACCCACTCTACCTGTAAAAAAATCACCCTCCACTTATTTATATAATTACGATACTTGCTTTCCGCATTTGTAACGATTGTGTTTGTAGTTCTCCCTCTGGTAATTGAGCCAAGGATTCCTTATTGGCCGAGCATTTTACCATCTGTACATCTTCAGTTTTGTATCTACTATTTTGGTACATACTGCATAGTTTGAATTAGTATGAAGTTGTTTGCGTTTGATTTTGTGTGCTCGATAAGTAGTTCTATATATTTTTTTTTGTGTTTTTAATTCTGAAAAATTCATAAGAAATTGCCAAAAAATTTAAAAATTTGCAAAAAAATTCTAAAAAATTATGAAATTCACTGTTTATTTCTGCAGCAAATTTGAAAAATTACCAAAAAGTTAAGGAAAATTAAACAAATCACTAAAAAATTCAGGAAAAAATTTAAAAAATCTGAAAAATTGGAAAAAATTAAGAATAATTTGGCAAGGCTCTTTTTTCCTCATTTTAGCTCATATTTGGTGTCAAATTAATTATAAACTCAATTTCTTCTCACTTGTAATTGACAAAGGGTAGTATCTTTGTTTTATTCTAATTGTCTCATGCTAGATTTGAGTAGGCTTTAAGCTGAGATTAATGTGTGTGCCTTTTGTTGCAGTTTATTGGCGTTTGTTGGCATCAACAGGCAATAGTTTTAGGCATCGTAGACTATTCAAAACTAGCTGGTCTATAACATTTTAGATGACAAAGGATATACCCTACATATTTGAGAGCTCAAGGAGAGACTATAGTCATTTGAAACATTTTTATGTATGGCGTAAAAGAATAACGAATATCGCAAGTTTTCTTAGTACTCTTATTGATATTATAGTCTATCGGTTAGACAAAATAGAAAATCACTTAAAATATCTTATGGAACCAAATAAAGAGATATTTAAATTGATTTCTAAATCTAAAAAAAGACATGTAGATCTCAAACGAGACGATGGAAAAGTAAATAAATAAAAACTAATAATAGAGGTAATCGAAATGCTAGACCGCATTGACCGATTAGAGACTAGCTCAAAATTAAAGAAACCGAGTCATCAAATTAATATGATGTAAGACACAAAGCTAGCTAAAAAACCTACTCTAAACAATAGTATGATTCGATTATCGAATTATTCAACTGCTAGAAAGAGTTATATAAGGATCTAAAGAGTTCTATACAAGAAAGAGACATTTAATAAAAAAAAAACTCATGAAACATATATTTAGAATGAAGGTTTGTTACAATGTTTTAAATTCGATTTTGAAATATACAATTTGAGAACAAGAAAACGAAAATGACTATTTTGAAACTAAGTGACATGAATTCGAACAGTAAGGACTGTGTGATAATTATATATGATGAATACAAGATTGAAGCTGAAAAGAGTATTAGAATCCGATAATGAGTTAATACAGATTGGTCAAAATAGCAAATTTTCTTTAGATTTAAATATAAATTTACAAATAGAGAAGAATCTAAAGATTGATGATTTAATAAAAAGTAGTGTATCTCAGAAGGAACTTATCTCGATTTATCTAATCTGCACTTTAAAATAAGCTAAAAACTATAGATGACTGGGCACAATCCTTAGTAATTGTAATTATAAATCATGAAAGAACATGGGATAAAGAGAAAAGTATTAACTACATTACTAGCACTTTGCAAGGAAACATACTATAATGGATAAAACAATAGGTAAATTCGAAGGAAGAAAAAAAATAAGTAGAGAGAGTGGCTTGAGCATGACAAATTCACAGGATTTGACGATATACTTACCTATTTCATTAAGATTATAAAGAAAACTTATGTGGGTTCACATACGGCAAAATCCAAGAGGAAGAATCCCTCACGTTTTGTCCAAAATTTAGTTATGCGAAATATGTGAATTTGAAGAATACTGTAAAATATTTTCAAAATACTTTTATAAGCTAGAATACGATAAGGTACAAAACTGGCTCGATCCATTTTTTTCACAAGCTTCCAAGACTTTGGAATGCTAAAACATGAAACAAGTACCTAGACTACCTAAAATAAATTGGAAAAAAGACAGTGTAGGATACCAAATCTATTGCGTACTAAAAATAATATATGAAGACTGTCTTAATATAAAATCTTACAAGAAAATGTACAACTCTATTCTTAACTCTCTTAATGGAACAAAGTGTTGCGAAAAAATAATTAGAAAAATATGAAAGATAGGAGATGAAACACAAGAAAAGAAATAAATGAAGTGGAAAATAAAGCCAACATCTAGAAAAATTTTCTAGTTAAAACCAAAGCAAAGGAATAGAGGATTTGTCCAGAATAATAAATATGTTAGAAAATATAATGAGTCGTCCGTTCAAAATGATAAAATAGGGTGTAGGTGTTTTCGTGTGAAGAAAAACGGCATTTTGCCAGGGATTGTCCTAGAAAAGGAAAAAAAATGCTCAAAAAATGATAAAAGTACATGGAAGAGCAAGATTTAGAAGTCTGTTTTGGAGAAGAACTCTCCTCTTTGGATGTAATACTATATGAGCTCAACATTAAGAGTGATTCATACACCAAATGGTCTTTATGATGAATGACGAGTCATGTCCTACTACACTAGAAATTTTAGAATTGGACAATATAACACTAGCAGATGTAGTTGGACAAGAAACAATTTTAGCCTAGAAAATGTCAGAAAAAACAAAAAGTAATAACAAATTAAAAAAAACAGAAATATATGAAGTCTCACGTTTCACTTTCTTCTCCAGAAGAATATATAAAAATTTCACCGGAAATACAACTGCTACTCTATCAGCTGGAGGACGGATAGACATTTCTATTTTCAGCTGAGAAAAAATACGAACATGAAAGGGAAAAAACAATCTAGACATTCAATATATCAATGTTGGCATAATCCAAATTAAAATCAATGCATTATTTAGAGTCCGCATAGGTATCCCTATAGTAACACTCATCAAGGATGATCGATTTACAAGCTTTCATTAAGTACTGATAGGTGGTTTGCAATATAATTGATGAATTAGGCTGTATGGTTTAATATTCAATCCAATTATCTTATTTCTATAATAGATTTGAACATAATAGATATAGTACGACTAAAAATTAAAACTCGAGGCATGGATATGAAGTCTAATTCATATGATTTGGCTATAGAATATACAACGATACATGAATTAACTCAAACCACAGAGGGGTGTCATTGGTGTTGCTTCAAAGGGACTAATCAAATTGAACTTTTATTAGTTAAAACATTTAGTAGTGATTTCTTATCAAGCAAAACTTTATTTGAAATAGATTTGTTGGTCAGATTTTGGATAAGGATAGACATGTGAGAGGGTTTAGATAAAATACATAGAAATGGTTAAAGAAATACGAAAGGAATTGAAAATTCCAGTAAGCGAAGTGATTACAAGAGGAAAAAAAAGTATATAAGAGAAATTACAGAAGAGATCAGATCAGTAGGTTTTCTGTTTCAGGTTCTGTGGTTACAAGAAGATAGAAATATGGCTGCTTAAACCACAGCATTTGGACTAGTGTTTTTAGTAGGTTCTATTTAAAATCCATTAAAGAGTTAATCAAACAAACCAGTTATTTTCTTACAAGTAATGAACCACTCTTTACTAGCAGCATTATATGATGAATATCATTGTTGACATGTCTGCAAGTTGATCAATACTCCATGTTACTAGCTCCCAGCATAACTCAGTTAATAACTCTCCTTATTATCTATAACCAACTTTATAGAATGACAATGTGATGCCAATTTATTAAAAGTGCTGTACTGGAAACAACAAAGACATAAGTTGATCAATACTCCGTGTTACTCCACTGCTGCCAGAACCCACAAAAATAAAGGAGAATCGAAATCAATCCCCATTCTTGTAATCTCGATTTTCTATTTGTAATTTTTCTTTTATTGCTATAATTACAAAGTAAATTTGCAATATAAAGAAAGATTCAATTTTTCGGGCATACAAGAATTGGCGACCACAGTGGGAGTTTCGGCGGCGCAATCTGATCTTTAATTTTTTTTTTTTAATTCGGACCCTAGGCGTCATCGCCGGGTAACGGTCAAGAAAGGTGAGGCAGCATCGCACACCAAAATTGACAAGGTGTCAAAATAAGTGAGGCTTCATCGCCCACCAAAATTGACAAGGTGTCAAAATAAGTGAGGCGTCATTGCCCACTAAAATTAATATGGCGTCATCGCCTGTTAAAAAAAATTATGAGGCATCATCACCCATAATAAAAGACAAGACGTCATCGTCTGTCAAAAAAAAAAAGAGTGAGGCGTCATCCCAAAAAAAAAAAATTTGATAAGGCGTCATCGCCTATAATTAAAAAAAAGTGAGGAATTGTCCACCAACAAAAAAGTGAGGCGTCTATCGCCCACAAAAAATTGACAAAACTGTAAAAAAAATTAAAAAAAAGAAAAAAAGAACAAAAATTGACAAAACTGTAAAAAAAATAAAAAAAAGAACCGTGCAGTGTGGGAGTGCCACCCGTGAGTTGCAACCGCGGGATGCACTCGCGGGTTGCAACCGCGGGATGCAACCGCGGGATGCATCCCGCATAGTGCCAAAATAAAAAATAAAAAATAAAAAATAAATAAATAAAATAATAATTTCAAAAAAAAAAATTTCAAAAAAAAAATAAAAATAAAAATTAAAAAATTAAAAAAATTAAAAAATATGAAAAATAATAAATATAAAAAATAATAAATTAAAAAAACAAAATAAATAAAATAAAAATATAAAAATGAACTGCCCAATGCCGTCAAGGCAAAGGGAAGAGAGCCAGTTTCTCGCCAACCCCATCATGCTAGGGGGAAAAAAAGTATGAATTGTCCAACGCTGTTAAGGTAATGGGAAGAGAATAAATTTCTCACCAACCCCATCGTACTGGGGGTAAAAAGTATGAACTGACCAACGCCGACTAGGCAATGGAAGAGAATAAATTTCTCGTCAACCCCATCATGCTGGGAGTAAAAAAAGTATGAATTGCCCAACGCCGTTAAGGCAACGCTCGCCAACCCATCATGCTAGGGTTAAAGCATGAGTTGTCCAAAGCTGTTAAAGCAAAGGGAAGAGGAAAATTTTGGTATTTAAGCCCAAACGAAACCCTGACAGCTCACCATGCTTAGGAGAATAGCATGGCTAACCCAACTCAAACGGTAATTGGTAAGGCAAATCAAATCCGTTGATAACTGGGAATTTGCTAAAAATCGCATAACAAATCTGTCAAAACAGTATTCTTATCCAAATATAAGGATACATCACTGCCCTTAGCTGCTGAGGTGAAGGGAAGAGGAAAAATTTGGTATTTAAGCCCAAATGAAATCCTCGTCAACTCACCATGCTGAGGGGAATAGCATGGCTAGCCTAACTCAAACGGTAGTTGGTAAAGGCTAATTAAATCCGTTGATAGCTAGGAGTTTGCTAAAAATTCTAATTAGATCGATCCTCTGTCAAGTTAAGATTTCACCTCTGATAGTAAAACTTTCCTCATTAATTTTCTTTGGTAGAGCCAGTAAATCTCCAAAATCCTTATCATGTTAAAATCATACCTCTGATACCTGTAGACACTAAAAATAATTAAATAAAATAAAATAAAAAATTATATGAAAACCAGGGAGAACCCAAAAGTGCAACCCGGGAAAGCTCCCGCGGGTTGCTACCCGCGGGAGGATCCCGCGGGTTGCAACCCGCGGGACATCCCGCGGGTTGCAACCCGCGGGACATCCCGCGGGTTGCAACCCGCGGGAGGATCCCGCGGGATGCAACCCGCGGGACATCCCGCGGGTTGCCACCCGCGGGACATCCCGCGGGATGCAACCCGCGGGGCATCCCGCGGGTGGCAACCCGCGGGATCTCCCGCAGGTTGCCACCCGCGGGAGCTCCCGCGGGTGGCAACCCGCGGGAGACTCCCGCGGGTTGCATCCCGCGGGAACTCCCGCGGGATGCAACCGCGGGAGCCTCCCGCGGGTTGAGCTCCCGCGGGTTGCAACCCGCGGGAGAGATCCCGCGGGTTGCAACCCGCGGGAGTCTCCCGCGGGTTGCCACCCGCGGGAGCTCCCGCGGGTGGCAACCCGCGGGTTATTTTCCGTATCTTTATTTTGTTTCCTTGGCTGATATTCCGTGATCCGGTTTTTCAGGAGCGAATCAATCCGGATTTGAGGTTCTCTCAGTCTATAAAATACAGGATTGGAGTTGAGAGAAGGAAAGGATTTTTCTTTGGAGCCGGCAGAGCAATTCTTCACAGAGGGTTGAGAGATCAGAAGGAGCAGGTTTTCTTCACAGATCCCCTTTCAAGTTGGATAGTCAACGGAGGCAGCAACAAGACTCCACCGCCACCCGTACCCACACTTAAAAAGGGAATCCACCAATATTCCCGTTCTTGTAATTCTTCGGAATTTTTGTAATCTAAATTCCTATTGTAATTCATCAATTTTGCAATGGAATCAAAGGTTCAATTTTCGGGCGTACAAGAACTGGCGACCACAGTGGGAGCCTCTCTGTTCACTACGGAGAACGTCGTGGCGCAGTCCGACTTGATACCCATCGGATCTGTTGTCGAAACGCTGATCGTAGAGGTTGATCAGCAAAAATACGAAGAGTTTATCTCTTCCTCTGACTCGGAGCCCAGGCGTCATCGCCGGGCTGTGATGAGCAAAGGTGAGGCGTCATCGCTCACCGAAAAGAAGAAGGCGTCATCGCCTATTAGAACTTATGAGGCGTCATCGCCCGCTAAAACTGACTCTGTCAGAAAACTTGAGGCGTCATCGCCCACTCCTAAGTTGAATCAAACTCTCACCCGCTCTCGGAAAAGAAATTTGAGGCGCAAAATCCAACGGGCCCGCCTGAACAGCGCCTCTGGAAAATTACAGTCGGAAAATCCAGCCCAAGAATCCAAAAATGGAAATTCACAGGAAGAACTGCGGGTTGCACCGCACGGAGGCAACCACGGAGTTGCAACCGCGGGTGCAAACCCGCGGTTCCAACCGCGGGTTGCACCGCGCGGGGGCAACCCCGCAGTTGCAACCGCGGGTGCAAACCCGCGGTTCCAACCGCGGGTTGCACCCCGCGGGTGCAACCCCGCGGTTGCAACCGCGGGTGCAACCCCGCGGTTGCAACCGCGGGTGCAAACCCGCGGTTCCAACCGCGGGTTGCACCCCGCGGGTGCAACCCCGCGGTTGCACCCCGCGGGTGCAACCCCGCGGTTGCAACCGCGGGTGCAAACCCGCGGTTCCAACCGCGGGTTGCACCCCGCAGGTTGCAATCCGCGGGTTGCACTCCGCAAAAAGGATCTGGTTCTGGTGTCTATTCGGGCACACGCACAATGAACACACAGCGCACACCTAACTTTATGGTCACTCTCTCAGGTGTACCATCTCATTCCTCTTCAAACAAACATAAGGATGTGCTCATGCACTCACCTGGGAAGATGTCTGCGGAGGAACAATCCAATGTGTGCGGGGCCCGCGCAACTGCGCAAGCCAGCACACACTCTAGACGACTCCATAGAAGAGAATGTGTTGATACAGGGAAAGCCCTTAGCCCTGAAATATTACAAACCAACCAATATTATGAACAGAACTTGCGGCGCAAGAGGCGTCAGAATGTAAATGGAGATAAGCCCGAAGATTTGAGAGAGTATCTTACTCGAAAGAGGAGCACATCCCAACCCGATTCTCACTGCCATTGTGAACGGCTGATCTCAGCCGTCTTGTCAAACTGCAAATGCAAGTCAGGACAATCCGTTTTTGAGCGGATTACAGAGCCAAAGAGAAGGCGGATAGTAAAAAAGATGTGCCCTGGGGATGATCTGCCTGCCGTTTCATCCTATATGGTTGGTAAAGGCAAGAAGATTGCCGAGAGTGACTCCTCAGACAAAGAGTTCACTTCAAAATTAAGGGGGGTGTCTGTTGAGCCAGAGGGTGTGTTCCGACACACTCGGGCTAGGAGGGGAGTCGCCATACCATTGAACTATAAAAAGTTAGCTGCAGGATCTGACGAAGAGGAAGACAGATATTCTGCTATTGTATCTTCACCCTATTCTGATTCAAACAGAGGGTTGGAAGCTACAGTAAATATGGCCGATCTTCCGGAAGAAGTCTCTAGAAGACTTGAAAGGCAAGAACAACGCCTTAAACAGCAGGAAGAGACTATGGAGGAGATGAAACAACTCTTGACTCAGTTGCTGGCCCAAACGAAGAAAGGCCAATCTTCGTCATCCGCTAAACAACATGAAGAGGAACATGTCCGCGTAGAGGAAGACAGTGAAGACGACTACGAAGAAGTACCTTCTCAGTTAGGAGAAAAAGAAAGAGTAAAAGTGTTCATTAATCCTCAGGTGGAAAAAATGGAAAAGATGGAAAACCAGCTGCAGGCCCTTCTTCACCGAAAGAAGTTGCAGGAAGTGGGAATAGTGCGTCCCTATCCTATTGAATGGGAGACCACGCCCTACCCTGCAAATTACAAACCGTTAAACCTTCAATCGTTTGACGGGAAAGGCTCTCCACAGCAACACATCTTCTACTTCCTGTCACAGACAGGACATTTGATGGGGCATGATCCAACATTGACCAAGATATTTGCGAGTACCTTACAAGGACCCGCATTTACCTGGTTTATGCAACTACCCCAAGGAACGATTAAATCGTGGGCCGACGTAGAACGTGAGTTCTTGGCCCGATTTTTCGAAGACGATACTGAGGTCTCGGTACCATCCCTGCTAGCAGCAAAGCAGGGAGAGAGTGAGACAGTAAAAGCTTTCGTCGAGCGGTTCCGAGAGCTTTCCGTGCGGTGCCCGCATGGCATGACGCAGGAGACCCTCGTGGAGACTTGCAGGCATAACTTATTGACCGATGTCTTAGTCAAGATGGGTTCGGTTGAATCCAGATCTTGGAGAGAGTTGCTCAAGCAAGGTGAGCAGGCCGAAGACATACTCCGGCGCCTTGAAGAGCAACAACAATCTACAAGAAGAGGCACCTCGAACAAGCCAACATCTCATTTCCCCCGTTCCAGAGGGAAAGACATACTGGCGGTGGAGAATACGTCCAAACCGAAACAAAGGCCGGCTAAAAACAACACAGCGGGGTCACCAAGAATACAAAAACAGTATTCATTCAAGGATGAACATACTGTTACCATGTTTAATTTGCTCACTAAGCGCAACATGCTCAAGTTGCCAGAGAGCAAAAGACCTAAAGAGGTTGGAAAGACCAATGATCCGAATTACTGCTTATACAATCGGATCGTGGGCCACCCAACTAAAAACTGTTTCATCTTGAAAGATAAGATTCAGGCACTAATTGATGCCGGAGCAGTTCAGCTCAAAGCTGAACAAAAAAGGGTGACGGCTAACTCGGTCACATTTACAGTGGGTGAGCTGGAGGTACCAGATGGGCTCACACCTATTCCAAAGGGTGAGCTCAGAGTGGTTAATTTGGACCCCCATAATCAACAGAAGAAAGGGTTAGTCCCCTTCACGACAGAGAAGCAGGAGGTCTTTTGGGTGCATCCAGACATTCTTGAAGATGAACAATGGATAACCGTCAGGACCAGAAAGAAAACTGAAACAAGAGGAAAGAAGCGCATGTGCAATGCCGTCTCAGCAACCATTGAGAAGGATGCGGATGATATTCCGCTGTTGACAGATTCTGAATCGGAGGCGACAGCTCTGGCGGTGGAGAATGAGCCTGCACCACCTTCCGGAACCAGATCTGGAAAACACTACTTGAAGGATCTCTCAAACACAGAAGCTGGCCCCTCTAAGCCAACCAAGGAGACTAATGAAGGAACTACCAAGCAAACTCCCGACAAGGGAAAACAAAAGGAGCTCAGATACAACCGAGCACTACGAAAAGATGTCTCTGAAGAGCAAAGTCCCTCTTTTCAGTTTGATGTCATGGCACAGTTGGCGAATATACCTGCAAGAATAACTCTGTACGAGTTATTACGCCTGTCCAAGTCTACAAGAGAGGCGCTAAGAGAAGCCCTAGCAGAATCTGAAGCTTTCTTAGCCCATCTCCCGGAGGAGGTTGAGGAGGCATGCCCGCAATGCAACTCAGTGTCGAGGCACGCCCCTTATATCACTTTTACACCAGAGGACATGCAGCTGAAGAATATTAAGCACAACAGGCCCCTGTACTATACCGGGTATATTGGTTCAGCGGAAATTGGTCGAATTCAGATTGATCCGGGTTCTGCCTTGAGCATTGTGCCACGGAGGCTTATGCAGTTTCTTGGGATCCCTCACTACAAACTGACTCCAACTAATACTGCCATTTTTGGCTTCAATGCCAATGGCAGTCACCCTCTGGGACAGATCAGGCTCAGATGTCAGATCGGAGATCTTAAAAGCGAGGTGACCTGTTACGTGATCGAAGCAGACACTTCTTATAACATTCTCTTAGGACGACCATGGATTCATGCTAATATGATCGTCCCATCCACCCTGCACCAATGCATGAAGTACGTGGATGAAGACGGAGAAGTGCATACTTTGATTGCTGACAAACAGCCATTCAAGGGTGTTGAAAACTACTTCGTAGACGCCCTTCTGTATGCTGAAAGTGCTGAGGTCGACCCCCCACTACACGATGAATGTGATAGTGGAAATGAAGCGGATACTGAGTCAGGAGTGTTTTTTGCCAATGAAGGCTTTGAACCTCTTGTAATTAATCTTGATGAGCTAGATGTAAATGACACCGCCAGTGATGAAGGCGAGTGGGAAATAAATGAGAATCTGAACTTTGCTTATTTGCCTGGTGTTCTTACTGATTCTTTAACTTCAGCTACTAGCACGGATGCAGATAGTCTCTCAGAATTTGAGACTTTAGCAACCATGCACATGCCTATTAGGTCATCGATGATGGTACAACCAGACATTGAAAACGCAGATGGGGCGATGTTCGAAGTACCGGCCCATCGACCAGGTCAAAAACCTATTCTTTTTGGAAGAATTAAATCACATATAGCCTCATCCAGTGATAGTGAGAGTGAGGCTCAGGAAGCCCCTCAATTCTATCATTATGGACTAAAGTCATTCCGGATGATGGCAAAAATGGGATATGATTTCATCAATAAACCCGGATTAAACTTTGGTAAGGGACGTCGGGATCCGCTTCCCTCATTCGTACCCAAAGGAAAAGAACCGGACTATTATCACAAAACTGGCAGGGGTTGGGATACATCACAACACCCGATCCTTCAGATATCGAAGATATGATTTGCCAGAATGTGGAAGATTCCGATTGGGATTCGGATATCAACCTGGGTATATTATTCAGAGAGATGACGGTAAACATGACATCTGTCAGTCCAACCCCAGATGAAAACGATGAACTGACCCTTATAGAAGATGAAGCATTGGTAAAGCATCTTGATGCCCAGTGGAACATGCGTTTTGAGCAACGTGAACCTCCTACGGAGGATAAGGTGGTCCAAATAAATATGGGAGATGAAACCAATCCTAAACCCATATTTATAAGCGAGAGTTTACCTCCTAATGAAAGAGACGCCCTGGTGACTCTCGTTCGAGAATACATAGATGTCTTTGCTTGGAACTATGAAGACATGCCGGGTTTAGATCCTCAAGTTGCTGTGCATCGACTCAATATTAAGCCAGATGCGAAACCAGTAAAACAGCAACAGAGAAGATTCCGTCCAGAACTGATGGAATCAATCGAAGATGAGGTAAAAAAGCTTATACAATCTGGCTTCGTACGAGAAGAACAACATCCTGATTGGGTAGCGAACATCGTTCCGGTTCCCAAGAAGAATGGAAAAATCCGAATCTGCATCGATTTTCGAGATCTCAATGCAGCATGTCCTAAAGATGAATTTCCACTTCCAATAGCGGATGTCATGATTGACAACACCTGCGGATTTGAAAGAATGTCTTTCATGGATGGATTTTCCGGATATAATCAAATCAAAATGTGTCCGGAAGACGAGAAACATACTGCATTCAGAACACCGTTAGGCGTGTACTGTTATACAGTCATGCCATTCGGTCTGAAGAATGCAGGTGCAACTTACCAGCGTGCTATGAGCACAATTTTCCGCGAGCATCTCCGTAAAACGGTAGAGTGTTATGTGGATGACTTGGCTGTCAAGAGTCGTAATAAAAACGATCATCTCCGGGATCTGAAAGCGGTGTTTGATATTATGAGAAAACACCAATTAAAAATGAATCCAACTAAGTCCTTTCTCGGTGTTTCTAGTGGCAAATTCCTTGGTTTCGTTGTTACATCCAAGGGTATTTATTTAGACCCTGAAAAGGTAAAAGCAATTCAAGAGATGCAGCCACCAAGAAACCTTAAAGAACTTCGTGGACTACAAGGGAGACTAGCATATATCCGGAGATTTATCGCCAACCTTTCAGGGCGGTGCCAACCTTTTACCAGGCTAACGAAGAAAGGGGTGTCGTTCGTTTGGGATGAAGCTTGTCAACAAGCCTTTGAAGATCTCAAGAAGTACCTCACAAAGCCTCCGGTATTGGTAGCCCCTATATCGGGAAAACCATTCTTAATATACGTTCGGGCAATGGACCATTCACTTGGTGCCTTGTTAGCCCAAACCAATGACTCCGGCCATGAGCAAGCTGTTTACTATCTTAGTAGAACTATGGTAGGTGCCGAACATCGGTATACTCCAGTAGAGAAGGAATGTTTGGCCCTGGTATTCGCAATTCAGAAAATGCGGCATTACTTAGTAGGCCAGACAATCCATGTGATTTCTCGGGTAAATCCTCTGAGAGTGCTCATGACCAAGCCTGGGTCACTCAATTGCAGGTTAGCAAATTGGTCAATCCTCCTATCGCAATATGACATGCGATTTATACCACAAAAGGCGATTAAGGGACAAGCAATTGCTGACTTCTTAGCAGAGCATCCTGTCCCGCAATCCTCGAAACTTTATGAGGATATTCCAGATGAGATAGTGGAAGCCAATATGGTCTCTAAAGAACCGATTTGGCAGCTGTTCTTTGATGGAGCAGCGAGAAAGAACTCTGCTGGAGTGGGGGTGGTTCTAATATCCCCGCAAAACCATGTGATCCCCCGAGGATATTCATTAACTCAACCATGTTCTAATAATGTGTCCGAGTACAATGCATTATTAACGGGATTGCGAATTGCCCAACAGCTGGGGGTCCGACGTTTAGAGGCCTATGGGGATTCCAAGCTCATAGTAAATCAAGTAAGAGGAGAATACGAAGTTAAACATGAGCATCTCGTACCCTACCACAAAGCAACAATAAAACTTGCCGACTCTTTCGAAGAATTTTATATTGACTATGTGCCACGGCACGAGAATGCATATGCTGACGCCTTGGCGTCCCTCGCTGCTACATTAGCGCTCCCTGCTAAGTCAACTAAAAGTGTTGAGGTTGGAAGCCGGGAGCTCCTTTGCCCTGAAGAGATACTCGAGGCAAATGAGGTCCATGTGTCAGGGATGAACTTCGAACCTAGAGATTGGCGGTTCGTATTCGTCGATTTTGCGCTCTACGGGATGTTACCCGAAGATCCTAAAGAAGCCGCAAAAGTAAAAAAGGAAGCAAAAAAATTCTATTATAATCCTGAGCTTAGTTCCTTATATCGGAAAATGTCAGGTGGAGTTTTACTTCGGTGCTTATCACAACAAGAAACACAAGAAGTACTCAAAGAAGCGCATGACGGGACCTGTGGTGCTCATCAGCCGGGACCTAAATTGGGAGACCGGATAAAGAGAATGGGTTACTACTGGCCGACAATGATGTCAGATGCCATGGCATATGCGAAGAAATGCCATGCATGTCAGGTACATGCGAACTACATACACCAGGCCGCAGAGTACCTACATCCAACCACAATTACATGGCCATTCGAGACTTGGGGAATGGATATCATTGGTCCCATTGCTCCTCCATCTTCTCATGGACATCGGTTTATACTGGCTATAACCGATTACTTCTCAAAATGGGCAGAAGCTGTCCCTTTGCGAGAAGTAAAAACGAATGATGTGGTCAGTTTCATCAAACACCACGTTATTTATCGCTTTGGTGTTCCTAGACGGATCATCAGCGACAACGGCCCTCAATTCACTAGCAGAGCCTATACTAAATTCTGTGATAAGTTCAGAATACAAAACATATTTTCGTCTCCATATAATCCGGCCGCAAATGGTCAAGCTGAAGCATTCAACAAGACCATTGTGAAGCTTTTGCAGAAATTTGTCACTTCAAGTCAGCGTGATTGGGACGAAAAATTGGGGGCTTGTCTGTGGGCTTATCGCACGACGGTTAGGACACCCACAAAGAGTACACCATTTTCTTTAGTATATGGTTGCGAAGCTATACTACCTCTAGAAATTCAGATTCCTTCTCTTCGGGTGGCATTAGCTACAAGAATGACCACCGAGGAAAAACATGGCCAACGACTTCGGGAATTAGAAGCATTGGATGAGAAACGCTTAAAAGCTCAACAGCAAATCGAGCTTTATCAGGCGCGAATATCTCGGGCCTTCAACAAAAAGGTGAAGGAACGAACTTTTAAAGTGGGTGACTTGGTCCTAGCAGTCAGGCGTCCTATGATTCTCACGCATAAAACCAAAGGCAAGTTTCAGCCGAAATGGGAAGGCCCATTTGTAGTGGAGACAGTCTACTCAAATGGAGCATACCGGTTGATTAATCAGCATGGAGATCGAATGATGGCGCCCATTAATGGAAAATTTCTCAAAAAATATTATTCTTAAAATAAAAAAAAAAATTTTACCCAACGCCGACAAGGCTACGGGAAGAGAATAAATTTCTCGCCAACCCCATCATACTGGGGGTAATAAGTATGAACTGCCCAACGCCGACAAGGCTACGGGAAGAGAATAAATTTCTCGCCAACCCCATCATACTGGGGGTAATAAGTATGAACTGCCCAACGCCGACAAGGCTACGGGAAGAGAATAGATTTCTCGCCAACCCCACTATGCTGGGGGTAAAAAGCATGAATCACCCAACGCCGCTAAGGCAAAGGGAAGAGGAAAAGTTTGGCATTTAAGCCCAAATGAAATCCTCGACAACTCGCCATGCTGAGGGGAATAGCATGGCTAGCCCAACTCAAACGGTAGTTGGTAAAGGCAAAATCAAACCCGTTGATAGCTGGGGGTTTGCTAAAAATCCCACGACAAATCTGTCACAACAGTATTCTTATCCGAATATAAGAATACATCACTGCCCTAAGCTGCTAAGGCAAAGGGAAGAGGAAAAGTTTGGCATTTAAGCCCAAACGAAATTCTTGACAACTCACCATGCTGAGGGGAATAGCATGGCTAGCCCAACTCAAACGGTAGTTGGTAAAGGCTAATCAAATCCGTTGATAGCTGGGGGTTTGCTAAAAACCTTACATTAGATCAATTCTTTATTAAGATAAGATTTTACCTTTGTCAAAAAAAAAAAATCATACTTCATCAAGTCTAAAGTTACAACGTCTGATGAACATAATCTCTTTAGGTCGTTAGGTTAAAAGTTTTCTCTGACGACAATCATCTTTCCTATCAAGTTAACAGTTACCTCTGATAGTCAGAATTTTGAGACCGAACACGTTAACAATTACCTCTGTTTGGTCAGCTCCTTCATTCCTATCACGACTAGATCCTCTGAATAGGTTGAGCCCCAAGATATGTTTAATAATACCTCTGTCTTTTTTCTAACCCGTCATACTAGATGTCACTGAACGGTTAGGATACTACAAGCACGTTAAAACTATACCTCTGTTTGCTATTCTATAAGCACGTCAACATTGTACCTCTGCTTGTCATCCTATAAGCACGTCAACATTACACCTCCGCTTGTCATCCTATAAGCACGTTAACATCCAACCTCTGCTTTACTTTTTGTCTTTAGGCACGTTAATATTATACATCTGCCTATGTTCGTAAATCCTAATTGGTCGCACTATATGTCGCTGAACATTTAGGATTAAATTTATCTGAAAAAACCCTCACTATCAAGTCCTGAACCTCTGAATAGTCTGAGTTATTATACATGAAAGTGTATAAAAAGAAGAGATAAAAGAAAGGATAAAAGAAAAGATAAAGATAATAATAATGATGATACAGCAGCACATAGCGAAGTCTTTCTTTCTGTATTATTACAAATAAAAAAAAAAGAAAAGAAAAATATAAATATATATATATATATGTATATATATATATAATAATAATAATAGTAACAATTACTTTTGAGATAAAGCTTTCAAAGCATCTTCCACTTCCTGTAGCCGTCGGTGGAGACTCTCTCTTGCTGTCTCTAAAGCTCTCCTCTGCAAATCCATTTCATCCATGAGAGGTTGTTGTACAGCCTGAGTTTGGAGTTCTTCTAACTCCCTGATGCCGACAGCGATGTCATGTTCAGTTTGTTCCTTTTGCCGTGAGATCTCAGATGCTCTGCCAGAAATATTTTGAATTTCAAGTTCAAGATTAGTAATTGAGGCTTGAGCCTTGGTGATGATCTCCCGCTCGCGGTCTACGGAGTTACGGCGGTGTTCAATATCATCCTCCATCTGGGTCAGGTCCCAAGTCAACTTCTCTGAAGAACCTCGGAGTCCCGCTACAAGTTGGGCCTGACATTCTATATTCTGCTGAAGTTCGGCGTGAAGAGCCAAGTTTTGGGCTCGTAAGCGAGCCACTTCTTGGTTTGCTATCTCGGCAAGATCGGCCTGGCGCAAACTGTTGAGTAATGACAATTGGACCTCCAACTCGTCCCATCGAGCCCTATAAGGAGCTGCTCGCTGCGGTCCTCCAATCCTCGTGATATGGTCTAGGTGACTCACCATGAGAGGATGAACCTTCTCCAGAGAATCCTCTCCGTTGAGAATCTCCTCAATGCATCCATAAAAAAGTTCAAGAAAGAATTCGACATTGCGACTGATGATTCTTTCACTAAAGCCGGAGGTCGAATTCTGCTTCAAATCTGTTGAGATTACAGGTAGAGGATGTATGAATGATGGAGCGACCGTAGGGAGTACTGATGATATGTGAGATTCTAACAATGGAGTTGCCGCCGCATCTAATAAATTGGTCGCAACTCGCGCTGGAGTGGTCATCACCTCTGCTGTCGAGGTCGCCAATGTTAGCGGCGTGGCTAATGCGCCGCACGTTGGTTCCATGGCGTCAGAATGTGATGAAACCATGCATGTCGGCAAAAGAAGGCTTTCTGTGTTCACAGATATTACTAGAGCCTCTGCAGAAGACATGGAAGGTGCGCTAGCATCACCTGCGTCTGGTAAAAATAGAGCGGTCGTGTATCATAATCAAAAAGATTTGTGCAAAAAAAAAAAAAAAAAAAGAGAGTATGCAAATACCTGGTGGAAAGGTTACATTGGTGGCGGCTATGGAAATAGAACCAGATCTCTCAGGTCTATCCGCCTCTGAGACCTCCAAAGGGAAGTGAGAGGCTTTGTCCATGCTGGGTTGATAGAAGTAGTCACTATCGAACTCTCCATCAGAGCCTAGACCGTCAAGGTCACAAATGTCCCCACTTACACCAGAATAGTCCACAAGATCCAAAGAGTCTGATCTGGCAGTCGGGGAGGCATGGGTCGTTGAACCTTCACCACCTGAGATACAAGCAAATATGCGTTAAAAAAGAAATGGAATGAAGTCCAAACCTTAAAGAAAAAAAAAAAAACGCTCACCAGAAGAGACAAGTCTTGGTGCTGAGCTAGGCAAAGCGGCTTCGCCGGGAGATGACAAGAAGACGTCTAGTGCACTATTGTCCAATGCAGTGCCCGTCGGCTCCGCAGCTCCTCTATCCGGGATAGTTGGATCACTCCTGCCAAGATTTGCAGCCTTAGGGACTGGATTTACGGTAGCAGGTGTCTCAAGAGTGGAGAAGGCGGCAAAACCATACATCCTGGCAGTCTCGCTAGAAGAAGTCGGTGTGGGTGTAACAGTAGAAAAGACCGGAAAAGTTGTAGTAGACAAGTGTCCTCCTGACGCAAACATCGAAGTGGTAATAGGAAAATCATTCCTAGATGAAACGATTGACGGAACTACAGATGTCGCGGTTGGTAGATCTGAATGACTCGTGGTCGATCGATCCGGTTGAGTCGTGGTCGGCAGACCGAAACGACTAACGGTTCGTCCTACAACCGAATTGTCAACCCGAGCCTAAAATTTCTTCTTCTTTTGAGGAACGTTGACTCCTCTGGGATTTGAGCGCTTCGACGCGGATCTACCTCCATGAGGAGAAGCTGGGGTAGAAGTACCATCTTGTCCATCGCCATCATTGCTATCAGGACTAAGAGAGGCGCCTATGGATTGGGATTCACGCGCCAAACCCTTTTTCGAGGATCTATGCGATGCCTCAATATGCCTTAAGAAGGAATGATTAACCTGATAGTCGCCAGGGATAATATCTGCAAGATGATACCAATTGCAGAATCCCATTGATGCAAAAAGGGAGGGTGACTGGCTTGGAAGGGTAAAAGATGCCTTTGTACCTCCAGCCGCAAAATGGTACCATCCTCGTGCACCCTCGAGAAGATTTCCCTCACGACGGAGATAAGAGTTCGGATTGCCAACATATAGCTGATCATATCCGAACTGACGTGCGAAGCGACTGGGTGTATAGGACTCCATGAGGCAAACTCGACCCTGTCGAAAAACCAGATGACTTGGCCGGATGCTAATAAGCCACCAGAAGCAACCCGATGGCAAGGATGTATAGCCATCATTTCCAGAACTATCTTCAAATTGGCTACTATAACTTCCTCCGAGAAATTTTGGGAAACAACGGTAAATATGGTAATTTTGATGTCGCCCAAGGATTTGCCGAATCTTAGCCATGTACCTCCCATTCCATGAGCAATTTTCGAAACGCTGTACATGAGGAATGGCATGATCAATAAGTCCTGAAGGAGAAGTCATCAATTCTGGACAGTGTAATACGAACCAAGCCATTAGATAAGTGAATGGCAGGTCGATGCGTGGATTAGGCGTTTTGAAGATAGTGTTACCACCCTTATCTTCCGCCTGTTGGACTTTGCAAAATTGGGCAATTATGTCCCTCAAGCCGCGTTGCAAACTGCAAACCATAGCTGGTAATAACCCCAGAGGCTGGCCAAACGCTAACAGGACTGCAGGGTAAATAACATCAACAGTAACGGTTTCGCGGCACGAGGTAGGCACTACACAGCGCTTCAACCACAACATTAGATATCCGGCGAGAACAGCATTGTCTGATATGGGGGAAGCTGCTTGGTAGTGATAACTTTCGAAAACAGTCTGAGCTTTGAACCCGTCTTCATCAGATTCTGCAGTGTAGGTAGTTGCAAAGCAGGTGCCAATCCTCTCATGGACAGTATCCATATCGCAAGCAACCCGTACTTGGATGCTGCGCTCATATCTTTCCAGATTCTGAAATAGATACTCTGCCCATACCTTATGGCGCACCCCTTGATTTCGGGCCTGGCGCGCCCCTTGATTTCGTGGCCTGGAGATATCAGCACAAATGTTGTAATGACACATCAACTCCCAGTAAGTTGAGTATGCATTAGGAACAGCCTTGAGGCGAAGCAATTCCTTCGTATTCGGAACATACTCCTCATAAGGGGTTTCGCCTATGGATAATGCTGAAATCTCATGCATTTCGTGAAGCGCAAATCCCAATTCTCCAACAGGGGTGAAGAAGGTATTGGTCTCCGGATTATACATCTCCAGTATGCAGAAAAAGTGAGGAGAACTATGTGGAATTCCAAATTGCACGTTGCGCACCGCACGATAGAGGCCAAGCTTCTCTAAACGTGTCTTGAAATTTTCCAGAACGAAATGGGTCATCCGAGACCACCATGATCGCGAAGTGGAGTGAATCCATCCAGGAGTGCGGAAATCATGAGCTGGGAATTGACCATGGGCATCCGAAAATTGATTCATAAAGGTGTCTGCTCGTTTCGGGTGCTCTCCAACAGGTAAGTCTTTGCCGAATCTACTAGGCAACAGACCTGTAACATACTTTGCCGGGCCATCGACAAATGGACCGTTTCTGTTAAATCTCCCGGTCGCAACGCCATGACTGCTACGGGTAATTGGCCAAGACATCATGCGGGGATATGAAATCCGCTGCAGATAAGATAAAGAATAGCTGCGCTCCAGATCCGGGATAAACATATGGCGACCTCCAACATTGCTCAACCACTTGGCGTTGTCCCATAAATCTTCGTCTCGTTGGTTGACAGCATCCCCAAAAAGAAATTGCGGTTTCTTCAAAATCTGTCTATGGGCGCCTTCGAAGACGGAATCCGTGATTAATTCACGGGCTGTGAGTGGGTTGCAGCTAATAATTTTCTGTCGTCGATCTGCACTACTTCGCTCCTCAACCAAAGGGATGTGACCGTCGAATCCAAAGTGAGATTGATTATTCGGACTGCTCGAAAATCCGAAATAATTATTCTTGGACAAAGGATCCGTCGAGTACTGAACTGTAAAAAAAAAAAAAAAAAAAAAAAAAAAAAAAAAAAAAAAACTTTAATCCAAAAAAAAAAAAAAAAAAAAAAAAAAAAAAAAAAAAAAAAATGAACAGGGTAGATTTGTGAGATTTGTGATCAATCCTGTGGTCATCACTGTGTAGTCGTGCACCGCAAAAGCGATTTTAAAGTAAACGGATGACCGTTTGTTTACCTGATATCAGGGAAGAGAGATCAACAGCGGCGGTGACGCCTGCGTGTCGATCCTCATCGGCGATAACGCCCACTGATCGATCTTCAGCATTTAAATCATGTGGTTGCGAAGTACCTGCGGAAGCCATGAGAAAGGAGAAAGTAATCGTACAAAATAAAAGAACGAGAGATTTTCTGATTATGAGAAAAAAGTTGGAGATCTATGGGTATTTATAGTGAATTAGCGGGAGTTCAAATAGGGAAAGGAATCAAAATTCTGACCAAAATCAGAGTTTGATTAGAGTCCAAACAGGACTTGGATATTTATTTAAAATCTTTTTCCTATTCTAATGCTAATTCCTACTCAAACTAAGATCCAAATAACAAACAATCCCACTTAAAAAGAAAAAATCCAAAGTATTTTGAAATTCATTACAAATAAATTAAAGAATTCCAAAAACTTTGGAGGGGGTTATGTAGACACTAAAAATAATTAAATAAAATAAAATAAAAAATTATATGAAAACCAGGGAGAACCCAAAAGTGCAACCCGGGAAAGCTCCCGCGGGTTGCTACCCGCGGGAGGATCCCGCGGGTTGCAACCCGCGGGACATCCCGCGGGTTGCAACCCGCGGGACATCCCGCGGGTTGCAACCCGCGGGAGGATCCCGCGGGATGCAACCCGCGGGACATCCCGCGGGTTGCCACCCGCGGGACATCCCGCGGGATGCAACCCGTGGGGCATCCCGCGGGTGGCAACCCGCGGGATCTCCCGCGGGTTGCCACCCGCGGGAGCTCCCGCGGTTGGCAACCCGCGGGAGACTCCCGCGGGTTGCATCCCGCGGGAACTCCCGCGGGATGCAACCGCGGGAGCCTCCCGCGGGTTGCAACCCGCGGGAGAGATCCCGCGGGTTGCAACCCGCGGGAGTCTCCCGCGGGTTGCCACCCGCGGGAGCTCCCGCGGGTGGCAACCCGCGGGTTATTTTCCGTATCTTTATTTTGTTTCCTTGGCTGATATTCCGTGATCCGGTTTTTCAGGAGCGAATCAATCCGGATTTGAGGTTCTCTCAGTCTATAAAATACAGGATTGGAGTTGAGAGAAGGAAAGGATTTTTCTTTGGAGCCGGCAGAGCAATTCTTCACAGAGGGTTGAGAGATCAGAAGGAGCAGGTTTTCTTCACAGATCCCCTTTCAAGTTGGATAGTCAACGGAGGCAGCAACAAGACTCCACCGCCACCCGTACCCACACTTAAAAAGGGAATCCACCAATATTCCCGTTCTTGTAATTCTTCGGAATTTTTGTAATCTAAATTCCTATTGTAATTCATCAATTTTGCAATGGAATCAAAGGTTCAATTTTCGGGCGTACAATACCCAAGTACAAAATCGAATCATTTTTCTCCATGAGATCAAGTCCAATCAAATCCCCTGTCAAGTTAAGATTTCACCTCTGACAACAAAACTTTTCTCTTTTTTTTTTCTTTTCTCCAGCAGAGCAAATAACACTCCAAAATATTTGTCAAGTTAAAATCATACCTCTGACATTAGAATTGAAAATCAAATGAGATAAAATCCGATTAAATCTCCTGTCATGTTAAGCTTTAACCTCTGACAGAAAAGAAAACTCACACTTCATCAAGTCCAAATGAACTTGTTTTTGATATTGTTAAGTTAAAAATTATCTCTGACGAAAATCATTTTCCATATCAAGTTAACAGTTATCATTGATAGTCAAATTTCAAGGCTAAATACTTTAACCGTCACCTCTATTTAGTTAACTCATTCCTATCATGACCAGATCCTCTGAATAGGTCGAGTTTTTAGACATGTTTAAAGACACTTCTGTCATTTCCTGATCCGTCATACTAAATGTCATTGAACTGTTAGGATTCTAATGAGCACGTTAACATGATAACTTTGTTTGACCTCAAATAAGTACGTTAACATCATACCTCTGCTTATCATCTAACGGGCATGTTAACATCATACCTCTACTAATCACTTAATGAGTACGTTAACATCATATCTCTGCTTGTCATCTAATGAGCACGTTAAAATCATACATCTGCTTGTTATCGAATAAGCATGTTAATATCATACCTCTACTCATATTCCAGGAGACACGTTAGTAGTTACCTCTGTCTATAAAATTTATTACATGTCTGTCATGCACTTAGCCTCTGAATGAGACGTTAAAAATATTTTTGCATGCAGACACCAAATTCTCTGAAGCAAAGCTACAAGCAAAAGTTTGGCTCGGCCGCACAGGTACAATGGCTAGCATCAAGAAAACTCGCTAGAAGCAATCTATGATACATCGAAGAGGTTCAACAGTATATCTCAAGCAACAAAACAATTAGAAGATAGTGATTTCAGAATATGGTTCACAGTATACCATAAAAATCACGAAGAATATTACAGAGCTAAAATCAAAGAGTCCAAAGTGTTTCGAAATTCGTTACAATTCAATACAGAAATTCGAAAACTTTGGAGGGGGTTATGTAGACATCCAAAAAAATAATAAATTAAATAAATAAATAAATAAATAGAATAGGAGTGCCTCGCGGACCCCACCCGTGAGAGCGCACCTGCGGGATCGCTCTCGCGGAGCGCTCCATCTGCGGGTTGCTTTCCGCTTCCGTTCCGCTTCTGTTCCGTTTTGCATGGTGATCCAGATTTTTGGGGACTTAATCGGATTCGAGGGAAGAATTTGAATCGGATTAGAATCGCTCCTCAATCTATAAAATTGGGAACGGAGTTAGAACAAGAGGAGGAAAAGAAGAGATTCTTTTGGAGAGAGAATTCTTTGGTGAGGCAATTTTTCAGAGACAGAGAGTCCAAAAAGGAGATTCTTTTTAGAGGAGGATTTTTTCAAAAAGTCCAGAAGTTCCAGAGAGATTAATCTTCATCCCGATCCAGATCGGATCGTCAACGGAGTGCAGAATCAAGACTCCACTGCCGCCAGGATCCATAAAAATAAAGGGGAATCGAAATCAATCGATCCCTATTCTTGTAATCTCAATTTTCTATTTGTAATTTTTCTTTTATTGCTATAATTCCAAAGTAAATTTGCAATATAAAGAAAGATTCAATTTTTCGGGAATACAATAAGTTCAAGATATTAAATGCTCGAAATATAGTGACCAACACCAAAAATATGAGCATAGATCCACAATCATTATAAGCTTGGAAGAAGAAACATGAAACAAATTATATGGAAGTATTATACAAAACAAAGTGAAATTCAGCTAATTTATTACAGTACCGAGTCTAGTGAAAAGGGAAAAATACATCCTAATGGATCATAAAGTTAGGCATCAAAAAAATAAAGCTCTTGTGCATTATAAATTAGAAATCCCAGAAAATAAACCATTAAATGCTAACATCTTAACACGTGTGCAAGAGGTCAGGGATTAAAACTGCACTTGCACTAGGGTACAACCTTTAAATAGGAAGATTGGGATAGGGATAATTATGGCCTTTGTTTGAAAGAAAGAAAGATAGAAAATATTGCAGCAAAATATTTGGAAAAAAGAAGTAATTAAGTATAAGAACAAGTAGCAATTATGGATGAAGAAAAAGAATAGAATCTGTCTTGTGTTCTATTTTGAGTTTTCTATTTCTAACTTTCACTAACCTTTATAGGTTTATTTTTCCTTTTGAAGCTATCTTCATTAAGGAAAAGTGCTGATAGTTCGTTTTTCCTTCTAAACTGAGAATGAGTTAAGTGTTTGCTTAAATAAAAATAAACAAAAAGAAAAAAAGATAAGTAGTAACAAGTGATGATTTTTATTTAGCGTGGCACTTTTGAAGTAGTAAAATATTCAATCACTAGAGAATTCCATTTAGATCATTGGGATAATTAAATGTAATCATGATTATGTTTATTTCTAGGATGAAATTTGAACGTCAAAATCAAGATGCAACCAAATATCTAGAGATTTCCTTTTAGATCAACGGGATCTTAATTTACAAACTGTATGGTGAGATTTGTTTGAACATGAGTCAAATATGAGAACATATAACTCAGAAACCCATCTTAAAGAGGTTTTGGTTATAGTACTATAGATTTTTAAGGAAAGTTAAATTGAGAAGCAAGAGGTATATGTATGCACAAGTTTTGGACGTGAAACCAAACTGTTCTAGTAAGAAATGGGAATTTAAGAAAAGAGAAGCCATTTCATGAATTTTCATTGACAACTAGGTAGGGTGTTTGTGTATTTTTATATAATTATGTATGTGCAAAAGAGTAATTTTTGTGCATAGAAAATTAGTGACAACAAAAATAACAGTATTTCAAAGAAAATGATAAGAACATGAAACCCAATGATATATACTACATTTTATGTTTAAAAGCATTTAGGGTACTAAATGGTTTGGTTAGTATGGTTTACATTCAACAGAACTGTAAAGACAAACATGAAATGAAACCTGACCAAATAAACAAACTTATGATGTCATGAACTAGTAGACTATATGTATAATTTAATATCATGAACTATTTTATATAATGATGAAATTAACTGATGAATGCAGAGAATTTTGGTACTGTAACAAGGGACGTGTTCTACAAATTATGTGGAATCAAATTGCTGAGCATGCTAAAAACTTCTGAAGGAAGCATTTTAGCAATGACTAAGAAAGGAAAATATCATTTCTTAAAGAAATACCTTAATAGGTCAAAAGGTTTTTTTTTTTTTTTTCCCTTCCATGTTAAGGCAAGCACATGCATTCCTTGAATTGGAAGAAGATATGATAGGGATGATTAAATACGTGCTACGTGGTAACTAGCCTAAGGCCAACTAGAGGACAGATCCCTTCCTTATCAATACAGATTCCACCATATATTGCCATGAAGTATAACACTTTAGACAGTCACAGTCTCTTGGGAGAGCTTACTAGTCACGTCAAGATGAAGTTCCATGGTGTTTGCTGTTAGAAGATGATGCTAGGTGTGATGAAACTGGTTAGGGGCGACCTTATTAGGTATGTCAAGATGAAGTTCGATTCATGTAGTTTGCAGATGATACTTAGTTGGTAAGACTTGAGAAGGAAAAAAGTCAAAACAACAACTAAGCCTTTCATCCCAAGTATTTGGGGTAGGCTATATGAACCAAAACAGAATCACGCCGGATCGATGACTTTGATAGTCCTTCTCCATCATTTCTATCAAGTAATATCTCCTCATTTAAACCTCTAGAATCCATATTTTTTCATATCACCTCCATCAATATTTTCTTCGGTCTTCCCTTCGTTCTTTTAACTTGTCCTACATTGATAAACTCCCCTCGTTGAACTGGTGCATTTGTAAGCATACGTTGCATATGACCAAACCATCATAATCGATTTTCTAGTATCTTCTCATCGATGGGAGCTACACCTAGCTTAACACGAATATCTTCATTTCTCACTTTATCTCTCCTAGTATAGCCGCATATCCAGCGGAGCATGCATGTCTCTGCTACACTTACCTTCTGTGAATGACATTTCTTTATAACCCAACATTTCGTGTCATATAACAAAACTGCCCTAATAGCAGTACTATAAAATTTTTCCTTCAATCTTAACAGAATATTACGGTCGCATAAAACTTCTGTTGCCCTCCTCCATTTCAACCAACCGGCTTGTATCCTATGGTTAATATCAATAGAACCTAAATACCTAAACTGATTGCTCATTTATATTTTTTGCTCATCCAGTTTTACAGCATTATAGTCTATAGTCCGTCGTTTACTAAATTTACACTCCATATACTCTGTTTTAAACCTACTCAATTTAAAATCTCTAGATTCTAATGTATACCTCCATAACTCTAGCTTGGCATTTACCTTTACTCTTATCTCATCAACTAAGACAATATTATTAGCAAATAACATATACCAAGATATCTCATTCTGAATAGCTCTAGTAAGCCCAACCATCACTATAGCAAATAAGAACAGGCTCAATGCAGATCCTTGAGTCATGATTCTATAAAATATTCCAATTGGGTCATGATGCAGTCAAAGAACTCTACCTCACACATCACATTTGAACCAAGGCAGGGTAGAAGGAACTAGCTTATGTGGTGAACTTCCTTCAAATGATGGTAGATCTGGAGAGACACTGGCAATGAAAGTAATCGAATGAATCACATTGAAAGTGGGTTGATATGAGGATCCCAAAAAGTTTCATTGCCATAGATCGTGAAAGCAATCTTTTTTCGAAGTTTCATATGAATCTGTACATTGAATGTGTAAATTCTCCACAGTTTCGATAAAAAATCTCTTAATGAGAACAGAAACTTTTACCTCATTATCAACAATAAATTTCTGCAAGATACTATATAGATATGCAATAAATTTATATTCATCATTGCAAATTACTGTCTAGAGATCTCTATCATGCATAACAGGTAAATGCAATGCAATGGATTTAATTGGTAAAACTCCTAAAAAGAGATATGTTGGCTCCCTAGGGTGGCATACAATTAATGCAAATGATATAACATCCCCACACTGGGTGAGAACCAGGGCCGGCCCTGGGCAGGTGCGGGCTGTGCACCTGCCCAGGGCCCATAATCTAAAGGGGGCCCAATAATTTGTTAAAATAGCAAGTTCTTCTAATGAAAATTTGGATGGATTAAGTGATGATAATGTTGAAAATTCAAATGAAAATGTAAATGAACAAAATCAAAATAATGAGGATATTAATAATTTGAGTGAGCATAATGATGTACCAAATGAATCTATTATTAAAAATATAATTGTTGATGAACAACCAACCCATTCTTTTGATATTTATGATCCTAGAAATTGGGATAATCTTGATAATAAATCAAGAGACATTTTAGTTAAAAAAGGGCCTATTAGAGAATTGAATCTTGTGTTTCCTTTAGATAACACATCTAGGCATTTTTCATATGGTTATTATACTAGGAAGTTAAGTAATGGAGAGCCTAGTGATAAAAAGTGGTTGGTTTATTCTAAACATGTGGATAAAGTATATTGTTTTTGTTGTAAGTTGTTTAAATCTAATAATAATAAAACTGCATTAGCAACTAATGGATTTAGAGATTGGAGGCATCTTGGTGAAAAACTCAAAGAACATGAGAATAGTATTTAGCATATGGACAACAAGGAATCTAGAAATGAACTAAGAGTAAGATTAAGTAAAAATCAAACAATTGATAAAGAGAGTGTTGTATTCAAAAAAAGTTGAAGTCATTGGATTCAAAAAAGTTGAAGTCATTAGATGATAATGAATTAAGAGAGTGTTGTATTAATTTTACTAATACTTTTTCTCATAACAATATGTCGGATGTGGATTTAGATGATTTTTTTTTCTGAACTAAAAGTGTTGAAGATGACTCTGTCAAATATATCAATGTCATCAGTTGAAATTCTTGAGTATGTCAAAATTGCAGATTGCTATTGTTCGTCGCAAAAGTTTCTTTGCTTCCTTCCATTGAATAATCTTGAATTACAATGGAAGTGAACAAGATATAAAGAGAACAAACGAGAGGATTTATATCTATCGCTCTCTTTTACAATATTTCGTGGGATCAGTAGCGATGGGATCTGTCGAGCAGCTCCTTTGGACGATCGGTACGTTGAAATCTTCCCTTTTAAAGATATCGACCGATTGTAGACGATCTTCTCTGGTTTTGATTTGTTCAAGGCTCTCTCGCGTAACTCGAACTTCTCAAGAACTCCAGAAAGAAGATGGTGATTTTCTCTGATCTTCACTAACTCAAGGCTCTGTGCGTAACTCGAATTCTCCAAGATTTAAGAAAAATATCTCAATTGCTAAAAAGAAGATCCCTAGGGTTTCACCAGGAAGGTATTTATAGCCCCAGGTTAATGCAAGAGTTTCTATCTAAATAGAACTCGCATTCATCAAGGATCCCGATCAAATATCTTAGTTTTGATGGAATTCTGATTAGACTTGATTTGGATATTTGGATAGGTCCAGAATCATAATCTCAATCAATTTGAGATTCTGGTTATCTGCTTACGCGAAGTTTTAATCGCATCAAAACGCGATGCTAATTAACCAAAACGCGGAGCTAACGCGGAGCTATTGATCATCTCCGCGTTTTACTCAAACGCGAGCCTAATACAAGCCAGACTGCGGAATCAACGCAGAGCTATTAAACATCTCCGCATTTTATTCAAACGCAGATTTAATATTACCAAACGCGGGGCTACTGAATTGGCTCCGCGTTCTGTTGTGGAAAATCCTTTTAACTTAGAAATTTTCACTGCCAACAGAACCCCCTCCAAAGTTTTCAAAATGGCTTAGACTTCAGCAGATTTTGAAATACTTTGGATATCTAAACTGAAACGCGGAGTTAGAATATCAAGTCTATCTCGCGTTATGCTCACTTACGCGGAGCTAATCAGCTTCACTTCGTCTTCAGTGAAATGAGTAATTATGTCATTAATTACCCCAAATTTCTACGCCAAATACCAAGCGACGGAAATTCTGTTTAAATAGAGCTCCCGGCTCATCTCCTTCTTCATCTCATTCGAAGAATTTTAGGGCTTTAGAGCAGGCGACTCAAGCTTCTTATTTTGATAGAATGATCTCCAGCCGAACTTCTTTTTCCTTTCCATAGATCTTCATCACTAGGATGTCATCTAGGAAGAGTGCGACATCGGGCAAGTTGGCCGGCGTTAATGGCAGCAGCCGTGAAGGTAGACGCGACGGCGAACCAGTCTATGCAGCATCTTCTGAAGGTAAAAACCTTAACTCTTAGGCTTCTAAGAACCATTCTTGAGATGTTTCGGCTTGGTTTAATCCAGCCAACTGTTTATTTTACCGGCGAGATCGCCGTTCTCCGCGAAGTTATCGCGTCATCCCCTGCGTTTGAAACGCGGGGCTTATCTGACTAGTGGTCTCGAGGAATTGCGAGGCTATTTTTGATTTACAGTCGCGATGAATTGCGAGGCTATCTTTGATTAGCAGTTGCGATGAATTGCGAGGCTATTTTTGATTAGCAGTAGCGATGAATTGCAAGGTTATTTTTGATTAGCAGTCGCGATGAGTTTGAAAGAGAAGGAAAGAGCAGAAAGAAATCTTGCCTCCCTTTACGCGAAGTTATCGCATCATCCTCTGCGTTTAAAGCGCGAGGCTATTTCTTCAACTGTACGTGGAGTTTAGCTCCGCGTTTTCATACTTAGAAGATTTTTCAAATTTTTGTAGAACTCCTGATTCTTCTTTTGCAGTGAACTGGGTCTAATCTGATGATTTGGGATGTAGGTTCTCCCCGATATATCTTCAAAAGCAGGTTATGCACCGATCTTCATCAACGAAAGTAACTCTAAGGAAGCCAGAAGCATATACTTTAAAACATAATTGCAGTTTTTCAAGCTCTGGCTCCTCTTGAAGGAGTTACAAGAACTTTGTGGCAGCCCGTTAAGTTTTCTTGAGCATCATTTCTATTAGATGATCATGTAAGGGTTTGCAGCGCTTCAAATTTAACGTGTGCTTCATTTCAGATGACAGATCCTAGTTGACATATGCAGAGAAGATCTCTTGTATGTGAACCATGGAATTGAACTTCAACACCCGCGAAGGAATCTCGCCGTTAGGTTATTGATGAGTCGATGAATATGTAGAAGTTTTTGGGAGAGCTATAACTCCCTCTTTGTAATCTTTCCTTCTTTTATAAATAAAGGCAAATTATTTTCCTTTCTATCTGTCGGCTTCAAGAATCTTGCTTGCTCAACAAATAGATGGTTGATAATTCTGGTAAAATAATCTAAGTCTCTTTTGCGTAACTTAGATCATTAATACCGATATGATCGGGTAAGGACCATCTAATTTTGGCAGAGGCGCCGAATTGCGCATGCCTAGTCCAGTGCTCTCACGCGTAACTTGAACGGAGATAGAAATAATCCAAATCATACTGTCAGAGGTAAAAGCTTAACATGACAGGTCCACGGGATTTTTAGCAAACCCCCAGCTATCAACAGATTTGATTAGCCTTTACCAATCACCGTTTGCGTTGGGCTAGCCATGCTATTCCCCTCAGCATGGTGAGTTGTCAAGGAATTGATTTCCTCTCCCCTTTGCCTTTAATCAGCATTGGGTAGTTAATTTCATACTTTTACCCCCAGTATGATAGGGTTGGCGAGGAACTTGATCTCCTATTCCCGCCGCTTTGATAGCATTGGGAAAAAAAATATTTATAGCACCCAATTAGCCATTCCAATGGCTAGCATGAGTAGCGAAAGCATAATGTTTATCATCGTCAATATTTTTGGCACCCCCAGCCAAATCCGGCTGCTAGCCAATGAAGACGATTCGATCGCAGCTGTGGTTCGGAGCATATCCAAGGGGCCAGCTTGCAAGTGCGGGCTGCCCATGCTTGGTGTCGATATTGGCTTCCCTACTGGTACAAGGATTGCTCTGGCAGAGAACTCATT
This sequence comes from Dracaena cambodiana, assembly GCA_036321105.1. Taxonomy (NCBI): domain Eukaryota; kingdom Viridiplantae; phylum Streptophyta; class Magnoliopsida; order Asparagales; family Asparagaceae; genus Dracaena; species Dracaena cambodiana. Next base: position 16,013,197 of record JAYEPQ010000013.1, on the reverse strand, counting down.
GGTTCCTACTACTAAAGTTGCCATATTTGCAGAAACTTTCTTCTGTTCCTCTTTAAGTGTGAGAACTCCTGCTTCTATCAACGCCTGATTCGGTTTTTAAGAGGATAGCAATCCTTAATTGGGTGCCCGACATTCCGATGGTACAGGCAATAGTTAGGGTCGTTGGTTTTACCAACGTCTTCCGGTTTTCCATTTTTCAGAAATTTTAGCAAGCCCTTTCTGAGGAGGAGATGGAATAGAGTACTTGTCTGCTCCATCTTGAATGTATAAGTTTTATCTTGTCGGGGCTTATTTTGGCCTGCACCTCTCGGATTCTGAGGTCTTGGTTTCGGACCTGCAACTGACGCCATCATAGCCTTCCCTTTATTTTTAGAATTCTATGGATATGGCCTGTTATTTGTAGAGTTTCTCGTGCCACGAGATTCCTTAATTCGACGAATTATATCTTCCGTCTGCTCTCCCTGCTTCAGCAGATCTTTCCAAGTTTTGGACTCTACAGCTCCCATTCTTATCAGCACGCCGGTCCTGAAATTATGCTTACAGGTTTCCACCAGGGTTTCCTGGGTCATACTGTGTCGACAATACACGGACTTTTCACTGAAGCGTTCAATAAAACTTTTAACCGTTTCTTCTTCTTCTTCTTGTTTCGTTGCAAGGAGGGAATGAACCGATATTTTGGTATCATCCTCAAAGAAACGTGCCAAGAACTGTTTCTCGACGTCATACCAAGTATTTATGGTTCCCGGGGGCAACTGCATAAACCATGTAAAAGCAGGCCCTCGCAGGGTGCTCGCAAATACTTTGGTCATTACGGGATCATTTCCCATTAGATGACCTGCCTGCGATAAGAAGTAATAGATATGCTGACTTGGGGACCCCTTCTCGTCATATGACTCCAATTTGAGGGGTTTATATTTTTCTGGATAAGGGGCAAAGTCCCACTCAAGCGGATATGGCCTTGAAACCCCCAATTCCTTCAGTTCCTTCTTGTGCATCAAGGCATCAAGTTGGCTTTGCAATTTCTCGATCTTTTCTCTATGAGGATCATGGAAAGAATATTTGTCATCATCCTAATGTATCGAATAAGCCTTTTCTTTTTTAGTTTATTCATTTGCCTTAGGTGGCGGTTCCGAAGAAGTTTTAGCCTTATCATCGGCTATCTTCTGGATATTTTCAACCACTTTAAAAAGCATTAGTTTGAGGTCATTAATGGCCTTCTGCTGACCTCGAATCATCTGCTCTTGGGCTTCCATCCTCTGGTCAATGTCATCGGACCTGTCCACCATATGTGATGCTGATTTTCGTGGTCGGGAAGATGCACGAGATTTTGGGGAAGCTATAGCTGAATTATCACTGTCATTATCATAAGAACCTTTTGAAAGTTTCTTATAATTTCGAGGAACAACAACACCTAATTTGAGTCGTGTAAAATGATGAGGTTCTTCATCTGACTCATATTCTTTCTCCATAATCTTTTTGCCTTTACCGACCATATTTGAGGTCACTGCGTTTAATTCTTTTTCTTTAATTTCGTATCTCAGATCATTCTTTCTCTTCTTTGGAGTATCTTGACGAAACTCAGTTATTCTGTTAAATTCAGACACTCTTTTCTTAGTACAATAGCAATTATCCAATACAGCAGATATGGCTGTTATGAGCTGCTCACAATGACATGTTGAGTGTGGCTGAGCTTGAGTCATATTTCTCATTTTTGTCAAGTAATTTATGAGATTGGTGACCTTAGCCATGGAGTCGTGGGACCTATCCATCTTTTGAGAGGGTCTAGAAACCCACTGGAGCTTCTTGGGATTACTGGAGTCCAGTTCCGGTCCGCTGACGCGAGGATCTGTCCTGATTCTACAGTTAGGTTGATCCACGCGGAGCTTAGAAGTAGCTTAGCATATTGTAGCGCGGGGCTGAGGAATGACTCCGCATCTTGCCATGTTAGCCTCGCATTTCTCGCTGGCCTGGCTTGTCTTCAGAAATTTAGCTTCTGGAATAATAGCCCCGCGTGAAGAAAAACTCTTGCATGCTGGCTTATCTTTGCGACTAACGTAAATCATAGCTTCGCGCTTAGCGCGGTTTTTACGACTGACAACTATCTGCCAATCATCCTCGCGTCTCTCGCGAGTATCATAAGTCTTGCATTTCTCGCAATTAGTACTTCCCTCGCGTCTCTCGCTTGGCTCAGTATCAGCCTCGCGTGGAGAATCACATGCTGGCTTTAAAAAAATTTTATACTCGCTCTCTCGCAAGTGTTAAATATTTTGCGACTAGTGCAAATCTTGTTGGCTTCGCGTCTCTCGCTAGGCTCAGCAATAGCCTCGCGTGGAAAATCACATGCTGGCTTTGAAGAATTTTTATACTCGCGTAACTCGCGAGTGTTGGGTATTCTGCGACTAGCGCAACCCTTACTAGCTTCGCGTCTCTTGCTAGGCTCAGTAATAGCCTCGCGTGGAAAATCACACGCTGGCTTTTCCTTACTTTTAAGGCAAGTTGTATCTTCGCATTTAACGCGGTAAAAATTGGTCTCGCGGGTAGCGCGAGCCAGTTTGCGAGGGACATAGCCTCGCGTCCTCTAGAGTTAGCTCCGCGTCCAAGGCGGGCTTTGAGGGCTCTACGCCTCGCTCTCCGGTTCCTGTTCCGGAGTTGGGTCCTGGTCAGTCCAGTCCCTAGGTCTTCTTCGGCAGTCGGAAGCTCATCCTCGGCTAGGATTTCTTGTGTGAACTCTGGCTCTATAGCCGCAATCTCCAAGGTTCCCCGTCTCTCGGTGGATACCTTTCTACCCGTCACTCGGGCATTGGAGTACATGCGACGATAGTGCCGTGTCTCATCCAAGTCACCTGATCCAGAGGAGAGGAACTCCTCGTACTTCTACTGGTCGATTTCAACAACTAGCGTATCTCCATCGGATCCGATCAAATCAACGTCCGATTGCGCCATAATCTCTTCATCAGTGAAAGAGATGGCTCCCACTGTGGTCGCAAGTTTGTTCGTCGCAAAAGTTTCTTTGCTTCCTTCCATTGAATAATCTTGAATTACAACGGAAGTGAACAAGATATAAAGAGAACAAATGAGAGGATTTATATCTATCACTCTCTTTTACAATATTTCGTGGGATCAGTGGCGATGGGATCTGTCGAGCAGCTCCTTTGGACGATCGGTACATTGAAATCTTCCCTTTTAAAGATATAGGCAGATTGTAGATGATCTTCTCTGGTTTTGATTTGTTCAAGGCTCTCTCGCGTAACTCGAACTTCTCAAGAACTCCAGAAAGAAGATGGTAATTTTCTCTGATCTTCACGAACTCAAGGCTCTGTGCGTAACTCGAATTCTCCAAGATTTCAGAAAAATATCTCAATTGCTGAAAAGAAGATCCCTAGGGTTTCACCAGGAAGGTATTTATAGCCCCAGGTTAATACAAGAGTTTCTATCTAAATAGAACTCGCATTCATCAAGGATCCCGATCAAATATCTTAGTTTTGATGGAATTCTGATTAGACTTGATTTGGGTATTTGGATAGGCCCAGAATCATAATCTCAATCAATTTGAGATTCTGGTTATCTGCTTACGCGGAGCTTTAATCCCATCAAAACGCGGCGCTAAATAACCAAAACGCGGAGCTAACGCTGAGCTATTGATCATCTCCGCGTTTTACTCAAACGCGAGGCTAATACAAGCCAGACTGTGGAATCAACGCGGAGCTATTAAACATCTCCGCATTTTATTCAAACGCAGGTTTAATATTACCAAACGCGGGGCTACTGAATTGGCTCCGCGTTCTATTGTGGTAAATCCTTTTAACTTAGAAATTTTCACTGCCAACAGCTATCCTAATATTATTTTGACTATTAATGAATTGCTGTAATTATCTTACTTGATTAATTGTTGGCCTGTTGATTGCTTGTGGAATTAACTTGCTAATTTACAATTATTTCCTTATTCGCTTGTTATAATTCCTCTCCGATTATTGATATTATCATATTTGTTGATTCTATTGAATATTTAATTGAACTGAAATCAACAATTACAAAAAATATAAATTGAACATTACAAAATATAAATAATAATAATGATAATAACTGGAATTAAAATAAAAATATTGGAATCTTGTTTTCTTGTTTAGATGATGATTGGAATTACGATTGTAGACTTAATATAACTTATAAAGATAAATATGAAAATTCTTGTAAAACTTAATATAAAATTAGAATAGATTATGCATTACAAAATAATTTTATATTTTTTTTTAGAAAATTTAAATTTATTTTTAATTTATAAAAATTATTTTATATAGTTTTATAATTTTTTAATTAAATAAATAGGAAATTACATAACGTATGCTATACGTTACGCTATATGCGACATAACCTAACAGAGGCAAAACGTTACATTACCGTTATCACTATTTTAAACATTGATTAGATTAACCTACCTTCTCTTCAAAGATTCACTAGTAGCAACACTATCAACTATTTCATACTCGGTCTATTGATTAGATACTGTTGTGACAAATTTGTCATTGGATTTTAGCAAACCCCTAACTATCAACGGATTTGATTTGCCTTTACCAACTACCATTTGAGTTGGGCTAGTCATGCTATACCCATTAGCATGGTAAGTTGTCGAGGGTTTCGTTTGGGCTTAAATGCCAAACTTTTCCTCTTCCCTTTACTTTAACAGTTTTGGACAATTCATACTTTTACTCCCCAGTACGATGGGTTGGCAAGAAACTGGTTCTCTTCTCATTACCTTAATGTTGTTAGTAGTTCATGTCTTTACCCCAGCATGATGGGTTGGCGAGAAATTTATTCTTTTTTCATTACCTTGATGGCGTTGGGCAATTCATACTTTTAACCCCAGCATGATGGGTTGGCGAGAAACTTGTTCTCTTTCCATTGCTTTGATGATGTTGGACAATTCATACTTTTTACCCCCAGTGTGATGGGGTTGGCGAGAAACTTGTTCTCTTCCCATTACCTTAATGGCGTTGGGCAATTCATACTTTTTACCCTCAACATGATAGGGTTAGCAAGGGCTTCGTTTGAACTTACATGCCAAACATTTTTCCTATCTATAGTCTTAGAGACGTAGGATCCATTTTCATTTTGTACCCTAAGTTGGGGTGCGAAGCTACACCTCAGCAACGACCGTCATTTCTTTATTTGCTGTGTTGAAGAGGAGGTCGGATTACTTTATTCCTATAAGAATAATATTTTTTTCAGGATTTTTTTGTTGATCGGCATCATCATTCGATGATCATGTTGATTAATCAATCGGTATGCTCTATTTGAGTAGACCGCCTCTATTACAAATGGGCCCTCCACTTTGGCTGAAATTTGCCTTTAGTCTTATGCGTTAGGATCATTGGTCGCCTGACTGCTAAGACCAAGTTATCTACTTTGAAAGTTCTTTCCCATACTTTCTTGTTGAAGGTACTCACGAGATGCGCACTTTATACAACTTGATTTGTTATTGCACGTTCAAGATGCGAACTTAGCCTCGTATTTTAAATTGGAAGAGCCTCGCGACTAGACTAGTACAACTTTGCGTTATATGCTGGGTTGGACTTGTGTGCAGGTTTAGCCTCGCACACTGAATTAGCTTCGCATTTTAGTTTCGGGCATATCTTAGCACTGCACGTGGGCATAGCCTCGCATTTAGATGACTTTATGCGAGCTTAGCGTCACATTATATTTGGATTTTAGCTTTGCATGTAATGTTTACTGGATGTGGGGTCTCAGCTCCTACATGGGCGATATTTGACTGGTTATGAGCCCATTGTAAGTCGACGGGCCACCTTCTTCATTGGATATTATGCAAGGCTGCTAGTTGGCTTGGCGCCTTAAGTCTCTAACACAGACATTAACATTCTGCTTCTTAAAGTCTATAAGGGGCTGAGAGTTAGTTTCACATTTTGGCTGAGCATAACCTCACGTTTAGATGACTTTACGCTGGCTTGGCATTGTATTGTGTGCAGAGTTGGCTTTGCATTACATATAAGGTTTATTAGTATGAGGCCCACCCCCTGTGTGGGCCACATTTGAATGGTTATTATAATTCAATTGATCACCTTCTTATTCTTTGAAGTTTACGCGAGACTGAGAGTTAGCTTCGCATTTTAGCCGTGAGCATAGCCTCGCATTTAAATAACTTTATGTTGGTTTGGCCTCGAATTGTACGCGGGGTTTAACCTCCCATTTTTTGCTTCGGGCTTAGCCCCGCATAATACGCAAGGTTATCTGATTGTAGATCCCACCCCCTATGTCAACCTCATTTGGCTCTTCATAGAATTCATCATATGGTAACAAATTCATCTTTGTGGTAGATTATGCAGGACTGGGTCTTAGCCTTTCATTATGATGAGTCTGTGCAAGGTTGAGACTTATCCTTACATTATAGCACTTCCACGCTAGGCTAAAACTTAGCTTTTGCATTATTTTTTTTGGTTTTTTCTATGCAAGGCTGGAACTTAGTCTCGTATTCTGATTCATCTTCAAACTCGGGATTAGTCTCGCACGCTGTATTAATCATGCATGCTGGCTTGGTTTTGTGTACCGAAGGTTTTATGCCAGGCTGCAAGTTAGCTTTGTGTTAGCATCTTCTTCCGCAACAGAAATCACGCGGGCTGCCAAATAGCCTCACGTCTTGTTGTTTGTATGCAAGTGTTTTGTATTTCAATTGTTTTATGCAGGGCTGTAAATTGGCCCCGCATTTTGGAGCTTCTATAGCCTTGCGTTTCTATCACTTTTGTACTCTGGATGAGTTCTGTGTGTTGGTTTAGCCTCGCTCATTAGTATAACTATGTATGTTGATTTAGTTTCGAGTTAGCCTCACGTCTGATGACTTTACGCTGGCTTAGTCTCGAATTAGCTTCATGCACTAGATGATTTTACGTTAGTTTAGCCACACATTGTACATGGGCATAGCCTCGTGTTCTATGCGAGTATAATCTCGCATCTAAATTACTTTTAGGCAGATTTAACCCAACGTTATACGTGAGGATAAAGTTGTGTGCTGACTTATCCTAGCGCACTGCATTTGATCCGTGCGCTATTTTAATCTCGCGCACTGAATTACATTCGTGTTTCAGTTGTGAGCATAGCCTCGCGTTCTACACTTCCATAGCTCTCCATTTGGATGACTTTACGTTAGCTTGGTCCCGCATTGTATGCGGGCATAGCCTCGTATCTAATGAATTCACGCTGGCATAGCTCGCGTTACATGCGGGCATAGCCTCACATTTTTTGGTAATTTTAGCTCAGCCCTGCGATTTAATACAGGCTTTGAACACTCTTCTCCTCTTTCTCTGTAACTATTTCTGTTGGTGACAAGGGTACAACATTAGTTTCTACTGTTTCTGCAAAACTAAGCCACCCCTTTTGTATTAACAAACCATTTCCGAGAGCTTCTGCTTAAGGTTCCTAGATTTCTTGTCCTTCGTTACATGCCAATCCACATGTCTTGTATTGTCTTGGAAGTATTTATTGCAGAATCATGTCGCACCTTAAGAACCTCTGCGTTGAACTCAGGTCCCACAGAGTTGAGTTCTACCAAGTCCTCTGATGGAGCTGGAGGTATCAAACCTTGTGCCATTAGGGTACTAATTGGCCCTGAAAAAGCACTACCAGGAGAGCCAGACACTATAGAGCTAGTATTCTGAGATGAAGGTTCCATGTGTGATAATCCAGGAGGCAGAACTTGCCAGAGATGGCATTATTCTACCATGTACCGGTGAAGAGGTATCAATCATACTTTGCATTGCTCCAGAACTTGCCAGTGAAGGCATTTTATTAGGCAATGGCAACTCCCTGTTCTTGCACTTGTAAGTAATTCAAGGGCTAAGTCAATAAGGGAGATGAAGAATAAGCTAGTACTGATAGAATATAGCCTCCATGAGTCTCCTAATACTGAGTTCTCATGCCATCATTCTGTTCCTTCTTCGATTCGATTTGTATTCATCAATCTAGCCGATTGAGCTAAGGAAACAAAGATGGATTCTGCCCTTGGTTAAATGGTTTGTTAGACCCCCATAAGGCTGAATGGACTTCCGAACTGTCTTTGATATGAAGGAAGGGGAAGTAAAGGCATTGGCTAAGATTTGTGAACAAGTGGCCAAGGGGTAGGAGCAGCAGGAACCTGTGTAACTGGCGCAGGTTTTGGAAACTCATAGGCCTCAAATCTCAGGGCATGAGAGGTTTCTTGCTGGTATCGACCACTGAAATTTTCAATATTGAACATTCCTGCTCGTTCGCTTTCCAGAAGTAGGGTCTTGCGTTGTTTTCGATTTACTTTTCCAACAAGGAGTATGCACATCGCTGCAGGATTGTTGAATGTGATGCAAACACTTTCATGTTGGCAATTAGTGGATAAGCCTGGACAGTGTCATCACTTGAATGGGCTTTATGCAACACCACATAATTTTCCAATTATATGTGAAGTCAAACGCTTCTCATATGCTATTCCTTATTCGCCTAGAACCCAGCACATAACCTGCATTGCAAAAACACAGACAGAAGTTTTGGTTCTCCATAAATATGCATCAGTACTTGAGGATCTTGGTTGACTATCAGCGTCATCATCATCTTCTCCAAATCCTTCAGCAATTAGCCGCATTAAATTGTGTGCCACTCTAAGGTTAACTAAATCGCTTGCATATTCAATGACCTTGTTCATGGTCTAGATAAGCCACTGATTGCTTGGTGCAAATTGTTCAGCCAGCTCGACACAACGTGATGCTATTTCACTTTCATTGTAGTTGTCTTTGATGCTTATCAGTAATCATTCATCCGATCAACTATAACTCGACATGTCGGGGAGAAGCAATATTGCATCTGTGAGTGCGCACTCCATAAGAGCATGGGGAGCGCAACGTTTGGTGTCAACCCTTCCATGACCAGAGATCAGCTCCTATAATTTATTAGTTCATGAGGTCTCATTTTGGCAACTGGAAACATATGGTCTTGACATCCAATGGAGAATCAAGAAGGTGAGATATCAGCCGATAAAGCTTGATAAAGTTTACATTTGTTATGTGTTCTATGTTTGTTCAGAAGGCACTGTTGTCAAGCCTGAAGCAAGCCATTTGCAAATGCCCTCAAAGCCAAAAAAAATAAAAAATTAGCTTATTCTTGGGACTCTTTTATTGCCCATCAACCTCCCAGGGACTAATTATCGCCATGCTATTGAGGTAACTTTGTGGTAGTCGATTATGTTGAAGCTTTGTATTCATTCTTAATGAAGACTCCATCTTCGGCAAGGCAGAGACGTATAGGCATGTAGAGAGAAGGTCTTCTTCTTCTTTAAACTCATGTCAGGACATGCTTGATTGTCCCTTTCAGGCTGATGATCGAGGAGAGGACTAATTATCACCTTTTTCTCATCGTTCTCTTACATACTTCCTGCATTGGCTGGTGCCACAGCGGACGGTGCCGGCATGAACTCCAGTACAAATCCTTCAACTTCAATCAGACAATTTTGAAGCCACCACAGTATTCTAATCGAAATCAGACTGATCAGCCCTGCCTTCACTACTATTGCCGACCCGGCCATCTTGAGGTTGAGGATATCAATGTTGAGGGCGAGGTCGGAGAAGTGGATGGTGTGGTGCTAGTAAGAGTCCAACTGCCTGGCCGGTTTCTAGAGGGCTTGGACTGCAGGGTGTTCTCAGTGTTCCGAAACAAAATTTCGACAAAATCGTGCAGATTGAATCAAAGAGCAGGAGCAGCACTTGATCCATAGCTCCTAGACTATCAAATCCACCAAGGCTTATACTTTCCTCGGTCGTTGAAGAGGGTGCGCTAGCCCTATTGCTACTTCTGTGCAAAGTATCTATCAAGAAGAGACAGGGAGGAGGGCATCGCGGTCATCTAAGAGCCATTGGCATCGCGGTCATCTAAGAGACAATGGCAATCATTTGGGCAGGTTGTTGACTTGAGGGCGTTGAGGTCGATGGCAGGGCTGGTTCAACTTGGCGGAGATGATCTTGGTGATGGCGCAGATGCGGGCCCTCTCCTCAAAGACGCCCTCCGGGATGGCCACACTGTCGTGGCCTAGGTTGGGAGTTGATCAGGATCCCGGGTTTCGCCGATGCAGCCTTAGAGTTGGAGTAAAGGTGGAGGATGTTGTGGATGATGGAGAGGATGCGGGATCCGTCGGTAATCAGTTGCTCCCCCTGTAGCAGGCGATGGAGGCGAGCTTTGACAGGAACGGGTCCTTAGGGTTCATGGGCAGTATTGGAGGCGACACCAACACCCCTGCTCAGAGGCTGCTGCAGTTCGTCGCCGCTATTTTTTAAGAGGAAGAAGACGAAGCGATTGAGACGGGGATTTTGTGAAACCCAAAGCTCATGAACGCCATTTTTTTTGGAAGGTGAATAATTTCTTCTTCTCAATTCTCCTCTCAAAATCCTCTGTACAATATATAGGCTTAATCAATAGTTTAGACAAACAACCAAAACTATTCTAATCTGCCTTGATGGCATGCTTCGGAAAGTACAGTACATCTTCCTCCTCTGTCTTTATCTAGATATCGAGATCTGATCTCCAGGGAGAAAGAGAGATATTTTTATTTTTATTTACTTTTATTTATTTATTTATTTATAATTTATATATTTTTATTTTTTATTAGTTTTATTTTATTTTATTTTTTGGCACCCGCGGATGCATCCCATGGGTTGCATCCCGCGGATGCATCCCGCGGGATGCACGGGTTGCATCCCGCAAGTGCATCTCGGGGGTTGTATCCCGCGATTGCATCCCGCAGGTGGCAACCCGTGCACCACACGGTTCTCTCTTTTTTATTTTTTTATAGCCTTGTCAAATTTTTTTGGGCAATGACGCCTCACTTTTTTTTTTAGGTGACGACGCCTTGTCAATTTTTTGTTCTTTTTTTTTTTGGGGGATGACGCCTCACTTTATTTTTATTTTATTTTATTTTATTTTTTTCACAAGCGATGACGTCTTGTCTTTTATTATGGGTGATGATGCCTCATAATTTTATTTTTAACAGGCGATGACGCCTTGTTAATTTTAGTGGGTAATGACACCTCACTTTTTTTTTTATAAGCGATGACATCTTGTCATTTTTTTTTGGGCGATGACGCCTCACTTTTTTTTACAGATGATAACGTCTTGTCACTTTTTTTTAGCGATGACGCCTCACTTTTTTTTTGACAGACGATGATGTCTTGTCATTTTTTTTTTGGCGATGACGCCTCACTTTTTTTTTGACAGACGATGTCTTGTCTTTTTTTATGAGCGATGACGCCTTATATTTTTTTTGGGAGTGGTTGCCAATTCTTGTACGCTCGAAAATTGTAGATTTTCTTACATTGCTAATTTTATTTTAAATACAGCAATAAAATAAAAATTACAAAATAAAATTTGAGATTACAAGATTAGGAAAAATTAATTTGATTCCTCTTTTAAATTTTTGTGGGTTTGGCAGTGGTGGAGTTTTGATTTTGTACTCCATTGATGATTCGATCTGGATTGGGAAGAAGATGATATTGAGAATTCTCCTCCTCTGGATTTCTGAACTCCAGTCTCTGAAAAAAATCCTCTCTCAAAAAAGAATCCCCTTTCTGAACTCCGCTCCCGTTTTTTATAGATTGAGGAGCAACCGTTCACTTCAAATCTGGCTCAAATTCTCCTTTCGAATCTAAGTCAAATTTACATAATTAATCCCAAAAATCCGGATCACGTAATTGAAGCACGGGAGCAAGCAAAACTGTGGGAGCAACCCGTGGGTGGGACCCGCGGGAGTGGGGCCGGTGTGGTTTCTGGGCAGCAGGAGAGGGTTGGTGCAGGCTGCTGCATGGCGGCTGATCACGATACGTAGGGTGTAGAATGAGGGGGTGAGGGAGATCTCGATGTTCGGAAAAATTAAAAAAGGTATGGCAGGCTGGCGTCCAGGAGATATAACAGGAGTAAATAACTAAATTTTACTTGTATTATAATTAAAATTGATTAAGGATTTTTTTGATCCATTGAAACTAGATAAACGGGCAAAATGAGAATTTTGTTTGTATTATAATCAAAATTGATAAGGATGGTTTTAATCCATTGGATCTAGATAGATGGTCAAGATGAGAATTTTGTTTGTATTACTATCATAATTGATAAGGATGTTTTTTATCATTGGATCTAGATAGACGGTCGAGATGATAATTTTTCTTGTGTTACAATCAGAATTTGAAAAGGATATTTTTGATCCATTGGATTTGAATGGACGGTCAAGATGAAGTGTGGAAAATTGAAGGAAAGTTTACAGGCTCACGTTTATTGGCATTTTGCCTTATTGTATTGTGGTTGGCATGCTCTTTTTTATCTAAAAAAAATTCACAAACCATGCTTATCTATTTCGTTTTTTAAGAGTTTTTAAAAAAATCGTGAGAAGTCAAAACTGTGCTCGACAGAGATCATGTGCACATCCGTGCATATAAATCTGGCTACATGGACATGCATGCACAAGGGCATGTGCAACCTTACTCGTCCAAGCATGTGTGTGCGACCTTGTTCATGTGCAGGCATATTCGAACAGTTGCCATGTGCAAGCTTGCGTATGCAATCTGGGTTGCGCACGAGTGTACAAGCGTGAAGTTTGTTACACAAGAATGTGCTTGCACGGCCCTAGTTGCACGAGTTTTTTTTTTTTTTTAGCTATTTCAAGCTCTTTTTTGGCAATTTTTCATAGGGAAAAGTGTTCGTCTTGCTCCACAGATTCAGTGAAAATTTTTTGTTTGAGGTCTCAAAATTTAATTTAGGCTCTATGTCCATCCTCGGAACAGTATTTGAAACTAGATATTTTATTGTACAGGATAAGCTTCATATGACCTTAATTTTCAATCCGAGAGAAATTATGGGAAGTGCGACCTATTTATGCGTAGATCTCTCTCGAAGAATTTTTGGCTTGACTTTTTGCGAAAAAAATCATTCTTCTATGGGTACTTCAAGCGCTTTAAATGTAGATTATCAGTAATTTGGTTTTACAAAAATTCGTTCTTTTAAAGGTTCATGCTTCAAGCCTTAGAAATATACCATCAGCGACTTGATTTAATATTAGATTGAAGTACAATTACTCTACCAGTGAACAAGTTATTTATTTGACAGGATAGAGTGTTTCTCCATCAAGCTTCATTTATATTAACAGAAACTTTAGATATGAATATCCTCTCTCACTTCATCTGTACATGTTATATGCATTTCACTAATCAAGCCAATGGAACTTCTTCCAAGAGAAGAAAAAAACAATAAATCGCTAATTAGGGTTGGCAAATAAGCTAGATGCACGAGGTCACGGGGTCATCCGTGCCATGGGCACAGTGAAGATCGGCCCGTTTTTTTTTTTTTTTTTAAATTTAAAAAAAAACCCGTTTATAGACGTTATGAGGGTTTTTTGCAATATTTATAGCCGTTGAGATGATTCTTGTAATTCTTTTAGCAAATTTTTCCCCTAACAGTCAAAATGGCCATTGGGGAGGGTTTTTTTCAATTTATAATTGTAAAAAAAAAAAAAAAAACCTTTTTTTCCTATAAATAACTCCTCAATTTCTATTTTATACACAAACAAACTCTAACTCTTAAAACTCCTCTCAATTCTCAACTCTCTCAAGCAAGCATCAAGTGATAAAGAAGTTTCAAGTAAGTAAGCCTCAATATCATAATCCAAGCACGCCTCATTGGCCTCAACTCTAATCTCTCAAGCAAGTTTCTCTTCGGTTTTCCGGTTTCCTCCTTCTATTACTCATCACTATACTCTATCTCTCAAGTGGTTCACCACTGAAGAGATATTTATAATTTGAAACTTTTTATTCGGTTTTTTGATATTTTTTATTTGATTTTTTCGAGATTTTATGAAATGGATCTATACTCGTCTGACGATTTTTGCTCTCAAATTGCGCGATCTTTTTATCCTTTTTTAATAATTGAAGAATATCAAAACCTTTGTCAACCCTTAGAACACCATCCTCAAGTATCATTTTCTATGCTCAAAGAAGAACCAACCGAAACCCAAACAACCACCCCCTCTACGACTTCTACATTGGACATACGGAAACATTTTGAAGAAATTATGGAAAATGGTATTAGAAAGCTTAGGTGTAAATATTGTCAAAAAATCTATTCATTTTCTTTAGGTAGTGGAATGGATCACCTTAAAAAACACCTAAACAAAACTCACCCACCAAATGAACCACATCAAATACAAATAAATACCTACGGAGAATAATTAGAAATTCATAAATATAATTCTATAAGCACAAGAGAAAATTTAGCAACATTTATAGTACATGACAAGCTATCTTTTTCTTTTTCGGAAAATCAAAAATTTAACAAAAAAATTAAAAATAACATTTACTAATGAATTAAAAAAAAAATCTCACAATCTACATATAAATCCGACATAGTTAGAATATATAAAGATACGAGGGAAACTTTAATTGCTATTTTAATATCTTTGATTTTTAGAGTTACTATAACCGCAAATTGTTAGGAGACTTTAAATAGTTGTCATTATTTATGTGTAACGACTTACTACATATATCAAGATTGGCATATACAGAAAAAAATAATTAGATTTATGAAATTTATTTTATAAAAATATGTATTATGAATATAATATTAGAGATTTAGTTAATGGTATTAAAATTTGTTTAGATATTATGTACAAAATATATGAAGATATGCATGGTGATAAAACACAATTTACAAAAGAATCAACGGCTAGAGAAACCCGAAATCCAATAATATCATCCGTATTTCACCGAAAAAAGGCTAAGCAATCAAGTACACATTTTAATGAACTACATTATTATTTAAAAATGGCTAACTATGAAGATGACATGTCCCTAGAAAATTCTGAAACCTTTGATATTTTGGGCTGGTGGAAATCACTTGATATTTTGGGCTGGTGGAAATCACAGAAAAAAACATATCATGTGATTTCCAACATGGTCCGTGATCTACTAACTCCTCCGGTGTCTACTGTAGTATCGGAGTCTGTTTTTAGTGCAGATGGTAGAATGCTCACGGAGTGGAGAAGCTCAATGACAGTAGATAAACTAGATATGTGTGTTTACTTGAAGGACTGGTTAGACGCAGAAAAAAGGGAACAAAGATCGTCCAATGAAATAGAATTAGAGACCTCACTAGAGAGTGAATGAAAATACTTTTTTTTTCTTTTCAAATTGTAATTTCTACATTTGTTCATGTATTTTTTAAAAAATTTTATGTAATTTTTAACTTATAAATCTCTTGGATAAAATACTAAGAACAAATTGAGGGTGACGGTCAGGATCCTCTCCCCTCCCTTCGGGCTTTGTATAATTTCTAAAGAGATTTATAAAGCAATTATATCAATGTAAATGAGATTTAATATAATAAAATTTTATTTTTACTATCGTTTATTATTATTAAACCTAATTAAATTAAACTAATTATTCTCTTAAACTTACTTAATAATAAAATTAATACTTAATAAAAAAATTTTAAAAAAGAGTTGGCCCGGCCCGATCCGGGCGTGGCACGTGCCCGGTAGGCCGTGCCGACGGGCCGATCCCTGGCCAAAGCCCGGGCGGCCGTGCCCGAGACGGGCCGGGCACGACCTACTTGCCACCACTATCACTAATATTCCCCTTCCACTAATTGCTTATCACTAGGATTGAATCTTAATCAACTTTTTTAATAGAGTAAGGTTCTTGAATTATTATTGGATTTTTAAAGGTGAACAAACTTCCTTAAAAGTGGCTATCATTATACTAATTGTAGTTAGCCCAAGTCAAATTAGGCCATAGCTAATTCGATAATATGGGGGTCGTATTTTATAATCTCAATCCCCTTATCTTGATCCAA
Organism: Dracaena cambodiana; assembly: GCA_036321105.1. NCBI lineage: Eukaryota > Viridiplantae > Streptophyta > Magnoliopsida > Asparagales > Asparagaceae > Dracaena > Dracaena cambodiana. The sequence goes on along the minus strand of JAYEPQ010000013.1, from coordinate 15,997,345 downwards.
TCCTGATGAGCATCCTTATACTATAATAATATATATACCTACATTGTTGTCGGATTTGGATTAAGCCCATGTGATATAACCAAGTAAATGCAATGGGGTCATTCTGCTTACGGCTCATAGCAGAGATTGTATCATTATCTTTATTTATAGAAACCAGGATATAAGGTTAAAAGGTATATCTTCGACCGACATGCAAAATGTAGATAAATTCAAATGTTAAGGAGTTGTTTGATTAATGAATTTAGAAAATAGATCAATAATAATGAATAGTATTTCTTACTCACCAACCCCTTATTTATTCATGGAAAAATATAAGGATTTGGTGATAAGATAAATGTTTTGTTACTTTCCATGTTTGTTTCATGGAAAATGGACCATGCAAAAGAGTATGAATTTGGTCAATATTACTAAAAAAAATTAAAGAATACGCTCCCTCTCCTTTTAGACTAAAAATAAAAAATAAAAAAATAGACTAAAACCATGAATTTGATATCGTTTCCCCATAAAGGTAGAGATTTCATGCGGGACTGCATCATAACTTTATTAGCAATTTTTCATAGGCCAAATCCTTGAACTAACAAGAAATTTGATTGTTTTGAAAATTACTGAGAGAAAAATATCCTAATCTAGCCACAAATCTCTAAACCAAGCAACCCCTTACCATATCATCGAGAGTAAGAAAGTAGATCTCACCAATAAACCAAATCTATCTTGAAATATGAAAATCGATATTCCAAATCCTCTAGGATTCTAACACTTTAGGAATTCTCTATTATAACTGCCTTTATTCTCCACATATGAGGGGATTTTGGATGAACTAGGGAGAGAATCATAAGTTTGTAAAGAAGAGGCAAAGAGTTTAAGAAAAATTATAATGCTACTTTTTTCTTCAATAAAGAACTCGTTGTGATGCCGCTTTTCCCGCGGACAATGATCCAAGATCATCTCGATTAAACTCGTTAAACTCTTATTTATTTACTTTTTGTGATTCTTTATAAACCATCAACTCATTCCTTTAATAAGATTGTGCCTAATCTGTTCCGAGCAATTTGGTCAACTTGATTTTTGATGCACACATAGAAAGTGATAATTAGTTTGTTCGTCTATTATAACAAAAAGGATTAATCATAATAACTACTCTATGCTATTTGAGGCATATCACTATACCTTATTAAGAAACTTTTCTACAAGTCTCTTTAGCAGTATAAGGTGTAACAAAAAAAAATTATTACACTTCTATTCCTTATCAAAAAGTGTCTCCGAGAATGTATTCTATAAGGACGTATTAGTACAAATTAACTTGAAAAAAATAATGTTGATAAAAAAAATAAAGTAGGGATGCATTTTAAGAAAGTTTTTTTTTTTTTTAAATGTGGTGTCAATGATTAGTGTTTTCCACTACATTGTGTAGTTGTAGTCAATGCTTAGTGAAATATCTGGATGGAGACAGAAAGTGGAGCTGACAGTGCTCTCGAGTTGGAGGGGAATACAACAATCTGAATGCCATGTGTCAGGGGTAGCTTCTTGGGAAGAAAGCGGAGCTAATAGTTATTTACTTTGTAGTTTAGTTAATAACAAAGTAGCAACAAATAGTGTGTGGTTGCTTAATTAATTTAATAATTAGATAATTAGGAGTTGGAGGTTGAGTTGGGATGTCTAGGTGCCAATAGTCCACTTACTTGTAGCACCTGTTCGTGTTGATTTTTTTGTAAATCATGCTACTTTTTGGCGCCTATCGAAAATGAAGGCAGCGAGCGTTGTTGTTGGAAAATTTCATCACCTTTGTTTCCTTCCTCATGACCACATAAGGAAGGGACATCTAAATGTTTAATTAAAAAAGCATGCAAGTGTAATTTATCATAATTAAATAGTTCTAATAAACAAATTAAAATGTTCTTACGGTTACTTTTAATGGCAATAGAAAATGAAATATATGGGTCAACAATAAGGCCCAACTACTTCTTTATTTATTGTTGTTTTCCATGACATTATTAAATCATAGGAGAGGAGAGGAAAGGAAAGGATGAGACACATTTTACTTCACTACTCGTCCTAGATTCACACGTATTAATTGAACAATTTGAAATAAAATTTAATTTTGTTCTTCCATAACTTTCTGAAGCAAGCACACAACAGAGAAGATCATCACCACAGTATGCAAGACTAGTTGTAGAGGATAGCGATGAAGATTCACTTAACTAGAGAGGAGTAGAGCCTTGGAGCAGCTTGCCATGTAGGGAGAAGGGGAATCTCTTTACATTATACTTTAATCTAGTTTTTATATTGTTGTTGTACTAAGAACTAATGGTTGTATTGAGAACCAATTTTGGTCTATGTACTTGCTCTATGTTCTCTTAAGTTTTCATTAATGGAACATGGCAGGGCATGCCCACTGCCAGCGACCCTCTCGATTTTGATTTGCTCCATCACTCCGAATCAAACCCCACTTCCTCATTGGCTCTCACTCTCTCTAGTCGCAGCATTTACTAAGCTGCAAATTGAATCCTCCTCGTTCTCCCATCTATTCTTCTTCTCTGGCTGCCCGGTCATATTTTTTTTTCTTTCAATTTTTTTGTTTTAGGAGATAAAAAGATGGATGGATGGATAATAGTTTGAATAAGATCATCTCCCTCTCCCCTTGCTTGAATAACATAAATGAACTAGAGCTTATTTTTTTAATCGAAGCCCCTATTATTATTTCGTTTTGTCCAATTTTCCTTTCTTCTTGTTTTGTATTCGCACTAACAGGATTAGTTCTCCCTGTGAGGATGCGGGTGGAATTTTTTTTTTTATTAATTGTCTTCCCTTCTTCTTCTATTGATTATGATGGAGTTATGATGGAGGGGTCGAGAAAAAGCAGCAAGAGCTCCAATAAAGATAATGGGTTTGGAATCGGAGGTGATGTTAATATCAGTAGGAGGAAACAGATAAAGATGGAGAAAGATCTACTGCAATAGTTGTCGGTTGTTTATTAGACAAAATAAATAATGTATAAGAATTCTACGATTAGAAAAATTGTTGTTTACTTGAACCATAAATGTTACTAGATGATTTTAGAGACTGAATAAAATATAAGAAATCCGAATTGATATTATATAAACAGTTTACTTTTGGAAGAAACATAATATCTATATCTATATTATATATCTATGTATATAGGTTATTAGTTTAAATTACTAGCAGAATAATGTATATGTAAACTAAGTCAGAAAACATTACTGGCTGGGAGATGATTGTATGCAGAAGATGATTGCAGATTGGGTGATGATTGGTACATGATCGAGACTAGCGTTGAATACTATCTGCTTAAAACTGATTCACATCCACTTGTATGCTTCTGGATTACAGTGGGTGTCGGTCTCCCAAGATACAACGATCTGTTTGCAACAGGAAAGAAGCACAATCCTTTTGCCTCTGGCAAATCTAATTAAAGAACACTCTCTGTTTTGTGTGTGGTGTAATGCAGGATATAACAGGACAGGACAATTCTTCTGGAGACAGAAAACTGTTGTCTGGAGATGGAGTTTTTTTGTTTGCAGAAGGAGAAAAGAAAATGAAGTTTGCAGAAGAAGGAGAAAAGAAAATGAAAACTATGTAAAATGAGTCTGGACAGGGAGCCTATTTATAGGCTTTCAGACTAACAAATGCAACAGTTAAGTTAACAGTTGTGACCATTTAATGGTAACTCGCAAAAATGCATAGGTGCGAGTGCCAAGTGCACCACTAAAGCACCCAATGCGCCCTAAATGCCCATTCGCCCTTGCACACACACGTGCGAGCGGTGCTACCAGTGGTATTCAAGGTTTATCATCTTCTTATATAAGCAATGACATGGAACAAGCAATCCTAAATAAACTCACTATCTAGCAACACTTTTAACAATATGGGACTATCTTTTCTTTTGTTTTCTTTACTATGTATTCCACTTTAAAGCCAATTTCCATTCACCTAATTATTTAATTTTGAACAAGTGAATTGGCTCAAAGATTTAATATTCAAACATACATGAATTCAACAATCCCTCACATGAATGAATTGGCTTAATGCAAATAAACAGAGCGTATAATAGAAAGTTACCACATCGGGAGAGATAGATTTTGGCTTTGAACTTTCCCTAGTGAAATATTATCGAGTTTACTCGCAAGCCAGTGAACACGATGTTTTTGAACTGTTCAGCTTTTGATGTAAATTAAAATAATAGTATTCACACAATTCCTTTCAACTTTAACAGATTCTTTATGTTGTGTCCGTTTTGGCCCTGGACAACCTGATAACTCTTTTGAGTGCTCTAAAAAACTTAGTCTTTATCATTCTCATAGAAGCGGTTCCTTCACACTCATATAGGTGATCTCTTATTAAGAGTATCCTACTATACTCTACTTAAATTTCCAAAATATAAGGATTATTAAAAGCTTAGTTTATCTTTACATATTGCAGATTAATCACTATTTACCATAGGAATAAGATAAGAATTATTTTCTCAGTGATTTGTACGAGTTCCCCCACAATTTGATTATCATTTTGAACCTAGATCTTGGAATCTCCAGTCAGCTAGGTTCGGTTGCCATTATTAAGTTACTCTATTTAGTAGGCTGTAATCTTATTCCCCTCAATAACTTATATACTTGATTTTTGATCAAACTTTTTATTAATGGATCTGCAATATTATCCTTTGATTTTATATAATTAAGAGATATTATAATATTTGTAAGCAACTATCTTAAAGTATCATGTCAACGACGTATATGTCATGATTTTCCATCATACATTACATTCTGTGTCTTCCAATTGCTGATTGATTATTACAATGGATGCAAATTGCTGATACAAGTTTAAACCACATTGAAATATCTTCTAAAAAGTTTCAAAGTCATTATGCTTCTCCAACTTTATCTAAAGCGATAAAATCAGATTTCATAGTGGATCTTGCTATACATGTTTGTTTCGAAGATTTCCAAGAGATAGTTGCACCTCTAATAGTAAATACATACCCACTTATGGATCTTTAGAATCCGTAATCTGATTAGCATCAGTGTATCCTTCAATCACTACTGGATATCTTGTATAATGCAGCCCATAGTTAGCAGTGTACCTCAGACATTTGAGTACTCTAACTATTGATTTCTAGTGGCTCTCTCCTGAATTAATTGTAAATCTACTCAGTTTGCTTACTAAGTATACAATATCAGGTCTTGTGCAGTTTATTAAATACATAAGACTGCCAATAATCTAAAAATATTCTAATTGTGATATACTAGTACCTATAATCTTTGTAAGATGTAAACTCATATCCATAGGTGTTCTAAATATATCATTATTTTTCATATCAAATTTTTTGAGTATCTTCTCGATATAATGTGATTGGGATAAGAAATAACCATCAGATGTTTTGATGATCTTAATATCAAGAATAACATCTGCAATACCTAAATCTTTCATATCAAATTTTCGGATTAACATAATTTTCACCTCCTTAATTAGAGCAACCGTATTGCTGGTGATAATCATGTCATTTACATATAGACATACAATAACATAATTGTGCATATCCCTTTTTATATACACCATTTATCGCAAAATCCATTTGACAACATAACTTGGTAGTCAAATTTTTCATTCTATTATTTAGGTGCTTGTTTCAGTCTATACAGTGACTTAACAAATCTACATACTTTCTTTTCTTATCCTACAACTACAAACTTTTCGTGTTGTTCCATGTAAATTTCTTCATTTAATTCACCATTCAAAAATATTGTTTTTACATCCATTTGATGAAGCTCATGATTATATAATGCTGCAAATGCAATTATTAATTTTATAGATGTTATTCTTGTTACAGATGAATATATATCAAAATAATCTACACGTTCCTTTTATCTATAGCATTTTACTATAAGTCTAACTTTGTATTTATCTATAAACCCATCAGGTTTTATCTTTCTCTTAAAAATCTATTTATAACCTAAAAGTTTACTTCCTAAAGGAAGATCTACAAGTTGCTAGGTGTGATTTTGAATAATTGATTCAATTTCACTATTTATGGCTTCTTTCCAAAAAGAGTTTTAGATGTAGACATAACCTCTTTATAACTTTGAGGTTCCTTTTCTAACAAATATGTTAGAAAATCTGGATCAAATGATTTATTAACCCTGCCCCTTTTGCTCTGTCTAGGTTTATCATTATTACTTTTATTTTCAGAATCAGATTCTGTTTCTCTAATTGCATTATCACAAGTTCTTTTAGGAAAACTTGGCTCATATTATTTACTAGGAAAAATATTTTTAATGAACACTACATTCCTAAATTCAATAATAGAGTACTTATGTATCTCTGGACAATCTGATTTAAAAACAAAAAAGCGATATGCACTACTATTATATGCATATCCAATGAATATACAATCAATAGTTTTAGTCCAATTTTAGTCCTTTTAGGAGTAGGAATTGCAACATTTGCAAGACGCCCCTACACTCTTAAGAATTTATAACTAGGTGTTTGACCTGTCCATAATTCATAAGGTGTTTTATTTAATTTCTTTTGGGGTATTTTGTTTAGAATATAATTGGCAGAAAACAAAACTTCCCCATGTTCTGGGGCAGAACTTATTAATATGATATTCATCATTTTCTTTAAAGTTCTGTTCTTATGCCCAGCAATTTTATTTTGCTGAGGAGTATAAGCAGCAGTTGTCTGATGTATAATACCATGTTCTGCACATATTTGTGCGAATGGTGACTCATATTCATCACCTCTATCACTTCTTAGCATTTTTATTTTTTTACTAAGTTGGTTCTCAACTTTATTTTTATATTGTATAAACATTTCAATTGTCTCATCTTTTGTTCTTATTAGATATACATAACAATATCTAGTACAATTATCAATAAAAGTAATAAAGTATTTCTTTCCACCTCTAGTTTGAATAGATTTTAAATCACATATATATGTATGAATTAATTCTAGAGATTCAGTGTTTTGTAGAATGAAATGAAATCTTAGCCATTTTTTATTCAACACATATTTCACATTTATCATCAAAATTTATATTAAAATTAGCAACATATTTAAATTAATTAATTTTTATGAAGTATAATAATTAATATGTCCTAATCTACCATGCCATATATAAGGTGACTTAGTCATATAAGTAAAAGAATTAATTTTATTATTATTAACTTTAGGAGCAATTGTTATTACATTTATTTTAAATAGACCATCAGTCATGTACCCCTTTTCTACATATAAACCATTTTTTGTAAGTACAAATTTATCAGACTCAAATACAAGCTTAAATTATTTTTTACTCAAAACTGAACCAAAAACTAGATTCTTACGGATATCTGGTACATGAAGTACATCGATTGAAGTAAGTTTTTTTTTCGAAGTCATTTTTAGTATAATATTTCCTCGCTCTTCAACCTTGGAGGTTGAAGAGTTACCCATATAGAGTAGTTCTCATTCCACAGGTTTATATGTAGAGAACATCCACTTGTTGGCACAGATGTGGCGTGTAACCCTAATGTCCACCCACCATTCTTTGGAGTTTCCACCAACTAGGTTAAATTCTGAGACAACAGATGTAACAACCATTTTATAATTTAGAAACTTACTGACTGTATATTTTTTAGAGCCTACATCTTCTTTATTATATTTTTTATCTAAGAACTCCTAAAGTTTCTTAACAGTAGCAATTAAACTATATACATTATATAGTATATTGTCCAATCCATTGAGGGTATAATTCTTACACAGAAAATCAGCATATTTCCATGCATCAACTGTTTTCGCAAACTGCTGATCATCTTCTTCAAGAGTTGACATAGTCTCTTTCAAATACTTAGCTAGATTTAGTGTAGTGAGATAGAATAATATTTTTTATTGCCATCTCTTAAAATCTGTTCTACTGAATATCTCTAATTTCTTATACTGGCTTGAGGGTATAGTTGGAGTAACTATGACAAGAATTATCACAGTGGACATATCAGATATAAATACAGTGGCCATCTACAGTCACAAAATTATCTAGTTTAATTTTGTAATAAATTCTAACCCTCTAATAGAAAACTTTTAAAAACTAATTCTTACTCCAGGTATCAGAATATCAATTCAGATTTAAAACAAAGATTTCTTCCTCTAAATAGAATGTAACAATTTTCCTTTTTCCAGAAATAAATAGATTTAGATATGAAATAATATGTGTTATAACTATTATGACAGAGAACTAAATTTTCTTTAGTTACACAACAATGTTCAAATCTATCTGAAAAAAAACGGTTTTAAGTTTTTGGTTGTATTACTAGACAGAATAAATACTGTATAAGAATTCTAAGACTAGAAAAACTATTGTCTACTTGAAGCAGAAATGTTACTAGATGATTTTAGAGACTGAACAAAATATAAGAAATTTGAATTGATATTATATAAACAATTTACTTTTGGAAGCAACAAAATATCTATGTCTATATTATATATCTATGTATATAGGTTATTAGTTTAAATTACAAGAAAGAATAATGTACATGTAAACTAAGTCAAAAAATGTTACTGGTTGAGAGACGATTGTATGCAGAAGATTATTGCAGATTGGATGATGATTGGTAGATGATCGAGGCTAGCATTGAACGCTATCTCCTTAAAACTGATTCGCCCTCCACCGGTATACTTCTGGATTATAGTGGGTATCGGTCTCCCAAAATACAACGATATGTCTATAAGAGAAAAGAAGCCGCAATCCTATTGCCTCTGGCGAATCTAATTAAAGAACATTCTCTATTTTGTGTGTGATGTAATTCAGGACAGGACAATTCTTCTAGAGATAGAAATTTTTTGTCTGGAGACAGAATTTTTTTGTCTGTAGAAGAAGAAAAGAAAATGAAAACTGTGTGAAATATATCTTGACAGAGGACCTATTTATAGGCTTTCAGACTAACAAACGGGACAGTTAAGTGCCAAGTGCGCCACTAAAGCGCCCTATATATCAATTCGCCCTCGTACACGCGCGTGCGCACCACCTGTGGTGCTCAAGACTTCTTCTCTTCTTATATAAGCAATGATATGGAACAAACAATTTTATATAAACCCACTACCTAACAACACTTTTACCAATATGAGACTATCTTTTTTTTTTTGTTCCCTTTACTATATATTCCACTTTGAAGTCATTTTCCATTCATCTAATTCATTTAATTTTGAATTAGTGAATTGACTCAAAAATTTAATATTCAAACATGCATGAATTCAACAATAGTAGTATTGGGTGTGGGTGCCTCCTCAAAAGCAGACACTTGTTGCTTCGATTACTGCACATATACCCAATAATCCTCTTCAACATTCTATGGAGAAAATCTGAAGCCCAGATCATAGCTCTCCACTTTCCTAATGCTACCCCTATGTCTTCAATCGCCCTCCCCTACGGCTTCTCTCTCTTCCAATAAATCCATAATATTTTTATTTACTTATGGAGAAGATATCACTGTTTCTCATGTTATTACTAATACAATAGATGCATTCCAAATTTCCATGTACAATCACTATCCATAAACAAAAATACCTAGCTGTAGTAGCAATAGTAGATGATTTATTTTGGCCACAATCATCCTTACCAGATGCCAACAACCAAGCCTCTGTTTTTTTGTGTAGGATGGATAGATAATTGCAGTGGTAGCAGCTACAACTATCCACCAGCAACAGAGGTATCAGAATTAGCTGCTACATTACTGGAGCCAAGCAACTGAATCTCAGTCCTCATGGTCATATGAGGATGATAAACAAACTAGCAATCGCTATGGTACAAATGGGCAGCAGGACATCATCACTCTATTCAGATCTATTCCTTCTAAGATGATGCATGCTATTGGCCCTTTCAAGCTTTACAAAGGGGTGAGACAAAAGCATTGGAAAAAGTGGGTGGCGAAGATCCGCCTGCCCAAGAACCGAACAAGGCCATTGAGGATGCCACTCTAGCATATGATCGTGAGGCCTTCAAATTGAGAGGGGAGAATGCCCGCCTCAACTTTCTTAGCTTATTCCTCCAAAAGAGAAGCAACGGAGGTAGATGTGAGGGAAAGGCATAGGTTATCCTGGTGATTTCGCTAATGTTAGGGATGGGGCTTTTTGTTCCTCATCTTCTTATTCTCCTTCAACTACTCTAGAAGAATCCCAAGTACAACCCAGCCAGCATCACCTGCAGCACTGTAATACAGGCCTCAGCTGTTCCAATCCCAATCTTTCCCAAATCAAAACCACAGTAGTACTAAACCCAATATGTCCGCTGTAGTCATTGATACTAGCAAGACCGAGGAGCATTCTCAATAGGAATCCCAACCAATAATACCTGAAAGAGGAGTAATCGCATCCTATCAGAATTTGGTATTGGGAGATGCAAAGAAGGCTTGGTTCAGTGCATAGACGCTTGGAAGCTCCATGTCCAATAGCATATTTCTCTAGTGTAGACTCTCAACAGCAGTAATGTATATATCAGCATAATTAGTATCGCTGTAAAGAAGAAAAAAAAAACAGGATATGATGGTCATCTCAACTTCTCATGCTCCACCTTCTTCTTACCCCCCATCCATGTTGATATGGTAGGACTCCTAGATAGGATAAGACCATCACTTATGCATATAGCTTATGTATAGGCCATGAGTTAGTTCCCTAATTGCGATTTTTTTTTTATAGGACATGTAAATCCATCCCAACTAGCTTGGAAAATCTATGCATGCTACTCTTTCCAAACAACTTGCTTGGTTGCATCTCCACCACAGCAGGGGCTTCTTTTTTTCTTTTTCTTTTTTTTTTTGTTTGTTTACACAGGAAATAAAGACAACATATTCCCTTTTGGTACTCCACAAATGATATAATTAGATGGTAGGGAGAGGCTGCAGTTATGTAGGCCATAAGATTTTACCCTCGGAGGTTGGATGGAAAGAAGAGAGCAGTTTTGTGTTCTCCTCCTCATCCCCTATTTTGTATTTGCACAGGTATTGTTATGCTTGATTATATTATGCTTTGCCACTAGAGAAATCAGATATTTTTAAGCATATTTTACTTCTTTATACACCTCTTGTTCTTGGCCTTACATCACTTCCAGTGTAAAGATTGTACTTCTTCCTAAAATTTCCAAAAGTAAACGTCTATAGCTCTGTTGCTTTTATAACGATTAAGTAAAAAAAAGAAAAATGTCTTTGGATGTGTACATACCAAAAGAAGTTACCTATACACAGAGACAGAAGGATAAACCATAACAGCCTGTTACTGTCGGGTAATCATGTGGTGTGACAATTTCTAATGGGCTAGAAATGCACACGATCATAGCCAATTCACCTAGCTCTTCTTTTTAAAGATGGTCCCAACATCAAGCAAAATATATGGAGGCGCAAAAAGATAAAAAGACGACACATACCAATTTTGCATAGAAGTACGCCCTTATCATTTCCATTCTGTGGCATGTGGATGTTCGTATTATGCGCATTGTCCTTGCGACAGAAAAGCACTATCAAAGGCGAGTTATCTTTGAAACAATAACCAATTCATCTCTTACAAACTGCCAGATGCAAAATAAATAAATAAATAAATTAAGAATAAAAAAAAAAACTTCTCACTTTCCACTATGATCATACATTATTTTGGTCTAGCGGACCAAATTATACCTAGAACTGTATTAGAAGGATCAAAATAATATAGAAAGGAAAACAGAACATAAAAAAAATTAGATTACAGATTGATGTTAGTTACCCAGGCATAGCTGCCAGCGCATTCCATGGGCAAGAGAAAGATATATGTCAAGGAAGAATCATAGCACTGTACAAGGTTTCTTTCATTCACTTAAGGTCCTCTACAAGATTCAACAACTTTAGTGATAGCTGAATGCGTTTCAGGTGATATCATGTTCAACTGCACATGGAAGGCCTGCCAATGCCAAAGTGTGAAACACTGTGAATTCCAAAACATGAAGAGTAGTGCAAACAACTGCCATCATATTTAGAGTGTTTTGAATGTCTCTTTTTATATGGTTTATTATAACCATATATTAGAGGACATCCAAATTGATAATTTACTTCATCATCATATTTAGGACAACAAGATACTTTTATATCAGAACCATGTATGTGTTTTTTCAAATGTTTACTAGGTTTCTGTCTTTGACAAGTTTGCTTAACTGTTTCCATGCAAGCTTTTTTTAGCATTCCGGTACTATCTGCTAATCCACCTTTTAAACTATTATATTTTTTCTCTATCATGGTGTCCCAAGGTATAGGTAATTTAGCAAAAAAGGCTTTTAACCAGAATGTTTTCTTTTCTAAAGAATTTAATTTAAATATATGACTTATATATTCGTTTGCAAATTCTTCTAAATAACAAATATTACAAAGTTTCATTTTTAATAAAATATTTTCATCTATTGTTTCTTCAAATAATTCTTCTCCTGTTAAATCTGTATATAGTAGTTTACAAATACTATGTAATGCAGTTTTTCTATCAGGATAAGTATCTAATGCTGCTATTTCTGCAGGATGTAGTTTTTCATATTGTGTCAACCATCTTAAAGCTATTCCCTGCCAATAACCGCATGCTATAATCACAAAATCTTTATTTTTTATTGTGTCTGGTAGTAATAAAGCTGTTCCTATAAATAATTGTTCTCAGTTTACTATATAATCTCTTAGCTTTCTAGCCGGTACATGGTCTATATTGAATATTAAATTTACAGAAGGAGTATAATACTTTTTACCTTGCTTGAATATATAATCATCTATAAATGCTTCAGCGGTGTGTCTATGATACATACTTTCTTCTAAACCGAACATGGGGCAAACACTACAAACAAGGTGATGGCAAACTTGCAATTAACCCAAAAAACATTCCAGTATAAAAAATTGAATTTGAAGTTCTTCGTTAAAAAATTGAATTTGAAGTTCTTCTTGGGGATGCAACATATTATTTTTTTTCAAGATAAGATAATTTATTCAATTTTTTAAATGAATGTAATATAATTGACGTATAAGTTCATGGATTTATGTTTCCTTTTTGTTATTTTGTGTGTTTGAAATTTCTTTTTTGATATTTGTAACAAAATTATCAATAAAAATAGAATAATTCTTTTCGGATATTTGAGTAGTCAAATTAAATGTTAATAATAAAATAATACAAATTTATATTTATTTATTTATTTCTATAAATAGTGGACAAGTTTATATTTTATACTATTTTCCTATATCATTGTTGTGTCTGTGTCTGTATCAGTATTCGTGTCCATATCCATGTCCAAGTTCGTGCTTCCTAGATTACCATCACCATTTCAGTGGTGACCCCTTGTCCTCACTGTAATAGTGGTCAAGGGAGTTAATTCCAGGTATAAACAGCAAATCACAATAAAATTTAGAAAATATCCCAAAATTAGGACATGAAATATCTCAAATACAGGCATGAAGGCATAAATACAAATACAAGGGAGTATCGTGCATATATTTATATAGGTGTTCATTTAATTTACCAGCCAGAAGCCATGTCAAAATTGACTAGTCGGATTTGTAAGGTTGAAATTGCTTTTAAAAACTGCCTCTGTTTAGATGCTTTAATTATTATACCAAGAAAAGTATAAATCTATCAGGCAGAAAAATAGGATTGAGATTATTAAATCCTATATGCACCAGTTTGGTAACCTACCACAAATCTTTCCAACACAGGCACAAGAGCTTCTAGATTGTGATTTGGAAGGCAGCTGGCAATGGCTTCACGCACCTCTGCACTGTAGACAGCAGAAGTGACAATATAAATAAGATACAATTTTAAAAAGAGGAAAACAGAACAAGAAATTCAAAAAAAACCTTTCAGTAGACAAAAATGAAAGCAGTAGAGCTGCATAAGCCTCAATTATCATCATTTCAGCTTCTTGCTCTCCTTGCATCAAAGCTTCATCATCCTGTTACAATGTAGTTAAAACTAGTAGTTAGTTGAGCAACTGCATTAACACATGCATGAATCACATTTCACAAAAGAGAATCAACGATGACAAGACAAAAGGCTAGAGCAATGCTCAAGGTACCACATTGATTTGTCATGAATTATGCAACTCTCTTTGAGAAAATAAAATTTAAAAAAAAAGAAAAACGGCCAATCCTTTGCTTGAATTAGACTTCGACCATCGTGGGGTTTGGAAAGGTCCGATTGCATGCAACCTTACCCCTATATTCCAGAGAGAACTGCACAACGTGACTGATGGAGCAGCTTGCTTTTGCACGAAGGCTTGTTATCAAAATAAACTTGAAGTTATAAAAGTATATTGCAAAAATTATGGTTTGAAATATCAGCTGAATCCAATATATATAGCATATATCATATAGATTTTTAGGTACCCTTTACATGGTATACCATAAAACATTGGTCTGATATTGTCGATACAATATGCCCGATATTACCGATTTTGATGCCATTACTAATCTGTTGATACCCATACCAATATGATATTTTAAACGTTGGTAAAATCTATAATAATGGTGAACAATCACTAAATACCACCATATTTCATCCATCCACATTCGATGTAGGGCATAATGACTATTAACGAATGGTGTTGATCATAAATTCCGAAAGAGAGCTATGGACTTTGGAGGACTCATGGGAGGTCATGGTCTCTCTCTCTCTCTCTCTCTCTCTCTCTATATATATATATATATATAAATATATATATAGGGATTACTGTAAATGAGCCGCCATCTCATGTAAGTTACGTGGGTTGACGGCAAAAGAAGTAGTAATCCTATTAACATTTCTTCAGTTTTTTAAAAAATAATGATCTTTATTTTCTTAGCTTTTTTAAAATTAAATTCATGAATTTTGAAGTTCATTTGTCATTTCAGCAAGTGGATACAAGATATATTCACCGAAACTGTTAATTTTGTATCTACTTAATGGAAGGGAAAATCAAATCTAAAACTCAGAAATTGGTTATGAGTGAACTCTAGAAGGTTGAGATCATTGTTTAAAAAAATGCGTACGGAGCGTAACAGCGAAAATTTTAAAAACGCGTACGTTACGTTACGTTTTTTCGTAACGTAACGTACGTTTTTTCCCCACTTCGAATCCTATAAATCCCCGAGCGAAAAAAATCCTAACCCTAAAATCGATCGTTCCCTCTTTCCCACCCGAGCGATTTCTCACCCCGAGCGAAAATCCCCTCCCATCCGCCTCTCCGACGATGCTCTCCAATCAATCTCCTAACCCATCAGTTGCCTCGGAATCTTCGATTGATCGAAGATTCGACGCTTCTCCCGCCTCGTCGCTCTGGCTCCTACTCCGGTGATACCTCTCCCTCGACGTTGAAGCTTCCCCGGTCGACCTCTCTCTTTCTCCCCCTCTCGAAGAACCTCCTGGAGCTCTGAAGCTCCGACCAAGACTATAGCGGCCCCCTCTTTCCCTCAGCTGTCCGGCAGCTCCTTCTCCACTTTTAAGCAGCTCGATCGATATTGAAGTGGCCCCTCTCTCTCCCTCAGCCTCCGGTTCCCCTTCACCGATTCAACAGAGGTAAGCTCTCTCTCTCCCGGAGCCTAATTTTCCTAAAACTCTTTAAATATATTTAATTGAATTAATTCTATAATGTTGGATTATTCATTGCTTGATTATTTGCATTGTTGAATAACTTGGATTTTTTGCAATTTTGCATCGGATTGTTGGATTGATGCTAGAAGTTGTGGAATTTTGCATAGGGTTTTTGTGAATTATGTGCAGTGTTGATTGTTGGATAATTGGATTGTTAATGGACTGAATTGTGCAGTGTTGATTGTTAATGGACTGAATTATCTTAAAATGGATTATGTGCACATTGCATGGAATTGTTGTCATTGCATTTTTAGTGCTGAATTGTTGTTAGTGCTGAATTGTCCAAAAATGGATTATGTGCACAATTCAGTCCATTAAGAACAATTCAGCCTAATTTTCAAGTCCATTTTATACTAAATCCATTTTCTGAAAATTGGTGTAAAGAAAATGGATTTAGTATAAAATGGACTTGAAAATATGAATTGTATAAATAATTGTTGTGGAAGTAATTGTTGTAGTCTTGTAGAAGTAATTGTATAGGTTGTAGAAAAGCTTTTGTATAGGTTGCACTGAAGTAATTGTTGTAGAAAATGGATTATGTGAAAAATGGACTAAATTGGTTGTAAAGAAAATAGATTTAGAAGAATAATTTAATTATTGAATTAATTGTTGATTCTCAAATAATTTAATATTTGAATTATTGTTTGTGTAGATTGAATAATGTCAAAAAATTTGGATCCAGCCAGAGAATGGGGGATTCACAAGGAAGGGGAACCTCCAAATTATTTTTACTGCAAATTCTGTAATCACCACATTACTGCTGGAATCACCCGGCTCAAACACTATTTGGCCAGTACAAGACATGGGGTGAAAATGTGTGAACGAGTCCCGCCAGATGTAAAGAAAATATATAAAGATATTTTAAAGTCTTCAGAAGTGGAAAAGAAGAAAAATGCATCTCTAAGCCGTGAAATTGGTAGAATGGGGGAACCAGACACTGAATTGGTGAGCGAAGAGCTTGAAAGCACCGCCGGTAGCAATACTCAACCTCAAACTTTAGGAGCAATGAATAAATTTATTAATCTTGAATCCCGACAATCCACGTTGGAGACAACTTTAAAGGAGGCAAGAGAAGACTGTGTTAGAAAAATAGGCAGATGTATCTATGCAAACGGACTGTCATTCAATATCTTGAGTAGTCCTTATTGGAAGGAGATGATCGAAGCAGTTGGGAATTTCGGATTTGGTTTGAAGCAACCATCTCCGTACGAGATAAGGACACGGGTTCTTAAGGCTGAGGTTGAAGATATTGACAAGATTAAGGAGAAGCACATGGCGGCTTGGAAGAAGTACGGTTGTACGGTGATGTCAGATGGGTGGACTGACAGGAAGAGCAGAAGTTTAATAAACTTTCTTATGAATTCACCAAAGGGGACTTTTTTTTACAAGTCCATTGATGCATCTGCTCAGATCAAGACATGAGATTACTTATGGGACTGTCTTGATAAGGTAGTTGAGGAGATTGGAGAGAATAATGTTGTCCAAGTGATTACAAACAATCACGTTTCGTATGTCAATGCGGGCACAAAACTTATGGATTCACGAAAACGTCTTTACTGGACTCCTTGTGCAGCTCATTGTATTGATCTGATGCTAGAGGATATAGGCAAGATGAAGATCCATAAGGAAACTCCTAAAACAGCAAAGGGGATCATCCAATTCATATATAATCATGGCTGGGTTTTGAGTTTGATGCGGACATACACGAAGGAAAAGGAATTGCTAAGACCGGCAATCACTCGATTTGCTACGTTATTCTTGACTTTACAAAGGCTCTATAAATTAATGCAGTCATTGAGGAAGTTGTTTACTTCTGATGATTTCACGAAGAGTGCTTGGGTGAAGAAACCTAATGCAGTGAAGGCAAAGAAGGCAGTGCTATCTAGCAGAAGTTTCTAGGGCCGAGTTCTCTTTTGCTTTAGCACCACACTGCCACTGGTCTACGTGCTGCGAGAGGTTGATTCAGATGTGAGATCTTCCATACCTTTTTTATATGAGATGCTTGACAGTTGTAAAGAGAAAATTGCCGATGTCTGTGGGGGCAGTAAGAGGAAATACATGCCATACTGGAATTTGATTGATAAGAAGTGAACAGGCATGTTGCATAGGCCCTTCCATGCAGCAACTTACTTTCTAAATCCTAAATACTTCTATAGTGATACATTTTCTAATATTTCTGAGGTTAGAAGAGGCCTTCGTGAATGCATGTAACGAATGATCCCCGATCTCAATGAGTATGCACAAGCTGATGTGGAGCTGGATCAGTATAAACAGAAGCTTGGATAATTTGGATCCCCACTAGCTCAAATGACTATGAATGCTCGAAGTCCTGGTATATCTTAATTTATTGTTTCCATTCCTAGGGTTCTATTGCTAGATATATCATTAAGTTTTTTTTGGAATTTTTTAACACCAAAATTATTTATTTATTTAGCTGCCTGGTGGGAAAGATTTGGAGAGGATGTTCCCACACTCCAAAAATTTGCAACTCGAATCCTCTCACTTACGACTAGTGCTTCTGGATGTGAACGCAATTGGAGCATTTTTAAACAAGTATGAATTTTAAAAACTTAATATATTATTTTCAAGTACTTTATTTATCATCATCCTCATATAACAATTTACAACTTCGTTTAAAGTGCATTCAAAAAAAAGATGTCGCTTGGAGCAAGAACACCTACATTCTCTCGTGTACGTCATATACAATATTAAACTTAGAGAGAGAAATATTCGAAGGAAGAGAATGAATTTGGATCCAATTTTAATTGATGAGGCGACACAAGAGGATGAATGGCTAGTTGAGAGTGAACAACTTTGTCTCCTAGAAGATCTTGGATTGCTAGATGAGCCTACTGATGACGATTCAGTTCCAAGAACGAATGATTTCTTAAAAGTCACTACAATTAATAGCAAGCAAAATGTTCTTCCATCCATTGTAGATAAGGGAGACAAGCAAGATGAAACTGAACCCCATCAAAGAAACAAAGGGTCGATACTTGTAAGTTATCCAATTTTAACAATTTAATATTCTTAAATGAATACTATTGTGATTTGAGTATCTAATAATATCTTAATTTGTATATTTCTTGTGTGGCATCTTCTTCAGATAAAGCAAAAGCAACTGATGATACTTTTAATGAGATGGGGGACGATATCGATCCGGACGATGCAAACTATATTTTGGAGGAGGATGATCTTGTTATTATAGATTAGATGGAGGAAAAACAATATTGTGTTTTGTATAACTTAAAAAATTATTGTGATGTTTGTTGTGAAATTTTATAATTTTTCTATGTCTTTATATTGATTTTACAGTATTTTATATGATTTTTAAGATTTATTTACTTATTTGTGAAAATTATTAAATGCAGTTTAATATTTATTTTAATTAAATAATAGAAAATTGCCTAACCTACGTTAAGCGTTACGTTATGTGCTACATAACCTAACAAAAAAAAAACGTTACGTTAACGTTATCGTTATTTTAAACATTGGTTGAGATCATATTTAAGAGTGTGTGTGTGTGTATATATATAATATTTTAAAAAAATATTAAAGATAGTGTAAATAGACTGTAGTTCAAGTAACGTATATGATATATCAGCTCATTTTTATTATTCTTGTGTGTGTGTACATATTATGAATATATATATATATATATATATATATATATATATATATATATATATATATATATATATATATATATATATATATATATATATATATATATATATATATATATATATATATATATATGCGAAAAATAGAAATGAGCTGACAACTAACGCAAGTTACCTGAGCTGTAGTTCATTTCCACTATCTTCAATAATCTTTTTTAAAAAATTCTTTTGGATTATGAACACAACCCCATAGAGTTCACTCATTCCGCATTTCTTGGGTTTTAGTTTTGATTTGGTCCTCCATCAAGTTAGTACAAAATTAACAGTTTTCAATAAATAAAACATTTTTTATGCACTTTATAAAGGAAGAAATGAACTCCAAAATTTATGAAATTTAATCTGAAAGAAATAAAGAAGATAGAGATAGTAATTATAAAAAAAATTGAAGAAAAATCATTGGTTCATTATACTTGTGTCGCTAACTCACGTAACTTTTCCTGAACTAGTGGCTCATCTACAGTAATCCCTATATATATATATATATATATATATATATATATATATATATATGTGTGTGTGTGTGTGTGTGTGTGTGCGCGCGCGCACGCGTATATCCATGTACGTTTTAGGATATGAAAGTGAAGAATATAATGAAAATTCCTGATTATAAATTTTGGATGAGGATTATGGAGCTTTGGAGTTCTCATGGGAGGAAACGCCTTCCCTTCCTCCCTCCCTCCAAACACCACCATATTTCATCAATCGATATATAGATATACAAATTTAGACGTGAAATCGAAGAATAAAATTAATGATACTAATCATGAACTCCGAATGAGAAATATGGAGCTTTGGAGGTATCATGGTAGGAAATTTCCTCTCTTGTATAACATGCATGCATGCATATAAACACACAAGTTTGATGGGTTCCGACATTGAAGGAAAACTAACACTAATTGTGGCTAAAATTCCACCTCCCCCTAATTCTTACTTGGATCAAGGTCTACAGTGTTGATCTTCATTATATGCATCAAAATCCATGGGCATATCACGAGATTTGGCCTTTGTTTAAGTGGGTACAAATTTAACGACTTTCTACAAATAGGATATTTTATCCCCAGAAATGAATAGACAAAGGAACTATTGGACCAACAACTTTTAGTGGTACATGAGCCCTCCCTAGGGCATGAGGATCAATATGGTAGAGTCTAATCGAAGTAGAAAAAAGGGGAATATAGAGTTTAGCATCGTTGGAGGAACACTATGATACCTAGAGAGAGTGAGTTGTCATTTGGAATTTAAACACTATGTTTTTGCAACTTCAGATTTAAGTTTCGGCATTCTACTTAATCAAAGTTAGATCCACATCATTTAAACTACCTAGATGCCAAATTGTTTATGCTCATGCATCAAATAGGCACACGTGAGGTCAAAAATAATATTTTGCTTGAATATATGCTTTAAAGCATAAAAATTGTTGATCCAATTATTTACTCATGATTTACCTTTAAAGACCATTATACAACAGTTATGTATCAAACATTCAACACTTTTAAACTAACCTACTCGCTATTTAGACTGTTCATTTTATGCCTACTTCATGCATGGATAAAAAAAAAATAAAACACTTCAATTTTGGTACCTTAAATGGGGGAACAATTTCGACTGGTTGGATCTTCAAAGTTGATGCTCAATAATAAAAACTTAATGGGAAGGATTTGAATGGCTATCTCGTTTACGTTAAATAATGTATCAAATAATGTATCAGGCAAGTCTCTTCCTAATCTGCATGGGAAAACATACGAAATTTTAGAAAACAAAGGTATAAACAAATTTCTGATTCATACAGGACACTTTATCCCCAGAAATGGATAGACAAAGGAACTATTGGACCAACGACTTTTAGTGGTACATGAGCCCCCCCTAGGCATGAAGATCAATATGGTAGAGTATGATCAAAGTAGAAAATAGGGGAATACAAAGTTTAGCCATCATTGGAGGAACACTATGGTACCTAGAGAGAGTGAGTTGTCATTTGGGATTAAAACACTACATTTTTGCAACTTCAAATTTAAGTCTCAGTATTCTACTTAATCGAAGTTTGATCCACATCATTTAAACTACCAAGATGCCAAATTGTTTATGCTCATGCATGAAATAGAGACATGTGAGAATAGAAATAATATTTTTTTAAAATATACACTTTACAACATAAAAATTGTTGATCCAAATATTCACCCATGGTTAACCCTTAAAGAATATTATACAACAATTATGTATCAAACATTCAACATTTTAAACTAACCTACTCGCTATTTAGACCATTCATTTTATGCCTACTTGATGCATGGATGAAAAAAAAATTTAAACACTTCATTTTTGGTACTTTAAATGGGGGAACAGTTTCAACTGGTTGGATCTTCAAAGTTGATGCTCAATAATTGAAACTTAATGGAAAGGATTTGGATGGCTATCTTGTTTACATGTTACATAACGTATCCAGCTTATGTCTCTTCCTAATCAGCATGGAAAAACATACAAAATCTTAGAAAAAAGGTATAAAAAAAATTATAATTCATATACTCATGCAGAGTAGAAGCCTTCCCTCTTCAGCAACCTCCCCAGCTCCTTGATTTGCTAAAAAGATGGAGCACAATAATGGAATTGCATCCTTGTATGTCTCTTGGACCTCTAGTACTCCTGGTCCCTCTACTAAAACTCGAGCTGACGCAAGGCGCGATCTGTAGAAAGACTTCTGTTTTAGAAGTATATAGAAGGTATTATAAATCGCTACCAATACTCATTTTGCCATAGTTAAACCTTAAAAAAAAATTATTAGGAAGGATAACAGCAGCTGACTGGCCCCTGAATTTGGTAATAGAAGAATAAATAAAAAGGAAACAACCATAGGGTGTCTTTGATTTTTCACTTTTTTAGTTTTTTGGCTCATCTAAAAAAGTCAAAAGAATGGGAAAGTTTCTCCCTCCCGATACCTCCTCCCTCTCTGTTGTTGCTTTTCACAATTTGAAGATGCCGACCCCCCCTTCCCTCCTTGACTCTAGATCGACATTATTGATTGTCTTCATCAAAGCACCATCCTACTATTCAAATCCAACACCACTGGTTCGCCTCTATCTCCAGCGACAGTAATCAATTCAATCCTTGCCACTGCTGCTATAGCCCAATCATCTTGAGACCCCAACCATCATCACTTCTGATTATTGTCGTATCATTCCTTCTAAATTAACTTTCTCCTTCAACTGCAGGCAATTCTTAGATTTCTTCACTGAAATTCCCACGACCTATTAAAATTATTCCAAGACTTTCGTACATGATTATCAACACTCAATTGAGAGCAATTTTCTAAAGAATTTTACAGAATCATATGTTGGGCATGAACTACTCAACCGTCAGGTGAAATTTGACTTTAAATAAATTTGTAATTATTAAATTCTTTGCAAATATTAGTAAATTGCAATAATTTATTAACGACATGGTTAATTACTTTCTTTAGTGATTTGCATCATTGTTTCTTAATTTTCATTAACTTCTAATCACATATCATTTGCATTTAGTGAATGAGCCACTCTCGGAATTTATTTTGATCATTTAGTACATGCATTTAAGCCTACTCCAAGTACTTGGGATAGAAGGTGTAATTGTTGTTATATTTAGTACATGCATTTAGTGTGACTAAATCTATGATTTTGCACCACCTGCATATTTGATTGTTTTACATTAAACGATTAATTCTAGGGTATGTTGTAAATATGTCAAACTTCAGTACAAGATTTATCTGCCATCTAGGGTCAAATAGGGTTGGTTGTACCTATGCTTTGCGTCCTACTAGAAAGATACAAAACAAAGTTTTGTTTTAAAGATTCCATATTTGATGGTAGTTCCTCTCCCGTATCTTTATTGTTTAGTTATTTGATATGGAGTGCTATTTTGTTATGAAATGTCTGATAGATGTAAGGTTCAATTTTCTAGGAAAAGATTAATGATACAGCTGAAATTTTTTGGATATTAATGGAGATAGTTCATGAGGCATGCATAGGACCATATGGATTCATGGGAAGAGATGAAAGACAAACTTATAGAGGAGTAACTTCTTGTGGGTCATAGGAATAATCTCATGGGTAAGTTAGAAAGGAGACTCACTCTAAATATGTTAATACAATGCCTAAGTGTTTTAAATATCGATTGTAGTGGATATTGGAAAAAAGAAATTTCATTGCCAATATCTCGTTATTGAGAATAAATAAGGGATATTTTAGCAATATTAAATATTAATAGTAGAATGTAAATATACTTTTCCATATATCCTAAATCACATATGAATAAGATAATATATATATATATATATATATATATATATATATATATATATATATATATATATATATATATATTATGAATCTCAACAACTTGCATTAAACATATGAATCTATAGTCACTAACCAATTGTAAAATTTTCATAAATGTCCAATGTCACATTGCACAAATCGCCTAAATTGCTAACCTAGGAAGATGCATATATACTGGACTTGATTTGAAAAAAGTTCCACCAATATTCAATAATACAATAAAAGAGAATAGGGAAGATATCTTGCTCGCAATATTGTGCATGATTTATCGGCAAAGATGCAATATATAACTGATAATTACCCAAAAATGATAAATGCTTTGAAAGTGTCAATATTGTAGCATGTAGGATCTTAAACCACTATATTAGTTAGCTATATCCAATATAACGATAATTTTTAAAACTGAATGTTCTTAGTACGATGGATACAGACACTCTCTCAGTATACCTCAATTAAGTATTCTAATGGTAATAAATTTTGGCATTATGAGTATGAGTACCTCTTAGCAAGTCAAAATATAGATATTGTACCTACTGATCATGTTGACCATTCGAGTTGTTGAGAGTGATGGATAGTACTAGTATTGTTGATAATCCACTATCAGAATCCAATATGCCTAGCAATAGCCACTAGTATGGATAATACTTTGTGTGCTTACCAGTAATATTGTTAATAAGTTAGCAGAGTCCAATACACTTGCACCTACTAAGATTCACATTTACAAGGAAAGTACAAGTGATGTTCAGAATAATATAGTAGAGTCTACTGCACATCCACATGATTCTAGATATTCACTTTATGCACTTAGAATAGAATAAGATACCGAGCATGAAATAATCGATACTAGTGCTGCTATTTATCAGTCCTTAATGTTTCTTCTTGTAGTTTGGCAGGTTACCCATAACATTTCATCTTCTAGTGTGCATTTGAAGTTCCCTCCTAAATTACATCAGGTTCCCACCAGGTGTAATTAATGCTATATCATTAGGGTATGTGATGTACACCCACCTAGGAAACCAATATATCTTTTCTTAAGAGTTCTTCTTAGTGAGTATGTGACGCAGGATGGAGGCGAAATTAGGGTTAGGGTTTTAAAATTAGGGTTTTTTTCTAGAGGAATTGGGGAAGAAAAAAATACATTGGGGAAAACTTACAGGATTTGGGAAACGCCCATTCTCCACGAATCCACGAGGAAAGATTTGAATTTAGCGAATTCCACGCCAGAGATTTCTCAAGAATTTCAAAATATTATTCATCTCCTCTATACTTCATACAACCCCTATATATAGGGAAACCCTAACAAACAGAATCCTAATAAAATACAAACTCCTAATCAAATCAAATATCTAGTAAAATCCAAATCCTAATAAGATCCAAAATCAAATCAAATCAAATCAAATCATGATCTCCATCAATTCTCCCCGGCTTCAAAATATGAAACTCTGGTGAATGACGAAGATGATAACTATCGAACAAATTCGGGTCGAGCTGCTGGACTTCTTCGGTGCGCAACCAAGTACATTCTGAGTCTGGACGTCCACGCCAGTGCACCAAATAATGCTGATATCCACCATCAGCAGTCGAAACAATCTCATCATCCAGAATATCTTCAATCTGATCTATATGATGCTTGTGTGGAACAGGAGGAGGTGGTATACGGATGAGAAAATATCGATGTTCTGGTGAAGCAGATGATGGTAGATCTGGAATAACTGCTGGATAGTCAAATAGAGCACGGTATGGAGTCAGGTCCTCGACGTTGAAAACTAGATTGATCCCGAGATTGTAGGGGACCGCAAGCTCATAAGCATTAGAAACAATCATCTTTAGAACTCAGTAAGGACTCATATGTCGAGTATGAAACTTCTTCAAGGTTCCTGGCGGGAACCTCTCTGGACACACTCTAACCATAACCTCATCATCAACTGCAAATTCCTGCAATGTTTTGTGTGAGTCTGCTGCAGACTTGTAGTTATTATTACTAATTGCTATTTGTCGACGAATATGATCATGCAAATCATGCAAATGCTGTGCAAAAGACTCGGCTGAGGCACTAGGCCTATCACCTATGGGGAGGGGAAGAAGGTTAATAGATTTTCTAGATTTATAACCTGTAACTAGCTCAAATGGACTCATCCCAGTAGATCTATTGACTGAACTATTATATGCAAACTCCGTTATAGGCAAAACAAGATCCCATATCGTTAAATGGTCGCCCACTAAACATCAAAGCAAGTCACCTAAACTATGATTGGCAACTTCTGTCTGACCATCTGTCTGTGGATGATAAGCAGTAGAGTAAAAAAAAACAGTGGGGTTAGTTAAAATTATCTTCTCATTTGTGTATTTTTTTTTAAAATTTTTCTTTATCTTTCTCCATACTCCTCTCTATATGTTCTTATCAAAGCCAAATTCTCTCATTAATCTATAAGGTATTTAGAATAATTTTTAAAAAAATTAATTCATTACCATGTGCCAAATTTATCATTACCATCTAAAAACTATGGTCTGATAAGTATATTTAACTTATAAATGGAATAAAATATTATTTTCATGTATTTCTTAGAGTTTCTATAAGTACATGAATCCCTTTATTTCAAATAAAAAATGATAATAAATCCAACTACTATTTTTAACCTGTTAGTATATATGCAAAATATGTTTTAATCATTAGAATTTAATATAAATAAATTATTATTATTATAAAGGCAATTAATGATATTGCTCTTAAACATAATTGGTCTTTTAAAATTAACTAATTCCTTTATCTTATCATTTATTTCATTGGAAGAAAATACATTTAGTTTTGCTAAAACTTATTTAAAAATATCAAATAAAAAAATTATGTGTAATTCGATGGATGATGAATATTTGAAATATTATTATTATAAAAGCAATTAATGATATTGCTCTTAAACATAAATTGAATTTTAAAATTAAGTAATTTCTCTATCTTATCATTTATTTCATTGGAAGACAATGCATTTAGTTTTGCTAAAACTTATTTTAAAATTTCAGATAAAAAATTTATTTGTAATTCTATGTATAATAAATATTTTTTAAATAGTTTTTTCTTTTTATAATGACTGATACTGAAGAAGTATTATAGAGGAATTTTTTTAAATTTTTCTAAGATTTCTACTTTTAATATATTGAAAATATATTTCTACAATTATTGAATTTTTTCCAACTGCATAATTTAAATTTTCATCCCCACTAATATTTGCAAAATCTTATAATTTAATATTTATAATTTAGTTCAATTGCATGAATGACTTGGAAAATTGAAGAAAACATGAATGGGTAAAATTACTAAAATGATTAATTAATCAAATTTTTGTGATATGAAGGCAAAATATGCTGGTACTTATTATTCATTGCCCAATTTATCTTCATAATTGTTTATTTTTCAATATGATTTATATTAGCATTGTTGTTTTCTTTAGAGAAATTATAATTGCGCTTACAAGATTTTTTTATTTTTTATGGTCAAATAGTAGGTACATGCTCACTATTAGGAAACTTTTATTTAATTAACTCTACTTTATACTAAATGGTCAGAAAACCATTGTATTTCTTTACCAAGCATTATTATATTCATTTTAACCATTTAAAACTCCAAACACAATATCAGATCCACCAAAAAATTGACATTCCATTATGTTTGTTTTTTAAACATAATAGTTTATATGAAAAAAGTAAATTAATTATAACAGAATACTAATAAGCAAAAGAAACTATTCTAAGCATCATGCGCACTTCCACAGTAGTATAATATATTTAAGGGGTATTTACATATCTGTCCCTTAAATCTTTATAAATTATAATTTAGTCCCTCAAATCTTCATATTTAGGATTTAGTCCTCCAAATCCTTTAAGTTACTACAATTTAATCCTACAATTTTACCCATAATTTCCTTCACTTAATCCCTTTCCCTCTTCCCCCTCTCTTCTTAGTTTTTATTGGGATCCCCCTTCTCCTTCTCTTCTCTCTCTATTCATTTATTGGATCTCCCTTTCTATATTGAGACCAAATGTATTATTCTCCACTAAATGTATTAAACATAGAAATAAATTTATCCAATATAGAGAGGGAGAACCCAATAAATGAATTTATATTGAGACTTAAAAGTTTAATACATTTAGTGAAGAATAATACATTTAGTTTCAGTAGAGAGAAAGAGAACCCAATAAATAAATAGAGAGAGAAGATAAGAATAAGAGGGGAACCTAATAAGAACTAAAAAGAGAGGGAAAGAGAGAAGGAGAATTAAGTGAAGAAAATTAGGGGTAAAATGGAAAAATTGGGCCAAAATATAAACTAGGAGACTAAATTGTAGTAAGTTAAAGGATTTGGGGGACTAAATCCTAAATATAAAGATTTAGGGGACTAAATTATAATTTATAAAGATTTAAGGGACAAATCTGTAAATACCCCTATATTTAAATTTACTTATCATAATATAAAAGAATAAATTTCACTGCATCATTTTAAAACATACAAAATTCTAAGTATTTGCGTGGGGTTCCCACTTGTTATTATCTAATATTAGGGATGGGAGTAGGTGCATTAAAACGGGTCAATTTTTTACCCACTCCATTTAAAAATTTGAACTAGAAAAAAAAAAATTTAATATTAAGTTTTAAACAGAATGGACCAAAAATTTAATTTAGCAAGTTAATACATCGTAATATAAAAGAAACAAGTCAAACTTAAACAAGCTAAGCATTGTATAACATCACTTTGCTTATATTTAATAAAAAATATTTGATAATCGAACATATATAAACTCTATTCTTGGTTACATACTTCTGTCTCTCTTAAATTTCAGTATAGATAAATAGTACTGAGAATAAATATTGAGTGGAGTTAAAAAAATTTAAGATATTTTTCTTGTTCATTTGTTTGAGCTTAGAAACAAAAAAATTAGTTATGTGAGAAAATTACAAATTATACGTCTACATAGAAATGATCTCAAAACATGAAAATTCGCGAACGATATTCTTGGTCATCTAATCAAACAATAAAAATAGAGTTTCTTTTGTCTTTTTTCTTTTTATAGTCAAACTCCCACCCATATAATTTTTTTCCTTACTTTGATAAATAAATTTTCATAGATATTGTTTCTTAATTAGCTTAATTAGTCAGCCTAAGTAATCCCCCACCCAATTAAAACGCTCACACCAAAGCTTCGGTCAGTCCAATCCAACCTCGCCAGTGCTCCCGCGTCATTTTCGGCCCAATTCCTCGGTATTCTCGCTAATCCTAATGTGAAAAAAAAGCATCTCTCTTTCTTTTTCTCTGTAACACCCCATTTTCCTATACAATATTTTTGTATTTATTTATTTTTAAAATCATTATCATAATTATTAAATTAATAATTAATATATTTTTATGTTATTTACTATCTATTTTATGATTTAAGTTTATCTAAAACACTAATTAGTTTGATTATAACAAATCTAACTGAATCTAGAATAGATTAGAAAGATCTATCATATATCTAAACTTATTATAAACTAACATAAATTTTGTAAATAATTAAAAAAATAAATACGAAAACAGTAACTAAAACACGTCTTTTTCCTCTTCTGTCACCGGGCAAAAGAGAACAAAAGAAAAACAGTGAGAATAAAAAAGAAGAGAAGAAAAGAAAAAAAAAAGAGAGAGAGAAAAAAAAATAAAAAAAGGAAAAAAAAAAAGAATAAAAAGAAGAAGAAAGAAAGAAAGTAAGGAACAAAAAGTAGAAAAGAGAAGTAGAGAGTAAAAGAAGAAGGGTGTCCAAATTTGTTGGCATAGTGATCGTTCAAATTTGGAGTCTTCTATTAAAGGCAAATACTTTATTCTTGTTTTATAAATTTTCTATATTATTTCTTCCTTATAGAACTCAACATTTTTTTTAAATGTTTATGTTGTAATAATGAAACTACTCTTTTCTTTTGATTTATTTTATTATTAATACAATTTAATTTGAAGGAGAAATTAATTAAAATATTTCAAAATTTTCTTCTTTAATTTCATTTATCAAATAGCCTCTAGAAAAAAAAACTGATTTTAGTGACTGGTTTGTAAATTTATTCTCTAACACATCATTTATTAATTAAAAATATTTTAAGATTTAAATTTTAAATAATAATAGAACATAACACTATTGATTTATCTTTTATATTCAGCAGTTTGAACATAGTGGAAGAAAAAAGAATAATAAGAAAAATTTAAAAAAAATGAGAAGAGCATAATGAGGTAGATTATATCATAAATTCATGATTCTGGATATGGATGCAATATGAGATTAAATTTATAAGCATGTTAATTATTTCCAGCATACTTTGTGCATGTTAGCTATTTTTATATAGATCAAATGATGTGTTTATGTCTAATCAACTATTGTTTTCATATCCATCTTACTGCTACGTTAAGATTTCATTATAATGTGGATTTTTAGTTTACTAGGTTAGGATAACTAAGAAGAAATGTGAAGTTTATTATACTATAGTATAATCTTATAAAGTGCATCTTACTTGGACTAAGAGATTCCTATTGAACTACATTCTCTAAGAAATTTTATTTTATTTTTCTTTTACAAATTGTTGGAAACATGTATGCTTAATTTTAAAAATTATAAATATTTAGATTTATGCCAATTATATTTGCTAGTTATTTTTAGTTCTCTGGTGCATTTTTTTTATATGTTTACAGTGAGAAATTTTAAAGAAATTCCTACATGAAACTTGAATCCAATCCTAACAATTCATTTAATGTCATTAAGAAGTACGGTTTTTACGTGTAAGAAAAAAAGTTAGAAATTATAATACTCTATTTTACTCCCTATAATATCCTTGCGTTTATCTATAAATTAGTTGTATATTTATTTTTTTAAGTATATTATCCAAATAGTTAATGAGATAGTATTGATAACATTATTATTCAACAAAACTTATTTTTATCTATCTTAAAATTTGTGTTCAACCTAAATACCAGAAAGTTAATATTAACAAATTTAAATAGTTTGGATTCAATTAGTTTTTAATTTTATCATATCTAACTTTACCTTAATCCAAATTGTACAAAAAAAAATTAAAAAAAAAAACTGAACAATACAAAAAAAAAGAAATAAAAACCAATTTTTTTTTCTCTCTATACTGTACCATCACAGAAAAAGGGTGAATGAAATAAAATTAATAAAATAATAATTTAAATAAAGCACCATAAAGAAAAAGAAAAGAAAACAATTTGGAATGTTGATTATGTATAAATTCTTCTTTAAAATATATAAGAATATTTGTATGAGGAGTTGCTTATTAAATTTTCTTTAGACATATCTATATTTTTAAAGTGAGTAATATAACAAAATTAATTTAGTTACACCATTAGAAGAATTAATATCAAAGTTTTCTGCTGTCCAACAATGATAGATTATATACAAACTAATTCTAATTTATTTCATTGACCATTAATTTAAAAATTTACATCCCAGATGCACTTCACATTTCTTAATATCTCTCAATAGAATCATGGGTAAAGTTTTAGAGTTCTCCAATAATTTTGTCTTTCATTTATTAATATTAATTATTTATTAGCTCACTAAATTAAAAATTATATTGTCAAATTTCATGCATGATTTATCCACAACTTATTCTAAAATAATAATATACATTCATTGCACTATAGAAATGGATCGTCAATGAAAAAGTTTTGTGAGATATTTTATTCCTAGCTTTTTTTTTATTTGAACATGTAATCGCCCATAAGGTTGGATTTCTATTTTGGATAACTAATAATAAACTCACTGTAAATCTTACTAGAGAGTGTGCTTTGTTATAAATCCTAGAACATATTTTTTTTATTTCAAAAGCTATATTCTCGGCCTTACTATTAATGTTATTATCTTCAAAATACTTTATTCACAAAAGATTCATTTTAATGAAAATAAACTGATTTCTTTCCAGAATAAATTCTTAGTATGTAAAACAGTGGGTGATACTATTATTTATGCAAAATAACCAGTTCTTTTAATCTATTATGTTCCTTTCATTGTAATATTTCTTTGAAATAAGATTTATCATATCACAATAAACATTCTTTACATGGTAATTGATTAGTTAACCTGTAAACGACTGTAATATACCAAATTTTATCTTTTATCATATATCCTAAAGAATAAAATTATAAAATAAATTCATCAGGTTATGGGGGAACTCGAAAAAGGAATTGTACACATGGTTTAGGAGTTTTACATTTTTGAGGTTGTACAACCAAACTTAAGAACATAACTATGGGGATTCTGAGTGATTACTGGATCACTATCATTAAATAGGGCTGCGCGCCTGGAGCTTAGGCTCAAGAAGTTCATGTTCATTAGTACCTAGCGGTATGTCCTGGGGCAGTACCAGGAATCATGGCCATGTTCTCGGGTATGCACGGGATACTCGTAAAACATATGGTACACCACTTCCGACAGTTCCAAATAAATTAACAAAATAATAATAATAATAATAATATATGATATCATATTTCACATGCATGTTCATTTTGCTATATATATATATATATATATATATATCTGCTACAAGGTTATCCATGATATGTGTATACAGATGTACCTCCTAACCGTTATCATCCTCAAGACATCTGCAATTAACTCATGTTCTATTTCTTCCTAAAAATGTACACTTTATTGATACTATTATGATTTTTAGTATTTTACTTACTTTCATGTTCTATTCGTATATATAAACATATCGCATGCCTGTGTATTATTATTTCCTTCTTATAGTACTTGCTAGATCGTACTAACGACTCTGGTTTGGCATGTCAAGATTAGTTGCATGATACTGAGGGGGAGGAACCACCACAGCTGGAGCAACATTTCGAGGAGTCAGTTGACAATTAGTAGTGTTTTCATTATAAGGCGTCATTTAGGTGATTTATTAATTATTTCATTTTATCTCTTTAACTTTAGTTTGCTATTTCCAAGACTCAAAATTTAAAGTTGTCATAAGTGTTGTCTTTTTGGATTCTTTCATAAACTTACTAATATTTTGTTGGAGCAAAATAGAAAGATGGTTCCTAATCTTCTCAATATTCTCTTTGTGTGTCTATGTAAAATTTTGTGGCAGTAATTTTCAATGTATTAAAAGTACTTTAGGCTTGGCGTATTTTTGATACGTCGCCGAACGCGACCCGTATCTTGGATGTGGGGCGTTACAGTTGGTATCAGAGCCAGGTTCGACTCTGGCCTCTGTCTAACATCTCTAATTAGGATTACTGCCGCATATACGTATATACATATATCTATTTAAGATTTGAATATGTTCGGCTAAGAGTTTTTGGAATTATTAATATAATAGAAGTCTTGAAGGTTCATGTGTTGAAATCATATGATTCACAAATTTGATTCATAAGGATTTGTGTAGTATCAATGTTCAAAGTGTTAACCAAATTCTGAAATTAAAAAGGAGGAAATCACACTTAGACCCCAAATGCGGATCATTGAAGGTTGCGTTTGTCATTAATAGAATCCAGAGATTGAACCTCTCTTCGAGTACAATGAAATGTGGATCGTTGAAGGTCGTGTTTGGCCAAAATGAAACCAAAAAATTGGTTCTCTCCCTAAATACACTAAAACACAAGTCTCAGAAGGTCACGTTAAATTAAAATGCAGCTCTTCGTTTCCCTAGGGTCGCATTTGATACTTGAAGGCTTTTAAAACTAAATTTAACACCATTTAAATGGAAACACGGATCAACAGTCACAAGAAAATCCGTGTTTATCTTTTAAGCTCATGTTAGAGCTGGATATAACTAAACGTGAATCCCTAAAGGTCGCGTTGTTATTTTAGAATCTTGAAGGATAGTTATTATCCTTGTTAACACCCAAATGCAGGTCTGAACATGCCACGTGAGTTGCTAAGAGCTAAAAATGTAGATCTAATGCCACGTTAGCTGCGTGAAGCCTAAATGCAAATATCAACTTATTGAATTTCTATCATTAAATTCTATATGGTATTTCCCTCAAATTGAAGAGGCTATTGTTTGGAAAGTCATAATTTTTCTTAATAATATTTATTTCATGGTAACATGACAAGTAAAAATCAATATTGATACATGAAGAAATGATCATTCATGAAAACATAATGACAAATTTCTTATATTTTGAGTAAATAGAGTGAAGTATCCTCATGATACATGTGTACATAGTCCTAAATCTTGATTCCTGAATTCTTGTTTCTTATAAAAGGATATGTACATAGCCTGACTTGACAAGCCATGTATTTCTATATTTCATGAATATTGTGTATCACTAACATGGGGATTAGGAAAAACTATATGATGGATAAGAACCGTATTGTATAAGGATCTTATTGGCCAACTTCTTGATTAAGGTACTGAGGACTTTTGTTGTAGTAGCACTATGTGGTACTGAGGCACAATTTGATACATGAGTCATCATAAAAGGTGATGTTCGTTACTATTTTACAGTATGGGGTTTTACTTGTAGCACCTAGCGGTACATCATAGTTCAATGCCATGGGTTTAGGCCAGGTCCCAGATATGCACGAGCACTTATATAATACAAAAAACTGCATGCCATTATATCTAAATGGGACATTGGGTTTCAATATCAACACTAACATGACCTAGACTTGATACAATTTACATGATTTCTTGTGAATGATTTACATAGTTCTCTTTACGTTATTATTTGTTATTTGTGCAACCTGACTGACACTCATACACTTTATTCGCATACTCTTTATCATTCAGTACTATGATAGTACACGTATATATTTTTCATATATTACTTGTTGAGTTTAATTCCATAGGTGTTTAGCTCTGGTTATGAAGGCGAAGAGGGAAAACAGCCCCAACTGATGTCCCAGCGGCAGTGATTAACAAAGAATCTTATGGACAACTTTGTATATCTCGTTTATACTTCTTTTACTTGGGCATTGCTTTACTCTTTTATATTTTGATTCTTTTGTGTAAATATTCAGAGCAGTGTGCCATTTTATATAATCAACTCTTTATATAAAATAAATCTTTCAGACATATTATTTATCAAACCTGGATGTGGTAGTAGTTACGGTTGTTCCATGATCCTGAGACTGTTGTTGTAAAATAATAACTAAGTAGCAGTAGTTATGGTTACTTTAAGATCTTAAGACTGTTGGGTTATACAATAATAATTACGTAGCGTCCATCGTTATGGGAAGCAGCCAAAAACGGGGGCGTTAAAGGATGTTATCAGAGCCTAGCTAGGTTTAGGTGAAAGACCATATGACTACTGTCATATAAGAACATGTCTATAATACACTCTTGATACTTGTTCCTTCTTCTTTGATGTCCATCTGATCTAGTATCATGCCTATTCTATTATTTCCCATTTGTTTGAATCTATCTTGAAACTCCTTTTGATTGATTCCTCTTTGGTCTGTCACGGAATAATGTCAACCTAATCTTCTTCTAGCATGAGTCCAAGTCCAATGGATGAAGTGTTAGAGCTTGGGAATCTAGTACAAAGAGTAGCACTGACGCAACAGACCACGATGATGTTATTAGAAAGAGTGTTGCAGTCCAAGAAACTGGAGAGAACCCAAATGGTATTGAATTTCAGTAAACTGAAGCCGTTAGTATATTTTGAGAGGGAAGGTCCACTAAATGCTAAACAATGGATTGTAGACATAGAGAATCTTCTGAAGGTGGCAAGAATTTTGAAGGAAAATTGAGTAGAGGTAGTATGTATTTACCTAACTGATGTAGCCAGAACATGGTCCCTTGCCGAAGAAGTGAGGCACCAGGAATCTCTAACTTGGGTAAGGTTTGTAGAAGCATCCCTTGCCAGATTTTTCCATACATCGCAACACGAGAAATGAGGAGGAAATTTCTAGACCTGCAATAAGGAGATCAGAGTATAGACGCATATG
Source organism: Dracaena cambodiana (assembly GCA_036321105.1). Taxonomy (NCBI): domain Eukaryota; kingdom Viridiplantae; phylum Streptophyta; class Magnoliopsida; order Asparagales; family Asparagaceae; genus Dracaena; species Dracaena cambodiana. The sequence continues at coordinate 15,961,831 of JAYEPQ010000013.1, read as the reverse complement.
CCGTAGAAATTGGGAGACTCAGTCATTTTTCCCGGACCCTAGTAGCTAATGAGGAGGAAAGAGCACACTTGGTCCAGCATGAATTGAGGCATCATCTGAAAGAGTGCTGAGCAGGACATAACTACAAGACTTACTCAGAAGTATTTGAAACGACATGTTGTTTAGAGAAAGTATTTAAGGAGGATAGACCGGTGACATTTAAAAGATCATTTGGACAAAGAGCAAGCTCATTAGCCAGGAGATTTGATGGTCTGCCAACAATGAAGCAGACGATATCGAATCGAAATTTAGAAATTAGTAAATATTGTCACATACGAGGACATACCCTGAAAGAGTGTAGAAGGGCCCAAGGTTTGGGTCTAGTATGCGAATTCGTCAGCCATCGAATAAGTGATTGCCCAAGGATTCAACAATTGGCAGTATCTAAGGTTCCATTCCAGCTAACATCCAAGCCAACAACAACATCAACCCAGAGAATTTCAGGGCTGGACCAGAGAAAACCTTTGGAGACCGAACAAAAAATCTATGCCAGAGCCCAATAAAGAATAGGATGGAGGCAAGGGCAAGTTAGATATTCTTGAGATGATATCATTTATACTAATAGGTTATTAAAAACTAATAGCTCCATTCCCATCAAAGTTGGTGAAGAAATAATTAGCCCACTTCTTGTGCTATATCGCACTCCCCTTCGCGTCAATCAAGTCTAAACAAATGCGGAAATGGCAAGTCAAATCCAATAAATTATGGTACACAACACTATCCCAGGAGGCTAAGATCTCAAGTTCTTCAGTTCCAGGAAAATACTCCCCATATGGAACATGTCTGATGGGAAGCCCTGAATCTACCACATCACATGGAGAGCAAACCCAATTTCTCCATCAAGAGTAAAGAAAGTGTCGATTGCAGAATTGTATAATTTTATGATTGCAAACAGTTGTGCTGGATTGGTATCAATACCATATTGAGTGGCCTTTACCGCCTTAACAACCCAATGTCTGATAGTTCCTTCTCGAATTTGGTTAGTATAAATCCTATTAATAAAGCCCATCAATCTTTGACTTTTGCGTGAATCCAACGTAGAGCCCTAAAGTTTTCAGCCTGGTACTCACTGTTGTTTCTCACAAATTCATTCTGAAACGTCTTAGCCATGCTGAAGCTTTCACCTACCGAAATGTTTCGAAGCATTATGCCCATAAGAAGACCAGTCACATGAGTGGGAGGACCATCTTGGATAAATCAAGATTTAACAAACTTTGCCTCTGTGAGGGAAACTTGGGTGGGAGTGAGATGCCATTCCATTTGTCGCTGCTTAGTACTTGGCTGAAGTTAATTCAAAGGATAGTGTCTTTCTATGTGTGGAAACGTGAAGTAAGTCCTTTCCAATCGATTGACCCAAGGGCAGGGAGAAGTAAAGAATTCTTAGTGTCTACAGTGTCTCCAAATATGAAATGTGGTTTTTGGAGTCCATTTCTATCTCTATCCAAGAATGAGGCACTAGTGACTAACCCCTTGACAGTTTGGGCACTGCCATTGCAAATTAAACTGGACCTTTCTTCATCATCATAATAGTACAAAGAAGCAGGATGTAGACAATGAAAGTTTGTATAACCTTAATGCCCACAGTGGAGCCAGCCAAGTGGTGACCGGCAATGGGATAGCTAATGTAAAAGACTGTAAAGAAATAGTAAAAGAGGTGGGTCATTACAAAGAAAATTGCCATCACTACTGAACAAAGAAAGAAAATACATTGCCGCAAAGAGTGAGAAATTAACTCTGTTGGACAAGAACTCAAGTTAGCCCCACCATATAGAGTACAAAATGATTTTATGCCCTAGCAGAGAGAATCTCGACACTATCGCTCGATCAAGGGTTCAAGGGTTTCCCGTCACAAGGTAACCCCATGATTACAAATATCAGATGGTTTGAAAACTCATCATCATCAAGAGACATTAAAGAGGCAATTTTAAAATAAACTCATAAGAAGACCAGGTGCGAAGACCTTATTATTCTTTACCTTTAAGAAACACAAAAGAGGAACGAATATGATGATTCAGCCCCTTTGATAATGAATTGCATTGAAATACTCATTGATGCCGGCAAGAAGAAAACTTTCCAGTCATAGGCAGACAAGCCATCACTGAAGAAGAGCCACTCGCCCCCGCCACCTGTGCATTCGACAATTGCATTATCCATTTGGGTGCCATAGATCTAAAAATTGCTACGAAAAAGAGAAAGAAAATTTCTAAAAGAAGAAAATTTCTAGAGAGAACAAAAGACACAGTATTTAAAACAAAGATGGGAAGAAAAGATAGGTGAAGTGGTTTTTCTCCTTTACTTGAAACAATTTTCATCCTTATCCAAAGCATTTAAAAAGGCCGCATAATGATCGAAGCAATGCGATGAGACGCTTAGTTTTGCCAGACCAATTCCGCCTGTTAGCCTCGCGGAAGCATACCAAATAGCCAGGCTAAGGCAAGGCCATGACCGATTCTGCCTGAAGCATTTAGTCAAAACAAATATGACATGTAGAATATCTAATGCTCACAATCAAAGAAAAGGAAATTCAAAGTATTTCAAGATTTAAGTAGAGTTTATCTCGAAATCTTTGAAGGGGACTTGTAGGTTATCAAAATTATACTTGGTTAAAATCCACAAGCCAGGAGCTAACAAATAGCTGATTGGCCCCACCAAAAGGACCCGCCAGAAGTAAGTCAGCCCCACCAAAACACAATTAGCCTCACCAACAAATTAGCCTCACCAGTAGTAGGTCAGCCCCACCAAAATAGGATTAGCCTCACCGGAAGCTAAAAAGGACCAAATCCACCTGGCCAAGTTAACTAGCTTTGCCGAAAACTAAAACTGAATTAACTCCGCTAAACCAAGTAAGTTAGCTTCACCAAAAGCTAAAAGTAAATTCAATTCATCTAGCCAGGTTAGCTCTGCCGAAAAGAAAAGTTAATAGTTAACCTCATCAAAAGCAACCAACCAATCTTATCAATTCACCTCGCCAAAGGGGACTCAAGCACATCCAATTGTGGGTAAGTAACTACCACGATCTCCACAAATTGGGGGAATGATTATGGCACCCTCCAACTATAAAAATGACACCAAGCATCCAAAGAAAGACATAAAAAAAAACTCATAGAGAAAAGTAAGGAGAATTTGAGCACTTCAAGTTTGTTGTTAGATCATCAACGGAAGTGAAGAAGGGTCATTCTAATCATACTTTCATCGTCACACTCCCCAGAATCAAAGAAACCAAAAATTGTTACCTTGTTTTGATTGTAAAGAAAGTAAATCTCGAGTATTGCAATTCAAAAATCCCAAATTTTGTTGTGCTTCGGTTCTCAATGGAAAATTTCAAATTTGACATTGTAAATGATGCAAACATCCTCGAGAGAACGATTTTGGGTTATTACCCTTGTACTACTTGCCGATCTCTTACACTCTGGAGTGTATGATTTTGGTCGTAGTCAAAAATTCATTAAAATTATATAATCAAAGTCCAAAATTCTGTAAGATTCAATTACGAGATGACAACATAATCATCATTAGAATAAAACTCGTGCTCTATATCAGACATGATATAGACGAATTCTACAATCAATTAAATGAACTCTTAAGTATAGGCCTAATAGAGAAAACTACTAGTGCACATTCTAGCCCAACGTTTATGGTTAGAAACTTTAATGAAATAAGAGGATAAAACCCCAGTTGGTAATTAATTATAAGAGATTAAATCATAATTTAAACTTTGAGTGATACTTTATCCCAAGGAAAGAAGTACAAATAAATTTAACTAAGGAATTTATGTATTTAGTAAGTTTGACTACAAGTCAGTATTTTGGCAACTTAAAATGACGAAAGAGTCAAAACCACTAATAGCCTTTAATACACTATGTGGGCATTACCATTGTAATGTTATGCCATTCAAACTAAACACAGTACCAAAAATATTTCAAAGATGAATGTACTCAATTTTTAACGATCTGAAGGATTTCTGTGTTGTATATATTGATGATATTTTGGTTTTTATCTAAAACAAGAGAAGACCATAAAAGACATCTAAGAATTATGAATAATGTTTTCAAATAACACAGCATAATACTCTCTCTGAAAAATATCAAAATTGAAAAGGAATCCATAGAATTTCTTGGAATAATCCTAGATGAGCATGGTATCTAATTACAAAAAACATCCTTTCCAAAATTAAATATTTTTTCAAAAATATAAAGAAGAAGTGGCAACTGTAGAGTCTGTTAGGATTGTTAAATTGTTGAATAAATTTTCTATGAGAATTTACCAAGTAAGAAATGTCTCTATTGTAAAAATTGAATAAAAACCATGAATTCATTTGGAAGGATGAAGATAGAAAAATACTAAACCAAATAAAACAACTTGCAGAAAATGCACTAGAAGTATATCTAAATAAATAAGGAAACAAATGATTCAAGACAATAATGCATCTAATGAATGTTACGGATGGACATTAAAAGTAATTCCAAAAGAAATTTGGAACAAAAAAAATCCACCCTTATCTCAAAACAAGATTAGGCTCAGAAAAAGGAATATCCCACAAAAAAATATTAAACACAAGAAACTTTATGGTATAACTTCAGGGAATTTAAACCAGACGAATTGAAATGGATTATATTTGAAAAAGAGCTGTATACCATAAGATTAGCCTTACAAAAATTTCAAATATATCTTACACCTGAGTTTTTTATTATCAGAATAGACAATATAGTCGTGAGAGATTTTCTTATAAAGACAAAGAAAGTCTCTAGTAAATGGATGCAATGGTATAAAGAAATTACTCAATATTTCTTTGAAATAGAGTATGTAGAAGAGATGGATAACTTTATTGTTGATTACTTAATCCGACCTACCAAATAAAAAAATAAAAATTATATATAAAATAATTATAATGATTGTATATTCCTAGACAACGAAAAGAGTCGTTAGAATAAAGTACTGTATTAAATAGCTAACCAAGTAATTTAATGACATATTCTATTAAATTGCTATCTAAGTAATTTAATGACATATTCTATTAAATTTCTATCTAAATAATTTAATGACATATCCTATTAAATTGCCAGCTAAGGAATTTAATGATAATTTTTATAGGACCTTATGGAGAAAGAAAAGGATAGAGCTTATAATTCCAACAGTTTTGTACAGTTAGAAAAGACAAAAAAAGAGAGGAAATAATTGAGAATGCTAGATAAGTGCTTCCGAAAGAGATTTTTCATAGTATTATGACTATGATATTCAACCATACAAAGAAAATGAGTAAGATCCTCTTAGAAAACAAAGGAGATGTCATCGTAACTTGCAATAGCTATCAAAAGTTTCAGAATTATGAAACCAGATTTTAGGATATTTAAGAGGCGAATGAGGCTTATAAGACAACTGTGGTTTAGACTGCAAGAAATCCAAGAATGGCATAAATTTTAGCAATGATAAAGTTCCTAAACCACAAACTAGTGACAAATATGAACTATAATTTTTGCTGCATTTTCCAAATATTTAGCATCCTTGGATGAAGAGAAGAACCAAAAAAATTTCAGCCATATAAAATTTGGATATTCGGATATCCAGAGTAATGGTAAATATTTGATGCCTAGTAGAGGTTGAAAAAATTAATTATAATTGTTGTTGCTGCTATAGTCCTTTTGAATTGTCGACAAAACTCGAAACCTCCTAAAAGACATTGATAAGTGCTCCATCCCAATAGATAGAAGAAGGATATTTGCCACAAAAAATTATCATGCAAAGTTTAGTATCTCAAAGTATCAAGACAGTAGTGTAATAGTAGACCCGCCGATCGGGCCGTGCCCGGCCTGGCCTGGGCACGGCCGTGCCGTGCCGCCGGCACGGCGCGGTTGCCCGGGCTCGGCACGTCGGCACGGCACGGGGGGCCCGTGCCGTGCCCGGGCCGGCCCGGGTTTTTTAAAAGAAAAAAAATAAAAAAAAAGAGAGGAGCTATGTTGCTTCGTTTAACTAGATTTAACAAGAAGAAATAACAATAAAAACAAATATTATATTATATTTAATCTCATTACATTCATATAATTGCTCTCTAAATCTCTTGATTGTGAGACTTGCTTGCTTGAGACTTCTTGATCACTTGATTGAAACTTGCTACTTGCTTGGTTTGAGACTTCTTGAGAATTAAAGATTTTAGAAGATTTTTGAGAATGAATTTGGTGTATAAGAATGGTAATAGAGGAGAGGAGATAATGAGGTATTTATAGAGAAAGAAAGGTTATAATTTGCAAAAAAAATTACAAAAACCCCCCAATGGCTATTTTGACCGTTAAGGAAAAAATCTGCAATTGTTTTTGCAAGAAACCACCCAAAAGCTATAAAAATAGCCATTGGGGGGCTATTTGCAAACAAATTGCAAAAACCCCCAAAACAACCCCAATGGCTAACTTTAAAAAAAAAAATGTCAGCCGTGCTGGGCCAGGCACGGCCCGGCCCTGGCCCGGCACGGCCGGGCCGAGCCGAGGTGCCGGGCACGTGCCTGGCACATGCCGGGCCGGACGTGCCTAACGGGCCGCCCGGCTCGATAGGTAGCTCTAGCAATGAGAATATTGAAGGATATGGCCTTCAATTAATCTGGATATCACAACAGAATTCAGATGGACAATAGAGTATTTGAAGACTAGTAACAGAAATGCATCAATAGGAGTCCATATAAGAAGGAAATAAAAAAAAACATTCAAGCTTTTTCGTAAAAAACAATAGGAATTCTCGGCAGCATGATTAAAGCTCAATTCCTGACAGCATGATTAAAGCTCATCAGTAGTAGGATTCCCAGCATGATCAACAATAAGATTCTCATAATCTTTTATTACTGGTTTCAGCACGACTATGATTTGCTTTCATCTGGTTGGAACCAATGATGTTTCATCTAGAAGGAACCCACATTACTTCAGATAGATGAAACCCACCTATAAAGAAGAGCCCCAATGCCAGAACTGGGGGCATTGGCAATTCCACATTCTCCTCCTCATACTCTATATATTGCCCACCATCCTTCTCATCTTCTTCTTCTTCCTTGTCATATTCTCCATAATCTTCTTCCAACATAGCCTAGCCAATCAACCCACTCCATCTGTAAAAATCACTTTTCACATATATGTATAATTATTGTGCTTGCTTTATGTATCTGTAACGAGCATGGTTATAGTACCCCCTCTAGAATCAAAGCGTGCTTGTAGTACCCCAACTGGTATCAGAGCTTATGAACATACAGTTAGATTTTTTTCAACTTCCTTGGCATCGACAATGAGTAGGATACTCGTAGCATGCTCTATGTGTATCTTCTCATCTCCAGACTTTTATTTTTTTTAACGAGTTTGTTTTAATCATTAGTGTGTTGAATTTTATTAATCATGCTCTGATATCAGAGTATGTAATGTTTGTAGCATTAAGGAATCCTATTGTTTTTTATGAAAAAACTTGAATGTTTTTTTTTTTTTTTTTTTGTTCTTGTATGGACTCCTATTGATGTATTTTTGTTGTCAGCATTTAAAAACTCTACTAGCTATATGAATTCTGTTAGGATATCCAGATTAGCCAAATTGAATGTTATTAACTCCCTTCTCATTGGCTTACATGTATAAGTATGAGTATATGAAAAAGCAGTTATACAAACACATATAATTATGCTTATATGTATAAATAATGTGTACTCCCTCAAGTATTAGAGGGTTCTTGTAGTACTTCTTCGGTATCAGAGCGTACTTGTAGTACCCCTCTGGAATTAGAACTTGACATGTAAGTGGAGGGTGGTTTTGCCCAAGTGTCTCAGAACAATTCATAAAAAAAACATTCAAGAGCGTGCCACAAGCAAGGCGAAGGAGAATGACCAAGTCACGAATTACAGTTTTGGACCATAATACCCGAAATCTTGCAAGCACGTAGCATTGGTAAAGAAAATTTTGGCGTTCATGTTTCTACACCAAAAGAAACTAAACAGTCGACCGAGGTAGAAATGGACGTTGAGATTGAAGTAGAGGTCGAAGTTGATATCACCAAGGAGGCCAATAGCAGAGGTATCTCTGTACAAAAACTAGTAAAACAATTATATAAAGAAGGTAATATAGCAGTCGGCCTATTTGAAGAAGAGTCCAGAAAATTTGACTATTACAAAACACCAAAAGTGAAAAAATTAGTCTGAAGACAAGCCTTGTAACAAACGAACCACAAGAAATAAAAATTATGCCAACAGGGTGGGATGATTCTGCATCTCTAAATATACTATATTGACTTTTACAGACTAATAAACTTCCTATAGAGTCTACTCATTGAAGCCATTTGCTTAATGAGTACTGTCGCTCTCTACTATAGATCTACAGCGAAATTCCACCAACAAAATTCTCTTGAGATTTATTAACATCATTAATTTTAATCACATAAAAAACAATAAGACTCACAACAGTATAATTAAAAGTTCATCAATAATAAGATTTCCAGAAACCTTTACAGTTAGTATCAGCAAGACTCTAATGAGACTTTATCTGGAAGGAACGTACGATGTTTCAGCTGGAAAGAATCTACTTATAAATAAGAGCCCTAATGTCAGAACTGAGGGCGACCCATACTCTCCTCCTCATACTCCGCATACTATCCACCATCCTTTTCATTTTCATCACATTCCTTCTAATCTTCTCCATAATTTTTTTCCAACCTAGCCTAACCAATCAACCCACTCTACCTATAAAAAAATCACCCTCCACTTATTTATATAATTACTATACTTGCTTTCCGCATTTGTAACGATTGTGTTTGTAGTTCTCCCTCTAGTATTTGAGCCAAGGATTCCTTATTGGCCGAGCATTTTACCATCTGTACGTCTTCAGTTTTGTATCTACTATTTTGGTACATACTGCATAGTTTGAATTAGTTTGAAGTTGTTTGTGTTTGATTTTGTGTGCTAGATAAGTAGTTCTATATATTTTTTTTGTGTTTTTAATTCTGAAAAATTCATAAAAAATTGCCATAAAATTTAAAAATTTGCAAAAAAATTCTAAAAAATTACGAAAGTCACTGTTTATTTCTGCAGCAAATTTGAAAAATTACCAAAAAGTTAAGGAAAATTAGAAAAAATCATTAAAAAATTCAGGAAAAAATTGAAAAAAATCTGAAAAAATTGGAAAAAATTAAGAATAATTTGGAAAGGCTCTTTTTTGCTCATTTTAGTTCATATTTGGTGTCAAATTAATTATAAACTCAATTTCTTCTCGCTTGTAATTGACAAAGGGTAGTATCTTTGTTTTATTCTAATTGTCTCATGCTAGATTTGAGTAGGCTTTAAGCTGAGATTAATGTGTGTGCCTTTTGTTGCAGTTTATTGGCGTTTGTTGGCATCAACAGGCGATAGTTTTAGGCATCGTAGACTATTCAAAACTAGCTGGTCTATAACATTTTAGATGACTAAGGTTATATCCTACATATTTGAGAGCTCAAGGAGAGACTATAATCATTTGAAGCATTTTTATGTGTGGCGTAAAAGAATAATGAATATCACAAGTTTCCTTAGTACTCTTATTGATATTATAGTCTATCAGTTTGACAAAATAGAAAATCACGTAAAATATCTTATGGAACTAAATAAAGAGATATTTAAATTGCTTTCTAAATCTAAAAAAAGACATGTAGATCTCAAACGAGACGATGGAAAAGTAAATAAATAAAAACTAATAATAGAGGTAATCGAGATGCTAGACCACATTGACAGATTAGAGACTAGCTCAAAATTAAAGAAACCGAGTCATCAAATTAATATGATGTAAGACACAAAGCTAGCTAAAAAACCTACTCTAAACAATAGTATGATTCGATTATCGATTTATTCAACTGCTAGAAAGAGTTATATAAGGATCTAAAGAGTTCTATACAAGAAAGAGACATTTAATAAGAAAAAAACTCATGAAACATATATTTAGAATGAAGGTTTGTTACAACGTTTTAAATTGGATTTTGAAATATACAATTTGAGAACGAGAAAACGAAAATGACTATTTTGAAACTAAGTGACATGAATTCGAACAGTAAGGACTGTGGGAAAACTATATATGATGAATACAAAATTGAAGCTGAAAAGAGTATTAGACTCTGATAATGAGTTAATACAGATTGGTAAAAATAGCAAATTTTCTTTAGATTTAAATAATTTACAAATAGAGAAGAATCTAAAGATTGATGATTTAATAAAAAGTTGTGTATCTCAGAAGGAACTTATCTCGATTTATCTAATCTACACTTTAAAATAAGCTAAAAACTATAGATGACTGGGCACAATCCTTAGTAATTGTAATTATAAATCATGAAAAAACATGGGATAAAGAGAAAAGTATTAACTACATTACTAGCACTTTGCAAGGAAACATACTACAATGGATAAAACAATAGCTAAATTCGAAGGAAGAAAAAAATAAGTAGAGAGAGTGGCTTGAGCATGACAAATTCACAGGATTTGACGATATACTTACCTATTTCATTAAGATTATAAAGAAAACTTATGTGGGTTCACATACGGCAAAACCCAAGAGGAAGAATCCCTCACGTTTTGTCCAAAATTTAGTTATGCGAAATATGTGAATTTGAAGAATACTGTAAAATATTTTCAAAATACTTTTATAAGCTAGAATACGATAAGGTACAAAACTGGCTCGATCCATTTTTTTCACAAGCTTCCAAGACTTTGGAATGCTAAAACATGAAACAGGTACCTAGACTACCTAAAATAAATTAGAAAAAAGACAGTGTAGGATACCAAATCTATTGCGTACTAAAAATAATATATGAAGATTGTCTTAATATAAAATCTTACAAGAAAATGTACAACTCTATTCTTAACTCTCTTAATGGAACAAAGTGTTGTGAAAAAATAATTAGAAAAATATGAAAGATAGGAGATGAAACACAAGAAAAGAAATAAATGAAGTGGAAAATAAAGCCAACATCTAGAAAAATTTTCTAGTGGAAACCAAAGCAAAGGAATAGAGGATTTGTCCGGAATAATAAATATGTTAGAAAATATAATGAGTCGTCCCTTCAAAATGATAAAATAGGGTGTAGGTGTTTTCGTGTGACGAAAAAGGGCATTTTGCCAAGGATTGTCCTAGAAAAGGAAAAAAATGCTCAAAAAATGATAAAAGTATATGGAACAGCAAGATTTAGAAGTCTGTTTTGGAGAAGAACTCTCCTCTTTGGATGTAATACTATATGAGCTCAACATTAAGAGTGATTCATACCCCAATTGGTCTTTATGATGAATGACGAGTCATGTCCTACTACACTAGAAATTTTAGAATTGGACAATATAACACTAGCAGATGTAGTTGGACAATAAACAATTTTAGCCTAGAAAATATAAGAAAAAACAAGAAGTAATAACAAATTAAAAAAAAACAGAAATATATAAAGTCTCACGTTTCACTTTCTTCTCCAAAAGAATATATAAAAATTTCACCGGAAATACAACTACTAATCTATCAGCTGGAGGATGGATAGACATTTCTATTTTCAGCTGAGAAAAAATACGAACATGAAAGGGAAAAAATAATCTAGACATTCAATATATCAATGTTGGCATAATCCAAATTAAAATCAATGCATTATTTAGAGTCGGCATAGGTATCCCTATAGTAACACTCGTCAAGGATGATCGATTTGCAAGCTTTCATCAAGTACTAATAGGTGGTTTGCAATATAATTGATGAATGAGGCTGTATGGTTTAATATTCAACCCAATTATCTTATTTCTATAATAGATTTGAACATAATAGACATAGTACGACTAAAAATTAAAACTCGAGGCATGAATATGAAGTCTAATTCATATGATCTGACTATAGAATATACAACGATACATGAATTAACTCAAACCACAGAGGGGTGTCATTGGTGTTGCTTCAAAGGGACAAATCAAACTGAACTTTTATCAGTTAAAACATTTAGTAGTGATTTCTTATCAAGCAAAACTTTATTTGAAATAGATTTGTTGGTCAGATTTTGGATAAGGATAGACATGTGAGAGGGTTTGATAAGATACATAGAAATGGTGAAAGAAATAGGAAAGGAATTGAAAATTCCAGTAAGCGAAGTGATTACAAGAGGAAAAAAAGTATATAAGAGAAATTACAGAAGAGATCAGATCAGTAGGTTTTCTGTTTCAGGTTCTGTGGTTACAAGAAGACAGAAATCTGGGTGCTTAAACCACAGCATTTGGACTAGTGTTTTTAGTAGGTTCTATTTAATATCCATTAAAGAGTTAATCAAACAAACCAGTTATTTTCTTACAAGTGATGAACCACTCTTTACTAGCAGCATTATATGATGAATATCATTGTTGACATGTCTGCAAGTTGATCAATACTCCGTGTTACTAGCTCCCAGTATAACTCAGTTAATAACTCTCCTTATTATCTATAACCAACTTCATAGAATGACAATGTGATGCCAATTTACTAAAAGTGTTGTACTGGAAACAACAAAGACATAAGTTGATCAATACTCCGTGTTACTCCACCGCTGCTAGAACCCACAAAAATAAAGGGGAATCGAAATCAATCCCCATTCTTGTAATCTCGATTTTCTATTTGTAATTTTTCTTTTATTGCTATAATTACAAAGTAAATTTGCAATATAAAGAAAGATTCAATTTTTCAGGCATACAAGAATTGGCGACCACAGTGGGAGTTTCGGCGGCACAATCTGATCTTTAAATTTTTTTTTCGGAGCCTAGGCGTCATCGCCGGGTAAAGGTCAAGAAAGGTGAGGCGTCATCGCACACCAAAATTGACAAGGTGTCAAAATAAGTGAGGCATCATCGCCCACCAAAATTAACAAGGTGTCAAAATAAATGAGGCGTCATCGCCCACTAAAATTAATATGGCGTCATCGCCTGTTAAAAAAAAATTATGAGGCGTCATCGCCCATAATAAAAGACAAGACGTCATCGTCTGTCCAAAAAAAAAAAAGAGTGAGGCGTCATCACCCAAAAAAAAATTTGATAAGGCGTCATCGCCTATAATTAAAAAAAAAGTGAGGAATTGTCGACCAAAAAAAAAGTGAGGCGTCTATCGCCCACAAAAAAATTGACAAAACTGTAAAAAAAAGAAAAAAAAAGAAAAAAAGAACAAAAATTGACAAAACTGTAAAAAAATTTAAAAAAAGAACCGTGCAGTGCGAGAGTGCCACCCGTGAGTTGCAACCGCAGGATGCACTCACGGATTGCAACCGCGGGTTGCAACCGCGAGATGCAACCGTGGGATGCACCCGCGGGATGCAACCCGCATAGTGCCAAAAAAAAAAATAATAAATAAATAAAATAAAATAATAATTTCAAAAAATCTAATAAAAAATAATGAAAATAAAAAAAAATTAAAAAAAATGAAAAATATGAAAAATAATAAATATAAAAAATAATAAATTAAAAAACAAAATAAATAAAATAAAAATATAAAAATGAACTGCCCAACGCCGTCAAGGCAAAGGGAAGAGAACCAGTTTCTCGCCAACCCCATCATACTAGAGGTAAAAAAAGTATGAATTGTCCAACGCCGTTAAGGCAATGAGAAGAGAATAAATTTCTCGTCAATCCCATAATACTGGGGGTAAAAAGTATGAACTGACCAACGCCGACTAGGCAACAGAAGAGAATAAATTTCTCGTCAACCCCATCATGCTGGGAGTAAAAGAAATATGAATTGCCCAACGCCATGAAGGCAACGCTCACCAACCCATCATGCTGGGGTAAAAGCATGAGTTGCCCAAAGCTGTTAAAGTAAAGGGAAGAGAAAAAGTTTGGTATTAAGCCCAAACGAAACTCTCGACAACTCACCATGCTGAGGAGAATAGTATGTTTAACCCAACTCAAACGGTAATTGGTAAAGCCAAATCAAACCCGTTGATAGCTGGGAATTTGCTAAAAATCGCATAACAAATCTGTCAAAACAGTATTCTTATCCAAATATAAGGATACATCACTGCCTGAGCTGCTAAGGTAAAGGGAAGAGAAAAAATTTGGTATTTAAGCCCAAATGAAATCCTCGACAACTCACCATGCTGAGAAAAATAGCATGGTTAGCCCAACTCAAACGGTAGTAGGTAAAGGCTAATTAAATCCGTTGATAGCTGGGGGTTTGCTAAAAATTCTAATCAGATCGATCCCCTGTCAAGTTAAGATTTTACCTCTGCTAGTAAAACTTTCCTCATTAATTTTCTTTGGTAGAGCCAGTAAGTCTCTAAAATCCTTATCATGTTAAAATCATACCTCTGATACCCAAGTACAAAATCGAATCATTTTTCTCCATGAGATCAAGTCCAATCAAATCCCCTGTCAAGTTAAGATTTCACCTCTGACAACAAAACTTTTCTCATTTTTTTTTCTTTTCTCCAGCAGAGCAAATAACACTCCAAAATATTTGTCAAGTTAAAATCATACCTCTGACATCAGAATTCAAAATCAAATGAGATAAAATCCGATCAAATCTCCTGTCATGTTAAGCTTTCACCTCTGACAGAAAAGAAAACTCACACTTCATCAAGTCCAAATGAACTTGTTTTTGATATCGTTAAGTTAAAAATTATCTCTGACGAAAATCATTTTCCCTATTAAGTTAACAGTTACCTCTGATAGTCAAATTTCAAGGCTAAATATTTTAACCGTCACCTCTATTGAGTTAACTCATTCCTATCATGACCAGATCCTCTGAATAGGTCGAGTTTTTAGACATGTTTAAAGACACTTCTGTCATTTCCTGATCCGTCATACTAAATGTCACTGAACGGTTAGGATTCTGATGAGCACGTTAACATGATACCTCTGCTTGACCTCAAATAAGTACGTTAACATCACACCTTTGTTTATCATCTAACGGGCATATTAACATCATACCTCTACTAATCACTTAATGAGTACGTTAACATCATACCTCTGCTTGTCATCTAATGAGCACGTTAAAATCATACATCTGCTTGTTATCGAATAAGTATGTTAACATCATACCTCTACTCATATTCCAGGAGACACGTTAATAGTTACCTCTGTCTATCAAATCTATTACATGTCTGTCATGCACTTAGCCTCTGAACGAGACGTCAAAAATATTTTTGCATGCAGACAACAAATTCTCTGAAGCAAAGCTACAAGCAAAAGTTTGGCTCGGCCGCACAGGTACAATGGCCGGCATCAAGAAAACTCGCTAGAAGCAATCTCTGATACATCGAAGAGGTTCAATAGTATATCTCAAGCAACAAAACAGTTAGAAGATAGTGATTTCAGAATATGGTTCACAGTATACCATAAAAATCACGAAGAAGACTACAGAGCTAAAATCAAAGAGTCCAAAGTGTTTCGAAATTCGTTACAATTCAATACAGAATTTCGAAAACTTTGGAGGGGGTTATGTAGACATCCAAAAAAAATAATAAAATAAATAAAATAAATAAATAAATAAAAAAGGAGTGCCTCGCGGACCCCACATGTGAAAGCGCACCCACGGGATCGCTCTCGCGGAATGCTCCATCTGCGAGTTGCTTTCCGCTTCCATTCTGCTTCTGTTCCGTTTTGCATGGTGATCCGGATTTTTGGGGATTTAATCGGATTCGAGGGAAGAATTTGAACCGGATTAGAAGCGCTCCTCAATCTATAAAATTGGGAACGGAGTTAAGAACAAGAGGAGGAAAAGAAGAGATTCTTTTGGAGAGGGGATTCTTTGGTGAGGTAATTTTTCAGAGACAGAGAGTCCAAAAAGGGGATTCTTTTTGGAGGAGGATATTTTCAAAAAGTCCAGAAGTTCCAGAGAGATCAATCTTCATCCCGATCCAGATCGGATCATCAACGGAGTGCAGAATCAAGACTCCACTGCTGCTAGAACCAACAAAAATAAAGGGGAATCGAAATCAATCGATCCCCATTCTTGTAACCTCAATTTTCTATTTGTAATTTTTCTTTTATTGCTATAATTCCAATGTTAATTTGCAATATAAAGAAAGATTCAATTTTTCGGGCATACAATAAGTTCAAGATATTAAATGCTTGAAATATAGTGACCAACACCAAAAATATGAACATAGATCCACAATCATTATAAGCTTGGAAGAAGAAACATGAAACAAATTATATGGAAGTATTATACAAAACAAAGTGAAATTCGGCTAATTTATTACAGTACCGAGTCTAGTGAAAAGAGAAAAATACATCCTAATGGATCATAAAGTTAGGCATCAAAAAAATAAAGCTCTTGTGCATTATAAATTAGAAATCCCAGAAAATAAACCATTAAATGCTAACATCTTAACACGTGTGCAAGAGGTCAGGGATTAAAACTGCACATGCACCAGGCTACAACCTTTAAATAGGAAGATTGGGATAGGGATAATTATGGCCTTTGTTTGAAAGAAAGAAAGAAGGAAAATATTGCAGCAAAAAATTTGGAAAAAAGAAGTAATTAAGTATAAGAACAAGTAACAATTCTGGATGAAGAAAAAGAATAGAATCTGTCTTGTGTTCTATTTTGAGTTTTCTATTTCTAACTTTCACTAACCTTTATAGGTTTATTTTTCCTTTTGAAGCTATCTTCATTAAGGGAAAGTACTGATAGTTCGTTTTTCCTTCTAAACTGAGAATGAGTTAAGTGTTTACTTAAATAAAAATAAACAAAAAGAAAAAAAGATAAGTAGTAACAAGTGATGATTTTTATTTAGCATGGGACTTTTGAAGTAGTAAAATATTCAATCACTAGAGAATTCCATTTAGATCATTGGGATAATTAAATGTAATCATGATTACGTTTATTTCTATGATGAAATTTGAACGTCAAAATCAAGATGCAACCAAATCTCTAGAGATTTCCTTTTAGATCAACGGGATCTTAATCTACAAACTGTATGGTGAGATTTGTTTGAACATGAGTCAAATATGAGAACATATAACTCAGAAACCCATCTTAAAGAGGTTTTGGTTATAGTACTATAGATTTTTAAGGAAAGTTAAATTGAGAAGCAAGAGGTATATGTATGCACAAGTTTTCGATGTGAAACCAAACTGTTCTAGTAAGAAATGGGAATTTAAGAAAGAGAAGCCATTTCATGAATTTTCATTGACAACTAGGTAGGGTGTTTGTGTATTTTTATATAATTATGTATGTGCATGTGTCTAAAAGAGTAATTTTTCTGCATGGAAAATTGGTGACAACAAAGTTAACAGTATTTCAAAGAAAATGATTAGAACATTAAACCCAATGATATATACTACATTTTATGTTTAAAAGCATTTAGGGTACTAAATGGTTTCGTTAGCATGGTTTACATTCAACAGAACTGTAAAGACTAACATGAAATGAAACCTGACCAAATAAACAAACTTATGATGTCATGAACTAGTAGACTATATGTATAGTTTAATATCATGAACTATTTTATATAATAATGAAATTAACTGATGAATGCAGAGAATTTGGTACTGTAACAAGGGACGTGTTCTACAAATTATGTGGAATCAAATTGCTGAGCATGCTAAAAGCTTCTGAAGGAAGCATTTTAGCAATGACTAAGAAAGGAAAATATCATTTCTTAAAGAAATACCTTAATAGGCCAAAAGGTTTTTTTTTTTTTTTTCTCCCTTCCATGTTAAGGCAAGCACATGCTTTTCTTGAATTGGAAGAAGATATGATAGGGATGATTAAATACGTGCTACGTGGTAACTAGCCTAAGGCCAACTAGAGGACAGATCCCTTCCTTATCAATACAGATTCCACCATATATTGTCATGAAGTATAACACTTTAGACAGTCACAGTCTCTTGGGAGAGCTTACTAGTCACGTCCAGATGAAGTTCCATGGTGTTTGCTGTTAGAAGATGATGCTAGGTGTGATGAAACTGGTTAGGGGTGACCTTATTAGGTATGTCAAGATGAAGTTCGATTCATGTAGTTTGCAGATGATACTTAGTTGGTAAGACTTGAGAAGGAAAAAAGTCAAAAAAAGAAAGGTGGCAAAAAATTTTGAGTATACAAGTTAACAACAACAACAACAACTAAGCCTTTCATCCCAAGTATTTGGGGTAGGCTACATGAACCAAAACAGAATCATGCCGGATCGATCACTTTGATAGTCCTTCTCCATTCATTTCTATCAAGTAATATCTCCTCATTTAAACCTCTAGAATCCATATTTTTTCATATCACCTCCATCAATATTTTCTTCGGTCTTCCCTTCGTTCTTTTAACTTGTCCTACATTGATAAACTCCCCTCGTTGAACTGATGCATTTGTAAGCCTACGTTGCATATGACCAAACCATTGTAATTGGTTTTCTCGCATCTTCTCATCGATGGGAGCTACACCTACCTTAACATGAATATCTTCATTTCTCACTTTATCTCTCCTAGTGTTGCCGTATATCTAGCAGAGCATGCGCATCTCTGCTACACTTATCTTCCGTGAATGACGTTTCTTTATAACCCAACATTCCGTGTCATATAACAAAACTGCCCTAATAGCAGTACTATAAAATTTTTCCTTCAATCTTAACGGAATATACGGTCGCATAAAACTCCCGTTGCCCTCCTCCATTTTAACCAACCAGCTTGTATCCTATGGTTAATATCAATAGAACCTAAATACCTAAACTGACTGCTCATTTATATCTTTTGCTCATCCAGTTTTATAGCATTATAGTTTATGGTTCGTCGTTTACTAATTTTACACTCCATATACTCTGTTTTAAACCTACTCAATTTAAAATCTCTTGATTCTAATTTATACCTCCATAACTCTAGCTTGGCATTTACCTCTACTCTTATCTCATCAACTAAGACAATATTATCAGCAAATAGCATATACCAAGATATCTCATTCTGAATAGCTCTAGTAAGCCCAACCATCACTATAGCAAATAAGAACGGCCTCAATGCAGATCCTTGATGTAATCCAATTGTGATAGAAAAATCACTTGTTAAATCACAACATGTTCTGACATTAGCGATTACTCTATCATACATTGAGTATACAAGTTAAGCAAGAAAAAAATTAATAAACAAGGAAATAGTGACGCTGGACGGAAGTGGATTAGAGTTAGAGATTTAGAAATTGGGAAAGAACAGAATAATTGGGGAAGAAAACAAAAAAATTGGAAATCCACCTAGGCAAATCCACGCCCACTCTCAATAAATCCACGAGTAGAGATTTCTTTTCAATCACACAAACCCACGCAGAGTTTTCTCAAATTTTAATACTTCATTCATCATTTCAAAATACATCATACAAAGCGTTTTTATAGGAAAACTCCAACAATACAGGAAAGAACAAAATCCTAATAGAATCCTATCAAATAAAATCCTATCAGATCTGATTTTAAAATTAAACGAAATTAAACGAAATCCTATCATATGAGATCCAATCTCCATCAATTCTCTCTGACTTCAAAGTATTCAAATCTGATAAATGTGAAGATAAGAAACGTAAAAGGACATCAGGGTTGAATTTATCAGCATCCTTCTATAAAATATTCCAACTGGGTCATGATGCAGTCAAAGAACTCTACCTCACACATCACATTTGAACCAAGGCAGGGTAGAAGGAACTAGCTTCTGTGATGAACTTCCTTCAAATGATGGTAGATCTGGAGAGGCACTGGCAATGAAAGTAATCGAATGAACCACATTGAAAGTGGGTTGATATGAGGATCCCAAAAAGTTTCATCGCCATAGATCGTGAAAGCAATCTTTTTTTGAAGTTTCATATGAATCTGTACATTGAATGTGTAAATTCTCCACAGTTCCGATAAAAAACCTCTTAATGAGAACCGAAACTTTTACCTCATTATCAACAATAAATTTCTGCAAGATATATAGATATGCAATAAATTTATATTCATCATTGCAAATTACTGTCTAGAGATCTCTATCATGCATAACAGGTAAATGCAATGCAATAGACTCAATTGGTAAAACTCCTAAAAAGAGATATGTTGGTTCCCTAGGGTGGCATACAATTAATGCAAATGATATAACATCCCCACACTGGGTGAGAACTAGGGCCGGCCCTGGGCAGGTGCGGGCTGTGCACCTGCCCAGGGCCCATAATTTAAAGGGGGGCCAATAATTTGTTAAAATAGCAAGTTCTTCTAATGAAAATTTGGATGGATTAAGTGATGATAATGTTTAAAATTCAAATGAAAATATAAATGAACAAAATCAAAATAATGAGGATATTGATAATTTGAGTGAGCATAATGATGTACCAAATGAATCTATTATTAAAAATGTAATAGTTAATAAACAACCAACCCATTCTTTTGATATTTATGATCCTAAAAATTGGGATAATCTTGATAATAAATCAAGAGACATTTTGGTTAAAAAAGGGCCTATTAGAGAATTGAATCTTGTGTTTCCTTTAGATAACACATCTAGGCATTTTTCATATGGTTATTATACTAGGAAGTTAAGTAATGGAGAGCCTAGTGATCGAAAATGGTTGGTTTATTCTAAACATGTGGATAAAGTATATTGTTTTTGTTGTAAGTTGTTTAAATCTAATAATAATAAAACTGCATTAGCAACTAATGGATTTAGAGATTGGAGGCATCTTGGTGAAAGACTCAAAGAACATGAGAATAGTATTGAGCATATGGCCAACATGGAATCTTGGAATGAACTAAGAGTAAGATTAAGCAAAAATCAAACAATTGATAAAGAGAGTGTTGTATTCAAAAAAAGTTGAAGTCATTGGATTAAAAAATGTTGAAGTCATTGGATGATAATGAATTAAGAGAGTATTGTATTAATTTTACCAATACTTTTTCTCATAACAATGTATCGGATGTGGATTTAGATGATTTTTTTCTGAACTAAAAGTGTTGAAGATGACTTTGCCAAATATGTCAATGTCATCAGTTGAAATTCTTGAGTATGTCAAAATTGCAGATTGCTATCCTAATGTTTCCATTGCTTATCGAATCTTATTGACAGTACCTTGACTGTTGCATCAGCAGAGAGAAGTTTTTCAAAGTTAAAATTGCTGAAAACCTATTTGAGGTCATCAATATCACAAGAAAGGTTGAATGGTTTGGCGATTTTATGTATTGAGAAGGAAATATTGGACAGTATTGATCTTGATACTATTATTGAGGATTTTGCATCTAAGAATACCCGAAAGAATTGCTTTTTATGAATTATGATTAGTTTTTGTAATGGCAATACTATGTACTAAATTTTAATTTTGGTAATGAAAATATTTATTTAAAATTTAATAAGACTTGTTAGGGCCCCTTTCTCATTTCGCCCCGGGTCTCTAAAACGTTAGGACCGGGCCTGGTGAGAACTTGAGGAATCTCGGAAGGAAATTCTAAAAACTCGCTAGAAAATGAAATACTAGGAGCAATGTTGAAAATAACGTGTTATGAAACCCGTTATGTTATGTTATATAACTTAATGGAATCCCAGCACTACGTAACAACTGAAAATAACTTAGTACATATTAACATTACATTTTTTTATGTTATTTTACGTTATATTACATAACGTTACGTTAAATTATGTCATGTTACGTTATTTACAATTATTTTTTTTATAATTTCTATATTGTTGTTGATTATTATTTTGACTATTAACGAATTGCTGTAATTGTCTTACTTGATTAATTGTTCGCTTGTTGATTGCTTGTGGAATTAACTTGCTAATTTGCAATTATTTCCTTATTCGCTTGTTATAATTCCTCTCCGATTATTGATATTATCATATTTGTTTATTCTATTGAATATTTAATTGAACTGAAATCAACAATTACAAAAATATAAATTGAACATTACAAAATATAAATAACAATAATGATAATAACTGGAATTGAAATAAAAATATTGGAATCTTGTTTTCTTGTTTAGATGATGACTGGAATTACGATTGTAGACTTAATATAACTTATAAAGATAAATATGAAAATTCTTGTAAAACTTAATATAAAATTAGAATAGATTATGCATTACAAAATGATTTTATATTCTTTTTTTAGAAATTTTAAATTTATTTTTTAATTTATAAAAATTATTTTATATAGTTTTATAATTTTTTAATTAAATAAATAGGAAATTACATAACATATGCTATACGTTATGCTATATGCGACATAACCTAATAGAGGCAAAACGTTACATTACCGTTATCACTATTTTAAACATTGATTAGATTAACCTACCTTCTCTTCAAAGATTCACTAGTAGCAACACTATCAACTATTTCATACTCGGTCTATTGATTAGATACTGTTGTGACAAATTTGTCATTGGATTTTAGCAAACCCCAATTAATTTGCCTTTACCAACTACCATTTGAGTTGGGCTAGTTATGCTATACCCATTAGCATGGTAAGTTGTCGAGGGTTTTGTTTGGGCTTAAATGCCAAACTTTTCCTCTTCCCTTTACTCTAATAGTTTTAGACAATTCATACTTTTACTCCCCAGTACGATGGGTTGGCAAGAAACTGGCTCTCTTCTCATTACCTTAATGTTGTTGAGTAGTTCATGTCTTTACCCTAGCATGATGGGTTGGCGAGAAATTTATTCTTTTTTCCATTACCTTGATGGCGCTGGGCAATTTATACTTTTACCCCCAGCATGATGGGTTGGCGAGAAACTTATTCTCTTTCCATTGCCTTGATGGCGTTGGGCAATTCATACTTTTTACCCCCAGTATGATGGGGTTGGCGAGAAACTTGTTCTCTTTCCGTTACTTTAATGGCGTTGGGCAATTCATACTTTTTACCCTCAGCATGATAGGGTTAACAAGGGCTTCGTTTGGACTTACATGCCAAACGTTTTTCCTATCTATAGTCGTAGAGACGTAGGATCTATTTTCATTTTGTACCCCAAGTTGGGGTGCGAAGCTGCACCTCAGCGACGGCCAGTATTTCTTTATTTGCTGTGTTGAAGAGTAGGTCGGATTACTTTATTCCTATAAGAATAATATTTTTTTCAGGATTTTTTTGTTGATCGGCATCATCATCCGATGATCATGTTGATTAATCAATCGATATGCTCTATTTGAGTAGACCGCCTCTATTACAAATGGGCCCTCCCACTTTGGCTGAAATTTGCCTTTAGTCTTATGCGTTAGGATCATTGGTCGCCTGACTGCTAAGACCAAGTTATCTACTTTGAAAGTTCTTTCCCACACTTTCTTGTTGAAGGCACTCACGAGATGCGCGCTTTATACAACTTGATTTGTTATTGCACGTTCAAGATGCGAACTTAGCCCTACATCCGCAACTTAGCCTCGTATTTTAAACTGGAAGAGCCTCGCAACTAGGCTAGTATAACTTTGTGTTATACGCTGGGTTGGACTTGTGTGCAGGTTTAGCCTCGCACACTGAATTAGCTTCGCATTTTAGTTTCGGGCATATCTTAGCACTGCACGTGGGCGTAGCCTCGCATTTAGATGACTTTATGCGAGCTTAGCGTCGCATTATATTTGGATTTTAGCTTTGTATGCAATGTTTACTGGACGTGGGGTCTCAGCTCCTGCGTGGGCCACATTTGACTGGTTACGAGCCCATTGTAAGTCAACGGGCCACCTTCTTCATCGGATATTACACAAGGCTGCTAGTTGGCTTGGCGCCTTAAGTCTCTGACGCAGACCTTAACATTCTACTTCTTAGAGTCTATAAGGGGCTGAGAGTTAGTTTCACATTTTGGCTGAGCATAACCTCGTGTTTAGATGACTTTACGCTGGCTTGGCATTGTATTGTGTGCAGAGTTTGCTTTGCATTGCATACAAGGTTTATTGGTATGCGGCCCACCCCTTGTGTGGGCCACATTTGTATGGTTATTGTAATTCAATTGATCACCTTCTTATTCTTTGAAGTTTACACGAGACTGAGAGTTAGCTTCGCATTTTAGCCGTGAGCATAGTCTCGCATTTAAATAAATTTATGTTGGTTTGGCCTCGAATTGTACGCGGGGTTTATCCTCGCATTTTTTGCTTCGGGCTTAGCCCCGCATAATATGCAAGGTTATCTAGTTGTAGGTGCCACCCCCTATGTCAACCTCATTTGGCTCTTCATAGAGTTCATTATATGGTAACAAATTCATCTTTGTGGTAGATTATGCAGGACTGGGTCTTAGCCTTTCATTCTGATGAGTCTGTGCAAGGTTGAGATTTATCCTTACATTATAGCACTTCCACGCTAGGCTAAAACTTAGCTTTTGCATTTTTTTTTTTTTGGTTTTTTCTATGCAAGGCTGGAACTTAGTCTCGTATTCTGATTCATCTTCAAACTCGGGATTAGCCTCGCACGCTGTATTAATCATGCATGCTGGCTTGGTTTTGTGTACTGAAGGTTTTATACCAGGCTGCAAGTTAGCTTTGTGTTAGCATCTTCTTCCGCAACAGAAATCACGCGGGCTGCCAAATAGCCTCACGTCTTGTTGTTTGTATGCAAGTGTTTTGTATTTCAATTGTTTTATGCAGGGCTGTAAATTGGCCCCGCATTTTGGAGCTTCTATAGCTCACGTTACATGCGGGCATAACCTCACGTTTTTTTGGTAATTTTAGCTCAGCCCTGCGATTTAATACAGTCTTTGAACACTCTTCTCCTCTTTCTTTGTAACTATTTCTGTTGGCGACAAGGGTACAACATTAGTTTCTACTGTTTCTGCAAAACTAAGCCACTCCTTTTGTATTAACAAACCATTTCCGAGAGCTTCTGCTTAAGGTTCCTAGATTTCTTGTCCTTCGTTACATGCCAATCCACATGTCTTGTATTGTCTTGGAAGTATTTATTGCAGAATCATGTCGCACCTTAAGAACCTTTGCGTTGAACTCAGGTCCCATAGAGTTGAGTTCTACCAAGTCCTCTGATTGAGCTGGAGGGATCAAACCTTGTGCCATTAGGGTACTAATTGGCCCTGAAAAAGCACTACCAGGAGAGCCAGACACTATAGAGCTAGTATTCTGAGATGAAGGTTCCATGTGTGATAATCCAGGAGGCAGAACTTGCCAGAGATGGCATTATTCTACCATGTACCGGTGAAGAGGTATCAATCATACTTTGCATTGCTCCAGAACTTGCCAGTGAAGGCATTTTATTAGGCAATGGCAACTCCCTGTTCTTGCACTTGTAAGTAATTCAAGGGCTAAGTCAATAAGGGAGACGAAGAATAAGCTAGTACTGATAGAATATAGCCTCCATGAGTCTCCTAATACTGAGTTCTCATGCCATCATTCTGTTCCTTCTTCGATTCGATTTGTATTCATCAATCTAGCCGATTGAGCTAAGGAAACAAAGATGGATTCTGCCCTTGGTTAAATGGTTTGTTAGACCCCCATAAGGCTGAATGGACTTCCGAACTGTCTTTGATATGAAGGAAGGGGAAGTAAAGGCATTGGCTGAGATTTGTGAACAAGTGGCCAAGGGGTAGGAGCAGCAGGAACCTGTGTAACTGGCGCAGGTTTTGGAAACTCATAGGCCTCAAATCTCAGGGCATGAGAGGTTTCTTGCTGGTACCACTGAAATTTTCAATCTTGAACATTCCTGCTCGTTCGCTTTCCAGAAGTAGGGTCTTGTGTTGTTTTCGATTTACTTTTCCAACAAGGAGTATGCACATCGCTGCAGGTTTGTTGAATGTGATGCAAACACTTTCATGTTGGCAATTAGTGGATAAGCCTGGACAGTGTCATCACTTGAATGGGCTTTATGCAACACCACATAATTTTCCAATTATATGTGAAGTCAAATGCTTCTCATATGCTATTCCTTATTCGCCTAGAACCCAGCACATAACCTGCATTGCAAAAACACAGACAGAAGCTTCGGTTCTCCGCAAATATGCATCAGTACTTGAGGATCTTGGTTGACTATCAGCGTCATCATCATCTTCTCCAAATCCTTCAGCAATTAGCCGCATTAAATTGTGTGCCACTCTAAGGTTAACTAAATCGCTTGCATATTCAATGACCTTGTTCATGGTCTAGATAAGCCACTGATTGCTTGGTGCAAATTGTTCAGCCAACTCGACACAATGTGATGCTATTTCACTTCCATTGTAGTTGTCTTTGATGCTTATCAGTAATCATTCATCCGATCAACTATAACTCGACATGTCGGGGAGAAGCAATATTGCATCTGTGAGTGTGCACTCCATAAGAGCATGGGGAGCGCAACGCTTGGTGTCAACCCTTCCATGAGTGGAGATCAGCTCCTATAATTTATTAGTTCATGAGGTCTCATTTTGGCAACTGGAACCATATGGTCTTGACATCCAATGGAGAATCAAGAAAGTGAGATATCAGCCGATAAAGCTTGATAAAGTCTACATTTGTTATGTGTTCTATGTTTGTTCAGAAGGCACTGTTGTCAAGCCTGAAGCAAGCCATTTGTAGAAGCCCTCAAAGCCAAAAAAAAAAATTTAGCTTATTCTTGGGACTCTTTTATTGCCCATCAACCTCCCAGGGACTAATTAAAGCCATGCTATTGAGGTAACTTTGTGGTAGTCGATTATGTTGAAGCTTTGTATTCATTCTTAATGAAGACTCCATCTTCGGCAAGGCAGAGACGTATAGGCATGTAGAGAGAAGGTCTTCTTCTTCTTTAAACTCGTGTCGGGACATGTTTGATTGTCCCTTTAAGGCTGATGATCGAGGAGAGGACTAATTATCACCTTTTTTCTCATTGTTCTCTTTCATACTTCCTGCATTGGCTGGTGCCACAGCAGACGGTGCCGGCATGAACTCCAGTAAAAATCCTTCGACTTCAATCTGACAATTTTGCAGCCACCACAGTATTCTAATCGAAATCAGAATATCTACAACTGCCTGGCCGGTTTCTAGAGGGCTTGGACTGCAGGGTGTTCTCAGTGTTCCGAAACAAAATCTCGGCAAAATCATGCAGATTGATCGAAGAGCAAGAGCAGCACTTGATCCATAGCTCCTAGACTATCAAATCCACCAAGGCTTATACTTTCCTCGGTCGTTGAAGAGGGTGCGCTAGCCCTATTGCTACTTCTGTGCAAAGTATCTATCAAGAAGAGACAGGGAGGAGGGCATCGCGGTCATCTAAGAGACAATGGCAATCATTTGGGCAGGCTGTTGACTTGAGGGCGTTGAGGTCGATGGCAGGGCTGGTTCAACTTGGCGGAGATGATCTTGGTGATGGCACAGATGCGGGCCCTCTCCTCAAAGACGCCCTCCGGGATGGCCACGCTGTCGCGGCCTAGGTTGGGAGTTGATCAGGATCCCGGGTTTCGCCGTTGCAGCCTTGGAGTTGGAGTAAAGGTGGAGGATGTTGTGGATGATGGAGAGGATCCGGGATCCGTCGGTAATCAGTTGCTCCCCCTGTGGCAGGCGATGGAGGCGAGCTTCGACAGGAACGGATCCTTAGGGTTCATGGGCAGTATTGGAGGCGACACCAACACCCCTGCTCGGAGGCTGCTGCAGTTCGTCGCCGCTATTTTTTAAGAGAAAGACGACGAAGCGATTGAGACGAGGATTTTGTGAAACCCAAAGCTCATGAATGCCATTTTTTTTTTGGAAGGTGAATAATTTCTTCTTCTCAATTCTCCTCTCAAAATCCTCTGTACAATGTATGGGCTTAATCAATAGTTTAGACAAACAACCAAAACTATTCTAATATGCCTTGATGGCATGCTTCGGAAAGTACAGTACATCTTCCTCCTCTGTCTTCATTTAGATCTCGAGATCTGATCTCCAGGGAGAAAGAGAGATATTTTTATTTTTATTTACTTTTATTTATTTATTTATTTATTTATAATTTATATATTTTTATTTTTTAAATTTTTTTTATTAGTTTTATTTTATTTTTATTTTTTTTGGCACCCGCGGATGCATCCCATGGGTTGCATCCCGCGAGTGCATCCCGCGGTTGCATCCCGCAGGTGGCAACCCGCGCACCACACGGTTCTCTCTTTTTTATTTTTTTTATAGCCTTGTCAAATTTTTTTGGGCAATGACGCCTCACTTTTTTTTTTATAGGCGACGACGCCTTGTCAATTTTTTGTTCTTTTTTTGGGCGATGACGCCTCACTTTATTTTTTATTTTATTTTATTTTGTTTTTTCCACAAACGATGACGTCTTGTCTTTTATTATGGGTGATAACACCTCTTAATTTTATTCTTAACAGGCGATGACGCCTTGTTAATTTTAGTGGGCGATGAAACCTCACTTTTTTTTATAGGCGATGACGTCTTGTCATTTTTTTTGGGCGATGACGCCTCACTTTTTTTTTTACAGATGATAATGTCTTATCAATTTTTTTTAGTGATGACGCCTGACTTTTTTTTGACAGTCGATGATGTCTTGTCAATTTGTTTTTTGGCGATGACGCCTTACTTTTTTTTTGACAGACGATGTCTTTTCTTTTTTTTTGAGCAACGATGCCTTATATTTTTTTTTGGGAGTGGTCGCCAATTTTTGTACGCTAGAAAATTATAGATTTTCTTACATTGCTAATTTGATTTTAAATACAGCAATAAAATAAAAATTACAAAATAAAATATGAGATTACAAGAATAGGACAAATTAATTTGATTCCTCTTTTAAATTTTTGTGGGTCTGGCAGTGGTGGAGTTTTGATTTTATACTCCGTTGACGATTCGATCTAGATTGGGAGAAGATGATATTGAGAATTCTCCTCCTCTGGATTTCTGAAATCCGGTCTCTGAAAAAAATCCTCTCCCAAAAAAGAATCCCCTTTCTGAACTCTGCTCCCATTTTTTATAGATTGAGGAGCAACCGTTCACTTCAAATCTGGCTCAAATTCTCCTTTCGAATCTAAGTCAAATTTACATAATTAATCCCAAAAATCCAGATCACGTAATCAAAGCACGGGAGCAAGCAAAACTGTGGGAGCAACCCGTGGGTGGGACCCGCGGGAGTGGGGCCGGTGCAGTTTCTGGGCAGGAGGAGAGGGTTGGTGCAGGCTACTGCGTGGTGGCTGATCACGATGCGTAGGGTGCAGAATGAGGGGGTGAGGGAGATCTCGATGTTCGGAAAAATTAAAATAAGTATGGTAGGCTGGCGTCCAGGAGATATAACAGGAATAAATAACTAAATTTTGCTTGTATTATAATTAAAATTGATTAAGGGTTTTTTCGATCCATTGAATCTAGATAAACGGACAAAATGAGAATTTTGTTTGTATTACAATCAAAATTGATAAGGATGTTTTTAATCCATTGGATCTAGATAGACGGTCAAGATGAGAATTTTGTTTGTATTACTATCATAATTGATAAGGATGTTTTTTATCATTGGATCTAGATAGACGGTCGAGATGATAATTTTTCTTGTGTTACAATCAGAATTTGATAAGGATATTTTTGATCCATTGGATTTGAATGGACGGTCAAGATGAAGTGTGGAAAATTGAAGGAAAGTTTACAGGCTCACGTTTATTGGTATTTTGCCTTATTGTATTGTGGTTGGCATGCTCTTTTTTTATCTAAAAAAAAATTCACAAACCATGCTTATCTATTTCCTTTTTTTAAGAATTTTTAAAAAAACGTGAGAAGTCAAAACTATGCTCGACAGAGATCATGTGCACATCCGTGCATATTAATCTGGCTACATGCACATGCACGCACAAGGGCATGTGCAACCTTACTCGTCCAAGCGTGTGTGTGTGTGACCTTGTTCATGCTCAGGTATATTCGAACAGTTGCCATGTGCAAGCTTGCGTATGCAATCTGGGTTGCGCACGAGTGTACAAGCGTGAAGTTTGTTACACAAGAATGTGCTTGCACGGCCCTAGTTGCACGAGTTTTTTTTTTTAGCTATTTCAAGCTCTTTTTTGGCAATTTTTCTTAGGGAAAAGTGTTTGTCTTGCTCCACAGATTCAGTGAAAATTTTTTGTTTGAGGTCTCAAAATTTAATTTAGGCTCTATGTCCATCCTCGGAACAGTATTTGAAACTAGATATTTTTATTGTACAGGATAAGCTTCGTATGACCATACTTTTCAATCCGAGAGAAATTATGGGAAGTGCGACCTATTTATGCGTAGATCTCTCTCGCAGAATTTTTGGCTTGACTTTTTGCAAAAAAAATCATTCTTCTATGGGTGCTTCAAGCGCCTTAAATGTAGATTCTCAGTAATTTGGTTTTACAAAAATTCGTTCTTTTAAAGGTGCATGCTTCAAGCCTTAGAAATATACCATCAGTGACTTGATTTAATATTGGATTGAAGTACAATTACTCTACCAGTGAGCAAGTTATTTATTTGACAGGATAGAGTGTTTCTCCATCAAGCTTCATTTATATTAACAGAAACATTAGATATGAATATCCTCTCTCACTTCATCTGTACATGTTATACAAATTTCACAAATCAAGCCAATGGAACTTCTTCCAAGAGAAGAAAAAAAGCAATAAATCACTAATTAGGGGTGGCAAATAAGCCGGACACATGGGGTCACGGGGTCATCCGTGCCATGGGCACAGTGAAGATCGGCCCATTTTTTTTTTAAATTTAAAAAAAAAAAGTTTATAACCGTTATGAGGGTTTTTTTCAATATTTATAGCCGTTGAGATGATTCTTGCAATTTTTTTAGCAAATTTTTCCCCCAATGGTCAAAATGGCCACTGGGGAGGGTTATTTTCAATTTATATTTGTAAAAAAAAAAAAAACCTTTTTTTCCTATAAATAACTCCTCAATTTCTATTTTATACACAAACAAACTCTAACTCTCAAAACTCCTCTCAATTCTCAATTCTCTCAAGCAAGCATCAAGTGATAAAGAAGTCTCAAGTAAGTAAGGCTCAATATCATAATTCAATCACGCCTCATTGGCCTCAACTCTAATCTCTCAAGCAAGTTTCTCTTCGGTTTTCCGGTTTCCTCCTTCTATTACTCATCACTATACTCTATCTCTCAAGTAGTTCTCCGCTGAAGAGATATTTATAATTTGAAACTTTTTATTCGGTATTTTTTATTTGATTTTTTCGAGATTTTATGAAATGGATTCATACTCGTCCGACGCTTCTTGCTCTCAAATCTCGGGATCTTTTTATCCTTTTTTAATAAGTGAAGAATATCAAAACCTTTGTCAACTCTTAGAACACCATCCTCAAGTATCATTTTCTATGCTCGAAGAAGAACCATCCGAAACAACCATATCCAAAACCCAAACAACCACCCCCGCTATGACTTCTAGATCGGACATACGGAAACATTTTGAAGAAATTATGGAAAAAGGTATTAGAAAGCTTAGGTGTAAATATTGTTAAAAAATCTATTCATTCTCTTTAGGTAGTGGAACGGATCACCTTAAAAAATACCTAAACAAAACTCACCCACAAAATGAACCACATTAAATACAAATAAATACCTACGGAGAATCATTAGAAATTCATAAATATAATCCTATAAGCACAAGAGAAAATTTAGCAACATTTATAGTACATGACAAACTATCTTTTTCTTTTTCGGAAAATCAAAAATTTGAAAAAAAAATTAAAAATAACATTTACTGATGAATTTAAAAAAAAATCTCACAATCTACATATAAATCTGACATAGTTAAAATATATAAAGATACGAGAGAAACTTTAATTGCTATTTTAATATCTTTGATTTTTAGAGTTACTATAACCGCAAATTGTTAGGAAACTCTAAATAGTTGTCATTATTTATGTGTAACGACTTACTATATATATCAAGATTGGCATATACAGAAAAAAATAATTAGATTTATGAAATTTATTTTATAAAAATATGTATTATGAATATAATGTTAGAGATTTAGTTAATAATATTAAAATTTGTTTAGATATTATGTACAAAACATATGAAGATATGCATGGTGATAAAACACAATTTACAAAAGAATCAACTGCTAGGAAAACCCGAAATCCAATAATATCATCCGTATTTCACCAAAAAAGGCTAAGCAATCTAGTACACATTTTAATGAACTACATTATTATTTAAAAATGGCTAACTATGAAGATGACATGTCCCCAGAAAATTCTGAAACCTTTGATATTTTGGACTGGTGGAAATCACAGTAAAAAACATATCATGTGATTTCCAACATGGTCCGTGATCTACTAACTCCTCCGGTGTCTACTGTAGTATCGGAGTCTGCTTTTAGTATAGGTGGTAGAATGCTCATGGAGTGGAGAACTTCAATGGCAGCAGATACACTGGATATTTGTGTTTACTTGAAGGACTGACTAGACGCAGAAAAAAGGGAAAAAGGATCGTCCAATGAAATAGAATTAGAGACCTCACTAGAAAATGAATGAAAATAGACTTTATTTTTCTTTTCAAATTGTAATTTCTATATTTGTTGGGATTTTCATGTATTTTTTAAAATATTTTATGTAATTTTTAACTCATAATTTTCTTGGATAAAATACTAAGAACAAATTGAGGGTGACGGTCAGGGGGGATCCTCTCCCCTCCCTTCGGGCTTTGTATGATTTCTAAAAAGATTTATAGAGCAATTATATCAATGTAAATGAGATTTAATATAATAAAATTTTATTTTTACTATCGTTTATTCTTATTAAACCTAATTAAATTAAACTAATTATTCTCTTATACTTACTTAATAATAGAATTAATACTTAATAAAAAAAATTTAAAAAATGAGTTGGCCCGGCCCGATCCGGGCATGACACGTGCCCGGCAAGCCGTGCTGAAGGGTCGATCCCTGGCCAAAGCCTGGGCGGCCATGCCCAAGTCGGGCCGGGCACGACCTATTTGCCACCCCTATCACTAATATTCCCCTTCCACTAATTGCATATCACTGGGATTGAATCTTAATCTACTTTTTTAATAGAGTAAGGCTCTTGAATTATTATTGGTTTTTTAAAGGTGAACAAACTTCCTTAAAAGTGGCTATCATTATACTAATTGTAGTTAGCCAAAGTCAAATTAGGCCATAGCTAATTCGATAATATGGGTGTTGTATTTTATAATCTCAATCCCCTTATCTTGATCCAATCCTGATGAGCATCATTATACTATAATAATATATGTACCTACATTGTTGTCGGATTTGGATTAAGCCCATGTGATATAACCAAGTAAATGCAATGGGGTCATTCTGCTTACGACTCATAGCAGAGATTGTATCATTATCTTTATATATAGAAACTAGGATATAAGCTTAAAAGCTATATCTTCGACCGACATGCAAAATCTAGATAAATCCAATTGTTAAGGAGTTGTTTGGTTAATGAATTTAGAAAATAGATCAATAATAATGAATAGTATTTCTTACTCACCAACCCCTTATTTATTCATGGAAAAATATAAGGATTTGGTGATAAGATAAATGTTTTGTTACTTTCCATGTTTGTTTCATGGAAAATGGACCATGCAAAAGAGTACGAATTTGGTCAATATTACTAAAAAAATTAAAGAATACGCTCCCTCTCCTTTTAGAATAAAAAAAAAATAAAAAAAATAGACTAAAACCATGAATTTGATATCGTTTCCCCATAAAGGTAGAGATTTCATGCGGGACTGCATCATAACTTTATTAGCAATTTTTCATAGGCCAAATCCTTGAACTAACAAGAAATTTGATTGTTTTGAAAATTACTGAGAGAAAAATATCCTAATCTAGCCACAAATCCCTAAACCAAGCAACCCCTTACCATATCATCGAGAGTAAGAAAGTAGATCTCACCAATAAACCAAATCTATCCTGAAATATGAAAATCGATATTCCAGATCCTCTAGGATTCTAACACTCTAGGAATTCTCTATTATAAATACCTTCATTCTCCACATATGAGGGGATTTTGGATGAACTAGGGAGAGAATCATAAGTTTGTAAAGAAGAGGCAAAGAGTTTAAGAAAAATTATAATGCTACTTTTTTCTTCAATAAAGAACTCGTTGTGATGCCACTTTTCCCGAGGACAATGATCCAAGATCATCTCGATTAAACTCGTTAAACTCTTATTTATTTACTTTTTGTGATTCTTTATTCACCATCAACTCATTCCTTTAATAAGATTGTGCCTAATCTGTTCCGAGCAATTTGGTCAACTTGATTTTTGATGCACACATAGAAAGCGATAATTAGTTCGTTCGTCTATTATAACAAAAAGGATTATTCATAATAACTACTCTACGCTATTTGAGGCATATCACTGTACCTTATTAAGAAACTTTTCTACGAGTCTCTTTAGCAGTATAAGGAGTAACAAAAAAAAATTTATTACACTTCTATTCCTTATCAAAAAGTGTCTCCGAGAATGTAATCTATAAGGACGTATTAGTACAAATTAACTCGAAAAAAAGTAATGATGATAAAAGAAAATAAAGTAGAGATGCATTTTAAGAAAGTTTTTTTTTTAAATGTGGTGTCAATGATTAGTGTTTTCCACTACATTGTGTAGTGGTAGTCAATGCTTAGTGAAATATCTGGATGGAGATGGAAAGAGGAGCTGACCGTGCCCTCGAGTTGGAGGGGAATACAACAATCTGAATGCCACGTATCAGGGGTAGCTTCTTGGGAAGAAAGAGGAGCTAATAGTTAATTACTTTGTAGTTTAGTTAATAACAAAGTAACAACAAATACTGTGTGGTTGCTTAATTAATTTAATAATTAGATAATTAGGAGTTGGAAGTTGAGTTGGGATGTCTAGGTGCCAATAGTCCACTTACTTGTAGCACCTGTTCGTGCTTGATTTTTTTGTAAATCATGCTACCGTCTGGCGCCTATCGAAAATGAAGGCAGCGAGCGCTGTTGTTGGAAAATTTCATCACCTTTGTTTCCTTCCTCATGACCACATAAGGAAGGGACAACTAAATGTTTAATTAAAAAAGCATGCAAGTGTAATTTATCATAATTAAACAGTTCTAATAAACAAATTAAAATGTTCTTACGGTTACTTTTAATGGCAATAGAAAATGAAATATATGGGTCAACAATAAGGCC
This sequence comes from Dracaena cambodiana, assembly GCA_036321105.1. Lineage (NCBI taxonomy): Eukaryota > Viridiplantae > Streptophyta > Magnoliopsida > Asparagales > Asparagaceae > Dracaena > Dracaena cambodiana. The sequence continues at coordinate 15,926,898 of JAYEPQ010000013.1, read as the reverse complement.
CAACTACTTCTTTATTTATTGTTGTTTTCCATGACATTATTAAATCATAGGAGAGGAGAGGAAAGGAAAGAATGAGACACATTTAACTTCACTACTCGTCCTAGATTCACACGTATTAATTGAACAATTTGAAATAAAATTTAATTTTGTTCTTCCATAACTTTCTGAAGCAAGCACACAGCAGAGAAGATCATCACCACAGTATGCAAGACTAGCTGTAGAGGATAGCGATGAAGATTCACTTAACTAGAGAGGAGTAGAGCCTTGGAGCAGCTTGCCATGTAGGGAGAAGGGGAATCTCCTTACATTATACTTTAATCTAGCTTTTATATTGTTGTAGTACTAAGAACTAATGGTTGTATTGAGAACCAATTTCGGTCTATGTACTTGCTCTATGGTCTCTTAAGTTTTCGTTAATGGAACATGGGAGGGAATGCCCACTGCCAGCGACCCTCTCGATTTTGATTTGCTCCATCACTCCGAATCAAACCCCACTTCCTCATTGGCTCTCACTCTCTCTATTCGCAGCATTTACTAAGATGCAAATTGGATCCTCCTCGTTCTCCCCTCTATTCTTCTTCTCTGGCTGCCCGGTCAAAAATTTTTTTCTTTCAATTTTCTTGTTTTAGGAGATAAAAAGATGGATGGATGGATAATAGTTTGAATAAGATCATCTCCCTCTCCCCTTGCTTGAATAACATAAATGAACTAGAGCTTATTTTTTTAATCGAAGCCCCTATTATTATTTCGTTTTGTCCAATTTTCCTTTCTTCTTGTTTTGTATTTGCACTAACAGCATTAGTTTTCCCTGCGAGAATGCGGGTGGAATTTTTTTTTTTTTCATTAATTGTCTTCCCTTCTTCTTCTATTGATTATGATGGAGTTATGATGGAGGGGTCGAGAAAAAGCAGCAAGAGCTCCAATAAAGATAATGGGTTTGGAATCGGAGGTGATGTTAATATCAGTAGGAGGCAACAGACAAATATGGAGAAAGATTTACTGCAATAGTTGTTGGTTGTTTATTAGACAAAATAAATACTGTATAAGAATTCTACGATTAGAAAAATTGTTGTTTACTTGAACCATAAATGTTACTAGATGATTTTAGAGACTGAATAAAATATAAGAAATCTGAATTGATATTATATAAACAATTTACTTTTGGAAGCAACATAATATCTATATCTATATTATATATCTATGTATATAGGTTATTAGTTTAAATTACTAGACAGAATAATTTATATGTAAACTAAGTCAGAAAACGTTACTGGCTGGGAGATGATTGTATGCAGAAGATGATTGCAGATTGGATGATGATTGGTACATAATCGAGACTAGTGTTGAATACTATCTGCTTAAAACTGATTTGCATCCACTTGTATGCTTCTGGATTACAGTGGGTGTCGGTCTCTCAAGATACAACGATCTGTTTGCAACAGGAAAAAAGCACAATCCTTTTGCCTCTGGCGAATCTGATTAAAGAACACTCTCTGTTTTGTGTGTGGTGTAATGCAGGATATAACAAGACATGACAATTCTTCTGGAGACAGAAAACTGTTGTCTGGAGATAGTTTTTTTGTTTGCAGAAGGAGAAAAGAAAATGAAGTTTGCAGAAGAAGGAGAAAAGAAAATGAAAACTATGTAAAATGAGTCTTGACAGGGAGCCTATTTATGGGCTTTCAGACTAACAAATGCAACAGTTAAGTTAACAGTTGTGACCGTTTAATGGTAACTCGCAAAAAAGCATACATGCGAAGTGCCAAGTGCACCACTAAAGCACCCAATGCGCCCTAAATGCCCATTCGCCCTTGCACATGCACGTGCGAGCGGTGCTACCCGTGGTATTCAAGATTTATCCTCTTCTTATATAAGCAATGACATGGAACAAGCAATCCTATATAAACTCACTATCTAGCAACACTTTTAACAATATGGGACTATATTTTCTTTTGCTTTCTTTACTATGTATTCCACTTTAAAGCCAATTTCCATTCACCTAATTTATTTAATTTTGAACAAGTGAATTGGCTTACAGATTTAATATTCAAACATACATGAATTCAACAATCCCTTACATGAATGAATTGGCTTAAAGCAAATAAACAGAGCATATAATAGAAAGTTACCACATCGAGAGAGATAGATTTTGGCTTTGAACTTTCCTTAGTGAAATATTATCGAGTTTACTCGCAAGCCAGTGAACACGATGTTTTTGAACTATTCAGCTTTTGATGTAAATTAAAACAATAGTATTCACACAATTCCTTTCAACTTTAACAGATTCTTTATGTTGTGTCCGTTTTGGCCCTGGACAACCTGATAACTCTTTTGAGTGCTCTAAAGAACTTAGTCTTTGTCATTCTTATAGAAGCGGTTCCTTCACACTCATATTGGTGATCTCTTATTAAGAGTGTCCTACTATACTCTACTTAAATTTCAAAAATATAAGGACATTAAATGCTTAGTTTATCTTTACTTATTGCAGATTAATCACTATTTACCATAGGAATAAGATAAGAATTATTTTCTCAGTGATTTGTATGAGTTCCCCCACAATTTGATTGTCACTTTGAACCTAGATCTTGGAATCTCCAGTCAGCTAGGTTGGGCTGCAATTATTAAGTTACTCTATTTAGTAGGCTGTAATCTCATTCCCCTCAATAACTTATATATTTGATTTTTTATCAAGCTTTTTATTAATGGATCTGCAATATTATCCTTTGATTTTATATAATTAAGAGATATTATAATATTTGTAAGCAACTATCTTAAAGTATCATATCAACGACGTATATGTCATGATTTTCCATCATACATTACATTCTGTGTCTTCCAATTGCTGATTGATTATCACAATGGATGCAAATTGCTTATACAAGTTTAAACCACATTGAAATATCTTCTAAAAAGTTTCGAAGTCATTCTGCTTCTCCAACTTTATCTAAAGCGATAAACTCAGATTCCATAGTGGATCTTGCTATACATATTTATTTCGAAGATTTCCAAGAGATAGTTGCACCTCTAATAGTAAATACATACCCACTTATGGATTTTACGTCTTTAGAATCCGTAATCCGATTAGCATCAGTGTATCCTTCAATCACTACTGGATATCTTGTATAGTGCAGCCCATAGTTAGCAGTGTACCTCAGACATTTGAGTACTCTAACTATTGCTTTCCAATGGCTCTCTCCTGGATTACTTGTAAATCTACTCAGTTTGCTTACTAAGTATACAATATCAGATCTTGTGCAGTTCATTAAATACATAAGACTGCCAATGATCTAAAAATATTCTAATTGTGATATACTAGCACCTATAATCATTGTAAGATATAAACTCATATCCATAGGTATTATAACTATATCATTATTTTCCATATCAAATTTTTCGAGTATCTTCTCGATATAATGTGATTGGGATAAGATATAACCATCAGATGTTTTGATGATCTTAATACCAAGAATAACATCTGCAATACCTAAATCTTTCATATCAAATTTTCGGATTAACATAATTTTCACCTCCTTAATTAGAGCAACCGTACTGCCGGTGATAATCATGTCATTTACATATAGACATACAATGACATAATTGTGCACATCCCTTTTTATATACACCAGTTATCGCAAAATCCATTTGACAATATAACTTGGTAGTCAAATTTTTCATTCTATTATTTATGTGCTTGTTTCAGTCTATACAGTGACTTAACAAATCTACATACTTTCTTTTCTTATCCTGCAACTACAAACTTTTCGTGTTGTTCTATGTAAATTTCTTTATTTAATTCACCATTCAAAAATATTGTTTTTACATCCATTTGATAAAGCTCATGATTATATAATGCTGCAAATGTAATTATTAATTTTATAGATGTTATTCTTGTTACAGATGAATATATATCAAAATAATCTACACGTTCCTTTTATCTATAGCCTTTTACTATAAGTCTAACTTTGTATTTATCTATAAACCCATCAGGTTTTATCTTTCTCTTAAAAATCTATTTATAACCTAAAAGTTTACTTCCTAGAGGAAGATCTACAAGTTCCTAGGTGTGATTTTGAATAATTGATTCAATTTTACTATTTATGGCTTCTTTCCAAAAAGAGTTTTAGATGTAGACATAATCTCTTTATAACTTTAAGGTTCTTTTTCTAACAAATATGTTAGAAAATCTGGATCAAATGATTTATTAACCCTGCCCCTTTTGCTCTGTCTAGGTTTATCATTATTACTTTTATTTTCACAATCAGATTCTGTTTCTCTAATTGCATTATCACAAGTTCTTTTAGGAAAACTTGGCTCATATTATTTACTAGGAAAAATATTTTTAATGAATACTACATTCCTAAATTCAATAATAGAGTACTTATGTATCTCTGGACAATCTGATTTAAAAATAAAGAAGCGATATGCACTACTATTATATGCTTATCCAATGAATATACAATCAATAGTTTTAAGTCCAATTTTAGTCCTTTTAGCAGTAGGAATTGCAATATTTGCAAGACGCCCCTACACTCTTAAGAATTTATAACTAGGTATTTGACCTGTCCATAATTCATAAGGTGTTTTATTTAATTTCTTTTGGGGTATTTTGTTGAGAATATAATTGGCAGAAAACAAAACTTCCCCCCACATGTTTTGGGGCAGAACTTATTAATATGACATTCATCATTTTCTTTAAAGTTCTATTCTTACGTTCAGCAATTCCATTTTGCTGAGGAGTATAAGGAGCAGTTGTCTAATATATAATACCATGTTCTGCATATATTTGTGCGAATGGTGACTCATATTCACCACCTCTATCACTTCTTAGCATTTTTATTTTTTTACTAAGTTGGTTCTCAACTTTATTTTTATATTGTATAAACATTTCAATTGTCTCATATTTTGTTCTTATTAGATATACATAACAATATCTCGTACAATCATCAATAAAAGTAATAAAGTATTTCTTTCCACCTCTAGTTTGAACAGATTTTAAATCACATATATATGTATGAATTAATTCTAGAGATTCAGTGTTTTGTAGAATGAAATGAAATCTTAGCCATTTTTTATTCAACACATATTTCACATTTATCATCAAAATTTATATTAAAATTAGCAACATATTTAAAATTTATATTAAAATTAGCAACATATTTAAATTAATTAATTTTTATGAAGTATAATAATTAATATGTCCTAATCTACCATGCCATATATAAGGTGACTTAGTCATATAAGTAGAAGAATTAATTTTATTATTATTAACTTTAGGAGCAATTGTCATTACATTTATTTTAAATAGACCATCAGTCATGTACCCCTTTCCTATATATACACCATTTTTTGTAAGTACAAATTTATCAGACTCAAATACAAGCTTAAATTCTTTGTTACTCAAAACTGAACTAGAAACTAAATTCTTACGGATAACTGGTACATGAAGTACATCAATTGAAGTAAGTTTTTTTTTCGAAGTCATTTTTAGTATAATATTTCCTCGTTTTTCAACCTTGGAGGTTGAAGAGTTACCCATGTAGAGTAGTTCTCATTCCACAGGTTCATATGTAGAGAACATCCACTTGTTGGCACAGATGTGGCGTGTAACCCCAATGTCCACCCACCATTCTTTGGAGTTTCCACCAACTAGGTTAAATTCTGAGACAAGAAATGTAACAACCATTTTATAATTTAGAAACTTACTGACTATATATTTTTTAGAGCCGACATCTTCTTTATTATATTTTTTATCTAAGAACTCCTAAAGTTTCTTAACAGTAGCAATTAAACTATATACATTATATAGTATATTGTCCAATCCATTGAGGGTATAATTCTTACACAGAAAACCAACATATTTCCATGCATCAACTGTTTTCGCAGATTGCTGATCATCTTCTTCAAGAGTCGACATAGTCTCTTTCAAATACTTAGCTAGATTTAGTGTAGTGAGATAGAATAATATTTTTTGTTGCCATTTCTTAAAATTTGTACTACTGAATATCTCTAATTTTTTATACTGGCTTGAGGGTATAGTTGGAGTAACCATGACAAGAATTATCACAGTGGACATATCAGATATAAATACAGTGGCCATCTACAGTCACAAAATTATCTAGTTTAATTTTGTAATAAATTCTAACCCTCTAATAGAAAACTTTTAAAAACTAATTCTTACTCCAGGTATCAGAATATCAATTCAGATTTAAAACAAAGATTTCTTCCTCTAAATAGAATGTAACAATTTTCCTTTTTCCAGAAATAAATAAATTTAGATATGACATAATATGTGTTATTACTATTATGACAGAGAACTAAATTTTCTATAGTTACACAACAGTGTTCAAATCTATCTAAAACAAATCGGTTTTAAGTTATTGGTTGTATTACTAGATAGAATAAATACTGTATAAGAATTCTAAGACTAGAAAAACTATTGTCTACTTGAACCAGAAATGTTACTAGATGATTTTAGAGACTGAACAAAAGATAAGAAATTTGAATTGATATTATATAAACAGTTTACTTTTGGAAGCAACAGAATATCTATATCTATATTATATATCTATGTATATAGGTTATTAGTTTAAATTACAAGAAAGAATAATGTATATGTAAACTAAGTCAAAAAATGTTACTGGTTGAGAGACGATTGTATGCAGAAGATTATTGCAGATTGGATGATGATTGGTAGATGATCGAGGATAGCATTGAACGCTATCTCTTTAAAACCGATTCGCCCTCCACCGGTATGCTTCTGGATTATAGTGGGTATCGGTCTCCCAAAATATAACGATATGTCTATAAGAGAAAAGAAGCCGCAATCCTGTTGCCTCTGGCGAATCTAATTAAAAAACATTCTCTATTTTGTGTGTGATGTAATTCAGGACAGGACAATTCTTCTAGAGATAGAAAATTTTTGTCTGGAGACAGAATTTTTTTGTTTGTAGAAGAAGAAAAGAAAATGAAAACTGTGTGAAAAAAGTCTAGACAGAGGACCTATTTATAGGCTTTCAGACTAACAAACGTGACAGTTAAATGCCAAGTGTGCCACTAAAGCACCCTAAATATCAATTCGCCCTCGTACACGCGCGTGCGCACCACCTGTGGTGCTCAAGACTTCTCCTCTTCTTACATAAGCAATGACATGGAACAAACAATCTTATATAAATCCACTACCTAATAACACTTTTACCAATGTGAGACTATCTTTTTTTTTTGGTTCTCTTTACTATGTATTCCACTTTGAAGTCATTTTCCATTCACCTAATTCATTTAATTTTGGATTAGTGAATTTGCTCAAAAATTTAATATTCAAACATGCATGAATTCAACAATAGTAGTATTGGTTGTGGGTGCCTCCTCAAAAGCAGACACTTGTTGCTTCGATTATTGCACATATACCCAATAATCCTCTTCAACATTCTATGGAGAAAATCTGAAGCCCAGATCATAGCTCTCCACTTTCCTACTGCTACCCCTCTGTCTTCAATGGCCCTCTCCTACAGCTTCTCTCTCTTCCAATAAATCCATAATATTTTTATTTACCTATGGAGAAGATATCACTGTTTCTCATGTTATTACTAATACAATAGATGCATTCCAAATTTCCATGTACATTCACTATCCATAAACAAAAATACCTAGCTGTAGTAGCAATAGTAGATGATTTCTTTTGGCCACAATCATCCTTACCCGATGCCAACAACCAAGCCTCTGTTTTTTTATGTAGGATGGATAGAATAATTGCAGTGGTAGCAGCTACAACTGTCCACTAGCAACAGAGGTATCAGAATCAGCTGCTACATTACTGGAGCCAAGCAACTGAATCTCAATCCTTATGGTCATATGAGGATGATAAACAAACTAGCAACCGCTATGGTACAAATGGACAGTAGGGCATCATCACTCTATTCAGATTAGTCCTTCTAAGATGATGCATTCTATTGGCCCTATCAAGCTTTACAAAGGTGAGACAAAAGCATTGGGAAAAGTGGGTGGCGAAGATCCGCCTGCCCAAGAACCGAACAAGGCCGTTGAGGATGCCACTCTAGCATATGATTGTGAGGCCTTCAAATTGAGAGGGGAGAATGCCCGCCTCAACTTTCTTAGCTTATTCCTCCAAAAGAGAAGCAACGGAGGTAGATGTGAAGGAAAGGAATAGGTTATCCTGGTGATTTTGCTAATGTTAGGGATGGGGCTTTTTGTTCCTCATCTTCTTATTCTCCTTCAACTACTCTAGAAGAATCCCAAGTACAACCCAGCCAGCATCACCTGCAGCACTATAATACAGGCCTCAGCTGTTCCAATCCCAATCTTTGCCAAATCAAAACCATAGTAGTACTAAACCCGATATGTCCGCTGTAGTCATTGATACTAGCAAGACCGAGGAGCATTCTCAATAGGAATCCCAACCAATAATACCTGAAGGAGGAGTAATCGCATCCTATCAGAATTTGGTATTGAGAGATGCAAAGAAGGCTTGGTTCAGTGCATAGAAGCTTGGAAGCTCCATGTGGGATGATATATGATAGAGCCAATAGCATATTTCTCTAGTGTAGACTCTCAACAGCAGTAATGTATATATCAGCATAATTAGTATCGCTGTAAAGAAGAAAAAAAAAACAGGATATGATGGTCATCTCAACTTCTCATGCTCCACCTTCTTCTTACCCCCCATCCATGTTGATATGGTAGGACTCCTAGATAGGATAAGACCATCACTTATGCATATAGCTTATGTATAGGCCATGAGTTAGTTCCCTAATTGCGATTTTTTTTTTTATAGGACAGGTAAATCCATCCCAACTAGCTTGGAAAATCTATGCATGCTACTCTTTCCAAACAACTTGCTTGGTTGCATCTCCACCACAGCAGGGGCTTCTTTTTTTCTTTTCTTTTGCTTTTTGGTTTGTTTACACAGGAAATAAAGACAACATATTCCCTTTTGGTATTCTACAAATGATATAATTAGATGGTAGGGAGAGGCTGCAGTTATGTAGGCCATAAGATTTTACCCTCGGAGGTCGGATGGAAGGAAGAGAGCAGTTTTGTGTTCTCCTCCTCATCGCCTATTTTGTATTTGCACAGGGTTTTTATTGTTATGCTTGATTATATTATGCTTTGCTACTAGAGAAATCAGATATTTTTAAGCATATTTTACTTCTTTATACACCTCTTGTTCTTGGCCTTACATCACTTCCAGTGTAAAGATTGTACTTCTTCCTAAAATTTCCAAAAGTAAACGTCTATAGCTCTGTTGCTTTTATAACGATTAAGTAAAAAAAAGAAAAATGTCTTTGGATGTGTACATACCAAAAGAAGTTACCTATACACAGAGACAGAAGGATAAACCATAACAGCCTGTTACCGTCGGGTAATCATGTGGTGTGACAATTTCTAATGGGCTAGAAATGCACACGATCATAGCCAATTCACCTAGCTCTTCTTTTTAAAGATGGTCCCAACATCAAGCAAAATATATGGAGGCGCAAAAAGATAAAAAGACGACACATACCAATTTTGCATAGAAGTACGCCCTTATCATTTCAATTCTGTGGCATGTGGATGTTCGTATTATGCGCATTGTCCTTGCGACAGAAAAGCACTATCAAAGGCGAGTTATCTTTGAAACAATAACCAATTCATCTCTTACAAACTGCCAGATGCAAAATAAATAAATAAATAAATTAAGAATAAAAAAAAAAACTTCTCACTTTCCACTATGATCATACATTATTTTGGTCTAGCGGACCAAATTATACCTAGAACTGTATTAGAAGGATCAAAATAATATAGAAAGGAAAACAGAACATAAAAAAAATTAGATTACAGATTGATGTTAGTTACCTAGGCATAGCTGCCAGCGCATTCCATGGGCAAGAGAAAGATATGTCAAGGAAGAATCATAGCACTGTACAAGGTTTCTTTCATTCACTTAAGGTCCTCTACAAGATTCAACAACTTTAGTGACAGCTGAATGCGTTTCAGGTGAACATGGAATGCCTGCCAATGCCAAAGTGTGAAACACTGTGAATTCCAAAACATGAAGAGTAGTGCAAACAACTGTCAAAGTCTGCACTGTCAAAATTGATATCATTTCAATTTAAAATTGACAGATTAATTTCACACTGTCATTGTCATTGAGAGCACAATTCTAAACCAAGGTATCATGAAAGGTAGGCAAATTTTACTGCTAGTGGCGAATTGAATTCAACCAACCTGAGTCAACAAGTTTTTTGTCAAAGAAATTTTTCTTTCCTAAAAAAGGGTTTTGTATTACCATAGTTTGGTAACCAAGGGCTGCGGATGGATTTGGTGAGTGTATTTTCTAGCCATTAACGTCTAAGACGCACGGACACAGTAGTTGGGGACGATTATCCGCATCAGACGTGTCCTACGTGGACATGTCACGTGACATATCCTATAAAAAAGGGAATAAAAAAAAACAAGGATCAAACACGCCACGAACATGGGGCAAACACTACAAACAAGGTGATGGCAAACTAGCAATTAACCCGAAAAAAATTCCAGTATAAAAAATTGATTGAAGTTCTTCGTTAAAAAATTGAATTTGAAGTTCTTCGTTAAAAAATTGAATTTGAAGTTCTTCTTGGGGATGCAACATATTATTTTTTTCAAGATAAGATAATTTATTAAATTTTTTAAATGAATGTAATATAATTGACGTATAAGTTCATGGATTTATGTTTCCTTTTTGTTATTTTGTGTGTTTGAAATTTCTTTTTTGATATTTGAGTAACAAAATTATCAATAAAAATAGAATAATTCTTTTCGGATATTTGAGTAGTCAAATTAAATGTTAATAATAAAATAATACAAATTTATATTTATTTATTTATTTCTATAAATATTGGACAAGTTTATTGTTGTGTCCGTGTCTGTATCAGTATTCGTGTCCATATCCATGTCCAAGTTCGTGCTTCCTAGATTACCATCACCATTTCAGTGGTGACCCCTTGTCCTCACTGTAATAGTGGTCAAGGGAGTTAATTCCAGGTATAAACAGCAAATCACAATAAAATTTAGAAAATATCCCAAAATTAGGACATGAAATATCTCAAATACAGGCATGAAGGCATAAATACAAATACAAGGGAGTATCGTGCGTATATTTATATAGGTGTTCATTTAATTTACCAGCCAGAAGCCATGTCGAAATTGACTAGTGGGATTTGTAAGGTTGAAATTGCTTTTAAAAACTGCCTCTGTTTAGACGCTTTAATTATTATACCAAGAAAAGTATAAATCTATCAGGCAGAAAAATAGGATTGAGATTATTAAATCCTATATGCACCATTTTGGTAACCTACCACAAATCTTTCCAACACAGGCACAAGAGCTTCTAGATTGTGATTTGGAAGGCAGCTGGCAATGGCTTCACGCACCTCTGCACTGTAGACAGCAGAAGTGACAATATAAATAAGATACAATTTTAAAAAGAGGAAAACAGAACAAGAAATTCAAAAAAAACCTTTCAGTAGACAAAAATGAAAGCAGTAGAGCTGCATAAGCCTCAATTATCATCATTTCAGCTTCTTGCTCTCCTTGCATCAAAGCTTCATCATCCTGTTACAATGTAATTAAAACTAGTAGTTAGTTGAGCAACTGCATTAACACATGCATGAATCACATTTCACAAAGAGAATCAACGATGACAAGAGAAAAGGCTAGAGCAATGCTCAAGGTACCACACTGATTTGTCATGAATTATACAACTCTCTTTGAGAAAATAAAATTTAAAAAAAAAGAAAAACGGCCAATCCTTTGCTTGAATTAGACTTCGACCATCGGGGGCTTTGGAAAGGTCCGATTGCATGCAACCTTACCCCTATATTCCAGGGAGAACTGCACAACGGGACTGATGGAGCAGCTTGCTTTTGCACGAAGGCTTGTTATCAAAATAAACTTGAAGTTATAAAAGTATACTGCAAAAATTATGGTTTGAAATATCAGCTGAATCCAATATATATAGCATATATCATATAGATTTTGAGGTACCCTTTACATGGTATACCATAAAACATTGGTCTGATATTGCCGATACAATATGCCCGATATTACCGATTTTGATGCCATTAATAATCTGGTGATACCCATACCAATCTGATATTTTAAACATTGGTAAAATCTATAATAATGGTGAACAATCAGTAAATACCACCATATTTCATCCATCCACATTCGATGTAGGGCATAATGACTATTAACGAATGGTGCTGATCATAAATTCCGAAAGAGAGCTACGGACTTTGGAGGACTCATGGGAGGTCATGGTCTCTCTCTCTCTCTCTCTCTCTCTCTCTCTCTCTATATATATATATATATATATATATATATATATATATATATATAGGGATTACTGTAAATGAGCCGCCAGCTCATGTAAGTTACGTGGGTTGACAGCAAAAAAAGTAGTAATCCTATTAACATTTCATCAGTTTTTTAAAAACTAATAATCTTTATTTTCTTAGCTTCTTTAAAATTAAATTCATGAATTTTGACGTTCATTTGTCATTCTAGCAAGTGGATACAAGATGTATTCAACGAAACTGTTAATTTTGTATCTACTTAATGGAAGGGAAAATCAAATCTAAAACTCAGAAATTGGTTATGAGTGAACTCTAGAAGGTTGAGATCATTGTTGAAAAAAATGCGATCCGTAACGCGTTACGGCGTAACAGCAAAAATTCGCTCCGTAGCGGGGCGAAATAACGCCCCGCCGCGGAGCGCACAGTTATTTTTAAAAAGCGTACATTACGTTACGTTTTTTCGTAACGTAACGTAACGTACGTTTTTTCCCCACTTCGAATCCTATAAATCCCCGAGCGAAAAATAATCCTAACCCTAAAATCGATCGTTCCCTCTTTCCCACCCGAGCGATTTCTCACCCCGAGCGAAAATCCCCTCCCTTCTGCCTCTCCACTGCCGGTCCTTCTTCAAAACGCCGACAATACTCTCCAATCAAGCTCCTAACCCATTAGCTGCCTCGGAATCTTCGATTGATCGAAGATTCGATGCTTCTCCCGCCTCGTCACTCCGGCTCCTACTCCGGTGATACCTCTCCCTCGATGTTGAAGCTTCCCCGGTCGACCTCTCTCTTTCTCCCCCTCTCGAAGAACCTCCTGGAGCTCTGAAGCTCCGACCAAGACTGTAGCGGCCCCCTCTTTCCCTCAGCTGTCTGGCTGCTCCTTCTCCACTTCTAAGCAGCTCGATCGACATTAAAGCGGCCCCTCTCTCTCCCTCAGGCTCCGGTTCCCCTTCGCTGATTCAACAGAGGAAAGCTCTCTCTCTCCCAGAGCCTAATTTTCCTAAAACTCTTTAAATATACTTAATTGAATTAATTCTATAATGTTGGATTATTCATTGCTTGATTATTTGCATTTTTAAATAACTTGGATTTTTTGCAATTTTGCATCGGAGTGTTGGATTGATACTAGAAGGTTGTGGAATTTTGCATAGGATTTTTGTGAATTATGTGCAGTGTTGATTGTTGGATAATTGGATTGTTAATGGACTGAATTGTGCAGTGTTGATTGTTAATGGACTGAATTGTCTTAAAATAGATTATGTGCACATTGCATGGATTTGTTGTCATTGCATTTTTAGTGCTGAATTGTTGTTAGTGCTGAATTGTCCAAAAATGGATTATGTGCACAATTCAGTCCATTAACAACAATTCAGCCTAATTTTCAAGTCAATTTTATACTAAATCCATTTTCTGAAAATTAGTGTAAAGAAAATGGATTTAGTATAAAATGGACTTGAAAATATGAATTGTATAAATAATTGTTGTGGAAGTAATTGTTGTAGTCTTGTAGAAGTAATTGTATAGGTTGTAGAAAAGCTTTTGCATAGGTTGCACTGAAGTAATTGTTGTAGAAAATGGATTATGTGAAAAATGGACTAAATTGGTTGTAAAGAAAATAGATTTAGAAGAATAATTTAATTATTGAATTAATTGTTGATTCTCAAATAATTTAATATTTGAATTATTGGTATGTTTGTGTAGATTGAATAATGTCAAAAAATTTGGATCCAGCCAGAGAATGGGGGATTCACAAGGAAGGGAAACTTCCAAATTATTTTTACTGCAAATTCTGTAATCACCACATTACTGCTGGAATCACCTGGCTTAAACACCATTTGGCCAGTACAAGACATGGGGTGAAAATGTGTGAACAAGTCCTGCCAGATGTAAAGAAAATATGTAAAGATATTTTAAAGTCTTCAGAAGTGGAAAAGAAGAAAAAGGCATCTCTAAGCCGTGAAATTGGTAGAATGGTGGAACCAGACACTGAATTGGTGAGCGAAGAGCTTGAAAGCGCCGCCGGTAGTAATACTCAACCTTGAACTTTAGGAGCAATGAATAAATTTATTAATTTTGAAGCCCGACAATCCACATTGGAGACAGCTTTAAAGGAGGCAAGAGAAGACTGTGTTAGAAAAATAGACAGATGTATCTATGCAAATGGACTGTCATTCAATATCTTGAGTAGTCCTTATTGGAAGGAGATGATCGAAGCAGTTGGAAATTTCGGATTTGGTTTGAAGCAACCATCTCCATATGAGATAAGGGCACGGGTTCTTAAGGCTGAGGTTGAAGATATTGATAAGATTAAGGAGAAGCACATGGCGGCTTGGGAGAAGTACGGTTGTATAGTGATGTCAGATGGGTGGACTAACAGGAAGAGCAGAAGTTTAATAAACTTTCTTGTGAATTCACCAGAGGGGACTTTTTTTTACAAGTCCATTGATGCATCTGCTCAGTTTAAGACAGGAGATAACTTATGGGACTGTCTTGATAAGCTAGTTGAGGAGATTGGAGAGAATAATGTTGTCCAAGTGATTACAAACAATCACGCTTCGTATGTCAATGCGGGCACAAAACTTATGGATTCACAAAAACGTCTTTACTGGACTCATTGTGCAGCTCATTGTATTGATCTGATGCTGGAGGATATAGGCAAGATGAAGATCCATAAGGAAACTCTTGAAACAGCAAAGGGGATCATCCAATTCATATATAATCATGGCTGGATTTTGAGTTTGATGCGGACATACATGAAGGAAAAGGAACTGCTAAGACCGGCAATCACTCAATTTGCTACGTCATTCTTGACTTTACAAAGGCTCTATAAATTAAGGCAGTCATTGAGCAAGTTGTTTGCTTCTGATGATTTCACCAAGAGTGCTTGGGTGAAGAAACCTAATGCAGTGAAGGCAAAGAAGGCAATGCTATATAGTAGAAGCTTTTAGGGCCGAGTTCTCTTTTGCTTTAGCACCACACTGCCACTGGTCTACGTGCTGCGAGAGGTTGATTCAGATGTGAGGTCTTCCATGCCTTTTTTTATATGAGATGCTTGACAGTTATATAGAGAAAATTGCCGATGTCTGTAGGGGCAATAAAGGGAAATACATGCCATACTGGAATTTGATTGATAAGAAGTGGACAGGCATGTTGCATAGGCCCCTCCACGCAGCAGCTTACTTTCTAAATCCTAAATACTTCTACAGTGATACATTTTCTAATGTTCCTGAGGTTAGAAGAGGCCTTCGTGAATGTATGCAACGAATGATCCCCGATCTCAATGAGTATGCACAAACTGATGTGGAGCTGGATCAGTATAAACAGAAGCTTGGAGAATTTGGATCCCCACTAGCTCAAATGACTATGAATACTCGAAGTCCTGGTATATCTTAATTTATTGTTTCCATTCCTAGGGTTCTATTGCTAGATATATCATTAAGTTTTTTTTTGGAATTTTTTAACACCAAAATTATTTATTTATTTTAGCTGCCTGGTGGGAAAGATTTGGAGAGGATGTTCCCACACTCCAAAAATTTGCAATTCGAATCCTCTCACTTACGGCTAGTACTTCTGGATGTGAACGCAATTGGAGCAATTTTGAATAAGTATGAATTTTAAAAACTTAATATATTATTTTCAAGTACTTTATTTATCATCATCCTCATATAATAATTTACAACTTCGTTTAAGGTGCATACAAAAAAAAGATGTCGCTTGGAGCAAGAACACCTACATTCTCTCATGTACGTCATGTACAATATTAAGATAAGAGAGAGAAATATTCGAAAGAAGAGAATGAATTTGGATCCAATTTTGATTGATGAGGCAACACCAGAGGATGAATGGCTAGTTGAGAGTGAACAATCTTGTCTCCTAGAAGATCTTGGATTGCTAGATGAGCTTATTGATGACGATTCAGTTCCAAGAACGAATGATTTTTTAGAAGTCACTGCAATTAATAGCAATCAAAATGTTCTTCCATTCATTGTAGATAAGGGAGACAAGTAAGATGAAACTGAAACCCCATCAAAGAAACGAAGGGTCGATACTTGTAAGTTATCCAATTTTAACAATTTAATATTCTTAAATGAATACTATCGTGATTTGAGTATCTAATAATATCTTAATTTGTATATTTCTTGTGTGGCATCTTCTTCAGATAAAGGAAAAACAACTGATGATACTTTTAATGAGACGGGGGATGATATCGATCCGGAAGATGCAAACTATATTCTGGAGGAGGATGATCTTGTTATTATAGATTAGATGGAGGAAAAACAATATTGTGTTTTGTATAACTTAAAAAATTGTTGTGATGTTTGCTGTGAAATTTTATAATTTTTCTATGCCTTTATATTGATTTTACAGTATTTTATATGATTTTAAGATTTATTTACTTATTTGTGAAAATTATTAAATGCAGTTTAATATTTTTTTTAATTAAATAATAGAAAATTGCGTAACCTACGTTAAGCGTTACGTTATTTGCTACATAACCTAACAACAAAAAAATGTTACGTTAACGTTATCGTTATTTTAAACATTGGTTGAGATCATATTTAAGAGAGAGTGTGTGTGTGTGTGTATATATAATATTTTATTTAAGAGTGTGTGTGTGTGTGTGTGTGTGTATATATATAATATTTTAAAAAAAATATTAAAGATAGTGTAAATAGACTGTAGTTCAAGTAACGTATATGATATATCAGCTCATTTTTATTATTCTTGTGTGTGTGTACATATTATGAATATATATATATATATATATATATATATATATATATATATATATATATATATATATATATGTGAAAAATAGAAATGAGCTGACAACTAACGCAAGTTACCTAAGCTGCAGTTCATTTCCACTATCTCCAATAATCTTTTTAAAAAAATTCTTTTGGATTATAAACTCAACCCCATAGAGTTCACTCATTCCCCATTTCTTGGGTTTTAGTTTTGATTTGGTCCTCCATCAAGTTAATACAAAATTAACAGTTTTCAATAAATAAAATATTTTGCATGCACTTATGAAGGAAGAAATGAACTCCAAAATTTATGAAATTTAATCTAAAAGAAATAAAGGAGATAGAGATAGTAATTGTAAAAAAAAATTGAAGAAAAATCATTGGATCATTATACTTGTGTTGCTAACTCACGTAACTTTTTCTGAACTGGCGGCTCACCTACAGTAATCCCTATATATATATATGTGTGTGTGTGTGCGCGCACGCGCGCACACGTATATCCATGTATGTTTTAGGATATGAAAGTGAAGAATATAATGAAAATTCCTGGTCATAAATTCTGGATGAGGATTATGGAGCTTTGGAGTTCTCATGGGAGGAAACGCCTTCCCTCCCTCCCTCCCTCCAAACACCACCATATTTCATCAATCGATATATAGATATACAAATTTAACATGAAATCGAAGAATAAAATAAATGATACTAATCATGAATTCCGAATGAGAAATATGGAGCTTTGGAGGTATCATGGTAGGAAATTTCCTCTCTTGTATAACATGCATGTATGCATATAAACACGCAAGTTTGATGGGTTCTGACATTGAAGGAAAACTAACACTAATTATGGCTAAAATTCCCCCTCCCCCTAATTCTTACTTGGATCAAGGTCCACAGTGTTGATCTTCATTATATGCATCAAAATCCATGGGCATATCACGAGAATTGGCCTTTGTTTAAGTGGGTACAAATTTAACGACTTTCTACAAATAGGACATTTTATCCCCAGAAATGAATAGACAAAGGAACTATTGGACCAACAACTTTTGGTGGTACATGAGCCCACCCTAGGGCATGAGGATCAATATGGTAGGTCTAATCAAAGTAGAAAAAAGGGGAATATAGAGTTTAGCACCGTTGGAGGAACACTATGATACCTTGAGAGAGTGAGTTGTCATTTGGAATTTAAACACTATGTTTTTGCAACTTCAGATTTAAGTTTCGGCATTCTACTTAATCGAAGTTAGATCCACATCATTTAAACTACCTAGATGCCAAATTGTTTATGCTCATGCATCAAATAGGCACACGTGAGGTCAAAAATAATATTTTGCTTGAATATACACTTGAAAGCATAAAAATTGTTGATCCAATTATTTACTCATGGTTTACCTTTAAAGACCATTATACAACAATTATGTATCAAACATTCAACACTTTTAAACTAACCTACTCGCTATTTAGACCGTTCATTTTATGCCTACTTCATGCATGGATCAAAAAAAAATTAAACACTTCAATTTTGGTACCTTAAATGGGGGAACAATTTCGACTAGTTGGATCTTCAAAGTTGATGCTCAATAATAAAAACTTAATGGGAAGGATTTGAATGGCTATCTCGTTTACGTTAAATAATGTATCAAATAATGTATCAAGCAAGACTCTTCCTAATCAGCATGGGAAAACATACGAAATTTTAGAAAACGAAGATATAAACAAATTTCTGATTCATACAGGGCACTTTATCCCCAGAAATGGACAGACAAAGGAACTATTGGACCAACGATTTTAGTGGTACATGAGCCCCCCTAGGCATGAAGATCAATATGGTAGAGTATGATCAAAGTAGAAAATAGGGGAATACAAAGTTTAGCCATCATTGGAGGAACACTACGGTACCTAGAGAGAGTGAGTTGTCATTTGGAATTAAAACACTACATTTTTGCAATTTCAAATTTAAGTCTCAGTATTCTACTTAATCGAAGTTTGATCCACATCATTTAAACTACCAAGATGCCAAATTGTTTATGCTCATGCATGAAATAGAGGCATGTGAGATTAGAAATAATATTTTTTTTAAATATACACTTTACAGCATAAAAATTGTTGATCCAAATATTCACCCATGGTTAACCCTTAAAGAATATTATACAACAATTATGTATCAAGCATTCAACACTTTTAAACTAACCTACTCGCTATTTAGACCATTCATTTTATGCCTACTTGATGCATGGATCAAAAAAAAATTAAACACTTCATTTTTGGTACTTTAAATGGGGGAACAATTTCAACTGGTTGGATCTTCAAAGTTGATGCTCAATAATTGAAACTTAATGGAAAGGATTTGGATGGCTATCTTGTTTACATGTTACATAACGTATCCAGCTTATGTCTCTTCCTAATCAGCATGGAAAAACATACTAAATCTTAGAAAAAAGGTATAAAAAAATTATAATTCATATACTCACGTAGAGTAAGAGCCTTCCCTCTTTAGCAGCCTCCCCAGCTCCTTGATTTGCTTAAAAGATGGAGCACAATAGTGGAATTGCATCCTTGTATGTCTCTTGGACCTCCAGTACTCCTGGTCCCTCTACTAAAACTCGAGCTGACGCAAGGCGCGATCTGCAGAAAGACTTCTGTTTTAGAAGTATATAGAAGGTATTATAAATCTCTACCAATACTCATTTTGCCACAGTTAAACCTTAAAAAAAATTATTAGGAAGGATAACAGCGGCTGACTGGCCCCTGAATTTGGTAATAGAAGAATAAATGAAAAGGAAACAACCATAGGTGTCTTTGATTTTTCAATTTTTTAGTTTTTTGGCTTATCTAAAAAAGTCAAAAGAACGGGAAAGTTTCTCCCTCCCGACACCTCCTCCCTCTCCGTTGTTGCTTTTCACAATTTGAAGATGCCAACCGCCCCTTCCCTCCTTGACTCCAGATTGACATTATTGATTGTCTTCATCAAAGCACCATCCTACTATTCAAATCCAACACCGCTGGTTCGCCTCTATCTCAAGCGACAGTAATCAATTCAATCCTCGCCACTGCTGCTATAGCCCAATCGTCTTGAGACCTCAACCATCATCACTTCCGATTCTTGTCGTATCATTCCTTCTAAATTAACTTTCTCCTTCAACTGCAGGCAATTCCTAGATTTCTTCACCAAAATTCCCACGACCTATTAAAATTATTCCAAGACTTCCGTACATGATTATCAACACTCAATTGAGAGCCATTTTCTAAAGAATTTTACATAATCATATGTTGGGCATGAACTACTCAACCCTCAGGTGAAATTTGACTTTAAATAAATTTGTAATTATTAAATTCTTTACAAATATTAGTAAATTGCAATAATTTATTAACGACATGGTTAATTACTTTCTTTAGTGATTTGCATCATTGTTTCTTAATTTTCATTAACTTCTAATCACATATCATGTACATTTAGTGAATGAGCCACTCTCGGAATTTATTTTGATCATTTAGTACATGCATTTAAGCCTACTCCAAGTACTTGGGATAAAAGGTGTAATTGTTGTTATATTTAGTACATGCATTTAGTGTGTCTAAATCTATGATTTTGCACCACCTGCATATTTGATTGTTTTACATTAAATGATTAATTCTAGGTTATGTTGTAAATATGTCAAACTTTAGTACAAGATTTATCTGCCATCTAAGGTCAAATAGGGTTGGTTGTACCTATGCTTTGCATCCTACTAGAAAGATACAAAACAAAGTTTTGTTTTAAAGATTCCATATTTGATGGTAGTTCCTCTCCCGTGTCTTTATTGTTTAGTTATTTGACATGGAGTGCTATTTTGTTATGAAATGTCTGATAGATGTAAGGTTCAATTTTCTGGGAAAAGATTAATGATACAAGCTGAAATTTTTTGGACATTAATGGAGATAGTTCATGAGGCATGCATAGGACCATATGGATTCATGGGAAGAGATGAAAGACAAACTTATAGAGGAGTAACTTCTTGTGGGTCATAGGAATAATCTCATGGGTAAGTTAGAAAGGAGACTCACTCTAAATATGTTAATACAATCCCTAAGTGTTTTAAATATCGATTGTAGTGGATATTGGCAAAAAGAAATTTCATTGCCAATATCTCGTTATTGAGAATAAATAAGGGATATTTTAGCAATATTAAATATTATTAGTAGAATGTAAATATACTTTTCCATATATCCTAAATCACATATGAATAAGATAATACATATATATATATATATATATATATATATATATATATATATATATATATATATATATATATATATATATTATGTAAAACTACATAAAATATAATATACATGTTTAGGTAAGTATTAAATACACGTTTAGGATATACTTATCTCAACAACTTGCATTAAACATATGAATCTATAGTCACTAACCAATTGTAAAATCTTCATAAATGTCCAATGTCACATTGGGCAAATCACCTAAATTGCTAACCTAGGAAGATGCATATATACTGGACTTGATTTGAAAACAGTTCCACCAATATTCAATAATACAATAAAAAAGAATATGGAAGATATCTTGCTCGCAATATTGTGCATGATTTATCGACAAAGATGCAATATATCACTGATAATTACCCAAAAATGTTAAATGCTTTGAAAGTGTCAATATTGTAGCATGTAGGATCTTAAACCACTATATTAGTTAGCTATATCCAATATAACGATAATTTTTAAAACTGAATGTTCTAATTACGATGGATACAGACACTCTCTCAGTATACCTCGATTAAGTATTCTAATGGTAGTGAATTTTGGCATTATGAGTATGTGTACCTCTTAGTAAGTCAAAATATAGATATTGTATCTACTGATCATGTTGACCATTCGAGTTGTTGAGAGTGATGGATAGTACTAGTATTGTTGATAATCCACTATCAGAATCCAATATGCCTAGCAATAGCCACTAGTATGGATAATACTTTGTGTGCTTACCAGTAATATTGTTAATAAGTTAGCAGAGTCCAATACACTTGCACCTACTAAGATTCACATTTACAAGGAAAGTACAAGTGATGTTCAAAATAATATAGTAGAGTCTACTGCACATCCACATGATTCTAGATATTCACTTTATGCACTTAGAATAGAGTAAGATACCGAGCATTAAATAATCGATACTAGTGCTGCTATTTATCAGTCCTTAATGTTTCTTCTTGTAGTTTGGCAGGTTACCCATAACATTTCATCTTCTAGTGTGCATTTGGAGTTCCCTTCTAAATTACTTCAGGTTCCCACCAGGTGTAATTAATGCTATATCATTAGGGTATGTGATGTACACCCACCTGATGTACACCCACCTAGGAAACCAATATATCTTTTCTTAAGAGTTCTACTTAGTGAGTATGTGACGCAGGATGGAGGCGAAATTAGGGTCAGGGTTTTGAAATTAGGATTTTTTTTAGAGGAATTGGGGAAGAAAAAATAGATTGGGAAAAACTTACAGGATTTGGGAATCCACCCAGGCCCACGCCCACTCTCCACGAATCCACGAGGAAAGATTTGATTTTAGCGAATTCCACACCAGAGATTTCTCAAGAATTTCAAAATATTATTCATCTCCTCAATACTTCATACAACCCCTATATATAGAGAAACCCTGACAAACAGAATCCTAATAAAATCCAAACTCCTAATCAAATCAAATATCTAGTAAAATCCAAATCCTAATAAGATCCAAAATCAAATCAAATCAAATCCTGATCTCCATCAATTCTCCCCAGCTTCAAAACATGAAACTCTGGTGAATGACGAAGATGATAACTATCGACCAAATCCGGGTCGAGCTGCTGGACTTCTTCGGTGCGCAACCAAGTGCAATCTGAGTCTGGACGTCCATGCCAGCACACCAAATAATGCTGATATCCACCATTAGCAGTCGAAACAATCTCATCAACCAGAATATCTTCAATCTGATCTATATGATGCTTGCGTGGAATAGGAGGAGGCGGTATACGGATGAGAAAATATCGATGTCCTAGCGAAGCAGATGATGGTAGATCTGGAATAACTGCTGGATAGTCAAATGGAGCACTGTATGAAGTCAGGTCCTCGACGTTGAAAACTAGATTGATCCCGAGATTGTGAGGGACCGCAAGCTCATAAGCATTAGAACCAATCTTCTTTAGAACTCAGTAAGGACCCATACGTCGAGCATAAAGCTTCTTCAAGGTTTCTAGCGGGAACCTCTCTGGATGCACTCTAACCATCACCTCATCATCAACTGCAAATTCCTGCAATGTTTTGAGCGAGTCTGCTGCAGACTTGTAGTTATTATTACTAATTGCTATTTACCGATGAATATGATCATGCAAATCATGCAAATGCTGTGCAAAAGACTCGGCTGAGGCACTAGACCTATCACCTATGGGGAGGGAAAGAAGGTCTATAGAATTTCTAGATTTATAACCTGTAACTGCCTTAAATGGACTCATCCCAGTAGACCTATTGACTGAACTATTATATGCAAACTCCGCTATAGGCAAAACAAGATCCCACATCGTTAAATGGTCGCCCACTAAACATCGAAGTATGTCACCTAAACTATGATTGACAACTTCTGTCTGACCATCTGTTTGTGGATGATAAGCAGTGGAAAATTTAAGTGTGGTATCCATTTTCTTCCAGAGAGTTCGCCAAAAATGACTTGTGAACCGAACATCTCTGTCAGAAATAATTGACTTAGGAAGGCCATGCAAATGAACTACCTCTTTACAGAACAAGTGTGCAACATGTGAGGCATCCGAAGTCTTGTGGCAATTAGTAAAATGTGCAATTTTGAAAAATCTATCCACCACGACTAATATTGCATCATGCTCCTAAGTGTGCGAGGGAGTCCTAAAATGAAATCCATGCTAAGATGCTCCTAAGGTGCAAAGGTTATGGGTAATGGTGTGTAAAGTCCTGTATTCTATTTCCTACCCTTAGCTACCTGACAAACTCGACAATGCGACACAACTCACGCAACATCATGTTTAATGCTTGGCCAATAAAATAGGTCCTCTACAAGAATGATAGTTTTATCTCGACCAAAATGACCAGCGATCCCTCCTACATGCATTTCCAAATCAGATGATCGCGTAAAGAATTATTGGAAATACATAGACGGGTACCTCGAAATAAAAAATCATCAACAATGGTGAAGGCATCTACTATAGTAGGAGGATCCTATATCAGAGATGAATAGATGTCACAAAAGTCCCGACAAGTAGGATAGTCTTGAATGATACGCTCAAATCCGATAACTTTTGCACTCATTGTCTGTAAAGTGCAAAGTTTCCTACTTAATGCATCAGCGACTTTATTTTCAGTTCCTGCACAGTATTTGAGTACAAAATTATACTCCTGAATAAACTCAAGCCACTTGATGTGTCGATGCCCTACTCTCTTTTGGGAATTGATATAGCGTAGAGTTTGATGGTCTGAATATAGAACGAACTCTTTTGGTAGCAAATAGTGATGCCAATGACGCAAACATTGGACTACTGCATAAAACTTTCTATCATAAACATCATAGCGTTATTTCGTCTCATTCATATTTTCGCTAAAAAAGGCGATAGGATGATTTTCTTGGCTTAAAATACTACCTATACCTAGCCTGATGCATCACATGCCACCTCAAAAACCTTCGAGAAATTTGAAAGATGAAGAACCGGAGCAGTAGTCAACTTCTCCTTAATCTCCTCGAAAGCATGAGTAGCAGATTTAGTATATTGAAACTCCCCTTTCTTAAGACAATCAGTGATCGGAGCCATGGTGGTATTAAATCCCCTAACTTCCTATAAAATGTGGCCAGACCATGAAAGCTCCTGGCCTCATGGATCGTACGAGGAGTAGACCATTCTCTTATGGCCTTAACTTTGTCAGGATCTGCTGCTACTCCGTCTTTAGAGACGATAAACCTAAGAAAGTGAATAGAAGAAACTAAGAACGCACATTTTTTCAAATTGATAAACAGTTTCTCCTTACGGAGAGTCTCTAAAACCTGTGTCAAATGAGAAATATGTTCTTCTTAGGTTTGACCAAAGACGAGAATGTCATCAAAATAGACAATAACGAACTTGCCTAAGAAAGGACGCAATATTTGGGTCATAACTCTTATAAATGTGCTGGATGCATTAGATAAACCAAAAGGCATGACCAAGTATTCATACAATCCATCCTTAATTTTAAAGGCAGTTTCCATTCATCACCTTCACGGATACGAATCTGATAATATCCGCTTCGAAGATCTATCTTCAAAAAAATTTGAGAGCCGGCCATCATATCTAATAAGTCATCAAGTCTAGGAATAGGAAATTTATACTTGACAGTAATTTTGTTGATGGCGTGACTGTCAATGCACATCCTCCAGCTACCATCCTTTTTAGGTGTGAGTAGAGCGGGAACGGCACAAGGACTCAAACTCTCTCTAATAAAGCCTTTCCGCAATAACTCATCGACCTGTCTTCTCAACTCAGTGTGCTCAACAGGATTCATTCGATAATGAGGTAAATTGGGCAAGCTGGACCCTGGCACGAAGTCACTGGCATTGTTGAAAGACCTTGTTAACAGATAAAATATATCCAAGCAAACTTTGCTTACCTTGAAATCAATACGATGTCGCTGCTCCCATCCAGGGTAAGTGCACAGACCAAAGTATGTATCAACTCCAGAATCAGTTTCCTGACATAGACCGCGAGCCAAACAGTAAGCAGGATGAACTGCACTAAGGAATAGAATAATGTGTGGAATAGAATAAAGGCTGGGCAAATTAGCAAGCAGCAGATGTACTGCTTTAATAAATAGCATAACATAGAATGTCCTTTAAGGGAATATCCCATACAATACATGCCTTATATATTAGTAACAGTGGATGTTTAAAACGATGATCTAGTCCTCCAAATTATGTCCGTCAGTTTGCTGAAGATACTTTCATACTCGATTACTTTGCAAACATACTCCCTTAAGTTGTATCCCATAACTTGCATCCAGTAATTTTTTTTTAACAAGAATTTGATAGTGGTGTCCTTGACAGATAGCTGTGTGCATATGTGCTGCTCCAATGTTAAAAAATTTTCATTTCCATATGCCTGATAAAGTTAAGATTAAGCAGTAAGAGAATAATCTATACAGAGTCTTTCATACGAGAAACCATGTCAAGCAACAGTAATATGATACATTCTGAAGATGCTCTTTCCAGAATTTTCCTTCATACATTCCCTTTTTCCTTCACAGAATTCTATCAACATACCAATCAAGGAATCAAGAAAACTTCAACACAAATGGCAGAGTCATGAAAATCCACATCATTGCTTAACCTTTTAATGAAAGCAAAGCTGTATTCAATGCAGTTGTCATGGCTGCATTGGGTAAACAGGAAAAGCTCATTAAAGAATTCAAAGGTTGCCTTGACTTATCCACATCCAATTTGAGTTTTGTATAGAGGGAACATTAGAAGTGCAAATAAGAGCAACAAGAGTGCAAATAGATATATTTATTGACCTTTAATGATGGCATGACTCAGTGGAAACCTGCTACTGTACCAAAAGTATTTACTTCAATGCTCCTTCATAAATGTTTTTACTTTTGACACAGTATACATTTCTAAGACATCAGTTGCCGATAGGAATGGTAATGGACGCGTCCACGGGCCAAATTTTAGCCCATCCTATACAAAATTATGAATTTAAAAAAAAAAGAAATTTTTATTTTCAATTCAAAATTTTTATAGGGTGGGCCAAATTTTGGCCCGTAGATGCTGTACGCCCGAAAATTGCATCTTTGATTCCATTGCAAAATTGATGAGTTACAATGAAAATTCTGATTACAAAAAGAAAATAGGATCATTACAAGAACGGAAAAATTAATGGATTCCCTTTTTGAGTGTGGGTTCGGGTGGCGGTGGAGTCTCGTTGATGCCTCCGTTGACTGTCCGACCAGGAAAAGATGGCTCTGCTCTTTGCTTTGATCTCACGAGCTCGCTCGAAATCTTCCCAAAGTCCAAGAATCCAAAAAAAGTCCTCTCTCCGGTTAAATTCCTGTATTTTATAGACCGAAAAAGCTCCAAATCTGGCTCAATTCTCTCCTGAAAAATCGGATCACGGATTATCAGTCCAAAAATAGGAAATAAAACAACGGAAAACAACGAAAAACAACCCCACCCGCGGGATCGCCCCCGTGGGTTGCCAGCCGCGGGAATCCTCCCGCGGGTGGCAACCCGCGGGGGCTCCCGCGGGTGCTCGCGGGTTGCAAACCGCGGGGGCTCCCGCGGGTGCTCCTGTGGGGGCTCCCGCGGGTGCTCCCGTGGGGGCTCCCGCGGGATGCAACCCGCGGGTGCTTCCGCGGGATGCAACCCGCGGGTGCTCCCGCGGGCCCCGCGGGTTGCAACCAGCGGGTGCAACCCGTGGGTGTGCCCACTTAGCAAATTTGGATTTTTTTTTTTTTTTGGTATCTACATAACCCCCTCTAAAGTTTTTGAAGTTCTATATTGAACCGTACTGAATTTCGAAATACTTTGGATTTTTTTTAATTTTGGTTATAGACCTTTTAAAAGATTTGGTCGATAGAGATAACTGTTAATATATTTATTTATTCCATAACAAGCAGAGGTATGATTTTAACGTACTCATTAGAGGATAAGCAGAGGTATAATGTTAACGTGCTTATTTTAGGTCAAGCAGAGGTATAATATTAACGTGCTTATTTTAATCCTAACCGTTCAGTGACATCTAGTATGACGAATCAGGAAAAGACAGAGGTGACATTAAATGTGTCTTGGAGCTTAAACTATTCAGAGGATCTGGTCGTGATAGGGACAAGCTGACTAAACAGAGGTGATGGTTAACGTGTTTAGTTTTGGAACCGGACTATTAGAGGTAACTGTTAACTTGATAGGGAGATGATTTTCGTCAGAGGTGATTTTCAACTTAACGATATCAAAAGCACGTTCATCAGAGGTTGTAATGTTGGACTTGATGAAGTGTGAATTTTCTTTTCTGTCAGAGGTGAAATCTTAACGTGACAGGGGATCGATTTAATTAGGAATTTATCTCTTTTGATTTTGAATTATGATGTCAGAGGTATGATTTTAACTTGACAAATATTTTGGAGTGTCGCTTGCTATGACAAGAAAAGTTTTGCTGTCAGAGGTGAAATCTTAACGTGACAGGAGATTTATCTGATTAGAATTTTTAGCAAACCCCCAGCTATCAACGGGTTTGATTTGCTTTTACCAACTACCGTTTGAGTTGGGCTAGCCATGCTATTCATCTCAGCATGGTGAGTTGTCAAGGATTTCGTTTGGGCTTAAATGCTAAACTTCTCCTCTTCCCTTTGCCTTAGCGGCGTTGGGTGATTCATGCTTTTTACCCCCAGCATGGTGGGGTTGGCGAGAATTTTATTCTCTTCCCGTATCCTTGTCGGCGTTGGGTAATTCATACTTATTACCCCCAGTATGGTGAGGTTGGCGAGAAATTTATTCTCTTCCCGTAGCCTTGTCGGCATTGGGTGATTCATTTATTTATTTATTTATTTTTTATTTTTATTTTTTTATTTTTATTTTTTTTATTTTATTTTTATATATATATATATATATATATGGGGGTTTAAATTAACCGCCATGAGCCCATTTTTTGGGAATTGTTGTGAGCCCAAGTGGTACCTTTAGACCACACACATTAGATGTGTCGGAGTTAGCTCTAACTCCTTTTTTGTTCAGCTTTGAGCTGAACTGCTCCAGCGTCAATCAACGCTTGAATTTTATCTTTTAAGATAAAACAATTCTTTGTAGGGTGACCTACAATCCGATGGTACAGGCAGAAATTCGGATCGTTAGTCATCCAAACTTCTTCAGGTCTCTTGCTCTCCGGCAATTTAAGCATCTTACGTTTGGTGAGCAGATTGAACATAGTAGCAGTATGTTCATCCTTGAACGAATACTGCTTTTGAAGTCTGGGCGACTTTGCTGTGTTGCTTGTAGTTGGCCATGGTTTCTACTTCGGTGTACTTTCTACCGCCATTGCCGTTATGTCTTTCCTTTTTGAACGGGAAAAATGGAATGGAGATTCGTTTGTACCATCTCCGGTTGCAGACTGTTGCATTTCGAGACGTCGAAGTATTTCTTCGGCCTGTTCACCCTGCTCAAGCAGATCCTTCCATGACTTGGATTCGACCGAACCCATCTTGTCTAGAATATCGGTCAACAAGTTATGTCTGCAGGTTTCCACAAGCGTATCCTGCGTCATGCCATGTGGGCATCGAACAGAAAGTTCTCGGAACCGCTCGACATAAGTTTTGACCGTTTCGCCTTCTTCTTGCTTCGCCGCTAGCAAGGATAATATAGAGACTTCAGTATCATCTTCAAAAAATTTGGCTAGGAACTCACGTTCTACATCAGCCCATGATTTAATTGATCCCTGGGGTAGCTGCATGAACCAAGTAAATGCGGGCCCTCGTAAAGTGCTCGCAAATATCTTAGTCATAGTCGGATCATTCCCCATGAGATGTCCTGTCTGCGATAGGAAGTAGAAGATATGCTGTTGCGGCGAACCTCTACCGTCGAATGACTGAAGATTCAACGGTTTGTATTTTGCAGGGTAAGGTACAGTCTCCCATTCTATAGGATAAGGACGGACTACCCCCACCTCTTGCAGTTTTCTTCGATGAAGAAGAGCTTGTAGTTGATTCTCCATCTTCTCTATTTTCTCTGCGTGAAGATTGAGGATAACTTTCACTTCCTCTTCTTCTCTTGAATGAGGAGGCACTTCTTCATCCTCGTCCTTGCTGTCTTCATTTATTTGGAAGGGTCGATTTCCTTTCTGCCGACCAGAAATGGACGACGAGGATTGGTTCCTCCTAGTTTGAGCCAGCAACTCAATTAAAAGTTGTTTCATTTCTTCTATGGTCTCCTCTTGCTGTTCGAGACGTTTTTCTTGTCTCTCAAGCCTTTCAGAGACTTCTTCTAGAAGCGCGCCCTCTGGTTCGATAGAAACTCCTTTTGATCCTGGAGTGATTTCCTTATCCGAAGGGTTGTTTCCGACCACCTTTTTGCCTTTATTAACCATATTTGATGAGGCAGCAGGTAGATCGGTCCCAGAGTATGCCTTTTTCACCGTCCGTATTCTTTTAGGTTCGGTGATCCGCTCAAAAACGGATCGTCTCGGATGGCACTCGCAGTTTGATAGAACAGTTGAGATTAACTGTTCGCATTGGCATTGAGGAGTATTCTGTGCAGAGTTTTTCTTCCAATTGAGGAATTCTCTCAAGTCTTGAGGTATCTTCTCCTCTCTATTTGCATCTTGACGTATTTTGCGTCTCAAATTTGGTTCATAATACTGGAGAGTTTGTAATATTTCAAGGTTGAGCTCTTTTTCAGCATTAGATTGTTCTCCAACCCTTCTGCGGATTCTTCTAGAGTGTGTGCTGGCCTGCACAGTTATACGGGCCTCGTACGCATCTGACTTGTTCTTCGGAATTTGGAGGATTCTATCATGAATATGTTCATCCGAAGAGAAATTTGAAGACCTATCCTCAGGTGAGTTCATGAGCACATCCTTATATTTGTTTGTAGAGGAACGAGATGGTACACCTGAGAGAGTAACCAAAAAGTTAGATGTGCACTGTGTGCTCACTGCGCGTGTGCCCGAATAGACACCAGAACCAACCCTTGATTTTTTCTGCGGAGTGCAACCCACGGGTTGTAACTTGCGGTGTGCAACCCGCGGTTGGAACCGCGGGTTTGCACCCGTGGTTGCAACCGCGGGGTTGCAACCGCGGGTGGAAACCCGCGGTTCCAACCGCGGGTTGCACCCCGCGGGGGCAACCCCGCGGTTGCAACCACGGGTGCTGCCTGCGGATTTTTATTTTTGGAATTTTTCTTCTCTGATGTTTCCTGATCTAGATTTTCTGACCGCAATTTTCCAGAGGCACTGTTGAGGCGGGCCCGCTGGGCCTTACGCCTCAGGTTTCTCTTCTGAGAGCGGGTCAGGGACTGGTTTGACTTTTGGCTTGACTTTGGAATGGGCGATAACGCCGTGTTCTTGACAGACGATGACGTCCTGTCAGTTCGAACGGGCGATGACGCCTCATAAATTCTCATAGGCGATGACGCCTTTCCGGTGGGCGATGACGCCTCACCTTTTTTCATCGTCACCCGGCGATGACGCCTAGGCTCCGAATCAGAGGAAGAAAGAAATTCCTCATATTTTTGCTGGTCAACTTCTATGACCAGCGTCTCAACCATTAAGCCAATCGGCACCCGGTCGGACTGTGCCACCATATTCTCTGTAGTAAACAGAGGGGCTCCCACTGTAGTCGCCAGTTCTTGTACGCCCAAAAATTACATCTTTGATTCCATTGCAAAATTGATGAGTTACAATGAAAATTCAGATTACAAAAAGAAAATAGGATCGTTACAAGAACGGAAAAATTAATGGATTTCCTTTTTAAGTGTGGGTTCGGGTGGTGGTGGAGTCTCGTTGATGCCTCTGTTGACTGTCCGACCAGGAGAAGATGGCTCTGCTCTTTGCTTTGATCTCACGAGCTCGCCCGAAATCTTCCCAAAGTCCAAAAATCCAAAAAAAGTCCTCTCTCCGGTTAAATTCCTGTATTTTATAGACCGAAGAAGCTCCAAATCCGGCTCAATTCTCTCCTAAAAAATCGGATCACGGATTATCAGTCCAAAAATAGGAAATAAAACAACGGAAAATAACGTAAAACAACCCGCGGGTGGCAACCCGCGGGATCGCCCCCGCGGGTTGCCACCCGCGAGTGCTCGCGGGTTGCAACCCGCGGGGGCTCCCGCGGGTTGCTCCCCCTCAGGATGCAACCCGCGGGAGCACCCGCGGGTGTGCCCACTTAGCAAATTTGGATTTTTTTTTTTTTTGGTATCTACAAACGCGTCCATTACCATCCCTAGAACTTGTAGATAGGCACTTTTAGCATTTCAATTACAACCATATACTAAAGGATAATATATGCACCTGATATACCTCTTAACCTTTATCAACGTGATCAATCCGGCATGATTCTCTTTTGGTTCATGTAGCCTTTCCCAAGTACTTGGAATAAAAGTCTTAGTTGTTGTTGTTGTTGTTGTTGTATATACCTCTTTACCTTGATTTTCAATCAATTTATTAAGTAAGAAGAGGCCTTCTTTATTAACCTGCCATAGATTGAATTATTCTTTAAAGATTGTAATGTTTTGTCTTGGTGTTTGTTCTATTAGTATTTCAATAAATTCATAGGTTAGAACAATGCCATATACATAGACATCCATGATGAACATCACTATAATCCTGGGCAACAATAAAAAGGAAACCAAGCCAACAGAGCTAATCCATGCCTCCCATTATATTCCCTCAAAATCAGCAGAAATTAATATTAAAAAAATGCAAAATGTTTGTATCAACAGTATTCAATAATAAATCACAGGAAGAAAGTAGAATGAATAAGGGATTAAGATAACAGAATTATCAGACTATCTCAGTGCTGTGCACGCTAAAAATTAGATCCTCCCTTAAAAATTTGATATTCTTCAAATATTGGACGTATTTAGATAGAAAACCTTTATGGCTGGATACAAAAGTAAAAATAAAAAGTTAGATTACTAAAAATCAACAAAGACATATGATGAATAGAATCGTTAAGTGCATGGTGATTAGAAGACATGGCAAAGGACTAAAGTGAGTTGTGTAGAAGCACATATGCAGGAAGTAACTCTTAGGTTATTGGATTACGATGACCAGTAAGAAATCAAAAAAGGGGAAAAAAATTGCAGAGCAAAAAGATAATTCTACAATACAAAATAAACTGTACGACCAATATCTTTAGCTGATCCTTCAAGCAGCAATCTTTCTAATTTAATTTCATCTTGGATAACCATGAAGTCTACATATACCATAGACCCATACAAGTTTCACACAATAAATAAATAGTAGGTTCCTACTGCTGTAGGGTCTAAATAGGGTTTGATAAATGCTACTTACATGTATGAAGAGGCTGCTCCATGACTTGACCCTATGACCTTGCAGTTACAATATAGCAACCTTAACATTGCATCAAGGCTCAATCTAAAACAACAGATTAATGTAAGTTAGCAGTCACTTCGGATCTACTCAGATCCCAGGTCTATAAAAGAAGCAACTTCAGTTCCTACCATATAACAATGTTGAACAACAGTCCTCAACTATAGCTTCACAGAAGCAGTACTTTCTTATGCATAGCTTGCCATAATAAAAATTATCAACTGATATCTTGAATAACAAATAAAAGATTAGGTGATGAGAGCTAACCATTTAAGATGATTTAAGAACATGAGCACAGAGACCAACGAGCACAGCCATGTAAGAGCAGATTATCAAAGCTGAAAGAGCTGCTACAACCTTTTTTAATGTCGCCAAAGCTATTTACCATATGACGTTGGGTTGCCTCGTCTAGAGTTGAGAATACCTAGATTGAGGTGGTTACATAAATATCTGAGACTATGGCCACCATAAAGAGCCAAATGGAGGAGGAAAACAAAAAGGTTCAGGCTCTGTTCTCTGTGCTGGTGTGCTGTATTTGTCAGCTCTTATAACTAATGTTGGTTACTTGAAGAAACAACCAACGCTATCTGAGATAACTATTCTAGAAAATTCCAAGTGATTTCCAACATGCATCTTTAGAAGGCATAAATAAGCATAGGGTCATTAAGTTCTCAAGCCATGTCTAAGAGCAGCATTTTTCAATTTATTAGATCTATCATCATTCGACCATCCTGACCCTAACACTAACCCTATAACGTTACCCCAACCCTAACCCTAACCCTAACCAAAAGGTTTATGACTTCATAATGAGAATTTTTAATTTTCTTTGTTACTCAAGGGTACATTCTAATTTTCACATAGAACTAAACCAACACTGCAACCACAAAACAATACTGAATTCCTATCTGAGGATCACAAATACAAGTTCCCTCAGTAAAGCATAACACAATGAACTTACAACAGCTCGACCAATAACAAAAGGAGCTTTCATTCTATCTTTGGGTTGCTCCATTGCTAATTCCCTCTCCAGTCTCACTGAATTCAATTCATTCATGCCATGGATGGAATCCCTGACTGAGCTTGCTCTAATGTTTTTCATAGTCTAAACCTTCCAAAAGCACTGTCTCAATGCAGCATCTTAGATATAGCGAAGGAAATATTTATTGTTTTTGCTTTAACTATAAGCATACAATAGCTTTTGCTCCAACCTTGTAGATGGACTGGTTTGCTGTAGGCATATCCTATGTTTGTCAAATATCAAATCTTGTCACTTCACATGGATGCAAATAGCCTTTAAACCTTAAAGTTTTTTTATAGTATCAAAATAAAGTCCCCTAGCCCCTTTTGCATTGGATACAACAAGTAGAAAACCCGTGCAACTTGCAAAACACAACATATGTCTAAAAGGTATAAAAGAGCTTATACACATAAATAATATGATCTGAAAGGTACAAAAGAACTTGAAACATTACAAAGACAAAATATCTTCAATGGGAGAAGTAGACTTTAACTTTAACTCAAGCATTATAATGACACCACAAACTTTGCCTGATAAATAATTTCTATAATTAAGCTTTCTTTACTTAATTAAGAAATAATTAAATATATTAAACATTATATATGTTCTCAACTCGTGATGGGCATCATCAATTTCAGTTTCTCTAAAATGACCACAACCTTCTACATAATCCACATAACTAATTGAATAAACAACAAATCTAGCATCTTGGATATGGTGCCTCTCTTCTAGTTGCCACTTATCAGTAAAATGCATGATCATCTTATTACACTACAGATTATCTCTTCCAATATCTTATTTATCATCGTAAATAACCACATAAAATGTAAAATATTTTTAAGATTTATATACAGAGTAGATTAAAAAAATTATTTACCAAAGTACCATACATGGATCTTTAAAAATTGAAATTTATTTGTTGCTATTCCCATGAGAAACTCTGAATTTTTAGCAAAAATGTTAATGATGTTTCTTTATCCCTCAGCCATATAACATAGATTCAAAAATAGAATTTGCTTAATAATTAGTTATATATATTTTCCATAGATTATTTTAGCTTTATTGGGCAGTAAATTCGTACATTAGGTTGCCTATTGACATAGATTGTAGTACAAATCTTCTCTCTCCATAACATTAGTTTTATTAAGAGTGTGGAGAGTGTATACTATTATGACCTTGTTGTATTTATTTTGCAAATCATAGTTAACTAAGGTAGCATGTGATCGACATGAAATAACTATATTAGGTTCATTTTTTGTATATCTAAAACATAGTACAAAATTTAAGAATTTAATTTAAACATACCAGTATCATTTTTATTCAACTTTGTAGTTTGTAGCATAGTAGGAAGTAGAATCAAAGTTTACCTTCTGAAGTTTTTTTAAGAATATTAGATCATTCTCCATATGCCTTAACTCTTCGAATGACCCTTTAGCGCTAATGATGGAGGACAATTGAAAATTATTTTAAATATGAATATCATTATTTAGCTCAAATGTTTCACTCAATTTATGGCTGTCTACATCATAAAAATCTTTTTATTTTGGCTGCATCTCTAGTGATAGGACACCGATGTGTTCTATCGCAATGTGGATATTGCAAGCGTTATATAAAAAATAAATTAAGGCATATATTCTTAATACAAATTTTCTAAAGATGTAATGAATACTTTTTTACCATTACAAGTTATAGCTTTAACTCTTGGAACAATGAGAAGTGGATTTAAACCAATGTATGAAGTCAATTTCCTTTTATTTCTAATAGTTCCCCTATCAAGCTAGCAAAATTTTACATCACAATATTAATATCTGCACTCTTATAAAATTAAATAATTTAAGCTTGCAAAATGTACAATGATCAAAACATACAATGATCAAAAATCATAAATTCTCCTTAGAATACAATTCAATTTTCAAACTATTTATCTCACATATGGTCCCACATAAACAATCCTGATGATAACACTCTAATATCTGAATTAAACAATGGTTACAAATTAGACATTTTGTTAGACTAAGAAATAATATGAAATTGGTGATATAAATAAAGTTCTATTTGTAAAGAGGTATCTTTGAGTTATTAGATATGATTAATTCTACTTTTGTCCATGAATTATCATCCAATAATTCTTTTTTATGGCCCAAAATGTTCGGCCATCCAAGTTGAGATTTTGTACTCTAGCTTACCAAATTCAACTTTTGAGAATACAGTTTTTCATATATGTTTCCCAGCCCCATATACACTCAAGACTCTAAAGTTTATTATTGCTTCGTGTGAAGAAATCTTCCATTATGGAAAGGAGAGTATAGCAC
This sequence comes from Dracaena cambodiana, assembly GCA_036321105.1. Classification (NCBI taxonomy): domain Eukaryota; kingdom Viridiplantae; phylum Streptophyta; class Magnoliopsida; order Asparagales; family Asparagaceae; genus Dracaena; species Dracaena cambodiana. Next base: position 15,890,443 of record JAYEPQ010000013.1, on the reverse strand, counting down.
TATAGCACCCTAACTCTAGTAAATAGATTGAAGGAAATTACTCAATGAATTTATTCTTAATTGAAAGAATTTGTCTATTTGTCTCTTCTTAATTGCAAAAAATATATTTCTAATATATTTACTTTTTTGTCATTTCTATTTGTCTATTTGATATAATCATTTAAAATTATTTTTACATAAATATAATAAAATATAAGTTTATTTGAAGTATTTGTCTATTTAATAATTGTATGAATTATTTTTTTGAGTGAGAATTAATTGTTTTTCTTAATGGTGATGTAGGAATTTCTTTAAGGCATTAATTGAATTTGTATGTCATCATCAATGGCCTCTAATTCAAGTAGTTGTGGATGACCAGATCTTTCGCGTGAGGATTTGGCCCCGTGTTAGTGGGCCGCTGAATAGACTGGTGGATAAAGGTAAATAGAAACAGACAGTTATCAATGAAGAGAGAGAAGAAAGTGGAAGGAGCTGGCGCATGATTATACGGTCACATTGGCATATGCCAAAGATATACCTTTTAACACTTTTGACTATGAGAAATTCGATTTGTTTTGCGAGGTTGTCAGCAAGCACAGTCCAAGATATAAGGGGCCCAACCAATATCAATTAAGAGTGCCTCTCTTAAATAAGATATACAAAAAGATTGAAGACAGCTTGAAGAAGGCAAAGGAAGCCTGAGATGAATAGGGTTGCAGTATTTTGACTGACGGATGGATCAATAGAAAGTATAGAAATATTATGAATTTATGTGTCCATTGTAATAAAGGCAAAAGCTTCATTAAGTTTATTGAAGGCTCAACTAATATACACACTGGTGAATATATACTGAATTTGTTGGAAAACTACATTAAAGAAGTTGGTGAGAAGCGTGTGCTGTAAATGGTTACTGATAACCATCCATCCAACATGGCAGCGAAATATATTGAAGGAAAGGAGGCCTAATATATTTTGGACCAGTTGTGGAGCCCACACTATAGATCTCATATTAGAGGGTATCGGCAAGATACCAAAATACAAAGTGGTGATTGAGAAGGTAAGATCAATGACAGTTTTTCTCTATACACATCACAGTACTCTGGCTTTGATGTGCTCATTTACAAATAGAAAGGAGTTTGTTCGTCCAGGAATTATCAGATTTGCCACCACCTTCCTGAGCTTGAGCTGTCTCATGGACAAGAAATCATAGTTGGCTGCTATGGTTTCTTTAGAGAAGTGGGATAACAATAGATGGTCCAAGTCAAAAAAGGGCAAGTCAACTAAACCCACAATATATTCTGACTCATTTTGGAAATAAATGAAAGAGCTCCCGAAGGTATACACTCATTTGTTTAAATTGCTGAGAATTGTTGATACTAATCGTAGACCTTCAATGGATTTTGTCCATGAAATGCTGGAAGATGTAAAGGACGAGATCAAAACTGTTTGCAATCAAAAGGAGTCTACATTTAGACCAATTATTGATATAACTAAGAAAGAATCCAAAGGCAGACTTGATAGCACATTGCATTTGATAATATATTATCTTAATTCCTATTATTATAGGGATAAGAAAGTCAAAAACAACATACTAGTTCGGACTTCAGACATGCATTGCATATGCATATTCTATCATAAGCATGACATCTAAAATCAAATTGGCTCGAATGAATTCTTTATGTACAAGAATAAGGTGGGACTTATGGGGGTGTCATGGCGAATAGGTACCAATTGAGTTTTAATGACATAATAATTTCGATCCAGGTAACCTTTACGTGTGAAATTTAAAAGAATTGATATCTAAGTTCTATTCTACCTAATTTAACATATTGTTATATGTTGCTTTAAGAGCTCATTCGTGGGATTTTTATGGAGGAGAAGCACGCTATCTTCTACAAATGACAATTAAGATCCTAAACTTGATAAGTAGCTCTTCAAGGTGCGAGAGATATTTCAGTGTATTTAAAGAGGTAAAAATTACTAAAATAATTATATATTTTATAATTCTCAATTACATTAATTTTAAAAATTAACACTCTAAAATTCTCTTTTCTCTTGTGCAAAATCATATATAAATTTGCAACTACATACTAAGAAGAGGAACATGCTAGATGCCAAAAGGTTGAATGATCTCGTTTTCATTCAGTTTAACAAAAAAATAGCACAGAAAAGGAATGCAAAGAAAGATGGGAATGGTAAGGATGTATTGATTGCTCCAGATGATTCCAAAGTTTTACACTGAAAGATGCATTTGTTAGAGAAACAGAGAACGATGACAAAGATGAGATATTCCCCGGTTCTGGCTTGACATGGAATCTTGTTGTTGCGGCGAGTAGAGCTAACGAAGATAGACTCAGGAGGAGCAAAAGAACACTAAGAAGGAGAATTGCAGTGGAAAGAAGAGCACAAGAGGGTTCATCCAGTACGGTTGTTGAAGATCTTCCCAAACATGATCAAGATATAGATGTTTTAGAAGAAGAGGGTGATGATGATGTGAATGAAGATTATGAAGATAGCTCCGAGGAGGAGTTGGAAAATAATGTTCAATATGAAGATGACAATGAAGATGAGTAGAGAATTTGTTGATTGGGATGAACTATATTTGACATAAACTTGTATTATTTTTTTAAATATGTAAAACTAATTACTTATATAGTTGACACAAACTTGTATTAGCAATATGTGGATTATTGTCATATGTTCATTTGTACATGTATCGTTCATTTATATGTGCTAAAACTTGCTTATGTTATTATGGTTGTACCTTTTTATTTTTTCATATTCATTGATCCTCATTCAGTTTTTTCTTTTTGATTTGTAGGTGAGCGACGTTTTTTATCCATACATACATACATCGTTCTTTCTTGTACATTGGGAGTTAAGAGATAAGTCTTTCTATCTTTCTAATTTCTTATGTAGTGCTAATTTATTTTCATTTTCCAATCTTATAGTTATTATTTATAATTTTTTAGAGTTTTATAGCACTTAATATATCCATTTTTATAATTATTATATTAATATATATTAAAATATTAATATTCCGCATAATTCCGCGTAATCCGTTTAATCGGCGCGTAATCCACTTATACGTTATTTGGTCCTCGACCGCACGCATAATGAAAATGCATTTTTGAACATTTATACTCTCTACAAGAATGATAAAGCTAGAGGGATTGAATTCTGATTGGCCGTTCGAATGGACTGAGCATTTTTTTTATCTACTGGTGATTACCACCACTACCAAAGGCCAGAGAATAACATAATAAAACCATTAAGTATTAGCTTGTAGGAAACATGACCTAAACATGGAAAATCAAGAGATGGGCAAGACAAGTCTGGATACGTGCATCGCATGTATGTATTATTAACAGAATCGACTATTACATTCCAATGTTATTTGATACGTACAAACCATATGATATGTGTGTGTTAAGTGTTAACTTTGCCAGAAAACATAAATTGTATTTAAACATGTATTAACATCATCCTCGAGTGTTGAACAATGATGAACACACATGCCACCTGCGATGTTCATGGATAGACCAATATTTTATACGGAGAAGTGTCCTACATATGATAGAAACAGAAACATGCACCTTAATGGATTATTCAGACAGCCAAATCATATCAGATTCTAGATACCAAAATTTCTTAATTCCTTGCCAATCCCAGAAGGAAAGAAACAAATGCAGACATACTAAATTTAGCAAGCAATATGGTCATAAAGAAGATTAATTTAACCAATTTAGGAATTGATGTCGAGCAACTTCCAACTCATTAGTAATGAATCTAAAAGAGAACCAACTATGGATGAAGAAATGTTGCACAAAAACACAGTTTAAAGTGCACTTTAGTGAAGGTACTCAATGTCTCATGCATTACATTAGAGCGGTTATTGTCAGAAGTTGATGTATTAACATCTCCAACCCCCCTTGTCAACCCCTGCTTCCATCCTGCTATCAATCTATTGCATTAACCTGCAGTTATTAATGACTAAACATCTAGCAATCAGTTGAGAAGATTCATTTCCAAATTGTATCCACTTCAACTTTCTTAGTTTCAGCATATTAAACAAGCAAATATTTTAAAAATTATTTATTGGTTAGCAGAAAGTACAAGACTAGTTTTCTGAACCCCATGAAGTGCATAAACTTCTAACTTGTATGTAACATCTAGTATGCTTGTTAAGAAGATCAGTATAAAAGCAAAGTGCTTCAATTTAAAATGACTATCAAGTATAAAAACTCCAAATACACCAAAAGAACCTTATACTAAAATAAACAAGAATTAGCTGCAAAATGCCAGTGCATAAGTTTTACATCTAAACAGATGCTTCTTAAAAAAACCTTACATCACCTTTTCATCTTGCTCAAAGTGCTCTAATTTGGAAAACCTTCCAGTTGTCACAATTTCATGAATCTGCAAAAAAGACAAATTAAGGGTTTACATTCCAAGTAATAAGAAATAAAGACATTTACAATTTGTGATGGTTAGTATTGTATCGAAACAAGAGTAAAGAAAAGCTCAAGACTTAATTCACATAAATAAAAAAAATTCATGAATCTGCAAAAAGACAAATCGAGGGTTTACATCCCAAGTCATAAGAAATAAAGATACTTAAAATTTGTGATGGTTAGTATTGTATTGGAACAAGAGTAAAGAAAAGCTCATGACTTAATTCACATAAAATTAAAAAAAAAAAAAAAAAACCCAGTAATTTGATCACCCAAAAGGCACCCCTTTTTTTTCTTGTTAGATCTCCTGCAACAAGCAATGCTAGCTATGTTCGAGCGAAGCCACAAGCTAGGTGCACATTGAAAGTACTCAGCAGTAGTTCAGTCTACTGCTATATGTAAGATCATATTGTACTTACATATATATTGTCCGTTTGTAGCATGAGAGAAAGCAGCACAGTGCTAGAGTGATATGTGACGACATGCTATAAAGTTTTGGCTGAAAACTTAAAAAAGAAATCTGAACAACTCACGAATATTTGCATATAATTAGTGAAAATTTCACCATAAATTAATGGTCAGAGGCACAAAATGTGGAGCGATGAATTAAACAAGAGACAGATTGCACGTCTGCTGGTGGAAAACATAAATTTTTGAGATGTTCACGAAATTTTGGGGACAAGATGCACAAGGACCATTGAAAATATTTTTTATCATTACTATGAAATAATTGTTAATAATTAACAGGATTCAGTATCCATTGTGTAGGTAGATTCAAGTAGTTTAATCTCTTCTTCCCGATGCATACGTTTCCATGACAAGTGCCAAGAGACACACATCATCAAGTCTGGCAATATCAACTCTGCTGTTTCAGCCCAATCAGCATTAGCATAGTAAGATCATTATGGTATTTGATTAATATTTTGAACTAAAATTTTCTTTTACTTTGCAAAAATAATAAAATCATTACAAGATAAGAAAACAAGAATCGAATAGTAAACACCATCAAGGCATCTTAGGTAACAAATCCAAGGAAAGTCATATGGTGGCAAGCTCAGATAGATAATAAGACTTATGTAAAGTTGATGATGGGAGTAGGATCTTGAAGTACAAAGTCCTCAACTTTACTCTGTGTTCATCCTCAATGGAATTTCTAAATGTTGTTCATCTGCTAAGTTTATCAACCATATCAAATCCTTGATATAATTTTCAGAACCTTATACCCACCTAAATAAAAATGACGTACTTCCAAGCCAAGAGAGCAGGTAACTGGTCTCAACTCCACCGTATCAAAATAGTTTCTATGGATTTTGTTTAGATGCCGTCATGTAGGCATGTAATAAACTAAGGGTTAGGCTTATTTTACTTTAAGTTAGATTTCATCTATAAAATTGTTATTGGAGTAGGCAGGATTATCAAAAAGTTCAAATGCTTTTAAATAAAAGATTCATTCTTAAGGTCAAAAAACAATATTCTAATTAAAAAGAATATAGACACTCTATTCACTAGTGTCCTTCGTTCAAGTATCGTTAGTGTAGAGGATTTTGATACTACAATTACAAGTGCCCCTCGAAGAGTCAACATATCAACATGATACCTATTAAGAGTGTTGACAAATCGAGACTCGTGAACCTCGATGTTGAGTCCAATGCAGATGAAACTTCCTTGCAATTTATGGACATTGCAGAACCATGTATTGACACTTCTGAAGAACCTTGTTGATATTACCAATCTCTGCAAATTATAAGATTCCCCTTGTCTATGAAATTGCCTAACATTTATAATTCATTTAAGGTTTTTTTACCATAGCAAGTACATCAACAAGAATTTAGCCTTATTATAGTGCAAATAACAATAAAGGTCATTCGTCGATACCTCCTGACAAGATACTACATATCACATCTTCAACTCTTGTTTTCGCTGCTGAGACCAATTTCTTTGATAAGTCAAGTTATTGACGAGTGAAATTTTAGAAATTGCTACAATTATGGCACATTTATTCATTAGAGGTGAATATCTTTAAGCAGGATGAGGACAACTAAAGGCCAGAATCCAGAATCTAATTAAGATTTGATAGGATTTCATAAGATTTTATTAGAATTTCAGCTTTAGATTTGATTATTTGAAAATAGATTTTATTAAAATTTTAGATAGATTTGATTTTATCTTATTTGCATGTGGTGCATGTATATTCTCTATATATTGTCATGTAACCATGTTTTAGACTAATGAAGAGAGAATTATTTTAAAATAAATCTTGTCATTAAGACCATGTAATTTGCTATCATCAAATTTTTCATGTGATTCGCAAATGTCTATGCGATTCGCCAGACTCGGAGACCCAAACTTACTATCAAAACTATCAAACTCTAGTTTATCCTCAAATCCTCAAATACAACCATAACCCCAATTTTCCTTTCGTCCTACAACCCTAAAATTTTTCCCTTTTTTTTGTTTGAAAAAAGAGAATAGAATTCAAAAGAAACCCCCAGTTGAAACTCTATTAATCTCTTGGTAAGGTATTATACTTTTAATTATACTTTTAATCCAATAGCCATATCACCTTGATACATATATACAAACCAAAAGAGGTGATATATAGCATATGCCCATAGCATAAAGATGACTGTAACTTCCAGGATTACAAAGCAGACAAAAGATTGACAACTAAAGCACAACTAAGAACAAGACAAACAAGGACTAGTCTAAGAAGATGATCTCCTATAGTCGAGGACACATGGTACTAATAGGAATTGCTCCAGGTTCATTAGCATTTGGAGAACTTATGATTCCTGAGGTTCTTCTACTCTTCCAATAACAGCATTCTTCCTAGCGATGGTCAATTTCCCTGCCACCCCTATAGGACCTGTAGAAGAAGAAAAACACCTGCACATCTTAGCAGGTAGAAATTGCACCCAGAAACTCACAAATGCATAGGTACAAATACAGATAAAGAATGCCGGGTTTTATTGAAAAATCTACTCTTTCATCTCAAATTAGCCAGCAAATAGCTATAACTAACAAATTTCACTCCACAATGATGCTAGCTACTGCATAACAATCATTACAAGAAGTTCCCAACTCCATAACTGAAAGAAGTAAATCAGCTCCAACTCCAAGATTACGTTTCAAAGAGGCCCAAACGAGAGTTATATAAGGGCATTGAATAAAGGACACTGAAGAAACAAATGTGATCCGCACTCTTCCTCTGCATTACATAAAATACATAAATTCCTTCACAAATCTAGTAAACCCCTTCCTTCTTATATTAGCACAAGGATTTAGTTCGTCTTTGCGAGAGATCAAATAGAATACTTTAACTTCAACAGGAGCTTTAGTATTCCAATTCCATACATATTGAACAATCTGCTCTTGATTAAGAAGCTTATGCATACTCTTCACATACAAAATTGCCATTAGAGCTTCTCGTCCAAATTTTAGAGACTGGATTCTCAGAAATATGGAAAGGGGAGAGAATTGGGAGACGACGAATGCATTACCCAGATGGAAACTAAGTTCCCACTCATGACCCACATAATAAGCTACAACACATAAAAAGTGGAGAACAATTAGCTCATAAGGACTGCTATTAGCTTTTCTAACTGCAACTTCTTTGTATGTCTCAAAATCCATTAGTTGATCAAGTCTCCTATATCAGCGAAGAACCAATTCGTTATGCCATAGATTCCATTCTGGCAAATCATCTTCCTCTCCTGCCAATGAATCCCTTTCTTTCCATTCCAGTAGTGTTATTAGCTTTGGTTTGTCCATTAGGAATCTCTATGGCTTCTTTGGTTTAGCAGAAAGCCTGGATTAAGCAGTTTTACCCACTGATCAACTTTGTCTATACTTGCATAGATGGATGCAAGTACAAACAAAGAAAATGTAAGAATTTTTTATTACGTAGATTAATAATTTTGTAATCTCAAGGTCATAGGATTTGGATATTTGATTCCAAGTTCTAAAAACATATTAAGTTAGCTACAGTAAACATTACCAAGCTCATTCAATTTCCTATCATCTTTCCTTCATTTCCAAATTGACACTGCATCTTGTGATCCAGTCTGGCCTGCATCTCTGTCACCTTATAACAACTCTGTCTATTACATATTAGCATATTCAATTGTAACAACCTAATTTCATCATAACTTACATTCTTGATATTAGATTAATCAGATTAATTCCAAAATGAATGCATTGTGTTTGTCTCATTTTTCTATATTTTTTGTGATTGCAATTTTTAATATACTCACTTAAAATAATATTATTTTAATGACTGGTGAGTCCTACACATATTTTTTACTAGTCTCTTTTCTTTTGACTTGTAAACATGAAGTTTGACTTTATTTGGGTTAGTTTAATTTGAAATTATAGCCTTAAATAACTTTAATAACCTATTATTATTAGTCATTTGTCCTAATCCTATTTTGTTTTTATTCACCCATACCTTAACTTTACCATGCTTGTCCTTTGGCCAAGCATGACAAACCATCATGTTACCCCCATATATCTCTTTTGTTTATATCATTTTCTTTCCTTCCTTTCATTTATTTTCTCTCCTTTATTTTTCATTCCTCTCTTTTATTTTTATTTTTTTGTCTCCAACTCAAGAAAAGAATAAGAAAAGAGAAGAAAAAGAAAAGGAGAAGAAGTTGTTTAACATCAAAATAGGCTTATCTTCCTACCCATCAAGACAAGTAAAATCACATCCACTCTCATGTTTTATTTCTAACTCTAATTGTTTATGGTTAACTTAGAATCTTGATTTGTTAAAATTTAAAAAGTTAATATCTCTATGTAAAAATCTCTATGATTATTCTAGAAAAATAAAAATATGATTTTTACACTTTACTCTATGTTTATGTATCGAATTTATCATTTTATTTATAATCTCTCATTCTTAGACTACAAGTTGTAAAGTTAAACTATATGCTTTATTTTTAAAATATAAAAATAAATATATAAACTATATATATATATTCATAATCATGTTTTAAAGAGAAGATTTTAAATAAGTTTCTACATTAAATTGTTAAAATATTTCTTTTATACGAGATATTATGTTAGGTCATAATTCTTTTTATACTAATCCATGTTTACTTGAAAAATATATACATTAGTCAGATTTAATAAATTTTCTATTTTCCATACTATGAAATCATGCTAGAATTTAGAAAATCTATATGTTGTAAAGTAATCGTTATAAAAGTGTTAAGCCTATTTAATTTCCATCTTTATAATTTAGTACCCATTTACCTAATATGTGTTTTTATGCATAATTGTATATGCATCATTCACATACATAATCATCATAGGTATTTTTATATCTTAATACTCACATACGTGTTTATATGTATACTTGTATTTATGGACAGTTTACATACATGATCATTTTTATAACATTCATTCTAACATTCTATACTCTATCATACTTGTCTTGATATATACATACTAGTCACTTGTACAACATACATGAAATTCTACTGAATTTTCCTTATTAGTACATACACATATTTTGATATTACCATGGATCCTAACTTGCCTGTTAACTTGTTTTTGACACTCCATCATACTTGTCTTAACATATACATACTAGTCACTTATACAACATATATGAAATTATACCGGATTTTCCTTATTAGTACATGCACATGTCTTGATAATGCCATGGATCTTGACTTGTCTATTAAATTGATTTTGACACTCATCATGCTTGCCTTGACATATACATACTAATTACTTGTACAAGATATATGAAAATATGCCGGATTTTCCTTATTAGTACATACACATGTCTTGATAGTGCCATGGATCCTGAATTGCCTGTTAACTTGATTTTGACATGGACCACATCTTGCTTGTTACTAGATATGTATATATATTAATCTTGACATGATTGGTTCATCATATTCCGGATTGATTTCTATGTAATATAAGTTGAAACCTTCGGTTATGGGAGAACTAAAGCGGGGACAAATATTATATCGTGAAAGGATTAGGATAGGTTGCTCAACCGAAATAGGAGCCCATCTGTGGGGGCGTCCGGATGGTACTGAGCCATCATCTCTTATTTAGTCTATGTTGATGGGACGACCAAATACTCAGTATCAGTATCTGCTTCAGTGCTTAGTGGCACAGCTGGTTCAGCGCCAACATCTTGGTCGGGTCCCAAGTATACACGGGTATTTTCACGATACGAGCCTATTTCTTCACCACTTAGTTCAAATATAAAATAAAATATGATATTAAATTAGACTTGATATGCATGTATATTCCTGCTTCAAATATAAAATAAAATATGATATTAAGTTAGACTTGATATGTATGTATATTTCTGCTTGATATTATTAATCATTACTCTTTTCCATACATGTGCATATGCTTTTTACATCAATTCATACTATACTTGTTAGTACATATTGCACACTCCCTACGATACGAGCCTATTTCTTTACTACTTAGTTCAAATATAAAATAAAATATGATATTAAGTTTGACTTGATATGCATGTATATTCCTGCTTGATATTGTTAATCATTACTCTTTTCCATATATGTGGATATGCTTTTTACATCAATTCATATTTTACTTGTTAGTGCATATTGTACACTCTCTACGATAAGAGTCTATTTCTTCACTACTTAGTGCACGTAGCTTCTTTTATAAATAATCAATGTATGAACTCTCTAAAGAATAAAATGAGATTTTGATTATCCTTATTTTAGCATGTTGTTATAAACTCCTAGATCTCTCTTTATGCTGATTCGTCGAAAGTGGGTGAGAGATTACCTTATGCGAAGCCTAAATCAATTCCTAAATTTCTCTTTCTGCTAATTCTTGAGCGTGCATGAAAGATTACCTGACAACAAGGCCTAAATTAATTTTTATCATTTTATTTAAATTCCCAATTTTCTACAATCCCCGACCATAAAACCTTAATCTTGCTTTTGTGCTGTGTCAAGAAGTCACCAATTCAATGTAGAATTTCATGCTTCCTCATGGTATTTTGAATGACATACTTGCCTTGTTCAGAAGATGCAATGCAAACAATTAGCAACTTACCTGTGTCGTCTTACCACAGTCTGTTTCTCCACAAACAACAATAACATCATTTTCATAGAGCATTTGCAAAAACAAACCCTTTAGGCTAGCTATAGGCAAAGCACTTCTAGCTTCCAACATTTCCTGTACAAAGAACGCCACGGACAATATTAATAATAAAGCTGAACAAGAGCCAGTAAAAGTCAGGACCACCTTTCAAGATTAAGAGAAAAGTATGAAACAACTAGAAAGCAGCATGTTGCAGCTAAAGTTTTCGTCATTCAAACTAAACACATGTTGCAGCATGTTGCCATTCAAACTAAACACAGTACCAAAAATATTTCAAAGAGGAATGTACTCAATTTTTAACGATCTGAAGGATTTCTGTGTTGTATATATTGATGATATTTTGGTTTTTATCTAAAACAAGAGAAGACCATAAAAGACATCTAAGAATTATGAATAATGTTTTCAAATAACACAACATAATACTCTCCCTGAAAAATATCAAAATTGAAAAGGAATCCATAGAATTTCTTGGAATCATCCTAGATGAGCATGGTATCTAATTGCAAAAACACATCCTTTCCAAAATTAAATATTTTTCCAAAAATATAAAGAAGAAGTGGCAACTGTACAGTATGTTAGGATTGTTAAATTGTTGAATAAATTTTCTATGAGAATTTACCAAGTAAGAAATGTCTCTATTGTAAAAATTAAATAAAAACCATGAATTCATTTGGAAGGATGAAGATAGAAAAATACTAAACCAAATAAAACAACTTGCAGAAAATGCACTAGAAGTATATCTAAGTAAATAAGGAAACAAATGATTCGAGACAATAATGCATCTGATGAATGTTAGGGATGTACATTAAAAGTAATTCCAAAAGAAATTTGGAACAAAAAAAATCCACCCCTATCTCAAATGAGATTAGGCTCAGAAAAAGGAATATCCCACAAAAAAATATTAAACACAAAAAACTTTGTGGTATAACTTCAGGAAATTTAAACCAGACGAATTTTGGATTATATTTGAAAAAGAGCTATATACCATAAGATTAGCCTTACAAAAATTTCAAAAATATCTTACACCTGAGTTTTTTATTATCAGAATAGACAATAAAGTCGTGAGAGATTTTCTTATAAAGACAAAGAAAGTCTCTAGTAAATGAATGCAATGGTATAAAGAAATTACTCAATATTTCTTTGAAATAGAGTATGTAGAAGAGAAGGATAACTTTATTGTTGATTACTTAATCCTACCTACCAAATAAAAAAATAAAAATTATATATAAAATAATTATAATGATTGTATATTCCTAGACAATGAAAAGAGTAGTTAGAATAAAGTACTCTATTAAATAGCTAACCAAGTAATTTAATGACATATTCTATTAAATTGCTATCTAAGTAATTTAATGACATATTCTATTAAATTTCTATCTAAATAATTTAATGACATATCCTATTAAATTGCCAGCTAAGGAATTTAATGATAATTTTTATAGGACCTTATGGAGAAAGAAAAGGATAGAGCTTATAATTCCAACAGTTTTGCACAGTTAGAAAAGACAAAAAAAGAGAGGAAATAATTCAGAATGCTAGATAAGTGCTTCCCAAAGAGATATTTCATTGTATTATGACTATGATACTCAACCATATAAAGAAAATGAGTAAGATCCTCTCAGAAAACAAAGGAGATGTCATCGTAACTTGCAATAGCTATCAAAAGTTTCAGAATTATGAAACCAGATTTTAGGATATTCAAGAGGCGAATGGGGCTTATAAGACAACTGTGGTTTAGACTGCAAGAAATCCAAGAATGGCATAAATTTTAGCAATGATAAAGTTCCTAAACCACAAACTAGTGACAAATCTGAACTATAATTTTTGCCGCATTTTCCAAATATTTAGCATCCTTGGATGACGAGAAGAACCAAAAAAAATTCAGCCATATAAAATTTGGATATTCTGTTATCCACAGTAATGGTAAATATTTCATGCCAAGTAGAGGTTGAAAAAATTAATTATAACTGTTGTTGCTGCTATAGTCTTATTGAATTGTCGACAAAACTCGAAGCCTCCTAAAAGACATTGATAAGTGCTCCATCCCAACAGATAGAAGAAGGATATTTGCCACAAAAAATTATCATGCAAAGTTTAGTATCTCAAAGTATCAAGACAATAGTGCAATGAGAATATTGAAGGACATGGCCTTCAATTAATCTGGATATCACAACAGAATTCAGATGGCCAATAGAGTATTTGAAGACTAGTAACAGAAATGCATCAACAGGAATCCATATAAAAAAGGAAATTAAAAAAAACATTCAAGCTTTTTCGTAAAAAACAATAGGAATCCTCGGCAGCATGATTAAAGCTCAAGTCCTGACAGCATGATTAAAGCTCATCAGTAGTAGGATTCTGTAACGCCCCATTTTCCGAAGGGACAAGAAAACGGAGTGCGTTACCGGTGGGCACGTGTAAGTTGACGTGCACGAGGCCTATAAGTATGCAAAAGAAAAAAATGAATTGAACTTAATACTAGTCATCAACCAGGATCTTAGAAATTAGTCTACTGCCATATAAAAGAGAAGATATATATGTCTAAAACAGAAAGCAATAATTAGGTACTGATACAGAAGTTGGGAACTCCAACTAAGCCTTCAAAAGAGGTATACATACCAAACCGAAAAATACAAAAAGTGACTAGTAACAGAAATGCATCTACAGGAATCCATATAAAAAGGAAATAAAAAAAAAACATTCAAGCTTTTTCGTAAAAAACAATAGGAATCCTCGGCAGCATGATTAAAGCTCAATTCCTGACAGCATGATTAAAGCTCATCAGTAGTAGGATTCTGCAACGCCCCATTTTCCGAAGGGACAAGGAAACGGAGTGCGTTACCGGCGGGCACGTGTAAGTCGACGTGCACGAGACCTATAAGTATGTAAAAGAAAAAAATGAATTGAACTTAATACTAGTCATCAACTAGGATCTTAGAAATTAGTCTACTGCCATATAAAAGAGAAGATATATATGTCTAAAACAGAAAGCAATAATTAGGTACTGATACAGAAGTTGGGAACTCCAACTAAGCCTTCAAAAGAGGTATACATACCAAACCCAAAAATACAAAAAGTGGAGGCCTAAGAATCTACTGCTGTTCGGCCTGCTCCAGAAAGTACGGGTCGTGCGATGGCGGATCCTCGCTCACATGCTCAGTACCTGAGCATGTGAAAAAACTCAGGGTCAAACCCGGCAAGTAAAACAATAAAAGCTAGGAAGTGTAATATAAACAAATAAGTAAAATATGAGTATGGATATGAAAGTATGCGCATGTGTGAAAAATATTAAACGATCAAGTAACAATATCAAGCAGAGATATACATGCTTATCAAGTCTAAGTTAACATCTTATTTTAATTTATATTTGAATTAACTGGTGAAGAAATAAACCTGTATTGTGAAAATACCCGTGCATACCCGGGACCCGGCCAAGATGCTGGCGCTGAACCAGCCGTGCCACTAAGCACTCAAGCAGATACCGATTACTGAGTATTCGGTCGTCCCATCAACATAGACTAAACAAGAGATGATGGCTCAGTACCATCCGGGTGCCCCCGTGGATGGGGCCCTATTTCGGTTGCACAACCTATCCTAAATCTTTCACGATACAATATTTATCCACCCTTTAGTTCTCCCATAACTCAAGCTTTCAAGTTTTTTTACATAGAAATCAATCCGGAATATGATGAACTAATTATGTCAAGATTAATACATATACATGTCTAGTAACAAGCAAGATGTGGTTTATGTCAAAATCAAGTTAATAGGCAAGTCAGGATCCATGGCACTATCAAGACATGTGTATGTACTAACAAGGAAAACCTGCATAGTTTCATGTATCTTGTACAAGTAATTAGTATATATATGTCAAGGCAATTGAACAAGTGACTAGTATGTATATGTCAAGGCAAGCATGATAGTCATAGAAACTAAAATGTGTTATGGAAATAATTATGATGTATGTAAACCACACATATATATAATTATGCATATAAACATGTATTAGGTAAGTGGGTACTAAATTGTAAGAATACAAATTAAATAGGCTTAACCTATTATAATGATTGCTTTAACAATGAATGAATTTTCCAAATTCTAGAATGATTTCATGGTATGGAAAGTTGCAAATTTATTAAACCTTACTAATGTATATACGTTTCAAGTAAACATGAATTAGCATAAAGAAATTATGACCTAATATAATAGCTTGCATAAAAGAAATATTTTAGTAAATTTAATGTAAAACTTATATGAAACTCTCTCTTTAAAACATGATAATGAATAAATAAATAAATGTATATATATATATATATACATATTTTCTAATGGCAAGTGGAAAATGATTTTAAAATCATTGCATTATACAAGAACTTATGTAGGAAACTTCAAATTTATATCCAATATGATGAACATTCATAAAGGTAGTTTCTTTGTAATTTCAAAATAAAACATATAGTTTAAGTTTGTAACTTAAAGTTTAAGCATAGGAGACCTTAAATAAAATGATAAATTTGATATATAAACATAGAGTAAAGTATAAAAATCATACTTTTATTTTTCTAAAATAATCATGGAGATTTTTTTTTTTTGTATAGAGATATTATCTTTTTAAGTTTTAACAAATCAAGATTCTAAGTTAACCATAAACAATTGGAGTTAAAAAAACATGAGAGTGGATGTGATTTTACTTGCCATGATTGGTTAGAGAAGGTAAGCCTATCTTGAGGCTAGAGAACTTGCCTTGATTGGTTCGAGAAGGTAAGCCTATCTTGAGGCTAGAGAACTTCTTCTTCTTTTCTTTTTCTTCTCTTTTCTTATTCTTCTCTTTTTCTTCTCTTTTCTTCTTCTCTTGAGTTGGAGTAAAAAAAATAAAAAGGAGATGAATGAAAAATAAAGGAGAGAAAATAAATGAAAGGGAAAAAAAAAATATAATAAATGAGGGATATGGGGGATTAGATGATGGTTGTCATGTTTGTCCAAAGGACAAGCATGGCAAAGTAAGGTATGGGTGTGAATAAAACAAAATAGGTATAGGACAAATGAATACTAATAATAGGTTATTAGAGTTCTTTAAGATTATAAGTTCAAATTAAACTAACCCAAAAAAGTCAAACTTCATCTTTACAAGTCAAAGAAGAAAGACTAGTAAAAATATGTGTAGGACTCACCGGTGATTAAAATAATATTATTTTAAATGACTATCTTAAAAATTTCAAGAAAATCACAAAAATATAAAAAAATGAGTCAAACACAACGCATTTATTTTGGGATTAATCTGATATCAAGAATGTAACTTATGATAAAATTAGGTTGTTACAGATTCCCAACATGATCAACAATAAGATTCTCATAATCTTTTATTACTAGTTTCAGCACGACTATGATTTGCTTTTATCTGGTTGGAACCAATGATGTTTCATCTAGAAGGAACCCACAATACTTAAGATAGATGAAACCCACCTATAAAGAAGAGACCCAACGCCAGAACCCACTCCATCCTTCTCATCTTTCTCCTCCTCATACTCTATATATTCCTCACCATCCTTCTCATCTTCTTCTTCTTCCTTGTCATATTCTCCATAATCTTCTTCCAACATAGCCTAGCCAATCAACCCATTCCATCTGTAAAAATCACCTTCCACATATATGTATAATTGTTGTGCTTGCTTTATGTATCTGTAACGAGCATGGTTATAGTACCCCCTCTAGTATCAAAGCGTGCTTGTAGGACCCCAACTGGTATCAGAGCTTATGGACATATAGTTAGATTTTTTTCAACTCCCTTGGCATCGACAATGAGTAGGATACTCGTAGCATGCTCTATGTGTATCTTCTCATCTCCAGACTTTTATTTTTTTTAACGAGTATGTTTTAATCATTAGTGTGTTGAATTTTATTAATCATGCTCTGATATCAGAGTATGTAATGTTTGTAGCATTAAGGAATCCTATTGTTTTTTTATGAAAAAGCTTGAATATTTTTTTTTCTTCTTGTATGGACTCCTATTGATGTATTTTTGTTGTCAGAATTTAAATACTCTACTAGCTATATGAATTTTGTTAGGATATCCAGATTAGCCTAATTGAATGTTATTAACTCCCTTCTCATCGGCTTACATGTATAAGTATGAGCATATGAAAAAGCAGTTATACAAACACATATAATTATGCTTATATGTATAAATAATGTGTACTCCCTCTGGTATTAGAGGGTTCTTGTAGTACTTCTTCGGTATTAGAGCGTACTTATAGTACCCCTCTGGAATTAGAACTTGACATGTAAGTGGAGGGTGGTTTTGCCCAAGTGTCTCAGAACAATTCATAAAAAAAAACATTCAAGCAAGGCGAAGGAGAATGACCGGAGTCACGAATTACAGTTTTGGACCATAATACCCGAAATCTTGCAAGCACATAGCATTGGTAAAGAAAATTTTGGCATTCATATTTCTACACCAAAAGAGGCTAAACAGTCGATCGAGGTAGAAATGGACGTTGAGATTGAAATAGAGGTCGAAGTTGATATCACCAAGGAGGCCAATAGCAGAGGTATCTCTGTACAAAAACTAGTAAAACAATTATATAAAGAAGGTAATCTAGCAGTCGGCCTACTTGAAGAAGGGTCCAGAAAATTTGACTATTACAGAATACCAAAAGTGAAAAAATTAGTCAGAAGACAAGCCTTGTAACAAACGAACCACAAGAAATAAAAATTATGCCAACAGGGTGGGATGATTCTGCATCTCTAAATATACTATATTGACTTTTACAGACTAATAAACTTCCTATAGAGTCTACTCATTGAAGTCATTAGCTTAATGAGTACTGTCGCTCTCTACTATAGATCTACAGCGAAATTCCACCAACAAAATTCTCTTGAGAGTTATTAACGTCATCAATTCTAATCACATCAAAAACAATAAGACTCCCAACAGCATAATTAAAAGTTCATCAATAATAAGATTCCCAGAAACTTTTACAGTTAGCATCAGCACGACTCTAATGAGACTTTATCTGGAAGGAACGTACGATGTTTCAGCTGGAAAGAATCCACTTATAAATAAGAGCCCTAATGTCAGAACTGAGGGCGACCCATACTCTCCTCCTCATACTCCACATACTACCCACCATCCTTTTCATTTTCTTCACATTCCTTCTAATCTTCTCCATAATTTTTTTCCAACCTAGCCTAACCAATCAACCCACTCTACCTGTAAAAAAATCACCCTCCACTTATTTATATAATTACTATACTTGCTTTTCGCATGTGTAACGATTGTGTTTGTAGTTCTCCCTTTGGTATTTGAGCCAAGGATTCCTTATTGGCCGAGCATTTTACCATCTGTACGTCTTCAGTTTTATATCTACTATTTCGGTACATACTGCATAGTTTGAATTAGTATGAAGTTGTTTGTGCTTGATTTTGTGTGCTAGATAAGTAGTTCTATATATTTTTTGTGTATTTCTTCAGTTTTAGCTCTGGCTCTCTCATTATCATACAGCAATCTTCGAGAGGAATCCATTTTAACTTTGGTGATAATATGTTGTGATGAAAGAGAGCCAGAGAGCCAACATTTAAGCTTCACCAAAGTTATCTAAATGTCACAAAGTAACTCACATACTGCATAGTTTGATTTTGTGTGCTAGATAATTAGTATTAAGTTAGACATGTTATTTTTTTATAGAAGTATTTTTACTTATATAAAAATACTAAATACTGCTCAAATAGAAAAATTTAAGCAGAAATATCCTAAGAAAAAAATACTTACATATTGGATTAGTACAGATAAAAATAACAGGTCTGTTTAGATCTGGAATAGATACTCCTATTATGATAATATGCTGTGATGAAAGAATAATAAATAATCCTTTAACCAGTATATTAGGAGGAGCTAAATTTAATCTCGCAAATAGAATATTTGGAGTAAATATACATCCGGATTTTTGTATTAGCCTATACGATAAAAGTATAGAAAAGGCATGTACTTTATCTATAAATTTAAAAGGTATAGAAATATTACCTGGATCAAAATTATTAGGAATACAATAGGAACATTGTCTTGCTTTAAATGAAACATCTACTTTTCGATCCATAACACCTACACAATTTATTAAATTATATGAAGTGGGAAATGGCAAAATAATACAGCCAAAATTAGTAGATATTAAACATCTTAAGTATGATAATGAAATGCAATTTTTCTTAAACACCTTAAAGCCAAAAATGCAATTACCTGTAGAAACATTTATAGCTTCAGGAAATACAATTTCCACAATAATAATACATCCAAATATCCTAAGAAGCTTAAGTACTACAGACTATAGAAATACACAGCAACATTTAGAGCCTAGCAGAGCTAGTACTTCTACGAGTGACACTCATACACCAATGGAAGGTAGAACACAACGAATTTTAGACCAACAAAAACGACAACAAGAACAAAATATTATACGACTACCATCTCCTTCTACTGGAATAAATTATGTTAGATCTTAAAACAAAATCTCAATTACATATTTATATCCCATTAACTCTACAATTTCCTAATGATAAATTAGAACTCACAATTCATGCTTTAGTAGATTCAGGCGCTGAAACAAGCCTTATCCAAAATAACTTTATACCACAGCAACATTGGATTCCTTTAGATAAACAAGCAAAACTACAAGATTTTATGGGACGCCCAGTTCATATTACCCATAAAGCCCGACTTTCTGTCATTATTCCTGATATACATAATCAGGAACATCCTTATACATTTGAATTTGCTTTACTTCCCAAAGAATTTGATATTGACTGCCTTCTTGGCATGAACGACTTATGTCATTATGCACCTTTCAATACTCATTATTTTACTTTTGATAATCATTCTATCCCTCGGGTCCCTTTTCCTATGGCCCTTGCTCCGCATTATATGCTAGCACAGTGTGGTGAATCTTTATTTTTGCAAGCCACAACTCAAACTTTTTATACATATCCCATAGCTCTTGCATCCGATATGGAACGAATTATTCATAGCATGCTAAAACCTTTATATTCAAATAATCCTTTATTACATTTTGAAAAATCTCCTAGATATTGTTCTATAGAATTACTTGATCAATACAAAGATACTAAAGTTCGTGTAAACAGTATAATGGTATCTCCTACAGACAAAAAGGGATTTTCCAAACAAATAAACGAATTATTAGAATTAAAATTAATACAACCTAGTGTAAGTCCCTATTCTTCGCCAGCTTTCATGGTAAGAAACCATGCAGAGCAAAAACGATGAAAAGCACGGATGACAATAAACTATGGAAAATTAAATAGCTATACTAAATTTGATGGTTACTTTATACCCTCTGCAGAATAATTGATTAAACAAGTGCAAGGAGCAAAATATTATAGTAAATTTGATGCTAAATCAGGATTCTGGCAAATTAGATTAGCCAACAAAGAATCTATAGAGCTAACAGCATTCAGTTATCCACAAAGACATTACAAGTGGAAAGTAATGCCTTTTGGTTTAAAAAATGCTCCTCAAATATTTCAAAAATAGATGAATTCTATATTTGGACATTTACCATATGTCGTTGTTTATATTGATGATATACTAGTCTTTTCAAAATCATTAGAAGAACATAAACAGCACTTACTACAAGTTGCTAAGATATTATTAGAAAAAGGAATTATTCTTAGCCCAAAAAAAATTAGTCTATTTAAAACATAAGTGGAATTTTTAGGAAAATATATAAAGAAATGACAGATAGAATTACAACAACATATATATACAAAACTAGAAGAAAAATTAAAACAAATACGAGCCAAATATAAACTTGACACAGGAAAACAACCAAGAAGATGGAATACTGAAAAAATATCGATTCAATTATCTTCGAAAGAAGAAAATGAAATTGAAAATATAAAAAACTTAATAACCAAACAAACTATTCTTTATTTTCCACAAGAATCAGAGTCACTAACACTCCAAACTGATGCCTCAGATCTTTTTTAGGTAGGAGTATTAATAGCAAAACACAAAGAAATTGTAGCTTATACATCTGGAAAATTTTCTAAACCACAACAAAATTATTCTACGAATGATAAAGAATTACTAGCCATTAAGCTTGCTATAAAAAGTTTAAAGATATATTTATTATATCGAAATTCTATAATTGAAACAGACAATAAAGCAGTAGCCCAATTTCTTAAAAAAAGAACTATAAATAATCCAGAAGAAAATCTGAGAAGAGTAAGAATTGCTTTATACTTAGAAATTTTTCAATATGATGTTACATATATTCCAGGATATACTATCTTGCAGATCTTTTAACTCGTCCAGAAAATGGACGAAGAGAGACTTAAGCGACTCCGGTCTATGTCTGAACAAGCCAAGTGGACCACCATCACTACAACAAAGAAGACCCCTCAACAGGGAGGCAACACCACAAATGATAAGAAAAAGACCCCTGAAAAGGGAGAGAGCTCTACAACAACAAAAATTACCCTGGAAACAGGAGGAACTACCACTGCATCAACAGCCACCCACAACAGGGAGATGAACAGTTCCTGCCACCGGGAATGACAGTTCTACCTATACAACCATCTAATCAGACAGCTTCACCATCATACAGCAATATAACTGCAGCACAAAGGAGGTTACAGACCACCAAACCTACAGCAGCAGCTGTAGTTCGAGATTGGTACAATCTCGAGCTCAGAAGTTCTAATCCACACATCTATGAACGGCTGAATGGATGCTACAGAGCCATCCAGTCGAATGACTTCTCTTCATCCAAATATTGGCTCTCTCAGTTAGAGCAGATGATTCTCTCTATGTTTTCTCACTACACTTAGGAGAAGACGGAGAAGCAGACCATTATTAAGGCCACCGTAGATCTTTGCAGTTATACACTTACTACACAAAGCTCTGATCTAGAGCAGAGGAAAGGGACATGGTTCCAAGGATCATCTCAAGATCAGCAATATCTTCGAGAGATCATTCAGGACTGGAGATTTCAGACCAGGTATACCACCCTCTTCCTGAATTCTACAAAATATTAGATCTGTGAAAAATACAGAATGAAAAAGCAAGACAACTGGAGGCCGAGATCACAGTTCATAAAATGATAGGCCTGAATCAGCAGAACATGATTCCTAACATCCAACTGAAAAATTTCTTCAGACAGTTGGAAGCAACAAATATTATTTCCATCCTGCAACAGCACGAGTTAATTTGGAACAAAAATAATTCTCCTAGAATTATTACTGGTTTCCAAGATATAGCAAAGTGTCACAAAGCTATACAACTCGGGCTAGTCCATGAAATATTTGTTAATTCCTCTCATCCAGAGGAATACCAGGATCTTCTTCCTTCCATTTGTGATAAAAGCATCAAAGCCTATACTTCCAGGTACCATACCACTTTCTTCTTCCGTGTATGGAGTACATGGGAAGAACGAAAGTATTTAAAGATTTATAGCCCCGTCTAGTTATGGAAGCTTCATAGTCACAATTACATTCCCTTAGCATCTTGTGAAAATCTTCCTATTTTAGACCTGGAGGCAGAAACTAAAAAGGCTGCCAAAGAACTCTTCGATGAAGCTTATACGAAGGCTATATCCGGTGCTCATGCTATAAAAATTGAGAACAATGTTCTTTTTTATGATTATATTGGAGCATTCGAAAATTCTGAGATCAGGATTCCTAAAGTTCTGGAATTCCTATCTTCCCTTCAGTTGGGGAAGATTAGCTCAAAATCCAAAGAAGAATTCTATGAAGATTTAGAAAGAATGGAAGACGAGGACCTTGGAGGAGACGAAGACCATCAACAAGATGATATCCAGGAAGCAATGGATGAAGGAGCACTTCAGAACATTATGCAGGATTAAGCGTGGTGGGACCATGCTTGTCAAGATTCATCCTCATCCTTAATTCATTCCGTGTTAGATGCAAAAGCTATGGGATATGTATAAAAAGTTTGAGTTGTGGCTTGCAAAAAAAAAGATTCACCACGCTGTGCTGGCGTATAATGCGGAGCAAGGGCCATAGGAAAAGGGACCCGAGGGATAGAATGATTATCAAAAGTAAAATAATGAGTATTTATAGGTGTATAATGATGTAAGTTGTTCATGCCAAGAAGGCAGTCAATATCAAATTCTTTGGGAAGTAAAGCAAATTCAAATGTATAAGGATGTTCCTGATTATGTATATCAGGAATAATGACAGAAAGTCGGGCTTTATGGGTAATATGAACTGGGCGTCCCATAAAGTCTTGTAGTTTTGCTTGTTTATCTAAAGGAATCCAATGTTGCTGTGGTATAAAGTTATTTTGGATAAGGCTTGTTTCAGCGCCTGAATCTACTAAAGCATGAATTGTGAGTTCTAATTTATCATTAGGAAATTGTAGAGTTAATGGGATATAAATATGTAATTGAGATTTTGTTTTAAGATCCAACATAATTTATTCCAGTAGAAGGAGATGGTAGTCGTATAATATTTTGTTCTTGTTGTCATTTTTGTTGGTCTAAAATTCGTTGTGTTCTACCTTCCATTGGTGTATGAGTGTCACTCGTAGAGGTACTAGCTCTGCTAGGCTCTAAATGTTGCTGTGTATTTCTATAGTCTGTAGTACTTAAGCTTCTTGGGATATTTGGATGTATTATTGTTGTGGAAATTGTATTTCCTGAAGCTATAAATGTTTCTACAGGTAACTGCATTTTTGGCTTTAAAGTGTTTAAGAAAAATTGCATTTCATTATCATACTTAAGATGTTTAATATCTACTAATTTTGGCTGTATTATTTTGCCATTTTCCACTTCATATAATTTAATAAATTGTGTAGGTGTTATGGATCGAAAAGTAGATGTTTCATTTAAAGCAAGACAATATTCCCATTGTATTCCTAATAATTTTGATCCAGGTAATATTTCTATACCTTTTAAATTTATAGATAAAGTACATGCCTTTTCTATATTTTTATCGTACAGGTTAATACAAAAATCCGGATGTATATTTACTTCAAATATTCTATTTGCGAGATTAGATTTAGGTTCTCCCAATATACTGGTTAAAGGATTATTTATTATTCTTTTATCACATCATATTATCATAATAGGAGTATCTATTCCAGATCTAAACAGACCTGTTATTTTTATTTATATTAATCCAATATGTAAGTATTTTTTATTAGGATATTTCTGGTTAAATTTTTCTATTTGAGCAGTATTTAGTATTTTTATAGAAGTAAAATCCTCATCTCCTTTTAATTCTATATTACCTTGCATTCTTTCAAATATATTAGTGTTTTTATTTGACCATAATGATTTGAATTTAGATTGGGGATTATATACATCATTTTGTTTTGCGTGAGGTATTGAAAGTTTTAATTTTTCAATATCTTCATCAGTTATTTCAAAATGTTCACCTTGACTATTATCTAGACTTTCATTATGTATTTCTTGAGGTTCTATTTATGTTAATTTATTCATATATATTCTGTATTCGAATGTATTTTCTCTAGAGGATTGTCCATGTGTTATTTCAGGACTTAAAGGTGGAGATGTAGATAACAAAGGATCTGATTCTACTTTTATAAATGGTAAATCTTCATATTTGTGTATTATTAAAATTTATATAGGCATTCCCGTAGGTATTTGATATGGTTGATTTTCTAGACAAGTACTTTTCATAGTGATACATATATTTTGATCTGTCATGGATTCTATTAAGCCATAAGTTATGAAGATATTTCTTATAGTGTGATATTTTAAATTTTGGACTTCTCCATAATATCCATAAGGGATTTTTATTATTAGATCTAAATATATTTCTGTGGTTTGATATCTTTATAGGTGGTAAGTTTTACTAGCATATAGTAGATGCCCTGGGTATTTTAAAGATTCTCTTTTAGGAAGTAATACAATTTTTGATAACGGTATTATTTGTACAAAGTGATGGGTTTTATTAAGTGTTATCATATTGATTCCTATGTTTTCTTCTGTTGATGAATCAGATAAGCTTTCTTCATATTCAGATTCTATTTCATATATTGTAGAAGTATCACTAGGAATTTCTTCTAGAGTTCCTACATGAATATCATATATTTCTAGATCATCAATCCATACTGTTTTTATGTTTGTAGGGCATTTATAAGCATAATGTCCTTCTTTGTCACATTTAAAACATTTACAACCTTTTTTATAAGTTGTTTTTTCTATTTTATTGTTTTTGATAAACTTTCGTCCTTTATATTTTTTAGATTTTTTATATTTCTCTTTATATTCAGGTTTCCATTTCTTTTTTGATATTTTATATCTTTTCTTTTTATATTTTGGTCTAAATTTGTATTTCGAATATTTAGAATGTTTCTTTTTATAAGGTTTATAAGGTTTATTATATCCATAAACCAGGGGACAACCAAATTGATAGTTAATTTCATCATCATATTTTGGGCAACATGATGCCTTTATATCTAATTTGTGAATATGTTTATTAATGTGTTTGTTTGCCTTATGTGTTTGACAAACTTTCTTTACTGTCTCCATACAAGCTTTTTTTATCATTCCAGTATTGTCTAGAGCTCCAGCTTTTAAACTATTGTATTTCTTTTCTATCATTGTATCCCATGGTATAGGTAGTTTAGCAAAAAATGCTTTTATCCAGAATACTTTCTTTTCTATAGAATTTAATTTAAATATATGACTTATATATTCATTAGCAAATTCTTCTATATAGCATATATTACAAAGTCTCATTTTTAATAAAATATTTTCAGTTATATCTTCTCGAGATAAATCTTCTCCAGTTAAGTCTCCATATAATAATTTACAAATACTATGTAACGCATCCTTTCTATTAGTTTAAGCATTTAAAGCAGCTATATTATGTGGACAGAATTTTTCATATTGTGATAACCATCTCAGGGCTATTCCCTGCCAATACCTGCATGCTATGATGACAAAATCTTTATTTGTTACTTCTGCTGGAAGTAATAAAGATGTTCCAACCATTAATTGTTCCCAATTTTCTATATAATCTCTAAGTTTTCTAGCAGGTACATGATCTATATTAAAAATTAAGTTTACAGAGGGAGTATGATATTTTTTCCCATGTCTTAATATATAAGAATCCATATAAGATTTTGCTGTGTCTCTAGGATACATATTTTCCTCTGTAGCTTTTTGTGTTGGAGGAGGAGGTGGATGTCTCGGATGTTGTATAATAGAACCAGAAGATTCTCCTTGTTCCATATGTATATATATATTTTCCTCTTTAGAGGACTCCTCGTTAGAGGGTATATGTGGTATATCTTGTTCCTCGTTAGAGGATATGTATATATCATTATCAGATGGTATAGACAAATTGTCAAAAGATTGTTGAGAAAAACTCTTTTCAGAAGAAACTTCTTCAATAAAATATTTAATAGAAGAAGAATGTTTTTCATAAAACTCATAAAGATCTTTTGAATCAATAGTACCATCTAATTCTTGTTTTTGCAAAAGTTTATACTGCAAATAGTTTTGATAATCAATATCCTTTGGCTCAACATGTTCTAGATTTTTTGAAGAAAATTTTAACATTCTAACAGAACCAAGTCTTTCGTTTAAAGGAGTATAAATAGGAATGTTTGAAATCATTTGTAAATTTCTTAGTTTTTGAGAAACTAAATGAAGTTGAACACACAGATAATTTAACATACTATTTTGCTGTTCTATAGAACCATTTGAGGGAAGATGAATAGTATGTTCATGAGAATTCAAATTATAAGGACAGTTATAATTTTCAGGAATAACTAAAGCTCTAGACATATTAAAGCACTTTTATAAAATTAGACATGTTATTTTCTTTCTTTCGTTAGCTAGTTAGATAATAATATCGTTTTGACCCTACTCTCTCCGGCTCATCGAAATCTCTAAGAGTGGTTTTCATCTTAGAGTTCGGCGGCCAAGACTTTCCCTGTCTACCACAAGCCTATTACTGCTTCAGAGAGAGAGAGCTCAGCCATGGCTTGTTTCCTACCTCATGGCGTAAGATATCATTATCTAATCAACTAATGAAATTAAGAAAATAACACGTCTAACTGATTTAGCTAGCCATAAATGAAAGAGTACTTACAAAGAAGGAAGAAAAAAACCGAAGATAGTCACTAGTAACCTGGGCTCTGATACCAGATAGCTCGCAGCTTCTATTCACAATATTTATTCACAATATTTAACACTCTAAAATCTAAAACTTTAAAGAGCAGAAGGAAGCAAAGAAGGATCGAAAGGGCTCGATCACTCGATACCTCCTCACCTTTCAAACACTTTATTTATAGAAATCTCAAAGTAACAGTAAGATTCCATTTAGATAGAAAGGAATCTTTTAACAGAAAAAGTGCTACAGGAAAAGTTAAAATTATTGCTACAAGACAAAGGTGTAGTGCAATGATTAAAGAGAGAATCCTTTAGTGGAGGATGAGCTGGCTGGTAGAAGGATTGTACTGGTGTCAGCAGAAGGATGAGGATGAATCTTGACAAGCATGGTCCCACCACGCTTAATCCTGCATAATGTTCTGAAGTGCTCCTTCATCCATTGCTTCCTGGATATCATCTTGTTGATGGTCTTCGTCTTCCATTCTTTCTAAATCTTCATAGAATTCTTCTTTGGCTTTTGAGCTAGTCTTCCCCAACTGAAGGGAAGATAGGAATTCCAGAACTTTAGGAATCCTGATCTCAGAATTTTTGAATCCTCCAATATAATCATAAAAAAGAACATTGTTCTCAATTTTTATGGCGTGAGCACCGGATATAGCCTTCGTATAAGCTTCATCGAAGAGTTCTTTGGCAGCCTTTTTAGTTTCTGCCTCCAGGTCTAAAACAGGAAGATTTTCACAGGATGCTGAGGGAATGTAATTGTGACTGTGAAGCTCCCATAACTGGACGGGGCTATAAATCTTTAAATACTTTCGTTCTTCCCATGTACTCCATACACGGAAGAAGAAAGTGGTCTGGTACCTGGAAGTATAGGCTTTGATGCTTTTAACACAAATGGAAGAAAGAAGATCCTGGTATTCCTCTGGATGAGAGGAATTAACAAATATTTCATGGACTAGCCCGAGTTGTATATCTTTGTGGCACTTTGTTATATCTTGGAAACCAGTAATAATTCTAGGAGAATTATTTTTGTTCCAAATTAACTCATGCTGTTGCAGGATGGAAATAATATCTGTTGCTTCCAACTATCTGAAGAAATTTTTCAGTTGGATGTCAGGAATCATGTTCTGCTGATTCAGGCCTATCATTTTATGAACTGTGATCTCGGCCTCCAGTTGTCTTGCTTTTTCATTCTGTATTTTTCACAGATCTAATAATTTGTAGAATTCAGGAAGAGGGTGGTATACCTAGTCTGAAATCTCCAGGTCCTGAACGATCTCTCGAAGATATTGCTGATCTTGAGATGATCCTTGGAACCATGTCCCTTTCCTCTACTCTAGATCAGAGCTTTGTGCAGTAAGTGTAAACTGCAAAGATCTGCGGTGGCCTTAATTATGGCCTGCTTCTCCGTCTTCTCCTGAGTGTAGTGAGAAAACATGGAGAGAATCATCTGCTCTAACTGAGAGAGCCAATATTTGGATGAAGAGAAGTCATTTGACTGGATGGCTCTGTAGCATCCATTCAGCCGTTCATAGATGTGTGGATTAGAACTTCTGAGCTCGAGATTGTACCAATCTCAAACTACATCTGCTGCTGTAGGTTTGATGGTCTGTAACCTCCTTTGTGCCGCAGTCATATTGTTGTATGTTGGTGAAGCTGTCTGATTAGATGGTTGTATAGGTAGAACTGTCATTCCCGGTGGCGGGAACTGTTTCTCTCCCTGTTGTGGGGTGGCTGTTGATGTAATGGTAGTTCCTCCTATTTCCAGGGTAATTTTTGTTGCTGTAGAGCTCTCTCCCTTTTCAGGGGTCTTTTTCTTATCATTTGTGGTGTTGCCTCCCTATTGAGGGGTCTTCTTTGTTGTAGTGATGGTGGTCCACTTGGCTTGTTCGGCCATAGACCGGAGTCGCTTAAGTCTCTCTTCGTCTATTTTCTGGACGAGTTAAAAGATCTGCAAGATAGTTAGTATATCCTGGAATATATGTAACATCATATTGAAAAATTTCTAAGTATAAAGCAATTCTTACTCTTCTCAGATTTTCTTCTGGATTATTTATAGTTCTTTTTTTAAGAAATTGGGCTACTGCTTTATTGTCTGTTTCAATTATAAAATTTGGATATAACAAATATATCTTTAAACTTTTTATAGTGAGCTTAATGGCTAGTAATTCTTTATCATACGTAGAATAATTTTGTTGTGGTTTAGAAAATTTTCCAGATGTATAAGCTACAATTTCTTTGTGTTTTGCTATTAATACTCCTGCCCAAAAAAGATCTGAGGCATCAGTTTGGAGTGTTAGTGACTCTGATTCTTGTGGAAAATAAAGAATAGTTTGTTTGGTTATTAAGTTTTTTATATTTTCAATTTCCTTTTCTTCTTTCGAAGATAATTGAATCAATATTTTTTTCAGTATTCCATCTTCTTTGTTGTTCTCCTGTGTCAAGTTTATATTTGGCTTGTATTTGTTTTAATTTTTCTTGTAAATTTTGTACTAACTTTGATAGATGAGATATAAATTTTCTGCCATAGTTAAGTAAGCCAAGAAAACTTTGTAACTGTTTTAAAGTCTTAAAGGTTTTAGGAAATTCTTTTAGTTTTGTATATATATGTTGTTGTAATTCTATCTGTCCTTCCTTTATATATTTTCCTAAAAATTCCACTTCTGTTTTAAATAGACTAATTTTCTTTGGGCTAAGAATAATTCCTTTTTCTAATAATATCTTAGCAACTTGTAGTAAGTGCTATTTATGTTCTTCTAATGATTTTGAAAAGACTAGTATATCATCAATATAAACAGCGACATATGGTAAATGTCCAAATATAGAATTCATCCATTTTTGAAATATTTGAGGAGCATTTTTTAAACCGAAAGGCATTACTTTCCACTCGTAATATCCTTGTGGACAACTGAATGCTGTTAGCTCTATAGATTCTTTGTTGGCTAATCTAATTTGCCAGAATCCTGATTTAACATCAAATTTACTATAATATTTTGCTCCTTGCACTTGTTTAATCAATTGTTCTACAGAGGGTATAAAGTAACCATCAAATTTAGTATAGCTATTTAATTTTCTATAGTTTATTACCATCCGTGCTTTTCCTCGTTTTTGCTCTGCATGGTTTCTTACCATGAAAGCTGGCGAAGAATGGGGACTTACACTAGGTTGTATTAATTTTAATTCTAATAATTTGTTTATTTGTTCGGCAAATTCCTTTTTGTTTGTAGGAGATACCATTATACTGTTTACAAGAACTTTAGCATCTTTGTATTGATCAAGTAATTCTATAGAACAATATCTAGGAGATTTTTCAAAATGTAATAAATGATTGTTTGAATATAAAGCTTTTAGCATGCTATGAATAATTCGTTCCGTGTCGGATGCAAGAGCTATGGGATATGTATAAAAAGTTTGAGTTGTAGCTTGCAAAAATAAAGATTCACCACGCTGTGCTGGCGTATAATGCGGAGCTAGGGCCATAGGAAAAGGGACCCGAGGGATAAAATGATTATCAAAAGTAAAATAATGAGTATTGAAAGGTGCATAATGACGTAAGTTGTTCATGCCAAGAAGGCAGTAAATATCAAATTCTTTGGGAAGTAAAGCAAATTCAAATGTATAAGGATGTTTCTGATTATGTATATCAGGAATAATGACAGAAAGTCGGGCTTTATGGGTAAAATGAACTGGGCGACCCATAAAGTCTTGTAGTTTTGCTTGTTTATCTAAAGGAATCCAATTTTGCTGTGGTATAAAGTTATTTTGGATAAGACTTGTTTCAGCGCCTGAATCTACTAAAGCATGAATTGTCAGTTCTAATTTATCATTAGGAAATTGTAGAGTTAATGGGATATAAATATATAATTGAGATTTTGTTTTAAGATCCAACATAATTTTTTCCAGTAGAAGGAGATGGTAGTCGTATAATATTTTGTTCTTGTTGTCGTTTTTGTTGGTCTATATCATCCTACACTATATATACCCTCTAACGAGGAGTCCTCTAGCGAGGAATATTTATATATAAATATGGAAAGAGGAGAATCCTCAGGTTCTGTTATACAGCATGCACATCAACATCCTCCTATTCATGAAGGTTCAGAAGAAAGTATGTATCATAGAGACACCGCTGAAGTATTTATAGATGATTATATATTCAAGCAAGGTAAAAAGTATTATACTCCTTCTGTAAATTTAATATTCAATATAGACCATGTACCGGCTAGAAAGCTAAGAGATTATATAGTAAACTGGGAACAATTATTTATAGGAACAGCTTTATTACTACTAGACACAATAAAAAATAAAGATTTTGTGATTATAGCCTGCGATTATTGGCAGGGAATAGCTTTAAGATGGTTGACACAATATGAAAAACTACATCCTGCAGAAATAGCAGCATTAGATACTTATCCTGATAGAAAAACTGCGTTACATAGTATTTGTAAACTACTATATACAGATTTAACAGGAGAAGAATTATTTGAAGAAACAATAGATGAAAATATTTTATTAAAAATGAAACTTTGTAATATTTGTTATTTAGAAGAATTTGCAAATGAATATATAAGTCATATATTTAAATTAAATTCTTTAGAAAAAAAAACATTATGGTTAAAAGCCTTTTTTGCTAAATTACCTATATCTTGGGACACCATGATAGAGAAATAATATAATAGTTTAAAAGGTGGATTAGCAGATAGTACTGGAATGCTAAAGAA
Organism: Dracaena cambodiana; assembly: GCA_036321105.1. Classification (NCBI taxonomy): domain Eukaryota; kingdom Viridiplantae; phylum Streptophyta; class Magnoliopsida; order Asparagales; family Asparagaceae; genus Dracaena; species Dracaena cambodiana. The sequence goes on along the minus strand of JAYEPQ010000013.1, from coordinate 15,858,064 downwards.
AGCTTGCATGGAAACAGTTAAAAAATCTTGTCAAAGACAGAAAGCTAGTAAACATTTGAAAAAACACATACATGGTTCTGATATAAAAGTATCTTGTTGTCCTAAATATGATGATGAAGTAAATTATCAATTTGGATGTCCTCCAGTATATGGTTATAATAAACCATATTAAAAGAGACATTCAAAACACTCTAAATATAATAACTATAAACCAAAATACAAAAGAAAAAGATATAAAATATCCAAGAAAAAATGGAGACTAGAATTTAAAAATAAATATAAAAAATCAAAGAAATATAAAAAGAGAAAATTTATTAAAAATAACAAAATAGATAAAACAACTTATAAAAAGGGATGTAAATGTTTTAAATGTGATAAAGAATGCCATTTTGCATATGAATGTCCATTATATTCTAACAATCCTCTAATAATTCATTAGAATTTGCAGAACAAATTCTAGCCTTTAACGCCACGGAAGAATTTCGATAAGTTCGAATAGTCCTTCAAAGAACCAAAGAGAATAAACTCACCTATTATCTATAAATTGTCTCCCTTCTATTCCTTTAGACGCCTTTTTATTGGCTAAAAATATACAAGAAAAGTTTTCTACAAGGAAAGTTCAAGAAATTGAAACAAAACAAAAAAAAACAATCAGTCCTTTAAGTTGGCTGATCAATACAAGGAAAGTTTAAAAAATAGAAATAAAACAAAAGGAAACAATCAGCCCCTTAATTTGCTGATCAATACAAGGAAAGTTCTAGAAATAAAAGAAAACAATCAATTTTGACCAGATTTTTCTACTAATTGAATCATATAGATGCATCTTTGTTGAACTCGTGAACCATCCTCAATGAGCTTCCACGTATTTGCTCGAGCCCAAATCTCTTGAATCAGCCCATTAAGTGTATCTTTGAACTTCTTTCCTTGTGCTCTTGTAACCGACATAGTTAGAACTTGAATTGGCTCCTTCGTAGTCAAGCCATTATTTGCATCAGAAATGAAGAACGGGAATGAAACGAAATAAAGCATTTCATCATCAATTTAGGATAACAAGATACTCTGGTATCAGAGCCAAGGTTGAGCTTGGTGACGACTACTGACGTTTTTCTTCTTTTTTGTAAGTACTTCTTACTAATGTCTAGCTAAATTAATTAGACATGTTATTCTCTTAATTCCAATAGCTTAGGTAAATAATAATATCCTACGCCATGGAGTAGGAAACGAATCATGGCTGTGCTCTATCTCTCTGAAGCAAGTAATCAACTTGTGGTAAACAGAGGAGGTCTTTGCTGCCTAACTCTAAGATGAAAGCCACTCTTAAAGGTTACCAGTAGCCGGAGAGAATAGGGTCAAACCGATATTATTATCTAACTAACTATCAAAAGAAAGAGAATAACGTGTCTAATATTCTTGAGTTTTTTTAATGTCTAAAACAGTAGTAATTCCTAATAATTACTCATGTCCTTATAACTTAGACTCTCAGGAGCATATTATTCATTTGCCTTTAAATGGTTCTGAAGAACAACAAACAGCATGTTAAATTATTTAGCAGATCAAATACATCTAGTTATTCAAAAAATTAAATCATTAGAAATGCTTCAAATTATTCCTATTTATTCTCCGATTAAAGAAAGACTTGGGTCTGTTAGAATGTTGAAAATTTCTTCAAAAAATTTAGAAAGTCTTGATCCGGAAGAGATTAATTATAAAAATTATTTACAGTATAAACTCTTGCAAAAGAAAGAATTAGATGGTATTCTTGATTCTAAAGAGCTTTATGATTTTTATGACAAATATGCTGCTTCTATTAAATATTTTGCTGAAAAAAATTCTTCTTCTGCTGAGATTTCTGTTGATAGTTCTGATGATGAATTATCTGTATCTTCTGATGATGATACTATACAAAATATATCCTCTAACGAGGAGAATACTACACTATATATACCCTCTAATGAGGAGTCCTCTAGCGAGGAATATTTATATATAAATATGGAAAGAGGAGAATCCTCAGGTTCTGTTATACAGCATGCACATCAACATCCTCCTATTCATGAAAGTTCAGAAGAAAGTATGTATCATAGAGACACCGCTGAAGCATTTATAGATGATTATATATTCAAGCAAGGTAAAAAGTATTATACTCCTTCTGTAAATTTAATATTCAATATAGACCATGTACCGGCTAGAAAGCTAAGAGATTATATAGTAAACTGGGAACAATTATTTATAGGAACAACTTTATTACTACCAGATACAATAAAAAATAAAGATTTTGTAATTATATCCTGCAGTTATTGGCAGGGAATAGCTTTAAGATGGTTGACACAATATGAAAAACTACATCCTGCAGAAATAGCAGCATTAGATACTTATCCTGATAGAAAAACTGCGTTACATAGTATTTGTAAACTACTATATACAGATTTAACAGGAGAAGAATTATTTGAAGAAACAATAGATGAAAATATTTTATTAAAAATGAAACTTTGTAATATTTGTTATTTAGAAGAATTTGCAAACGAATATATAAGTCATATATTTAAATTAAATTCTTTAGAAAAGAAAACATTCTGGTTAAAAGCCTTTTTTGCTAAATTACCTATACCTTGGGACACCATGATAGAGAAAAAATATAATAGTTTAAAAGGTGGATTAGCAGATAGTACTGGAATGCTAAAGAAAGCTTGCATGGAAACAGTTAAGAAAACTTGTCAAAGACAGAAAACTAGTAAACATTTGAAAAAACACATACATGGTTCTGATATAAAAGTATCTTGTTGTCCTAAATATGATGATGAAGTAAATTATCAATTTGGATGTCCTCCAGTAATATGGTTATAATAAACCATATAAAAAGAGACATTCAAAACACTCTAAATATAATAACTATAAACCAAAATACAAAAGAAAAAGATATAAAATATCCAAGAAAAAATGGAGACTAAAAATAAATATAAAAAATCAAAGAAATATAAAAAGAGAAAATTTATTAAAAATAACAAAATAGATAAAACAACTTATAAAAAGGGATGTAAATGTTTTAAATGTGATAAAGAAGGCCATTTTGCGTATGAATGTCCTTTAAGTGTAAAGACAATATGGATTGATGATCTAGAAACCTACGATATACATCTAGGAACTATAGAAGAAATTCCCAGTGATAGTTTTTCAATATATGAAGTAGAATCTATATATGAAGAGAGTTCTTCTGAATCTTCAAAAGAAAAAACTCTAGGAATTAACATGATAACCTTAAATAAAATATATCATTCTCTACAAATTATACCTTTGTCTAAAACTGTATTACTTCCCAAAAGAGAATCCTTAAAAAATCCTGGTCATATAGTATATGCCAGTAAAACATATCTATTACAAAGATATCAAACAACAGAAATATATTTAGATCTTATTATAAAAATCCCCTATGGATATTATGGAGAAATCCAAAATCTAAAATATCATACTATTAGGAATATTTTTATTACTTATGGATTGATAGAATCTATGACAGATCAAAATATATGTATAACAATGAAGAGCACTAGTTTAGATAACCAACCATATCAAATACCTTCAGGGATGCCTATAGGAATATTGATCATACATAAATATTAAGACCTACCATTATTAAAGGAAGAAGCAGATCCATTACTATCCCCATCTCCACCACTAAGTCCTGAATTGACTCCAGGACAAACTTCTAAAGAAAATACTTTTGAATATAGAATATACATGAATAGGTTAACAGAAATTGAACCCTTAGAAACAAGAAACGAAAGTTTAGATAATAGTCAAGGAGAGCAATACGAGATTACAGATGAAGATATAGAAAGACTAAAACTTTCTATACCTCATTTAAAACAGAATGAAGTATATAATTCTCAATCTAGATTTAAATCGTTCTGGTCAACCAAAAACACATATATCTTTGAAAGAATGCAAGGAAATATAGAGCTAAAAGGTGATGAGGATTTTACCTCCATAAAAATACTAAATACTGCGGAAATAGAAAGACTTAGACAAAGATATCCAAAAAAGAAATATTTACATATAGGATTAATTCAAATAAAAATAACAGGTCTTTTTAGATCTGGAATAGATACTCCAATCATGGTCATATGTTGTGATGAAAAAATAATAAACAACCCTTTAAACAGTATACTAGGAGGAGCAAAATCTAATTTAGCTCATAGAATATTTGGAGTAAATATACACCCAGACTTCTGTATAAGTTTATATGACAAAAATATAGACAAAGCATGTACACTATCTATAAATTTAAAAGGAATTGAAATGTTACCTGGATCAAAAATTTTAGGAATACAATAGGAACACTGTTTAGCTTTAAACGAAACTTTGACTTTTAGATCAGTAACACCAACACAATTTATTAAATTATATGAGGTCGGAAATGGAAAAGTTATACATCCTAAGCTAGTAGATATTAGACATCTTAAATATGATAATGAAATGCAATTTTTCTTAAAGAGTCTTAAACCAAAAATGCAACTTCCTATGGAAACGTTTATAGCCTCGGGAAATACAATATCTACAACAATTCTAAATCCTAGCATACCAAGAAGTTTAAGTACTACTGATTATAGAAACACTCAGTTACACATTGAACCAAGTAGAGCAAGTACCTCTACTATAGATACTAATCTAGAAAATACTACTTTAGAAGGAAGAACACAAAAAATCTTAGATCAACAAAAGAAATTGCAAAATCAAAATATAATGAAACTACCATCATCCTCTAATCCTTTTAACAGCTTTTGATTTTTACAGAATCCCCCTTTTTTTTTTCGAACAGGCTATATCTATATAATATTTTTATACGAGTATACTTACAGATAATTATATAAATTACCAGAGGCTGAGATTTTTACCATACCTAGAAATGCGAGGTCGTCTTACCTTGTTGACATAGCTAGAAGATCCCAAGCTCAGATCTAGACACAAACCATTCTTGGCACTCGAGTCTTCTTGAATTTTTCTAACTCAATGTGTCCTCATGTGCCCTCCAAGTGCATTCCCGTTCATAAACTCGGTTCCATAGATGGAACACTTGTACACTTTAGGTTTCCTTTCTGTTTTATGTAACTTTTCTGGCCTCGATCTTCTGTGGCTTGCCCGGTGGCCTCCGAGTGCTTGAAACGAAGTGAATTGCTTGCTGCATATTCTACATTTGAATACTCGTTTATATTGTTGTTGGATAGTGTTCTTATCGTTACGGAGATTGATACTTCTGTCGTCTTCCACTTCTGTGACCATCCTATCTCTGGGGATGTTGCGCACCTGCAAATCTTCTTTTGCCATGATCCAGAACTGCAATTTTGACTTAGTGAGGATGAGCAGCTTCTTTCCGTTCCTTACTTTATATACTGCTTGATGATTTCCAACCGTACGATTTATTTTTTGGTGTAATTTGCTGGCTTCTTTTAGCTCTGGGAATCATTGTCTTATCACTTTTGTTTCTTCTGTCTGAAGTGGTATAGCATCCTTACAGGAGTAATGATGTCTGTTGAAGACCCGTATTGTGTATATACCTGGTTGGTATTCCATGTATACAATAAATGCTGCTGAAATACCATTTGTTATATCTCTCACCATGTTTCTCTTCTTCAAAATCTTGATTGATATATCATTATTGTTTTCCATTATTAAGAATTTATTATTTATTTTTATTTGTTTTTTGATGTATCCTGAACTAGAGGCTGTTTTTCTTCCGACTGTATCTCTTATCGCTAAGTTGCTTAATCCTGATGTTAGGAGTGTGATTATATCTGACTTCGTTGTTTATTATAGGGATTATCTCAAACTCTGAATTGCTCTTATGTCCACAGAGCACTATATCGGAACGGGTAATTTCTTTCCCAATGTAGACTTCTAAATTTTGCTTTATCATTTTTTGAGCATCTTCTCCTTTTTTAGGACAGTGTCCCTTTTCGTTACATACAAAAATCTTGCATTGCTTTTTACCCATTAGTGTAGAGAACTCATCATGCTTCTGGATATACTTGTTACTCTTGATAAATCCCTTTTTGTTTTTCCACGGTTTTCTAGGTACTATTTTAGGTTGGTAGACCTTTTGGCCATTTTCAGCTTGCTGTTTTAAAACTCTCTTATCTTCATCTATCCAGATAAAACCTCGATTTTTATTTATCCTTTTTAATAGTGACTTTTCTTGCTTAGATAATTCCTTTTGAAAATTTTTCCCATAATTCAGCAGTTTTAGTAGGTTCTGTTGTTGCTTTTTATCCTTTTCCTTTTCTCCAAATGTTTTTGGTCTCTTCTTTCTTTCTTTTTTCCATTTCTTGTTACTACAGTATTTCTTCTTCTTAGGAGAGTTACTGGTTGCATTTTTCACTTCCTTATAAGATTCTGTATTATGAATATAGTGTCTTAGATTGTTCTCTTTCTCTATTTGTTTTAGGTAATCTAGATATCTGTTTTGTGCTTTTGTATCCCATGGGCTTGGAAATGTGTGAAGGAACGGATCAATCCAGTTCTGTGTCTTATTGTATTCTAAGTATTTTGAGAACGTTTTGCAGTATTCTTTGAATTCGCATATATCACATAGTTCAATTTTAGATATTACATAAAGGATTATTTTATCATTAGCCTTGTTTTCTATTAACCTACATAAATTTTCTTTAATGGGGATATCCTCAGATCCAATTGATTTATTGTTTTCATCCCACTCCTTTTGCGAATTTATCCATTGTCTCATCCTTAGCAAAACATCTCCTTGTAATATTGTCGTAATGTCCCATGATTCTTTATGACTAGTGATTACGATGGTTAGGGATTGTGCCCAGTCGTTTATATCCTTGAAATGTATTTTGGACAAATCTAAATCACTAATCCTTAGGTCACTTTCTATTAAATCAATCAGCTTATTGTTAGATTCGATATTTTCTTTAAATTATGTCTTGTACTCATCATCTGTAGTCATTCCACAGTCTTCATATTCTGGTTTGGTAACGCTCTTATTTTCTAGGTCTTCATCTAAATTATATATCCCAGGGTCAAACTTGAAGTCGTGTAACAAATCTTTATGTTGGAGGTATGTTTCTTTTATCCTATTCACTAGATAGTCTTTCTCTTGAATAGTGCTATTTTGATCCCTATACAACTCTTTCCATCAATTAATTATCTCAAGTATTGAGTTGTATTCATGTCTTGAGTATGTTTTCTCGGCTTGCATCATATCAATTGGTTGACCTGGTTTATCTTGTTTTGAAGTAGTTCCTAATCTGTCAATTTGATCTAACTTTCCTACTTCTTCATCTGTCTCTGGAACTACTTCATCATTCCCTAACGTACACTTCTTTTTTCCGTTAGGGGGTTCTTCGGAATTTAAAATAATCTCTTCAACTGTTCTTTCTACATCATCAATATCATTTTGGTAACTATTCTCTATTGGTTTAGTTTGCAAAAGATCTTCCTTCACTTTTTCTTTATCCTTAGTTGTACTGTTTACTATTTTTATTGTTTCTTCTTCACTGCCTTCTCCTTTTCTTACTGGAATATTATTATTATTCTCTTTTTCATCCTCTTAAGTTTTCTTTAAGGTATCGGGTTTAACCTTTTCTTGATTAGACTTATATCCAAAATGACTTAGTAGACCCTTAAAATTTTTATAAATTTTTTTGAGTTGTTGGGTCAGATCTTCTTCGACTTCTAAAGTTGGTTGGGACTTTTATCTTATTCTTTTAATCTTTCTATTCGGAGAACTACCTCATCAAATTTTTTTTTGAAATATCTTGGGGTGTTCATCATATCATATATATCATTATACATGGTGTCGTATATACTACAACTTGCTCTACATATCTCGCAATTGCATAATATGCCGGTAGCCATCTAAGCTGTCGGTGGATAACTAGCTCTGAGTAGTCTATGGTGCCTAAAACCGTCTCCTAAGGATCGCCCTACAAATGCCTATCCACGGCAATAAAAGAATTACTTTAGGAATCTGGGCTTTAAAATTACTCAAATCTAGTAAGGGATATTTAGAGTGTAATTAGAACAGTAACAATATAGAATGTGAAAATATAGGTCAAAGTTATAGTCTATTTGATACCATATAAGTGCTATATGTGCTATAAATCCTTCCGTAATTTTTTCCTAATTTTTTTGACTCTTACTTGATTTTTTCGGATTTTGCTACAGGGACATCTTATAATTTTCGGAGGATTTTTGCTACAAAAATTTTGCCACAGTAACTTTTTTGATTTTTTTTACTGAATTTTTTATTATTTTTTCTACGAATTCTCTACAATATAAAACAAACATAGAGATTTATCTAACACACAGAAACAAATACGGATAGCTTTAAAAAATTTCAAAAACAAACAGTACATACCGGAACAGTAGCCATCATACCGGAGACTCTTTGTACAGACTGCAGACCCCTACTGTCCAAAAAGGAACGTCCCCTCTGGGCTCTGATACCAGATTGTAAATACACTACTACTACTGTCACAAAGCTGGAGCAGAAGAAGAAGAAAATACAAAGGAAAATACACTCAGGCACACTTAATTATACATATAGGTAGTGGAGAACTACAAGTGGTTGGTGGTCTGATCGGCAGGCATAAAGCATGCAAAACGGATGGGAGAGGATGAGAGGGTGAGAGAGGATAGTGATGAAGAAGGAGGCGTTGAGGAGCTTAAAGTTGTTGGAGGAGCTTAAAATTGTTGGAGAAGCTTGCTAATGTTTTTGTTGATCTGCCGATATCTTTCTCATCCTTCGGAAGCCCCCTTTTATAGACGACCTTACTTGCATGAGAAGTCTCTTGAGAATCTTGTTGTAGAAGTCTCGTCATGAGTCTTTACTGTTGACGTCTTGTCTATGTCAGGAATCTTTACTGTTGGTGTCTTGTCTCGAATCTGCACTGTTGATGTCAGGAATCGCACTGTTTTTCACTGTTGACGTCTTGTCTCTGTCAGGAATCTTCACTATTGGTGTCTTCACTGTTGATGTCAGGAATCGTACTGTTGTTTCCAGGAATCTTTACGGTCACGAATCTTTAATGTTTGTCGTCAAATGCTGTCTTTTTTGTGAAGCCTTGGAGGATCCGATGTTTAGGACTTTTGAGAAAGCCCCCCCCTTTTTTTTTTTACAAGAACTTAATAAAATTATCGGATACTGAAGTTTCTGGGGATGCAAGATCCATCCATCCATTTATGGATAGGTTAGGGTCGTCCCATCCTGTTGGTGCAATCGTCGGCTCTGGTGTTTCTTGTTGGTTCAGTTGTGATCTTGGAACTAATTTTTTCATTTTCGGTTTTCCGTATAGAATATAGTATTCGAACTTCCAGATGCTTCTCCAAGTAATCCAACTGCCGGGTTGCCTTCTTCGTATAACTGTTTTAGAAGCCTCTGTATAGAGACTCCCCTGCTAAGGGCTTCTTCGGTTAAGTCGATTTCCACTTCGGCCTCGACCTCCGTGTCCATCTCTTCTTCAGCTTGCTGTGTATTGTTGCATGTTTGCGATCCTTCGGTGCTGTATTCTCGAACTGTAGTGCCTCCTCTGATTTGTTTGATGTAGCGAGGCTGGGTAACTCTTGTTCTAAAAGTTTACCCATATTTTCTAAGGCTTCAGCTTATTTAGGGGTTGCTCCCAAAATAGTTCCCTCATTGAGGGTTGCTATATAATCCGAGCAGACCTTTTTCAAGGCCTTGAGTTCTGATTCTTGTTTCATTACAAGCTTTGCCAAGTTCCCCATGTGCCTGCGAAAAGCACGATGAGTTCCAATTCCCAGATTTGCCTTCTGGTGGGCTCGCCACGCTCCATTTATTTGGGAGTAAATTGGGGGTGGAATTTCCAACTTGGGAAAGCTCGCTATTTTTGGCTCAAGCATGTGATAGGCGAGATCACGAACCTCTTCTGCTAAGTATGAGTTCTGTCGTGATATGTCCCAGGCTAGGATGGCATCCTCTTTTGAGTAGTAATATCTGCAACAGGATCCGTTAAAATCGAATATCTAGTCATAGCATTTTTTCCAATTTGTGTAAATACCCGGCTGGTATCCCACGAATACGACAAACACTGCTGGAGCAGGAACACTATTTGCTATAGCCTTCCCCTTATCACTTTTCTGCAAAATAAATTAATAAGTTACTAATATTTTACTTAGTAATCATTTATTGCTAGGTTAGCTTAGTTAATCTACGATAAAATTATCCTTTCCTTTAACATGCTCGATCTCAAAGGAGTATTGGACTATCGCATTATACCATTGCATGCGTTTACCAGAGGTTTTTCTTGTATTCACCAGAAAATCCCTAACGGCTTTATTATCTGTTCTAATAATAAAATACTCTGATGCAAGAAATATTTGAAATTTCTGTAGGGCTAATTTTATAGTGTATAGTTCCTTTTCAAATATTATCCATTTTAGTTCGTTCGGTTTAAATTTTCCAGAATTATACCCACAAAGTCTCTCATACTTTAATATCTTTTGTGGTATACTTTTTTCTGAGTCTGATTCCATTCTGAGATAGAGGTGGATCCTCTTCGTCCCAATTTTCTTTTGGAATTGCTTTTATTGCACATCCCTAATATTCATCTGACGCATATGTGTCTAAAATCAGTTTATCTCCTGCTTTTGGTAGGTAGACCTCTGGTGCCTTTTCGGTGAGCTGCTTAATTTGTCTTAGAACGTTTTTATCTTTGTCTGTCCAGATAAAATCTTGGTTTTTATTTAGCTTATTTAGTAAAGGCATTTCTTCTTTCGTGAGTTCTCATAGGAAATTTCTCCCATAATTCAATAGCCCTAGCAGACTTTGTAGTTGTTTTTTTATCTTTTATTTCTTCGGGAAACTTCTTGATTTTTGAAATGATGTGCTTCTGTAGTTGAATGCCATCTTTGTCTAGGATAATTCCAAGAAATTCTATTGACTCTTTTTCGATTTCTATCTTTTTTTGACAAAGTATTATTCCGTGTCTTTTAAAGATGTCACTAATGATCCTTAGGTGTCTCTTGTGATCTTCCTTTGTTTTTTAAAAAACCAAAATGTCATCAATGTATACGACACAGAAATTCTTTAGATTATTAAAAATTGAGTCCATCCATCTCTGAAATATCTGTAGTGCGGTGTTTAACCCAAATGGCATGACATTCCACTGAAAATGTCCTCGTGGTGTACTGAATGCTGTTAGTAGTTTCGATTCCTCTGTCATTTTTAGTTGCCAGAAACCAGACTTACAGTCGAAATTACTGAATACTCTAGACCCTTTTGTTAGGTTTATTAGGACTTCTTTTCTAGGGATAAAATAACCATCGAATTTTAAATTTTGGTTTAGCCTTTTGTAATTAATCACCATTCGTGGCTTTTTTCTTTTTAGTTCATTAAGATTTCTGACCATGAACGCTGGACTAGAGTGAGGGCTAGTGGTTTTTTCTATTAGGCATGTACTTAAAAGTTCATTTATTTGATTATCGAATTCATCTATATCTTGTCTAGTATAGAGCATGGGTTTTACCCTAATGATTATATTGTCGTCTCTTGACTGAATTTTATAAAATCTTGGGCTTCGATCCCATAACTTTAATGGATTCTCACTAAAATTTTCGCTAAGTGTTTTATAAAGCCAGTGGGTTTGATCTAGCTCATAAATTACTTCGCATCCTTTTGATGAGTCTTTACTGCAAGGGGTATTTTTTGGGGGGGAAAAATCTCCCGTACACTTATACCAAGGTCCCTCTAAGAGTGGCATGTCAACTCTTTGGGATTGGTTACCCTCTTGTTGATGTAAAGTCACCATTTGTTTTTCTACAATCATGGGTAAATACTCTCCAATAAAATGTTTCCTAAAACCATGTCCCCATTCATATGTGGAAAGCATAAAAATTTTGGTATAATGAATTTTTTCTCATTAAGCCAAATTTTCACGTTCTTGGCTTTGCTTTTGATGGTTGTTTTATGCGCGCTGATCCCTGTTATTTTTATTGGATATTTCATTGGTTCCTATTTCTCTAGTGGTATGGTATTTTCTCGACAAGAAGAAACTGTAGCCCCTGTATCTAGTAGTGCGTGTAATGAATATTGTTTATAACCCTTAAATCTGAATGTTCCTTTAACATAATTAAACCTTCTTCCTTATTTTGGAGCAAAAATTATCTCATCAAATTGTATCGTATAATTCTCTTCTCTATTAGGGGGTTCTTCGGAATTTAAAATAACCTCTTAACTGTTCTTTCTACATCATCAATATCATTTTGGTAGTTATTCTCTATTGGTTTAGTTTGCAAAATATTTTTAATGTTGTTTTCCTTCACTTTTTCTTTATCTTTAGTTGTACTATTTACTGCTTATGTTGTTTCTTCTTCACTGCCTTCTCCTTTTCTTACTGGAATATTATTATTATTCTCTTTTTCGTCCTCTTTAGTTTTGTTTAAGGTATCGGGTTTAACCTTTTCTTGATTAGGCTTGTATCCAAAATGACTTAGCAGACCCTTACATTTTATATAGATTTCTTTGAGTTGTTGGGTCAGATCTTCTTCGACTTCTAAAGTTAGGTTGGGATTTTTATCTTATTCTTTTAATCTTTCTATTCGGAGAACTACTTCATCAAATTTTTTTTTAGAATATCTTAGGGTGTTCATCATATCATATATATCATTATACATAGTGTCATATTTACTACAACTTGCTCTACATATCTCTCAATTGCATAATATGCCGGTAGCCATCTAAGATGTCGGTGGATAACTAGCTCTGAGTAGCTTATGGTGCCTAAAACCGTCTCCTAAGGATCACCCTACAAATGCCTATCCGCGGTAACAAAGGGATTACATTAGGAATCTGAGTTTTAAGATTACTCAATTTTAGTAAGGGACACTTAGAGTGTAACTAGGACAGTAATGATACAGATTGTGAAAATATAGGTCAAAGTTACAGTTTATTTGATACCATATAAGTTCTATATGTGCTATAAATCCTTCCCCATTTTTTTCTTAATTTTTCTGATTTTTACTTGATTTTTTCAGATTTTGCTACAGTGACATTTTCTAATTTTCGATGGATTTTTGTTGCAATAATTTTGCTACAGTAATTTTTTGATTTTTTCTACGAATTCTCTACAATATAAAACAAATATAGAGATTTATCTAACACACAAAAAAAAATACAGAGAGTTTTAAAAAATTTCAGAAACAAACAGTACATACCGGAACTGTAGCCATCACACCGGAGACTCTTTGCACAGACTGCAGACCCCTCCGCCCAAAAAGGAATGTCCCCCCTGGGCTCTGATACTAGATTGTAAACACACTACTACTACTGCACAAAGCTGAAGCAGAAGAAGAACAAAATACAAAGGGAAATACACTCAGGCACACTTAATTATACATATAGGTGGTGGAGAACTACAAGTGGTTGGTGGTCTGATCGGCAGGCATAAAGCAGGCAAAATGGATGGGAGAGGATGGTGATGAAAAAGGAGGCGTTGAGGAGCTTAAAGGTGTTGGAGAAGCTTGCAGATGTTTTTACCGATCTGTCGATGTGCCGATGATCTCCTCATCCTTTGGAAGCCCTCTTTTATAGACGACCTTCCTTGCATGAGAAGCCTCTTGAGAATCTTGCTGTAGAAGCCTCGTCATGAGTCTTCACTGTTGACGTCTTGTCTCTGTCAGAGACCTTCACTGTTGATGTCTTGTCTCGAATCTGCACTGTTGATGTCAGGAATCTTTATTGTAGAAATCTTTGTCACGAATCTGCACTGTTGAGTCAGGAATCATGCTGTAGTTGATGTCAAGAGCCGGATGCTTTTGTTGAACAAGGGCTTCCTTTTGATGAAATCTTTTGATGGGGCCCGTACATCTAATCTTTCTTTTTTCTTTTGGATATATCAGGCTCCCCTTGTCTTTATATTGTAGAGAACCTATGATGTCTTTTGGTTCCTTTCTTGTGAAGCCTTTAGATTCCTCCTTTGTGAAGTTTTAGCCTGCTTCTTTTGATGTTGCCATGTTAGGCTATTTGTTTATTTTCTTTTGTAGATAATCTTGTCACATTCAGGAATTGTCAAATGATATGGGATTTTTAGCAAACCCCCAACTATCAACGGATTTGATTTGCCTTTACCAACTACCGTTTGACATGGGCTAGCCATGTTATTCCCCTCAACTTGATGAACTGTTAAGGACTTCATTTGGACTTATATGCCAAACTAATCCTTTTAGCAGCTTTTGGTTTTTACAGAATCCCCTTTTTTTTCGAACAGGCTATATCTATATAATATTTTTATAAGAGTATACTTACAGATAATTATATAAATTACTAGAGGCGGAGATTTTTACCATACCTGGAAATGCGAGGTCGTCTTACCTTGTCGACATAGCTGGAAGATCCCAAGCTCAGATCTAGACACAAACCATTGTTGGCACTAGAATCTTCTTGATTTTTTCTAACTCTGTGTCCTCAAGTGCCCTCCAAGTGCATTCCCGTTCATAAACTCGGTTCCATAGATGGAACACTTGTACACTTTAGGTTTCCTTTCTGTTTTATATAACTTTTCTGGCATCGACCTTCTGTGGCTTGTCCGGTGGCCTCCGAGTGCTTGAAACGAAGTGAATTGCTTGCTGCATGTTTTACATTTGAATACTCGTTTATATAGTTGTTGGATAGTGTTCTTAACGTTACGGAGATTGATACTTCTGACGTCTTCTACTTCTGTAACCATCCTATCTCTGGGGATGTTGCGCACCTGCAAATCTTCTTTTGCCATGATCCTGAACTGCGATTTTGACTCAGTGAGGATGAGCAGCTTCTTTCCGATCCTTACCTTATATATTGCTTGATGATTTCGAGCCGTACGATTTATTTTTTGGTGTAATTTCCTGGTTTCTTTTAGCTCTGGGAATCCTTATCTTATCACTTTTGTTTTTTCTATCTGAAGTGGTATAGCATCCTTACAGGAGTAATGATGTCTGTTGAAGACCCGTATTATGTATATACCTGGTTGGTATTCCACGTATACAATAAATGCTGCTGAAATACCATTTATTATAGCTCTCACCATGTTTCTCTTCTTCAAAATCTTGATTGATATATCATTATTGTTTTCCATTATTAAGAATTTATTATTAATTTTTATTTGTTTTTTGATGTATCCTGAACTAGAGGCTGTTTTTCTTCCAACTGCATCTCTTATCGTTAAGTTGCTTAATCCTGACGTTAGGAGTGTGATTATATCTGACTCGTTGTTTATTATAGAGATTATCTCAAACACTGAATTCCTATTATGTCCACAGAGCACTATATCGGAACGGGTAATTTCTTTTCCAATGTTGACTTCTAAATTTTGCTTTATCATTTTTTGAGCATCTTCTCCTTTTTTAGGACAGTGTCCTTTTTCGTTATATACAAAAATATTGCATTGCTTTTTACCCATTAGTGTAGAGAACTCATCATGCTTCTGAATATACTTGTTACTCTTGATAAATCCCTTTTTGTTTTTCCACGGTTTTCTAGGTACTATTTTAGGTAGGTAGACCTTTTGGCCATTTTCAGCTTGCTGTTTTAAAACTCTCTTATCTTCATCTATCCAGATAAAATCTCGATTTTTATTTATCCTTTTTAATAGTAACTTTTCTTGCTTAGATAGTTCCTTTTGAAAATTTTCCCCAAAGTTCGGCAGTTTTAGTAGGTTCTGTTGTTGCTTTTTATCCTTTTCCTTTTCTCCAAATGTTTTTGGTCTCTTCTTTCTTCCTTTTTTCCATTTCTCGTTATTACAGTATTTCTTCTTTTTAGGAGAGTTACTGGTTGTATTTTTCACTTCCTTATAAGATTTTGTATTATGAATATAGTGTCTTAGATTGTTATCTTTCTCTATTTGTTTTAGGTAATTTAGATATCTGTTTTGTGCTTTTGTATCCCATGGGCTTGGAAATGTGTGAAGGAACGAATCAATCCAGTTTTGTGTCTTATTGTATTCTAAGTATTTTGATAACGTTTTACAGTATTCTTTGAATTCGCATTTATCACATAGTTCAATTTTAGATATTGCATAAAGGATTATTTTCTCATAAGCCCTGTTTTCTATTAACCTACATAATTTTCTTTAAAGAGGATATTCTCAGATCCAATTGATTTATTTTTTTTATCCCACTCCTTTTGCGAATTTATCCATTGTCTCATCCTTAGCAAAACATCTCCTTGTAATATTCTCGTAATGTCCTATGATTCTTTATGACTTGTGATTACGATGGTTAGGGATTGTGCCCAGTCGTTTATATCCTTGAAATGTATTTTGGACAAATCTAAATCACTAATCCTAAGGTCACTTTCTATTAAATCAATCAGCTTATTGTTAGATTCGATATTTTCTTTAAATTATGTCTTGTACCCATCATCTGTAGTCATTCCACAGTTTTCATATTCTGGTTTGGTAACGCTCTTATTTTCTAGGTCTTCATCTAAATTATATATCCCAGGGTCAAACTTGAAGTGGTGTAACAAATTTTTATGTTGGAGGTACGTTTCTTTAATCCTATTCACTAGATAGTCTTTCTCTTGAATAGTGCTATTTTGATCCCTATACAACTCTTTCCAGCAATTAATTATCTCAAGTATTGAGTTGTATTCATGTCTGGAGTATGTTTTCTCGGCTTGCATCATATCAATTGGTTGACCTGGTTTATCTTGTTTTGAACTAGTTCCTAATATGTCAATTTGATCTAACTTTCCTACTTCTTCATCTGTCACTGGAACTACTTCATCGTTCCCTAACGTACACTTCTTTTTTCCGTTAGGGGGTTCTTCGGAATTTAAAATAATCTCTTCAACTGTTCTTTCTACATCATCAATATCATTTTGGTAACTATTCTCTATTGGTTTAGTTTGCAAAATATCTTCCTTCACTTTTTCTTTATCCTTAGTTGTACTGTTTACTGTTTTTATTATTTCTTCTTCACTACCTTCTCCTTTTCTTACTGGAATATTATTATTATTCTCTTTTTCGTCATCTTTAGTTTTGTCTAAGGTATCGGGTTTAAACTTTTCTTGATTAGGCTTGTATCCAAAATGACTTAGCAGACCCTTATATTTTTTATAGATTCCTTTAAATTGTTGGGTCAGATCTTCGACTTCTAAAGTTAGGTTGGGACTTTTATCTTATTCTTTTAATCTTTCTATTTGGAGAACTATCTCATCAAATTTTTTTGGAATATCTTGGGGTGTTCATCATATCATATATATCATTATACATGGTGTCGTATTTACTACAACTTGCTCTACATATCTCACAATTGCATAATATGCTGGTAGCTATCTAAGATGTCGGTGGATAACTAGCTCTTAGTAGCCTATAGTGCCTAAAACCGTCTCCTAAGGATCACCCTACAAACGCCTATCCGCGGCAACCAAGGGATTACTGTAGAAATCTGGGCTTTAAGATTACTCAATTCTAGTAAGGGACACTAAGAGTGTAACTAGGACAGTAATATAGGTCAAAGTTATAGTCTATTTGATACCATATACATGCTATATGTGCTATAAATTCTTCCCCAATTTTTTCCTAATTTTTCTGATTTTTACTTGATTTTTTCGGATTTTGCTAAGGTGACATTTTCTAATTTTCGGAGGATTTTTGCTACAGTAACTTTTTTGATTTTTTTCAGAATTTTTTATTATTTTTTCTACGAATTCTATACAATATAAAACAAACATAGAGATTTATCTAACACAATGAAACAAATACAGATAGCTTTAAAAAATTTCAGAAACAAACAGTACATACCGGAACAGTAGTCATCACACCGGAGACCCTTTGTACAGACTGCAGACCCCTACCGCCCAAAAACGAACGTCCCCTCCCGGGCTCTGATACCAGATTGTAAACATACTACTACTACTGTCACAAAACTGAAGCAGAAGAAGAGAAAAATACAAAGGGAAATACACTCAGGCACACTTAATTATACATATAGGTAGTGAAGAACTACAAGTGGTTGGTGGTCTGATCGGCAGGCATAAATCAGGAAAAACGGATGGGAGAGGATGAGAGGGTGAGAGAGGATGGTGATGAAGAAGGAGGCGTTGAGGAGCTTAAAGATGTTGAAGAAACTTGCTGATGTTTTTGCCTATCTGCCGATATTCTTCTCATCCTTCGGAAGCCCGTTTTATAGATGACATTTCTTGCATGAGAAGCCTCTTAAGAATCTTACTGCAGAAGCCTTGTCATGAGTCTTCACTGTTGACGTCTTGTCTCTGTCAGGGATCTTCACTGTGTATGTCTTGTCTCGAATCTGCACTGTTGATGTCAGGAATCTTTACTGTAGAAGTCTTTGTCACGAATGTGCACTGTTGATGTCAGGAACCAGATGCTTTTTGTTGAACAAGGGCTTCATTTTGATGAAACCTTTTGATGGGGCCCGTAAATCTAATCTTTCCTTTTTTCTTTTGGATGTATTAGGCTCCCCTTGTCTTTATGTTGTAGAGAATCTATGATGTATTTTGATTCCTTTCTTGTGAAGCCTTATCTTGGAGGATCTGATGCTTAGATTAATGAGAGTTTTTTTTTTTTTGAAAAGGTCTCTTGAGTCCTGACTAGTCGCCCATGTTGTCGAGATTTTGTATGCCTTCATCTCCCTTGTGTCTTTATAGATCTGATGGTGTGTATTCTTCTGCCAATTCTTCCATATTTTACTGAAGTATTCTGTCTTCTACCATTTTCTTTTGTCAACAATATTGAATTAATTCCTCATGGGCAGATCTGATAAATTTTGGGACTATACAATTAATTTCTTTGTCTACATAGACTCTGTAAATTTCAGTTTCTGTGGCTAATCTGAATCTATTTCCATTGTATTTTTGCCAGTTGAATTCATACGCTATGGTTTTTGCTCTCCAGTGCCTGATTTGTCTTGGGATCTCGCCGTCACAAATTACCTCTCTTTCTTCTCTATCTGGATGTAGGGGATGGGCTAGTCTGTGTGTAATCCATGCACTGTGCTTTGTAGGATACCATACTCCTTTTATGTATTCTGCTATTATGGAATCGAATTCTATCTTGAGCTGTGACCTTTTTCCTATGAAAACTTCTGAATATGGAAATGCTAAAGAATCTGGGAGTAATTCTGCATGATCTGGATGGCTAATGATTATTTATGAAATAAATCCCATATATAAGAAGTCTTTCAAACTATAATCTGTTCCATGGAGTTTTTTCGTCTTTATTTGGCCTAATTGAATATTTAGTCTGTAGATGATATAGGCTAACTCACAGTGGCATTTTGGTTGTGAGAGGTCCATGATGTTGCAGATATTATTGTTGATGCATCTATCGGTGTTGGCATAATGTATCACCTGGTTTACAATTACTCCTCTGCATCTTCTCTCCCCTTTTTGGATTTCTTTGAGTATCCGTTGCATGTCTTTGGCTTTTCGATAGAAATTGTCCTGAACTTTCTGGTGAATCTTCTGTCTGATATCTTCTGAAAGAAAAGATAATTCATCATTTGTTTTAAAAAACAGCCTGGCTTGCATGGCTTCCATATCTCTCATATTTTGGAAGCTCTCTTTTCTATTTTTTACACTTGATTCTTTTTCACTCTTATTTGTGAGACACTCCTTTCTTTCTTTTTCTCTCGTATTTTTGAGGCACTCTTTTTCTTTTTGCAAACTCACAGTTAACTATGTTTGTTAACAGAGATCTTCAACCAATCTTTCCTTTTGTATTTTTAGATTTTTAAAGTGCTTCATAATAACTTGACAATCTCTACACTCTGTTGATAATTCTAGCTTACTTGTACTCTGTTGACTCTCTTGTGGCATAAATTTTTTAAGGCTTTCGTCGAAATTCCAGGAGGTTGGAATATTATTTTTTGCATATTCTATAGCTTCTTTAACATTATAAAAACCTCTAAACACTGGATCATCAAAGTTTGAGACTAGTCTTCTAACTGTATTCCAATTTTTATAAATTCCTACTTGATGACCTCTAAGTATGACGTAGCATATAAAACTCTGTAACTGGGGTGTCTGGATAATGCCTTTAAAATAATAAGCTAATATTTTGATTACTTTAACCTTCTCTTTTAGCTGATCTAGTCTTAGATTGCATAAATTATCTAATAGACATTGTTGCACTAAATCTACCTGAAATTCAGTGATTCTGAATGACTCTTTACTCTGAGTGGCATACTGCTTGAGATATATATCTCCAAATCGCATGAACTTTCTGGAATTTATCTGCAAGTTTAAACACCAAAGAATTAGTCTAGATAATTTTTTTGTAATTACATGCTCAAATTTTGGTCCGTATTTAGGTCCTATAAACTTTGTCCATTCACATAATTTCTTTTCCTTTAAATTTGATACTAATTTATTAATTTCTATACAGTATAGTCGATATGCATTGGTTATTCGATCGAATTTTCTGTTTGCATACCTAATTGTTCTTTTTGTCTTTATTCTTTCGTTATCGGGAAGCTCTATTCTATGACCTAAGGACTCTGTACCATTTTTGTTTGATCCTATTATTCTCTTTTCTTTTAATCTTCTTAATATTTGATGGAAAAAATATTCATTATGTGTCTTTGTGTATAAATTTTCTTTTATGATTTGTTTAAGGTGAAAAATATCTTAAGTCCTTTGTAGCATATTTCCTTGAAGGGTTCCTGTTATGTGATTTGCAAATCTTTTCTCATCCTGTGTTTCTTTATTTTTTGTGAGTATTATGACCTTTTGCCCAATCTTAAAGTATTTATTAGATAGTTTTAGATGGACTTTATTTTGTGGTATACTCTTTGAATCATTATTCCTTATATTTCTCTTTATTTGTAAACTACTCGAGTTACTTGGTGTTTTAAACATTTTCCTAACATATATCAACCTTTTGTTAGATCTGACATTCTCTTTTGATTCTATCCTGTATTCATCACCTGTAGTCATTCTCCTCTTGTTTTGATTTTCAATTAAGTTGTATATCCCAGGGTCAAACCTAAAATAGTGTAACAAACCTTTATACTGGAAGTATGTCTCTTGTATCCTATTTACAAGATAGTCTTTTTTTTCTTGAGTAGTGCTATTTTGATCCCTATACAACTCTTTCCAGCAATTAATTATCTTAAGTATCGAGTTGTATTCTTGTCTGGAGTATATTTTCTTGGTTTGCATCGTGTCAATTGGTTGTCTTGGACCTTTTTGTTTTAAACTAGTTCCTAGTCTGCCAATATGATCTATCCTTCCTACTGCTTCCTTTGTCTCTCGAACTACTTCATCGTTTCCTATCGTACACTTCTTTTTCCCATTAGGGGGTTCTTCGGAGTTTAAGATAACCTCTTCAACTGTTCTTTTGACATCATCAATATTATTTTGGCAGTAATTCTCTATTGGTTTAGTTTGCAAAATATTTTTAATATTACCTTCCTTCACTTTTTCTTTATTCTTAGTTATACTGTTTACTACTTTTGTTGTTTCTTCTTCACTACATTCTCCTTTTCTTACTGGAATATTATTATTATTTTCTTTTTCGTCATCTTTAGTTTTGTCTAAGGTATCGGGTTTAACCTTTTCTTGATTAGGTTTATATCCAAAATAACTTAGTAGACCCTTAAATTTTTTATAGATTTCTTTGAGTTGTTGGGTCAGATCTTCTTCGACTTCTAAAGATAGGTTGGGACTTTTATCTTGTTCTTTTAATCTTTCTATTCGGAGAATTATCTCATCAAATTTTTTTTTGGAATATCTTGGGGTGTTCATCATATCATATATATCATTATACATGGTGTGGTATTTACTACAACTTGCTCTACATATCTCGCAATTGCATAATATGCCGGTAGCCATCTAAAATATCGGTGGATAACTAGTTTTAAGTAGCCTATGGTGCCTAAAACCGTCTCCTAAGGATCACCCTACAAACGCCTATCCGCGGCAATAAAGGGATTACTTTAGGAATCTGGGCTTTAAGATTACTCAATTCTAGTAAGAGACACTTAGAGTGTAATTAGGACAGTAATGATACAGATTGTGAAAATATAGGCCAAAATTATGGTCTATTTGATACTATATATGTGCTATAAATCCTTCCCCAATTTTTTCCTAATTTTTCTAATTTTTACTTGATTTTTTTGGATTTTTCTACAGTGACATTTTCTAATTTTTGGAGGATTTTTGCTACAGTAACTTTTTTGATTTTTTTGATATTTTTAATGATTTTTTTCTACGAATTCTCTACAATATAAAACAAACATAGAGATTTATCTAACACATAGAAATAAATACAGATAGCTTTAAAAAATTTCAGAAACAAACAGTACATACCGGAACAGTAGCCATCACACCGAAAACTCTTTGTACAAACTGCAAACCCCTACCGCCCAAAAAGGAACGTCCCTCCCGGGCTCTGATACCAGATTGTAAACACACTACTACTACTGTCACAAAGCTGAAGCAAAAGAAGAAGAAAATATACAGGGAAATACACTCAGACACACTTAATTATACATATAGGTTGTGGAGAACTACAAGCGGTTCGTGATCTGATCGGCAGGCATAAAGCAGGCAAAACAGATGGGAGAGGATGAGAGGGTGAGAGAGGATGGTGATGAAGGAGGCGTTGAGGAGCTTAAAGGTGTTGGAGAAGGTTGTTGATGTTTTTGCCGATCTGCCGATATCTTTCTCATCATTCGGAAGCCCCATTTTATAGACGACCTTCCTTGCATGAGAAGTCTCTTGAGAATATTGCTGTAGAAGGCTCGTCATGAGTCTTCACTGTTGATGTCTTGTCTCTGTCAGGAATCTTTACTGTTGGTGTCTTGTCTCGAATCTGCACTGTTGATGTCAGGAATCGCACTGTTTTTCATTGTTGACGTCTTGTCTCTGTCAGGAATCTTCACTGTTGGTGTCTACACTGTTGATGTCAGGAATCGTACTGTTATTTCCAGGAATCTTTACTGTCACAAATGTTTGATATTTGTCGTCAAATGTTGTCTTTTTTGTGAAGCCTTGGAGGATCCGATGTTTAGGACTTTTGAGAGAGCCCCTTTTTTTTTTACAAAAAGTTAATAAAATTGTCAGATACTGAAGTTTCTGGGGATGCAAGATCCATCCATCCATTTATGGATAGGTTAGGGTCGTCCCATCCTGTTGGTGCAATCATCGACTCTGGTGTTTCTTGTTGGTTCAGTTGTGATCTTGGGACTAATTTTTTCATTTTCGGTTTTCCGTATAGAACATAGTATTCGAACTTTCCAGATGCTTCTCCAAGTAACCCAACTACCGGGTTGCCTTCTTCGTATAACTGTTTTAGAAGCCTCTGTACAGAGACTCCCCTGCTGAATGCTTCTTCGGTTATGTCGATTTCCACTTCGGCCTCGACTTCCGTGTCCATCTCTTCTTCAGCTTGCTGTGTGTTGTTGCATGTTTGCGATCCTTTTGGTGCTGTATTCTAGAACTGTAGTGCCTCCTCTGATTTGTTTGATGTAGCGAGACTGGGTAACTCTTGTTCTAAAAGTTTACCCACGTTTTCTAAGGCTTCAGCTTATTTAGGGGTTTCTCCCCTAATAGCTCCCTCATTGAGGGTTGTTAAATAATCCGAGCAGACCTTTTTCAAGGCCTTGAGTTCTGATTCTTGTTTCATTACAAGATTTACTAAGTTCCTCATGTGCCTGCGGAAAGCACGACGAGTTCCCATTCCCAGATTTGCCTTCTGGTGGGCTTACCATGCTCCATTTATTTCAGAGTAAAATGGGAGTGGAATTTCCAACTTGGGAAAGCTCTCTATTTTGGCTCGAGCATGTGATAGGCGAGATCACGAACCTCTTCTGCTAAGTATGGGTTCTGTCGTGATATCTCCCAGGCTAGGATGGCATCCTCTTTTGTATAGTTATGTCTGCAACAGGATCCGTTAAAATCGAATACCTGGTCATAGCATTTTTCCCAGTTTGTGTAAATACCCGGCTGGTATCCCACGAATACGACAAACGCTGCTGGAGCAGGAACACTATTTGCTATAGACTTCCCCTTATCACTTTTCTGCAAAATAAATTAATAAGTTACTAATATTTTACTTAGTAATCATTTATTGTTAGGTCGTTTTAGGTAATCTACGATAAAATTATCCTTTCCTTTAACATGCTCTATCTCGAAGGAGTATTGGGCTATCTCATTATACCATTGCATGCATTTCCTAGAGGTTTTCTTGTATTCACCAGAAAATCCCTAATGGTTTTATTATCTGTTCTAATAATAAAATACTCGAGTGCAAAAAATATTTGAAATTTTTGTATGGCTAATTTTATAGTATATAGTTCTTTTTCAAATATTATCCATTTTAGTTCGTTCGGTTTGAATTTTCCAGAATTATACCCACAAAGTCTCTTATACTTTAATATCTTTTGTGGTATGTTTCTTTTTCTGAGTCTGATTCCATTCTGAGATAGAGGCGGATCCTCTTCGTCCCAATTTTCTTTCGGAATTGCTTTTAGTACACATCCCCAATATTCATCCGATGCATCTGTGTCTAAAATCAGTTTATCTCCTACTTTTGGTAGGTAGACTTCTCGTTCCTTTTCGACGAGCTGCTTAATTTGTCTTAGAACATTTTTATCTTTGTCTGTCTAGATAAAATCTTGGTTTTTATTTAGTTTTTTTAGTAAATGTATTTCTTCTTTCGTGAGTTCTCGTAGGAAATTTCTCCCATAATTCAATAACCCTAGCAGACTTTGAAATAATGTGCTTCTGTAGTTGAATGCAATCTTTGTCTAGAATAATTCCAAGAAATTCTATTGACTCTTTTTCGATTTCGATCTTTTTTGGAGAAAGTATTATTCCGTGTCTTTTAAAGATGTCACTAATGATCCTTAGGTGTCTCTTGTGATCTTCCTTTGTTTTTGAAAAAACCAAAATGTCATTAATGTATACGACAAAGAAATCCTTTAGATTATTAAAAATTAAGTCCATCCATCTCTGAATTATCTGTGGTGCGGTGTTTAACCCAAATGGAATGACATTCCACAGAAAATGTCCTCGTGGTGTACTGAATGTTGTTAGTGGTTTCGATTCCTATGTCATTTTTAGTTGCCAGAAACCAGACTTACAGTCGAACTTACTGAATACTCTAGACCCTTTTGTTAGGTTTATTAGGACTTCTTTTCTAGGGATAAAATAACCATCAAATTTTAAATTTTGGTTTAGCCTTTTGTAATTAATCACCATTCGTGGCTTTTTTCTTTTTAGTTCATTAAGATTTTTGACCATGAACGCTGGACTAGAGTGAGGGCTAGTGGTTTTTTCTATTAGGCCTGTACTTAAAAGTTCATTTATTTGATTATCGAATTCATCTATATCTTGCCTAGTATAGAGCATGGGTTTTACCCTAATGATTATATTGTCATCTCTTAACTGAATTTTACAAAATCTTGGGCTTCGATCCCATAACTTTAATGGATTCTCACTAAAATTTTCGCTAAGTGTTTTATAAAACCAGTGGGTTTGATCTAGCTCATAAATTACTTCGCATCCTTTTGATGAGTCTTTACTGCATGGGGTATTTTTTGGGGGGGATAAATCTTCCGTACACTTATACCTAGGTCCCTCTAAGAGTGACATGTCAACCCTTTGGGATTGGTTACCCTCTTGTTGATGTAAAGTCACCATTTGTTTATGAACAATCATGGGTAAATACTCTCCAATAAAATTGTTTCCTAAAACCATGTCCCCATTCATATGTGGAAAGCATAAAAATTTTGGTATAATGAATTTTTTCTTATTAAGCCAAATTTTCACGTTCTTGGATTTGCTTTGGATTGTTGTTTTATGCCCGCTGATCCCTGTTATTTTAATTGGATATTTCATTGGTTCTCATTTCTCTAGTATTATGGTATTTTCTCGACAAGAAGAAACTGTAGCCTTTGTATCTAGTAGTGCGTGTAATGAATATTGTTTATAACCCTTGAATCTGAATGTTCCTTTAACATAATTAAACCTTCTTCATTGTTTTGGAGCAAAATTATCTCATCAAATAGTATCGTATATTCCTCTTCTCTGTTAGGGGGTTTTTTGGAATTTAAGATAACCTCTTCAACTGTTCTTTCTACATCATCAATATCATTTTGGTAGTTATTCTCTATTGGTTTAGTTTGCAAATTATTTTTAATGTTGTCTTCCCTCACTTTTTCTTTATTCTTAGTTATACTGTTTACTGCTTTTGTTGTTTCTTCGTCACTACCTTCTCCTTTTCTTACTGGAATATTACTATCTTTTTCGTCCTCTTTAGCTTTGTCTAAGGTATCAGGTTTAACCTTTTCTTGATTAGGCTTATATCCAAAATGACTTAGTAGACTCTAAATTTTTTTATAGATTTCTTTGAGTTGTTGGGTCAGATCTTCTTTGACTTCTAAAATTAGGTTGGGACATTTATCCGGCTCTTTTAATCTTTCTATTCGGAGAACTATCTCATCAAATTTTTTTTTGGAATATCTTGGAGAGTTCATCATATCATATATCATTATACATGGTGTTGTATTTACTACAACTTGCTCTACATATCTCGCAATTGCACAATATGCCGGTAGCCATCTAAGATATCGGTGGATAAGTAGTTCTGAGTAGCCTATGGTGCCTAAAACCGTCTCCTAAGGATCACCCTACAAACGCCTATCCACGGCAACAAGGGGATTACTTTAGGAATCTAGACTTTAAAATTACTCAATTCTACTAAGGGACACTTAGAGTGTAATTAGGATAGTAATGATACAGATTGTAAAAATATAGGTCAAAATTATAGTCTATTTGATACAATATAAGTGCTATATGTTCTATAAATCCTTCCCCAATTTTTTCCTAATTTTTCTGATTTTTACTTGATTTTTTCGGATTTTGCTACAGTGACATTCTCTAATTTTCTGAGGATTTTTGCTACATTAATTTTTTTTTATTTTTTCTACGAATTTTTTACAATATATAACAAACATAGAGATTTATCTAACATACAAAAACAAATACAGATAGTTTTAAAAAATTTTAGAAACAAACAGTACATACCGGAACAGTAGCCATCACACCGGAGACTCTTTGTACAGACTGCAGACCCCTACCGCCCAAAAAGGAACGTCTCCGTGGGCTCTGATACCAGATATAATCAGAGCCGAGGGGGACGTTCCTTTTTGGGCGGTAGGGGTCTGCAGTCTGTAAAAAGAGTCTCCGGTGTGATGGCTACTGTTCCGGTATGTACTGTTTGTTTCTGAAATTTTTTAAAGCTCTCTGTATTTATTTTTGTGTGTTAGATAAATCTCTATGTTTATTTTATATTGTAGAGAATTCGTAGAAAAAATCATTAAAAAATTAAGAAAAAAAAATCAAAAAAATTACTGTAGCAAAAAGCCTCCGAAAATTAGAAAATGTCACGGTAGCAAAATCCAAAAAAATCAAGTAAAAATCAGAAAAATTAGAAAAAAAATTGGGGAAGGATTTATCGCACATATAGCACTTATATGGTATCAAATAGCCTATAATTTTGACCTATATTTTCACAATCTCTATCATTACTGTTCTAATTATACTCTAAATGTCCGTTACTAGAATTGAGTAATTTTAAAACCCAGATTCCTAAACGAATCTCTTTGTTGCCGCGAATAGGCGTTTGTAGGGCGATCTTTCGGAGACGGTTTTAGGCACCATAGGCTGCTCAGAACTAGTTATCCACCGACATCTTAGATTGCTACCGGCATATTATGCAATTGCGAGATATGTAGAGCAAGTTATAGTAAATACGACACCATTTATAACGATATATATGATATGATGAACACCCCAAGATATTCCAAAAAAAAATTTGATGAGGTAGTTCTCCGAATAGAAATATTAAAATAACAAGATAAAAGTCCCAACCTAACTTTAGAAGTTGAAGAAGATCTGACCCAACAACTCAAAGAAATCTATAAAAAATTTAAGGGTCTACTAAGTCATTTTGGATACAAGCCTAATCAAGAAAAGGTTAAACCCGATACCTTAAAGAAAATTAAAGAGGACGAAAAAGAGAATAATAATAATATTCCAGTAAGAAAAGGAGAAGGTAGTGAAGAAGAAACAATAAAAGCAGTAAACAGTACAACTAAGGATAAAGAGAAAGTAAAGGAAGATCATTTGCAAACAAACCAATAGAGAATAGTTACCAAATTGATATTGATGATGTAGAAAGAACAGTTGAAGAGATTATTTTAAATTCCGAAGAACCCCCTAACGGGAAAAAGAAGTGTATGATAGAGAACGATGAAGTAGTTCCAGAGACAGAGGAAGCAGTAGGAAAGTTAGATAAAATTGACAAATTAGGAACTAGTTCAAAACAAGTTAAACCAAGTCAACCAATTGATATGATGCAAGCCGAGAAAACATACTCCAGACAAGAATACAACTCAATACTTGAGATAATTAATTGCTGGAAAGAGTTGTATAGGGATCAAAATAGCATTATTTAAGAGAAAGATTATCTAGTGAATAGGATAAAAGAAATGTACCTCCAACATAAAAATTTGTTACACCACTTCAAGTTTGACCTTGGGATATACAATTTAGATGAAGACCTAGAAAATGAGAGCGTCACCAAACCAAAAAATGAAGACTGTGGAATGACTACAGATGATGAGTACAGGACAGAATTTAAAGAAAATATCGAATCTGACAATAAGCTGATTGATTTAATAGAAAGTGACCTAAGAATTAGTGATCTAGATTTGTCCAAAGTACATTTCAAGGATATAAACGACTGGGCACAATCCCTAACCATCGTAATCACAAGTCATAAAGAATCATGGGACATTACGAGAATATTACAAGGAGATGTTTTGCTAAGGATGAGACAATGGATAAATTCGCAAAAGGAGTGGGATGAAAACAATAAATCAATGGGATCTGAGGATATCCCCATTAAAGAATTTATGTAGGTTAATAGAAAACAAGGCTTATGAGAAAATAATCTTTTATGCAATATCTAAAATTGAACTATGTGATATATGTGAATTCAAAGAATACTGTAAAACGTTCTCAAAATAATTAGAATACAATAAGACACAAAACTGGATTGATCCATTCCTTCACACATTTCCAAACCCATGGGATACAAAAGCACAAAACAGATATCTAGATTACCTAAAACAAATAGAGAAAGAGAATAATCTAAGACACTATATTCATAATACAGAATCTTATAAGAAAGTGAAAAATGCAACCAGTAACTCTCCTAAAAAGAAGAAATACTGTAATAACGAGAAATGGAAAAAAGAAGAGACAAAAAACATTTGGAGAAAAGGAAAAGGATAAAAAGTAACAACAGAACATACTAAAACTGCTGAATTGTGGGAAAAACTTTCAAAAGGAACTCTAAGCAAGAAAAGTCACTATTAAAAAGGATAAATAAAAATCGAAGTTTTATCTGAATAGATGAAGATAAGAGAGTTTTAAAACAGCAAACTGAAAATGGCCAAAAGGTCTACCTACCTAAAATAGTACCTAGAAAACCGTGGAAAAATAAAAAGGGATTTATCAAGGTAACAAGTATATCCAGAAGCATGATGAGTTCTCTACACTAATGGGTAAAAAGCAATGCAAGATTTTTGTATATAACGAAAAGGGACATTGTCCTAAAAAAGGAGAAGATGCTCAAAAATTGATAAAGCAAAATTTAGAAGTCAACATTGAAAAAGAAATTACCCATTCCGATAAAAAAATAAATAAAAATAAATAATAAATTCTTAATAATGGAAAACAATAATGATATATCAATCAAGATTTTGAAGAAGAGAAACATGGTGAGAGCTATAACAAATAGTATTTCAGCAGCATTTATTGTATATGTGGAATACCAACCAGGTATATACATAATACGGGTCTTCAACAGATATCATTACTCCTGTAAGGATGCTATACCACTTCAGACAGAAGAAACAAAAGTGATAAGATAGGGATTCCCAGAGCTAAAAGAAACCAGGAAATTACACCAAAAAATAAATCGTACGGTTGGAAATCATCAAGCAGTATATACGGTAAGGATCGGAAAGAAGTTGCTCATTCTCACTGAGTCAAAATTGCAGTTCAGGATCATGGCAAAAGAAGATTTGCAGGTGCGCAACATCCCCAGAGATAGGATGGTCACAGAAGTAGAAGACGACAGAAGTATCAATCTCCGTAACGATAAGAACACTATCCAACAACAATATAAACGAGTATTCAAATGTAAAACATGCAGCAAGCAATTCACTTCGTTTCAAGCACTCGGAGGCCACCAGGCAAGCCACAGAAGGTCGAGGCCAGAAAAGTTGCATAAAACAGAAAGGAAACCTAAAGTGTACAAGTGTTCCATCTATGGAACCGAGTTTATGAACGGGAATGCACTTGGAGGGCACATGAGGACACATAGAGTTAGAAAAAATCAAGAAGACTCTAGTGCCAAGAATGGTTTGGGTCTAGATCTGAGCTTGGGATCTTCCAGCTATGTCAACAAGGAAAGACGACCTCGCATTTCCAGGTATGGTAAAAATCTCAGCCTCTGGTAATTTATATAATTATCTGTAACTCGTATAAAAATATTATATAGATATAGCCTGTTCGAAAAAAAAAAGGGGATTCTGTAAAAACCAAAAGCTGCTAAAAGGATTGTTTGGCATATAAGTCCAAATGAAATCCTTAACAACTCATCATGCTGAAGGGAATAGTATGGCAAGCCCAACTCAAACGGTAGTTGGTAAACGCAAATCAAATCCATTGATAGCTGGGGGTTTGCTGAAAATCTCATATCATTTGACAATTCCTGAATGTGACAAGATTATCTACAAAAGAAAATAAACAAATAGCCTAACATGGCAACATCAAAAGAAGGAGGCTAAAACTTCACAAAGAAGGAATCTAAAGGCTTCACAAGAAAGGAACCAAAAGACATCATAGGTTCTCTACAATATAAAGACAAGGGGAGCCTAATATATCCAAAAGAAAAAAGAAAGATTAGATGTACGGGCCCCACCAAAAGATTTCATCAAAAGAAAATCCTTGTTCAACAAAAGCATCCGGCTCCTGACATCAACTACAGCATGATTCCTGACATCAACAGTGCAGATTCGTGATAAAGACTTCTATAGTAAAGATTCCTGACATCAACAGTGCAGATTCGAGACAAGACATCAACAGTGAAGAGACAAGACGTCAACAGTGAAGACTCATGACAAGACTTTTACAGCAAGATTCTCAAGAGGCTTCTTATGCAAGGAAGGTTGTCTATAAAAGAGGGCTTCCGAAGGATGAGGAGATCATCGGCAAATCGGCAGATCGGCAAAAACATCAGCAAGCTTCTCCAACACCTTTAAACTCCTCAACGCCTCCTTCATCACCATCCTCTCTCACCCTCTCATCCTCTCCCATCCGTTTTGCCTACTTTATGCCTGCCGATCAGACCACCAACCACTTGTAGTTCTCCACCACCTATATGTATAATTAAGTGTGCCTGAGTGTATTACCATTTGTATTTTCTTCTTCTGCTTCAGCTTTGTGACAGTAGTAGTAGTGTATTTACAATCTGGTATCAGAGCCTAGGGGGGACGTTCCTTTTTGGGTGGTAGGGGTCTGCAGTCTGTACAAAGAGTCTCCGGTGTGATGGCTACTGTTCCGGTATGTACTGTTTGTTTCTGAAATTTTTTAAAGCTAACTGTATCAGAGCCCAGGGGGGATGTTCCTTTTTGGGCGGTAGGGGTCTGCAGTCTGTACAAAGAGTCTCCGGTGTGATGGCTACTGTTCCGGTATGTACTGTTTGTTTCTAAAATTTTTTAAAGCTATCTGTATTTGTTTCTGTGTGCTAGATAAATCTCTATGTTTATTTTATATTGTAGAGAATTCATAGAAAAAATCATAAAAAATTCTGAAAAAATCAAAAAAGTACTGTAGCAAAATCACTGTAGCAAAAATCTGAAAAAATCAAGTAAAAATCAAAAAAAAAGGAAAAAATTAGGGAAGGATTTATAGCACATATAGCACTTATATGGTATCAAATAGACTATAATTTTGACCTATATTTTCACAATCTGTATCATTACTGTCCTAGTTACACTCTAAGTGTTCCTTACTAGAATTGAGTAATCTTAAAGCCCAGATTCCTAAAGTAATCACTTTGTTGCCGCGGATAGGCGTTTGTAGGGTGATCCTTAGGAAACGGTTTTAGACACCATAGGCTACTCAGAACTAATTATCCACCGACATCTTAGATGGCTACCGGCATATTATGCAATTGCAAGATATGTAGAGCAAGTTGTAGTAAATATGACACCATGTATAATGATATATATTATATGATGAACACCCCAAAATATTCCAAAAAAAAAATTGATGAAGTAGTTCTCCGAATAGAAAGATTAAAAGAACAAGATAAAAGTCCCAACCTAACTTTAGAAGTCGAAGAAGATCTGACCCAACAACTCAAAGAAATCTATAAAAAGTTTAAGGGTCTACTAAGTCATTTTCGATATAAGCCTAATCAAGAAAAGGTTAAACCCGATACCTTAGACAAAACTAAAGAGGACGAAAAAGAAAATAATAATAATATTCAAGTAAGAGAAGAAGAAGGTAGTGAAAAAGAAATAACAAAAGCAGTAAACAGTATAACTAAGAATAAAGAAAAAGTGAAGGAAGGCAACATTAAAAATATTTTGCAAACTAAACCAATAGAGAATAACTGCCAAAATGATATTGATGATGGAGAAAGAATAGTTGAAGAGGTCATCTTAAACTCCGAATAACCCCCTAACGGGAAAAAGAAGTGTACGATAGGAAACGATGAAGTAGATCGAGAGACAAAGAAAGCAGTAGGAAAGATAGATCATATTGGCAGACTAGAAACTAGTTTAAAACAAAAAGGTCCAAGACAACCAATTGAGACGATGCAAACCAAGAAAATATACTCCAGACAAGAATACAGCTCGATACTAGAGATAATTATTTGCTGGAAAGAGTTGTATAGGGATCAAAATAGCACTAATCAAGAAAAAGACTATCTGGCCAATATGATACAAGAGACATACCTCCAGTATAAAGGTTTGTTACACTATTTTAGGTTTGACCCTGAGATATACAACTTAATTGAAAATCAAAATAAGAGGAGAATGACTACAGGTGATGAGTACAGGACAGAATCAAAAGAGAATGTCAGATCTAACAAAAGGTTGATTTATGTTAGGAAAATGTTTAAAACACCAAGTAACTAGAATAGTTTACAAATAAAGAGAAATACAAGGAATAATGATTCAAAGAGTATACCACAAAATAAAGTCCATCTAAAACTATCTAATAAATACTTTAAGATTGGGCAAAAGGTCATAATACTCACAAAAAATAAAGAAACACAGGATGACAAAAGATTTGCAAATCACATAACAGGAACCCTTCAAGGAAATATGCTACAAAGGACTAAAGATATTTTTCACCTTAAACAAATCATAAAAGAAAATTTATACACAAAGACACATAATGAATATTTTTTCCATCAAATATTAAGAAGATTAATAGAAAAGAGAATAATAGGATCAAACAAAAATGGTACAGAGTCATTAGGTCATAGAATAGAGCTTCCCAACAAAGAAAGAATAAAAACAAAAAGAACAACTAGGTGTGCCAATGCATATCGACTATACTGTATAGCAATTAATAAATTAGTATTCAAATTAAAGGAAAAGAAATTATGTGAATGGACAAAGTTTATAGGACCTAAATACGGACCAAAATTTGAGCATGCAATTACAAAAAAAATATCTAGACTAATTCTTTGGTGTTTAAACTTGCAGATGAATTCCAGAGAGTTCATGAGATTTGGAGATATATATCTCAAGCAGTATGCCACTCAGAGTAAAGAGTCATTCAGAATCACTGAATTTCAGATAGATTTAGTGCAACAATTTCTATTAGATAATTTGTGGAATCTAAGACTAGATCAGCCAAAAGAGAAGGTTAAAGTAATCAAAGTATTACCTTATTATTTTAAAGGTATTATCCAGGCACCCCAGTCACGGAGTTTTATATGCTACGTCATACTTAGAGGTCATCAAGTAGGAATTTACAAAAATTAGAATACAGTTAGAAGATTAGTCTCAAACTTTGATAATCCGGTGTTTAGAGGTTTTATAATGTTAAAGAAGCTATAGAATAAGCAAAAAATAATATTCCAACCTCCTGACATTTCGACGAAAGCCTTAAAGAATTTATGCCACAAGAGAGTCAACATAGTACAAATAAGCTAGAATTATCAACAGAGTGTAGAGATTGTCAAGTTATTATGAAGCACTTTAAAAATCTAAAAATACAAAAGGAAAGATTGGTTGAAGATCTCTGTCAACAAACATAGTTAACTGTGAGTTTGCAGAAATAAAAAGAGTGCCTCAAAAATACGAGAGAAAAAGAAAGAAAGGAGTGCCTCACAAATAAGAGTGAAATAGAATCAAGTGTAAAAAATAGAAAAGAGAGTCTCCAAAATATGAGAGATACGGAAGCCATGCAAGCCAGACTGTTTTTTAAAATAAATGATGAATTATCTTTTCTTCCAGAAGATATCAGACAGAAGATTCACCAGAAAGTTTAGGACAATTTCTATCGAAAAGCCAAAGACATGCAACGGATACTCAAAAAAATCCAAAAAGGGGAGAGAAGATGCACAGGAGTAACTGTAGACCAGGTGATACATTATGCCAATACTGATAGATGCATCAACAATAATATCTGCAACATCATGGACCTCTCACAACCAAAACGCCAATGTGAGTTAGCCTAAAGCATCTACAGACTAAATATTTAATTAGGCCAAATAAAAACGGAAAAACTCTATGGAACAGATTATAGTTGGAAAGACTTCTTAGATATGGAATTTATTTCACAAATAATCATTAGCCATCCAGATCATGCAGAATTACTCCAAGATTCTTTAGCATTTCCAGTTTCAGAAGCTTTCATAGGAAAAAGGCCACAGCTCAAGATAGAGTTCGATTCCATAATAGCAGAATACATAAAAGGAGTATGGTATCCTACAAAGCACAGTACATGGATTACACACAGACTAGCCCACCCCCTACATCCAGATAGAGAAGAAAGAGGGGTAATTTGTGACAGAGAGATCCCAAGACAAATCAGGCACTGGAGAGCAAAAACCATAACATATGAATTCAACTGGCAAAAATACAGTGAAAATAGATTCAGATTAGCCATAGAAACTGAAATTTACAAAGTCTATGTAGACAAAGAAATTAATTGTAAAGTCCCAAAATTTATCAGGTCAGCCCATGAGGAATTAATTCAATATTATAGACAAAAAAATGGTAGAAAACAGAATACTTCAGCAAGACATGGCAGAATGGGCAGAAGAATACACACCATAATATCTACTAAGACACATGGGAGATGAAGGCATACAAAATCTCGACAACATGGGCGACTAGTCAGGACTCAAGAGACTTTTTCCAAAAAAAAAACTCTCATTAATCTACGCATCGGATCCTCCAAGATAAGGCTTCACAAGAAAGGAATCAAAAGATATCATAGATTCTCTACAACATAAAAACAAGGGGAGCCTAATATATCCAAAAGAAAAAAGGAAAGATTAGATTTACGGGCCCCATCAAAAGGTTTCATCAAAAGGAAGCCCTTGTTCAACAAAAAGCATCAAGTTCCTGACATCAACAGTGCAGATTCGTGACAAAGACTTCTACAGTAAAGATTCCTGACATCAACAGTGCAGATTCGAGACAAGACATACACAGTGAAGATCCCTGACAGAGACAAGACGTCAACAGTAAAGACTCATGACAAGGCTTCTACAGCAAGATTCTCAAGAGGCTTCTCATGCAAGAAAGGTCATCTATAAAAAGGGGTTTCCGAAGGATGAGAAGAACATCGACAGATCGGCAAAAACATCAGCAAACTTCTCCAACACCTTTAAGCTCCTCAACGCCTCCTTCTTCATCACCATCCTCTCTCATCCTCTCATCCTCTCCCATCCGTTTTGCCTGCTTTATGCCTGCCGATCAGACCACTAACCACTTGTAGTTCTCCACCACCTATATGTATAATTAAGTGCACCTGAATGTATTTCCCTTTGTATTTTTTTCTTCTTCTGCTTAAGCTTTGTGACAGTAGTAGTAGTGTGTTTACAATCTGGTATCGTACCGAATGCCCATACACCCGGGTGGCTATAACGGTAGCCTCAGAAGCATCTTTTACGCACGGCCCTCGCGACCAGTGCCAACCTTCCCGGTGGCTAGCCAGGAAGGACGTGTTCAGGTAGGAGCCAAAGCCTCGCCATAGATCACTCTGTGAGAATCCTGAATACCATGCTCTTGTCTAAGCATGCTCTGATACCAGATTGTAAACACACTACTACTACTGTTATAAAGCTTAAGCAGAAGAAGAAGAAAATACAAAAGGAAACACACTCAGGCACACTTAATTATACATATAGGTGGTGGAGAACTACAAGTGGCTGGTGGTCTGATCGGCGGCATAAAGCAGGCAAAATGGATGGGAGAGGATAAGAGGGTGAGAGAGGATGGTGATGAAGAATGAGGCGTTGAGGAGCTTAAAGGTGTTGGAGAATCTTGCTGATATTTTTGCCAATCTGCCAATGTTCTTTCTCATCCTTCGGAAGCCCCCTTTTATAGACGACCTTCCTTGTATGAGAAGTCTCTTGAGAATCTTGTTGTAGAAGTCTCGTCATGAGTCTTCACTGTTGACGTCTTGTCTCTGTCAGGAATCTTTACTGTTAGTGTCTTGTCTCGAATCTGCACTGTTGATGTCAGGAATCGCACTGTTTTTCACTGTTGACGTCTTGTCTCTCTGTCAGGAATCTTCACTGTTGGTGCCTGCACTGTTGATGTCAGGAATCGTACTGTTGTTGCCAGGAATCTTTACTGTCACGAATCTTTGATGTTTGTCGTCAAATGCTGTCTTTTTTGTGAAGCCTTGAAGGATTGAAGTTTCTGGGGATGCAAGATCCATACATCCATTTGTGGATAGGTTAGGGTCGTCCCATCCTGTTGGTGCAATCGTCGGCTCTGGTGTTTCTTGTTGGTTCAGTTGTGATCTTGGGACTAATTTTTTCATTTTCGGTTTTCCCTATAGAACATAGTATTCGAACTTCCCAGATGCTTCTCTAAGTAACCCAACTGCCGGGTTGCCTTCTTGGTATAATTGTTTTAGAAGCCTCTGTACAGAGACTCCCCTGCTGAAGGCTTCTTCGGTTATGTCGATTTCCACTTCGGCCTCGACCTCCGTGTTAATCTCTTCTTCAGCTTGCTGTGTATTGTTGCATGTTTGCGATCCTTCTGGTACTGTATTCTCGAACTGTAGTGCCTCCTCTGATTTGTTTGATGTAGCGAGGCTGGGTAACTCTTGTTCTAAAAGTTTACCTATATTTTCTAAGGCTTCAGTTAGTTTAGGGGTTGCTCCCCTAATAGTTCCCTCATTGAGGGTTGTTATATAATCCGAGCAGACCTTTTTCAAGGCCTTGAGTTCTAATTCTTGTTTCAATATAAGATTTGCTAAGCTCCCCATGTGCCTGCTGAAAGCACGACGAGTTCCAATTCCCAGATTTGCCTTCTGGTGGGCTCGCCAAACTCCATTTATTTCAGAGTAAAATGGGGGAGGAATTTCCAATTTGGGAAACCTCGTTATTTTTGGCTCGAGCATGTGATAGGCGAGATCACAAACCTCTTCGGCTAAGTATGGGTTCTGTCGTGATATCTCCCAGGCTAGGACGGCATCCTCTTTTGAGTAGTAATGTCTTCAACAGGATCCGTTAAAATCGAATACCTGGTCATAGCATTTTTTCCAATTTGTGTAAATACCCGGCTGGTATCCCACGAATACGACAAATGCTGCTGGAGTAGGAACACTATTTGCTATAGCCTTCCCCTTATCACTTTTCTGCAAAATAAATTAATAAGTTACTAATATTTTACTTAGTAATCATTTATTGTTAGGTCGGCTTAGGTAATCTGCGATAAAATTATCCTTTCCTTTAACATGCTCGATCTCGAAGGAGTATTGGGCTATCTCATTATACCATTGCATGTGTTTCCCAGAGTTTTTATTGTATTCACCAGAAAATCCCTAACGGCTTTATTATCTGTTCTAATAATAAAATACTCGGGTGCAAGAAATATTTGAAATTTCTGTAGGGCTAATTTTATAGTGTATAGTTTCTTTTCAAATATTATCCATTTTAGTTCGTTCGGTTTGAATTTTCCAGAATTATACAACAAAGTCTCTCATACTTTAATATCTTTTGTGGTATGCTTCTTTTTCTGAGTCTGATTCCATTCTGAGATAGAGGTGGATCCTCTTCGTCCTAATTTTCTTTAGGAATTGCTTTTAGTGCACATCCCCAATATTCATCCGACGCATCTGTGTCTAAAATAAGTTTATCTCCTACTTTTGTTAGGTAGACCTCTTGTGCCTTTTCGGCGAGCTGCTTAATTTGTCTTAGAACGTTTTTATCTTTGTCTGTCCAGATAAAATCTTGGTTTTTATTTAGTTTTTTTAGTAAAGGTATTTCTTCTTTCGTGAGTTCTCGTAGGAAATTTCTACCATAATTAAATAGCCGTAGCAGACTTTGTAGTTGTTTTTTATCTTTTATTTCTTCGGGAAACTCCTTAATTTTTGAAATGATGTGCTTCTGTAGTTGAATGCCTTCTTTGTCTAAGATAATTCCAAGAAATTCTATTGACTCTTTTTCGATTTCGATCTTTTTTGGAGAAAGTATTATTCCGTGTCTTTTAAAAATGTCACTAATGAACCTTAGGTGTCTCTTGTGATCTTCCTTTATTTTTGAAAAAACCAAATGTCATCAATGTATACGACACAGAATCCTTTAGATTATTAAAAATTGAGTCCATCCATCTATGAAATATCTGTGGTGCGGTGTTTAACCCAAATGGCATGACATTCCACTGAAAATGTCCTCATGGTGTACTGAATGCTGTTAGTGGTTTCGATTCCTCTGTCATTTTTAGTTGCCAGAAACCAGACTTACAGTCGAACATACTGAATACTCTAGACCCTTTTGTTAGGTTTATTAGGACTTCTATTTTAGGGATAAAATAACCATCGAATTTTAAATTTTGGTTTAGCCTTTTGTAATTAATCACCATTCGTGGCTTTTTTCTTTTTAGTTCATTAAAATTTCTGACCATGTACGCTGGACTAGAGTGAGGGCTAGTGGTTTTTTCTATTAGGCCTGTACTTAAAAGTTCATTTATTTGATTATCGAATTCTTCTATATCTTGCCTAGTATAGAGCATGGGTTTTACCCTAATGATTATATTGTCGTCTCTTGACTGAATTTTACAAAATTTTAGGCATCGATCCCATAACTTTAATGGATTCTCACTAAAATTTACGCTAAGTGTTTTATAAAGCCAGTGGGTTTGATCTAGCTCATAAATTACTTCGCATCCTTTTGATGAGTCTTTACTGCATGGGGTATTTTTTTGGGGGAAAAATCTTCCGTACACTTATACCTAGGTCCCGCTAAGAGTGGCATGTCAACCCTTTGGGATTGGTTACCCTCTTGTTGATGTAAAGTCACCATTTGTTTTTCTACAATCATGGGTAAATACTCTCCAATAAAATTGTTTTCTAAAACCATGTCCCCATTCATATGTGGAAAGCATAAAAGTTTTGGTATAATGAATTTTTTCTCATTAAGCCAAATTTCTACGTTCTTGGCTTTGCTTTGGATGGTTGTTTTATGCGCGCTGATCCCTGTTATTTTAATTGGATATTTCATTGGTTCTCATTTCTCTAGTGGTATGGCATTTCTCTACAAGAAGAAACTGTAGCCCCTGTATCAGTAGTGCGTGTAATGAATATTGTTTATAACCCTTGAATCTGAATGTTTCTTTAACATAATTAAACCTTCTTCCTTGTTTTGGAGCAAAAATTATCTCATCAAATCGTATCGTATATTCCTCATCTCTGTTAGGGGGTTCTTCGAAATTTAAGATAACCTCTTCAACTGTTCTTTCTACATCATCAATATCATTTTGGTAGTTATTCTCTATTGGTTTAGTTTGCAAAATATTTTTAATGTTGTCTTCCTTCACTTTTTTTTTATTCTTGGTTATACTGTTTACTGTTTTTGTTGTTTCTTCTTTACTACCTTCTCCTTTTCTTACTGGAATATTACTATCTTTTTCGTCCTCTTTAGCTTTGTCTAAGGTATCGGGTTTAACATTTTCAAATTTTCGGAGGATTTTTGCTATACAGTAACTTTTTTTATTTTTTTGGAATTTTTTATGATTTTTTCTACGAATTCTCTGCAATATAAAACAAACATAGAGATTTATCTAACACACAGAAACAAATACAGATAGCTTTAAAAATTTTTAGAAACAAACAGTACATACCAGAACAGTAGACTCTTTGTACAGACTGCAGACTCCTATCACCCAAAAAGGAACGTCCCCCCTGGGCCCTGATATAGATAGTTTTAAAAAATTTCAGAAACAAACAATACATACCGGAACAGTAGCCATCACACCAGAAACTCTTTGTACAGACTGCAGACCCTTACTGTCCAAAAAGGAACGTCCCCCCTAGGCTCTGATACCAGTTATATCGTACCGAATGCCCTTGTCTCGAATCTGCACTGTTGATGTCGGGAATCTTTACTGTAGAAGTTTTTGTCACGAATCTGCACTGTTGATGTCAGGAATCATGTTGTAGTTGATGTCAGGAGCCGGATGCTTTTGTTGAACAAGGGCTTCTTTAGTTGTAAACTATTCGAGTAACTTGGTGTTTTAAACATTTTCCTAACATATATTCTCTTTTCTATTAATCTTCTTAATATTTGATGGAAAAAATATTCATTATTTGTCTTTGTGTATAAATTTTCTTTTATGATTTGTTTAAGGTGAAAAATATCTTTAGTCCTTTGTAGCATATTTCCTTGAAGGGTTCCTGTTATGTGATTTGCAAATCTTTTCTCATCCTGTGTTTCTTTATTTTTTGTGAGTATTATGACCTTTTGCCCAATCTTAAAGTATTTATTAGATAGTTTTAGATGGACTTTATTTTGTGGTATACTCTAGCATCTTCTCCTTTTTTAGGACAGTGTCCATTTTCGTTATATACAAAAATCTTGCATTGCTTTTTACCCATTAGTGTAGAGAACTCATCATGCTTTTGGATATACTTGTTACTCTTGATAAATCCCTTTTTGTTTTTCCACGGTTTTCTAGGTACTATTTTAGGTAGGTAGACATTTTTGGCCATTTTCAGCTTGCTGTTTTAAAACTCTCTTATCTTCATCTATCCAGATAAAACCTCAATTTGTATTTATCCTTTTTAATAGTGAATTTTCTTGCTTAGATAGTTACTTTTGAAAATCTTCCCTACAATTCAGCAGTTTTAGTAGGTTCTGTTGTTGCTTTTTATCCTTTTCCTTTTCTCCAAAAGTTTTTGGTCTCTTCTTTCTTCCTTTTTTCCATTTCTCGTTATTACAGTATTTGTTCTTTTTAGGAGAGTTACTGGTTGCATTTCTCACTTCCTTATAAGATTCTGTATTATGAATATAGTGTCTTATATTATTCTCTTTCTCTATTTGT
Organism: Dracaena cambodiana; assembly: GCA_036321105.1. Classification (NCBI taxonomy): domain Eukaryota; kingdom Viridiplantae; phylum Streptophyta; class Magnoliopsida; order Asparagales; family Asparagaceae; genus Dracaena; species Dracaena cambodiana. The sequence continues at coordinate 15,816,481 of JAYEPQ010000013.1, read as the reverse complement.
TTTAGGTAATCTAGATATCTATTTTATGCTTTTGTATCCCATGGGCTTGGAAATGTGTTAAACTGTAGCCCCTGTATCTAGTAGTGCGTGTAATAAATATTGTTTATAACCCTTGAATTTAAATGTTCTTTTAACATAATTAAACCTTCTTCCTTGTTTTGGAGCAAAATTATCTCATCAAATCGTATCGTATATTCTTCTTCTCTGTTAGGGAGTTCTTCGAAATTTAAGATAACCTCTTCAACTGTTCTTTCTACATCATCATTATTATTTTGGTAGTTATTCTCTATTGGTTTAGTTTACAAAATATTTTTAATGTTGTCTTCCTTCACTTTTTCTTTATTCTTAGTTATACTGTTTACTGCTTTTGTTGTTTTTTCTTCATTGCCTTCTCCTTTTCGTACATCTAATCTTTCTTTTTTCTTTTGGATATATTAGGCTCCCCTTATTTTTATATTGTAGAGAACCTATGATGTCTTTTGGTTCCTTTCTTGTGAAGCCTTTAGATTCCTTCTTTGTGAAGTTTTAGCCTGCTTATTTTGATGTTGCCATGTTAGGCTATTTGTTTATTTTCTTTTATAGATAATCTTGTTACATTCAGGAATTGTCAAATGATATGAGATTTTTAGCAAACCCCCAGCTATCAACGGATTTGATTTGTCTTTACTAACTACCGTTTGAGTTGGGCTAGCCATGCTATTCCTCTCAACATGATGAGTTGTTAAGGACTTCATTTAAACTTATATGCCAAACTAATCCTTTTAGCAGCTTTTGGTTTTTACAGAATCCTTTTTTTTTTCGAATAGGCTATATCTATATAATATTTTTATACGAGTATACTTACAGATAATTATATAAATTACCAGAGGCTGAGATTTTTACCATACCTGAAAATGCGAGGTCGTCTTACCTTGTTGACATAGCTGGAAGATCCCAAGTTCAAATCTAGACACAAACCATTCTTGGCACTAGAGTCTTCTTGATATTTTTTAACTCTATGTGTCCTCATGTGCCCTCCAAGTGCATTCCCGTTCATAAACTCGGTTCCATAGATGGAACACTTGTACACTTTAGATTTCCTTTCTGTTTTATGTAACTTTTCTGGCCTCGACCTTTTGTGGCTTGCCCGGTGGCCTCCGAGTGCTTGAAACGAAGTGAATTGCTTGCTGCATGTTTTACATTTGAATACTCGTTTATATTGTTGTTGGATAGTGTTCTTATCGTTACAGAGATTGATACTTCTGTCGTCTTCTATTTCTGTGACCATCCTATCTCTGGGGATGTTGCGCACCTGCAAATCTTCTTTTGCCATGATCCTGAACTGCAATTTTGACTCAGTGAGAATGAGCAGCTTCTTTCCGATCCTTACCGTATATACTGCTTGATGATTTCCAACCGTACGATTAATTTTTTGGTGTAATTTCCTGGCTTCTTTAGCTCTGGGAATCCTTGTCTTATCACTTTTGTTTTTTTTGTCTGAAGTGGTATAGCATCCTTACAGGAGTAAGGATGTCTGTTGAAGACCCGTATGATGTATATACCTGGTTGGTATTTCACATATACAATAAATGCTGCTGAAATACCATTTGTTATAGCTCTCACCATGTTTCTCTTCTTCAAAATCTTAATTGATATATCATTATTGTTTTCCATTATTAAGAATTTAATATTTATTTTTATTTATTTTTTGATGTATCCTGGACTAGAGGCTGTTTTTCTTCCGACTGCATCTCTTATCGTTAAGTTGCTTAATCCTGACGTTAGGAGTGTGATTATATCTGACTCGTTATTTATTATAGGGATTATCTCAAACTCTGAATTTCTCTTATGTCCACAGAGCACTATATCGGAACGGGTAATTTCTTTTCTAATGTAGACCTCTAAATTTTGCTTTATCATTTTTTGAGCATCTTCTCCTTTTTTAGGACAGTGTCCCTTTTCGTTATATACAAAAATCTTGTATTGCTTTTTACCCATTAGTGTAGAGAACTCATCATGCTTCTGGATATCTTGTTACTCTTGATAAATCCCTTTTTGTTTTTCCACGGTTTTCTAGGTACTATTTTAGGTAGGTAGACCTTTTGGCCATTTTCAGCTTGCTGTTTTAAAACTCTCTTATCTTCATCTATCCAGATAAAACCTTGATTTTTATTTATCTTTTTTAATAGTGACTTTTCTTGCTTAGATAGTTCCTTTTGAAAATTTTCCCCACAATTCAGCAGTTTTAGTAGGTTCTGTTGTTACTTTTTATCCTTTTCCTTTTCTCTAAATGTTTTTTGCCTCTTCTTTCTTCCTTTTATCAATTTCTCATTATTACAGTATTTCTTCTTTTTAGGAGAGTTACTGGTTGCATTTTTCACTTCCTTATAAGATTCTGTGTTACGAATATAGTGTCTTAGATTGTTCTCTTTCTCTATTTATTTTAGGTAATCTAGATATCTGTTTTGTGCTTTTGTATCCCATGGGCTTGGAAATGTGTGAAGGAACGGATCAATCCAGTTTTGTGTCTTATTGTATTCTGAGTATTTTAAGAACGTTTTGCAGTATTCTTTGAATTCGCATATATCACATAGTTCAATTTTAGATATTGCATAAAGGATTATTTTCTCATAAGCCTTGTTTTCTATTAACCTACATTAATTTTCTTTAATGGGGATATCCTCAGATCCAATTGATTTATTGTTTTCATCCCACTCCTTTTGCGAATTTATTCATTGTCTCATCCTAAGCAAAACATCTCCTTGTAATATTCTTGTAATGTCCCATGATTCTTTATGACTTGTGATTACGATGGTTAGGGATTGTGCCCAGTCGTTTATATCCTTGAAATGTACTTTGGACAAATCTAGATCACTAATCCTAGGTCACTTTCTATTAAATCAATCAGCTTATTGTCAGATTCGATATTTTCTTTAAATTCTGTCATGTACTCATCATCTGTAGTCATTCCACAGTCTTCATTTTCTGGTTTGGTGACGCTCTCATTTTCTAGGTCTTCATCTAAATTGTATATCCAAGGGTCAAACTTGAAGTGGTGTAACAAGTTTTTATGTTGGAGGTACGTTTCTTTTATCCTATTCACTAGATAGTCTTTCTCTTGAATAGTGCTATTTTGATCCCTATACAACTCTTTCCAACAATTAATTATCTCAAGTATTGAGTTGTATTCATGTCTGGAGTATGTTTTCTCGGCTTGCATCATATCAATTGGTTGACTTGGTTTATCTTGTTTTGAACTAGTTCTTAATCTGTCAATTTGATCTAACTTTCCTACTGCTTCCTCTGTCTCTGGAACTACTTCATCGCTCCCTATCGTACACTTCTTTTTCCCGTTAGGGGGTTCTTCGGAATTTAAAATAATCTCTTCAACTGTTCTTTCTACATCATCAATATCATTTTGGTAACTATTCTCTATTGGTTTAGTTTGCAAAAGATCTTCCTTCACTTTTTTTTTATCCTTAGTTGTACTGTTTACTGCTTTTATTGTTTCTTCTTCACTACCTTCTCCTTTTCTTACTGGAATATTATTATTATTCTCTTTTTCGTCCTCTTTAGTTTTGTTTAAGGTATCGGGTTTAACCTTTTCTTGATTAGACTTGTATCCAAAAAGACATAGCAGACCCTTAAATTTTTTATACATTTTTTTGAGTTGTTGGGTCAGATCTTCTTCGACTTCTAAAGTTAGGTTGGGACTTTTATCTTGTTCTTTTAATCTTTCTATTCGGAGAACTACCTCATCAAAATTTTTTTTGGAATATCTTGGGGTGTTCATCATATCGTATATATCATTATACATGGTATCGTATTTACTACAACTTGCTCTACATATCTCACAATTACATAATATGCCGGTAGCCATTTAAGATGTCAGTGAATAACTAACTCTAAGTACCCTATGGTGCCTAAAACCGTCTCCTAAAGATCACCCTACAAATGCCTCTCTACGGCAATAAAGGGATTACTTTAGGAATCTGGGTTTTAAAATTACTCAATTCTAATAAGAGACACTTAGAGTGTAAATAGGACAGTAATGATACAGATAGTGAAAATATAGATCAAACTTATAATCTATTTGATACCATATAAGTAATATATGTGCTATAAATCCTTCCCCAATTTTTTCCTAATTTTTCTGATTTTTACTTGATTTTTTCGGATTTTACTACAGTGACATTTTCTAATTTACAGAGGAATTTTGTTACAGTAATTTTGCTACAGTAACTTTTTTGATTTTTTCCAAATTTTTTATGATTTTTTGTACGAATTCTCTATAATATAAAATAAATATAGAGATTTATCTAACACAAAGAAACAAATACAGATAGCTTTAAAAAATTTCAGAAACAAACAGTACATACCGGAACAGTAGCCATCACACCGGAGACTCTTTGTACAGACTGCAGACCCCTACCGCCCAAAAAGGAACGTCCTCCCGGACTCTGATACCAGATTGTAAACACACTACTACTACTGTCACAAAGCTGAAGCAGAAGAAGAAGAAAATACAAAGGAAAATACACTAAGGCACACTTAATTATACATATAGGTGGTGGAGAACTACAAGTGATTGGTGGTCTGATACCAGATTGGATACACACTACTCCTACTGTCACAAAACTGAAGCAGAAGAAGAAGAAAATACAAAGGAAAATACACTCAGGCACACTTAATTATACATATAGGTGGTGGAGAACTACAAATGGTTGGTGGTCTGATCGGCAGGCATAAAGCAGGCAAAATGGATGGGAGAGGATGAGAGGGTGAGAGAGGATGGTGATGAAGAAGGAGGCGTTGAGGAGCTTAAAGGTGTTGGAGAAGCTTGCTGATGTTTTTGCCGATCTGCCGATGTTCTTCTCATCCTTCGGAAGCCCCCTTTTATAGACGACCTTCCTTGCATGAGAAGCATCTTAAGAATCTTGCTGTAGACGCCTTGTCATGAGTCTTCACTGTTGACGTCTTGTCTCTGTCAGGGATCTTCACTGTGTATGTCTTGTCTCGAATCTGCAATGTTGATGTTAGGAATCTTTACTGTAGAAGTTTTTGCCACGAATCTGGACTGTTGATGTCAGGAACCGGATGCTTTTTGTTGAACAAGGGCTTCCTTTTGATGAAACCTTTTGATGGGGCCCGTAAATCTAATCTTTCCTTTTTTCTTTTGGATATATTATGCTCCCCTTGCCTTTATGTTGTAGAGAATCTATGATGTCTTTTGATTCCTTTCTTGTGAAGTCTTATCTTGGAGGATCCGATGCTTAGATTAATGAGAGTTTTTTTTTTTTGAAAAAATCTCTTAAGTCCTGACTAGTCGCCCATGTTGTCGAGTTTTTTTATGCCTTCATCTCCCATGTGTCTTAGTAGATCTAATAGTGTGTATTTTTCTGCCCAATCTGCCATGTCTTGCTGAAGTATTCTGTCTTCTACCATTTTCTTTTATCTATAATATTGAATTAATTCCTCATGGGCTGACCTGATAAATTTTGGGACTTTACAATTAATTTCTTTGTCTCCATAGACTCTGTAAATTTCAGTTTTTGTGGCTAATCTGAATCTATTTCCACTGTATTTTTGCCAGTTGAATTCATATGCTATGGTTTTTGCTCTCCAGTGCCTGATTTGTCTTGGGATCTCTCTATCATAAATTACCCATCTTTCTTCTCTATCTGGATGTAGGGGATGGGCTAGTCTATGTGTAATCCATGCACTGTGCTTTGTAGGATACCATACTCCTTTTATGTATTCTGCTATTATAGAATCTAATTTTATCTTGAGCTGTGGCCTTTTTCCTATGAAAGCTTCTGAAACTGGAAATGCTAAAGAATATGGGAATAATTCTGCATGATCTGGATGGCTAATGATTATTTGTAAAACAAATCCCATATCTAATAAGTCTTTCCAACTATAATCTGTTCCATGGAGTTTTTCCGTCTTTATTTGGCCTAATTGAATATTTAGTCTGTAGATGCTATAGGCTAACTCACATTGGCATTTTGGTTGTGAGAGGTCCATGATGTTGCAGATATTATTGTTGATGCATCTATCGGTGTTGGCATAATATATCACCTGGTCTATAGTTACTCCTCTGCATCTTCTCTCCCCTTTTTGGATTTCTTTGAGTATCCGTTGCATGTCTTTGGCTTTTCGATAGAAATTGTCCTAAACTTTCTGGTGAATCTTCTGTCTGATATCTTCTGGAAGAAAAGATAATTCATCATTTGTTTTAAAAAACAGTCTGGTTTGCATGGCTTCCGTATCTCATATTTTGGAGGCTCTCTTTTCTATTTTTTACACTTGATTCTTTTTCACTCTTATTTATGAGGCACTCCTTTCTTTCTTTTTCTCTCGTATTTTTGAGGCACTCTTTTTCTTTCTGCAAACTCACAGTTAACTGTGTTTGTTGACAGAGATCTTCAACCAATCTTTCCTTTTGTATTTTTAGATTTTTAAAGTGCTTCATAATAACTTGATAATCTCTACACTCTGTTGATAATTCTAGCTTACTTGTACTCTGTTGACTCTCTTATGGCATAAATTCTTTAAGGCTTTCGTCGAAATGCCAAGAGGTTAGAATATTATTTTTTGCATATTCTATAACTTCTTTAACATTATAAAAACCTCTAAACACTAGATTATCAAAGTTTGAGACTAATCTTCTAACTGTATTCCAATTTTTGTAAATTCCTACTTGATGACCTCTAAGTATGACGTAGCATATAAAACTCCGTGACTGGGGTGTCTGGATAATACCTTTAAAATAATAAGCTAATATTTTTATTACTTTAACCTTCTCTTTTGTCTAATCTAGTCTTAGATTCCATAAATTATCTAATAGACATTGTTGCATTAAATCTACTTGAAATTCAGTGATTCTGAATGACTCTTTACTCTGAGTGGCATACTGCTTGAGATATATATCTCCAAATCTCATGAAGTCTCTGGAATTCATCTGCAAGTTTAAACACCAAAGAATTAGTCTAGATAATTTTTTTGTAATTACATGCTCAAATTTTGGTCCGTATTTAGGTCCTATAAACTTTGTCCATTCACATAATTTCTTTTCCTTTAATTTGAATACTAATTTATTAATTGCTATACAGTATAGTCGATATGCATTGGTTTCGATCGAATTTTTTGTTTGCACACCTAGTTGTTCTTTTTGTTTTTATTCTTTCTTTGTTGGGAAGCTTTATTCTATGACCTAAGGACTCTGTACCATTTTTGTTTGATCCTATATTCTCTTTTCTATTAATCTTCTTAATATTTGATGGAAAAAATATTCATTATGTGTCTTTGTGTATAAATTTTCTTTTATTATTTGTTTAAGGTGAAAAATATCTTTAGTCCTTTGTAGCATATTTCCTTGAAGGGTTCCTATTATGTGATTTGCAAATCTTTTCTCATCCTGTGTTTCTTTATTTTTTTGTGAGTATTATGACCTTTTGCCCAATCTTAAAGTATTTATTAGATAGTTTTAGATGGACTTTATTTTGTGGTATACTCTTTGAATCATTATTCCTTGTATTTCTCTTTATTTGTAAACTATTCGAGTTACTTGGTGTTTTAAACATTTTCCTAACATATATCAACCTTTTGCTAGATCTGACATTCTCTTTTGATTCTGTCATGTACTCATCACCTGTAGACATTCTACTCTTGTTTTGATTTTCAATTAAGTTGTATATCTCAGGGTCAAATCTAAAATAGTGTAACAAACCTTTATGCTGGAAGTATGTCTCTTATATCCTATTGGTTAGATAGTCTTTTTCTTGAATAGTGATATTTTGATCCCTATACAACTCTTGTCTGGAGTATATTTTCTTGGTTTGTATCGTGTCAATTGGTTGTCTTGGACCTTTTTATTTTAAACTAGTTCCTACTCTGCCAATATGATCTATCCTTCCTACTGCTTCCTTTGTCTCTCGAACTATTTCATCGTTTCCTATCGTACACTTCTTTTCTCCGTTAGGGGGTTCTTCGGAGTTTAAGATAACCTCTTCAACTGTTCTTTCTACATCATCAATATCATTTTGGTAGTTATTCTCTATTGGTTTAGTTTGCAAAATATTTTTAATGTTGCCTTCCATCACTTTTTCTTTATTCTTAGTATACTGTTTACTGATTTTGTTGTTTCTTCTTCACTACCTTCTCCTTTTCTTACTGGAATATTATTATTATTTTCTTTTTCGTCCTCTTTAGTTTTGTCTAAGGTATCGGGTTTAACCTTTTCTTGATTAGGCTTATATCCAAAATAACTTAGTAGACCCTTAAATTTTTTATAGATTTTTTTGAGTTGTTGGGTCAGATCTTCTTCCACTTCTAAAGTTATGTTGGGACTTTTATCTTGTTCTTTTAATCTTTCTATTCGGAAAACTATCTCATCAAATTTTTTTTTGGAATATCTTGGGGTGTTCATCATATCATATATATCATTATACATGGTGTCGTATTTACGACAACTTGCTCTACATATCTCGCAATTGCGTAATATACCTGTAGCCATCTAAGATATCGGTGGATAACTAGCTCTGAGTAGCCTATGGTGCCTAAAACCGTCTCCTAAGGATCACCCTACAAACGCCTATCAGCGGCAACAAAGGGATTTTTTTAGGAATCTGGGCTTTAAAATTACTCAATTCTAGTAAGGGACACTTAGAGTGTAACTAGGACAGTAATGATACAGATTGTGAAAATATAGGTCAAAATTATAGTCTATTTGATACCATATAAGTATTATATGTGCTATAAATCATTCCCCAATTTTTTCCTTATTTTTCTGATTTTTACTTGATTTTTTCGGATTTTACTACAGTGACATTTTTTAATTTTCGGAGGATTTTTGCTACAGTAATTTTTTTACAGTAACTTTTTTGATTTTTTTCAAAATTTTTTCTACGAATTCTCTACAATATAAAACAAACATAGAGATTTATCTAACACACAGAAACAAATACAGATAGCTTTAAAAAATTTCAGAAACAAATAGTACATACCGGAACAGTAGCCATCATATGGAAGATTTTTGTACAGACTGCAGACTCCTACCGCATTGGATACACACTACTACTACTGTCACAAAGCTGAAGCAGAAGAAGAAGAAAATAGAAAGGGAAATACACTAAGGCACACTTAATTATACATATAGGTGGTGGAGAACTACAAGTGGTTGGTGGTCTGCTTGGCAAGCATAAAGCAGGCAAAACGGATGGGAGAGGATGAGAGGGTGAGAGAGGATGGTGATGAAGAAAGAGGCGTTGAGGAGCTTAAAGGTGTTGGAGAGGCTTTGCTGATGTTTTTACCGAATTGCCGATCTGCCGATGTCTGTCTCATCCTTCGGAAGCACCCTTTTATAGACGACCTTCCTTGCATGAGAAGTCTCTTGAGAATCTTGCTGTAGAAGCCTCGTCATGAGTCTTCACTGTTGACGTCTTATCTCTATCAGGAATCTTACTGTTGGTGTCTTGTCTCGAATCTGCACTGTTGATGTCAGGAATCGCACTGTTTTTCACTGTTGACATCTTGTCTCTGTCAGGAATCTTCACTATTGGTGTCTACACTGTTGATGTCAGGAATCTTACTGTTGTTGCCAGGAATCTTTACTGTCACGAATCTTTGATGTTTGTCATCAAATGCTGTCTTTTTTGTGAAGCCTTGAAGGATCCGATGTTTAGGACTTTTGAGAGAGCCCACTTTTTTTTTTTTTTTTTACAAGAAGTTAATAAAATTGTCTGATACTGAAGTTTCTGGGGATGAAAGATCCATCAATCCATTTGTGGATAAATTAGGGTCGTCCCATCCTGTTGGTGCAATTGTCGGCGCTGGTGTTTCTTGTTGGTTCAGTTGTGATCTTGGGACTAATTTTTTTCATTTTAGGTTTTCCGTATAGAACATAGTATTCGAACTTCCCAAATGTTTCTCCAAGTAATCCAACTGTCGGGTTGCCTTCTTTGTATAATTGTTTTAGAAGCCTCTGTACAGAGACTCCCCTGCTGAGGGCTTCTTCGTTTATGTCGATTTCCACTTCGGTCTCGACCTCCGTATCCATTTCTTTTTCAGCTTGCTGTGTGTTGTTGCATATTTGCGATCCTTCTGGTGTTGTATTCTCGAACTGTAGTGCCTCCTCTGATTTGTTTGATGCAGCGAGGCTGGGTAACTCTTGTTCTAAAAGTTTGCCCATGTTTTCTAAGGCTTCAGCTTGTTTAGGGGTTGCTCCCCTAATAGTTCCTTCATTGAGGGTTGTTATATAATCCGAGCAGACCTTTTTCAAGGCCTTGAGTTCTGAATCTTGTTTCATTACAAGATTTGCTAAGTTTTCCATGTGCCTGCGGAAAGCACGACGAGTTCCAATTCCCAGATTTACCTTCTGGTGGGCTCGCCAAGCTCCATTTATTTCGGAGTAAAATGAGGGTGGAATTTCCAACTTGGGAAAGCTCGCTAGTTTTGGCTCGAGCATGTGATAGGCGAGATCACGAACCTCTTCTGCTAAGTATGGGTTCTGTCGTGATATCTCCCAGGCTAGGATGGCATCCTCTTTTGAGTAGTAATATCTACAACAGGATCCGTTAAAATCAAATACCTGGTCGTAGTATTTTTCCAAGTTTGTGTAAATACCCGGCTGGTATCCCACGAATACGACAAACGCCGCTGGAGCAAGAATACTATTTACTATAGCCTTCCCCTTATTACTTTTCTCTAAAATAAATTAATAAGTTACTAATATTTTACTTAGTAATCATTTATTGTTAGATTGGCTTAGGTAATCTGCGATAAAATTATCCTTTTCTTTAACATGCTCGATCTCGAAGGAGTATTGGACTATCTCATTATACCATTGCATGCGTTTCCCAGAGGTTTTTCTTGTATTCACCAGAAAATCCCTGATGGCTTTATTATATGTCGTAATAATAAAATACTCGGGTGCAAGAAATATTTGAAATTTCTGTAGGGCTAATTTATAGTGTATAGTTCATTTTCAAATATTATCCATTTTAGTTCGTTCGATTTGAATTTTCTAGAATTATACCCACAAAGTCTCTCATACTTTAATATCTTTTGTGGTATGCTTCTTTTTCTGAGTCTGATTCCATTCTGAGATAGAGGTGGATCCTTTTCGTCCCAATTTTCTTTCGGAATTGCTTTTAGTGCACATCCCCAATATTCATTCGACGCTTTTATTTGATCCTTTTGGTAGATAGACCTCTGGTGTCTTTTCGACGAGCTACTTAATTTATCTTAGAACGTTTTTATCTTTGTCTGTCTAGATAAAATCTTGGTTTTTATTTAGCTTTTTAGTAAAGGTATTTCTTCTTTCGTGAGTTCTCGTAGGAAATTTCTACCATAATTCAATAGCCCTAGCAGACTTTGTAGTTGTTTTTTATCTTTTACTTCTTCGGGAAACTCCTTGATTTTTGAAATGATGTGCTTCTGTAGTTGAATGCCATCTTTGTCTAGGATAATTCCGAGAAATTCTATTGACTCTTTTTCAATTTCGATCTTTTATGGAGAAAGTATTATTCCGTGTCTTTTAAAGATGTCACTAATGATCCTTAGGTGTCTCTTGTGATCTTCCTTTGTTTTTGAAAAAACCAAAATGTCATCAATGTATACGACACAGAAATCCTTTAGATTATTAAAAATTGAGTCCATCCAATTCTGAAATATCTGTGGTGCGGTGTTTAACCCAAATGGTATGACATTCCACTGAAAATGTCCTCGTGGTGTACTGAATGTTGTTAGTGGTTTCGATTCCTCTGTCATTTTTAGTTGCCAGAAATCAGACTTACAGTCGAACTTACTGAATACTCTAGACCCTTTTGTTAGGTTTATTAGGACTTCTTTTTCAGGGATAAAATAACTATCGAATTTTAAATTTTGGTTTAGCCTTTTATAATTAATCACCATTCGTGCCTTTTTTCTTTTTAGTTCATTAAGATTTCTGACCATGAACGCTGGACTAGAGTGAGGGCTAGTGGTTTTTTCTATTAGGCATGTACTTAAAAGTTCATTTATTTGATTATCGAATTCATCTATATCTTGCCTAGTATAGAGCATGGGTTTTACCCTAATGATTATATTGTCGTCTCTTAACTGAATTTTATAAAATCTTGGGCTTCGATCCTATAACTTTAATGGATTCTCACTAAAATTTTCGCTAAGTGTTTTATAAAGCCAATGGGTTTGATCTAGCTCATAAATTACTTCGCATCTTTTTGATGAGTCTTTACTGCATGGAGCATTTTTTGGGGGGGAAAAATCTTCCGTACACTTATACCTAGTTTCCTCTAAGAGTGGCATGTCAACCCTTTGGGATTGGTTACCCTCTTGTTGTTGTAAAGTCACCATTTATTTTTTTACAATCATGGATAAATACTCTCCAATAAAATTATTTTCTAAAACCATGTCCCCATTCATATGTGAAAAGCATAAAAGTTTTGGTATAATGAATTTTTTCTCATTAAGCCAAATTTTCACGTTCTTGGCTTTGCTTTGGATGGTTGTTTTATGCGCGCTGATCCCTGTTATTTTAATTGGATATTTCATTGGTTCCCATTTCTCTAGTGGTATGGCATTTTCTCGACAAGAAGAAACTGTAGCCCCTATATCTAGTAGTGAGTGCAATAAATATTGTTTATAACCCTTGAATCTGAATGTTCCTTTAACATAATTAAACCTTCTTCCTTATTTTGGAGCAAAAATTATCACATCAAATCGTATCGTATATTCCTCTTCTCTGTTAAGGGGTTCTTCGGAATTTAAGATAACCTCATCAACTGTTCTTTCTACATCATCAATATCATTTTGGTAGTTATTCTCTATTGGTTTAGTTTGCAAAATATTTTTAATGTTGTCTTCCTTCACTTTTTCTTTATTCTTAGTTATACTGTTTACTACTTTTGTTGTTTCTTCTTCACTGCCTTCTCCTTTTCTTACTGGAATATTACTAACTTTTTCGTCCTCTTTAGCCTTGTCCAAGGTATCGGGTTTAACCTTTTCTTGATCAGGCTTAGTAGACCCTTAAATTTTTTATAGATTTCTTTGAGTTGTTGGGTCAGATCTTCTTTGACTTCTAAACTTAGGTTGGGACTTTTATCCTGCTCTTTTAATCTTTCTATTCGGAGAACTACCTCATCAAATTTTTTTTTTGAATATCTTGAGGTGTTCATCATATCATATATATCATTATACATAGTGTCGTATTTACTACAACTTGCTCTACATATCTCGCAATTGCACAATATGCCGGTAGTCATCTAAGATGTCGGTGGATAACTAGCTCTGAGTAGTCTATGGTGCCTAAAACCGTCTCCTAAGGATAACCCTACAAACGCCTATCAGCGGTAAAAAAGGGATTATTTTAGAAATCTGGGATTTAAAATTACTCAATTCTAGTAAGAGACATTTAGAGTGTAATTAGGATAGTAATGATACAGATTGTGAAAATATAGGTCAAAATTATAGTCCATTTGATACCATATAAGTGTTATATGTGCTATAAATCCTTCCCAAATTGTTTCCTAATTTTTCTGATTTTTACTTGATTTTTTCGGATTTTGCTGCAGTGACATTTTCTAATTTTCGGACGATTTTTGCTACAGTAATTTTGCTACAGTAATTTTTTTATTTTTTTTACGAATTCTCTACAATATAAAACAAACATAGAGATTTATCTAACACACAGAAACAAATACAGATAGCTTTAAAAAATTTCAGAAACAAATAGCACATACCAGAACAGTAGCCATCACACCAGAGACTCTTTGTACAAACTACAGACCCCTACCGCCCAAAAAGGAACGTCCCCCCGGGGCTCTGATACCAGATTGTAAACACACTACTACTACTGTCACAAAGCTAAAGCAGAAGAAAAAGAAAATACAAAGGGAAATACACTCAGGCACACTTAATTATACATATAGGTGGTGGAGAACTACAAGTACTTGGTGGTCTGATCGGCAGGTATAAAGCAGGCAAAACGAATGGGAGAGGATGAGAGGGTGAGAGAGGATGGTGATGAAGAAGGAGGCGTTGAGGAGCTTAAAGGTGTTGGAGAAGCTTGCTGATATTTTTGCCGATCTGGCGATGTTCTTCCTCATCCTTCGAAAGCCCCATTTTATAAACGACCTTCCTTGCATGAGAAGCCTCTTGAGAATCTTGCTGTAGAAGTCTCGTCTATTGACGTCTTGTCTCTTGTCAGGAACCTTGCTGCAGATGTCTTGCGCGAATCTTTACTGTCGCGAATCTTTACTGTTGATGTCAGGAATCTCACTGTTGATGTTAGGAATCATACTGTAGAATTCTTGTCACGAATCTGCACTTTTGATGTCTTGTTGTTGCCGTCAAATGATGTATACTGGTTCTTTTCTTGTGAAGCCTTAGTTTTGGAGAGTCCGATGTAACATTGAGAGAGTCCCCCCCCCCTTTTTTTTCATATATTATTTTTACATATCCACTTGAACTCTGTTGGGATATCTAAATTCTTCTAGTTGAAAGCTATATCTTGTAACAGTTTCATCGTTTTGTGGTTTTGTCCTTTCGGAAAGCTAAACTTTGCATGATAGTCTTTCGTGGCGACTATCCTTCTTCCATCTGTCATGATTGAGTAGTTTCTGATATTTTTTATAAAACTGTCGACTAGCTCGATAAAACTGCTATACCAAAAATAATTAATTAACTCCTTCAATGTTGTATTTGGGGTCAAATTTCTTCCATTGCTTAGGGTAGCCGAATATTCATATTTGATATGGCTGGAAAAATTTTGTCTCTTCCCTCCATCCAAGCATGCTGAATATTTGGAAGGTGAACAAATGATGATAATTAATGCTTGTGGCTAGTTTGTGGCTGAAAAATCTTAACATTGCTGGTACTTTGCACCATTCGTGTTCTCCTCGTAGTCTGTAGCACAATTGGCTTACGAGCCCCTATTTGACTCCTTGGATGTCCCACATTCCTTCTTTCATGAATTTAAAAAGCTTCGGATAGTTATTTCGGGCTAGAATAATATATGTTCTATTTTTTGACAAGATTCTTCTTATATTTTCTTTGTGATCGAGCATCATTGTTTTGATACTCAGGAAGATTTCTTCAGGAAATACTTGTCTAGCTTCCTCAAGAATTTGTTTTCTTTTCGTCTTTTCTGACACAATCATCTCTTTTCCTTTCTTCGGTTTTTCCTGTAAGATAGTTAGTACATAATTATCTACTTATGAAAAATTACTATTAATAACTGAACTCGACAGCTCCTTCGACAGCCTCTTGCCAAGACGTCGACGCTGGCATGAGAGGTATACTGAGTTTTTGGCTTATTTCTTTAATGTTTGGGCTTAATCTTTGATCTCCTCTTAGTAATCGTGACAGCACTGCTTCTCTTATTTCTTCCCTGGTAATAGATCTCCTAGCCACTTCTCTAGTTTTTCTTTCACTACTACTTCTTGTTAGTAAAGGTTATTTTGAATTATTTTTAATATATAGGTTGTTTCCAGAACTTTGTATTTCTACCCCCTCCAAAGTGTTTTGGTTATTCAATTTGAATTAAATTTTCAAGTAACCATTGTCTAGGTACCGTGAATCATTTATATTCATTAGTCGGGGTTTGATTTCTTCCTCAAAAGGTTTTGGTTCAAAGATTTCGATTATTTCCCATTGGTTTGAAACTATTCTTGCCTCTGTGGTCTGAGTTAATTCATAAATCGTAGTATTTTCTATGGCCAGATCGTGTGAGTTGGTTTTCATGTTCATTATTTGGGTCTTAATTTTTAGTCGTACAGTATCTATTATGTTTGGGTCAGATATAGAGATAAAATAGTTGGGTCGGATATTGAACCATACGGTTTGATTTACTAGATTGGATTGGAAGCCCCCTATTAGAGCCTGATGGCAATTGGTGAATCGACTGTCTATTACGAGTGTTATTATAGGGATATCTATGCTAGCTCTAAACAACGCATTAATTTTAATTTGAATCAGGCCAATGTGGATATAGCGAATTTCTGGATATTTCTTTTTCCATCTTCGTACCTTTTCACGACTAAAGATGGGAATGTTCACTCTTCCTCCGACTAACTAATTTGTTGTTGTGTTTCCATTAAAATTTTCGATTATTCTTCTGGAGAAGAAATTGAACCGTGAAATTTTGTAAATTTCTGTTTTCTTTATTAGTTGATGTTTTTTCATTCTATCGATGTTCTCTGGACTAAAAATTGTTTCTCTTCCGACTACATCTCCTAATGTTATATTGTCCAGTTCTGATACCGAGGGTGTGATTGGACTTAATTCTTCGTTCATCATGAAAACTAGTTCGGCATCCGAATCATCCTCGACCTCAAGTTCATAAAGTATTATATCTGTTGGCGTGATTTCTTCACCCAAACAGATTTCAAGTTCTTGTTCCTCCATATATTTTATTATTTTTTGAGCATTTTTTCCTCTCTTAGGACAGTCTCTAGCAAAATGTCCCTCTTTATCGCATACAAAGCATCTGCAATTCTTTTTGTCCTTTTGTGCAGGGGATTCTCTGTGTAGAAGACTCGTCTCTCTTTCTAACATATTTATTATTTCTGATAAACCCTCTACTCTTTGTCCATGGTTTCCATCGAAATCTTTTTCTAAATGTTAGTTTTGGCTTTTTCACACTTCCTATTTTCCATTTTTCGCAAATTATTTTTTCGCAGTACCTTCTTCTTTTAGGAGAGTTACTTATTGTGTTCTTCATTTTCTTGTAGCATTTTATATTAAGACAGTTGTCCTGATAATTTTAAGTGCATAGTATATACGGTGCCGCAAATTATCCGTTTTCTCAATTCGCTTTAAGTAGTCTGGGTATCTGTTTCTTGTTTTGGTATCCCATGGACTAGGAAGTTTGTGGAAGAAAGGATCAAGCCAATTCTGTGCCTTATCATATTCTAATTTGTAAAAGTATTTTGAGAATGTTTTGCAGTATTCTTCTAATTCACATATCTCGCATAATTCAATTTTGGACAGCGCATACAAAACTTCTTCTTCTTGAGACTTCTCATCTATATACCCACATAAATTTTCTTTAATGATCTTTATGAAATCATTGAGGATTTTTTCAAAACTTGCAAACCTATTACTTTCTCCACACTCCTTCCGTTTACTTTTTCCTTCTTCTGAGTTTATCCATTGTTTCATCCATTGTAACACATCTCTTTGTAAAGTTCCTGTAATGTAATCGACAAATCTTTCATTGTTCCATGATCCTTCATGATTTGTGATTATGACGGCTAGAGATTGCGCCCAGTCATCTATAACCTTTTGTTTATCCTTGAAATGTATATTGGATAGATCTAGATAGGTTCCCTCTTGGGATACACTTCTTTTTATTAAATCGTCGATCCTCATACTCCCTCCTATTTGTCGGTTGTTTAAATCTATTGCAGTTTTGCTATCTTCCCCTATATGTATCACCTCACTGTCAGATTCAATTCCTTTCTCGTGTTCAGACTCGTATTCATCGTGTATAGTCATCCCGTAGTCTTCGTTATCTGAATCCGTGATGCTTCCTGGCTCTTCTTCACTTTCTAGGTTATATATTTCAGGATCAAAATTAAAATGGTGTAGCAACTCTTTATTTTGTAGGTAGGTCTCTTGCATTCTATTTACTAGATGGTCTCTTTCCTGAACAGTATTGCATGGGTCCTTATATAGCTCTTTCCAACAGTTAATTAGCTCCACAATCAAGTCATACTCTTTTCTGGAGTATTTTATATATACTTGCATCATGTTTATCTGTTCACTCGGTTTCTTTTGTCTTAAACTTGTTCCTAAATCATTAATTCGATCTAATCTTCCTAATATTTCTCTTACTTCCTTGTCGACTTTTGTTATTTCTCTGTCGAATTGTTCCGAGGGATTATCTCGAACGGTTTTACAAAGCTTAGAAACATATATTTCATTTTGTTTTATTACCTTATCTAGTCGTTTTTCTATCTTATTAAACCTAAAAACTACATAATCGAGTAGGGTGTTGAGAAAACTTGTAATATTTATTAGGTTTTTATCTGTTACTACTGAAAAATGTTCTAAGTGACTATAATCTCTTCTACAGCTCTCAAATATGCATGGTATATCACTAGCCATCTAGGATATCGCTTGGTAGCTAGCTCTGAGTACCCTATGGTGCCTAAAACCGTCTCCTGAGGGTCACCCTACAAACGCCTATCCGCGGCAACAAAGGTATCACTTTATGAATCTGGGCTTTAAACTTACTCAAATCTGGATACTTAGAATGACACTAGGACAGTAATCACGCAAGTTGTGAGATAATATAGACCGGTATTATAGTCAATTTGATCCCATGTAAATGTTATATATGCTATAAATCTTTTCCCGAAATTTTCCTAATTTTTCTGATTTTTACTTGATTTTTTGGTGATTTTTTCTACGAATTCTCTACAACATATAAAACAAACATAGAGACTTAACTAACACACGGAAACAAATACAGATAACTTTAAAACAAAGAAAATTCAGACCATACAGTACATACCGAAACAGTAGCCATCACACCGGAGACTTTTTGTACAGACTGCAGACCCCTACCGCCCAAAAAGGAACGTCCCCCCTGGGCTCTGATACCATATTATAGGCACCATAGGCTACTCAGAGCTAGTTATCCACCGACATCTTAGATGGTTATCGGCATATTATGCAATTGCGAGATATGTAGAGTAAGTTGTAGTAAATACGACACCATGTATAATGATATATATGATATGATGAACACTCCAAGATATTCCAAAAAAAAAAATTTGATGAGCTAGTTCTCCGAATAGAAAAATTAAAAGAACAAGATAAAAGTCCCAACCTAACTTTAGATGTCGAAGAAGATCTGACCCAATAACTCAAATAAATCTATAAAAAAATTAAGGGTCTGCTAAGTCATTTTGGATACAAGCCTAATCAAGAAAAGGTTAAACCCGATACCTTAAAGAAAACTAAAGAGGACGAAAAAGAGAATAATAATAATATTCCAGTAAGAAAAGGAGAAGGTAATGAAGAAGAAATAATAAAAGCAGTAAACAGTACAACTAAGGATAAAGAAAAAGTGAAGGAAGATCTTTTGCAAACTAAACCAATGGAGAATAGTTACCAAAATGATATTGATGATGTAGAAAGAACAGTTGAAGAGATTATTTTAAATTCCGAAGAGCCCCCTAATGGAGAGATTATTTTAAATTCCGAAGAGCCCCCTAACGGGAAAAAGAAGTGTACGATAGGGAACGATGAAGTACTTCCAGAGACAGAGGAAGCAGCAGGAAAGTTAGATCAAATTGACATATTAGGAACTAGTTCAAAACAAGATAAACCAAGCCAACAAATTGATATGATGCAAGCCAAGAAAACATACTCCAGACAAGAATACAACTCAATACTTGATATAATTAATTACTGGAAAGAGTTATATAGGGATCAAAATAGCACTATTCGAAAGACTATCTAGTGAATAGGATAAAAGAAACGTACCTCCAACATAAAAATTTGTTACACCACTTCAAGTTTGACCCTGGGATATACAATTTAGATGAAGACCTAGAAAATGAGAGCGTCACCAAACCAAAAAATAAAGACTGTGGAATGACTACAGATGATGAGTACATGACAGAATTTAAAGAAAATATCGAATCTGACAATAAGCTGATTGATTTAATAGAAAGTGACCTAAGGATTAGTGATCTAGATTTGTCCAAAGTACATTTCAAGGATATAAACGACTGGGCACAATCCCTAACTATCGTAATCACAAGTCATAAAGAATCATGGGATATTACGAGAATATTACAAGGAGATGTTTTGCTAAGAATGAGACAATGGATAAATTCACAAAAAGAGTGGGATGAAAACAATAAATCAATTGGATCTGAGGATATCCCCATTAAAGAAAATTTATGTAGGTTAATAGAAAACAAGGCTTATGAGAAAATAATCCTTTATGCAATATCTAAAATTGAACTATGTGATATATGCGAATTCAAAGAATACTGCAAAATGTTCTCAAAATACTTAGAATACAATAAGACACAAAACTGGATTGATCCGTTCCTTCACACATTTCCAAGCCCATGGGATACAAAAGCACAAAACAAATATCTAGATTACCTAAAATAAATAGAGAAAGAGAACAATCTAAGACACTATATTCATAATACAGAATCTTATAAGAAAGTGAAAATGCAACCAGTAACTCTCCTAAAAAGAAGAAATACTGTAATAACGAGAAATGGAAAAAAGGAAGAAAGAAGAGACTAAAAACATTTGGAGAAAAGGAAAAGGATAAAAAGCAATAACAGAACCTACTAAAACTGCTGAATTGTGGGGAAAATTTTCAAAAGGAATTATCTAAGCAAGAAAAGTCACTATTAAAAAGGATAAATAAAAATTGAGGTTTTATCTGGATAGATGAAGATAAGAGAGTTTTAAAACAGCAAGCTGAGGCCAAAAGGTCTACCTTCCTAAAATAGTACCTAGAAAACCATGGAAAAACAAAAAGGGATTTATCAAGAGTAACAAGTATATCCAGAAGCATGATGAGTTCTCTACACTAATGGGTAAAAAGCAATGCAAGATTTTTGTATATAACGAAAAGGGAAACTGTCCTAAAAAAGGAGAAGATGCTCAAAAAATAATAAAGCAAAATTTAGAAGTCTACATTGGAAAAGAAATTACCCGTTCCGATATAGTGCTCTGTGGACATAAGAGCAATTCAGAGTTTGAGATAATCCCTATAATAAACAACGAGTCAGATATAATCACACTCCTAACGTCAAGATTAAGTAACTTAACGATAAGAGATGCAGTCGGAAGAAAAACAGCCTCTAGCCCAGGATACATCAAAAAACAAATAAAAATAAATAATAAATTCTTAATAATGGAAAACAATACTGATATATCAATCAAGATTTTGAAGAAGAGAAACATGGCGAGAGCTATAACAAATGGTATTTCAGCAGCATTTATTGTATACGTGGAATACCAACCAGATATATACATAATACGGGTCTTCAACAGAAGAATGAGGCGTTGAGGATGCTATACCACTTCAGACAGAAGAAACAAAAGTGATAAGACAGGGATTGCCAGAGCTAAAAGAAGTCAGGAAATTACACCAAAAAATAAATCGTACGGTTGGAAATCATCAAGCAGTATATAAGGAAAGGATCGGAAAGAAACTGCTCATTCTCACTGAGTCAAAATTGCAGTTCAGGATCATGGCTTGTAAACACACTACTACTACTGTCACAAAGCTGAAGTAGAAGAAGAAGAAAATTTAAAGGGAAATACACTCAGGCACACTTAATTATACGTATAGGTGGTGGAGAACTACAAGTGGTTGGTGGTCTAATCAGCAGGCATAAAGCAGGCAAAACGGATGGGAGAGGATGAGAGAGTGGGAGAGGATGGTGATGAAGAAGGATGCGTTGAGGAGCTTAAAAATGCTGGGGAAGCTTACTGATGTTTTTGCCAATCTGCCGATGTCTTTCTCATCCTTCGGAAGCCCCCTTTTATAGACGACCTTTCTTGCATGAGAAGTCTCTTGAGAATCTTGCTGTAGAAGCCTCGTCGTGAGTCTTCACTATTGACGTCTTGTCTCTGTCATGAATCTTTACTGTTGGTGTCTTGTCTCGAATCTGCACTGTTGATGTCAGGAATCGCACTGTTTTTCACTGTTGACGTCTTGTCTCTGTCAGGATCTTCACTGTTGGTGTCTGCACTATTGATGTCAGGAATCGTACTGTTGTTGCCAGGAATCTTTACTGTCACGAATCTTTGATGTTTGTCGTCGAATGCTGTCTTTTTGTAAAGCCTTGGAGGATTGAAGTTTCTGTGGATGCAAGATCCGTCCATCCAGTTGTAGATAGGTTAGGGTCGTCCCATCCTGTTGGTGCAATCGTCGGCTCTGGTGTTTCTTGTTGGTTCAGTTGTGATCTTGGGACTAATTTTTTCATTTTCGGTTTTCCGTATAGAACATAGTATTCGAACTTCTCAGATGCTTCTCCAAGTAACCCAACTGCCGGGTTGCCTTCTTCGTATAATTGTTTTAGAAGCCTCTGTACAGAGACTCCCCTGCTAAGGGCTTCTTCGGTTATGTCGATTTCCACTTCGGCCTCGACCTCCGTGTCCATCTCTTCTTCAGCTTGCTGTGTGTTGTTGCATGTTTGCGATCCTTCTGGTGTTGTATTCTCGAACTGTAGTGGCTCCTCTGATTTGTTTGATGTAGCGAGACTGGGTAACTCTTGTTCTAAAAGTTTACCCATATTTTCTAAGGCTTCAGCTAGTTTAGGGGTTGCTCCCCTAATAGTTCCCTCATTGAGGGTTGTTATATAATCCGAGCAGACCTTTTTCAGGACCTTGAGTTCTGATTTTTGTTTCATTACAAGATTTGCTAAGATCTCCATGTGCCTGCGGAAAGCACGACGAGTTCCAATTCCCAGATTTGCCTTCTGGTGGGCTCGCCAAGCTCCATTTTTTTCGGAGTAAAATGAGGGTGGAATTTCCAACTTGGGAAAGCTCGCTATTTTTAGCTCGAGCATGTGATAGGCGAGATCACGAACCTCTTCTGCTAAGTATGGGTTCTGTCGTGATATCTCCCAGGCTAGGATGGCATCCTCTTTTGAGTAGTAATGTCTGCAACAGGATCTGTTAAAATCGAATATCTAGTCATAGCATTTTTCCCAGTTTGTGTAAATACACGGCTGGTATCCCACGAATACGACAAATGCTGCTGGAGCAGAAATACTATTTGCTATAACCTTCCCCTTATCACTTTTCTGCAAAATAAATTAATAAGTTACTAATATTTTACTTAGTAATCATTTATTGTTAGGTCGGCTTAGCTAATCTGCGATAAAATTATCCTTTCCTTTAACATGCTCGATCTCGAATGAGTATTGGGCTATCTCATTATACTATTGCATGCGTTTCCCAGAGGTTTTTCTTGTATTCACCAGAAAATCCCTAACGGCTTTATTATCTGTTCTAATAATAAAATACTCGGGTGCAAGAAATATTTGAAATTTCTGTAGGGCTAATTTTATAGTGTATAGTTCCTTTTCAAATATTATCCATTTTAGTTCATTCGGTTTGAATTTTCCAGAAATATACCTACAAAGTCTCTCATACTTTAATATTTTTTGTGGTATGCTTCTTTTTCTGAGTCTGATTACATTCTGAGATAGAGGTGGATCCCCTTCGTCCCAATTTTCTTTCGGAATTGCTTTTAGTGCACATCCCCAATATTCATCCGACGCATCTGTGTCTAAAATCAGTTTATCTCCTGCTTTTGGTAGGTAGACCTCTGGTGCCTTTTTGGCGAGCTGCTTAATTTGTCTTAGAACGTTTTTATCTTTGTCTGTCCAAATAAAATCTTGGTTTTTATTTAGTTTTTTTAGTAAAGGTATTTCTTCTTTCGTGAGTTCTCGTAGGAAATTTCTCCCATAATTCAATAGCCCTAGCAGACTTTATAGCTGTTTTTTATCTTTTATTTCTTCGGGAAACTCCTTGATTTTTGAAATGATGTGTTTTTGTAGTTGAATGCCATCTTTGTTTAGGATAATTCCAAGAAATTCTATTGACTCTTTTTCGATCTTTTTTGGAAAAAGTATTATTCCGTGTCTTTTAAAGATATCACTAATGATCTTTAGATGTCTCTTGTGATCTTCCTTTGTTTTTGAAAAAACCAAAATGTCATCAATGTATACGACACAGAAATCCTTTAGATTATTAAAAATTGAGTCCATCCATCTCTGAAATATTTGTGGTGCGGTGTTTAACTCAAATGGCATGACATTCCACTGAAAATGTTCTCATGGTGTACTGAATGCTGTTAGTGGTTTCGATTCCTCTGTCATTTTTAGTTGCCAGAAACCAGACTTACAGTCGAACTTACTGAATACTCTAGACCCTTTTGTTAGGTTTATTAGGACTTCTTTTCTAGGGATAAAATAACCATCGAATTTTAAATTTTGATATACTTTTTTGTACTTAATCACCATTCGCGGCTTTTTTCTTTTTAGTTCATTAAGATTTCTGACCATGAACGCTGGACTAGAGTGAGGGCTAGTGGTTTTTTCTATTAGGCATGTACTTAAATGTTCATTTATTTGATTATCGAATTCATCTATATCTTGCCTAGTATAGAGCATGGGTTTTACCCTAATGATTATATTGTCGTCTCTTAACTGAATTTTACAAAATCTTGGGCTTCGATCCCATAACTTTAATGGATTCTCACTAAAATTTTCGCTAAGTGTTTTATAAAGTCAGTGGGTTTGATCTAGCTCATAAATTACTTCGCATCCTTTTGATGAGTCTTTACTGCATGGGGTATTTTTTGGAGGGAAAAAATCTTCCATACACTTATACCTAGATCCCTCTAAGAGTGGCATGTCAACCTTTTGGGATTGGTTACCCTCTTGTTGATTTAAAGTCACCATTTGTTTTTCTACATTCATGGGTAAATACTCGCCAATAAAATTGTGTCCTAAAACCATGTCCCTATTCATATGTGGAAAGCATAAAAGTTTTGGTATAATGAATTTTTTCTCATTAAGCCAAATTTCCACGTTCTTGGTTTTGCTTTGGATGGTTGTTTTATGCATGCTGATCCCTATTATTTTAATTGGATATTTCATTGGTTCCCATTTCTCTAGTGGTATGGCATTTTCTCGACAAGAAGAAACTGTAGCCCATGTATCTAGTAGTGCGTGTTGTGAATATTGCTTATAACCCTTGAAACTGAATGTTCTTTTAACATAATTAAACCTTCTTCCTTGTTTTGGAGCAAAAACTATCTCATCAAATCGTATCGTATATTCCTCTTCTCTATTAGGGGGTCCTTCGGAATTTAAGATAACCTCTTCAACTATTCTTTTTACATCATCAATATCATTTTGGTAATTATTCTCTATTGGTTTAGTTTGCAAAATATTTTTAATATTATCTTCCTTCACTTTTTCTTTATTCTTAGTTATACTGTTTACTGCTTTTGTTGTTTCTTCTTCACTGCCTTCTCCTTTTCTTACTGAAATATTACTATCTTTTTCGTCGTCTTTAGCTTTGTCTAAAGTATCGGGTTTAACCTTTTCTTGATTAGGCTTATATCAAAAATGACTTAGTAGACGCTTAAATTTTTTATAGATTTCTTTGAGTTGTTGGGTCAAATCTTCTTTGACTTCTAAAGTTAGGTTGGGACTTTTATCCTGCTCTTTTAATCTTTCTATTCGGAGAACTACCTCATCAAATTATTTTTTTGAATATCTTGGGGTGTTCATCATATCATATATATCATTATACATGGTGTCGTATTTACTACAACTTGCTCTACATATCTCGCAATTGCACAATATGCCGATAGCCATCTAAGATGTCGGTGGATAACTAGCTCTGAGTAGCCTATAGTGCCTAAAACCGTCTCCTTAGGATCACCCTACAAACGCCTATCCGCGGCAACAAAGGG
The DNA here is from genome assembly GCA_036321105.1 of Dracaena cambodiana. Classification (NCBI taxonomy): domain Eukaryota; kingdom Viridiplantae; phylum Streptophyta; class Magnoliopsida; order Asparagales; family Asparagaceae; genus Dracaena; species Dracaena cambodiana. The sequence continues at coordinate 15,791,016 of JAYEPQ010000013.1, read as the reverse complement.
ATTACTTTAGGAATTTGGGTTTTAAGATTACTCAATTCTAATAAGAGACACTTAGAGTGTAATTAGGATAGTAATGATACAGATTGTGAAAATATATGTCAACGTTATAGTCTATTTGATACCATATAAGTGCTATATGTGCTATAAATCCTTCCCCAATTTTTTCCTAATTTTTCTGATTTTTACTTGATTTTTTCTGATTTTGCTACAGTGACATTTTCTAATTTTCGGAGGTTTTTTACTACAGTAATTTTTTTGATTTTTTTCTACGAATTCTCTACAATATAAAACAAACATAGAGATTTATCTAACATACAGAAACAAATACAGATAGCTTTAAAAATTTCAGAAACAAACAGTACATACCAGAACAGTAGCCATCACACCGGAGACTTTTTGTACAGACTGCAGACTCCTACCGTCCAAAAAGAAACATCCCCCCTGAGCTCTGATACTCATTAAATATATAAATACACTTCCAAGACTTGAAAGTACTTTTATCTTTGTAGACAAATTTAATGAGCCTGCAAACTATGTGATGAGAGCATTTGCACCATACAAGTTGCAAGCTCTTCAAATCTGCAGTTTTGGACCAGTGGCACCAGCCGCCAATAATCATATCTAACTCAAGGAAATCTCAATATAATCACATTTTAAACCACAATCCTGTGTACCAATAATCACGGGAGTTTCCAAAAGAGCACACCAATTTTCCCAATGAGCCCACTTCTCAGTTTTTCTTTTGTCCAAGTTCAAACCCGAACAGTTATAAAGTGGGCTGACTAGGAAAAATAGTGTGTTCCTTTGGTAACTCCCATAATCACTCTCAGACTAGACGGCAGTTCGTTTTCAAATCTTTCAGAATCTGGACATACTTAACCTAAGACTCCAAAGAAAAAAGGAAGAGATTTCAGCGCATGATGACCTAAAGACAACACTATCACAGCAGCTGAAGGGTCAGAATTTAAACCATTCCCAGTGCATGATACTATAAACAGAAAAAAAAAAAAAAAAAAAAAGAATAAAAATGGAAAACAAAAAGTAGAAAGAAAAATCTAACAGCATAAGCTGTTTAATGTGGGGGGGGACTAAGTCAACTGCTCCAACCTTTCTAAAGATAATAAAAATGAGGTCAAAAATGTTAGAATTCTTCTGTTATCTTTGAAATCCTTCACTTTTACTAGTCGTCCTAGATATGAAGAAAACAATTCACCTGAAACCTGCAAGAATTACAAAAATGATTGCATCAGCCAAATGCGGGGGAAAATAAATTAAGGCATAAATTACTTAAGGGCATTTCTAGAATGAAATTGATAACTTAGACTATAAGTCTATATAAACATGAAATGACCAATTCATGGCCGAAAACGACTCCTATAGAACAGATGGTATACAACACCTATATACAAATGAATTACTTCAGGTATCCACATGAAGTATAATCTGCAGGTCAGATTGATTTGCACTCTCATGTGACAGAAACATTGCAAAATTGGATAATAATATTATCATCATGTTATCCTCAATATGCAACAAGCACGGTGCATTTTTCAAAACCGAGCACACCAATTAGAAAATAATTAATTGATCAAGATTTTACAGGTGCCTGTGGCTGATGCCGATCCCTGTAAATGGCACATTTCTGGCAAAGACACCTATGAGGACAAAAGTCCTCGCTATAAAACAATAAATGTCTAGTTAGGTGGCAGGCATCCTGCCATTATCCCATAATTTAAGCATATACTTTTATACCATAATCTAAAAAAATTCAACAACTACATTTCTCATGCAGATTTCTCTATACCTCTAAGGCACCAAATAATACAAAGTGCCAAATGGAATCAATATCCCATACTTGTTCAGCTAATTTAATAAAGGGTAAATAATATGCATGTACGTTAAAAGAGACAGTGAGACTCCACAAGGATTTGGAGCTAGACTCTCTCCATACAAGTTCAACTTTAGATGGTTCTTGTTGAAATATTTACCATGTCAAAAACTAATGATCAAGTGTCTTAATGCCATTCCAAGTTTTTTTCCATGCATGGATGATTGGGAGTATATTATGTTGCTTATTGGGAGTATATTATGTTGCTTAGAGCATACATTATGGGATGCACAATTTATTGATCCAAAAATTTGATGGTGACCTGAACACTCAATTTGGTTAAATATTTTTTTAACCATAAAACTAAGCAATAAGCGACCTTGGACCATCAGTTCTGTTCCTGGTTGATGCATGGGTAACACTATATTGGGAAGGCATCAACCTTCTGACTCGTTTCCAAATTCTTGTCAGAAGGAATTATGAACACAGAAGAATTTCCATAAACTACGGACACCATCTAGCAGGAAATCTACATCAGCACATGTAAGGAAGGTTCCAATGAAGAATGCTAAGAGCAGGATAGGGACCATCATTGACGAGCCTACTCAACATGGAATTGAGACATTGATTGATTCTTTATTGAATAGCTTGCGGGTCCAAGGAGACAACTGTGCCATCGTCCAGATTGGAGAGGTACTCCTCTTTTCAAGTGTTAATTAAAAGAAGTCAATAATGGAAAGAGGGGGTCACCGCAAGTACAGGAGGGTCGGAGAGATTTCTCCTCCTATTGACCTATGATCGATGATGAGTGCCCATGTGAATCTTTGATATTTTATTTCATTGCTGATGAGTAGTAATTAGTGATTTTCGATAGATTTGGCAGGTAAGGGTGATGTCTTGGAAATCTTCTGAGAATTTGGATAAAGATGATTTGTTCTCTTGATTTGAGAGGTGGAGAATCGGATTTTTGGGAGGAGCAGGGGGAGGGGGGAGAGAGATGGCCATGTTGTCATTCCCTGATCAGCCATGCAAGTGCAGTTTTTCCTTGCTGAAGAGGGGTAATCTAGGCATGTTGACAAGGGGGTGAAGAGATGGGAATTAATACCCTCGGGCATGGAAAACGATGGTGGGGAACATCCTCTTTGACGTGATCACACTCTGCGTGGGATACAATTAGACAGGAGGAAGACTGATGGGGCGTTGGGTTAGTGATACTAGGCTGATATAGAGGGGTAAGGCACTGATTCAGAAAAATGTGCAGATCTCGGGAGGTCTATCTCCATCTCTTGGAAAGGGAGAAAGGATAAGGGTGGGTTTGAGAGGTGAAACCTTAGCAATTGTCATGGAAAAAAGACAGCAAGGGTTCTATAAGATATTTCCAAAATCATTAGGTTTAAGGGAGAGGGATTTTGATGGGGACCAAATTTGATTAGAATTAGTTTATCTAGTCTTTCATTTATTGAAAACTTTTAAATAGAGTTTGATTGGAGTCTCTATATTTATTTGATTTTATTTTGTTTGGACATGTTGTGCATGTAGGGGTGTGTGCGTGTGTGTATATGCTTGGTAAATATGTTATATTTTCAATAGACAAGAAATTGAATTAAAATAATTACTAATAATTCTTTCATTGAGTGATTCATGTGAGAGTGTGCATATGACTCTAAGTACGAGACCTCAATCCTATCCTCTTTATACCAGACCCTAGGTCATCCACAAAATCCCCATATCCTAACCATAAAATCCTAAACCGCTTCCTTTGTGGCAAATTTTAGCTCTAAAGATTCAATTTTTTTCATCTTTACACCAAAACCTAACCCTATATTCCCCATCATCATCTTCCATCTTTTTTTTTTGATTTTTTAATTTCGATTTCAAAAAGAGATGGAGGGGGGAAAAAACAGAGGAAAAATTCGATAAAAATAGAAAGAAAAAAAAACAATCTTGAAAATAAAGTGTTATGGCCCGTCATATTGCGTTATAATACTTAACACAAACTCAACGCTGTCTACCAATAGAAAATAACTTAGTTTACTGTAATGTTGCATTTTTTATGTTATTTGATGCTATTTTACGTTATGTTATGTTATATTACATTATTTGCTATTGTATTTTAAGTAATTTTCAAATTGGTGGAGAATATTATTATTGATTGTCAGCTTATTGCTAAAATTTTTTTACTCCATTGCTTGTTGTTTGGATGTTTGATTACTTGTGGACTTGAGAGTTTGTCAATTTGTGATTGCTTGATATAATTCCTCTCAGATTATTGAATTTTCTTAATTGTTGATTCTAATTGAACTCTCAGTTAAACTGAAATGAGAATTGACAAATATGAATTGAGCATATTAAAAAATATAAATTACTATGTGGGCGAAGAATGATGAACGAAACTAAGATAAATAAATTTGAACTTTTGTTTTCTTATTTGGTGATTACTAAAAAAAAATTACGGTTGCGAACTTTTATAACAAGGATAAACCAATTAGATAATAATTTATAAAGATAAAATGTTAAAATTAGTATGAAACTTGTCAGAAACTAAGAATAGTTCTATATATTATAGAATGGCTATACATCTTTTTTTTAGAATTTTAAATTTATTTTTCAATTTATATAAATTATTATACATAGCTTTATATCTATTTAGAATCATTATGCTATATATAACGGAAGCTAATGAATTGATCCATGTTTTCTTGCCAGATTCCTGCTTTCTGATAAGGAACAATCTCTTGAAGACTCTTTTAAAGGATTAATATGTTTGGACGTGATCGACTCGTAATCTCAGGTGATGTCATAATTTGATTCATTTGATCCAATTATATAATCGTCTATTTCTTGCATAATTGTTGATGTTCACTGATTTCATTGCTTGTGTAATATCATCACGTAGAATTAAGAACTTTTGCATTTACAGTTGAGCTATTTAGGGATTTTGCATTTGATTATTTAGTGCACTCATTTAGTATCATTTGAGTCAGGATTTTGCACCATAAGCTGCATATTTGGTTGATTTGTATAACATAATAAGTTCTAGGCTTAGTTCCAGATATGATCATGTGTAATAAAAAGGTTTAGATATTATTCTGAATCTAATCCACATCACACTAGAGATTATGTCTATTATAATTGGCATGATATTAGTAGAGAAAATCCAAAGAGAAGTGAAGATACAGCCTCATGTTTTTTATTATACACATGACCCTCATGAATTTTGTGTTTGTATAGACTACCATTTAGATTTATACAACTTTTCTGGTACACGTAGATCCCGATTAGCAAAGTGGAACTAAAAGAGTCAGGTAAGGTTTATTGGACTCTGTAGAAAGGCAATTGGAGAGAGCATATCAGAGACTTATAGACATGTGGGATGAAATGAAAGAAAATCTGAAGGAAAATTTTATTCTTAGAAATGTCGTTTTATCCTTGCAAGGAAGACCTTTCCGTTGAGTATAGACGCAAGGAATTTGTACTTAGATGTAGCTTTTGGATTGTCCTACCAGTGTGTGTGTATGGGATGAAATGAAAGAAAATCTGAAGGGAAATTTTATTCTTAGAAATGTTTTATCCATTCCAGGAAGACCTTTCTGTTGAGTATAGATGCAAGGAATTTGTACTTAGATGTGGCTTTTGGATTGTCCTACTATATATATTTATATATATATACACACACATATACACACACATGTATATACATATATACATATATATATATATATGTATGTATATACATGAAGTCAATAAAAGAGACATTTTTTTTGGCTTTAGAGTTAGAGTTATCTTTTGGAATACCTTTCCGTAGGAGATTCACTCTTAAAGTCTGACAGCAATACTCTAAGTGTGATGGATATAGATGACATAATTAACGGTGACTTTCAAAGAGTCTACATACTGATATTGTATGTATTGATGATTCTGATATTTGAGAATTATCTAGAATATTCACATTCCTTCTGAGGCTACTGGTGATATTGCTAATGAGTCCGTGGAGTTTAGTGCACTCGCAATTGGTGAGCAGTGTTCAAAAAAACGCTCTATGCGGCCGCATATGCGGCCGCATATGCGTTTGCGGAGGGAAAACGCATGGAAACGGGCGAAATCGCCCTGTCAATGCGGACAGGGCGATTATGCGTTCCTATGCGGATTATGCGGCCGCATAATCCGCATAGGAACGCCTAATCGCCTGGCGGGTTAACGGGTTTTCAGCAACTTTTTAAAAAAAACCCGCACCCGATATTCACCCGACCCGCACCCGAATACTTAAATCCCTCCTCTTCCCTTTTCTTCGCGACCCGAGTCTTCGTTCGCGGAAAAATTTATCCCCAAAAAAACCCTAATTCCCAAATTCCCTCCCCTCCGATCCCAAATCTCCTCTGATCTTCCTTTCCCGCGATCAGACGATCGGTCGATCGTTCCTTTCAACGTCGACCCTGAAATTTGTTTCTTCACCGACCCGTTAGATCAATCGTCCGGTCGATCGCTGATCCTTTGTAGGAATCGGTCGATCAACTCTCCGATCATCAATCCCTAGTGCCTTAACCACCTCCGATCATCAATCCATCAAGTCCCCAGAGTCCGATCATCAATCCCGTGGTCCTCCCCCCTCCGGCGACCGCAGCTCCTCTCCGGCGGTAAATTTTTTTTTTTACTTTCTTCTCTAGCTGTTTCTACTCCTGTTTAATTTCATTTGTTAAATTTTTTGTGAGATTTTTTTGTTTTTTTTTTAACTATTCTAAGGGTTAGGCATACGGTTAGGGTAAGGGATTTTTTTTCATTTTCTGATCAGTGAGCTAACTTTTTTTAAAAATTTTGTATGTTAATTTGAGCTTACCAATTTATTTTGATAGTAAAAATTGATGATTAAAATTTTTTTTTTTTTCTGTTACAGTGACTAGCCGAGTGAGCTAATTAATTTTTTTAAATTTTGATTGTTAATTAAAAAAAACTGTAAATTTGATGATAATTTCTGTTACAGTGTTTGATGATAATTTCTGTAAAATTAAAAAAACAGCCGAACAGTGAGCTCATTTTCTGAACAGTGAGCTAATTAATCTTATGATGGTAAAAATTGATGATATAAAAAAAAACTGTAAATTTCAGTTACAGTTCCTGTAGCTGAGCAGTGAGCTAATTAATTTATTTAAATTTTGTATGTTAATTTCTGATAAGTGACAGTGAGGTTTCCAATTTCTTTTGAATTTTGATGGTAAAAATTGATGATTAAAAAAATTTAATTTCTGTGACAGTGACTGTAGCTGATCAGTGAGCTAATTTTTTTTTTACATTTTGTTTGTTAATTTTTGATGAATGACTGAAATTTTAAATGTCGCTGATCAGTGAGCTTTAATCAGCTTGCTAGAGACATTCTGTATATGCCAATCAATGATAGTGAGAGTTTACTGTTTCACTTAATGATGATGTAGGAATTTCTTTAAGTCAGATAAGTTTGTATGTCATCATCAATGGCCTCAAATTCAAGTAGTTGTGGACGGCCAAATCCATCAAGTGAGGAAGATAGCCAGATTCCATTAAAACCATCAGGATCAAATGACATTGGGTGGAATTATGGCAGGCTAATAAAGAGAGGATCTTATAATGATGTGAAATGCATCAAATGTAATAAGATTGTGAAAGGGGGAATAAATAGATTGAAACAACATGTTGCAGGAGTTGGAGGAGAAGTATCAGCATGTGTGCTTGCCACAGATGAAGAGAGGCGTATATGTAGGGAGAACTTGGAGGGAATCAAGAAGAAAAAAGTTGACAAGCGGAAAGCTGATTATGACCTCCGGGAAGAGGTGCAGATATCAGTGGAAAGAGAGAGAGAAGAACCCGAACTCACTGGAGATCACAGGCCCCGTGTTAGTGGTCCATTGAACAGACTGGTGGATGAAGGTAAATGGAAGCAAACAGTTATCAATGAAGGAGAGAGAAGGAAGTGGAAGGAGCTGGCACATGATTATGCGGCCATGTGGGCATATGCCAAAGGAATTCCTTTTAACACTTTCGACTGTGAGGAGTTCGATCAGTTTTGCGAGGCTGTTGGCAAGCACGGTCCAGGGTATAAGGGGCCCAGTCAATATCAATTGAGAGTGCCTCTCTTAGATAAGGCATACAAAAAAATTGAAGACAGTTTAGAGAAGTCAAAGGAAGCGTGGGATGAATATGGCTGCAGTATTTTGACTGATGGATGGACTGACAGAAAGCATAGAAGTATTATGAATTTATGTGTCCATTGCAAGAGCGGCACATGCTTCATTAAATCAATTGAGGACTCAGCCAATGCACATACTGGCGAATACATATTGAATTGGGTGGAAAACTGCATCAAGGAAGTGGGTGAGAAGCGCGTGCTGCAAGTGGTTACTGATAACCACCCATCCAATATGGCAGCAAAAAATATGTTGAAGGAAAGAAGGCCTAATATATTTTGGACCAGTTGTGCAGCCCACACTATAGATCTCATGTTGGAGGGTATTGGTAAGATACCAAAATACAAAGCGGTGATTGAGAAGGCAAGATCAATGACAGTTTTTCTTTATGCACATCACAGTACTCTGGCTTTGATGCGCTCATTTACAAACAGAAGAGAGCTTGTTCGTCCAGGAATCACCAGATTTGCCACCACCTTCCTAAGCTTGAGCTGTCTGGTAGACAAAAAATCACAGTTGGCTGCTATGGTTTCTTCAGATAAATGGGATAACAACAGATGGTCCAAAACAGAGAAGGGCAAGTCAACTAAAGCCACAATATATTCTGACTCCTTTTGGAAAGATATTAAATAGCTTCTGAAGGTATATACTCCTTTATTTAAATTGTTGAGAATTGTTGATGCTGATCGTAGACCTTCAATGGGTTTTGTATATGGAATGCTGGAAGATGCAAAGGATGAGATCAAAGCTGCTTGCAATCGAAAGGAGTCTGCATTTAGACCAATTATTGATATAATTGAGAAAGAATCCAGGGGCAGACTTGATAGCATATTGCATTTGACGGCATATTATCTTAATCCCTATTATTATTATAGGGATAAGACAGTCCAAGATAATACACTAGTAATAAATGCCGTCATGCATTGCATATGCATATTTTATCCTGAGCATGACATCCAAGATCAGATTGGCTCGCATGAATTAATTGTCTACAAAAATAAGGGGGGACTTATGGGGAGTGGCATGGCGGAAAGGTATCCATGAGCTTTAATGGCACGGATAATTTTGATCCAGGTAAACTTTATATATGAAATTTAAAATAATTTAATATTAAATTATATTCTTTTTAATTGTTAACATATTGTTATATGTTGCTTTAATAGCTCATTGGTGGGATTTTTATGGAGGAGAGGCACCAAAGCTTCGACAAATAGCAATTAAGATCCTAAGTTTGACAAGTAGCTCTTCAGGATGCGAGAGAAATTTCAGTGTATTTGAAGGGGTAAATGCAAAATACTACATTAATACTACAATGATTATATATTTTATAATTTTCAATTACATTAATTTCAGAGTTAACACTCTAACTGTTTCTTTTATCTTGTGTAAAATCATATATAAATTTATAGATACATACAAAGAAGAGAAACAGGCTGGATGCTAAGAGGTTAAATGATCTCGTTTTCGTTCAGTTTAACAAAAAAATGGCACAGAAAAGGAATGCAAAGAAGAAAGATGGAGATAGTAAGGATGTGCTGATTGCTCCAGATGATTCCAGAGCTTTGCACTGGAAAGATGAATTTGTTAGAGAAATAGAGAACGATGACGAAGAGGAGATCTTCCCTGGTTCCGGCTTGACCTGGGATCTTGTTGCTGCGGCGAGTGGAGCTAATGAAGATAGACTCAGGAGGAGCAAAAGGACACTAAGAAGGAGAGCTGCAGCAGGAAGCAGAGCTCAAGAGAGTTCATCCAGTGCAGTTGTTGAAGATCTTCCTGAACATGATCAAGCTATAGCTGTTTTAGAAGAAGAGGGTGATGATGCGAATGACGATGATGATAGTTCTGAGGAGGAGTTGGGAAATAATGTTCAATATGAAGATGACAATGAGGAATAGTAGAGAATTTGTTGAGTGGGATGAACTGTTTTTGAAAAAAACTTGTATTATTTTTTGAATATGTAAAACTAATTACTTATGTAGTTGACACAAACATGTATTAGCAATGTGTGGTTGTCATATGTTCATTTGTACATGCATTCTTCATTTTTATGTGTTAAAACTTTCTTATATATCATATAAATTGATTCTCATTTAATTTTTCTTTTCGATTTGCAGGTGAGTGACGTTTTTGATCCATACATACATGCGTCGTTCTTTTTTTTACATTGGGAGTTAAGAGATAAGTCTTTTTATCTTTTTATTTTCTTATGTAGAGCAAGTTTATATTCATTTTATTTGCTTATGGTTATTATTTATAATTTTTTAGAGTTTTATAGCATTAATATATCCATTTTTTAATAATTATTATATTAATATATATTAAAATATTAATATTCCGCATAATTCCGCGTAATCCGCATAATCGGCGCGTAATCCGATTATGCGTTATGCGGTGCTGGACCGCACACATACTGAAAACGAATTTTTGAACATTGTTGGTGAGATCTACGTTTATGAGGAGAATACTGGTGACGTTCAAATGCCTTAGTAGAATCTAATACATTCTCACATGATGTTAGATGTTCACTTTCAAGATCACGAAAGTGAGGGAACATAAGATAGTTACTACTAGTTTTTCTACTTGTAGGTATTTTCTACCTCCAATAAGCTCTTGGACTTCCTCATGAGGTTCATCAGGTTCCCTCCTGTTTTAGAGATATTATGGCACGTCCCCTAGGTAATGCATCTCTTTTTAGGAATTATACTTAGTGAGTCTGATGCATTGCAATTGTCCTAGCCAATAGCAAGTTGCAATGACTATGAATATGTTGCAAATCAACGTAGTGTCTTGCAGGAATTTGCACTGATGATGAGGTGAAGGTTATGATTTACTCTGAGAGGTTTTCTCCATAAATTGTGGGGAAGTTGCTTCGTGTGAAAAGATTGTTCAGTTCCACATGGACATGCTTAACCTTTGTTATCGTCACATTCGCCGAAGATGAATGTTTTGAAGCCGGAGAGTTTTGATGCAGATCATATTTAACTATAATTAGTTTAGTCTAGTCTTTTAGTCATCTAAAAACTTCTAGTTAGAGTTTGATTAGGATTTCTTTTTTTATTTGATTTTATTTTATTTGCATGTGTTGTGCAAATAGGTAGTTGTCTATATATATGCTTTATAGACATGTTTTGTTTTCAATAGATGAGATATTAATTTAAAATCTTTGTTATTATCAAGCTTTGCCAATTGCTGATAAATCATTCCTCAAGTAGTTTGTGCGAGTTGGTATGCGATTCACATCTGAATGAGACCTGAACCTTATCCTCTTTGTATCAAACTCATAGTTCATCTACAAAACTCCCGCATACTCACAATAAGACCCTAAATAACTTTCGTTCTACATCATACTTCAATTTATTTCAATTGACTAATGAGATTAAACTAAGGGAGAGTAGCATGAGTAAGGAGAAAGGACCATATCTCTATGAAACTTCACCACCAAAAAGTATGAAAATCTGACAAGAAGGCTAATAAGGATATGACAAAGAACCTAACTCCTAGATGAAAAAGGAAAATCTAAATAAGACCCTTTGTGCAACTAGCATTTTAAATAGTGTTGCTATGTTGAATATGGCGGACATGTTACGTTTTGGACCCTACCTACTACGATATTGCACCTTCCATAGCAATTATCATTTTTTGGCATATATAGTGCTATAACGGGTTGAATCCAATATAGCAAGTGCAGTTGCAAGCTCAAAAGAGTATCTGGAATCTATTATTACTTTTTGGGTGCAAAGAACTTTTGGATCAATTCTGTGTCGAGCTATGTAAAAAAGTGGCATTTGTGAAGATTAAACAATTGTTTAATGATTATGGATTCATAAGGTTAAGGTTAATGCAAGTCGCCGAGGTAAGCATATCCAAATATGCATATTATATATAATATTTTATATAGTTTCACATCATGTATGCATGTATTATCTTATTCATATTTGCATTAAGACATGAACACATGTATATTTACAGACAGCTAGCTGCTGATATTTGATATCTGCTAAATATCCTCGATTTATCCTCGATATTCTGTGTAATTTTTCTGACTGATATACCATTCACTACAGTCGATATTTAAAACCTTGTGTACAATTGTATATTGGATGGCTCCATGCTTGATAGGTCAAGTATTATTTGCACATGGACATCCGATAAGATGAATACTGCATAGGATCCCTCACAACTCATAAATGAAAACTGTCACTGAAAATTGAGTTTTAAGGCCTTGACCAACATATGCAATACTCTAAAAACAGTCCTCTAGAAAAAATTTTGCATACAATGAATGTACAATTTGCACACGCATTACAAAATACTGCAGCAATTGATAATCATCATAAAAATTATTAGCAGAGTACTAGCGAGCAACACTACACAAATTCTAAATCCTACATAGGATACACGTGCCCTAACATGTGTCAGCTTCATGATAGAAGTGTTAATGCTTTTCAGCCTGCAACAATCCAGTCTTCAGAAGGATGGCACTATAAGAAATTGGTAACCTACTGGATAATAGCTAATGTCAGTAAGCAAGGGTCTAAAATGTCAACTAGTGTATACATTCATGACAGCTATCAACAAATTTATTGCATGTACGAAAAATATAACCATTTATTCACACATTCAAATTAATCTGTTAACCAGTATAAAGGCCAATCTGACATTGTCTATTGCTAATAAGGTTTTAAATATTGGCTATAACAAATATAACGGATTGGAAAATTTTATAGCAGTTATCATTATCGCAGAAATATCGGAGATATTTGACAAATATAAGATGTCAATATTAAAATATAAATATACATGCATACACTATATAAAATAAAGGGTTAATTACAGTCAGAGTCAGACCCCCTGTAGTATTGGGGTGGTGTAACTTAACACCCCTCAAGTTTGAAACTCTCAAAAAACCCCGTGAACTGTTAACACTGTTAGTGAAAGTTAGTTATTATTACTCCCCTTTTATACTAAAGTACATTTTTGGCCCTCAAATTTCTATTTTACCCTCAAATTCTGAGAGAGAAGAGAGAAAGAGAGAGTCAAATTCTGAGAGAGAGAGGAGAGAAAGAGAGAGAAAGTGAGGGTAAAATAGGAATTTGAGGGCCAGGAGTGTACTTTAGTAGAAAAAGGGAGTGATAATAACTAAACCTTACTAACAGTGTTAACAGTTCATGAGGTTTTTTGAGAGTTTCAAACTTGAAGGGTGTTAAGTTACACACGTCCAATACTATAAGGGGTCTGACTGTAATTAACTATAAAATAAATATGAATAAGATAATTCATACACCTCATAGAAAGTTACATAAAGTATCATAATATATACAAGTTTAACATATACTTACCTCGAACATAAACCTAAACCTAAAACTGATGCTTATTTGATTCGAAATAGATGTTGTTGACAAGAAAAAAAATAAAAATATATATAAAAAACCAAAAAAGAGAGAACGGGAGATTAAGCATGTGGAGAAAATTACTTGCTGACTACTAGGGACTCAACTTCACTTCGAATTTCGATCAAAGATCGATTTAGGTCTTTTTCTTCGATCATCAATCAACTTTGTTAGTTGGCTATGGTGGGAGGAGAGAATCGGGGATCGCTTGTTACTTTTTGTCTTCTTTGATCGCTGATAGATCAATGATGGGTCGGTTTCCAAACGAGAGAGATGGGAATTTAGTACCTGATCAACGAACGAGAGAGAGGAATTTGGGGTTCGATACTAATTTTCGATTGGTATTTATGTATAACGGTTCGAGTTGAGTTGACAAATAGGTTATTAGGCTTGGACCCAATAACTTTTTAACCAATTAAGTTAGCTTGATATAAGCTGATTTCGGCCGATTTTTCATCCCAATATTGTGCCTACAATATCGCATCCAACCCAATATTGCACCACTATTTACCCAAAAATGATAAAGAATATGAAACACAGTAAATCGTTACAGTTAGTGCTCCAAAACGCAATATCGGCCGCAATATCGATATTGCGGCCACTATTTAGAACATTGATTGCAAAGACTCTACACATGCTTAGACGAAACATACAACACTAATTCAGTTGTGCTCCAAAACTTAAAATTAATTGAAAACATATATATAATTGGTTCAAAAATGTTTATTTTCCTTAATACAAAGTCCTCAATGGCAAAGAATAATAGGAGCTTACTCATAGTACTTGGAAACTTTAATTCAACTTAATAATTATGTTTTGTTGCGTATGTAATGAAGATGATTAAAGGCTAAGATTTAATTTAATTTAATTTTTTTTCATGTGTGGTGCATATAAGTAGTCCTCTATATATTATTCATAATATAATATTTTGATCAAGGAGAACTAATTTGAAATAAGAGAACATGTGCTTCGCGTCTTCCAAATCTATCGTGTGTAAATGATGTAATGGAGATGATTAAAGGCCAAGATTTGATTAAGATTTTATTTTATTTTATTTTATTTGTATGTGTGGTGCATGTAAGTAGTCCTTTATATATATTCACAATATAATATTTTGATCAGTGAGAACTAATTTGAAATAAGAGAACATGTGCTTCACGTCTTCCAAATCTATTGTGTATAATGTACAAGAGCAGGCAAGTGATTTGCGTAGATATTAGGCTCAAATCCTTTATCAAACCCTAATTTTATCTTTAGATCTCCAAGTCTCAATAGAAAAAACTGAATTACTTCTGCCATCAATCAAACTTGGTAGCAAAGCTCAAAATATCTATTTTGTAATCTTCTTCACCAAACCCCAACTGTTGATTAATCATCTTCTTCATTTGTTTATTTTCATTTTAGTTTGGAAAAATTATAAGAGTGAAAAAAAAAGAATGGAAAATAGAGAAACAAGTGAAAAATAAAGAGAGAATCATAACAAAAAAGATTAGATTAACAGGAAAGAAAAAAGTTAAAAAACAAAAGGAAAAAAGAAATCTTCATACATCGCCTGCTCAGATCCAAAGTTATCCCATATTGGTCACCCAAGTCCTCGCCAACTCCAATCAAGGCAAGACCTAAGTCGAACAACGACAAATTGTCATTATCATCAACTCTAGCAACATTGCTTGCCTTCAACAGCAGCATCAACATCAAAGTTTTGTCGATCGACTTTGATTCGATGACTTTAATTTAACAATCAATGAATCTTCCACCTTTGCCATCATCTCCAGCTTCGTCCAACATTGTTGGGACCCACTATCATCAGACAGAAGCTTCCTCTCCCCTACTCAATTTTCAGAACACGAAGCCTCGGGACTTCCTGCCAGCAATCGCCATTCACAGATACATACTACCTTCCCTCTCCTGCCACTCTGACAACACCATCCTCCCTCCCTAACACCATCCACATCGCGTCGACATGCTCGCTTGACATCATCTTCCTCATTAACTCAGAGCAATCGCCGCCCAATTTTTTTTCTTGATCAAAAAGCTTCTATGACTGTCGATTGAGTTTCTCAACAACAGTCTTCTTATGCCAAACTGGATAAAGATCCAGAACCTAATTGGAATTCCTTTGGCAAACTCGACCTATTCTGGATCCAAACCCAAAGAAGTTTTGTTTCAGAGCCCAAGCCACATTAAATTTTTGGTTCAACTAAGACCCAACCTACTTAAGTCGACAAAATGGTTAAGGGATTATTTGATGATCTACAGCTTATTTCAAGCCCGATTAGTGTCCAATTCGAGTTAAATTCGAGCCATTGCAATTCTAAACCATTTCTACTTTCTTAGGATTTTGACTCAAGACTTTGCATTAGGAGCTTGACTCTAAAGATTTTGTACTAGAGTTTGAATTCCCTACTTTGAGGTGAGTCCTTATTGCATTAACTATCCAATCTGTAGAATTTTGCATTCTACTCTGGGTATTTGCATGGACGAAGATGTACACATCTATATTTGACGTGTGATTTTCTTTGTATGCTGTCTCCCAGTGTATAATCAGGAACTGCATTTTCCTGCATATAACAAATTTGAGCCATTAGGATATCTTATCTTGATCATATAGTCATACTTTAGTTTTGGTGTCTAGGGTTTGTGCATATTCATCGCCATGTTCGGTTGCAACTGCATTTACATTCATATAGGATAGTTTATTGGATGTTCTTTACTGGTAACAATTTTATAAAAGTTATTAAAACCATAAATCACTGATATTATAGCTAAGATGAACAAGCTTATAGAGAGTAACCCTAAACTTCAAGTACGCCAAGATGCAATCTCTACACGTCTAAATGCCTTAAAAACACGAGTTAATGGAGCAATCCCATTAGAAGTAATCAAAGGAATGTTTGATCGACCAGGTGTAATGATCCTATCTGCAATAAAGTATTAACGAAACTACCATTATATTATTGGCGATGTATCACTAATATCCTCTTATTAAAAAATTTCGCACACCCCCTAAGAGGGGGTATAAGAGCAATAACATATTACTATTTTTCTTGCATTTAAATGTCCCCGTCAGGGCGTCTCTCCACGAAAAAATTCTAATAAGGTATTAGTGATGCATCACCAACAGTACAGGAATATTTATTGCAATTAATCCTTTAAAAAATATATATTAATAATATTTGGGTTGTAATAGAGATTTATTACTTAACGTGGAAAGTTACTTTTAACAATTTTTCCCCTAAATATTCACCAATGGTCCATCATTAATTTATTTCCTTCTCACTATTCACCTTCTGAAAATTTGACCAACACATATCCCAAGGGCAAATAAATGGTAAAAGATGTGTTAAATCTAACTTTCAAATTTTAATAGAAAGTTCGTGCAGTCCAATTAAGAATATTTCCATGTAAGAATATTCTGTGATAAATTATTCTAGCCCACTTGTTTTTCACATCCTTTTTATTATCAAGCCCAAGCCTAAATTTTTGGCCCAAACCAAAAACAACTCATCTAAAAATAAAATTAGCTTTCCCTAGGTTTTGAACTCAAAACCCTTTGGTTCTCAATCCCATGTCCAAAGTGCTAGGTTGTGTTGTTGCTTGATTTAACGAAGGATAATCATTACTTTAGACTTTCGACTCTTCATCTTTTTCAACTTTCAATCTCTTAACTTTTATAATCTTATTCCATTCCAATGCACCTTTAAACCCACTTTTAAATTGAAAATTAAACTCATTTAAATCATTTGAATCACTAGGAATATTTCTCTTTTTTTAACTCCTCAAATCTCATCCTATATAAATCCATCCCTTTTCTCAAAATCAATCCCTTTTCACATCCTTCTCTCCCTCTCCCTCACACCAAGCAGGTGCGTCAGTCGCTGCACTACCATCTTGTCGAAGCCCTCGCCAGCCACTTCACCTCTTTTGGGTTATCCTCCATTGCTTTAAGGTAGGACACAAACTCCTTTTAATTCTTTTCTTAGGTAAATGGATAGTTATCCTCAATGGATACTATGATTAATAAACACCTAGGACCCAAAATCTTAATGATTTAACCCAATAAGATGGATTCCAGACCCATTTAACTATTTTTGTTCCATTAAGCCTTTCAATAAAAAAGAACCGAATTTTGTTATGCTTTTAAATGTCAGAAAATTCCCTTGAAAATACTAAAAATCATGCTACTCTTATATTAACATAATATAATGATTTTGATTTAGACTTTTGTTGTTTTGCTTGAGAATTTGGGATTTAATGGAAAAAGGTAAGTTATCTTGAACTCACATAACATGCTATTTTATTAAATATATTTTTTGATCTCATGGATAGATTTTTTTTTTTTTATCGTATTATTATTCTTAACATGCTTAAATGAAAATTGGACTTCGTTATATTTACATCCTTAAATAAATAAGGAAAACTAAATGTTGTATTTGATGTTTAAATAAAAAATATAATTTAGCTATAAATGTATGAAAATAGTTTTTGTTATTCTATGCTCAATTAAAAGATTAAAAAATCACATTTATATGTTTAAATTGAAATTTAACTTAGCTAGAACCAAATGAATATGGTTTAAACTTGAAAGATGTTAGCTTGAACATTCTCCTGATTGGTGTCTAAGAAAAGTTATCTATGTATGGTAGTTAATTAATTAATAGACGTGGCTGGTACGAAGAACATTCCATCATACTTTACTTACCTGGCTAGTCAGTGATTGATTATGACTTGGTAACCAAAGGATTAAATCAATGAGATAGAGTTAAAAAGAATTTAGATTGATAACATGAATATTTAATATTGTTATGATGCTGTTAATGGACATGAAATGACACTCAAATGATTTTTAAATTGAGACTACATTACTACTGAAATGAACAGATTAATGAAATATGGGTTTTTAGGGGGAAACGGAAATATGGAAATTTATTGCATTTCAACTGTTATACTATTAAATTGTAAAAATGATATACACCTTGAGATACCGAGTGGTTGTTGTGCCACTAACTATTTATTGTTTACTAAAATACCTAACAGCATGTCCAGAATCAACATTGGAGACTGGGTCAGTGGGTCACGTTCCCAAGTATCTACAAGATGTATCCGAAATTATAATATTCCCATCTAATAGTTTTTCTAATATCACTTGACACCATAAGTTAAGGAATAACTTGTACCGTTAACAATTGCAGGATAATTAGCATAACTATAACCAGTGTTCTAAATATCAGATACCGGTCCCATACCGATCAGCCAAATTACATACCGGATACCGGACGGGATATTACGATATGACCCTAAATGCCGAAGTGTCATATCGGTGTCATACCGGTTAAAGAATAATTATATAATTGGCTATATAGAACATATTAAAACACATAAAACAAATTTATGGTACTTAACTTATTTGCATTTAAATTACGAATTTACAGATACCGTTTAGAACGTCCGTATATGCACAAAGCCAGATAATCATAAAATTTTCAGCCACAAACTTAAATTTCAAGAAATATTAATTAATTATATTATTCACTGGCTAAATGTTCTCTAATTATTTAATTCAATAGCTAACGCAATATGCATTATTCAACTGTAAAATGTTATCTAATTAATTTAACTGTTATCTAATACAATACAATTATACAAAAATTACAATAAAGTAAATACAATGCATCTCTATAAATGAACCATAACGAATAAAACAATCTCTTAATTCATTACATACTTATATTTAAACTAATTTTAGAATTTGCTACAGTTTTATTTTCGGCAGATAAAGTGAATACATGTATGGTTGGTTTCGGCCACTGCCAGTGAATCAGATTCACTGATTCACACCGAATCAGTGAATCGATTCACTGATTTGGAGTGAATCAGTGAATTTGATTCACTAGCTGAAACTCTACCCAATCACTGTGTGTAAACAACAAAATTCTCTCAAATTTTAAGTACCCAAATTCTCAAACACACATGACAATTAAAAGAAAATATTTATAAAATAAAAAAAATTCAGTTAAGCCAGAGGAGGAGCTGGACTTACCAGTGAGACAGTGACTACCAAGGGGCTCGTCAGCACCGCTGGAAGCTAAGCAAGAGTAGAGAGAAGTCGGGAGGCCGGCAAAATTGCTTTGGGGCGAATCGGACTGCTGAACTTCCTTTAGGGCAAATCAATCGAAAGAGAGAAGTAGAGAAGTCTCGCTGAGCTGTATTTTATGTTTTTTGGTGAATTTAGGGTTGCGACCGTTCAATCGGTCGAGGAGAAGGAAGTCGGGGAAGAACAGGAGAAGGAGAAATTAAGGTTTCATGAGTCGCGAATTCAAGGGAGAACGAGAGAGAAGCGTTTTTATTTTTTTTCCCTATTGGGTTGGGTCGAAAGGGTAAATGGGTTTTAACTGCAACCCACACCCGTTAACAAAAAATCGATATTTGCTCATACCAACCAGTATTTAACATACTAAATATCAGCCGATATATCGCCACATGGCCAATATATCGGCTCGTACCGGTCGAAAATGAGATGCGATAAAAAAATTGGCCATTCCATCTCGTTTCTATAGAAAATCCGATATACAGGCCGGTATACCAGCTGGTATTTAAAACACTGACTATAACTGTAGATTTTATCAAAGCCATGACAATTTTTTAGTAGGATATTATTTATAATATTTATATGTTATATATATATATATATATATATATATATATATATATATATATATCATGTTTTGATTACCCAGGATGTGCATGTCTAAACTTGGAGTTGGATTCGAGCAAGTTGAGGGCTGGTAGAAGATCATTCTTACTCAGTTATGATCTCCTGTGTTTGAACAATTATCCTTAGTGGCTTGCTTTCCTTATTCATCCATTTCCTTCCATCATAGCTACACAGTTTCATGACAACTTTTATTAAGAGAATTAATAGCTTTATCACTTATAGCTCTGATTGTTTAGGTATTGTATCGTGACTTAGTATACTTTCTCTAAGTATGCTACTAATATTGTATGTATGTACCCATATATTGTATATTAGAAAAAAGGATGTGGCACCTAGTAGAGACTAGGATTTTGGAAGTGGCAATAATAAATACATTGAGGGTACTGAGGATGATCATTACCATAAAGATATTACACGTAAGGTCAAGGTAGATGTCTCAACTTTGGTGACACGTATACCTTCAGTGTTTCTGACTAGGTTGCAATTATGGCCCATCTTTTTAATTGGTACAGGTCCAGGACCTGTAGGGTTCAATTCACTTAGATAAAGATATAATAGTCAGCAAACTGTATTAGATGTCTGCTAGGAGATGTTTGAGAGAGAGACGGGAATCAATGGGCCAAAGTAAAAGAAGAGTTTAGAAAGAAATACTTTCTCCGACTTGGTGATCGCCTCCTTGAGCAGCTCTAAGGCAAGGGAGTATGAATGTGTAGGAATACATGTGTAAATTTGATGAGCTAATAATACGATGTGACATACAAGAGGACAGGTTTGCACTACTCATATTTGACGTCCACCTTGTAATGCTTTCACACACCGTCGATTCTATTGAAGCAGCACAATCAGATGTCAGCTTCGAGGCATAGTTGGAAGTGCCATTAGATAGAAAATCTACCTTCAAAGTTGGTATTCACCCTAAGCAACAGTCTAAAAATAATATTAAAACCAACATTTCTGTCGCTAAGAATGTAAAGGATAAGACATGGCTGCTGGGTCATCACAACTAGATACAAAGGCAACCAAGTTCTTTAAGTCTCATGGTTTTGGTCACTTTACTTGCTAGTCTCATGTAGAGTTTATTTATAGACAAGCTTCACGATAAAGGATTAGATAAGCACGGCACTGAGGAGGTCTACAAAGCTCAAGTAGATTCTAGTAATGTTAAGGAAGATTTGATACAGATAGACACACTTTCATGTCATCAAGTATTTGTATACTGCATCCATAAATAAGGACTAGTATAGTTCTAATGCGTTCCACACCTATGTTACACATCATGTAAGAGTTATAAAGTTATAATTGATAGAGATAGTTGTGTGAAATCTACCTCTAAGTCATTTGTTGAGATGATGAGTCACAAGACTGAACAACAACAACCATACATCACGGGATTGAAGCTTTAACTCCATCCAATATTGTCTCGTGCATATTCAGTTTTTTAGTTACAGTGATTATATTGTGTGACGTCTTGCATATATATGTTGTAAATATCGTGCTAGCTAGGTATGGTTGTACGAACTAGTTGTGAAGAACTTTAGAAAGAAAAACTTTTACATTTATGTTTAATGGAAAGAGGATTGCGTTGTCCCTGTCTTACCAAGTGAATCAACCGAATGGATTCATAGAATATAAGCAAGGCAAGAAATACTCTCCATTTTGTGTTTATAAGCCATGTTATAGAACTGACAGAGTATGTAAGGTCTAGGTCTACATTGCCTACATAGTAACTCCCTATTTCTATAGGAGACGGGTCTATCCACCTATAGCTCACTTGCAAATCACCTACATAGACTACAACAACAACTAAGCCTTTCATCCCAAGTATTTGGGGTAGGCTACATGAACCAAAAAAAAATCACGCCGGATCGATCACTTTGATAGTCCTTCTCCATTCATTTCTATCAAGTAATATCTCCTCATTTAAACGTCTAGAATCCATATCTTTTCGTATCACCTCCATCTATATTTTTTTCGGTCTTTCCTTCATTCTTTTAACTTGTCCTACATTAATAAACTCTCCTCGTCGAACTGGTGCATTTGTAGGCCTGCGTTGCACATGACCAAACCATTGTAATCGGTTTTCTCGCATCTTCTCATCGATGGGAGCTACACTTACTTTAGCACGAATATCTTCATTTCTCACTTTATTTCTCCCAGTGTTGCTGCACATCCAGCGGAGCATGCGCATCTCTGCTACACTTATTTTTTATGAATGACGTTTCTTTATAACCCAACATGTTGCTAATGGAGCCCATTGCCGTAGCGGGTTTCGGTCAACCGAAACGGGTCCAAAACCGGCCCAAACCCGTTATGATATAATATAAATATAGGATGTGGTGCTAGGTTTTTTTTTAAGGCCGAAAGCAAAGAAGAAGAAAAAAGGAAGGCGGGGAATTCTTTTGGGGTTCTTCTTCGGTGGCTGAAGCAAAGAGGTAAATCACTGCAACAAGAGATTAGGGTTTGATCTCAAAATCTTGTGTGATTTCTTTGTGTTTTCTCTTGTGGTTGAGAACTAGAATTTTGTAATTCTCTTTTGATATAGTGGAAGTTTTTCGATCGGTCCCCGTGGACGTAGGCATATTGCCGAACCACGTTAAATCTGCGTGTTCTGTCTCTGTTATTTTTCTCTTTGGTTAACTATTTGATTCCGCTGGTTGTTGCATTAGTATTATTCCGCTATCTTTTGCTAACAATTGGTATCAGAGCCCTGGTTCGGATCAGATTTCACTCAGATCGGTGTTGATTTTGAGTGGGAGTTATGGCGGAAGATAGGAAGGGAAAAATTGAAAATTTTGATGAGACAGATTTTCAATGGTGGAAGTTGCAGATGGAAAATTATTTATATCAAAAGAATTTACATCAACCACTGATTGGAGAAAAGCCAGAAAAGATGACTGATGAGGAGTGGGCATTGTTGGACAGGAGGGCTTTGGCGCAGATTCGATTGTGCCTGACAAAGCAGGTTGTGTTCAACGTCTCCAAGGAGAAGACCACTTCAGGTTTGATGTCAGTATTGGCTAAGTTTTATGAGAAGCCGTCTGCTTCAAATAGACTGTTTCTAATGAAAAAGTTGTTCAACTTGAGAATGCCTTCTGATAGTTCAGTTGTTAACCATTTGAACGAATTTAACACATTATGGGCACAACTTGAATCTTTAGATTTTGTCTTTGCTGATGACATTAAAACTTTGATGTTTATGTGTTCGTTACCGGATAGTTGGAGTAATGTTGTTATGGCCATCAGCAATTCTTCCAATACTGCTCTTAAATTCAATGATGTTGTGAGTACAATCATGAATGATGAATTGATGAAAAAGAGCATGGGTGAGAGCACAGTTTCTACAAGTACTGCTCTGTCGGTTGATAATGACAGACGAAAAGAAAGGGGTAAAAGTTCAAGCAGGGAGTCGAAGCAAAGAGGAAGATCAAAATCTAAGGGAAAATTCAAGAAAAAGTTAGTGTGTTGGAAATGTAAGGCAGAGGGTCATATGAAGAAGGATTGTCCAAACAAAGACAAGGAATGAGCGAATGTGGTGAATCCAAGTGAAGAGTATGATGACTTGTGTTTGTCTGCTCATACAGAATCAAGGTCAGATTCGTGGTTTGTGGATTCAGAAGCTTCGTTCTATTGCACTGCTCGCAGAGAATGGTTTGAGAATTATGTCCAAGGTGATTTTGGGCATGTGACTGTTGGTAATGGGCAGGAATGCAAGATTGTCGGTAAAGGGTCAGTTGAAGTTGCACAATGGTGGAAAGTTATTTTTACAAGAGGTCAGGCACATACCGGATTTGAAGAAGAATTTGATATCTGTTAGCAAGCTGGATGGCGAAGGTTATCAAATCTCATTTGAGAAGAAACAGTGGAAGATCAGTAAAGGAGCAATGGTAGTGGTCAAGGGTGAGAGAGTGGGAACTCTATATTTACTCTCAAGCTCAGTGGATCACGTTGTTTGTTTGGCCACCGTAAAGAATGAGAAGGCTACCTTATGGCATCAGAGGCTCGGTCACTTGAGCGAAAGCGGCATGAGGGTATTGCAATCCAGAGGCATGTTGACAGATATGAAAGATGATAACTTTGATTTCTGTGAGAATTGTGTGTTTGGAAAGCAGAAAAGAGTTAGTTTTATGAAGGATGGCAAAGAGAAGAAAACCGAGAGATTGGAGTTGGTGCATACAGATGTATGGGGGCCTTCTTCGGCGAAGTCTTTTGGAGGTAATTCTTATTTTGTCAC
Organism: Dracaena cambodiana; assembly: GCA_036321105.1. Classification (NCBI taxonomy): domain Eukaryota; kingdom Viridiplantae; phylum Streptophyta; class Magnoliopsida; order Asparagales; family Asparagaceae; genus Dracaena; species Dracaena cambodiana. Next base: position 15,766,697 of record JAYEPQ010000013.1, on the reverse strand, counting down.
TTTCATAGATGATGCAAGCAGGAAAACATGGGTGTTCGCACTTAAGAAGAAATCCGATGTCTTCAAGATTTTCAAGGTATGGAAAACTCTTGTTGAGAATGAAACAGGTTTGAAGGTAAAATGTCTGTTGTCAGACAATGGTGGGGAATTTTGCAATAGGGAGTTCGATGACTATTGCTCTGCCCACGGGATTAGGAGAGTAAAGACTGTACCGAGGACACCGCAGCAAAATGGCGTGGCTGGAAGGATGAATAGAACCATTTTGGAGCGAGCTCGGAGTATGAGACTACAAGCAGGTTTGCCTTTGCAACTTTGGAGAGCCGCTGTAGATACGGCAGTCTATCTGATCAACAGGAGTCCAGCTAGTGCTTTAGATGGAGGAATTCCACAGGAGGTATGGTCTGGTAAGACTGTGAATTATTCATTCTTAAAAGTGTTCGGTTGTATAGCATATGCATATGTGGATCATGAGATGAGAAAGAAGCTTGATTCTAAATCTCAGAAGTGTGCATTCATTGGATACGGTGGCGACGAATATGGTTATCGCTTATGGGATTATGAGCATAACAAGGTAATTCGTAGCAGAGATGTAGTATTTAATGAGGGCTGTATGTATAAAGACCGAACGGAAAGTAAGAGTGAGAAAGCAGTGGAAAAGGAGCACTTGGAGCTGGATGAGCCACAGGATGGGATAGATCTCATGGATAAAAGAAAGGAAGAAATACCTATATCTGAAGGAGAAGAAATGACTACACCTGAGAATACACAAGTTTCAGATGAGACCGAACAGGAAAGAGAGCCATTGACTGAAGTAGATGGTTCCAATACTTCATCAGAGAGTGTTCCAACTTTGAGGAGCACGAGGATAAGGAAGCCAACCCAAAAACTTTGTCTTCCATTATATCATGTTTTGTATACTGATGCAGGTGAACCAGAGAGTTACCAAGAGGCTATGCAGGATAAACTTCATCTTAAGTGGGAGCAAGCCATGCGTGATGAGATGTCTTCTTTAGAGGAGAATCACACATGGGAATTGGTGAAGCGACCGGAAAAGATGAAAGTATTGCATAACAAATGGGTATACAGGGTAAAACATGAGGCCGGAGGGACACAAAGATTCAAGGCTAGACTTGTGGTGAAGGGATACGGTCAGAGAAAAGGTATTGATTTCAATGAAATATTTGCACCTGTTGTCAAGATGATTTCTATCAGAACAATACTAAGTATTGTGGCTATAAAAGGATTATATTTAGAGCAGCTCGATGTGAAGACTGCTTTCCTTCATGGTGATTTGGAGGAAGAAATATACATGGAACAGCCGGAGGGATATGAAGTTAAAGGAAAAGAGAATTGGGTATGTCGACTGACAAGGAGCTTGTATGGGTTGAAACAAGCGCCGAGGCAATGGTACTTGAAGTTCGACAAGTTTATGTTGGATTCGGGTTTTGCCAGAAGCAATTCAGATCATTGTGTATATCTACAAAAGTTTAAGGATGCTAACTTTATTATACTTACTTTGTATGTAGATGATATGCTTGTGGCAGGTACATGCATGAAGAAAATCAATGATCTGAAAAGGAAGTTGGCAGGGAGATTCTCTATGAAGGACATGGGTGAGGCTAAACAACTTCTTGGGATGCAAATTACCCGAGATAAGAAAAGCAAGAAATTGTGGTTATCTCAGAAGGGGTACATCAAGAAGGTGTTGGAGAGATTCAACATGGAGAATACAAAACCGGTAACTACAGCTCTTGGTGGTCAGTTCAAACTGTCAAAAGAGCAAGGTGCTAAGACAGATGAGGAGAAGAGACACATGGAGAATGTGCCTTATTCATCGGCCGTTGGGAGTCTCATGTACGCAATGGTGAGTACAAGACTAGATATTGCACATGCAGTGGGAGTAGTGAGTAGATTCATGAAGAAGCCTAGAAAGGAACATTGGCAAGCGGTGAAGTGGATTTTCAGGTATTTGAAAGGTACTTCAAATTATTGTTTGTGTTTTGGGGTGATAACATTGATGTGCAAGGTTTTGTGGATTCGGACCATGCGGGTGATAGAGACAATGGCAGGAGCACTACAGGTTATGTCTTTACTATAGGAGGGACAGCGGTAAGCTGGGTTTCAAAATTACAATCAATTGTTACTTTATCTTCGACAGAAACTGAGTATGTTGCAGCTGCAGAAGCAAGTAAGGAGTTTATTTGGTTGCAGCGATTGATGAGTGAGTTGGGTTTTGATGGAGTGGATTGCAGGTTATTCAGTGACAGTCAGAGTGCAATTCATCTTGCTAAGAACTCGGCGTATCATTCACGGACTAAACATATTCACTTGAGATATCACTTCATTAGATCCTTGTTAGAAGATGCCAATTGAAGTTGGAGAAGATTGAGGGCAGCAAGAATCCTGCAGATATGTTGACAAAGCCGGTTGATGGGAAAAAGTTGAGCTATTGCTCAACTTTGGTGCATTTGTGTTGAATGCTGAAATTGGGACTTTGAACGATCGAGGTAAAAACTTTGGACACTGGGATTATCATGTATAGAGATTACATTTTTAGCAATGGTCTCCAAGTGGGAGTTTGTTGCTAATGGAGCCCATTGCCGTAGCGGGTTTCGGTCAACCGAAACGGGTCCAAAACCGGCCCAAACCCGTTATGATATAATATAAATATAGGATGTGGTGCTAGGGTTTTTTTTTAAGGCCGAAAGCAAAGAAGAAGAAAAAAGGAAGGCGGGGAATTCTTTTGGGGTTCTTCTTCGGTGGCTGAAGCAAAGAGGTAAATCACTGCAACAAGAGATTAGGGTTTGATCTCAAAATCTTGTGTGATTTCTTTGTGTTTTCTCTTGTGGTTGAGAACTAGAATTTTGTAATTCTCTTTTGATATAGTGGAAGTTTTTCGATCGGTCCCCGTGGACGTAGGCATATTGCCGAACCACATTAAATCTGCGTGTTCTCTATCTCTGTTATTTTTCTCTTTGGTTAACTATTTGATTCCGCTGGTTGTTGCATTAGTATTATTCCGCTATCTTTTACTAACACAACATTCCGTGCCATATAACAAAACTGGCCTAATAGTAGTCCTATAAAATTTTTCCTTCAGTTTTAACAGAATGTTACGGTCGCATAAAACTCTCATTGCTCTCTTCCATTTCAACCAGCCAGTTTGTATCTTATGATTAACATCATTATCGATCTCTCCGATCTCTCCATCATTCTGAATAATAGAACCCAAATATCTAAATTGTCTGCTCATTTGTATCTCTTATCCATCCAGTTTTACAGCATTATAGTCTATGATACATTGTTTACTAAATTTACACTCTATATATTCTGTTTTAGATCTACTCAAGTTAAAACCTCTAAATTCTAATGTATACCTTCATAATTCTAGCTTGGCATTTACCCCTGCTCTTGTCTCATCAACTAAGATAATATATCAGCAAATAGCATACACCAAGGTATCTAATCCTGAATAGCTCTAGTAAGCTCATCCATCACTATAGCAAATAAGAACGGGCTCAATACAGCTCCTTGATGCAATCCAATTGTGATAGAAAAATAATTTGTTAAACCACTACATGTTCTGACACTGGTCACTACTCCATCATACATATCCTTAATTATGTCGATATACTTGATGGGAACTCTTTTTTTTATCAATGTCCACCAAAGTATCTCTCGTGGTATCTTATCATAGGTTTTCTCTAAATCAATAAATACCATATACAAATCTCTATTTCTCTCTCAGAATCACTCTAAGTTGACGAAGTAAATGAATAGTTTCTGTCGTCGATCGCCCTAGCATAAATCCAAACTGGTTCTCCGATATTTTAACAGTTTGTCGCAATCTATATTCAATTACCATTTTCCAAAGCTTCACAGTATGACACATGAGTTTTATTCCTCGATAGTTAGAATAACTCTGAATATCACCCTTGTTCTTATACAGAGGTACTAGGGTACTCTTCCTCCATTCATTTGGCATTTTCTTAGTTTGTCAAATCTTGTTAAAAAGATCTGTCAGCCACCTCACACCAATCCCTCCTAAGTATCTCCATATCTCTATAGGAATCTCATCTAGACCAACAGGTTTTCTTGATTTCATCCTCTTTAAAACATTTTTTACTTCAGACTCTTTAATTCTGCGCATAAAAATACGATTCATATCCTCACATTGAATAGTAAGATCTCTCAAATCTTAAGTAAAACTACTATTATATAATTTATCAAAATAATCTTTCTATCTTTCTTTAATCTCTCTGTTTTGAATTAGAACCGTCTGATCCTTATTTTTAATATACTTTATAGTATATAAGTCTCTAGACTTTCTCTCTTATTCGAACAATTCTATATATATCATTTTCTGCCATTTATTATCCAACTTCTTGTACTCTTGTTTATATAATTTAGTTTTTGCATCCCGAACAGCTTTCTTAACATCCTTCTTCGTTAGTTTATACTTCTCAAAATTTATTCCATCATTATTATTATTATTCTTCAAATCTCTATAAAGGTCTCGCTTGATCTTAATAGCATTTTTTACCTCTTCATTCTACCATGATGTATTCTTACATGGTGGAGCACTGCCCCTCGACTCACCAAATATATGTTTAGCTATCCTTTTAATGCAACTAGCCATTTTGTTCCATGTTACATTAGAATCATCATGGTCCCTCCAATCTGCTTTTTGTACTATTCTATCTACAAAAACTTTTTGATTACCTTCTAATCGCCACCACTTAATCTTAGGATTTAATTTATACTTAATTTTTCTAAGTTTCTTCCTAATCTGAATATCTAAAACTAAAACTTTATATTGGGTAACTACACTCTCACCTGGCACTACCTTACAATCAATATAACTATCTTTATATGCCCTCCTACTTAAAAAAAAATCTATTTGGCTCACATTTGATCCACTTTTAAAAGTAATCAAGTGAGAAACACACTTTTTAAATCAAGTATTCACTAAAATCAAATCATAAGACAAAACAAAATCTAAAATTGTTGAATTACCTGCTTCATTTCTTTCTTCAAAATCAAATCCTCCATGTACACTATCAAACCCATTACGACTAGTTTTTATATACCCATTGAAATCGCCATCAATAAATAGTTTTTCTTTAGTAGGTATTTTTTATACTATCTAATCTAGATCCTCGCAAAATTGATGTTTACTGGATTCATCAAATTCTATTTGTCGTGCATAAGCACTAATGACATTAAAAATCTCTCTATCTAAAATAAGTTTAACTAATAAAATTCTATCATGTTTCCTCATAACCTCCACTACATCCCCAAGTAATTACTTATCTATGATCACACCTACCCCATTACAATTTCTCTCTACTCGTATACAAAAGTTTATAACCCAAGGCTCTATGACTTTAACTTTCTCACCTACCCATTTAGTCTTCTACAAGCACAAAATATTAATTCTCCTTCTAATCATAGCATTAACTAACTCTGTTAATCTACCTGTAAGGAAACCTATATTCCACGATACCAATCGAAATCTATGTTTATATTTATATTTATGAGCTAAGTTCTTTACCCACACTCGTTCATTAAGATGTAGGAACGCTTATACATTTGACACCACATTTGGGCATCGACGTGGCGTGTCGCTTCTGAGCGACGATGTAGCGTGTCGCTCAGTAGGGAACGCCCCAACGAATTCATATTCTGACTCATGTCATAATATGTGACAATGTTTTATACTGGCTGTCATCGGCCTACCACAACCCTCCTCTTTTATCCTGGCTTGGGACTGGAAGCAAAAATCCATCGGTAGATTGTATTTAGTGATGATACTTATAAATATGATGCACATTTATATAAAAGAATGGAGGATTTTTTAGCTGGAGCCAAGATGGTTTGCCTTGAGATACTCTACTTTGGAGTTGTACATTCTTGATGTACAAGTTCTTCCAGAGTTCCACGGGAAACTGGCGTGGGTGCTTGCGAGTTAGAAATTTCACCAAAGCTCGGTATTAGCTTTGTCTTTGATAGCATGGACTTGCCCTGGTGCTGCGCTCCAACTTACTCTCCCACTATTATTCCCAGACGTCCTTTGTAGTAGCAAATGCAAAGCTCTCTAATTCTTCTACTACCATTACTACTACCATTATGGAGACATCAACAAATGACACTTGGTTACAAACTTATTCATTTTACATGTACTTGGCTCGTTGGAAAAATGATCAAATCCAGAGGAGATTGGCCCGCTTCACCTGAACTTTCCATTTCTTCCCATTGCTATCATTCACCATAGCAGAATGTTGCCCAGTCCAGAAGAATTGATGGTGGTAATCAAAAGCTAGGATTTGATTAGAGATTTGATTATAATTTAATTTTATTTGATTTTATCTAGTTTGTACGCGTGATGTACATAGTTAGTCTTCTACATATATTCTTGTATGATAATGATTTAAGTACTCGAATTATTTTGAAAATGGAGTGTGTGTGATTTGCTTCTTCCAAGCATTTTACGAGTAAATAGTGAGAGGGAATGTGATTCACCGCGAGTATGAAAATCCTTTTATATGAAAAATCCTTTATTAAATCATAATTTTACAACCATAACAATAACTAAACCTTTTATCCCAAGTGTTTGGGATGGGCTACATGAACTGCGAAGAGAATTTCGTTGGATTGAGCCCATAGATCATCCTTCTTCACTCAATTATATCAAGCAATATATCTTTAGCATCCATATCTCCCTTCCATCCATGTTTTCTTCGATCGTATCTTACTTTAACTTCCCTACATTAATAAACTCCACCTGCCGAATTGGTGCATTCGTAGGTTTGCGTCGCACGTGACCAAACCTTAAATTTACCCACAAATTCTAAAATCTCTCACAAAACCCTCAATTACTTCCATCCAGTGTCAGTATGGGGAATCATTGATGTGGAATTCTCCTCTTCTTCCAATCCTCAGCCAACTCAGTTTCTCTACGCAGTGGTTACCAGACATTCATCAACAATAATCACTAATGACCTATTAACATTTATAATCATTAATCACATAAAACTTGATAGAACGATAAAAAATCATATTGTTATCTTGGACTGCAAATTAATATAGTGGGTACTAGCAACTGATAAATTTTTTTTAGAAACCTAGTACATTAGTGTAGTTTTTCAAGATATTTGCAACCTAAGTTTCTTAATGAACCATTAAATTATTAAATACATCAGCCATGTGAATATTCCAAAGGCAAAAAAGAACAAAAATTGTGATACATTTTTGAGAGTGGAATTAATTGATTGGAAAGGAGCATCTCATAACTCATATAAGAAACAATTGAAGTGGAATTGTGCATGTTACTGCAATTTACAGACCCACATCTCCTTTCATTGAGCACCAATATCGGGCATGTTTGGGCATTGAGTTTAAAAAACTGAAGGTCGATTTTAAGTGGAGATATAGATTATACAAATGCTATGTGCAAGGCTCTTACTCGAGTATGTGTACCGGAAATATATTTGATTTGAATATGCTAAAGCCTCCGATAGAATAATAAGAGTTAAAATAGTTTACAATTAACTACGCATTCTTCCCTTAAAATAGCTATCTACAATTACTTTATGGATTCATAGAAATCATTATAAACTACACTAACTCTTCTCTCATATCTAATGTAGGATTATTTGAGCTGGATATTACATTTTCCCCTTCTTTTAGGATCAGAGGGGTACAGTAACGCATTAACACTTCATCAAGCAGATGTGGGATTATAGAGTTGGCTCCTATAGATTCTAGGTTTGACTCCCACATATCCAAGAGGTGGCCACTATTATTCAAGAGGTGGCCCCCACTTTTATGTGGCACTTTGTTCCGTATAGCATTTAACTCTATGCGGCACTCCCACACACTTCAGGCTAGTGTTTGGCTCAGATACCACGATAACACCTGTCATGCCCCGCTTCCAATGTATGTATATGAGTACATACACCGGATACCGGCAATATAATTTGCTTGAATATGCTAAATCTTTCAGTAGAATAATAAGAATAAAAATAGTTTATAATTAACTAGGGATTCCTCCCTCAAAAAGTCTAGCTACAATTTCTTTATGGCATTATGGAAATCACTATAAACTACACTAACCTTCTCTTATATCCGATGTGGGACTATTTGAGCTGGGTATTATACTAGTCTTCAAAAAAATCCAACTAGTGATGTGTTTGAATTACATGAAATTAAAGGTATGAGATAAACAGAAGCATAGGTGGAGTTTGATCCATCCAATTTTAAGGAATTAAGTTGAGATAATTTGAGTTATCTAAACTCTAACCATTTTGCCAAACTGCCTTTAGTTGGGATTTTAGAGTTAAGCAACCTACTAGACAATATTGGAGGTAGGGTAATTTTGTTTCCAAAGAGGACCATAATTTAACTCTAATCATTATTACCTTTTAACGAACATCAATCACATTTGCACATGACTTCTAGCAAGTTAGTAATAAAAATAGAACTTCACTTATAAAATTAAATTACCACGAAAAAGCTAAAGAAGGGATTATACCTTATTTCAGTCTTTGGAAAAAATTTGTGCTTCATGAATAATGTGCAGAAATAAGCTAGAAAGTGCACCTGTGTTAAAGATTATATGTATAGCAGAAATTAGAAAAATTCTTGGAGGAAATATAAATGCATGTTCAGTTTTTTTAAAACAGATATAAAAATAAATTATTACATATCAACGTTCTGTCATGAATTAAATATGTCAAACATATCAAATAAGCGGACAATAGGTTGTGTAAATGCTTAATGGCGAGGACCAACAGAATTGAAGAAACATGAACAACATGAATACCAGCATCCAAAATTACATAAGGAGTAAGCAAGGATTCTGCACTTATAAGAAAATGGATCAGCTGACTGAGGCAACATGCAATAGACAGACATTGAGTATCTCAAATCCAATAATTTATCAGATTCAGAATGGGTTTTGAGATTATTCAAATCCAATACACCTTACTAAATTTCCCAATATCTTGTAAGAATCAAGAAGAAATTTACAAATTTTCTTGCTCTCCGCTGTTCTTTTTTCTTTTTATTTTTAGCGAAATTGGACATCTTTTTCTACGAGTCTACGACCAAATAAACTTTTATAAATAATATACTGAAAGGAAAAAAAAAAGATTATTTATCTCGAACTAAGTGAAGTAACCTATACAGATACTTTTCAGGTTATCTGCTTTGGATTGTTAAGGATCCAGATCAAGATTCCAATAAAGAATTGGAACCATACAGTACCCAAGATGGATGAGGGATCATATGCTAAAATATAGGATGAGAAACAAGTACATCCATAAGAAGCCAGAAATTGCTCTAATTGAAAATAAAATGAGAGAGAATGAAATGAGATGGCTTGTCCATGTGTAACAGAGTCCTACAAGTGAACCAATGAGGAGAAGTGATGGAATCGTAATTAGGAGGACTAGGACTATAGGCAGGCCTTAGCGAACATGGATGGAATCAATTGAAAAGGACATGAGAGTAGTTAATTTAAACATAAAAACAGTGCTTAACCTAGCTGAATGGAAAAAGAAGTATTCAAGGGCCAACCTAAATTGGGATAAAGGTTGCTGGTGTTTTAGATATGCATTGTACCATCTGAAAAGGATTTTTTTTTTTTTTCCCTATGTTATAGAGACAGACAACATAATTTTTGTCATAAAATGTGAATTCTTGAAGCCTAAACTTTGTTTTGCTTAAAGGTCAAGCACTTCACTTTATGCTTCTTCTTTTTTCAAACATTGAATTTGGGATAAATTGACATCAGGTGCAGATGATAATGACCAATAAATATCTACTAATTGCTGAGAAGATATTGCAAAGATAATGTACCTTTATTCTCTCTACAAGGTTCCCAATCAGGAAATAACGGAGTTGATTTGTTAAACATCGTTTGCCAGGACATGTGAGGACCACAAAGCTGTACAGGTAATTACAGACAAGATCTAAACCTGCTCTTTCTGTAGTTGAACCTTTCATGATTATAGTACGCTGGATGCAGCAGCATCAGTGGATACACTGGAAGTGCTGGGAACATCACTTCCTCTAACTACTCTGTTATAAATAACTTTGAATGACTGCGATCCATATGGCCTGTTGAGCATAGGCATCCGGATAGTTTGTTTTCGACGAGTTCTTCCCTTTATGAAAATGCTGAAACTTCCCTCACCTTCATACTTCTTACTGCTTCTGTAAACACGTTTTTCAGAGCCAGACTCTTTCTTGTCTTTAAGTGCCATTTCAGGCTTTAGTTGAACTGTATTAGCTTCATTCTCAGAAGATACATCAGTTTCTTTTTTATCTGCTGAGACAGGTTTTGCTATCGTATTCGAACTTTCTATTATAACCGTACTTTCCCCTTCTTTCTGGGTTTCTTCTCCTACACTACTCTCAAGTGGAGTTGAAGCACAATTGATACTATCAGATTGCACATTTGGTACCGACAAGAATTCAGGAATTGGATTAGTGACAGCTGGCATGGCATTGAAATGTACAGGATGGCAGCGCGACCAAATTGTTTCTTGCACAAACTCAGATGCATTAGGATTTATATTGCATTGCCAAGCATATTGGTTGGGGTGAAACATGTTGCTGTTCATAGCATATGTACTGCTTGACACTCCTTGAGGCTGAGCGTAAGGTGGATACACAAATGGAAAAGGATGGATTATGTTAGTAGGCCGAGGTGAGGAAGGATAAGGATGATGAGATGATGCACACATAGAAGGTGGTGCAGGCAATACACCTGCAGGCCCTGGGTGGAGGGTAACACTCAAAGGCCAATGTGTGACTGCAGGAATTGGACCATTTGGAGGAAGGCTAACGCTTATGGCAACCGGACTGACCACCATAGCTGGAGATGGATTGAAGGGTGCAGCAGATGCTGATAGTTTCTTATTAGGAACATCTCTGACATCAACTGTGTTCAATGATAATTTTTCCTTTAGATCATCAGCTTCAGGTTTTCCTTCGTTATTAGCATTTTGAAGATCCAATTGATGTGCAATAGCACTTGAACTACTTTTGGGTTCACTGAGGCTTGATAATGTTTCCTTGAGGCATTTGTTTTTAGGTTCATCAGAAGTTGAATGTCCAATTTTCATACAATCATCTCCACAGATGGATGTCCTGTTGGAAGCATCATCAAACTCTTTACTAGGTATCTCTTCTGGAGCATTACCATTACTTAGCATCGCCTCCTGAACTTCACCCCTCAAGGTACTAGCATCCAAATCATTGTTGGTAGGCATGCTTTGACAAGACAACTCTTCTATATCTGCAGGTAACAATTCAAATAAGTCACCACGATGACCAGGTTTCCGAATATCTTCCTCTGCTTCAGCAACTTCCATATCGTTACTGAGAACAGGTGTATCTTGTACCCAGTTCTTTTCTTGTTCCATACTATCCCACTCTATTACCGGAGCTGAAACTTTTGCATGGTTCTCAACCACCGGTGAGTCCACTGTTCCAGTCCCACCTTTAGCAGTCAATAATTCTTGATTCAAGAGAATATCTTCCTTCGCCTTTCTGACCTGAATTTTGGCAATAGTCCCTGGGGGTGCCAATGCAACATCCTTGTATGATGGAGAACTTCCAAGATTAACAATCACATTATTATGCAACTCCGAAACTTCACCGGCAGGATTTCTTTGAGTATTCAATTCAAGTTTATCATTAGGTGAAATAGCAGTCAGGAAATCATGTGATCTTTGACTAACATTTGTGGAGTTATTTGCAGCCACGGTGTTGCTTGATGAAGGAACCGGCTTGACCCTGTATGTCACAGCCTTGTAAATTTTCCGGCCAAACTTGGTTCCAGGTGACTGAACTTTCATATGATGGCAATCAGTGTAGCCTCCTACAGTCCGCTTCTTCAACACAAAGTAACGGCTGTTTGAATAAGGAAGCCTTGGTTTCGCTTGAACAGTTTCAGATGTGGCATCATTCTTACGATAATTATAGACCTTTCCTACATTATTATGCTGCTGTTTAAGATGCTGTCCAGAGGATCCAGATGATCTTGGTCTTTGAACTGGCTGCCACCCATCCTCGGCCTCTTTGTTTACCTCCATTGGCACTTCGGTACCAACAATATTCTGTTTCTCAGGTAATATCTTCGATGGCTCAGGAACTACAATTTGCTCAAGCACAGATTCTTCGTGTTTAATTAGAGCTTTTGGACTAGTGACTACTTTATCTTCTGGAATATATCTAGCTTCATCATCCTGCTTTTCTTCATCTGAGTTTGTTGCATTACAATCTTTGGGAGATATATTGGATCCGGTAAGATTCAAGTTTTGAGCAGATCTTCCTTTAACCTGTATCAGTATCCATAGACATTTATATTTGATAAAGAGGTAAACACATATAATAGGATTTATTGCACGCATACTAGTTCTCGATGCTTAAATGTCTAATATATACATGTTATGCCTAAATTCTGAAAGAAGGAAAATAAACACTCTAGAGGGAAAAAGGCAAAAAGAGTAAGATTGGGTTCCAAGCAAGCAAATGACTAACGCATACATTCAAGACAGCCAATTATGTGTGGTAGATCAAGTCCAAACAATGCCAGAAAGCTAGCATCCCCAGTAGCTAACCAACAACGAACTCAGCCAGAACTGCTGTTTAACTAAAGATAATAGATAGTATTCCCGTAATGCAACATGAAGCTATAATTCTGAGAAGTAGAATGAGAGACATACCACACCTCCACACGTACTTGATCCTTAATGATTAAAGTTAAAATTTTAACACATTTTTAAGATAAACACAAACCCCCAAAAAAAAAACAAAATGACAAAACAAATTAAAAACATAGTCTACGTACCAACACAGCAAGCTAAATAGACTTGACATAACACTCATCTGTGTGCACGCACACTTGATTAATAATTGATAACCTAAACCCCTAGGGAACAAACCAAATAAACAAACTTAAGAATATAATTCAAGTATAAACACTGCAAGCTAAATTTCCCCCAACAGGAAAAAAAAAAAAAAGAAAAAAAGAAAAGACAACAAGCTAAATGGACTTTACATGGCATGCGCTTGTTCTTGTGAACACATGCATACTCAAACACCATACACCCTAAATGATTAAATGTGTTACAAACCAACCATTAAGGGGAAAAATTTGGAGCCATTAAGTTCAAACCAACCATAAATTTCCATGATAGATGTGAAGAAAGAAAATGATTTGGTTGAGAATGTGGTTTGAGTTTAGAAAAAGAAGAATCAACCTACGATATGAGCTGCATATAGAAGTTAGTTGGATTTATTTATAGAAAGCATGTTCATTCATGATAGTAGTTAACCCCTGGTGATTAGGTTTATTGTGATTTCAACATTTAGGTTCTAAAATCAATACAAACTTGATTATAACATTGATAAGAAAACAACATGGACTCACACAAATCCAATCAAGGAGAATGACACTTAGGGAAGCTAGCTTCATGAAAAACATCTCTATTCAACACATACAGAATATAGGTTATTACTTATAATGAATACTGTTTTATTACCAATTGTTATATTAGAATTATTAAATATAGCTAATTTCTAGAAGATATGGATTTACCTTTAAGCTCAAGTTTCTCCTCTTTATTGACTCAGAATATTGTCCTCTAGTATCAGCGCTTGGATTTATGTAGTCAAGCAGATCAGACACACTGCCACGTAGAACAAATCACAACAACAAAAAGTAATCAATAAGAAAAAATGTTCTTTAATATAAATAAGTGCATTAGCTGCACATGGAAATCTAAGCACATTTTGTGATGTAAATATTGGTAAATTCATATGAATTTAACCTCAAATGGCCTTTACTAGCAATAGATGCGTCAGGTTTTCTAGTGCCGTTACGAGCAGCTTCTTGCTGCTCAAAAGCCTTGGACTCAAAGTACTCAAGCCATGCGGCAGCATCCTGCAGTGCAGGGCATAAAGTAACAGATTAAGATATCTTCAGGCAAAAGAAAGCAATAACCACAATCTACCCTCTACCTATTACACTTTCTTACTTTACAAATAAAGAAAAAAAAAACATAAATATCAGCACCAAGATACCTGAGTACGCAAGTCATCTGGTCCAAGCTTTGCTCGAAGAATTTGTAAGGTTGTTTGTTCATGCTGAACACTCAGTGGATATGCTTCCATTAGTGAAAGTGCAATTGCTATAGCATGGTAGCTTGCTGCTGTCTGAAGACCAACGCAAAAGGAGAGATCATCAAAACGGCCAAGAAATAATGGATAATAAGATTTAGCAGGACATAAAGATATAAGCATGTATCTCTACCAATACGGCAAATGAAGTTCTTAATTTCAGTCAATTAAAAACTATGTAATCATTAGATAATATAAATTTTTAGGACTTAATACTGTTTTCAAGCCAAAATAAAAATTATTTATTCATATAACCTGAACCAATCAAACACAAAACTTGTTCATGATAACATCCCATGTGTTCAAGATAGAAAAAATTAATGGAATGCATGCAAGAACATACCTGAATATGGTCTGGACCAAGCAATCTCTGATTACATTTCAAAGCTTTGTGGAGATATCTCAGTGCCACATGTACATTTCCCAGGCCTTCTTCCATCATGGCAACATTGATATATGTTGCAGCTGTGTTCGGATGAGATGGCCCGCAAGTAAGATGTAATAGATACAATGCACGCTTCACATACCTGTTTATAACGGAAGAAAATTATCGTACATCCTTATAAAAGTAAGAAAGGTTAAATTTTTCCAGAAGAAGGTACCATCATATCAAAAAAATAGTTATGTAACTAACAGCTCATCTATAGCAAACAATGAAATGAAGCTGGAATATATAATTGGTAATTCTATGGTTGCAAATCTCCAGCAGTGCAATAGAATGGTTATATTGTTACATTCTGTGACCCAAAGTATCATTCTAGTATTGGGTAAAAACAAAATCTGTGACCCAAAGTGTCAACCGAGTGTTAAAGATGTGTCCAAGTGTCTATGGGCTCCACAAGCAAGAAGTCCTTAAAACTGAGATACCCATATAAGATTACAAAATATAAAATTCCTGACGGGATATTGAATGGTTTAAATTAATAAGAGATACGATTCGGATTATTTATTCATTTATTTTATTAAAACTCTTAATTAGATTTTGATTAGGTTTTTAATTTTATTTTGATTTTATCTCATTTGCACATGTGCTGGAGCCTGGACGTAGGTACTTTTATATATATATGCTTGTAAACATATTTCATTTTCAATGAAAGATGATAATTGATTTTAAAACCCTAGTTTACTAGCAAATGATTTGTTGATTTGCTAACAATTAAATCTTTTCTCAAGTGATTCGTGTGAGAGTAGGCATGAGATTTGCCGGGGTGTAAGGCCAAAATCCTATCCCCTTTGTTCAACCACAAATCTCCAACTTCCCACGACAAATCCTAAATTCAGTTTTGTCCTACGTCAAATTTAGTATTCGAGCTCAAATATTCAATTTTTCACCAAATTTAACTAAACTCCAATCCTATATCCCCTTCCTCATTTTCCATCTTCTTCACTTTGATTTTTAGTTTAAATAAAAGGAAAGAAAACCAAAGGAAAAATTCAAAAAAAAATCAAAAATCAAAAAATCAATCCCCGAATAGTAGTTCATCATCAACATCATCCACCTTCATCACTTCATCAAGATCAATAGAAAACAAAATCGTCATCATCTTCATCTGCAACTACTATTGTCTTCCCCCATCATCATCGACTGCCCAATCAACCATAATGAAGTCAACCGACGCCCACTGATCTAGCATTTTCATTCATGATAAAGTCATCATCTCCCTCATCAACAATGGCATCAGCATTGAGATCTTCACAGCGGCAGACTCCCAACATCATTACAGAACCATCATCGCAGTTATTCCATCGTAGTCTTCTGTCCAACAATGTCCAACCACAAGCCAATCCCCAAGATAGCTCGAGCCCCTACAACCTCCTTGATCGAACCTGACTTCAGCAATTATCAGCATAACAATTCTAATCTTCATCGACCTAAGTGCTTAGCATCGCCTCTTGTCTCACTTCAATCGTTGATCCATCCCTGGTACCTCTCCATCGACTGCCACCCTTTGTCGAGTTGTCACTTTATTCGACAAATCATCCTGATCCTCGTCAACCACTTTGCAGCACGCCTCTATTGTCATTGATAGCAAGCTGCCAATCTAGCCGAAGCCACCTTATGCCTTCGTTGTTGTCGACCCTCCTTCGTTGAAAGTCTTCGAGTTTTGGGTTTCCTCCGCTAGTTGTTCCCTTAGCTAAGTCATGAAGACATATTTTGGTTTATTGGGTCTAATTTGAAACTCAAGTTCTCACTTCAAACCAAACCGAATAGATCCGATCCACTACATTTCAGAACCCAACCCAATAACACAAAACATACCCGTTAAAGATTAATTGATAACTTGGAGCCTGATTCGGGCTAATTCGAGCCATTAAGAATCTTAGGTATTTTATAAACTTTGTGCACTGATTTTTTGGAATTTAGAGATAATTTTTTATGGGTCTCGTATTTTATGGTCAATACATCAACATCGATGGAGATTCAAAGCAAGTTGAGAATAATATACATGATACAGCCCCAGTTTTTCACGATTTTAATGATCAATACAGTTAAAAAGATTGGGAGAGGCATCATGAATATTTCTTCCCTTATTTTTCTATATCTCATAAACAGGCCTATATGCTTAACTTAAATTGGTTGGAGAAACTTTAATTGGTACGTAGGCATTTATAAGTTTTGACCAAATTGGGATCACTTGCAATTTCTTTTACTTGCTCGGTATGCTCCACACCTTCTTTCAGAATATTCACAAAAAACTTTTAAACCATATAACAGTTTCTAAGTATGAGTTATATGAATATTTCGCTGACCAATGTCCTTCTACTGCATCCTTCGATCACGTATTTAGAATATGGAGGATTTTAGCACTATAATTACTAGTGCCCTTCGAAAAGTCAACATATCGATGTCTTGTCTACTGATAATATTAACAAACTGAGTGTTGTGGACATCAATATTACTTCTGAGAACACAAGTGATGTTATGGATAAAACAAAGTCCAGTGCAGAGTTTATCACGGATCTATTGCCTGAAACCTTGTCAAACTTGAGGATCAGATTTTCAGACTGAGCTGAACACAAATTCTTGATATTAGACCTAAATATTCTTGTTAAGTCACCGTCAAAATTTAAAATAGTAATAACGGTAATGTAACATTTTGCCTTTGTTAGATTATGTCGCATATTGCGTAACGTATGTTACGTAATTTCCTATTTATTTAATAAAAATAAATATAAAACTATTTAAAATATTTTTTATAAATTGAAAAATAAATTTTAAAAATCTAAGAATATAAAAATATTTTATTACACAGAAATTATTCTAATTTTCTAACAAATTTCATAGTAATTTTCATATTTATCTTCATTTATATTAAGTCCGCAACCATAATTTCAGTAATCACCTAAACAGGAAAATAAGATTACATTTTTTTCAATTTTAATTATTATCAATATTGTAATTTATATTTTGTAATGCCTAATTTATCTTATTTATAATTGTTCATTTTACTTTAGCTGAGAATTCAGTAGAATGAACATCAAATAAGAAATTCCATTAACCATAGAGGAATTACAAAAAAAAAAAAAAAGAAAGAAGCAATTGCAAACTAACAAGCTAACAATTCCATAATTAACTAAACAAGCATCAAAAAGTAATCAAGTAAGAAAAATTACAGCAATTCGCTAACAATCAAAACAAATAATCAACAACATGAAAATTACTAAAGAAATAAACAGTAAATAACGTAGAATGAACATCAAATAAGAAATTCCATTAATCATAGAGGAATTACAAAAAAAAAAAAAAAAGAAAGAAGCAATTGCAAACTAACAAGCGACCAATTCCATAATTAACTAAACAAGCATCAAAAAGTAATCAAGTAAGAAAATTGCAGCAATTTGCTAACAATCAAAATAAATAATCAACATGGAAATTACTAAAGAAATAAACAGTAAATAACGTAGTATAAAGTAATTTAAGGTAAAGCAATATAAAATAATATAAAAATGCATCGTTATGGTATACTTTGTTATTTTCGACTGTTAAATAACGTTGGGGTTCAGTAAGGTATCATAACGTAATACAAGTTTCATAATGCGTTATTTTCAACATTGGTCACTATCATTACCAGAACAAATTTCTCATAGTTTACAGAAGTTTCACAACACCATATTGACACTTTTGGAGATTTTTCAATGGAAAATGTGTTGACATTACCATCTTCACTAATTATGAGGATCTTATTGTCCATGAAATTGCCTAATGTCTACTATCCATTTCTAGGCTTTTTATTACAGTAGGCACTTATATAGGAAATTAGCATTATTATGGCACAAAAAATAAACACAATCGACAGTACTGACATCACGATTAGATACTACATGTCATATCTTCATTTGTCGAGATCAATTCATTTAACAAGATATAGTTATCGATAGGTAAAAGTTTCAAAAGCTGCTAGAATTATGGTGCCTTTATTTATTATTGGTAAATGGGGAGAAAGATGGGGATATTGAATAGTTTAGATTAATTACAGATTAGGATTATTGATTATTTAGTCCATTTTATTTATAAACTCTTAATTAAAGTTTGATAAGGTTTTTGTGCACATAGGTATTTTCTATATATATATATATATATATATATATATATATATATATATATATATATATATATATATATATATATGCTTGTAAACATGTTTTATTTTCAATGATAGATAACAATAAAAACTAAGCCTTTTATCCCAAGTACTTGGGGGTAGGCTATATAAACCAAAAGAGAATCATGTCGGATCAATCATATAGAAGATCCTTCTCTATAATTCATATCGAGCAATATGTCTTCATTTAAGCCTCTAGTATTCATATCTTTTCGTATCACCTCTATCCATATTTTCTCAAGTTTTCTATTTGCTCTTTTAACTTATCATATATTAATAAACTTCACTCGTCAAACTGATTCATTTATAGGTTTACATTGCATATGACCAAACAAACATAGACGATTTTCTCATAACTTCTTCGATGAGAGCTACGCCTACTTTAGTATAAATATCATTATTTCTCACTTTATCGCTCCTAGTATTACTGCACATCCAATGAAACGTGTTCATCTCTTCTACACTTATCTTCTGTGAATATTTATTTATAGCTCAGCATTACATGCCATATAACTAACCTAATAGTAATCCTATAAAAAAAAATTAATTCAGCCTTAACGGAATGTTATGGTAGCAAAAACTCCCAATGCACTCCTTCATTTCAACCAGCTAGCTTGAATTCTATATTGGCATCACTATCGATTTCTCCATTGTTTTGCATAATAGATTAAAAGCGTTAAAATACAAAATAATTTTCTTCAACCCTCACCACAATTTCGGAGTTTTGGTGCAGTGGAAGAGACTTTCAACATGGTATCAGAGCAACCCAGGTTCAATTCCTGCCGGATGCGCATTTAATTGCGGGTTTTAGAAAAAATTAAACCGCTGCATAAAACTCAGGTTTCTACCCAAAAAATGGGCCTTCAACCTACGAGGGCGTAATAAATTACAAAATAATTTTCCTCAATGCTTACCACAATTTCGGACTTTTGGTGCAATGGAAGGGACTTTCAACAGAAAGTAACTAAATTGATTACTCATTTATATCTCTCGCTCGTTCTATGCCACAACACTATAGTCTAGAGCCTTCGTTTACTAAAACTGCACTCCATATACTTTGTTTTGGACAAACTCAATTAAAAAACTCTAACTTGGAATTTACCCTGCCTTGTCTCATTAGATAAGATAATATCA
Organism: Dracaena cambodiana; assembly: GCA_036321105.1. NCBI lineage: Eukaryota > Viridiplantae > Streptophyta > Magnoliopsida > Asparagales > Asparagaceae > Dracaena > Dracaena cambodiana. The sequence goes on along the minus strand of JAYEPQ010000013.1, from coordinate 15,746,766 downwards.
TCAACAAATAATATATACTAAGATATCTCATTCTGAATAGTTCTAGTAAGCTCATTCATTATTATAGCAAATAAGTGGATTCAATGTAGATTGATGCAATTCAATTGTGATCGAAAAATTAATTGTTAGGTTGCCACAAATTCTGATATTCATCATTACTCTATCATACATGTCTTTAATTACATCAGTATACTTGACGGAACTCCCTTCATCAATGTCCATCATAGCACATCTCTTTGTACCTTATCGTAGGCTTTTTCTAAATCAATAAAGACCGTATGCAAATCTCTACTTCTCTCTCAAGATTGCTCTATAAGTTGACAAAACAGATGATAACTTCTATTGTCAATTGCCTCAGTATAAACCCAAACTGGTTTTTTGATATTTTAACCGTCTGTCTTAATATATGTTCAATAACCCTTTTCCAAAGATTCACAGTGTAACACATAAGTTTTATTTCACGGTAATTAGAACTCTGAATATCACCATTGTTCTTATACATAGCTACTTGAATACTCTTCTTTTATTTGGCATTTTCTTAGTTTGTCAAATCTTGTTAAAGAGGTCTTATCTCCATATCTCGATAAGAATCTCATCTGGATTAAAAGCTTTTATTGATTTCATTCTTTTCAAAGCATATTTTATTTCAGATGATATTGTCTTAGTCAATGAGATGAGAGAAGGGATAAATGCTAGTTTATTTACAATGATAGATGATAATTGATTTCAGTGATAAATGAGAATTGATTTTGAAACCCTCATTTACTTGCATATTATTTGCCAATTTGTTATCAAATTTTTGGTTGAGATATTCGTACAAGAATGGGCATGTTGCCTGAGTGCAAAGTTGTTATGTATAGTGTATCGTTATCTCTATATTTCGTAACGTATATCGTATCACATATCGTATCTTAGGATACATTAATCAATGTATAAGAGGTAAGTAATAAGCACATAACAATATATTTTATAAAAAACATGAGTAAATTAAAAGTATAAGTAACTAAATAGCAAAAAAGAAATACTAAAACCAATAATATGTTAAATATAAGTCAATAGCTATATATAAATATGTAACTAGCACTCAAAGTGTTATGATTATAAGGTAATCAATTAAAATTATACTGCATTAACAAATACATTATTAAATTTACCTAAAGTTGAAAATGACATTCATTTTTCTCATCTTCGTCGCTCTTGTTCCGTACAAACTCTTCCTTTAATATATCCTTTCTTTTTCCTTATTTATTATTTACAACTACATTCAAGTTAAGGGATCTTTTACATAATAAAAAAATATCTATTAGAGACTAAATATTATGAATAAACAACGAATTGATAAAATTTTACAATTACATCGTCTCTTTCTTTTCTTTTTATTAGTTTTATTATTCCTCCTTCAACTTAAAACACACATTGAAATTCATTCAATATACACATTTTACTATCTAAAATTTTATTTCTTATTAATCCATTTATAATCGAGTTTTATATCCAACAGTAAAATTAGATTATATATTTCGCTAATCTCTTCCCTTTTTTGTTGCCTTAGTTTCGATTCAATATTATTTCACAAAATCCAAAACATTAAGCAAAAGTTTATTAACCCCCCAAAAAAATACAAAACAAGTAAATGTAATTAACATCCCTTATAGTTATATCAACATCATTCTTAATAATTTTTTTAATTTCTTCATCTTCTCAAATCTATACAAAATCTTTCTTTTATCGAGATTTTAATATATAATAAATAAGCTCTTTAGATAATTGAATTAAGAATTAGTAATTAAATAATTTATATTGACTATAAATTATTTTATACCTCTTTTGATGATTTGTTTAAATATTTTTATTAACTAAAAGAAGTATCTTAAATTTTGATGTTTTTTCATTAAATGACTTTATTTGTTCGAAATTTGCTTTCCATATTTTAACTCAAAAAGTTCATTTTGAATGAGTTTGAAATCCATTTATGAACCAAGTCAGCATAGCGTAACATATCGCGTATCGTAAGATATATATCGCATATCGTAAGATACGTTTGTCGTATCGTGAGATACATAACCCAATAGTATCACAGATAAGATACATATCGATTTATGAGTCATATCGTATTGTAAGATACGTATCGTATATCATAGGATATTGACAACTAGGGCATGAGGCTTAAATGTTAACTTATTTGATCCAAAACCTAGTTCATCCACAAAATCTGCCCTAATAAGACTGCAAACGATTGCACTCGTGATATTGTGAAGGTAAGATATCTTGTAGGAATCAAACCATCCAAAGAGATAATGCTAGAAACTTGACCGAATGGAGAAAGGATGGATCTTAAGGTAATAGATGTCATAGCATTATCATGTGCATTTGTTCCAATGTTAACCAAGATCTGACAAAAAGAGTAATTCACTCTCATTGAGCTCACAAATTTTTTTGGACCAGAATAAGACTAGATCATATGAATGAATGCATTCTATTAACTCTTGGCTTTATGTGTGCCTTTGCATCGAATATGATTCTTATAGCAAACTTATCATATTTTCTCCTTCTTATAGACATTTTCCCAACTCAAGAAGAATATGGTGGATGCCGGCTGCCATTTTGAAATATCGTAATCACCCTCTTGTTTATAGTTTTCAGATAGGAGATCGACACTAATTATAAGAGGACCGAAGGCACTAATTATAAGAGGACCGAAGTCAAGTCGACATACAGACATAAAACATTGTCAAATCATTTGTGGAACCTTTCTCTACAGCAAAAAGGCTCAGATGATTCATGATGGTAATGAAGATGAATAAGATTATATAATGTCGGGAATAATATAATTACCAGAGGTCATGGATTTTCTACATGTAACCACCCAAAGATATCTAAACATCTTTGTTCCATGGAGAAACATAAGGAGTTTCCCTATTGTTTTAAAGACCAAAATAAATGAAAACATAACATTTCAGCACACATAGTGAAATAAGCAAGTATCCTCAAAATTCAGGCCAAAGCAGTCCATACAGATCCAAACTTCGTATCCATAAGGATTCTGGAGACAACTTACTTTAGAGCCAGTTCGGTATGCTGTAGCCTGTAATAGAAAACAGCAAGGTCACCGTAACTCTTCATTGTATCTGGGTGGTCAAGTCCTAGCTCCCGTTCATTAATATCCAATGCCTTCTGCTGATATATTGTAGCCTGCAAATATTACATAGTAAACTAATAAGCTGCCAATTAAAGGGAAAGACAATAGAATACATCTACAAGTTCCATCCCCTGAATTCCAACATAAAATCAACAAGACTCCAGTGGTTTATTATGTTCAAGTGACCAGCATATTGGAAAAAATGGACATGATTCAAACTTTTCTATAACTAAAGAAGCATGTTAGCAAAACACAGGGAAATGACAGTTTGAGCCACAAAAGAAAATGCTAACTTTCAAAAGTACTCTCATCTTTACTAAGGGTAGAAATAGAACTTAATACAAAAAATGTATCAGATTCACTCAAACAATAATGCCTAAGATTCGCATGCAAGTGAATTTTCTTTTCAAATAATGATCAACTAAATGTAAAAACTTCCCGACAACATTATTTTAGTATTTGAATTCCAAACACAATATGCTTCTAGATGCTGAGGCAGACATGAATTTTGAAATTAGGAACTAATATGAGATAATATTATTGTATTAAACAATTGAAATTAGATATTTTAACTAGTATATTGAAAATGAGTTGGTAAATACAATGTTGGATAAACATCTTTTTCTACTCATTCAATGATTAGATATTTTCGACAGTAGCAAGACATCAGTACTATATCATGAATATATGCTTATTTCAGAACCAATGGTCTGATGCAATGCCTGCTAGCTCAACATCATGACTTACTTTAAAGAAACGTTAAAAGTTAAAATTTAACGTGACGTAATTTCTTTGTCCATGAGTCATAAAACCCTCATACCTAACCAAAGTCCTATAGAAATGACAGTACTTGAAAACGATATGCATCAGTTAGCTAGTGCTGAGAATTTGCGATCAACCTGATTGAAGTCTCCAGTATGATAAAGGACCACCGCAAGAAGGCTATAGGCTCCAGCTGTCATTCGATGATAAGGACCACATACTGCAATCAGCTTTGCTAGAGCCTAACAGTCACATACAATGATTATTCATAGAAGATGAGAAAACAGTTCTGATGAAACAAAATCACATCCCTAATGTTCAATTTTACAATATAGATGTTTATATTTTTGGAAATACCTTTGTTCCATAGCTGACTGCATCTTCAAGTTTGCCCTTATCAAGTGCTGTCTTTGATGATTCAAGAAGCTGCCGTCCATCTGCAGATGAGCATGCAACTTGCTGCAAAGAGTGAATTGGCAGACCATAAGTAATAGTTCAGAGAAAATTCAAAGCACCATCAATCACATAACTGTGCTATTAGTTCTCACCTTATGAACAGGTACCAAACTAATAATATCTAATTTGTTGAAGGGACATGGAGAATCCATATCAAAGTCTCTTGAAGCCAACTCAATGCCCACCTAAAAGAGAAAAAAATAATGCATGATTTTCAGTTACAGGTCATCAAAATGTTTGATGACAGATGCAGGCATCAGTTACCTTATGGCAAACTCCCCTTAGGATAGCATACTTCCTAACATCACGGTAGTTCAAGGTAGTAAGTTCCCAGTCAAATCTCTTCTTCAAGAAAGCCTTCAGCCATCTCCACACAGCAGGATGCATATTCGGAGCAAGATAGGAGACTCCAGTATCAGGTACTCCAAGGAGCAAATTTAATGTAGTAGCTATCAACATGGCCAGATCTCTAGTATCAGGAACAGTAGCAATCACAGCTCGAAGTATATGCTTGAAAGCTCTTACTATCATTTCATGAACACAAAGCGACTGCACATGGGACAGATTCTCTGAAAGCTTAACCTGAATCAGAAATCAATGACGCATGATTTAGAATCAACCAGTGCTAGCACTCATTAAACCTAGCAGAATATAACAAATAGGTTTCCTTGTTTCCAACAAATAGAAACATCTAAGTCCATTCATAAACCATAATGGTGAGGAACCCAGCTAGTGACCAACCAGCTAAGGGCAAGTTGGTAAAATGTTGAACTACAACAGGCGTAGTCATAGGTTAAAGGCTTGAGTATATGCTGAAAGGAGGAGAATGAGATACCCACCTTTACACTCAAAGTAAGGAAAAGAAAGGGGGGGAACATCTTTATATGTTGTAACTTTGCATGATATACATCATAGTCTAGAACTCTTAAGCTTTTGAGTAGAAGGTATAAGACAACCAAGTTAAAGAGGTCATGAATTCAATCTTCATCACTGGAAAATGGCTATTTAAAATTCTTGCATATATGCCCCTTTAGCTAGTCATGTTTATATTCCACATGGCCTGCAGACCCATGTGAGAAGTGCTAATTTTGCTTGAAACACATTGTTAGACTATGGCATTAAGCAATTTGGCAAAGTAGTATCAAACATGGTGTGAGGCCAATATTCGCAGGTTCTAGGTCCAACCTTACCTTTCTGCAATATGAATTAGGTTTATATATCCATAGCTCTGTCTTTCTAGAGTGTTGTGTTTAACGGCTTTGACTCAGGGGTCCACAGGTCGAAGAGTTATATTTTAAATTTTCTTGGCACAAGCTTAAGTTTATGGGTGAAGTGGGTAAAAAGCTCTACTGTTATATAGATGTTTTTATAATTCTACACACCATAAAAGCTAAAGAACAAATGAGAGAATGATTTACATCTAGGGTAAATTTATGAAAAGGGTAATAGATTATCAAGTTTTCTCAAATAAGGGTAACTTACTACCAGAATCCCAAAAAACGGGTAACAAGCTAGTCAAAAAGTTCCCAAAAAACTATCACCTATCAACTGGACATCTGCCACTTAAACATGTGCACTTCATATGGTGAAATTTTACTAAATAAACCCCTTTTTCAGTTCTTCCTCCTCATCTCCCTCTCTCATCCTTCTCCAATATAACATCTTGTCCTCCCATCACTGCTGCCACCCTCACGTACCTCGAGCTCCTCCCCCCCCCCCAAAAAAAAAAAAAAAAAAAAAAAACTATCCTCCCATTGAGAGCACTGTAACGCCCATCTCAACTTGCTAGCATTCATCATTTTAATCATCATCGTCCCCTTTTACGCCTTTACTAAATAACTTAGTCCTACAAGCTCCTCAAACTCCTTACTCTCCGAGCTCTCCTCTCCTTCCTCCTCAATTTCTCCCTCCTCAGCATCCACTCTGTCATCTTCAAACTAGGTTTGTAACGAGGAGGTCCTCACCTATTCCGTCCCCAATCCAAACCCACTGCCTCCTACTCCACCGTACTCTACAACCTACAAGCCACGTTCCTCACCCGTGACAATCACAAGGGCCCAATACCAACAACATGCTGCGAGGAGGACCTCCCCGCTTTCACCTACAAGGCTCTTCCACTTTCATAGATAGGGATCTTTTTATGATATTTTGGTTTTTTTTAAGGAAAATTTAGATAATTTGGGTTGATGGGAAAAATTGATATTTCACCCCTGTCAACGCCATTAGAAAACTTAAATGGGAAAATTAAGTTGGATATCTTTTTTAGGGATTTTTGTAGTTTGGTATTTTTATTTGGGAAAACCCTGATAGTTGCCTTTTTCGTAAATTTAGTTATACATCCATCGCCATCCGATCTTGAGATTTTGATCAACAACTTGCTCTATACAAAACGTGTCCCAAGGGTTTAATAATAACTGGAGTGCTCCCAAATATGACATTTCTCACTCTTGTGGACAATAATTTGTCAACAGTTCCTCCTGCAAACAGCAGTTAGCACCATCTTATGCATATGGCTCCCTTTCAAATGTAGATATTCTCGCCACTTCTTTTCCATATATATGCATTTTTTTTAAGAAGTCAGAAGCTATATTTATTTTTAAGTGCCTCCAAGTACCAAAGAAAAAGCAGTCTAGCATTTTTATAGTTAATAGATGATTTTTTTTCACATATTATGTGCACTACCCATTTCAACACAAGAGTGCTATTAATTTAATTTATATGGTCATCTGAGACCACTGGTCCTAATTTTACCATCGATTCTGTAATTAAAAGAATTTTTTTTTTCCCATCTGAAATTTCAGTAGTCTCTTCCACACCTTTAATGCAATGCTCACCCAACTTAACACTTTGCTCTTTCTAAGTTTTATCTAGGAAATGGTGGTTTGTCTTCGTGCAGACATCGACGGACATAAACGGGTTGGATGTTTTGACCTCCTCCATATCTTTATGTGATGCTTACACAATTAATTTAATGCACTCTCCTATTTTACATTTTTATTTAAGAAACAGTTGTGGGTTTTCATGCAGACATCTACGCACATAAATGGTTAGATGCTTCAGTTATTAATTTTTTATAGTTCATTTGGTAATTAGTTTTTTTTTTTAAGTAGGCAAGCGTAGGAAATTGAATGTCTCATACTTGCCATTTCATATAACTGTTTTATACAAAAAGGCCCTATGCACCACCAAATTTATTGCAGCTATACCAATTTCTGGTTTGGTTATCATTTGAAGGCTTGAAGCACAAAGTTGTGTTATTTTTATACATAAATTCCTCCAAAGAGAAATACTGCATGGATTCCCACATGCATCCTAAAATTAAAATTCCAAAAGAAGAGTACCTTTGATATATTTACTCTGTAATACATGGATGCATGTATATACCTTCTAAATTCAACTTGCATAAGCATCCATCTTTAAGAATGTCAAATAATTACACATATCCATCTAAATATGTACTTTATACGAGCCACTATGTGCAAAATGCCTACACATATTTATCGTAACTGCAACAAAATTCTAGTTGTTCCTATATGTCAAAGAGCAAAAGTGCATAGGATTAACGATTAATGGACAGCTTTATTATGCTTGTTGATGAATTCATGTTTGAACAATGCAAACTTTGAGCCAATTTTTTAATGTATTCACTAGTTCAAAACAATGAATTACGTGAATAGAAAATGTCTTCAAAGTAAGATACGTGGCAAGATAATAAACAAAATATAGTCCCTCATTAGTAAAAGAGTTGTTAAATTGTGAGTTTATATAGAATTGTTTATTCCATGATATTACTTATGTAATAAGAGGAGAAATTTTAAGCACCGCACACGCGTGTGCTAGGGAAATTGGGCATTTAGGGCGCATTGAGCGCTTTAGTGGCGCACTTGGCACTTCGTACGTATGCATCGTCGCGAGGAGCTGAGAAGATTTTCATTTTTGGTGCAATTCGGATTACCTTTATTTTGCCAAATGGATTCAGACTTGGGTTTAGGCCGGTTCATGGTTGTTAGCCAATCCAATCTAGCCATTAGGATTTAAACTGAAGAGATATCACTATTAGCCATTGGGATGCAACAGTTCTAATAAACCATCATGTCTGTTTGAATGAGTATGTTAGCCGTCGGTATGAAGGTTTATAATTAGGATGTCCAATTTCATTACGAAAATAAAAGTTTTCTGTCACAACAAAAGTTCTGTCTTGCATTCTCCTTCATACACAAAAAACAGAGAATATGACAACAGAACTGCTGCTTCCATCCTTTTGTAAGATATTATTGTATTCTGGAATACTGACGCCCACTGAGATCTAGAAACATACTTGTGGAGGGCGAACCGGTCTTAAAGATATAGCGTTCAACACTAGACTCGATCCTCATTTCAGTAAAGTTTTTCTAACTTAGTTTACATATATATATATATATATATATATATATATATATATATATATATATATATATATATATATATATATATATATATATATATATATATATATATATATATATATATATATATATATATATACCTATTATTAACTTTGTTTCTTATTAAACTAAAAAACCGATTATATTTTATTTAAATCAATTCGGATTTCCATATCTGTGTTTTCTAACTATACAAATAAAATAGTATTTCAATCTTTTCTATATAGATTCACCCAACAATCTTTCTAATTTGATTAGTTGTTAAGTTGGATTTAATCTATTCTAACAAATATCATAGTATCTAATATATTCTACAACCAACACTTGTCACCACGATGAATTCCTGTGAGAAGTAAACTATTAAGGACATGTCAGCATGACGGGAATAAGGGACTTACAACTCGCCCAAGAGAGCACATTCGTAGGCCTCTGGTATGCATGAAATCAGTTAAAGTACGACCATCAACAGGTGAAAGTTCCAATGAACCAAAATCTGTAACCTGAAAGTACAAACCACGCAATCTAGCTCAGTGCCATCACTAGAATACTAGAAATGTAAATATATCCACGCTTGCAACCTACCAACTTTGGAAGAGCAACTTCATCATAATATTTCAGAGCCATCTCAATCAAATCCTGTGGAGACTGTTCAAAGGAGATTTATTATCTTCTCTGAGCGATAAAATGTCATACAATATTCAAACTTCATATTATTCAAGCAAATTAGAGGCATTCTTCATATTTCGTTTTCAAAGAACGGTTTGGATGGGAACATGAGGTTCCATTATCCACATTTTCAGACTGGAATACAATCTAAAATCTGAAGAGCATATGCTAGACTTGTCTATCAATACAACAATTAAAATCATAAATAAACAAAGCTTTAGTAGATATGCCCAGAAACAGCAATTCTAAGTAGAAATACAATTTTTAAGAGGTAAGAAATATCTATATTTGATTAACCCCACATTCGCCAATCAAGTTAGCTGTCACATAGCCACTTTATGGGAGAATTCTTACAATGAAGGAAAAAGCATCTTATTCTTAGCTTCAGCTACTTGACTCAGATAATCTGCAAGCTATTGAACTCCAAAATCAGAAAACAAATTGCTCCTATAATCATGTTATTTCTAATCAGGTTGTTCAAACAGAAAATAATGATCCTGACATATCCATGCACAAAATTTAGAAAGCAAATCTCAAAATTTGATCAATAGAAGCACAAGTCCATAAGCTTTGTCGACAAATATATCATGATGTTTAGGTAAAATATGTCTTTCAATCAGAAAAACACAAGTTGACAATTTCAATTTTCTTCTCGTTGGTACATACCTTTAGATGAAGTCCTGTTCCAGATTCTTTTAGCCTTGTAAACGCTGGATCAGATAATAAATCTTTAAGCAAACATTGATTTTTCTCATTTGCCCCAATTTCCCCCTTACACTTGGTAGATGAGGGCTTAGCAATTTGGTTTTCTCTATCAGTTACTTTATCAGATGTTTTTATACCCACAGAGGTTGTACATTCTTCAATGTCTAACTTCTTTTTGGGATTTTTAAGAATTTTAAGAGGCTTTCCAAGTCCTTCAACCTTGGTTTCGCTCTTCTCGCTGGTTTGTTTTTTATCATTATCACCAGCTTGTTTCTTGTCCTTCTCAGCATTCTTTTGATCTTGCAAATGCTGTATCCAACAAGCTCCAAGTTCCCATCTCATGAAGATGTTGTTGTCAATTTTTTCTTCCTCAAGCCTTGATATACTGTCCTCTAGCAACTTCTTTACAAAAGCTTGGCTTGCAGTATGATCCTTGTGACTTGAGCTTAGAGAGTGATTAACTGTTCTCTTCTGTTCTGAAGTAGGGTTTTTGTGAAGAAGCATTCTCAAACTGAAAAAAGCCAATATTTCAATTAGAATCAATCATACAGATAGATGAGAGAGACAGATGTGTGTTCAACAATTGCTACCTGCTAATGTTTAAAGCATTAGCTCCTCCATCAGGTTGGTCTGCAATATCAATGGGTTGCACAGAGAGGTCCAATTTGCTTTTATCAAAGTTGTTAACTTTCACAACTACAATGTAACCACAATATCTCATAATGATGACACCCAAGGTAGTGAAATCCTGTATATCAAAGAGCTTGTTATTAATATAAGTAAAAAAGCTTTTCGCCTAGGACATGATTACAAGAAAATCATAATCAGCTAAAATAGAGTCAAGATTTATCTCACATGAGCAGCTGTATTTTCATCAGCAGTAATTCCTTTCAGTAAATTTCTTTCTGTAAGATGATAGCGGTCCATTCCAGTTGTTTTATTCCCATCAATTTTTGTATCCACCTTACTGCTTGCATCCAAAACATCCTTGGTAACAGTGATGCTAAAATCCCCTACCGTCTCAGAGTGCAAAATTTCATCTTTCTCAACTGAAGGTGCAACACACTTCTTCTCCATAACATGCTGAACAGCAGCAATGGCTCTAAAAATTGCAACATCTACAAACAGACTATGGAGTAGAAAAGCTCTCCTATCTCGTATCTGCCTCTCCTCTGCTGTTTTGCAAGGCATAGTTGTGAGAAGCAGAAACTCATCAGCCCAAGGTATCATATCACTTCTACCATCCCTTCCCCAACCGCCCCCATTTCCTCCCCATGTCTCATCTTCCACTGGAAGGCAAGGAAATGTTGATGGTGACTGTGCAGCGAACGGAGGAACAAGCCATGTGTTGGCACGAAATCCGTAAGGTAAATTGCCAAACTGTAACAGAACAAGCAATTTCTGTGGATCATGATCTATTTAAGAAGTGAAGAGAACAGCTCAGCAGATAAAAAATATGGGAAGCTATTCTGATGCATGTTTTAGTGGAAATAATCTGAATTACACAGTAATGGTTGATAATGGGGGATATAATATAGGAAAAACCTATTGGTGCTGTTGAGATACTGAACACATCGACTAGAGAGGCAAATTACAATTCAGTTTTACAGGAAAAATAATTAGAAAGGGAATCAGCGAGAATCATTACATACAACAGTTCTAAGATCAGCGTCCAATTCAATGCAATATCATGTACATGTCGTTGGAGACTCAAATTCAACAATCCCTAAATTTAATGACTTAACTGATTATACTTGTGATGAAATAATCAGATTCAGCCAATCTATTTATTATGAGTCAAGATATATATATATATATATATATATATATATATATATATATATATATATATATATATATATATAGGTGTCTCAATACTATACAAATAATTCAACGGGCGATGTGGGACTAAATCTATACTCAACTCAAAAACAAGATAGTTTTCTAATCTAACACTCCCCAAATTGGAGTATAAATATCAATTATACCCAACTTGTTACACAGATTTGAAAATATTGTCTCCCTCTTCAATAGTATAGATTAACTTGATGTGGATGAGTAGCAACAATAGCAATACTATACGGTAGTAATAGCAACAGTAAATGAATCACTTAAATCATCAGAGCACACCCGTATCGCGGCAACAGCTGCAGTAGGCAGCAGATAAATTTCTTTGTTAGAAGCAGTAGAACGCAGCAAATAAACTTCTTTTTTAGAAGTAGTAGACAACAGATAAAAATTTTTCTTAGAAGTAATAGTAGGCAGCAGATAATTTTTTTTTTTTAGAATAGTAGTAGGTAAAGAAAAGGGCAGCCCCGGTGCTACGAAGCTCCCGCTATGCGCGGGGTCCGGGGAAGGGTCGGACCATTTAGGTAAAAAAAAGAATTGCATCAAAAGAAAATAGTAGTAGGTAAAGAAAAAAAAAATTGCATCAAGTCTGAATTACACTCTTACAATCAAGAAGGAACAGTCAGAATCTCTGCAGTCATGAAGCAGAGAAGCAGAAACGGAAACAGATGTAAAATCGAATTGGCGATGCAACTACAAAGTCGGAGTCATACTCAGAGTCGGAATCAGAATTGGAGTCGGCGTCGGAATCGAAATCGATCATCGATTATGATGGTTGAGATTGATAACCGAGATTTATTTCATAACGAGCTCTAATACTATATTATGAAATAATCAGATTTAGCCAATCTATTTATTATGAACCAAAGGATAAATATATTTATTGGATACAAATATATATTGTTGTCTCAACACTATACAAATAATCCAACAGGCGCGATGTGAGACTAAACCAAAACTAAACCTAAATACAAAATAGTTTTCTAATCTAACTATACTAATTTTTTATTCAGAAGGAAATGAGAGTTCGACGGAACCACATTTAATTTCTTTCATGATGCCCGTATGGATATTATGGAGAAACTGCCGAAACATTTTCAATAAAGAGATGAATCATGAGAAAAGTAGCAAATGTCAATTATTGTTTTACTTTACTTTTCGTGTAAATACACATCTTTTTAGAGACATAAACACTCTGCTCTCTTTTGTGGTGATTCTTCTAGAAAAGATAGTGGAAAATAAAATTGAAGTTTTCAAGCTACAGGATATGATGTATGTTTTGCTGTAATTTATTTTGTATGGAGTTGGATGACCTTGTTGAACATGGATATGCATAACCTCTAGGAAATCATATCCAGGAATTGCTAGGGTGCATTTTATTATATTTGGAAAATACCAAATTAGAGATAGATATTGCTGCACTGGGAGCACAGTTTAATGTAACTCTTATGGGCTATTTTATTTGAGATTGCTAATGGGACACTATGTTCTTATTCTTCCTTCTTTTTGAAACAAATCTGTCCAGGGACAACAGAGGGTTAGGCTGGCAGCCCAGCTTAAAGTCGCAGCAAAACGATTACATAGACATCATTATCACCCAGAGTAACCCTTAATCTCTACAAAGAGACAAAAAAAAAATCCCCCAGAAAGGGAGGAATGCTTCAACTCCACAACAGCGGCTAGGATCCAATCTAAAGACAGTGCGAATATCCCTCTCCAGGGCAGGGTTCAGAGCTTCATCAACTCCCTAGTACTCATACCTAGTTCATATTGATCCAATCTAATGCTCTATTTAGTATGGAGCATTCCTTTTCTATATCCTTTTGTTTGTGAAAAAATGAAATGGCACATTCTCTGAGCCAGTTTATAGCTTTTAGCTGTCTTTGCCAGGATGGAGTAATAGGCTACATGATCTACATACTAAATAGACTTTTGATGATTACATTTCTGGTTCCATGAGTTCCTAGCATTAGCAGATCCTGATCATTCCTCCTCGCCTTCCTCACCGTCCTTTAATTTATTCTATCCACAAGAACTAACAGAACCTAATGCCTTTCAGCACAAGTCTCTTCCTTATTACCGTCCAAACAGTTGCATGATGCAGAAATGATGATCAACTATAAACATCGTCACAAGAAATGCAAGCACACCAGTTCAAATTCGGGGCAGCTTCACATTGGAAGACAAATCACCTACCTATACCCAGTAATCTAAGATATCCTTTCAGAACCAACAATTATTTCCCTTAACAGATTAACTCTTGAAATTTATATAGAAGTTTTGTGCACTGACTAAGCTCTCATTGCCACTGCAACTCTATGGTCTTTCTTACAACATTTTAATTAGTTGAGCTTCTTTTACAATCACTTCCTTGATATGCACCATATATGATAAATGACTTGCAGCCTTATTCCTTTGTTTAGGCCAGATCAGCTTCATCAATTTTTGTAACAACCCTTACTCGTCTAGGATATATAATTTGTATTTTATATTAATCTGATACGTGTGATTTGTTTTTAAATGAAAAGGTTCTAAAATACTTTAAAAAGGGATAATTATTTCAAATATTTTCCATTGATAAACAAGAATTAATAGTTGGTTGGAATTGGAAAAGAACAAAATCTTAATATTCTCATTTCTAATCTTTACCTTACCTTCACTTAACAATTTCTCATGATCTTAACTTTTACCATGTTTATCTCTAGCTATTTAAACTACGTTTTCCTTTGGTCATTATCTTCACACCGATCCATCTTCATCCATTTCCTAACTTCCTATAAAGACAACTTTGCTCTCCATATCTATCTAAACTTCTCTCAAATCTCCTCGTATCTCTCCCCCTCATCCTCTCTCTCCCTCTCCCCTTCTGCCCAAGCCCGAGCTATCGGCCTATCTGCAACCCTCCTCTCGCATGCTTGTCATTTCCTCGATCTTCTTTTCAGTTTTTCCCATCATTTGTCATATGCGGTCTTTCCTTATTTAGTTTCTTAGTGGAAATTAATACTTTTATTGGATCAATGATTTTAGGAAAGCACCAACTGACAAACTAATGAATTAAGATTGATCTGTCCACCGCCTTATCAATCCAAGAAGATAGACTTTTATTTTTGACCCTAACGATATAAAGACATGGACATTATACTTTTTATGTGTGATTTGATTCCTAATAATTATTAAACACAGCGTAAAATAGATTTAATATTAGTGCATGAAATATATTGTTGAATCAGAAATTGCCTTTCAGCACAAGTCTCTTCCTTATTACCGTCCAAACAGTTGCATGATGCAGAAATGATGATCAACTATAAACATCGTCACAAGAAATGCAAGCACACCAGTTCAAATTCGGGGCAGCTTCACATTGGAAGACAAATCACCTACCTATACCCAGTAATCTAAGATATCCTTTCAGAACCAACAATTATTTCCCTTAACAGATTAACTCTTGAAATTTATATAGAAGTTTTGTGCACTGACTAAGCTCTCATTGCCACTGCAACTCTATGGTCTTTCTTACAACATTTTAATTAGTTGAGCTTCTTTTACAATCACTTCCTTGATATGCACCATATATGATAAATGACTTGCAGCCTTATTCCTTTGTTTAGGCCAGATCAGCTTCATCAATTTTTGTAACAACCCTTACTCGTCTAGGATATATAATTTGTATTTTATATTAATCTGATACGTGTGATTTGTTTTTAAATGAAAAGGTTCTAAAATACTTTAAAAAGGGATAATTATTTCAAATATTTTCCATTGATAAACAAGAATTAATAGTTGGTTGGAATTGGAAAAGAACAAAATCTTAATATTCTCATTTCTAATCTTTACCTTACCTTCACTTAACAATTTCTCATGATCTTAACTTTTACCATGTTTATCTCTAGCTATTTAAACTACGTTTTCCTTTGGTCATTATCTTCACACCGATCCATCTTCATCCATTTCCTAACTTCCTATAAAGACAACTTTGCTCTCCATATCTATCTAAACTTCTCTCAAATCTCCTCGTATCTCTCCCCCTCATCCTCTCTCTCCCTCTCCCCTTCTGCCCAAGCCCGAGCTATCGGCCTATCTGCAACCCTCCTCTCGCATGCTTGTCATTTCCTCGATCTTCTTTTCAGTTTTTCCCATCATTTGTCATATGCGGTCTTTCCTTATTTAGTTTCTTAGTGGAAATTAATACTTTTATTGGATCAATGATTTTAGGAAAGCACCAACTGACAAACTAATGAATTAAGATTGATCTGTCCACCGCCTTATCAATCCAAGAAGATAGACTTTTATTTTTGACCCTAACGATATAAAGACATGGACATTATACTTTTTATGTGTGATTTGATTCCTAATAATTATTAAACACAGCGTAAAATAGATTTAATATTAGTGCATGAAATATATTGTTGAATCAGAAATTGCGTGTGAAGCTAGCATCAGTAGAAGGTGAGTTCTTTAAACTCACTAGAACATTCTATTATTATTGTTATGTTAATTTTGTGAATTGCCTACAATCATGTTGTATTGCAGTTTGCTATTGTATGGATTTGTTACAATAAGGCCATGCTTTTAATTGCTATGACTTGAATAATGGTATTAAGTTTGCTAACCATATTTTTTTTATTATATTGTAGTATTCACATAATTAATTTAAAAATCTACTTTGTTTTTACATGCGTAAAAGAGAGTTCCCTTAGACTCACTAAACATGGTAATATTGTTACGACTTGTGTTTTGGTTACTTTATGGTTGTAACCATTTCAGGAAAAAAATAAGATAATTAAACTATGTATTCATGCTTTGTATTTAATATAATGATACCTTGTCTAAATTGAAGGATCTTATTTTGACACCGAAATAAGAATGGCACTTATAACAAGATACATTAAAATGACAATGCGACTATACTCTATATACAATAATATAGGTTTGGGGGAAACTAAAGGAATGGAAAGAAACCACTTAGTTCCTTTAGTAAAGTTATTTTTAGTTGATAAATCACTCATGTTTATAATTGTTCAGCTATGATATACTATTGTATTGCGTTGAGTCTTAGTATATTTGCAAGAATATATTGTACTCAATATTCTAGATAGGGTCATTACAGTTTTGACCTTCTTTAGTCCTTTCAAGCTCTCATATAGGCAAAGTTGGCACTGACTTATCCACTTTACATAAAGAGACCAAAGACATGTAACAGACAGTAGCACAAGTAACATCTCATTCTCGATTCTCCCAATAACCATACAGCCGTAGTGCTATCCTGACCCACCCATGAGTCCTTTACACAATGCAATATGAAATATTTATATAGAACTTTTTTTGCTTGGAAAAGGAGGAAGATTTCGGGATTTGTTTTTCAATTTCAAATGGTTCACACATCAAAGCGTAGGAACTATATTCACTAGCATGCATGGTCCATCAATCCAAATAACCTCATGAAAAAAGACAGTAAACCATGAATATAACTACGAACCTTATTCCTGTCTACGAATGCTTTCATGAGTTCATCGTAAGCCTGTAGGAAAAAAACATCAGAGCAAATCAACCAAAAAAAACTAAAATCAAATCAAATCAAACCCAACTAAACAAATAGCAACAGTGACTTCAATTCAGAAACTAACTGTGTCAAAAGCCCGGCTGAGCTGCCTCAGCAAATCTACAAGGTCGTGGCACCATAACAGCTGCTTCCCCATGCTCCGGAACCCCTTGGCACATGCCTCAACTATTATCAGTTTCCCATTGCACACCTTCACCTTCATTCGTCAAATTACAGATCATAAACAACAATTTAATCTTCACCGTCAAAATAATAATAACAATAATAAAACAAAAGTTAGTCACAGATGGGGTGAATCACATGCTCAGAAAGCTAGGGGAGAAGGGGTTGATACAGGGGTTATTCGGAGCTCCATCGATCCCCTTTCATTAACCTCCAGTATGCAGATGATACCCTAATCTTCGGCAAAAGGGAAGTTAAAGAAGCGATAATCATCAAATGGGATTTATGTTGCTTTAAGGTATGGTCGGGACTGAAGATCAACTTCTTAAAAAGTTCCTTGATATGTCTTGGGGGAAAAAAATTTATCGTTGGTCCTCATCCTCGACATATTTAGATGTAAGGAGGAAAAATTCCCCATCAGATATTTGGGCATTCAGGTCAAACTTGGTAGGCTATCTAAGCACGACTGGAACCACTCTTCGATTATCTAGAGAGGAGATTGGAGGGATGGAGAAGTAACATGTTATCTTTAGGAGGTAGAGTTGTGCTACTACATGCGGTGCTATCATCAATTCCTCTTTACTATATGTCATTTTTTATTTTATCGAATTGGGTGAGGAAAAAGATAGATTGCATTAGAAAACGATTTCTCTGGAATGTGACTTTGGAAGGCAACAAATACCATATGGTTTCATGTGGCCAAGTTTGCAGGCCCAAAGAAGAGAGTGGTCTAGAAGTATTGGACCTGAGAGTATTTAATTTGGCTCTCATGTCCAAATGGTGGTAGCACCTATTGACAAGACAAGGGGGATCTTTTCAAAAATTGCTGACATCAAAATACTGCCCAACAAATGGGTCTTGGTACGCTAAACACAAAAGTTCTTCGTTCACTTAAGAATTCTAGAAAGGTATGTTAGTCTCCAGAAGTGTGGTTTGGCCCAGTTTGAGGCATAAATTGGGAAAGGGGAACAGGGTCTCACTTTGACATGATAGATGGCGTTCCAAAATCTCCCTGAAAAGACTCTTTCCGGATGCTTTCAATGTAGAAAGGAATAAAGAGGCTATAGTCAGAAATTATTAGGGAAGGACAAGATGGAGAATACAAACAATATTACTAGTCACGGGTCGGGTAAGGGCCCAACTAAGAGAATTACATCATATCTGTCGGGATATTGTCCCGGTTGATTCCAAAGAGGACAAATTTATTTAGAAATGGGACAAGAACGGTAGTTTCTCTGTTAAATCAACATATTGCCAATTTATTAATGGGGGGTTAACCTCCGTGGATGCAAGATTTGTATGGTCCACTAATTACCCACCAGAGTCAAAATTTTCCTGTGGTTAATCGACAAGCAGGCCCTTTCGACTTGGCCGGCTCTATAGAATTGGAGTTGGATAGGTCCTAATGTGTGTATGTTATGTCCATAAGAGGGTGAATCTGTTAAACACATTATGCTCGAATGTAGGTTCTCCAAAAACCTATAAGAGCGGTCCGATTTTTCACTCATGGTAACGGTTGATATGTCTTGGAAAGAGGATATCTGGAATAAAATTAGTCACAATTCTTTGCTGGGTAGGACTCTAGTTGCAGCAGTATACTGGAATATTTGGAAGGAGAAAAACAGTAGAATTTTTAATTCCACATCTCATTCTTTACATGCTTGCTACTAATTTCTCATGATATCTTGTTTTGGATAGGTATCCCATCATACAAAGAGAGGGTACAGATCTCGGGGTGATCATCAGAGGATGGTCTCAACAACAAACTTTTATCCTCAGAATAGCACATCCCGGTAGACATAGATGCTCGAGCAAGGGGCACATCTCACAGTTTTCATCTAGAGCGCAAGGTGGTCATCTATGTTTTCCCTGTGTACTTTTTGGTTTCTTATTTTTCTTTTTTGGTTATGTAACCTAACTATAGGCCATAGGGCATCCCTGGTCGCCCAAAACTTTTTATGTTTTATTATGCTCTCGTTAATGGAACGCGGAGGGTTACCCAAAAAAATAATAAAACCAATGTTTACCTCGAGGAAAAAGAGGTGATCCTCCGACCGCCGGTCCTCCTGCCGGATCTTCGCAGCTCTCCTTATAACTGCATATTAGTGTATGCAAGTAAAGAGCAAAAGTAAATTTTGGGAGATGTAAATAGAGGAAAAAGAAAAAGAAAAAGAAAAACAGGAAGGGGCTTGATTACATTGGATGGGGGGAGTGAGATTGGCGAGCGAAAAGAACTCGTAGAAGGCCCCGAGCCTGGGGCATGCCCCGCTCATCTCGGCCTCAACCTCAGATGGGATCCCCTTCGGCAGCGGAGGAGAGGGCTTGTGGGCCCCAACGCCGGACCCCTTGCTGCCGCCTTCTTTGGACGAGGGTGCGTGGTCCCCGTGCGCATCTTTGGGTGGAGATTGCGGCGGCGGCGGAGGAGGAGGAGGAGCAGGGGCCGGGCCGAAGCTGGAGGTGCAGGCGACGAGGTCCAGGAGGCGGCGCACGTGAGCGACGGCCTGCTCCTCGCTGTAGTCCTCTGCGATCAGCAACGGAAGAGAGCTTAGTAGACTTTGCAGGAATAAGATGCCGGGGTGGCTTTACGAATTTTTTAAAAATTATATATATATATATATAGATATATATATTACCGTGGACCAGAGTAAGCACGCAGGGCTTTAATGCGGCCACGTCAACTGAGTCTTTTAATCCTGGTCCCCGAACCTGAAATTACATGATTGAGAGGATATGTTTACTTCTACCTACCAATAATATGATAAATTGCATATAATCTTATTTTAATTACGAACTAATATTTTTTTTAACTAAATTAGAATAAGTTTCCAGGAGAAAAAGAAAATCCATAAGTAGCTAAATAGAAAAAGTTTCAGGAAAAAAATCAATATCCAAATAAAAGACCCAAATTCAAATCCTATCATAAATGCGAAATATTTTTATTAGGTTTATAATTTAATCATAAGTTCTATAATTACTTTATACATCCATTAAAATAAGTATAAATTTTTGTCTCATATTCGAATTAGAAATATTATATTCTTTCTCCACTTCGAAATTTGTCTCCCATGTATTCTTTGTATTTGTATTTTATGTAGATACAGATATCCTTGCATGTTTTATTTAAAATGTAGTAAGTGTTACTATAAAGCTAGTAGACCCTCAATCCAAATGGGCATAAAAGCCCAACAGACTTGCATGCGCACAAGAGGATGGTTAACCATACTGTACTGATCTAAGAAGAGGTGCCAAACAGGTCCCGTAGGAAATCCAAACGGATCATGCATAACACCATTAGACTTGGACAACAGCACCGACCCTACTACCAAAGACTAGATTGTCTCTCTGTCATCCTATGCATAAACCTAAATTATGATTATTCTACACACCTGAGTTGTAGCTATTGTAATTGCTATTTCATACTTTCTCTCAGTTAATCAATTGCTAATTGAGTGTCGAAGGGTCTATGGTCAAGATTCAGATCCAACCCTCCTTTCATTCCTCTCTTCTCTTCACATACTTGCATGTAATCGGAGGTTGGACTAGGGAGTGTCACCAATGCACTTATTTGATTTCAACTCGATTCGCTTCGGACTCTTAGTTTCTACATAAAAATAGTATAGCAAAAAGATATTAAATAGTTAAATGCATAGAAATGTATATGATAACGTATAGAACAAAATCCATATAGTATTTTATAACGTATTAAAGAGCATTTTTTTTCAACGGATTATTCTAAAAAATAGTTTACTTTCGTTCAAACTATTATTATAACCAATAACATCCACTTGCTATCCATCTTTAATTGAAACTCGTACTCAATTTTGTCGACCAGGATAACTAAATTTATATTTGAATAATAAATAAATATATATTTATATTTGAAAGAGAAAAATAATTATGTATATACAATACCAAATGCTCCATTCCCTTGCAAGCAGGATTTCTCATTAGTTGGTTAACTTTTCGTTTTGTCACATATTTGCACGAAAAAATTCCTAGTCATCATTTATTATCTCTAGAGCGGTGTATCATATGCTTGCACTGAATTCGACTTGTTCCGAGCAACGAATCATTGCATCCAGCGAGTACATGACGCTTTTTGTCACTTGAAGATTTAGCACTTTTCTTTGGTATATTTAACATCACACTTCCATTGAGAATATGGAAGTGCCAAAAAAGAATAAACAGGTTTGATTATATATATTTTTTTATGTACGGGTCAGGAATTGAGAGAAAGAAACATTTAATAAATATTTAGATTAATGAAGATAAAGTTTGAGTGTGTATATATAGTTTCCACTATTAGATAGTGATCAATGCGTGCAATGAGCGGTTAACGAGCTACAATGACAGTCCCATTGTGACAGTCCAATTTTTAAATTTGACAAACATGGTTGACCCCTGTACAAAAAGTAAGCATGAGACACACCTCCCAGCCCACCGGCCCACCTACTATATTTACGTGGCATTATATTTCTCCTCAAAAAATACTAAGCAAAATGACAATTTCCGCTCTTTTGTTTTTTCCCAACTAAAATAGACCATACCATAACGTATACGAAATTCCAACTTTAGACTACAGAAAGACTCGGCAAAGATTATCACAAAATTCTCTTAGCATTTTGCGTTTTATGCCTTACCTCGTGAGATAGCGAGTAATGTGTGATGGAGCAAGTGACAGTATTCACACACAACAATCTCCTCACGTCAATGATCCTATCTGTGGATATACCCTGCCAAATCCGAAAAGAAAGAAGATTCAAAATACTGAAAATATTAATTTCATTTTGCAGTTTCATTCCTATTGTAAGCATTTTCTATATTTTTAAATATATATATATATATATATATATATATATATATATATATATATATATATATATATATATTATTTTTTTTTTTTTGTTTTTTTTGTTTTTTTTTTTTTTTTGGTCTCAAAGCATGCATCTTGGGGGTGAGCACGTCCAAGAGTGCAAGAAAAACATGCTCCGCACAAAATTGGGACACAATGAACTTACCAAGCTAGGATGAACCTTCCTTCTCTTTTCATACAACCTATATGTCCCGTAACCCACGTACGTGACTTCCCATTGTTTTACTTTTAAAGATTTTTTTTTTTCTTCATCTAATTTATTTCGTTATTAAATAAAAATCTTTTTTGTACTCAATAAATAAACTAGGCAGAGAATAGAAGAAGAGTTTGATTCCTTACCTTTAAAATCACATGAGACTCATCTGGAAGGTTCACAGTGATGTCCATGGCCACGGGAAGCACTGGATAAGTAAACAAATCAAATCTTACATAATTAATTTTGTTATTGAGAAACTGTGGTGAAACTAGATGACACTTACAAGGCCCAAGTCAACAACTGCTAATACAGTAATTACTACTTACCCTTCTCATCTTTCTTCTTCTTCTCGCCCTTTGCCTTTCCGCGGCCGCTCTTCGGTGCCATTTCTGGAATACGAGAGTTTCTCTCAATCTCTGAAACACTATATATATATGTTAGATATTTAACCTGTTATAATAAAAATAATACAAAAAGCTAGACTTGAGTCTCCACATGTATGTAGAAGGCGCACTTTGCTATGTTATATGAAAAAAAGGAAGGATAAAGAAAAACATAGGTCCAAATTCAACCCATTAGAGAGATAAAATAATAAACAACCTCAAAGTCCACTGAAAAATAAACAATACATCACCAGTGGGAAAGAGAAGAAGATGACTTACCAAATTGATTAAGGCTCTGCAATATGCTTTAGGTAGGAAATGGATGCAAATTATATAATATTGTTTGAATTAATTTATAAAGAAGGAAGAGGAAGAGGAGGAGTCACCGTTGAGGTTTCGAGATAGAGGTAGAGGAATGGGGGAAGAAGAGAGGAGAAGGAGAAGGAGAAGGAGAAGGAGGACGAGATAGTGAGAGGTGTAGAGGGGATGATAAGGGAGGAAGGGTTGAGATTTCAGATATGGTATTGGCAGTTTATGACAACATCACGTCTGCCCCTCCTCACATGAGTATAAAAACAAATGGTTATTGGAAAAATGGTTGAACAAAAATAATTTCTTAGTTGTTTACAACAGGAAAACCCAAGCAAATGTTTAAAAATATTTAAAGCTATTTACTTTAGGAAAAGATGCAATGGAATTTGTTATTTAAATTGCGTAGAGTAAATATATATATATATATATATATATATATATATATATATATATATATATATATATATATATATGGGATTACTGTAGGTGAGCTGCCAGCTCAGGAAAAGTTACGTGAGGTAGTGGCAAAACTGTAATGATCCAATAAATTTTTTTCAATTTTTTTTGACAATCACTATCTCTACCCCTTTAACTTATTTCGGATTAAATTTCATAAATTTTGGATTTCATTTACCCTTTCATCAAGTGCATACAAATTATTTTATTCATTGAAAACCATTAATTTTGTGTTAGCTTGATGGAGTACCAAATCAAAACTAAAACCCAAGAAGTTGGGTATGAGTGAACCCAATGGGGTCAAGATCATAATCCAAAAGAAATTTATTTAAAAAAATTATTAGAGATAGTAATAATGAACTGCAGCTCAGGTAACTGGCGTGAACTGTCAGCTCATTTCCATTTTTCTCATATATATATATATATATATATATTTATTTATTTATTTATTTATTTATTTATTTATTTATACTTTCATAGGCCCCATGTGTGCTAAATTTCCCTGTGGCGACCCCGTCATACTCTCGGATTAGATCCCACTCCAACTTGCGACGAGCTGATAACCTCTGTAGGCATATCAGAGAATAGTTTCGTTCCATATCTGGCAGAAACATCAGCAGATCGCCGGTCTGGTGGAGCCACTTAATTTCCTCCTCGAAGAGAATCTTGTCTGAATTTTTCACTGTATCACCGAATAGGAAATTTGGTTTCTCTAGGGCTTCTTGGTTCATCGCTTCAAAAGGGGAATCTGTAATAAGTTCCCTTGCAGTGGCGGGGCTGTATCTCAATAGCTTTTCCCGGCGTTCTCGTAGACCTGGCTTGTAGGCAGGGATCTCAGCAGTAAATCGGAATTGGGTGGCTCAGTCTGCGCCTCCGGCATGTCCAAAGTGATGCCTGCGGGAAAAAGGATCCACTGAATAACCAACTACAAAATAAAGAATCAAAGTTAGAAAAAAGTTCTGAGAACAGTTGGAAAATGTTAAGTATTGAAATGCGAGATTAAAGATAACTTCACGCGAACCTAATCAAATAACTTCGCGCACAAACAAAATGCGAAGCTATAAAATAACGCCGCATTTGTAGAAAATACGCGAAGCTAATAAATATTTTCACGTCAGAAGCCAAAACGCGAAGCTAATCCATAACTTTGCGCAAGAAACACAACAGTCAGAAGTAACTTCGCGTAATAAAGTATTTGACGTGAAACTAACGAAATAACTTCGTGTAGAAAAGAACCAGAGGTCTCTTCTTCTCCAAGTCATCCCTGACCGGAGTACGGCAATGGTTTCGCCGTTGAAGACGGCGATTGGCCGGTTAAAACTGAACCAAATCACTTTTAAACTACCTCAAAAAGTCCAAAGAAAGGAAGTCTTACCCCCAATCGGCGCGGTGAAGACGTGATTGCTGCTACTGCCGCTGCTCGTGCTGGCCGACGACGAGGCTTGCCCTCGTGAAGTAGTGATCTTCTTGGGTTCCATTGATCTAGAAATCACAAGATAAATTGGACAAAAATAGGAGAAAAATCTCGTCGGTTGAAGGGAGTTCTGGATCTCTGAAGTTCTTGAAGATTCGAAAATTCTTGAAAGAGTAAAGAAGAAGAAGATAATACTCTATTTAAATGAGGAAGCCCAACCCTTGGTATTCGGCGTGAGGCTCGGGGCCGTTATGGCGGTGCCACACGAAGCTATTAGCTTCGTGTATTGCGGAGAAGACGCGAAGATAGGAGATGGACTAGCTCCACGTTTGATTCTAAAATCTCGAAATTAAAGGTCCAAAGTATTTCAAAATTTGCAAAGTCATAAGTCATTTTGAAAACTTTGGATAGGGTCCTGTTGGAGGTAAAAATTCCCAAGGAAAAAAGGCAGATGGCTCATAGAACGCGGAGCTAAATCAGTAACCCTGAGTTTGGCCAGAGTTTAGTTTCGCATTGAGTAAAACACCGAGTTAAGTCTATAACTCTGCGTCCAGAAGTACTTAACTCCACGTGAGCAGATTTTTTAAATCATAAATTGATTGTGATTGAGATTTGGGCTTATTCAACCGAATTGAGTCCAATCAGAATTCAAATTCCAGAGATTTTAATCAAGACTGGGATATTTGATTAGAATACTTGATAAATACAAACACCTTCTATTCCTATCCCTGTGAAAACTCTCATAACCAACTAAAGTCTATAAATACCCTCTTGGAGGATATTTTGGAGACTTTTAGATCTTTTGACAATTCAAGTTACGCGTGAAAGTTTTGAATTCATTAAGGTCAGCAGAGAGAGAGAAGTTATGGGCGGCCATCATCTTCTTCAAAAGAGATTTTCATATCGGATCATCAACATGAACTACTAGTTAGATCCCATAGCTACATTAGAACCCACTTTTATTGTTAAAGAGAGCAATAAAATATAAATTCTCTCATTTGTTTTTCTATTATTTTTCTTTCGTTGTAATCAAAGTGATCAATGGAAGGAAACAAGATTTTTGCGGAGAACAATGCAGTCCTGACGGGCGTGAGATGGGGATTGAGCAATGCTGACCGGCACACACAATAAGCACCCACAAGCTATACGCAGACAAGTTTTTAAAGAAATTTATAAGGAAATCAATAGCCAATTCTCGACCCCCGTGTAACTCGCGCGACATGATTCGAGGGGGCATATTAATTATATTGGATAAGTAATATTTTTTTTCCAGCACTCAAGAAGATTGTGGAAGATAATGGTTAAAATATCAACTTCATATATTAGATATAAATTCAAATGTGTCCAAAGAAGAGAAGGTATGTTTCATCCTGGGACAGTTATCTTTGAGATAAGAAAATGTGTCCAAAATATACATCGATTAAAGATAAACCCAACCAAATTCTCTCTAGTAAAAATTCATAGCTAATGGTGGGCGATGAGCTCTTATTGTCCATTTGATAGAGATTAAGCCATGTTGAATTTGAATTCAACAACGGACTCAAGATCCATAAAAAAGAAGCATAACTTGTGAAGTCTGCATTAATCACGCGTTTTAAGCCACTTAGCCTAGTGTGATTCAGATCATGTATAAGACTCAACCCTATTTGAATCAAATCAGATGTGAGGCTCAGCCCCATATGAACTAAAGCAGACATAGGGCTCAATCTTGAATAAATACTCAGTACATAATTCTCATATGCTGCAAACTAAGGAATCTTGCATCACTGACCAAGGGGATAGGGCCAGTGTTTCAGGACTTCC
This sequence comes from Dracaena cambodiana, assembly GCA_036321105.1. NCBI lineage: Eukaryota > Viridiplantae > Streptophyta > Magnoliopsida > Asparagales > Asparagaceae > Dracaena > Dracaena cambodiana. The sequence goes on along the minus strand of JAYEPQ010000013.1, from coordinate 15,719,607 downwards.
ACATGGTCTGCTCAAGGGGTAGGGCCCATGTCCATGTTTCAAGAGGGCTCTTACTTATTACAAGCCAACATGCATATTAAAATTATAGTTTTCGGTCAAACTCAGTTTCAGCATGCAATCCTAATGAACCTTAGCTACAAGGAGTGACCAAAAGCGACATCTCACTCATATGTAGAGTGATATTTAAATAACATATTCTTCCTACAAGACTCGTTATGTTAAGATTGATCAGGGCCTATCCAAACAATATAGTGTCCAACTTGAGAAAAGAGCTTTCTTTCTTAACCATAAAGAGCTCTCATGTCTAAGAAAGATGAGCAAAATGCTCTAAAGCAATTCATGATTTGCTTCCATCATATGAGGCCATATCCATTATCCAAACAACAATCAATATGGTGAACTGCAATAATATCTAGATGGTTCAAAAAAATGGATAGCTCTGATTCCATTCTTTGAAGATGCTTTAGCCTGATGCAAGCCTAGCTGATCAATAAAGAATTGATCTTTCTTGTGCATTAAGGATTGGTTCAATATTCAATTGGGGGTCGTGCATGAGATTTTTGAAGTTTCCAAGGCTCCCCCATTTCCTCATATGATTCATGAGGTTTCCAGCATTATACCAAACCAATGGAGCTCTACCTCAAAAAGAATATATATCTTGGTAAGAGATTTTTCATAAGTTCAACTAACCTAAAAGCTAGTTAAGACTTTACAGTTTTGAGGCTGAAAATTTTCTTATTCATCCGAGCAAGACGACCATCTTGCCATCAATCCAGAAGATGAAAATGTGCAACTCAAACAACTAAAAATTTCATATAGAGCTCCTCAGCCTCAATATAGTGTTCAAAATAACACTTACATGTCTCAGCTCCCGTGCGAGCCTTATAATGACTCGCATGTCTTAGCTTTCGTGCAAAACTTGTCATGACACTCGCATGTCTCAGCTCGTATTCGAGGTTTGTCATGACACTTGTGTGTCTCAGTCTACATAAGAGCCTCAATTTGTATTAGTGTGTTCAAATCATCACTCAAGGCTCATCTTCAGGGTTGCATCTATTTTGCATTCTAGGCTAAAAGCACAAACCTTATATTCATGGTCATGTAGTCTATAAGACACACTTCAAGTAAGTTTCGTGTCTAAAACTCTCTCGAAATCAAAGTGATGCAACGACGACATCAGGTTTGAGCCCACTATAAAGCTAAAGCTTCATATGTGGTTCACTACCATCGTGCCTTCATTACTAGGAGTGGCACTCACATCCTTCTGGAATACCATTGTGGAAATACAACCGGCATCCACGATGAAACTATTGATGCTTCAATTGCCTGGAGTAGGGGTATAACGTTCTCCTGTTACTTCCAACTCATCAAGCAACTGAAGGGAGATAACTTGAGACTTAAATCACTTTAAGCTCAATCTCGACCAGCTCAAGAAAGACGAAGTCAGGTATCATAATCCAATATTCTTATACCAAACATCTATCAAGCTGATGAGCATTTATTTTCTAAATCAAAAGAGCATACATGCAGACATCTTGATGTCAGTTGTAGCTATCCTACCACTACTTGCCAAGATTGACAAACATATCATAGTTGCTCGTCAAGTCGGTTAGAAAACCATTCTCTTCCGAAGGTTTTGATCATGTGCGACTCTTTTCGATGATAGTGAAGATGAAGATCAAGAAGCCTCTTAGTTTTATCATTACGAATCCAAATAATTCTAAATGATGAAGAAAATGGGATTTAACTTCAACCGAAGTCCAGAATCAAATTTTCGCAAAGGACGTCGAAACACATTTTGCTCGTTCATACCCAAAGGAAAAGAACCGGATTATTATCGCAAAACTGGCAGGGATTGGAATATATCACAACACCCAATTCTTGGGATATAGATGACATGACCCATTAAAATGCAAAAAACACCGATTGAAACTTATATATTAGTCTGAGGGTGCTACCTAAGGAGCTAGCTACGAACATGACACTGTCAGCCTGACTCCAGACGAAAATGATGAACCAACTCTTCCTTAAGACGAAGCGTTAGCTAAATATCTTGACAGCCAATAGAACATACACTTTGAACAAGATGGTTCAAGTGAATATGGGTAACAAAGCTAACCCTAAACCCATATTTATAAATAAGAATTTGTCTTATAAAGAAAGAGAAGATCTTATAATTCTTATAAGAAAATATATCGATATTTTTGCTTGGAACTACGAAGACATGCCAGGCTAAACAATCTTCAAGTTGCTATGCATCAATATTAAGCCAGATGCAAAACTAGTAAAACAACATCAAAAAAGATTCTGTCTAGAGTTGATGGAGTCAATTGAGGATGAAGTCAAGAAGCTTATACAATCTGACTTCATCCAAGAAGAATATCCTGATTGGGTACCAAATATTGTTCCAGTTTCCAAGAAGAATGGAAAGATCTGAATTTGCATTGACTTTTGAAATCTAAATGCTACATTGCTCCAAGGAGAAGTTTTTCTTCTGATAATGGATGTTATGATCGACAATACCTGCTAATTCGAAAGAATGTTTTCATAGATGGATTCTCTGGGTACAATCAAATCAAGATATACCAACTCATTCGAGTAGTTTTATATTGATTATGTGCCACAACATGAAAATATATATGCTGATGCCTTGGCATCTCTTGCAGCCACATTAGCGCTCCTTGCTAAATCCAGCAAACGCATTGCAATTAAAAGTTGCGAGCTTTTTTGCCCTAAAGAAATACTTGAGGCAAATGAAGTAATGAAGTTCATGCATCAGGGATGAACTTCGAACCAAGATATTGGCAATTCATCTTTGTTGACCTTACACTCTATGGGATATTGCCAGTAGATCCCAAAGAAGCCAACAAAATAAAGGATACAAAAAAGTTTCATCATAATCCGGAGTTAGGCACCTTATATTGGAAAACACCAAGTAAAGTTTTACTTCGGTACTTATCACAATAAGAAGTACACAAGAAGTGCAAAGAAGTTCATGATAGGATTTACGGTGCTCACCAACCGGAACCTAAATTAGAAGATAGGATAAAAATAATGTGCTTTTATTGACCAATGATAATGGCAGACACAATGACATAAGCAAAGAGATGCCATGCTTCCTGGTGCATGCAAACAACAAACATCAAGCCCCAGAGCACCTTCATCTAACCACGATTACTTGGCCATGCGAGACATGGAGAATGGATCTTATCGGCCCCATTACTTCACCATTTTCTCATGAACTTCAGTTATACTAGCTATTATTGATTACTTCTCAAAATAGGTAGAAGACATCCTTTAAGAGAAGTGAAAACAGTAGACGTAATCAACTTTATCAAACACCATGTAATCTATCACTTTAATGTATGGATTTGATGTCGTCCTACCTCTTAAAATCCAGATTCCTTCCCTTCGGGTGGCATTAACAACAAGAATGACCATCGAAGAAAAAAACACAACCAACAACTTCAAGAGCTAGAAGTGTTGGATGAAAAATTCATAAAAGCTCCACAACAAATAGAACTTTATCAAACACAAGTATCTCAAGTATGCAACAAGAAAGTGAATAAACAAGCTTTCAAAGAAGGCGACCTAGTTCTAGTAGTCAGACGGTTGATCGTCATGACACATAATATTGAGGAAAAATTCCAATTAAAATGGGAGGGTCCATTTGTAGTAGAGATGGTTTACTCAAGTGGAACATACTATTTGTTCAATCAATACGGTGATCGGATGATGATGCCAATCACTAAAAAATTTATGAAGAAATATTATTCTTAAAGGAATGAAGTCATCCAACTAATCTTCAACATAACAAATGAAGAAAAACTGCTCACTGCTAAGGTGAAGCTCCATGCCTCCGATTGGGGTATCAGATGAAAATGAATCCTACGTCTCTATGACTAAAGATAGAGAAAAGTTTGTCATGTAAGCCCAAATGAAATCCTTACTGACCCCATCATACTGGGAGTTGTCCACTAAATGCTGCTAAAGCAAAAGGCAGAGAAAAAGTGAAATCCTTGCTAACCTTATCATGATAGGGGATAAAGCATGAATGGCCAAATGTTGTAAAGTCAACGGGAAGAGAACGAGTTTCTCGCTAACCCATCATGCTAGGGGTAACCATGAACTGTCCAAACACTACTAAAGCAGGTGCATTCTTAGCAAGAGTGCACCCCCAGGCGCACGTAATCCAGAAGCACGACTAAGGGCACACGCCAAGGAGTAAGCCCCTGCGCACCGTGAGGCACACATCAAGGAGCATACACCCTCCATATGAGCACATCCCATTCTTTGGAGCGCACGCATATTTAGTAAGAGCGCACCTAAATCCAGAAGCACAACTTGCGGTGGGCACCGAGGAGCACGCTCCTGGGCACCGCAGAGCGTGCATTAAGGAGCGCACACCCGCCAGATTAACGCATACCATGCCTAGGAGAGCGTGCACATTCTCAGCAAGAGCGTGCCTCCCTAGTGCATGCAACCCAGAAGCGTGAGTAGGGGCGCGCGCTAAGGAGCACGCCCCTGGGCGCTGCAAGGTGCACATGAAGGAGCGCGTGCCCACCATACGAGCGCATCTCATTGCTAGGAGAACATGCATTCTTAGCAAGAGCATGCCTGGCGTAGCTCAGAAGTGCAACTAGCAGTGCACACTTAGAAGCATGTCTATGGGCATTGCGGAGCATGCACTGAAAAGTGCATGCCCTTCAGATGATTGCATCTCATGTCCAGAATCGCGCGTCCTAAGCAAGGAGGTGCGCAACCCCAAAGCGCACTTAGAAGTGCATGCCGAGTATCATGTGCTTGGGCACCCAAGTGCATGCAACCAAGGAGTACACATCGAGAAGCGCACGCCTTAGAGCACAACGCACATGCCCAGGGTGCACCATGAGCAAGCCCAAGGCCCACCACTTGTGCCCCTCGGTTGCTACACACGTGTAGTAGGGGCTTGCACGTGCACTCCCTGGAGGCCTGCACATGCCCCCAGGGGGGGTCTGTGCATGCGCCTGCATGTGTGCCCCAAGGGGTTGTATGAGCACCCTAGGGTTGCCAGTGCGCACCCCAAGGGGGGCCTGCACGCACGCCCCCTATGGGGCTACGTGTGCCCCAAGGTGGCTAGGGGTGCAACGCGATCCTAGGGATGTTGGTGCCTAGGGTGCAACTCACGCCTCATGTGCTTCATGTGCTCCAGTCTGCTTCACATGCGGAGTCTGTTGTAATTGCTCTGTGTTCATTCCCATGATTCAATCTGTGATTACGGTGAGATTGGAGTGCAGTTACCTTCTAAGATCTATAAAAACGCTTCTCTAAACAAAGACGAAAGGGGAGTTCTCAAAGTCTTAAAAAAATGACTATTCTCTCTCAAACAAAAAAAAAGAAAAGGAGAGGATAAGAGGAGAAACCACAATCAGAAGGAGATCCAGAGATTCAAAAAGAGAGATCTAGATATTCAAAGATAGTGATCCAGAGATCAAGAATTAGGAAAAATCCTGAGAAGCAAAAATTACTGTGCTTCAAGGGTTCCACCGCTCCTCCAGTTAAAGCTTGTGCCCGAGAAATCAGTTGACGTGACGTTCAGATTATCAACAGAAGAAACAAACGACTTCCACTGCTGCCAAAAATCCCACGAAAATTAAAAGAGGAAAAAGAGTTATCACTTTTTCCTATCCCTGTATAATCCAAATTGAAAGTTGTAATTCTTCTTTTATTTTGCTTGTAATTTCCAACAATGGCAATGAAACGGAATCCACCAAATTTGGGCATACAATATTATTTATGTTTCGTATTTGATATATATAAGAAAAATGTGTGTAAACTTATTTTAGTACACATTTTTAATTCTACAAATTAAGAATGCGTACTGAAACTATTTTATACCAAAGTACAACATAAAACTAAAATCATCATGGCTCTATTAAACCCCATTCGCTACACCAAAATATTGAAGTTATGGTGAGAATTTAGAGTAATTATTTTATATTCTAATACATCCGCAAAGTAGAGTACTCTGGTTTAACCAAAATTTAGTCTTTATTCAGTAATATTAAAAAATTATAAATTCCACACAATTAATTTTTCGTTTGGTTGGGACATGAGCTTGAGTTTGTTCTGATACCATATTAAAATCTCTATTGCTACATAGAATTATGAAATTACGAAGATAGTAAAGGATAATTATATTATATTTTAACCATCTCAAATCATCAATAGCATACTAAACTCTCAACGTAGACTAACAAATAAACGTCCAAGTAATGTAGTAATGTACATTTTCTTGGACGCTTTAAACATTTTTATATAATTTCATTTTACAAAAAAATTATTTAGATCTATCTATGATTTAATATTTTAATTTCAACCCAACCTAGTATTGTGACTCGAATTTAAGAATGCAACTTAATACTTATCAATAAATTATCAAGTATTTTTGAAACAAAAATTAAGTTAAAACAAAAAATTATCAATTTATAGTAAATATCTTAAAGAAGTAGGAGTTTTCAATCAATCATCATAAATAAATATATATTAATTAGAAAAGGACTTACACACACGCAATGTGAATATCACGATGAATTTGACTATATCTCTATTAGAGTCCAAAAATTGGGATTAAACTTTTAGATAACCTCCTTGTAATCTCACATGCAAATAATTAAATGAAAAATATAAACCAATTAAATTTTTTTTGAAGAAATCAAATGGCATAATATATAGAAACAAATTAATATTCTTACTTTTAATTCCAAGTAAACATGGAAATATGAAATGATGGAAAAATGTACATCATATAACCATATTGAAATTAAAAAATTATATCACGAAAGTAATACTGCTTAATTGAAACAATGTAAATATACATGTGTCCCTCGCTTAACAAAAAACTTGAAGTGTGCAAGGAATTAAAATTTTTTTTTTCTTGGTTGTCCTTCGATGATCTGAAAGTACATCAAATTAAACTTGTTACCACAATTTGATCTATATATTCTCGAGTAGGTAAATGCAATATATTTGTCAAAGCCTATTCAATATATTTAGAGAAAAATAATTTTGCAAAATCCAATTAGAGAAACTTCACCTAAATATTTTTGTTAAAGCATGTAGATTATATTCACCTTCAAATTAACTCTTTTATCATATGCGAGGATGCTAACACATCAAGAGTAAATAAAATGTATTTTGTTGAGGGATAAATAAAATACGAAAAGGAAAAGAATAGTCAAACTTTAACTATGTCCTTGTATAATCTATTCTATTTCATTCTAATACCTTTAGGCCTTCGTAGAAAATATTAACTTAATTTATTTCTTCTGTCAACCCATAATCGAAAATGGAAATTCATAAATGAACAATAATGGAAAATTTTGGTTTGTGGAGGATTTGAGGACAATATACTACAAGAAAGCTAGGTTTTCATGATAAATATTACGTGAGGACTATAAAAATAGTCACTAAAAGATGATATTTTGTGATAACAAATAAGCTTTGTCACTAAAAATAGATTTTTTGTGACGAAGATAATACTCGTCACGTAATCCTAATTTTTATTAATAAACTTGTCACTAAATATCTGTTTTAGTAACTATAAATTTTTATTCTCACAAAACTGTGCTTCAGTGATGAATTTTTTGAGGGACGTAAATATTGTCACTAAAAGCGAGTATTTTGTGACAACAAATAAATCTTGTCATGAAAATTAGGACTTTTTGTGATTAAGATAAATACTCGTCACATAATCCTAATTTTTAGTAACAACGTATTAAAATTTGTCATTAAATATCGGTTTTTAGTGATGATAATTTTTGTTGTCACACAACTGGGCTTTAGCAAGGAATATTTAGTGAGGAATGCAAAAATTATCACTAAAGGAGAGTATTTTGTGACAAAAAAAAAAAAAAAAACCTTGTCACTAAAAATTAGGATTTTTTGTGACAAAGATAAATACTCATCACGTGATCCTAATGTTTAGTGACAATTTATTAAAACTTGTCACTGAATATCAATTTTTAGTGACGATAATTTTTCTTGTCTTAAAATCGTCTAGATTTTAATATTTATGACAGGAGATTATTCAGTTGTTACTATTAGAGTTTTTGTGGCGGATAAGATTGTCACATAAATTATTTTTTGATTTTTCAATTAATTACTATGTATCTCTTAATATATAGTATTATAGTTTTTTTCCCAAATGACTCTTCCTCTCTTTATCCTTATGCACATGCCTATTGATCTCTCTCCGCTACTCTCACCTTGTTTTCCCAAACTGACTCTTCGCCTCCGACTGGACTTTGCCCCTCGTGCGCCAATCCCACCCCTTATGTGCCTACCTTACCATTGGGGAGAAAGAAACTAGAAAAAGAGAGAGAAGATGAACTCGAACTATGGGGCTCCTCAAGAACTCTCGTCACTAAAGAAAGATTTTTCGCGGCAAGATCATAAACTTGTCATGGCTGGTATTCGTGACAGCTGTATATGTAACGACTAAAAATCGTCACGAATATCATCACTAAAGAGTTTTAGTGATAACAATCTTATTTTTAGCAATGACTTTTCTTGTCATGAAATCCCTGTTTTCTTGTAGTTTTTCTTTTTGTCTTAACCAAGAAAATTATAATGCAAAAAAATATGCAAAGTAAAATCTTATTATATCATTACCTTATTTCTATCTACCACCACTTCCTACCACTAATAATGCCATTATCATATCAATTAAAAATCCAAACTTTCAAAATAAAGAATCCCAAAAAATCATCTTGAAACCCTACATAAAAATTCAAAACAACTATAAATTAGAAGTGTGTAAACAATTCAAAAAGCCTACTCACAATAGTTTCTCAAAATAACATCACTTGCTCACAAAACCCCCTTTACCTAAAATAAGCAGAAAATCCATAAGGATCTGTTTTGAATATAGAGAGTAGCCATTATGGCCGCAGTGGGGCCATCGATGCAAGCAAAACCACCGGACACACCACTATCACTCTCAATTGCTGACAAAAATGAAACTTGAAGTATTTCTTTTCTCCGAAGGAATTTTTTTTTTCATGCACTCTCTAGAAATTTCTCTTACATTATTGAGTCGAAAGAAAAAATACTTTGAATTTTGGGACTACGGTTGGGTTGAGGGAGGGAGGGATTAAGTAAGGGAGAGAAGGAAGTGGGGGGGGGGGGGGGGGGGGGGGGGATGTGAAGAGTCTTCTAGCATATGTAAATCGTCAAAACAAAAAATATACTCAAGTTGTTGTAGAAATATAGTTGTTGGTGGATGGTTATTGTTACTAATTTTTTATTTAAATAATAGGTTTCCCCCCTAAATTGTGAAAAGCCTATTATGCCTTATCCCTAGGCTCTCTATTTTCTTCAATTTATTATATTTTATTTTTTATTTTGTTAAATAGTTTCGCTTAGTAATATAGAAGATAAACTAAGTAATACATTTGTACATTTCAATATAACATTGTTAATTAAACCTATACATAAAATTTCATGACCATGAATTTGTGGAGCATTTTATTTATTTTATTTTATTTTTATTTTTAAGAGAAAGAAGTGAATAGTTTAGAATTATTATTTCGGTGGTAGTTAGACATTTATTAAATTTGAAAAATCTACGAAATTAAAGAAGCTACATTTTGATTTTCTCTTTTCTTTGATTTTTTATTTTCTAAATTAGAAATTTTCTCTCTCCTTTTTGTTTAGTAATAAAGAAAGGATTTTTTTTTTTTCCATCTTTTGCTGCCCATCCGGAACCACTATTACCGTTGGATCTTTGGTGGGGTTGGATGCTAAAATGAAATTCGGGGGAGATATAAATATAGGAAAAAGAAAGGCGTCTATTACTTGCATTGGATAAGTTGTGGGGGGAGTGAGCTTGGGGAAATTCTATTTGCGTACTGCATTTTACTCTTGGCGCCCTAATTTCTCCTTACACCAAACTTATATTTTGAAATACTGTCATTTTATTTTATGCGCCTAAATTTTTTTCCAAAAATAACTTTCCTCTTTTTCTCTAACTCCTCATCTGTTAGATTATATTTAGGAAAAAAAAAAATTTTGATCGGGTATTAATATCCGACCAAGAAATATTCTGATCGGATATTAATACCCAACCAACAAGTGAAGTCTCCAAAAAAAAAAAACTAATTAACGTTAAATTTCAAACAAATACGCATAAAATAACTCATAGAAGGCACTGAGACTGGGGCATTGTCTGCTCATTTCGGCCTGGACCTTCGACCATCGGACGTGATCTCCTTTGGCAGTGGAGGAGAGAGCTTCTGGGCTCCGCCGCCGGTCTTCTTGCTGCCGCATTCTTTGGTCGCGGGTGTGGCCCTGAGGCTGTCAGCATATTGATTTGGGTGGAGATTGCATGCGGGGACGAAGGAGAAGGATGAGAAGAGGCGGGGCCGAAGCTGGAGGTGTGAGCGATGGCCTGCTTCTCGCTGTGGTCCCCTGTGATCAGCAAGGAAAGAGAATGGTTTCTGAATTTTTTAGATGTTTATTTTTACCAACCAATTGCAATAATATAACAAATTGCAAACAATTTATTTTAAAGACTAGCACTATCTTTAAATAAAATCGATATAAGTTTCCAAAAATAAACTATTAGTGGAGATATAAACAAATAAATAACAATAACTCAATCCATATGGATGTTCGCATATGTTTTGTTTAAAATATATTGATATGTGTTACTAACAACTAGATTTAACTTGTCCGAGTCTCAATCCAAACGTTCCTAAGTCCAACTGACCTGCACGGACTTGCGAGAATGATCAACCATATTAAGCTAGCTCAATAAGAGAGCCAGGTAGATCCGATGAAAAGTTTTCCATAAACAACAAAGTTAGATCCTAGGGAATTTCTAAATGAGCACACCACTGGTTTTACTAACCCCTCTCCTAAATTTTTGAAAAATTATAAGTTTAACATTTCTTTTTGTGATCTTATCTTTTGACCTGGTCGAGAATTAGTTCTCGGATGATGTTAAAATCATTCTGGGACTAACTTCCGACGCAGAAAGGTTGCTCATTAAGACAAGTAGTATGCTCATTTAGAAATTCCCTAGATCTCATTCATGGCCCAACAAAAAAGTAAACTACCCCTTATCCTCGTATAAACAGACCCAAAGTATAATGATTATACAACCTCTCGAATTCTATAGTTATTATACTTATTATTTCATGCCCCTTTTTGTCCATCACTAACTTCCTCGTTGAAGTGTTTTTGGTCGGGATCTAGATCAATCCCTCTCGACGTTCTTCTTTTCTTTACATGCTCGCATGCACTTAAGTGGTTGGATTAGAGAGTGTCATCAGTTCATCTATTTGATATCTATCATATCTGATCCAAACTTCTTGTTTCTATGTAGAAATAATATTGGATACGGATAATAACGAAAAGTATATTTAAATAGTTAAATACATAGAAATATATGGGGTAACACCTAGAACAAGGTCTATGTAGTATTTCATAATATATTAAGAAGCACTTTTCAATTGATTATTACTGAAATTTTGTATCATTCTTCCTTCAAACTATTATCATAACTAATAATATATACTTAATATCTATATCAATCCAAACTCGTATTCATTTTTGTCAAGTATGGATAACTAAATATATATATATATGTTTGCATTCGTATGCGGGAGAAAAATAAATAAATATGAATATGATAATATCAACTGCTTCGTCCTCTTGGAATTAGGGCTTCTCATTAGTTAGCTAAATTTTGGTTTTATTATTAGGTGTTTATATGTATACGACTACATTGGATACAAAGTAACAACTAATGAGTGTTGCAAAAAGCAGATATCTTACCCATACAAATAGGCACAAAAAATAATGTCACATAATAACTAATGCAAAATAAGAAAAGATACAAAATTTAACGAGATTTGGTAAATATTACCTATGTTCTCGGGCGCCAACGATCAATCTACTATTACTAAAGTTTCAAATTTGACAAATTAGAAAGTTCCCCAAGAATATGTGAATTTTTTCCAAAACCCAAAAATCCAAAATTACAACTTGGAATTTTTCAGATTTGAAAACTTCCCAAAATAAAACCTGTTTTTTCAGAACAGTTTTATATAATAACTAATTATTTTTGAGATGCTCAAAACCAAAGACACAAGGCCTTATTTATAGGACCAATGAGTGGTGTCTCTTTAGCGCCCAGCCAATGTGGGGCTAAAAGAGCCACACCCAAAATTCAACAATTTCCACCTTGGCGAATAAGGCCCACATCGTCAGTGCCTCCAAATTAAGATTTTCAAACTGCCAAAATATTAACCAAATCCAAACAATACTTTAATTTGGTCGAAATTACCACCTTGGTCATCATATCAGCGGGATTATCTGCAGTTCCAATCTTATGAAGTAGTATCTTCTCATCTTCAATAATTTCCCACACAAAATTATACCTGATGTCGATATGCTTTTTCCGTGCATGATAGACTTGATTCTTTGCCAAGTGAATTGCACTCTGGCTGTCACAATACACAGTAATATGTTTCTAAATAATCCCCAAGTCTTCAAGCAACCCCTGTAGCCAAATTGCCTCTTTTACAGCCTCTGTAACTGCCATATATTCTGCTTCTGTCGTAGATAGAGCAACCGTGGACTGCAAAGTAGACCTCTGATAAGTATCGTATATTGTATTTTTCCTCCCATACTTTATTTATTTTTGTATATAAATAAATACTACTCGGATATTTTTAGTGTCTTTTTCAGGTAATCCGATTCGTACAAGGAGATGACATGAAATCAGAGTTGGAGTAGGAAATCAGAGTCCGAAAAGTTTCTAAAGTGAGCAAAACTACGATATTACGATTCTGAAGAGATTCAAAGTCGAATACAGCCATGAATAATGAATATACAGGTCAATACGTGAACGTGGAAAATTTTGTGGCTTACTTGAGCTGCCAATTAGCGGTTTAAGCCGCCAATTGGCGGCCCAATTTGGGTCCCACGCGCCAAAATTTCTCCCGTGGCTTCGATGTAATTTTATGGTTTTCCAGTTTTGCTAGAATTAGGGTTGGATTTCTGAATCCTATATATTGGCCGTAACCTTGTATTCTAGGGTTTTATACAGTAGTTAATGTAGATTAGGATTTAGTTTGTATTTATATTTCATTAATAAAATTAAGGTTTTGCTGAAGGGGTGGCGGCCACAATACCGTGCTCCAGAGGTAAACCATTGTTTTCTAATTTTTATTTACTTTTTAGATAGATTTAATTGCGTTCTAGTATAGATTTATTTGCTTTCTAGCTTAGATTTAATTGCTTTCTAGAATCATGAGTAGCTAATTAGTTTAGCTTTAGGATGTAGAAGAAGCTAGGATTCACCATGTAATTGCTTTCTAATATTTTTCTTCTTGAATAAAAATAAATTAAGACATGATTTTTTTCTCTAAAAAGATTAAAATACAAGAACTCGAAGATTAAGACTTTGATAGGTTATACTTGAATCAGGTTTCTTGATAGCCTATGCTCTTATTATTTCGGTGGTAGTTAGACATTTATTAAATTTGAAAAATCTACGAAATTAAAGAAGCTACATTTTGATTTTCTCTTTTCTTTGATTTTTTATTTTCTAAATTAGAAATTTTCTCTCTCCTTTTTGTTTAGTAATAAAGAAAGGATTTTTTTTTTTCCATCTTTTGCTGCCCATCCGGAACCACTGTTACCGTTGGATCTTTGGTGGGGTTGGATGCTAAAATGAAATTCGGGGGAGATATAAATATAGGAAAAAGAAAGGCGTCTATTACTTGCATTGGATAAGTTGTGGGGGGAGTGAGCTTGGGGAAATTCTATTTGCGTACTGCATTTTACTCTTGGCGCCCTAATTTCTCCTTACACCAAACTTATATTTTGAAATACTGTCATTTTATTTTATGCGCCTAAATTTTTTTCCAAAAATAACTTTCCTCTTTTTCTCTAACTCCTCATCTGTTAGATTATATTTAGGAAAAAAAAAAATTTTGATCGGGTATTAATATCCGACCAAGAAATATTCTGATCGGATATTAATACCCAACCAACAAGTGAAGTCTCCAAAAAAAAAAAACTAATTAACGTTAAATTTTAAACAAATACGCATAAAATAACTCATAGAAGGCACTGAGACTGGGGCATTGTCTGCTCATTTCGGCCTGGACCTTCGACCATCGGACGTGATCTCCTTTGGCAGTGGAGGAGAGAGCTTCTGGGCTCCGCCGCCGGTCTTCTTGCTGCCGCATTCTTTGGTCGCGGGTGTGGCCCTGAGGCTGTCAGCATATTGATTTGGGTGGAGATTGCATGCGGGGACGAAGGAGAAGGATGAGAAGAGGCGGGGCCGAAGCTGGAGGTGTGAGCGATGGCCTGCTTCTCGCTGTGGTCCCCTGTGATCAGCAAGGAAAGAGAATGGTTTCTGAATTTTTTAGATGTTTATTTTTACCAACCAATTGCAATAATATAACAAATTGCAAACAATTTATTTTAAAGACTAGCACTATCTTTAAATAAAATCGATATAAGTTTCCAAAAATAAACTATTAGTGGAGATATAAACAAATAAATAACAATAACTCAATCCATATGGATGTTCGCATATGTTTTGTTTAAAATATATTGATATGTGTTACTAACAACTAGATTTAACTTGTCCGAGTCTCAATCCAAACGTTCCTAAGTCCAACTGACCTGCACGGACTTGCGAGAATGATCAACCATATTAAGCTAGCTCAATAAGAGAGCCAGGTAGATCCGATGAAAAGTTTTCCATAAACAACAAAGTTAGATCCTAGGGAATTTCTAAATGAGCACACCACTGGTTTTACTAACCCCTCTCCTAAATTTTTGAAAAATTATAAGTTTAACATTTCTTTTTGTGATCTTATCTTTTGACCTGGTCGAGAATTAGTTCTCGGATGATGTTAAAATCATTCTGGGACTAACTTCCGACGCAGAAAGGTTGCTCATTAAGACAAGTAGTATGCTCATTTAGAAATTCCCTAGATCTCATTCATGGCCCAACAAAAAAGTAAACTACCCCTTATCCTCGTATAAACAGACCCAAAGTATAATGATTATACAACCTCTCGAATTCTATAGTTATTATACTTATTATTTCATGCCCCTTTTTGTCCATCACTAACTTCCTCGTTGAAGTGTTTTTGGTCGGGATCTAGATCAATCCCTCTCGACGTTCTTCTTTTCTTTACATGCTCGCATGCACTTAAGTGGTTGGATTAGAGAGTGTCATCAGTTCATCTATTTGATATCTATCATATCTGATCCAAACTTCTTGTTTCTATGTAGAAATAATATTGGATACGGATAATAACGAAAAGTATATTTAAATAGTTAAATACATAGAAATATATGGGGTAACACCTAGAACAAGGTCTATGTAGTATTTCATAATATATTAAGAAGCACTTTTCAATTGATTATTACTGAAATTTTGTATCATTCTTCCTTCAAACTATTATCATAACTAATAATATATACTTAATATCTATATCAATCCAAACTCGTATTCATTTTTGTCAAGTATGGATAACTAAATATATATATATATGTTTGCATTCGTATACGGGAGAAAAATAAATAAATATGAATATGATAATATCAACTGCTTCGTCCTCTTGGAATTAGGGCTTCTCATTAGTTAGCTAAATTTTGGTTTTATTATTAGGTATTTATATGTATACGACTAGATTGGATACAAAGTAACAACTAATGAGTGTTGCAAAAAGCAGATATCTTACCCATACAAATAGGCACAAAAAATAATGTCACATAAGAACTAATGCAAAATAAGAAAAGATACAAAATTTAACGAGATTTGGTAAATATTACCTATGTCCTCGGGCGCCAACGATCAATCTACTATTACTAAAGTTTCAAATTTGACAAATTAGAAAGTTCCCCAAGAATATGTGAATTTTTTCCAAAACCCAAAAATCCAAAATTACAACTTGGAATTTTTCAGATTTGAAAACTTCCCAAAATAAAACCTGTTTTTTCAGAACAGTTTTATATAATAACTAATTATTTTTGAGATGCTCAAAACCAAAGACACAAGGCCTTATTTATAGGACCAATGAGTGGTGTCTCTTTAGCGCCCAGCCAATGTGGGGCTAAAAGAGCCACACCCAAAATTCAACAATTTCCACCTTGGCGAATAAGGCCCACATCGTCAGTGCCTCCAAATTAAGATTTTCAAACTGCCAAAATATTAACCAAATCCAAACAATACTTTAATTTGGTCGAAATTACCACCTTGGTCATCATATCAGCGGGATTATCTGCAGTTCCAATCTTATGAAGTAGTATCTTCTCATCTTCAATAATTTCCCACACAAAATTATACCTGATGTCGATATGCTTTTTCCGTGCATGATAGACTTGATTCTTTGCCAAGTGAATTGCACTCTGGCTGTCACAATACACAGTAATATGTTTCTAAATAATCCCCAAGTCTTCAAGCAACCCCTGTAGCCAAATTGCCTCTTTTACAGCCTCTGTAACTGCCATATATTCTGCTTCTGTCGTAGATAGAGCAACCGTGGACTGCAAAGTAGACCTCTGATAAGTATCGTATATTGTATTTTTCCTCCCATACTTTATTTATTTTTGTATATAAATAAATACTACTCGGATATTTTTAGTGTCTTTTTCAGGTAATCCGATTCGTACAAGGAGATGACATGAAATCAGAGTTGGAGTAGGAAATCAGAGTCCGAAAAGTTTCTAAAGTGAGCAAAACTACGATATTACGATTCTGAAGAGATTCAAAGTCGAATACAGCCATGAATAATGAATATACAGGTCAATACGTGAACGTGGAAAATTTTGTGGCTTACTTGAGCTGCCAATTAGCAGTTTAAGCCGCCAATTGGCGGCCCAATTTGGGTCCCACGCGCCAAAATTTCTCCCGTGGCTTCGATGTAATTTTATGGTTTTCCAGTTTTGCTAGAATTAGGGTTGGATTTCTGAATCCTATATATTGGCCGTAACCTTGTATTCTAGGGTTTTATACAGTAGTTAATGTAGATTAGGATTTAGTTTGTATTTATATTTCATTAATAAAATTAAGGTTTTGCTGAAGGGGTGGCGGCCACAATACCGTGCTCCAGAGGTAAACCATTGTTTTCTAATTTTTATTTACTTTTTAGATAGATTTAATTGCGTTCTAGTATAGATTTATTTGCTTTCTAGCTTAGATTTAATTGCTTTCTAGAATCATGAGTAGCTAATTAGTTTAGCTTTAGGATGTAGAAGAAGCTAGGATTCACCATGTAATTGCTTTCTAATATTTTTCTTCTTGAATAAAAATAAATTAAGACATGATTTTTTTCTCTAAAAAGATTAAAATACAAGAACTCGAAGATTAAGACTTTGATAGGTTATACTTGAATCAGGTTTCTTGATAGCCTATGCTTAGTTAGGCTTTGGGGTTGTTGATTTTATCTTTTTCATTGAATTATCTAAAGATTTAGTTTGTTTTTATGAAAAGTAGTATTTTTGATGAGTTATGCTTGCACACAACTTGATAGCTCATGCTTAGGGCACTTTAAATAAAGATTAAACTAAAAAAATCACCTTTTTATGAAAGAAGAAGATAATAGAAGTAAGAATATGGTTGGAAACTAGAGGATTCTAGATTCTAGGCTAATTAGAACAATCAAATTTCAACCTAAAATTCTTTGTTAATCTGTTAGACTATAGAATTAGTAAGAATCGCAAAATACCTTAGATCTGACGACCTGTATACCGCTACAACTGATACTGTGCGCTTACAGTAATTTATCACATCAAGGTTTTGGTACCGTTGCCGGGGATCAACGGTGTTTTTCTTTCTTTTTCTAATGTTTTACGGCTTAACTGTGTGTGTTGAGTGTGTATAGATCTGGCAATTTAGATACGGGAAGCAAAAAAAAGGAAGAAAAGAGTCGGAGAAGCGCATTAAAAAAATCCGAGAGGTAACCTCCCAGATTTGGCCGCTAAATAGCGGTAGTTACCGCTATTTAGCGGTAACATTTTTCTCTTTCTCCCTACAATTTTGTCTATTTCTGTATTTATGGTTCTTGATTCTATAAAAAAAATTTAAAAAAATTATAAAAGTCCATTTTAATTGTTTTTATTTTTTCTTTTCCATCTCTTTCCCTCTCCGCCTTCTTCAAAATAAACAAAAAAAATAATTTAAAAAAATGTTTCAAAATCAAACTGGTTGCTATCATTGTCATGAGCCATATCATAACTATTATCAGTGTCTATGGATAGGAAGTTCGCTAGGACTAGGTCATAATCAAATTTACAACACATACAATGAACCTACGAGCACTTCTTATACACAAAATTACAATTGTGAATGGATGAATAATTCTAATTTTGCATATAATCAAGAGCCATACCAAGAGAGTACTCCATCTGATCCTTTCTTTATGGGCTATTCATCTTCATGTTCTACATTCAATCATGAACAAGATATTCAATTGAACATGTTAGATGAAAGATTAAAAAGATTGGAAGCGAGATATGCATGTCATAAGAATTTACCTCCAACCACTTCATATCTGTCATCAAATATGTATATGGATCCATCATATCATTCTTCAAATTTCACTCATGATCTCGTGATGCAATCATTTGAGAAAAATAAAGAAAATTACGATCATGAGTTTGAAGAACGAAGACGTAGAATAGAGGAAGATATGAAAGTTTTGCTAAAATCATCATCTCAAAAATCATCCTCTAAAATTAAATCTTGTATGGAAGATCTTCTCAAAGCGATTTCTCAAGCTAAACTTTTTATAGATCAACCATCTAATAGTTTGAACATATCCGACTCCAACGAACAATCACTCCAGTCATCTTCTGAAGTAGATATGATTCAAAATGAACTAAATAGTTTTGTACATGATGAGTCTATAATTCAACATTGTGATCAACCTATTTTAGACCATTGTGAAAATAATTATGATGAATCTGATGATAAAGAAAATATTTTGCTTGATGATTTATCTCATAGTGAGCTTGCTAGTGACACATTATCATTTAATTCTTTTGATGGAAATTATGAAGAAATTTGTGAAGAAAATTTTTTATCCCTTCATAATAACTTGACTAATGATAAGTCCACTAGTATGGTATTTTCTTTTAAGAATTTTGATGACAGATTTAAAGAAAATTTGCATGACAAGCCTATAATATTGAAGATTAGAAGGAACTAGAAAAAAAAGAGATTATGATACCTAATGGTTTAGATGGACGATCCAAAATCGAGCTCATGATTTCGCAATATCAAAGTGAGTATGTTATTTCACAAGTTGATAAAACCAAAATACTTACTGCTATGAAAGATGCTCGTGGGTCAAATATCGACGATAAAGGTACGGTTTCTAACTTCAAAATCTTATTATTGAATAAAGAAAAGAAAGGTAAAAATAAATTGAGAAAAATAAAAAACAAGATGGAAAGATTAAATGCAAAACTGACAAAAAGGCTAAGTTCATCCATATCAAAACATAAAAGGACACATTATGAGAGTGGAAAGCGATCAAGAGGTCGTAACCGTTTGAATTTTATAATTAGTGTATAATATTTGTATAATAGTTTTCTTTTTTATTTTACCACCCTTGGTTTGTGTATGAGGGCATACACAAGTTTAGGTGTGGGGAGTGGATTAGGAGATTTTTATTTCTTAGGATTTTTAGGATTTTATTTTTATTTTTGGGATTTTTTTTAGATTTTTGGGTTTTTTTTATTTTACACTTGGGGTAGTTTTTAGGGTAACTAACTGAAAAAAAAATAAAAAAAACTGAAAATTTTTTTTAAAAAAACTGAAAAGAAAAATAAATTAAAAAAATTTATGTATTTTTTCCAATAGATCAAGCTACTTACAGTTAGATGAACAAATTTAGATTTGAAATTGGATAGGAGAGTAGATTGGATGATACATTTTGAATTTTATGAAAAAGATCAAAATCTGAAAAATAACTACCACTAACAGTAGTTTTGAAGAAAGTATACATCTATTTTTTCACTTCACAATAGTTTATTAGGTTAAAAACAAAGATGATAACGATTGAGTAAGTCTTCTCTCTCTAAAAAAAAAAGAAAAATAGAAAAAAGGAAAAAAAAAGTGAGAATAAAATAATGGGATGAGCCTGGTATTAAGGCAATAGCCTCGAGAGTGATAAAATAATGGGGTTCGCCTGGTATTAAGGCAATAACCTCAAGAGTGAAAAAAGAGTATGATCCAAGTAATCGGGTACTTTGCGCCTAAGTAAGCTTGAATATTCGCATGAAAAGTGAAATATTCTAAAAAAAAACAAAAAAACAAAAAGAAAAGAGTATGAACTGAGTAATCGGGTATGTTGCGCCTAAGCAAGCGTGAATATTCGCATGAAAGGTGAAATATTCTTTAAAAAAAAAGAAAAAAAAAGAAAAAAAATGTTGTGAGAGAGGAGATGAATCATGAGTTAGAGTTCGAGTCCAAAATCGAAGTAGACTATCACACTTGCACGTAGTTGTATAGGAGCCAATGAATTATATGTTAGTAGGTATTGAAAGATAGGATTTAAATTTTTTATTAAAATGATAAGTGTATCTGGTATGATACTCGATTTGAAAATTGATAATCTAAATGCGTTTTTGAGTTTGTATATTAGTGAGATTAATTGATGAAAATATCATTAAAAAAAAAGATATTTTTCTTTCTTTTGTATAAAATTTCTATTTTTCTTGATTTTCGGTTATCCTTATTTTTCTTTTCTTTATTTCTTAATCTATTTTCTTCTTGAATTTTGTGGGTATATTCACTGCAAACCCTCACGAGACACAACTCGTCCACTAGGGCAACCTAGGGGTTTAAAGGCTTGTTGCACATGCTAAGTGCAATCGCGATTCCTGCGAAAGTGAGTTAGGATTTTTATTTTTCTTTTTAGGTTTAGGTTTTGCTTGAGGACTAGCAAAAGATAGGTGTGGGGGTGTGATAAGTATCATATATTATATTTTTCCTCCCATACTTTATCTATTTTTATATATAAATAAATACTACTCGGGTATTTTTAGTGTCTTTTTCAGGTAATCCGATTCGTACAAGGAGATGGCATGAAATCAGAGTTGGAGTCGGAAATCAGAGTCCGAAAAGTTTCTAAAGTGCGCAAAACTACGAGATTACGATTCTGAAGAAATTCAAAGTCGAATACAGTCATGAATAATGAATATACAGGTCAATACGTGAACGTGGAAAATTTTGTGGCTTACTTGAGCCGCCAATTAGCGGTTTAAGCCGCCAATTGGCGGCCTAATTTGTGTCCCACACGCCAAAATTTCTCCCGTGGCTTCGATGTAATTTTATGGTTTTCCAGTTTTGCTAGAATTAGGGTTGGATTTCTGAATCCTATATATTGGCCGTATCCTTGTATTCTAGGGTTTTATGCAGTAGTTAATGTAGATTAGGATTTAGTTTGTATTTATATTTCATTAATAAAATTAAGGTTTTGCTGAAGGGGTGGCGGCCACAATACCGTGCTCCAGAGGTAAGCCATTGTTTTCTATTTTTTATTTGCTTTTTAGATAGATTTAATTGCTTTCTAGTATAGATTTATTTGCTTTCTAGCTTAGATTTAATTGCTTTCTAGAATCATGAGTAGCTAATTAGTTTAGCTTTAGGATATAGAAGAAGGTAGGATTCACCATGTAATTGCTTTCTAATATTTTTCTTCTTGAATAAAAATAAATTAAGACATGATTTTTTCTCTAAAAAGATTAAAATATAAGAACTCGAAGTTAAGACTTTGATAGGTTATACTTAAATCAGGTTTCTTGATAGCCTATGCTTAGTTAGGGTTTTGGGTTGTTGATTTTATCTTTTTCATTGAATTATCTAAAGATTTAGTTTGTTTTTATGAAAAGTTGTATCTTTGATGAGTTATGCTTGCACACAACTTGATAGCTCATGCTTAGGGTACTTT
The DNA here is from genome assembly GCA_036321105.1 of Dracaena cambodiana. NCBI lineage: Eukaryota > Viridiplantae > Streptophyta > Magnoliopsida > Asparagales > Asparagaceae > Dracaena > Dracaena cambodiana. The sequence goes on along the minus strand of JAYEPQ010000013.1, from coordinate 15,697,636 downwards.
AAATAAAGATTAAACTAAAAAGATCACCTTTTTATGAAAGAAGAAGATAATAGAAGTAAGAATATGGTTGGAAACTAGAGGATTTTAGATCCTAGGCTGATTAGAACAATCAAACTTCAACCTAAAATTCTTTGTTAATCCGTTAGACTATAGAATTAGTAAGAATCGCAAAACACCTTAGATCTCTGTGGGACGACCTGTATAGCGCTACAACTGACACTGTGCGCTTGCAGTAATTTATCACATCAACCTCCAACTTACTAGTGTTTTAGCAAGAGTAAATACATAACCAGTAGTTGATCGACGTTTATCCAAATCACATGCGTAGTCAGAATCAACATATCCAACCACACACTGACCAAGAGTATCATCACGCTTAAATACCAAATTAATATTTACGGTGTTCAGAAGATATCGTAAAATCCATTTCATAGCCTGCCAATGCTCTTTTCCAGGATTATGCATATACCTGCTCATAGCGCCAACTACCTGTGAAATGTCAGGTCTCATACACACCATAGCGTATATTAAGTTACGAACTGCATTTGAATAAGGAACTTTCGACATATACTCACATTCCTTATCTATGCTAGGAGATAAATCTGCACTTAATTTGAAATGAGAAGCAAGTGGGATACTCACAGGTTTTGATTTTTCTGTCATGCCAAAACGCTGTGGTATCTTCTTCAGATATTGTTTCTGAGATAAACAAACTTTGCCTCTCTTTCGATCTCTGCTTATCTCCATGTCGAGAATCCTTTTAGTTTCACCCAAATCTTTTATTTCAAACTCTTAATTCAATTGACCTTTCAATATTTCAATCTCTTCTTGGCTCTTTGAAACTATTAACATATCATTCACATACAAGAGTAGATAAATGAATGACTTATCATGTAGCTTGCCAAAATACACACAGTGATCAAATTTACTTCTAGTGTATTTTAAACTTATCATAAACTGATCAAATCGCTTGTACCACTGTCTCGGAGATTGCTTCAATCCGTACAACGAATTATTAAATTTGCAAACCCAATTTTCTTTTCCAGCAACTTTGAATCCATCTGGTTGAGTCATATAGATTTCCTTTTCCAAATCACCATGTAAAAATGCGATTTTCACATCAAGTTGAACTAGTTCCAAATAAAACTGTACTACTAAGGCTAACATAATCCGAATGGAAGAATGTTTAACGATTGGGGAAAATACCTCATTATAATCAACTCCTTCCTTCTGAGCGTAACCTTTCACCACTAATCTTGCCTTATAGCGGACATCATTTTTGTCAGAAAATTCTTCTTTCTTTGCAAATACCCATTTACACCAAATTGCCTTCTTATTTTTGGGTAGTTGAGCTAACTCCCATGTTTGATTCTTCTGAAGAGATTGTATCTCTTCATCCATTGCTCTTCTCCACTTCTTATCTTCTGAACTTCTAATTGCTTCTCTATAGGTGGAAGAAATATCATTTACAACTGGAAGTGCATAGGCTACCACTATATTAAGGAAACGAGCAGGTTTCTTAATTTTTCGACGTGGCTTGTCGTGTGCAATTGAGCTTGGTTGCTGTGGAGGTTCTTGGGTTAAAACCTCTTCCTCTTTTTCTTCGACATTCTTTTCTGACGTTGGACTGTCGTTATAAACTGGGTCAACTCTGGATTTTCAAATTCCACCTGTTGCGGAGCACTCTCCACCTGCTGCTGAACATTACTGGTTTTCTTCTCTTTTTCAGAGTTACTAAGTATTACCATTTTCAACATGGCAGATTCATTAATGGTAACATCCCTGCTAAAAATGATTTTCTTCGAATTTGGACACCAAAGGCGATATCCTTTCACACCCGAGCTTATTCCCATAAACAATGCTTTCTTGGCTCTTAGATCTAACTTAGACTCCTTTACATGATAATAAGCAGTGTAACTAAACACATGTAAGAAATCATAATCATAAGCAGATTTTCCAGACCATATCGCATTCGGTGTCTTACCTTCAATTGCAGCTAATGGTAATCGATTAATGAGATGACATGCATAAGTCACTGCCTTAGCCCAAAATCCTTTGCTTAACCCAGCATTAAGCAACATACATCGAACATTCTCTAGCAAAATTCTGTTCATGCGTTCTGCAACCTCATTTTGTCGTGGTGAGTCTGTGTTGGTAAAGTGTCGAACAATACCTTCATCTTGGCAAACTTTCAGAAACGGATCACTTTTATGCTCACCACCGTTATCTGATCTAAGTTTCTTTATCTTTCTGCCTGTCTGAATCTCAATCATTTTTTTCCATTTCAGAAAAATTTCCAACACTTCATTTTTAGTTTTCATCAGATATACCCAAACTCTTCTAGAGTAATCATCAACAAAAGTAACAAAGTAATGCATACCTCCCAAAAAAAATGTTCTAGTAGGACTCTAAACATCAGAGTGAATATAGTCCAAAATTCCTTCAGTATTATGGATAACAGTGCCAAACTCTACTCTTGTCTTTTCTCCCATGACACAATTGCTCACTAAAATCTAATTTACAGGTTTTTGCACCTTTTAGTAAGCCTTTTTTCACTAAATTCTACAAAACTCCCATACCTGCATGATCAAATCGCATGTGCCACAACATGCTTGTTTATGCATCTATATCCTCTTCAGAAACTATAACTGCTGATCCAATAACTGTACTACCATGAAAGTAGTATAAGTTATTCTTGCTCGTATCTTTCATCACCATAAGTGTGCCTGAAGTGACTCTGAGAACTCCATCTTGGATAGATATAGCGAAACCTTTTGTTTCTAGCTCTCCCAAAGAGATGAGATTCTTCTTCAAATCCGGTACATACCGAACATCTGTAAAAACTTTGGTCGATCTATCATGATTCTTTAAACGGATTGAACCTATTCCAGTTGTCTTGCAAGAGTTATCGTTGCCCATTAAAACAACTCCTCCATCAAACACTTCAAAATTGAAGAACCATTCCTTGTGATGACACATATGATAGGCTCATCCAGATCCAAAATTCACTCATCAGAATGAGAAACCAAAGGTAGACCAACCAATGCAAAATCTGAGTCGTCATCTTCACACTTAGCTACACATGCATCAGAATTAGTCTTCCCTTTATCTTTTTTCTTCAATTTTGAACAATTTTTCTTCCAATACCCTTTCTTATGACAAAAAGCACATTCATCTTATCAGATCTGTCTTTTGATTGAGATCTGCCTCTCTGATTGGATTTACGACTCTGAAATCGGCCTATGACAGTATACGCCTCAGCTGTATTATACCCATGCTTTTTTTGATCTTTCTTTCTGATCTCAGAATTGTACAATACATTGTATACCTCATCAAAAATCACCTTATTCTTACCACGAAAGAGAGTAGTGACAATGTGATCATACTCATCAGGAATAGAAGCCAATAATAATAAAGCCTGATTTTCATTTTCAACAGTCACATCCAAATTTAATAAATCTGTTATTAATTTATTAAAAGCAGCAATGTGATCATACTCATCAGGAATAGAAGCCAATAATAATAAAGCCTGATTTTTATTTTCAACAGTCACATCCAAATTTAATAAATCTGCTATTAATTTATTAAAAGCAACAATGTGATCATTGATAGATGTACCTGGTTAATATTGGAAGCGGAATAATTTCTTCTTCAAATAGAGCCGATTCTCACTGCTCTTTTTCATAAACTTGTTCTCCAGCTCATTCTATATCTTACTTGCAGACGTCTCTCTCATGAAAGGATACTTCTGTTCCCTTGTGAGATAAGATCGAATGGTACCACATACTTGGCGATTAATTCTTTCCCATTCTTTATCGGTCATCTTCTCTTGCTTCTTGTCTTCCAGAACAACATCCAACTCTTACTGATAAAGAATATCTAAGACTTCGCACTGCCACATACCAAAGTTGTTGTGGCCATCAAACTTCTCAACTTTAAATTTTGCATTAGTTACAGTAACCTTAACTGGTGTAGACAAAGAACCTTCTGCCATTTTTCAATAATTTGCCAAGGTCGAACCTTCGGCTCTGATACCACTTGTTGTAAAAAAACAGATATCTTACCTATACAAATAGGCACCCAAAATAGTGTCACACAAGAACTAATGCAAAATAAGAGAAAATACAAAATTTAACAATGTTCGGTAAATGTTACCTATGTTCTCGGGCGCCAACGATCAATCCACTATTACCAAAGTTTCAAATTATAAAGACCTCTAATAAATTGGAAAGTTTTCCAAGAATAGAAGATTTTTTTTCAAAATCCAAAAATCCAAAATTATAACTTGGAATTTTTCAGATTTAAAAACTTTCCAAAATAAAACTTATTTTCTCAGAACAGTTTTATATAATAACTAATTATTTTGGAGATACTCAAACCAAAGATTCAATCTCCTATTTATAGGACCCATGAGTGGTATTTTTTTAGCGCCTAGTCGATATGAGACTAAAAGAGTCACACCCAAAATTCAACAATTGTTAAGTTAGTTCATATGTGAGTATGGTCTCACATCGGATAGGACAAAAAAAGTCTATGGGTTTAAATACAAAGTTAGGGTCTTAACCTAATTGATTAACCTTTTGGGTCAAACTGGTTCTCAGTTTTGTATTTAGACCCATCATGCTTCCCGTTAGACTCGGTGGTTGTCCCCAACAATGAGACTATATCACGGCTGAGTTCACACGGAGTGCCGCATGCGATTTAGATAAACATTGCACCGCTGTAATCTCTACAAATTAACTTGTTTATATTTTTGATTTCCAGTGCATTATATTAGAGTTAAAAATATAATTAGGTACGAGAATGTAACTAAACTCACAAAATTAGAGCAGGACCCATGTGAAAGTGGGAGGGGTTAGCTTCCCCTAGAAAATGGAAAAGTCTAATTCTCCACATATTTAGAATTTGTCCCTTCATCTAATCTCTCTCTCTCTCTATAGCGGCCTCTCCAAGTCTCTCTCTTGACTTTTAGGTCCAGCTCTCCCAATCTTGGACATCTCCTTGCAATTCACTTGCCTCCATAGCTCCATGCGAGATCGAGGGACCGGGATAATGTCCCTGCACCAACTCGAGCTTCAAACCCCTAACTCTCCTTCGCTCTTTCCCCTTTGTTAGATGTATTGCCCCACTGATCTATCAATGGATAACTAGGTCATTCGATAATGCATGTTAATACATTTAGTCTTAGCCTTAGTAATCAGTAAGTACAGTGGAATAAATAAATAAAGCACGACAATTATAAAGTAATTACCTTTGATAAAGAAACTAACTTTTATGAAACTAAAATCTAGGACAAACTTTAATTTGTTCTACAATAACAAAAACATAGTAGTAAATCAACTGTTTGCTAAAATAATTTATTATAATTATATATGCTAAGATAAGTCTAAACAATAAAAAGTAATATTTAAATAGATTTCATCAGCTCCTGTTATTCAGCTAGCTACTCTTAAGTACACCAAATTTTTTTTGTCCCTGTCGGGTAAACAAATTTGTTTGGTCATGCATAGTCAAAGTTATTAGTAAAGCAACTAATAAAATTAAATAATAAATAATAAACCAATAAACAATCGAAAATATCATGTTAATCTGTTTAAAAAATGCGTCGAGAATTATATAGAACCATGCTCAATCATTCATATCAATATTTTCCATTATCTTTCTCTAGATTTTTCATCTTTTAATTAATGTATTTGAAAATACAAGCAAATACAAAATTAACATTCTAAATGTATTCTCGTCGAACTTGGAAAAACAATAACACTGGATTGGTCGAGCCTATTCCTCGTCCTTAACATAAATAAGTTAATGGCAAATGTTGTCGAAATCTATCTGTCCGTCCATAATATAAAGAGGTCACTGGCTTACCACTTACATTTAGATTGTTAACTCATACAAAGTTGGTTTTTCCAAAAATTCATGTGTTCATTCATTTCGATTTATCTTCTTGTGTCGATTTAGAGCAATTAAATAAAATATACATTATGCAATCAATTACAATTATAGTCCTTGATCCAATTTAGTTTTTTCTTACTCTAATCTGTTAATGTTAATCCATAAATGAAATATCCAAAGGGATACATGCATGAAACTGTGCACAGTAACATACTGGCTTTCCATCGATGGCTAATGTACCCGTCATGGATAACAACTCCACCAAAGCACCGCCATTGATGCAGGCATCGAAGACCCATAGATGGTAATTAGCCCATTGATAGCGGCCATTGATAGCCAACAATGAACCGAACCTGGGTCTGTTTCTCAAGACTTTTACTTGAAAAAAGAGTTTGGGAAGAATACTTTCTTTCTTCTATATTGCAATGAATCCGTACACTTACATTTATAGCAATGGGCAAGTAGTATAATTCCTACAATCAATTTATTGTTCCTACAATTGAGCTACTTTACATCTATATTGTCTCTAGAATAGGAAAGAATCAAAGAAATAATTATAAGGATGGTCGACTATCAATCATAATTTTCCAACACTCTCCTATTAGTTGGTGCATAAATATCACACATATCTAACTTATCCAAAAACTTTGAGAACACTTGACATGAAACAATTTTGGTGAGGATAGTGTTGCTAATGGAGCCCATTGCCGTAGCGGGTTTCGGTCAACCGAAACGGGTCCAAAACCGGCCCAAACCCATTATGATATAATATAAATATGGGGTATAGTGCTAGGGTTTTTAATAAGCCGAAAAAGAAGCCGAAAAAGCAAGAAAAGGGAAGCGGCTGGTTTGTGTCTTTGCTTTAACCAAAGGCAAAAGAGAGAGAAAAATTGCAGGTGTGCAATTGAGTATTATTTGGCCAAAGGGAAATAATCAAGGTGGGCGGCTACTTGTTTTTGGCAGAAAACAGAAGCCAATATAAGGGTGCTGTTGTTGTTGGTTATTTTTGGCCGAAGGGTTTCTTTCTTGGTGGGCTGAAGCAAACGAGGGTGACGGCTTCCCTTGGAATTTTTTTTCAGCCGAAACAAAGAGGTAAATCACTGCAACAAGAGGTTAGGGTTTTGATCTCAAAATCTTGTATGATTTCTTTGTGTTTTCTCTTGTGGTTGAGAACGAGAGTATTGTAATCCTTTTTGATATAGTGGAAGTTTCTCAGATCGTGTTCCCGTGGACGTAGGCATATTGCCGAACCACGTTAAATCTGCGTGTTCTCTGTCTCTGCTATTTTTCTCTTCGGTTAACTATTTGATTCCGCTGGTTGTTGCATTAGTGTTATTCCGCTATCTTTTGCTAACAATTGCTATCTTTTGCTGTAAAAGGATTATATTTAGAGCAGCTCGATGTAAAGACTGTTTTCCTTCATGGTGATTTGGAGGAGGAAATATATATGGAACAGCCGGAGGGATATGAAGTTAAAGGGAAAGAGAATTGGGTATGTCGACTGAAAAGGAGCTTGTATGGGTTGAAACAAGCGCCGAGGCAATGGTACTTGAAGTTCGACAAGTTTATGTTGGATTCGGGTTTTGCCAGAAGCAATTCAGATCATTGTGTATATCTACAAAAGTTTAAGGATGATACCTTTATTATACTTACTTTGTATGTAGATGATATGCTTGTGGCATGTACATGCATGAAGAAAATCAATGATCTGAAAAGGAAGTTGGCAGGGAGATTCTCTATGAAGGACAGGAGTGAGGCTAAACAACTTCTTGGGATACAAATTACCCGAGATAAGAAAAATAAGAAATTGTGGTTATCTCAGGAGGGGTACATCAAGAAAGTGTTGGAGAGATTCAACATGGATAATGCAAAACCGGTAACTACAGCTCTTGGTGGTCAGTTCAAACTGTCAAAAGAGCAAGGTGCTAAAACAGATGAGGAGAAAAGACACATGGAGAATGTGCCTTATTCATCGACCGTTGGGAGTCTCATGTATGCAATGGTGAGTACAAGACCAGATATTGCACATGCAGTGGGAGTAGTGAGTAGATTCATGAAGAACCCTGGAAAAGAACATTGGCAAGCGGTGAAGTGGATTTTCAGGTATTTGAAAGGTACTTCAAAGTATTGTTTGTGTTTTGGGGGTGATAACATTGATGTGCAAGGTTTTGTGGATTCGGACCATGCGGGTGATAGAGACAATGGCAGGAGCACCACATGTTATGTTTTTACTGTAGGAGGAACAGCGGTAAGCTGGGTTTCAAGACTACAATCAATTGTTGCTTTATCTTCGACAGAAGCTGAGTATGTTGCAGCTGCAGAAGCAAGTAAGGAGTTTATTTGGTTGCAGCGATTGATGAGTGAGTTGGGTTTTGATGGAGTGGATTGCAGGTTATTCAGTGACAGTCAAAGTGCAATTCATCTTGCGAAGAACTCGGCGTATCATTCACGGACTAAACATATTCACTTGAGATATCACTTCATTAGATCCTTATTAGAGGATGGCCAATTGAAGTTGGAGAAGATTGAAGGTAGCAAGAATCCTGCAGATATATTGACAAAACCGGTTGATGGGAAAAAGTTGAGCTATTGCTCAACTTTGGTGCATTTGTGTTGAATGCTGAAATTGGGACTTTAAACGATCGAGGTAAAGACTTTGGACACTGGGATTATCATGTATGGAGATTACATTTTTAGCAATGGTCTCCAAGTGGGAGATTGTTGCTAATGGAGCCCATTGCCGTAGCGGGTTTTGGTCAACCGAAACGGGTCCAAAACCGGCCAAAACCCATTATGATATAATATAAATATGGGGTATAGTGCTAGGGTTTTTAATAAGCCGAAAAAGAAGCCGAAAAAGCAAGAAAAGGGAAGCGGCTGGTTTGTGTCTTTGCTTTAACCAAAGGCAAAAGAGAGAAAAAAAATAGGTTACAAGAAGAGATTCAAGTATCTCTCTACCTCTACCATCTCTCATAATAACAGAAGCATCTCTCTCAGCCAATTGTTCACTATTCTCTCATATCACATACAAGAGATATATATAGTGTTCCTATCCTAATCCCATTAGAATAGCACTATCACCATCTAATTGGTGTTCCAAACCAATTAAAACTCTGGTCTTCCAACTCAAGTACAACTGGGACTTCTTGTGATTCTTGATCACATCTGGATACTCAATGGATGCGAGACACAAACCCAACAATCTCCACCTTGGCTCGTATCCGATGAGCCATGCATCTTGGAGAAATTTCGTTGTTCTTGTCATCCACTTCGCAGAAATCCTCTGCACGATCGCTATGCTCCACCGACTAGGAACAACTTGTATAATCATCACCAATGCCTCTATACATGAGCATTCATGATCACTAAACCATGCTCTCCTCCGAGCACTCATGATCACTAAACCATACTCTCTTGAACACTCACGATTACTACACCGCGCTCTTCACCAAGCGCTCATAATCGCTACACCGTGCTCCATCTCAGTCAAAACATCTGGACCTCCTGAGTACTCACAATAACTTATCATGTTGTGTACCATACAAAAGTGATCAATATACCGTACTCCACCTTGATCCAAAAACTATGACCAACTCTAGAGACATAGACGATTATACATTACCATGTGATTCAACATGTCACGAAGTAACCATATCCATCAACATGAAGTACCATGACGTACCTCATCATCGTACAATCAACCAACCATCGATTATGGATCATCTCGATCAATATCGATCCCGCGATCATCATCGATCACTGCTGGTTTGCACAAAATCTGCTCTAAACAATGGATTTTGCCAAATCCGCATCCACCACTGTATCCGGAATGCTGAAAAACATAGAATTCGACTCCTGGATCACCTTAATCGGACACCGATTATTCGATCCACGCTCCGATCAATCATAGCCGTCGATCTGGACCTCAGAATCTATCTCAGTTATCAGTCACTCCTTTTGGTACACATTGCTAGAGTCTCCAGTTGTGCACATGACCGGTTGTATCTGGCTTTTTTTTTCTCTTCTTCTTCTTATTGTATTTTGCCTTGATGCCTCCGCCAACCTCCTTGTCGACTTGACATCAGATCCACCATCTCGCAATCTCGATTCCGGATCCATAACTCCGGCTCTGATACCAATTGTTGGGAATCGAATCCCCCCATCGAGATCGTAGAGATAAAGAAAACAATACAACACAAGAAGAACACAAGAATTAACGTGGTTCGGCCGACCAAGTTCGGCCTACGTCCACGGGAACAATGAGAGAAATATCCACTATGAGAAAAAAATAGGTTACAAGAAGAGATTCAAGTATCTCTCTACCTCTACCATCTCTCATAATAACAGAATCATCTCTCTCAGCCAATTGTTCACTATTCTCTCATATCACATACAAGAGATATATATAGTGTTCCTTTCCTAATCCCATTAGAATAGCACTATCACCATCTAATTGGTGTTCCAAACCAATTAAAACTCTGGTCTTCCAACTCAAGTACAACTGGGACTTCTTGTGATTCTTGATCACATCTGGATACTCAACGGATGCGAGACACAAACCCAACAGATAGTAGCCAACTGATCCTCTGATAGAATCTTAGGCAACTCCACTTAAAAGAAGCCTAAGTCATAATGCTTCACAAGCTCCAAGTGTCATACCTCTAAATTCAGCTTTTGCACTTGGATGTGCAACAATAATTTGTTTCTTGCTTCTACAGATAACAAGATTACCACCTACAAAGGTGACATATCCTGAAGTAGACCGCATGTCATCTACTACTCCAGCCCTCTTAGTATCTGTATAAACATCCACACTTTGAAAATCTTTATTTTTAGTGAACAAAATCCCCTTTCCAAGAGCAGATTTTAGATTTCTCAAAATGCCATAACTGCCTTCATATGTAGCTCTCCACGGTTATGCTTAAACTGATTAATAATTTTATGTAAAGGCAAGGTCTATTCTCATGTGTGCTAAGTATATCAATCTTCCTACAATTTTTTGATATCTTCCTTTATCAACTAGTACCTGCTCAACATATAGCTTCAAACTTTCTTCTACTGGTGTATCAGCTGGTTGACAAGTTAGCATACCAATTTTTTTTGTAACAAATCTAAGGCATATTTCCTTTGAGAAAGAAATATCCCTTTATGAGATAGGGACACTTCAATTCCAAAAAAATATTTCAAAAGGATCAAGGTCTTTCATTTCAAACTCTTTGGACAAGTAATTTTGTAGAGTCTTCTTTTGTTCAAGGTAATCTCCTGTGACTATTATGTCATCTACGTCTATGATAAGTGAAATGATTTTATCTTGTTTATTTAGAAATAAATTATGGTCTGAATTGCTCTGATGTTAACCAAAGGCTTTCATAAACTTTGTAAACCTTCCAAACCATGTTCTTGGAGATTGTTTCTAACCATATGGCGTCTTCTTAATCTATACACCTTTTGACTATGCATTTCTATTATCATGCATCCTGGTGGGACTCCATGTAGACTTCTTCAGACTCACCATGTAGAAGGCATTCTTTTACATCAAACTATTATAATGGCCAATTCAAGTTCAGAGCTAGAGATAACAAGACTCAAACTGTGTTGATTTTGGCTATATGTGCAAAAGTTTATATAATCTATTCCATATGTTTTGGTGTACCCTTTCACCAACAATCATGCTTTGAAGTGTTTAATGGTACCATCTGCCATGTAATTCATAGTACAAATCCACTGACATATAACCTGTTTTTTTTCCTGGTGGATGATTAACAAGTTCCCATGTCTCATTTTTTTGCAAGGATTTCATCTCCTCATTCATAATAGCTTTCTTCCTTGGGTTGGCTTACTACAAACAGTTAGGAATAGATACAGTAGATAATTGATTTATAAATAATGTATTTGATTCCAAAAGGTGATTGTAATTAGATACATAATGGCTTATGGAATATTTAACTTTACTAGAAAGTTCATATTCATATGTGGGCTTAGGAATACCTCTGATATGGTGATATGGTAGCTATTTTTTTAAAGATTCAGGCACAAGATCAGGAACATCCTCATCAAGTGATTAGTTTGGTGTATCAATTTCTTGTGGTGCAAGGGACTCGGATGAAGGTGGATTCATAGTTTTAGTTTCTAGGTGTTTGTCACCACTTTGGTCCAAATTTATACCATTCAAATCCAATTCACCCACTTCTTGAGTGATCATTTCAATTTGTATGTGATCATCACTACTAGCATCCAAGTTCATACTACTTGTATCCAAGGCACCCACATTCTGGTTACCAAGTTCAAATGGTTCTCCTTCCTCAGATGTTAAATGTGAATTTCTATTCTAGAGTCTGAATTTCATCCTGGCACTCCTCCTGAAATTTAGGCTCATAGGATAAATACATTGAGTCTTCATGAAAAACTACATTGAATGTATATTCGTTGAGTTGAGGATGATAGCAGCAGTTACCTTTTTGATGAGCAGAGTATCCTTGGAAGATACAACATAATACTTGATGTGTCAATTTTTTATGTTGATGCTGATGGAGGTGTGCAAATACCACACAACCAAAGACATGAGAAGGTAAGTTTGTGATATTTGGAGTAACAATTTCTTCATTACGAGCATGAAATGGTGTCTGGAAATCAATAGTACTGGAGAGCAACCAGTAGATCAAATATGTAATGGAGGAGAGTGCTTCATCCCAATAGGATAATAACATATGAGCTTCTATCAACGAAGCACGGACAGCCTCCAACAAGTGACGATTCTTTTGTTTGGCAACCCCATTTTGCTGGGGTCTATTAAGACAAGTAGTTTGATGAATAATTCCGTGAGCATCCAAATAATGTTGAAATTTAGAAGTCATATATTCACCACCATTGTCACTACGAAGAATCCGAACCTGTGCGTTATACTGAGTATGAACCATTTTATGAAAAATTTGAAATAATAATTCATTTTGCCTCTAGACCTTATCAAGACACCAACGTCATCCTTATACAATAAACAATAAAAGTAACAAACCAGTATGATCCATCTAAGGTAGTGGACTGTTTTCCTCAGAAATTTTCTCCTTTTTTATTATATTGATTGAATTATAATAAATTGATTACAACAAAAAAAGGAAAAATAAAGAGAAAAAAATACAAGAGAGGGGATCATATATCGATGACCCTCTTTTTACAGATTTGTGGGTTCTTCATGTCACTATGGGTGTCGATCTCGTACCCCATTGACTATCCAACGTAGATAGAAGAGAAAACAACGTTGTGATGGTCAGTTGCTTGATTTCTTTAACGCGCTTGGGCATGTAAAATTGATCGGATGACTAGTAAACATATTATACACACTCAAGAGCACATCAGTCATACTGAAAAGTATGTCAAATGACCTTGGGTCTCCCCAAAGGTGCCTTCAACAATTTCTTTGATGCTATTTATGAGTCAGAGGTGGTTAAATTACCTGCCTTGTAGATAAGAAAGATAATCTCACCTTCCTTGTAAGGGTCAAATATTTAGTTCCTTTTTAGATATATTTGGAAATCTCTGATTCATTGTATCTAGACCTAATTTGCTCTTGAAGATTTGACAGAATCTCTGATTTGATATGTTTAGTTATAATTTAAATATCCAAAATTAGGGTCGAGCATTATTAGATAATATTTGGATACGCAAATCAAAATCAAACTTGATCTCTAACTAATTAAAGATTCTTTGATTGGAATCCAATGGCTAGCCTCACATACGGAATTTTTCTTTACATTTTACTATTCAATAAGACTCCTCTAAAGTTTTCAGAATATCGTCGTCAATTTGTAACGAGTTTCAAAATACTTTGGACCTATTTTCATAATTTTGTCAGAAGTTTGTACCATTCATTGACTGATGAACTATTCAGTGGCCATAGTATAACAACAATCAAATCATTAATAACTAATAGAGGTGAGCATTAATGTAGTAGTGTTGGATGATCTTGTTGATATAATACTTTAAGGGCAATCTTTGGTCGATCTTTCCAATAAATCTTCTAGCTAGCATCTGACTCTTTCTTTAAGGAATCCATGCTAGGTTGTTGGCTTTGTTACTCAAAGCTATTAGCTTTATATTTCTGTTGTGTCGCGATGCTAGGCCTTTGCTATCACTTCAGTTTTGATATGAATTTTTGCATTTTAAATTCTTGAGATTCATGCCGTGTAATACCCCAAAATTTGAGCTAGCCGTATTGCTCTCTTGAAACCAGCCGTGCCGAATAAGTCCACCGAAGTCAATTTTGAACACCGAAATAATCTTCGATGAACATAACTTTAAATCCATAAACCCAAATGATATTCGGTCTTTGTGATTATTAGTTTTGTAATATTTAGGATTTTTGAAGATTTTTCTTATGAGGCCAAAAAATACTCCCAAAATTATTAATTTAATAATATTAAAATCATCTTTCTAATTACTTCAAAATTTTAATTCATTTATTCCGAATATCGAAACAACAAACGTATAATTTTGTAGCGTTCCTCTCATTGAGATTATCCCTATATTAATTTGGTAGCATTCGGAGAACGTTACACGAAAGCGAAATTACTAAATTATTAAATAAATAAATAATAATTTAATAAAAAAATGAATTGAGTTGGTTGCCTCGCAAGCCACCGCCAAACATGGCTGGTGGTCGCCTGAAAACCAATTGAAAAAAAAATAAAATAAAACAAAAAATAAAAACCCAACACCCACCCTCCCTTCTCTCTTTCTCTGCCTCACTCTCTACTCCCTTTCTCACCCTCTCTAATCTGCACCAACCAGACAGAAAAAAAAGGAAGAAGAAAAAAAGGTAGGATTTGAGAAATCGGAGAAAATTAAAAGGAGCCTAATGTAAGTAACACATTTCTCTTCTTGATTATTTCTTTTCAATCATATAATTTTTATGTTGATTATATTATTGCAAAATTGTTTAAATGTTTGCTTTTTCGGTTAAGTTAAGTTTCGATTTGGAATAAAATTTTTATTTTTGATATGAGGGTGCTCCTACTTACGATCATGTTCTTTACAATAAATTTTGTAAATAGCTAAACAAATAAAATAAAATAAAAAGAAAAAAGAAGAAGAAGAGAGGAAATAAGAAGAGGAAGAAGCAGCAGCAATAGAAAGGGAGAGGAGATAATTTTGTTGGCTTGGCCGATAAAAGAGAAAGAAAGAAATAGATAAAGAAAAAGAAAAAAAACAAATGGGGAAACCGGCCCAGAAAGAAAAAAAGAAAAACAAGAGTAGTGGGCTTGATTGGGCTTGGGCCAGAAAAAAAAAAAAGACTGAGCTGGCTAGCCCAGCCAAAAAAAAAAAGAAAAAAAATGGCAATGGGCTTGGGCCTGGGCCAGACAAAAAAGAAAAAGAAAAATAAAAATAAAATAAAGATATGATTAAATTAGAATTTAGTGGACTTGGACTTAATGGATTAAATGATTGATGGATTTGACTTGGACCTTAATTGGAAATAATTGATAGATAGAAAAAAAGTGTAATAATAATAATAATAATAATAATAATAATTACAATAATAGTAAATAAATAGATAAATAAATAAGTGGCAAATTGGACATTGATTGGTATTGAGAACCGGACGAAATGATTTAATCAATTTTGATAAATTATATTGTGATATAATTGTGTGCTAAAATTTTTAAGATGACACGGATATTTAATTTATCGTACTACAAGTCATGTGGTTTGATATTACAAATCATGTCATGTCCGGTCATGAAAAAACAAACATGTTATCATGAATTGAAAAGAAGGGATAGGAATATAATAAACAATAAATGAAAAATAAAATTTTCATATGTATAATGTATTACGAATATATGGATGTGAGAAACTATATGATGGATAAGAATCATGTGTATAAGAAATGATTGTAATGTTAGGGTCGGGATTCTTTTACTGCAGTGGTCTGGGTGATTATTGGATCACCAATTGATAATTATTACCAGAGTGGTATGTCCGCTACTGTAAAACAATACGAAAATTGATTGTTGTGCCTAGCGGCATGTCATGGTTTAGCGCCATGAGCATTGAGGCCGGCTCCCGAGTATGCATGAGCACTTATACGACAGTGGAGAATAGCGCTATCTTATCCATTAATACAGTTTGTACAATTAAATTGTATGGTGACTGATTCCAATAGAATATAGAATTAAATAGATAGATCAGTTATTGTCATGTTTGTTTATTTATTTATGCATTTATTTATGCTTGTTTTCATGTTTAATTTATATGTACACGAACAACACTGATATAAATATGCTCACGCACACTGATATTCCTATTTTATGATAGTACACATTTTCTCTTTTTAAAAATGTTACTTGCTGGGTTTGATTCACTGGGTTTTGAACCCAGATTTGGAAGGCGGAGAAGGGGAGCCAGTCCCTGTTGAAGACCCGTACTTCGTTGGACAGATCGAGTGACAATAGGCAAGCGAAGTACCTTCTAGAGAAGCTTTGTATATTTTGTTTATATTTCCTTTTATCTGGGTACTACTTTCTCTTTTGATTCTTTTGTCTGGGTACCGTTTTATGTAATGAACTCTTTGTATAAATAAAATCCTTTTAATTTCAGGTATGTTATTTACTCATCAGATTTTGACAGTAGTTACAGTAATTCCAAGATCATGTGACTATTGAGTTGTCTAGTATAAATTATAAATAGTGTCCTCCATTTGGGAAGCAGCTGAAAAATGGGAGCGTTACAGGGCGGTATCAGAGTCTAGTTTTAGGTGGAAGACTATAGGACTACTGCCATATAAGAACGTGTCTGTGACTTATTCGTAATAATTATTTCTTATTCTTTTATATCTATCAGATCTAGTATCGTGCCTATCCTATTGTTTTCTATTTGTTTAAGATATCTATCTTGAATTCATTTTATTGATTCTTATCTGGTCCGTTGCAATAATGTCGACCCGATCTTCTGCGAGTACAAGTTCGAGTCCGATAGATGAGACTTCTAACCTTAGGAGCCTAGTGCAAACGGTAGCAAAGACGCAGGAGACAACGACGATGATATTACAGAGAATGTTGCAATCTAAAGACTCAGAAAGAACCAGAATGGTGTCGAATTTTCGAAAACTACAACCATTACTATTTTCTGGGATAGAAGGACCACTGAAGGCTAAACAGTGGATTGTAGATATGAAGAATTTTCTAAGAGCTGCAAGGATTCCAAAGGAAAATCGAGTATAGTTAGTATGCATACAATTGACTGATATAGTTAGAACGTGGTGGCTTGCTAAAAAAGTAAAGCACCAGGAACCCCTAACCTAGGAGAAGTTTGTGCAAGCATTTCTTATCAGATTTTTCTATGCATCAGCAAGTCAGGAAATGAGGAAGAAATTTCTGACATTGCAGTAAGAAGATCGGACTGTATACGCCTATGCTACAGAGTTCGTGCAGCTCAGTCGATTCGCCCCAAACCGGGTAGCTGATGAAGAAGAGCGAGCACATATGTTCCAATAAGGATTGAGGTATCATCTAAGAGAGCATCTAGCAGGTCATAACTATAAGACTTACTCAGAGATGTTTGAAGCAGCTTGTCACCTGGAGCAAGTAGCCAAGGAAGGGAGGCCGAGGTCGACGTTGATAAGCCGCTGACTTCTGTCAATTGACTTCCGACGAAGAGGGGACTCCCTAGCTCGATGTAAGTCTGTCCCGATTTCTCTAGTTATGGAGTTCCGGACTTGCTCTCGTCGAGTGCAGGACTCTGGCTCAATGGCCTTCGGAACGTCAATCAAAAGGCATTCTACCAGCTATATCTTCCTATGGCATATACCTGTGACGATCTTCCATTGCCTCCCTCCGGTCGCCACTAGCACTTATTACGATTCAACGCATCGTGTTGGGGAAAGTTCCCAATAGACAGAGAGAAGCCTATAGACAATGGACCGGATGACCCGCAGAGACGAGGTGTAGCACAGTCTGGTCAGCGCCTCAAACTCAAATGAGATTCCCTGAGGTGATAGTGCTCCCAGGAGCTCGAAGAGCGGGCACAAAAGAACGGCATCTCTCGGTAGGATTGCCTTATCCCTTTGGTATCCCATTGGCTTACCATTTAAAAGGCCATTTAATCAGGGAGCAAGTTCTTCCCAGAGATTTGGAGGCCCTCCAGCAAAGCGATAAGCAGTGGTTGATAAAGAAGGTCATTTAGTGTGCAATTTCTACAATATGCCGGGGCATGTTGGGAAGCAGTGTAGAAAAGCTTTGGGGCAATGTCTAATATGCGGGTCAGCGGATCATCGAGTGACTAATTATCCGAGGGCACAATCGAGGCAACAACCAGTAGGCAGAGTTCATTATCAGCCAACATCGAGACCGGTTGCAGTGGGACTACCGGATCGGAGGACTAAAGGACCAAATCAGAAAAGATCCTTGGAGACACAACAACAAGCATATGCCAAGGAGGAGAAGGACAAAGGCAGGGACATGTTAGACTGATGAAGAGGTCCAGACCACTGGAGGGGTCATGCAGGTACGATTTTGGTTGACAATACACCAATAATTGTTCTATTTGATTTTAGATCTTCACACTGTTTTATCTCTATCATGTTTGTTTCTTGCAATTCTATTGATTTCGCAATCTTACCTGTGGGGTGGGACATTAAGACTGGGAACAGTAATATCATGACTAATAAGGAATGTAGACTATATCCCTTAGTAATTAATGGAAGAGAATTTTATGTCAACTTGTTAGTTATTAACGGAGGAGGATATGATGTTATTTTAGGCATGGATTGGTTAAGTAGCTTCCATGCGGTGATAGATTGTAGGAGAAGAAGGATAATATTTTAGATTTTTGGCTGTTCGAAGTTTGAATTTATTGGTGGAAGTCAATCTCTAGAACCAAGTAAATCTAAGGTATCCTCAAAAGGAGGAGTTTTGGAGGCTATGGAAGTAGGAGAAAGAATGATCTCAGTAGTATCATAATTCTTAGATATATTTTCTAAAGAGATACCTGGACTACCACCAGTAATAATTATAGAATTTACTATTGATATTATCTCTAGAGCTGAACCAGTTTATAGGCCACCTTATCGAATGTGAGTTGCAGAACTAGAAAAAGTTAAAAGACAAGTAGATGAGCTACTGAAATTGGATTTTGTGAGACACAGTGTTTCACCTTAGGGAGCTCCAGTGTTATTAGCAGGAAAGAAAGATGGGAGTCAAAGACTGTATGTGGATTATAGGGGTTTGAATGCAGTAACAATTAAAGACAAATATCCATTACCAAGAATAATTGATCTGCTTGATCAATTAGGAGGAGCAAGGGTATATTCGATGATAGACCTTCATTCTGGATTTCATTAGGTAAGGGTCCGAATAGAAGATATTCCAAAAACTACATTTAGAACCAGATATGGTCATTATGAATATTTGGTAATGCCATTTAAAGTGACTAATACTCCAGCAGTATTTATGAATCTGACAAATTATGTTTTTACTCAGTATCTAGATAAATTTGTGGTAATATTTATTGATGATATATTAATCTACTCTAAGAATAAAGAAGAGTATGCTGAGCATTTGAAAATAGTTTTGCAGACTCTAAAGAGAAAAAGTTATATGGAATACTGAGCAAATGTGAATTTTGTTTGGATAAGGTTGCTTTCTTAGATCACATAATTTCAGGAGATGGTGTATCAGCTGATCCTAAGAAGATAGATGTTATAATAGATTGGGCTGTATCGAAATCAGTGTTAGAGATTCAGAGTTTTCTGGGGTTGGCTGGATATTATAGGCAGTTTGTACAGGACTTTGCAAAAATTGCATCTCCTCTAACTAAATTACTAGGAAAGGAGTGGAATATGTCTGCATAGAGGAATGTAATAAGGTATTTAAAGAATTAAAATAGAAACTGATAATAGCACCAGTGTTGGCGATTTCAAACAATTCTGGGGGAAATGAAAGTCTATATTGATGCTTCAAAATAGGAATTGAGTGTGTGTTGATACAAAATGGAAGAGTAATTGAGTTTGCATCAAGACAATTGAAACTCCATGAGAGAAACTATCCAACTCATGACTTGGAACTACCAGCAGTGATCATTATTTGAAGATTTGGAGACATTACTTATTTGGACAAAAAGTAAAAGTATATACTGATCATAAAAGTTTGAAGTACATTTTCACTCAGAAAGAACTGAATATGAGACAAAAGTGATGGTTGGAATTGGTAGCAGATTATGATTTAGAAATAAAGTATCACCCAAGAAGGATTAATATAGTGAGAGATGCACTGAGTAGGAGGTCTGCAGTGGAGAGATTAACTCAGCAAAAAGAATTTTTAATGGAGATGTAAAGGATAGAATTGGAAGTAATTTTACCAAGAGGGACCGCACAACTTATGGAGATACAGTTACAGTCACTATTAATAAAGCAGATTAAATAAGCTCAGGTTGGAGATGAAAATTTTCAGAGACTAAAGAACAAAATAGAAGTAGGTAGGAGACCAGAACTGAAAATGTACTCAGCTATCAGGTTCAAGGAAAGATTATGGGGAGCTTAAGGGGGAAGTAAGAGATATAGTTTTAGAAGAGACTCATAAATCAATGTATTCTGTTTATCCTGGAAGCAATAAAATGTATAAGCATATGAAAGGGTATTTCTGGTGGTCAGACATGAAGAAAGAGATAACTAGATATATATTTAGATGTTCCACTTGCAAATGAAGGCTGGGCATTAAAGAACAACTAGATTGCTCCAACCCCTAGAAATACCGGAGTGGAAGTGAGAACAAATATCGATGGATTTTGTTATAGGCTTACCCAGGGTACCAATGGCAATAATACAATTTGGATAATTGTGGACCAACTGACTAAATCGGCTCATTTCATTCCATTTAGAGTTGGTCAGTCAACAGAAATATTAGCCAGAATATTTATGCAAGAGATAGTGAGATCGCATGGAGTTCCAATCAGAATTGTATCAGATCAAGATACAAGGTTCAGATCACACTATTGGGAGAAATTAATGGATAGTGTGGGGACACATTTGGATCTATCTTTAGCTTATCATCCACAAACCAACAATCAATCAGAACGGACTATCCAAATACTTGAGGATATACTTAGGGCATGTGTGTTGGATTTTGGTGGATCTTGGAAAGACTATTTATATATGGTGAAATTTTTTTATAATAATAGTTATCAGGAGAGTATCAAAATGACACCATTTGAATCTTTGTATAGGCAAAAATGCAGATCTCCATTATGTTGGGACGAGATTGGAGAACGAAGTATTTTGGGGTCAGAGTTGATTACTCAAGCAACAGAGTAAGTGAAGATTATCAGAGAACATATGAATGGGGCCCAAGACAGACAAAAGAAATGGGCAGATCAACGCAGAAAACCACTGGAGTTTGAAGTAGGAGATAAGATATTTATTAAAATATTCCCGATAAAGGGTGTGATTAGATTTGGCAAGAAAGAGAAGCTCAGTTTAAGATACATCGGGCCATTTGAGATCATGAAAATGATTGAAAATCTTACCTACAGATTATCATTACCATCAGAAATGGAAGCTGTTCATGATATATTCCATATATCACAACTGAGGAAATATTTGGGTAAAGAGCACAAAGTAGTAGATCTGTCCGAAATAGATTTGAAATCAAGCCTAAAATATGAGAAGCAGCCCGTAGCAATTATCGGCGGACGGGAGAAGGTCCTTAAGAACAAAATGATACCGTTGGTTCATGTTTCTTGGAATACACAATCACCAAGAGATTCAATTTGAGAGCTTAAAAAGGACATCAGGACAAAGTACCCATATATTTTCTCATGATCAAGTATGTCAATTGAATTTATTTTTATATATCAGTAGGTACCCGTGAATACAAGCACGTCTTTTAATTTGGAATTTCAAGGACGAAATTCTATTATTAGGTGAGTAGGATGTAATACCCCAAAATTCGAGTTACTGCATTGCACTCTTGAGACCAGTCATGCCAAATAAATATACTAAAGTCAATTTTGGACACCGAAATAATTTTCGGTGAATAAACTTTAAATCTACAAACCCAAATAACATTCAGTCTTCGCAATTATTAGTTTTGTAATAATTAGGATTTTTAGAGATATTTCTTACGAGGCCGAAAAATACTCCCAAAATTGATAATTTAATAATATTAAAATTATCCTTGTAATTACTTTAAAATTTCGGTTCATTTATTTCAGACATCGAAACAACAAATGGATAATTTTGTAGCGTTCCTCTCATTGAGCACTATGCCCTACATTAATTTGGTAATATTCGGAGAACGTTACATGGAACCGAAATTACTAAATTATTAAATAAATAAATAAATAAATAAATAATAATTTATTAAAAAATGAATTGAGTTGGCTGCCTCGCAAGCCACCACCAAACATGGGTGGTGGCCTCGTGAAAAACCAATTGGAAAAAAAAATAAAACAAAAAATAAAAACTCAACACCCACTCTCCCTTCTCACTTTCTCTACCTCACTCTCTACTCCCTTTATCACCCTCTCTCGCCTGCACCAGCCAGACAGAAAAAAAGGAAGAAGAAAAAAAAGGGAGGATTCGAGAAATCGGAGAAAATTAAAAAGAGCCCAATATAAGTAACACACTTCTCTTCTTGATTATTTCGTTTTAATCATATAATTTTTATATTGATTATATTATTGCAAAATTGTTTAAATATTTGCTCTTTCGGTTAAATTAAGTTTCAATTTGGAGTAGAAAATTTATTTTTGATATGGGGGTGCTCCTACTTACAATCATGTTCTTTACAACAAATTTTGCAAATAGATAAACAAATAAAACAAATTAAAAGAAAAAGAAAAAAAGAAGACCGGGTCCCGGGTATGTACGGGCACTTATATGACAATGGAGAATAGCGCTATCTTATCCATTAATACAGTTTGTACAATTAAATTGGATGGTAACTGAGACCAATAGAATATCAGATTAAATAGATAGATTAGTTATCGTCATGTTTGCTTTTTTATTTATGCATTTATTTATGCTTGCTTTCATGTTTAATTTGCATGTACACAAACAACACTGACATAAACATGCTCATGCACACTGATATTCCTGTACTATGATAGTACACATTTTTTTTTTAAAAATGTTACTTGCTGGGTTTGATCCCTTAGATTTTGGACACGGAATTGGAAGGCAGAGACGGGGAACCAGCCCCAGTTGAAAACTCATATTTCGTTGGACAGATTGAGTGACAATAGGTAAGCAAAGTACCCTTTGGAGAAGCTTTGTATATTTTGTTTATATTTTTTTTTGTCTGGGTACTGCTTTCTCTTTTGATTCTTTTGTGTTCATATTTAAAACAGTGTGCCATTTTATGTAATGAACTCTTTGTATAAATAAAAAATTTTAGTTTCAGATATGTTATTTACTCATCTGACTGTGCAATAGTTACGATAATTTCTAGATTCTGTGATTGTTGAGTTGTCTAGTATAAATTATAAGTAGCGTCCTCCGTTTGGAAAGCAGCTGAAAAATGGGACTTTAAATGGAAATTAATCAAGAAAAATATATAAATGTATATGATTGAATCTAGAAATGAAATAAGTGCATAAGTTTGGGATTAGAAATAATACAGTATTATTATATGGTGCACTTGGTTTACAAAATGGGCATTAATTATTATTGAGAACTGAACTAAATTATTGAATCAATTTTGATAAATTATATTGTGATATAATTTGCACTAAAATTATTAAGATGGCATGGATATCATCATTCTACAAGTCATGTGTTTTGATGTTACGAATCAGGTGTTATGATACTACATGTCATATGCAATCGTGGAGGCGCAAGCATATTAACATGAATTGAAACAATTAAAGAAAGGAAAAATAAACAAATAAATATAAAATAAAATTTTCATGTGCATAATGTATAAATCCGGGGATGGGAGAAACTATACGATGGATAACATGATGCGTGACGTGTGATAATTGTTAATTTTATATTGTACTATATGATTCGTGCATGAATGATACAGTTTATGTGAGACATGACACGTAATTCATGATATATATACACTTAAATCCAATACATGACATTTTTGAACGAATTAATTAAATACTTGATACACGATGAGCATGATCATTCATGGGGATATGATAACAAGTTTCTTGTATCATGATTACGTGACATAAAATATCTTTGTCATACGTGTGTACATGATCTTGATTCATGATTCCTGAATTCTTATTTCTCATGATAAAGACATGTATACAGTTTGACTTGACAATATATGTGTTCCCATTAATTTATGTATTTCATATATTATTGACATGGGGATTGAAAAAACTACATGATGGATAAAAACTGTATTATATAAGGAACTTGTTGGCCAACTTATTGATTAGGGTCGGAATTCTTTTACTTCAGTGGCGTGGGTGATTTCTGGATTACCAATTGATAATTGATACCCCGAGTGGTATGTCTGTTATTGTAATACAATACGGAAATTGATTGTAGTACCTAGCGGCATGTCATGGTTCAGTGCCATGAATATTGAGGTCGGGTCCCGAGTATGCATGGACACTTGTACAATACAAAAAATTACGCGCTATCTTATCCATCATTTAGTTTCAAATGCTAATAAGGATTTGACCCAGATTTGACATCTTTACAAGTTATTTACTTGTTATTGCAAATGACACAGTCTTGCTTATTTTATTTTTTATTATTCACGTGAAATATTTAACACTATCACGATTTAATTGCATAGTTTATCTCCAATACTGTGATAGTACATATATATTTTTCTTGTATTACATGCTAGGTTTAATCCCCTGGGTTTTGAATCCATATTTAGAAGTAAAGAAGGAGAACCAACCCCAATTGAAAATCCGTACTTTATTGACTAGACCGAGCAATAGTAGGCAAGCGAACTACCTTCTAGAGATCCTTTGCATATATTTGTTTATATTTTCTTTTGCCCGGATACTACTTTTCTCTTTTGTGTTCATATTTAGAGCAGTGTGCTATTTTATATAACTAATTCTTTGTATAAATGAAATATTTTCTGCTCCAGACGTGTTATTTATTTATGTGATTGTGGCACTAGTTATGGTTATTTCAAGATCCTGTGACTGTTGGGTTGTGTAATGTAATTTTAGCTAGCATCTCCTGTTTTGGGAAACAGCTGAAAAACGGGGGTGTTACAGGGTGATATCAGAGCCTAGGTTTAGGTGTAAGACCATAGGTCTACTGTTATAGAAGAACATGTCTGTGACTTATTCTTGATAATTGTTACTTATTCTTTGACATCCATCTAATTTAGTATCATGCATGTCCTATTGTTTTCTATTTGTTTGAGATATCTATATGCTCTAATATCGTGCCTATCCTACCATATTATATTTGTTTGAAATATCTATTATTGGAATTCCATTATTGATTTCTATATTGCTCGTTGCAGAATAATATCAATCCAATTTTCAACCAATATGCCTCTTAGTGACTAATGATAGAGAATTTTATGCCAACTTGCTAAGTTTGAATGGAAGGGGATATGATGTTATCCTAAATATAGATTGTCATATGGTGATAAATTGTATAGAAGAAAAGTAATATTTCATACTTGTAACTGTTCAGAGTAGATTTTGTTGGTGGAAGTTAATTTTTAGAACTAGTTGAATCTAAGTTATCCCTAAAGGAAGGAGTTTTAGAAGCTATGGAAGTAAAAAAAAAGAAGAAGAAGAAAAAGAAAAAAAATATGAAATAGTTTTGGAAGTTATAGAAGTAGGAGAATAAATGATCTCAGTAGTATCTGAATCTTTAGATATATTCCTTGAAAGAAAAAACTTGGACTACTACCCGTGAAAATAGTAGAATTTATTATTAATATTATCCTTGAAACTGAACTTGTTTATTAACCACCTTATCAAATGGGAGTTGCAAAATTAGAAGAAGTTACGAGAAAAGTAGATGAACTATTAAAGTTAGATTTTGTGAGACCTAGTATTTCATCTTGGGGAGCTAGATTTTGTGAGACCTAGTATTTCAACTTGGGAGCTCCAGTATTATTAACAGAAAAGAAGGATGAGAATCAAAAATTGTGTGTGGATTATAAGGTTTAAATGCAATAACAATAAAAAATAAATATCTATTATAGAGGATAACTGATATGTTTGATCAATTGGGAAGAGGAAGAATATTCTCGAGGATAGATATTCATTTGGGATTCTGTCAAGTAAAGGTCTAAACATAAAATATTTCAAAAACAGCATTTAAAACTAGACATGGTCACTATAATTAATTGGTGATGTCATTTCTAGGGACTAATGCTCCAACAATACTTATAAATTTGATGAACCATGATTTTGCTCAGAATTTAGATAAAATTGTGGTGGTATATATTGAAGACGTATTATTTTACTATAAGAATATAAAAAAACATGCTGAGCATTTGAAGATAGTTTTACAGATTTCTAGAAAGCATAAGTTATATAGAAAATTAAACAAATGAGAGTTTTGGTTGGACGGAGCTGCCTTCTTCAATTATATAGTTTATGGGATAATATATCAACCGATCTTAAGAAGATAGGAATCATGAAGAATTGGCATGTGATCAAAATCGGTGTCTAAAATTCGAAATTTTCTGGGATGGCTGAATAGTATTGAACATTTGTATAGAATCTTGCAGGACCTTATCACTTTAAATAAACAGACCAGAAAAAGAGTTGAAATATGTATGAACAAATGAATATAATAAATCATTTAAGAAATTAAAACGGAGGCTATCAACAGTACTAGCACTAGCAATTCCAGATACTTCTGGAGAAATGAAAGTATATAGTGATACTTCAAGACCAGGAATATGATGTGTGTTGACATAGAATGGAAGAGTGGTTGAATTTGGAACTTGCCCTTAAGCTTCCTGAGAAAAAGAAAAATAATGTTATGCTTGTATTTTTCTTAAAGATTGGAGAGACATAAATATTGATGAATTATAATAGTTGATATTGGTAGACTTGGTAGCGTTAACTTGGCAAATGGACTAGAAAATAAGAAACAAGCTGAGTGAAAGTGGTGTAAAGGATATAAGGAAGTCTTAGAAGGCTAAAATTTTTGTAAATTAGTTAGCTTGAAAAATAGATAAGAAATTAATGACGAACTATATTAAAAAAAAAAAACAAATTTTATCAAGGCAGAACGTGACATTATATCTTATTATTCAATTTAGACTTATTTTTCCAAATGATTATCTTATTGCATTACTTTTGTTAATCATTCCCATTTGACATTTTGTACCTTTCATCTAAATATTATCATAGTATGGTTCATATCTTGAGCTTTTTTATATTACAAGTCTTATTAAGTTGGCAAGGCAATTGTAGAGATGTATTCTCTGGCGCCAGCAGTTGTAGTCGCTTGATAAGATGGTTGTGTGTGATTAATTTTGTAATTAGTCTTGAATTCATTTCTTATTTTGTATCCCTAGCATTCATAGTCTTATTACATTGGTATTGTAATAGTTCAGATTTATTTTCACTTCTAGAGTCGATTACAACATGTAATACGACCTTGAAAATAAACTCTATAAAAATATTTATCACTTATATCTTACCCATTACTTAATTAGGATGACGTGACACTCCAAATTGGTATCAACTATTCCTTATTAAGTTTTATCTTAGTTTTGTATTCCTTCACCCAAATAAAACTTCAAGAATAAATTGAAAATCTTGACTATCCATTATCATTCTCATCAAAGACGGAAATCGTTATGACGTATTTCATATATTATAATTGAGAAAGCACTTAGGTAAAAATGCAGAGTAGTGGATTTATCAAAAATAGATTTGAGATTGGGCCTAAATTATGAGAAGCAATATGTAAGGATCATTAACCGCCGAGAGAAGTCATGAAAGATTAAGTAATATTATTAGTTCTTATTTCATGGGATGTACAATCACCAAGAGATTAAACTTGGGAGTTTGAGAAAGATATCAGGATAAACTACTCATACATTTTCTTATGATCAGGTATGACAATTAAATTTATTTTTATATCAGTAGGTACCCGCGTACATTGCGTGTCTTTCAATTTGAAATTTCGAGGACAAAATTCTTTTATTAGGCAGATATGATATAATATCTCAAAGTTCGAGGTACCTGTATTCCCCTTTTAAGTCCGAACGTATCGAATAAACATACCAAAGTCAATGTTGCACATTGAAATAAATTTCGGTGGGCATAACTTAAAATCCGTAACTCCAAATAACATTCGGTCTTAGCGATAATTAGTTTTCTAATATTTAGAATTTTTAGAAATTTTCCTTACGAGCCCAAAAAATACTCCCAAAATTATCAATTTAATAATATTAAAATTATCCTTACAATTACTTTGGAATTTTGGTTTATTTATTCAGGACATCGAAATGACAAACGAATAATTTTTTGGTATCTCTCTCATCGAGTATTACGCCCTACATAAATTTGGTAGTATTTAGATAACGTTATATGGAATCAAAATGATTAAATTATTAAATAAATAAATAAAATTATTAATTAAACATGTTAGATAGAGAGGGAGGCCATGGGTTTGATGGAAAGGGCAGCGACCTCTAGAGGGGCCAATCAAGGGAAGGTTTGAAGATAAAGACAAAAAAATAAAAAAAGTAAAAAAAATAAAAGAGAAAGGGGAGAAAACAAAGCCACTCCCTCTCTCCCCTCACTCTCTTTTCCTCACTTTCTTTTCATTTCTCCTCTCGACCAGAACCACAGATTGAAGAAGAAAAGAAAAATAAAGAGAAAGAAGAAAGAAAATCAAACCGAACTGAGGATTTGAGATCAAATTGAGGCAAGTAACACTGCTATATTTTTTGTTCATTTCTTTATTTAATTAGTTTTTAATTTATATTTGTATACGTGATTTATTTTGCAAAATTGCTTGGTTCGCATTTTGATCTATCGATTGATATTGAGAATTGAACTAGAATAGTGGATCAATTTTTATATTTATAAATATTGTGATAGTTACTTATTTTTTATTTTAAACAAAAAAAATATTTATGTAAATTTGCTCCCATGCAAAACTAATTTTTCGCATGGACTTGCTAATAGTTTTTGTGAATATGCAATTTATGAGTATGCAACAGGTTTTGCATGGGCTTGCTAAAAAAAAAGGAAAAAAAAAAGAAAAAAAAGAGAAAAGCAGAAGAAGAAGTGATTGAGAGAGAAAAAGAGGGAGAGAAGAGGGTTTTGGTGGATTGGGCATAATAATAATAATAACAATAACAACAACAACAATAATAATAATAATAATAATAATAATAATAATAATAATAATGTTGGGCTTGATGGGCTGGGCTGAGAGAAGAGAAAGAAAAAGAAAAAGGAAAAAAAGGAAAAAAAATAAAGAACTAGGCCTGGCCTAGCCCAGTAAAGGAAAAGAAAAAAAAAAGGGACAGTGAGCTTGGATTAAGCTGTGCCGGATGGAAAGAAAACAACAAGAAGAAAAGGAAAAAAAAGAATTTTTTTATACATCTGGGTTTGGGCTGGAAAAGGAAAGAAAAAGAAGAAAAAAAATATGGACCAAGGCTTAGATTCAATAGGAAATAATTGATGGATTGAGCTTGGAATTTAAATAAAAATTAATCAAGAAAAAGATATAAATATATATGATGCACTTGGTTGTAATAATATAGTATTATTATATGGTGCACTTGGTTCACAAAATGGGCATTGATTGTTATTATGAACTGGACTAGATTATTGAATCAATTTTGTTAAATTCTATTGTGATATAATTGTGCACTAAAATTATTAAGATGATACGAATATCTATAATTCTACAAGTCATGTGGTTTGATATTACAAATCAGGTGTTATGATACTATATGTCATGTGCAATCGTGGAGATACAAACATATTAATATGAATTGATACAATTAAAAAGGGAAAGGAAAAATAAACAAATAAATGTAAAATAAAATTTTCATGTGCATAATGTATAGATCCGAGGATGGGAGAAACTATACGATGGATAACATGATGTGTGCCGTGTGATAATTGTTAATGATATATTGTATTATATGATTCTTGCATGAATAGTACAGTTTATGCGATACATGACACATAATTCATGATATATATACACTTGAATCCAATGCATGACATGTTTGAATGAATTAATTGAATACTTGATACACGATGAGTATGATCATTTACGGGAACATGATAATAAGTTTCTTGTATCTTGATTACATGATATGAAATATCTTTGTGATGCGTGTGTATATGATCTTGAATCTAGATTCCTAAATTCTTGTTTCTCATGATAAGGATATGTATACAGTCTGACTTGACAAGTTACGTGTTCCCATTAATTCATGTATTTCATGTATTATTGAAATGGGGATTGAAAAAACTACATGATAGATAAGAACTGTATTTTATAAGGAACTTGTTGGCCAACTTATTGATTAGGGCTGGGATTCTCTTACTGTAGCGGCTTGGGTGATTACTAAATCACCAATTGATAATTGATATCTCAAGTGGTATGTCCATTATTGTAATATAGTACGGAAATTGATTGTAGTGCCTAGTGGCATGTCATGGTTCAATACCATGAATATTGAGGCCAGGTCCCGGACATGCATAGGCACTTGTACAATACAGAAAACTGCGTGCTATTTTATCCATTATTTAGTTTCAAAAGCTAACAAGGACTTGACCAATACTTGACATCTTTACAAGATATTTATTTGTTATTGCAAATGAAATGCACAGTCTTGCTTATTGTACTTTTCATTATTCACATGACATGTTTAATAGTATCACGATTTAATTGTATAGTTTATCTCTAATACTGTAATAGTACATATATTTTTTTCTTGTGTTGCATACTAGATTTAATCTCGTGGGTTTTGCACCCAGGTTTAGAAGGTGAAGAAGGAGAAGTAAGCCCAATTAAAAATCCGTATTTCATTGACAAGACCGAGCGATAGTAGGCAAGTGAATTACCTTCTAGAGACCCTTTGTATATATTTATTTATATTTTTTTTTGCCCGGACACTGCTTTTTTTTTTTTGTGTTCATATTTAGAGCAGTGTGCTATCTTATGTAACTAACTCTTTGTATAAATAAAATTTTTTCAGCTCCAGACGTATTATTTATTTATTTGATTGTGGCAGCAGTTACGGTTATTCCAAGGTCCTGTGACTGTTGGATTGTGTAGTGTAATTTTAAGTAACGTCTCATGTTTTGTGAAACAGCTGAAAAAATGGGCATTTTAGGGTGCCCTGAATCTCGACTAATGAATCGGAAAGGTTGCACTTCATGTTACTCAACTATCTAGACAATAGTGCAAGAATTGAATGCTCTTGATTGAGCAACTTCTTATCGAGCTTGCTTGGATGCTTCGTGTGTTAAATACTCTTCATAGGCAGATGTGATGGTGATAGCGGAGATTAAGGTGGCATGGTTTTGGGATGAACTACTACTCACCAAGAGGAACTTAGGCTATAGGAGGAGGCTTAGTCTCATGAAGTCGCTAATCTTTAGGATACTAAGAAGGCATTTCTCAATGAACTGGAATGAGCAATGTTTGAAATGGAAGCAACTTATAATACCATGACTGGTGCCCGTGAAATAATTGCTAAGGCTCAAGCCACATTAGAGGCGAGTCGGCTCAAATATGAAGAGATTGCAAAGCAAAATGGTGTAGTTTTAGTTGGATTGTAGATTTTCGTTGGAGCGTGGATTTTCATTAGGTAAGCCCACGGGGACTCTCCCAAATTTTCATCCCAATGTGTCGGCTTGAAGAGACAAATTTTTGGAGGAGCTTCATAATGGTTTTATTGAAAGTTTTGGGTAGATCATTAACTGTCGGATTGTAAAGTATTAAGATAATATCTTAGATTATGAACTTATTGTAGAATCAGAAGAAGTCTTGACTGGCAAATCGGGACTCATCATCATGCATAATCCGCTAAGGTATGCCAAAGCAGTAGATCATGTGATACTTGACGAATTTAAATATATCCGTCATTTTGACTTCTCTCATTGGGATGTCTTCAATCCATTTGGAGAAGTAATTGATTATCGCCAATATGCTGGTGTATTTTTGGCGAGGCCGGAGTGATTGGCCCAAAGTTATGCAATCATTTTCGTTAGAAATAGCCGAGTCTTCTTATGCAGACCTAAAGTTTTGGCCTTGGCTGGTGGCCCTACAAGTCATGCCATAGGTTTCTTTAAGCACTTTTGAGCTTTTCCCTCAGCGAAGTAAGATACCATCGTGTAATTTGCAGTGTAGGGTTGGTAGTACTGCATCATAATAGAGTTTAGCTGTGTTCTTTACTAAGGCCGCTTTCTTTGGATCTACCAAAAGTACATCATATAACACAGAATCTATGATTAAAAAGTGCCAGTCCTAGGTCTCAGGACTCAATCCAATCTGGTGCCATATGTTTACCTCAAATACTATTTTAGGGTAAAGAAAATCTCAGCTCCTGATAGTGACACCCTTACTCGACTCAGCTGGCAGTGCTAAGGAGGCGGCGAGGCTATACTGTTTTAGGTTAACTATCTATAATGGTGCTACGCGAGGCTATGTCTTAGCCATGTGTTCTATGCAATATTTACTTTGCATTCAGATTTGTAATACCCCAAAATTCGAGCTACCTGTATTGCTCTCTTGAGACCAGTCGTGCTGAATAAGTCTACCGAAACCAATTTTGGACACCGAAATAACTTTCGGTTAACGTAACTTTAAATCCACAAATCCAAATGACATTCGGTCTTAGCGATTATTAGTTTTGTAATATTTAGGATTTTTAGAGATTTTTCTTACGAGGCCAAAAATACTTCCAAAATTGCTAATTTAATAATATTAAAATTATCTTTCTAATTATTCAGAATTTCGGTTCATTTATTCCGGACATCGAAACAACAAGCAAATAATTTTGTAGAGTTCCTCTCATCGAGCACTACGTCCTGCATAAATTTGGTAATATTTGGAAAAATATTTACTAGAACTGTAAATAATAAAATATTAAATCAATTAAAAATTTGCTTTATACACACCCCTTTTCCAAAGCAAGTTCTAAGGGCACCCCTCACCTTTATATAAATGATGCAGTGTCTCCACCAGGTGAGGGGAGAGTTGATCTGTCAAAGGGAGAGGGTTTTAATGGTGAGTTGTCATAAGGATGTGAAGAAAAAAATATATATAAAAGAGAGAAGAAGAAAATTAAAGACTCACTCTCACCACACCCTCTCTCACTCTCTTCCCCCTCTTCTCCTCTCGGCCATAAACCAGCAACAAGAAAAGAAAAAAAAAAGAGAGAGAAGGAAAAAAAAAGAGAAAGAAAAGGAAAAATTAAGCCGAGCCGAGTATTCGAACCGAATATTCGAGATCAAACTGAGACAAGTAATACTGCTATTTTCATTCATTTCGTTTTTTTATTTTCGGTCGTTTCGTTATTTAATTTACATTTGTATACATAACTTATTTTTTTTTAAAAAAATGCTGGGTTCATATTTTGGATTATTAATTGACATTGAGAATTAAAGCAAATTGTTTGGTCAATTTTGATATATATAAATATTATAATATTTGTTTATTTAAATAAATAAAAAAATAAAGAAAAATAGAAAGAGACTTGGGCTTGGACCTGGGCCGGATAGAGAAAAAAGAAGAAGTAAAAAAAAGATAGAGGTTTGGGCCTGGGCCAAATAGAAAAAAAAACAGACAAATAGTGGGCTTGCGCTAGATATAAAGGGGATTGGGCTGAATAGAAGAAAAAAAAAAAAGAAGAAGAAGTGGGCTTGAACTTGATAGATTGGACTTGTGTTTGGTTGGAAATAATTGATGGATTGGAAATAAAATAAAAATAATAACAATAATAGTAATAAAATAAATAAATAATTGATGGATTTGGTTTGAATTTTAATTTGAAATTAATCAAAGATTGGATTATTGATTGACATTAAGAATTGAACCAGATTACTGAAATAATTTTAATGATATGAATTGTGGTATAATTGTGTACTAACATTTATCATGCTACATTTTATGTACTTTGATATTACAAGTCATGTGTTTTAATATTACAAATAATGTATTATGATACTACATGTTATGTACAATCATGGAAATGCAAGCATGTTATCATGAATTGAAAAACAATTAAAAAGAGTTATAAAATTTTAATGTGCAATAGGCAAGCGAAATACCATATGGAAAATCTTTGTATATTTTGTTTATATTTTCTTTTCTCTGGGCACTGCTTTCTCCTTTGATTCTTTTGTGTTCATATTTAAAGTAGTGTGCCATTTTATGTAATGAACTTTTTGTATAAATAAAATCTTTTTAGTTTCAGACATGTTATTTATTTATTTGATTGTAGCAGTAGTTACGGTTATTCCAAGATCTGTGGCTGTTGGGTTGTCTAGTGCAAGTAATAAGTAACGTCCTCCGTTTTGGGAAGCAGCTAAAAAACGGGGGCGTTACAGGGTGGTATCAGAGCCAGGTTTAGGTGGAAGACCATATAACTACTGCCATATATGAACATGTCTGTGACTCATTATTTATAATTGTTCCTTATTCTTTGATATATATCTGCTCTAGTATTGTGCTTATCCTACCATATCAAATTTATTTGAAATGTGTATCTTTGGAATTCCATTATTGATTCCTATCTTGTTCGTTATGGAAAAATATCGATTTAATTTTCAAACCATATGTCCCTTAGTGACTAATGATAGAGAATTTTATGCCAACTTACTAACTATTAGTGGAAATGGATATGATGTCATTCAAGATATGAAATAGTTAAATATATTCCACGCGGTAATATAATGCAGTAAAAGAAGAGTAATATTTTAGATTCCTGATCGTTCAGATTTTGAGTTTATTGGTGAAAGCCAATATTCAGAACTAGCAGAATCTAAGATATTTCTAAGAGAAAGTGTTTTGGAAGAAATGAAAGTAGGAAAAGAAATAATTTTAGTATTATAAATTTTAGACATATTTTCTGAAGAGATACTTGAATTACTACCAGTAAAGACAGTATAATTTATTATTGATATTCTCTCTAAAGCTGAACCAGTTTGTAGGTCACCTTATAGAATGAGAGTTGCAGAACTAGAATAAATTAAGAAATAAGTAGATGGACTATTGAGGTTGGATTTTGTGAGATCTAATGTTTTATTGAGTTTCAGTGTTATTAATAGGAAAGAAGGATAAGAGTCAAAAGTTGTGTGTTGACTATAGAGGTGTAAATATAATAACAATAAAAAATAAATATTCACTACTTATGATAACTAGTCTATTTGATCAATTGGGAGGAGGAAGAGTATTCTCGAGAATAGATCTTCATTTGGGATTCTGTCATGTAAATGTCCGAACAGAAAATATTTCAAAAACTGAATTAGAACAAAACATAGTCACTATAAATAATTGATATACTGTTTTCAGTAACTAATACTCCAACAATATTTATAAATTTGATGAACTATGTTTTGCTCAGCATCTAGATTAATTTGTGGCGGTATTTATTGATAATATATTAATCTATTCCAAGAATAGAGAAGAACATACTGAGCATTCGAAGATAGTTTTACAGATTTTTAGAGAGCATAAGTTATATGAAAAATTAAACAAATGAGAGTTTTGGTTGGATGAAGCTGCCTTCTTAGATTGTATAGTTTATGAGATAATATATCAACCGATCTTAAGAAGATAGGAGACATGAAAAATTGGCATGCGATCAAAATCGGTGTCTAAGATTTAAAATTTTCTTGGATGACTGGGTATTATTGAACATTTGTATAGAACCTTACAAGACCTTATCACTTTAAATAAACAGATCAGAAAAGGAGTTAAAATATGTCTGAACAAATGAATGTAATAAATCATTTGAGGGATTAAAACGGAGGCTAACAACAGTACCAGTATCAGCAATTCTAGATACTTCTGGAGAAATGAAAATATATAGTCATGCTTCAGGACCGGGAATATGATATATGTTGGCATAGAATGGAAGAGTAGTTGAATTTAGAAATTGCCCTTAAACTTCCTAAGAAAAAGAAAAATATTATTATGCTTGCATTTTTCTTGAAGATTAAGGAGACATAAATGTTGATGAATTACAATAATCAATATTTGTAGACTTGATAGAGTAAGTATAGTTGGCGATATTAACTAGTCAAATGAATTAGAAAAAAAACAACCTATGGAAGAATAAGTGTAAAAAAATATAAAAAGATTTTAGAAGGCTAAGAATTTTGTAGAATTAGTTAAGTAGAAGGTAGAGGATAAGAAATTGATAATGAACTATAAATAGAAAAAATATTTTATCAAAACATAATATGGCATTATATCTTGTTACTCAAATTAAATTTATTTTTCCAAATAATTGTCCTATTCCATTACTTTTAGTTGATCATTCTCATTACATTTTGTATCTTATATCTGAATATTATCATAATACGATTCATGTCTTGAGGCTTTATACATCACAAGTCTTATTGAGTCAGCGAGACAATTGTAGGGAGATATTCTCTGGCGCCAGCAATTACAGTCGCTTAATAAGATCGTTGTATGTGATTGAAATTTGTAACTAGTTTGAATTCATTTCTTATCTTGTGTTCCTACCATTCATAGTCTTGTTACATCGATATTATAATATTTTAGATTTATTTTCATTTTTAGAATTGATTACATGTAATATGACCTTGAGAATAAACTCTACAAAAATATTTATCACCTATATCTTACACATTACTTAATCAGGATGACGTGGCACTCCAAATTAGTAGCAATTATTCCTGACTAAATTTTATCTTGTTTTTGTGTTCCTTCACCCAAATGAAGCTTCAAGAATAAATTGGGAATTCTGACTATCCATTATCATTTCTATAAAAAACGGAAGTCGTTTATAATGTATTCTATATATCATAATTGAGAAAGCGCTTAGTTAGAAGTACAAAATAGTGAATCTATCAACAGTAGACTTGAGATCAGGCTTAAAATATGAGAAGCGATATGAAATGATCATTAACTGATGAGAGAAGTCTTGAAGGATAAAGTAACATTATTAGTTCTTATTTTTATGGGATATACAATCACCAAGAGATTCAATTTGGAGCTTGAGAAGAACATCAGAATAAAATACCTATACTTTTTCTCATGATCAAATATACCAATTAAATTTCGAGAACGAAAATTTTTATTAGGTGGGTAGGATGTAATACCCTAAAATTCGAGCTACCTGTACTGCTCTCTTGAGACCAGTCATTCTGAATAAGTCCACCGAAATCAATTTTGGACACCAAAATAATTTTGGTTAACGTAACTTTAAATGCACAAATCCAAATGACATTCGGTCTTCGCGATTATTAGTTTTGTAATATTTATGATTTTTGGAGAATTTTCTTACGAGGCCAAAAAAATACTTCCAAAATTGCTAATATAATAATATTAAAATTATCTTTCTAATTACTTCGAAATTTCGGTTCATTTATTCCGGACATCGAAACAACAAACGAATAATTTTGTAAATTTCCTCTCGTCGAGCACTACGTCTTGCATAAATTTGGTAGTATTTGGAAAAATATTTACTAGAGCCGTAAATAATAAAATATTAAATCAATTGAAAATTTGCTTTATACACACCCCTTTTCCAAATCAAGCTCTAAGGGCACCTCTCACCTTTATATAAATGATGCGGTGTCTCCACCAGGTGAGGGGAGAGTTGATCTATCAAAAGGAGGGAGTTTTAATGGTGAATTGTCATAAGAATGTGAAGAGAAAAATATATATAAAAGAGAGAACAAGAAAATTAAAGACTCACTCTCACCACACCCTCTCTCACTCTCTTCCCCCTCTTCTCCTCTCGGCCATAAACCAGCAACAGGAAAAGAAAAAAAAAAGAGAGAGAAGGAAAAAAAAAAAAAGAGAAAGAAAAGGAAAAATCAAACCAAATCGAGAATTCGAACCGAATATTCGAGATCAAGCCGAGGCAAGTAATACTGCTATTTTTGTTTATTTCGTTATTTTATTTTCATTCGTTTCCTTATTTAATTTACATTTGTATACATAACTTATTTTTAAAAAAAAATGCTCTGTTCATATTTTGGATTATTAATTAATATTGAGAACTAAAACAAATTATTAGGTCAATTTTGATATATATAAATATTATAATACTATAATATTTGTTTATTTAAATAAATAAATAAAGGAAGAAAAATAGAAAGAGGCTTGGGCCTGGACCTGGGCCGGATAGTGAAAAAAAGAAGAAAAAAGATAGAGGTTTGGGCCTGGGCCAAATAGGAACAGACAAAAAGTGGGCCTGCGCTAGATAGAAAGGGGATTGGGCTGAATAGAAGAAAAAGAAGAAGAAGAAGAAGTGGGCTTGAACTTGATAGATTGGACTTGGGTTTGTGATTGGATTTAATTAAAAATAATTGATGGATTGGAAATAAAATAAAAATAATAACAATAATAGTAATAAAATAAATAAATAATTGATGGATTGGGTTTGGATTTTAATTTGAAATTAATCAAAGAAAAATATATAAAAATATATGATTTGAGCCTAGAATATAATAAGTCCATAAATTTGAATTT
The DNA here is from genome assembly GCA_036321105.1 of Dracaena cambodiana. Taxonomy (NCBI): domain Eukaryota; kingdom Viridiplantae; phylum Streptophyta; class Magnoliopsida; order Asparagales; family Asparagaceae; genus Dracaena; species Dracaena cambodiana. Next base: position 15,659,136 of record JAYEPQ010000013.1, on the reverse strand, counting down.
ATAAATAATGCAGTATTATTACATGATGCACTTGGTTCCCAAATTGGGTTATTGATTGGCATTAAGAATTGAACCAGATTATTGAAATAATTTTAACGATATGAATTGTGGTACAATTGTGCAATAATATTTATCATGCTACATTTCATGTGCTTTGATCTTACAAGTCATGTGTTTTAATATTACAGATCATGTGTTATGATACTACATGTCATATACAGTCATGGAAATGAAAGCATGTTATCATGAATTGAAAAATAATTAAAGAAGGGTTATAAAATTTTCATGTGCATAATTCACTATGAACACGGGGAAGGGAGAAACTATATGATAGATAAGAGTCTTGCCGTATAAAGATTGATTGTATTGTTAGGATCGGGATTATTTTACTACAGCGGGCTGAGTGATTATTGGATCACCAATTGATATTTACCTAGAGTTGTATGTCTGTTACTGTAATATAGTACGGAAATTGATTGCAGTGCCTAGCGGCATGTTATGGTTTAGCGCCATGAATATTGTGGCCGGGTCCCGGGTATGCACGGGCACTTATACGACAATGGAGAATAGCGCTATCTTATCCATTAATACAGTTTCTACAATTAAATTAGACGATGACTGGGACCAATAAAATATAGGATTAAATAGATAGAGCAGTTATTGTCATGTTTATTTATTTATGCATTTATTTATGCTTATTTTCATGTTTAATTTATATGTACACGAGCAACACTGACATAAACATGCTCATGCACACTTATATTCATGTACTAGATAGTACACAATTCCTCTTTTTAAATGTGTTATTTGCTGGGTTTAATCTCCTGGGTTTTGAACCCAGATTTGGAATGTGAAGAAGGGGATCCAGTCCCAGTTGAAGACCCATACTTCATTGGATAGATCGAGGGACAATAGGCAAACAAAGTACCATCTGGAGAACTTTTGTATATTTTGTTTATATTTTTTTTTTCTGGGCACTGCTTTCTCCTTTAATTCTTTTATGTTCATATTTAACATTGTGTCAACGAGACTCCATCAATACCAGAACCCACAATTAAAAAAGGAAAATTGAAATTAATCGATCCCTATTTATGTAATCTCAATTTTAAATTTGTAATTTTTTCTTTTGTTACTGTAATCCAAATCAAATTTGTAATGGAAGGAAAACATCAATTTTCAGGCGTATAGAAAGAGCTTTCCAAATTTTATGTGCAATGGGTAAGCGAATGTACCGCTTCATAATTTTTTGAGCCATAGATATCAGAAGCCACCTCTTGATCTTTTAATTGTCTGCATGCCACTTCTCTACCCATCATTCTTCTCAGTAGGAACATGTGAGCTTGCACGAATAAAGAAGAGTTTCTCTTTTTCTATAATATGCATCTCCATGATTTGAGACCACAAATCATAGTTTTCTCTCATTGAGTATAATTTCAACATTGAATAATGAACCTTCATATTGAAAAATAATAAGAATTTGTTCCCAGATGCTTAAGAAGAATCAAACTCTTTCATGGTGACATGAGTTCAATGAGGGGTGTACTATTAATGGAGGATGCAATTATCAAGAGATTGGCCTTTCGGAACTTGGCTCTTATACCAACCTGAAAACTGAGTTTGGAAAGAATATTTTCTTTTTCCTATATTGCAATAAATCTATACACTTACATCTACAGCAATGGACAAGTAATATAATTTCTCCAATCAAATTATTGTTCCTACAATCAAGCTACTTTATATGTATATTGTCTCTAGAATTGGAAAGAATCACGTAGATAATTACAAGGATAATTGACTATCAATCCTAATCTTCCAACATTTTCCATAATCCAGTCACAATAGTGAATTAAAAATTCAATGTTTGACAATATATTTTCATGGTTAAACAAGTATAAAGCAATAGACCATGCATAGATAATCCTTTCTATTTTCAAGTCAAATGAATAATTTAACAACAAAAATTAACCAAACTTTTAATCTACGGAGACAAAACAATAAATCATACAGAAATCAAGGCTATTACTAGCATGTTTTAGTTAGTTAGTCAATGACTGACCTTGAATGGAATGAATAAAACCTAAGAAATACTAGTGTCAAAAATTCGAAGGCTAAATTATTATTCTTAGCCTTATCTCCTCCTTCTTTAGTTTCTTTCTAGTTCCGTCTTTTCTTTTCTTTTCTTTTTTCCTCTTTTCTTTTCTATATTGAGGAAGAGGGGAGGCTCGATGGGGTTGGGGTCTTTTTACAGAGCTTAGTGTACTTCTATGGAGTGGAATTCTTATTCAATCACACTATCTAGTTTTGGAAAGTCTTATTGGTTAGATTCTAAATTAGTTAAGAGAATAAACCATTAGATTATCCTAATTAATAAAATATAACTTAAAATTCTAACTAATGGAAGATTATACTAAGCAAACAATTTTATTTTATTTGGGTATCTAAATTAAGGAGAAATCCTATTTAATATAGGATTTTATTTAATGTAGGCATCCTCATTAACGGTAATCATATTAGATAGAAAATTCTAATTCAATTTGAATTAGTCAATTAGGTAGAACAATTACAATAACTCAAATAACTATATCTATCTTAAGATCTTAACTAATTGAATTAGCCTAGTGGTTTGGACTTATATTAAATTCTAATGTGTTAGTGGTTCAAATCATGGTAAAACTGATTAATAAAAGTACTAATAATAAAATCCTTTAAGTTTTCCTTTTCTCTAAAAAACTTTTTCTAATTTGAAATATTATTTTAAAAGTAGGTGTTACATTCTATTCTCTTAAATAATATTCTGTCCTCGAAATCTTATTCTAGGTGGAAGAAAACAAAATATAGATAAGATAGATGAGCTGAATGCATAAATATCATAACTATGATTATCTCACAGAATCCATTCATAAAGGTTCTAGAAATGGCTACAATAACCATATAAAAAATTAATCTCAGCTACTGTCATGCTAATGTAACATAACTCAAAATAGTAGAGGTACAAGACTAGAAATAGAATCGATATCATTACGAGTCAGAAACTCAAAATGGTAGAGGTACAAAACTAAAAATAGAATCAATATCATTACGAGTTCATAGTATATGATTGTAATTCCTGGTGCCAAAGTGTAAATTGCTACAATCACCTAATCGTTTCAATAGTACTTGCGATGATTAAGGTACAAGACAATGATAAGACAAGAATCATATATAAATAGGTGAAGTAATTATCATGACTAAAATAAACAGTGAAATTTGTAGAATAAGATAAGTCAAACAATTAAGGATTGAAAATCAATGAAAATGCATATATATGTAACAAAATCCAAAAGTCACATCAATCACAAATTAAAGTTTTTTCTTAGAAATTTATGAGATAGTAGTCAAAACAAGAAAATTATACTTTCATTAAAACGAAACAAGAAAACATCTAAAAAAACAGTGATAATGCAACTTAATATATATATATATATATATATATATATATATATATATATATATATATATATATATATATATTATATATATATATATATATATATATATATATATATATATAAATAAATAAATAAATAAATATATATATATATATATATATATATATATATATATATATATATATATATATATATATATATATATATATATATATATATATATATATATATATATATATATATATATATATATATATATATATATATATGAAGAATCGGTAAATATACCGGCGGTAAAGAGAGTTCCATCATTGCCGCTTAGGTGGCCCAATAAAATTATTACACGTGGCGTCATTTAAGATAACAAATAAATGAATTCTCTTAAACGCCCTTTGAGTGGTATCATATGTAATAATTTTATTGGGCCATCTAAGCGATGGTGAAGGAACTCTTGTCACCACCGGTGAATTTCCCATTTATATATATATATATATATATATATATATATATATATATATATATATATATATATAGAGGAAACGGGAAATACACTGGTGGTGAAGGGAGTTCCTTCACCGTCGCTTAGGTGGCCCAATAAAATTACAACACGGGACGTCATTCAAAATAACAAATAAATGAATTCTCTTAAATGACACCACGTGTAATAATTTTATTGGGCCCCTTAACGGCGGTGAAAGAAACTTCCTTCACCACCGGTGTATTTCCCGTTTTCTCATATATATATATATATATATATATATATATAGACACACACAAAGTCAATCAATCTTGAGTCTGATAGAGCAACAACAACTTTTAAACTTTTAAATTCAACTCCCTTGAATTGATTTGAGATAAACCTAGACTCTGATAATTGTAACACCCCAGTATCCATTAGTAAATAACAAAGTAATTACATTTGCGAACTAAAATAATAGCGGAATAAATAAGCTATGAAATAACAAAGTAATTACATTTGATTTGAAAACCAACTTTATTAAATCGAAAACTAAAATAAACTTAATTCGCTCTACAATAACAAAAATTTATTGGTAAATCAAATATTTTTAAAAATACTTTATTACAATTTCATATACTAAGATCAGTCCAAGGCAATATATAAATAATTTCTCAAATTGAGCTCTTCTCTTCATGTAGTTTAGCTGACTCTTCCAAATGGACCAAGTCTTCTTGTCTTCGGAGGGCCAACAACCAGGGTTATCAGTAAAGGGGTCAATAAAAATAACCTATAAATCAATAAACAAATAAATAATGGGAAATGCCAAAACAATGAACAATAAAACAATGCAATGAGAATCATATAAAACGGTTCTCAATCATTCATATCAATATATTTCGATATCTTTGTTAGGCTTTTTCATATTTTGATTAAAGTATTTGGAAATACAAGTACGAAATTGACAGTTTGAATGCATCCCCGTTGAAATGATCAAAATGATAACACTTGTTTGGTTGGATCGTATCCCTTCTGTCCTTAATATAAAGAGCATCGTCCTGAAAATTAGCCAATTCGGCCAATAAACAGACCGAGATATCGGTTTAATGTCTAGAGTGATACTATATGGGTAAACCAGTACCTCTTTTCCCTCTTCTCGTTTCTCCTAGTGAGCCCCAATCTCTTAAACTCCCTCTCATCTTCACACTACAGCTCTAGTAAAAAAAAAAAAAAAGAAAAAAAGGGAGAGGAAGAAGCGACTCCAAAACACTAAATTTTTTCCAAAATTGAAATCTCATCATTTGAATGTCATTCTAATTTTTTTTTTATCCAAAATTTTTTTATCTCAGTGGCCGAGGTTACAGCACCGGCATAGAGACACACTGATCGGGACTGTAACCCAGACCTATTTATTTAATTGGTCAGTTTTTTCACCCATATTAGAGATAATTGGAAATTAGATTAAACTGACCTCGGCGATCCTACTGAAAATTGGATTATCAAATCCTAAATTAAGGTCTAAACTCTAGATCCTACTACTATTGAACAACATAGAAATTCAAACTTGGATTGAGAGGAAAGAAATAGGGAAAATACCTCCAAGGCAGAGCTCAAGCGGCGTGTCGTCGCGTCTTCTTCTTTACGGCACTGGGCACGCTAACAGTAATAGGACCGAATGTCGCTGAATAAAGAGGGAGGAAAAAGAACAGAGTGGGAAGAGCGAATGAAACGAAGAAGATAGTGGGGAGGAAGAATAACAGAGTGGAGAGGAAGAAGAAGGAAAAGTATGGGGCTCACTAAGAAAAATCTAAGGACAATTTCCTAGTGAGCCCCATTTTTTCTTAGTGAGCCCTATTTTTCCCTCTCAAATGGTTTCAGGGCAAAACTGGAAAAATTATGGGGCTTACTAAGAAAAAAGAGGCTGGTTTAAAAGTACCTGGGGCTTACTAAGAAATTGGGGCTCACTAGGACAAGTATGGGGCGCATCTAGCAACTCCCATTTTCCAATTGGGGATTTAGAAATACAAATTTTTTATTGTTGAAGTAGGAACTTATTTGTGCAGAGGTGGAACTTGGAATTAAAGAAAATTGAAATACTAGCGTATTGTACTTACCTGGAAATAAAGAAAATTGAAACACAATGTAACGCCCCCTATCGTAGAATACAAGTAGTATTCGATGACATATCATAGATGAATATGCCAAGTCTTAAAAGTATAAACATTGGATACAGATAACTGCCACATCAATACAGATACACATATTTCGAAAAGACAATATAAGCTAATATAAAGATTTATTGAATTCATATAAAAAGACATCTTGGCAATAGGAGACAACTTAAAATTTTATTACAATTTAAAATCAAATCTAAACATAAGATACAGATAGAAGTAAATAATATATTCTTTATTGATGTACTATGAAAGTAAATGAGAAAAGACACTTCACATTGTAAAAATAAAACCTATAAAATTCCTTCACTTTCTTCGGCGTACGCTTTTAAATTTGATGGTTCTCCCTCCTTGATTACTTGCAACTCAAAATCGTCTGCACGTGCCAAACTAGGTCAACAAAACGACCTAGTAAGTGCTACAAAAACAAAGATAATACCACACACAATGTGCCTGTATGTTATTATCTCTGTTTTTTGTCGTACTTGCCAGTTCATTCTAACGATTCTAGTTTTGCACGCCTAGACGATTTTGAGTTTCAGGTAATCAAAGAGGGAGAACGTTCAAATTTGAAGCTTACACCGAGAAAAGTGAAGGAATTTTATAGATTTCAGTTTTATAATGTCAAGAGTCTTTTCTCATTTACTTTCATAGTAATCAATAAAGAATAAACTATTTTCTTCTATCCATATCTTATGTTTAGATTTGGTTCTAAATTATAATGAAATTTTGAGTTGTCTCCTATTGTCAAAAAATATTTTTATATGAATTCAATAAATTTTTATATTAGCTCATGTTGTCTTTTCAAAATATGTGTATCTGTATTAATGTTGCAGTAATTTATATCCAATATTTATACTTTTAAGCCTTGGCATATGATGTGATATTTACTGCAAGAGCACAATATCGGTATAGCGCTGTACAGGTCGTCCCACAGGGATCTAAAGTGTTTTTGCGTTCCTTACTCTTTCCTTAGTCTAACGGACTAACTATAAGTTTCTAGATCGAGAGAAGATTAGTTTTAAGTTCTAGAGGTTAGCCTAGGATCTCGAATCTATTAGAATAATAGCCTAACAATGAATTATCTCTTTCTTCCTAACTTTTTAATAATGCACGGTTAAGTAACATATTAAAAAGGTGATCTTTTTAATTTGATTTTAATCAAGTGCCCCTAAGTATGATCTATCAAGTGATGTGCAAGTATAGACCATCAAAGATAATACCTTCTCAAAAACAAATCATATTAAGTAGAAAATCTTATAAACAAAAGAAAAGAAGTAAATTTTAAACCCTAATCTAAGCATAGGCTATCAAACGACCGAACTTAAGTATAACCTATCAAATAAATTAGATTTACAAGTTTATCCAATTCAATTTATTTATAGGAAAATCTTTATTGATAATTCTAAAAATAAATAAAGAATAAGAATTCCAAACTTCATCTAAGTATAGATTATCAAAATATTAATTAAGTATAATCTATCAAAGAATTATGATTTGTGGACTCTATCTTTTATTTATTTATAGAAAAATCATAACTTTAATTCTTTTTAAGAAGAAGATGAGATACATCCATATTAGATCTATTAAACTAACTTCATCTACATCCTAAGGCTAAAGAAAATTAGCTACTCATATTCCTAATAAGAAAAATCGAATTTTTATTCATGAGCACAATAAAATCTAATCTTGAAAGCAATAAAACCTAAACTAGAAAGCAATTAACTCTATCTAGAAAGTAATTAAAGAATTAAAAGCAATATCTTACCTCTGGAGCACGGTATTGTGGCCGCCACCCTTCAGCAAAACCCTAATTTTATTAATTTAAAACGAGTACAAAACTTCAGGATTTTTTTAGAATACAAGAATACGGCCAATATATAGGCTTCAGAAATCAAACCCTAATTCAAACATAACTGAAAAAATACATAATTACAATGAAGCCACTAGAGAAAACTCGAGTTGTGGGCCCACATTGGGCCGCAATTTACCTGCAAATACTGCCAATTGGCGGCTCAATTAAGTCTAATTCTTCTGGTTTTTCTCCGGCACGAGTCTCTTGTCTTGTTCACTTTATTTTCCTGACTGTATTTAACTTTGAGTCTCTGTATCATCGTAGTCTCGTAGTCTTGCCCACTTTAGAAACTTTTCGGACTTTGATTTCCTACTCCAACTCTGATTTCATGCCATCTCCTTGTACGAATAAAATTCCTGAAAAACACACTAACAATACCCGAGTAGCATTATTTATATATAAAAATAGGTAATATGAAGGGTATAAATATGTAATATATGACACTTATCACACCCCTACACCTATCTTTTGCTAGTCCTCGAGCAAAACCTAACCCTAAAAAGAAAAATAAAAATCCTAACTCACTTTCACAGGAATCGCGATTGCACTTAGCATGTGCAACAAGCCTTTAAACCCCTAGGTTACCCTAGTGGACGAGTGTTGTCTCGTGAGGGTTTGCAGTGAATATGCCCACAAAATTCATGAAGAAAATATATTAATGAATAAAGAAAAGAAAAATAAGGATAACCGAAAATCAAGAAAAATAAAAATTTTGTACAAAAGAAAGAAAAATCTTTTTTTTAATGATATTTTCAGCAATTAATCTCATTAATATACAAACTCAAGAATGCATTTAGATTATCAATTTTCAAATTAAGCATGATATCAGATACACTTATCATTTTAATCAAAAATTTAAATCCTATCTTTCAATACCTACTAACAGATAATTCATTGGCTCCTATACAACTACGTGCACGTGTCATAGTCTACTTCGGTCTTGGACTACAACTCTAACTCATGATTCATCCTCTCTCTCATAACAATTTTTTCTTTTTTTTTTCCTTTTTTTCTTTTTTTTAAAGAATATTTCATCTTTCATACGAATATTCACGCTTGCTTAGGCGCAACATACCCGATTACTCGGTTCATACTCTTTTCTTTTTTTTTTTCTTTTTTTTAGAATATTTCACCTTTCATGCGAATATTTACGCTTACTTAGGCGCAAAGTACCCGATTACTCAGATCATACTCTTTTTTTCACTCTTGAGACTATTGCCTTAATACCAGGCTCACCCCATTATTTTATTCTTACTTTTTTTTCTTTTTTTGTTTAGAGAGAGAAAACTTACTCAATCGTTATCATCTTTATCCTTAACCAATAAACTATTGTGAAGTGAAAAATAGATGTATACTTGCCTCAAAACTACTGTTAGCGATATTTATTTTTCGGATTTTAATCTTTTTCATAAAATTCAAAGTGTATCGTCCAATCTACTCTCCCATCAATTTCAAATCTAAATTTGTTCCTTTATCTGTAATTAGGTTGATCTATTGATAAAAATACATAAATTATTTTTTTTCAATTTGTTTTCCAGTTTTTTTTCAGTTTTTTTCAGTTTTTTCAATTTTTTTAATTATTTTTTTCCAGTTAGTTACCTTAAAAACTACCCAAAGTGTAAAATAAAGAAATCCAAAAATCTAAAAATAAAAAATCCTAAAAATCTAAAAATAAAAAATCCTAAAAAAAATAAAATCCTAAAAATCCTTAAAAAAATAAAAATCTCCTAATCCACTCCCCCATAACTAAACTTGTGTATGTCCTCATACACAAACCAAGGGTGGTAAAATAAATATGAAAACTATTATACAAATAATAAGAGTCGTAAAAGTTATGATTTCAATATCATCACCCTATTAACGCATGGAAAGTGGTTACGACCTCTCGATCGCTTCCCACTTTCATAGTGTGTGCATTTTAAACGTGAAGTGGGTGCATTATTATATCTCATCAACCTCCTACAAGTTACGAAATTATCTGTCTGTAGTTTATGTCGTCCTCGCTTTTTCCTTATCCACATGTAAGCATTAACAATTGGGTTAAAGAATTCTTATCATAAACATGCCAATCATCGTTAGTAACAAGCATACATGTAGAAATATCATAAGGTGAGACAAGTGCAATATGATCAAGTGAATGTGGTGGTGGCTCTTCTAACTCATGAAGTAATGCGAGCTCCTATGCAAACAAATCCTCAAAAAAATACTCATAAATCAATGGCACATTTACACAAGTATCATTATATATAAAATCAGTATGTGCCAATTCTTCTAATAGTATGAGCTCATCTTTGAACATTTACTCAAATGAGAGTTTATTATCAGTGCAAGAGGTCGAATGAAAGTGCAACTTATGAACCATGTTGACCTCAACAAGAGAGCTCGTTGCGTGCTCATCCATATTAAATATGTTCAATGCCACAGTCATACTCCCAAACGATAACTTCATGAGGCCACTCCTACAATTAATTAATGCATTTGATATTGTAAGGAATGGTCTACCAAAGATAACGAAAATTTGATTCCGTGGATTGGAGATCGGCTCAGTTTGTAAGACAATGAAGTCTACAGGAAAGATAAACTTGCCGACCTTAATGAGCACATCTTCAACCATACCAAGTGGTCTCTTGATCGAACGATCAGCTAGCTGTAATGTGACCTTGGTAGGTTAAAGTTTTCCTAACTCCAGTTGCTGATAAACAGTGTAAGGAAGCAAGTTGATACTTACCCCTATATCAAGCAACGCCCTTTCAAATGTAGTGTTCCCAATGGTGCATGAGATTGTAGGGGAACCTGGATCTTTGTACTTGATAGGCAAGGAGTTAGAGAGGATATGTGATATATTTGCAGCAAGAAAAACTTTCTCAGGAATGTTTCTAGCGCGTTTCTTAGTACACAAATCCTTGAGAAACTTAGCATAAGTAGGAACCTGTTGTATAATATCAAAGAGTGGAATATTAATCTTCATCTGCCGAAATATTTCAAGAATCTTTTCTACTTGCGGTGAATGCTTCCTAAGCCGATTGGGATATGGTGCTTTCGGTTTAGGAACAGGTTCTTCCAGATGAGTATGCGACGGTAATGGAGGTGATAGAGATAGTTGTGGAGAAAGAGGTAGAAGAGATGATGTAGCCGGCGAGATAGTAGGAGTGGGATCATGGGGCATGACTACATTATTGTCCACTTGCTTGCCAGATCTAAGCGTGTGAATGGCATTGCATTGGTGGACATGTGATTGTTTGGAGTTTGAGGAACTAGCATTAGGGTTCGTTATGGGTTGACTTGGAAAAGTACCCTGGCCACGTTTACTCATTTGACTCGCTAATTGTCCAACCTACTGCTCTATATTCTTTATAGATTGAGAGTTCGCAGTTGCTGACTTGTATTTTGAATAAAATCAGCTGACACTTTCATAAGATTTTGCATGTGAGTGTTAAGGTTGGACATAGTCAAACTTGGAATGAGACTTGAGATGATTTTTAACGTGCTTCTCAAGTGACTGAAGTCGCTTTTCTTATTCATTATTAGACCCTTATTGTGGATGTAAGTAGTTTTGTGCAGATAGTCTATTCTGGTTATTCCCCATAATTTGATGCATTTGGGTGTTGATAAGTACCCACATTTGGTCTTGGGAACTAACCATTGGCTGGAGGTTGTATGTTAGGGTTAGAGCCCCCCTGATATTGTCCTTGACCCCATGATAGATTTGGATGGTTCCTCCAGCCAGAATTGTATATAGGAGCGTAAGAATTATTCATAGGTCATTAATACAAGGCGTTAGCCTGCTCAAGTGTGGGAACTATGGAATTCATTAATAATGGACACTCCTCCATAACATGATTCGGAGTTCCGCAATTAAATCATTTGGGAACTTGAATTTGATTTATCTGACCCACCGGTGGAGCACTAGGAGTTTTCAATACCTCAATTCTCCTCATAAGGGCTGCAATCTTAGTTTCGGCGGCTATAGAGCTGTCGATGTTATGGATCCCACCCTTATGTGCAGAAGTTGATGCACTGGGCTTCTTAGTGGGACTCTCCCATTGCATAGTCTTCTATGATAGGTCTTCAAGAAAGTCCCATGCTTCATCCTCGTTTTTCCTCATAAACCCCCCCTGATACATGGATTCAAGAAAATTTTTGGATGTGTAATCGAGTCCATCGTACACGATTTGACACAACCGCCACTTTTCTATCGCATGGTGAGGGCACTGAGCTAAAAGATTTTTGAACCGTTTCAAGTATTTCCAGAAATGTTCTCCCGGCACTTGACAGAATTGATTAATTTGATTTTGTATCTTTGCTATCTTATACGTAGGATAATAGTTCTTAAGAAACACCGTAACGAATTCATCCAAAGTAGTGATTGAATCAATATGTTTACTATACAACCACTTCTTGGCATTATCCTTAAGTGCAAAGGGGGTGAAGTGGAGCTTAATTGCGTCCTCCGATAAGTACTGTAGTTTTATCATCACGCATACTTCCTGAAATTCACTGATAAAGAGATATGCATCCTCTGAATCAGAACTATTGAATTTAGGAAGCATACTGATGTACTGCGGTTTCAACTTATAGTGATTATCTGCTGCGTGTGGAAGTTTTATGCATGATGGAAGTGATGTGTGCAACGGGTAACATCGATTCTGAAGGATCGGGATCGATTGGTCCATCTTGGCATCCATGAGCAAATCCGATCTCACTAGTCGACCAAATTGATCATGGGTCCAATGCGGCATGAACCAACGACCATGAGTGTATGCGTGAATTTCCTAAACTAATGTAAGAAGTGGGGTATGGTGGAGAGATAAAACGGTGGAATAGATATGACCAAAAAAATGTGATTTCTACAGTGCCTAATATTTTTTTATTTTTTCAGATTTTTTTACAAAACCAGGGACTAACAATACAGAACTGAAGAAAATTAGAGCTCAGAATTTACCTCTTTGGCCGCTAAATGGTGGTTTTGGCCGCTGAACAGCGGCCAAACCTGAGAATTTTACTCTTTTGTTTCTGCAGTGCGGATATTAGGCTTCTTCGATCTTATTTGTCCTCCTATATCTGCACTTTATGGTCCCTGCAAGCTCAAAACACACTGTTAACCCGTAAAATATTAGAAAAAGCAAGAAAAACACCGTCGATCCCCGGCAACGGTGCCAAAAACTTGATGTGATATTTACTGCAAGCGCACAGTATTGGTGTAGCGCTGTACAGGTCGTCCCACAGGGATCTAAGGTGTTTTTGCGTTCCTTACTTTTTTTTTAGTGTAGCGGACTAACTATGATTTTCTAGATCGAGAGAAGATTAGTCTTAAGTTCTAGAGTTAGCCTAGGATCTCGAATCTATTAGAATAATAGCCTAACAATGAATTATCTCTTTCTTCCTAACTTTTTAATGATGCACGGTTAAGTAACATATTAAAAAGGTGATCTTTTTAATTTGATTTTAATCAAGTGCCCCTAAGTATGACCTATCAAGTGATGTGCAAGTATAGACCATCAAATATAACACCTTTCTCAATAACAAATCATATCAAGTAGAAAATCTTATAAACAAAATAAAAGAAGTAAACTTTAAACCCTAATCTAAGCATATGCTATCAAAAGACCGAACTTAAGTATGACCTATAAAAGAAATTAGATTTACAAGTTTATCCAATTCAATTTATTTATAGGAAAATCTTTATTGATAATTCTAAAAATAAATAAAGAATAAGAATTCCAAACTTCATCTAAGCATAGATTATTAAAATATTAATTAAGCATAATCTATCAAATAATTATGATTTGTAAACTCTATCTTTTATTTATTTATAGAAAAATCATAACTTTATTTCTTTTTAGAAAGAAGATGAGATAAATCCATATTAAATCTATTAAACTACCTTCATCTACATCCTAGGGCTAAAGAAAATTAGCTACTCATATTCCTAATAAGCAAAATCGATTTTTTATTCATGAACACAATAAAATCTAATCTAGGAAGCAATAAAACCTAAACTAGAAAGCCATTAACTCTATCTAGAAAGCAAATAAAGAACTAAAAGTAATGGCTTATATCTGGAGCATGGTGTTGTGGCCGCCACCCCTTTAGCAAAACCCTAATTTTATTAATTTAAAACAAGTACAAAACTTCAGGATTTTTTTTAGAATACAAGGACACGACTAATATATAGGCTTTTGAAATAAAACCCTAATTCTAACAGAACTGAAAAACTACAAAATTACAACGAAAGCACTAGATAAAACTTGACTTGTGGGGCCCACATTGGCCTGCCATTTAGCTGCAAATACCACCAATTGGCAGCTCAATTAAGTCTAATTCTTCTGGTTTTTCTCCGGCACGAGTCTCTTGTCTTGTTCACTTTATTTTCCTAACTATATTTTACTTTGAGTCTCTGTAGTATCGTAGTTGTAGATACTAAAAAAAATACCAAAAAAAAAAATATATACACATATATAATAATAATAATAATAATTAAAAAAAAATTTACTGCAGGCCCCGCGGGAGGCTCCCGCGGGTGCAACCCGCGGGAGAACCCCATGATTGCAGCGGGAGACTCCCGCGGGTTGCAACCGTGGGAGAATTCCTACGGTTGCAACCCGCGGGTTGCACCCGCGGGAGAATCCCGCGGGTTGACACCCGTGGGAGCGATCCCGCAGGTGCCAACCCGCAGGTTGTCTTCCTTCTATTTCTGTTTTATTTGTTCTGCTAAATTCTCGTGATCCAATTTTTCAGGGAGAAATCGAGGCGGATTTCGAGCGGATTCAGTCTATAAACGAAAGAATTGAGTCCGGAGAAAGGACTTTTGGGGAGACTTTTTGGACAATTTTGGGCGAGCTCGTGAAATCAAGGAGCGGAGCAGAGTCATCCCCTTCCGAGTCAGACGGTCCACGGAGGCACTAACGAGGCTCCATCGCCACCCGAACCCACATAAAAAAAGGGAATCAATCAATATTTCCGTTCTTGTAATTCATCAGATTTTTGTAAATCTCAATATTTTCGTTGTAATCAAACAATTTTACAATGGAAGGAGAAATCCAATTTTTGAGCAAACAAGAACTGGTGACCATAGTGGGAGCCCCTCTGTTTACCACAGAGAATCTGGTGGCGCAGTTCGACCGGGTGCCGATTGGTTCAATGGTTGAGACGCTGGTCATAGAAGTTGACCAGCAAAAGTACGAGGAGTTCCTATTATCCTCGGATTCAGAACCCAGGCGTCATCGCCGGGTAATGATTAAACAAGGCGAGGTGTCATCGCCCGCCAAAATTGAAAAGGCGTTATCGCCATTTAATACCCACGAGGTGTCATCGCCCGTTAAAACTGACAAGATGTCATCGTCTATCAAGTATACGGCGATATCGCCCGTTCCAAAATCAAACCAAAAGTCAAATCAAACTCTAACCCGCTCCCAAAAGAGAAACCTAAGGCGTAAAACTCAACAAGCACGCATCAATCATACAGAAAGGGTTGCAGAAAATTTCGGAACAATAAAATATTTCGGAGCAAACCCACGTATGCAACCACGGGTTGAATCCCGCAAAAGCAACCCCACGGGTGCAAACGCTTGCAATTGCGGGTGGCAACCCGCGGCTTGCAACCGCGGGTGGCAACCTGCGGTTGCCAACCGCGGGTGGCATCCCGCGGTTGCCAACCGCGGGTGCCAACCCGCCGCCGCGGCTTGCAACCGCGGGTGCCAACCCGTGGGTTGCACCCCGCAGGAGCGAACCCACGGGCACAAATCCACAGTTGCAACCGCGGGTTGCATCCCGCAGATGTAATCGACGGGTTACGTTCAATGAACACAACCCTCATGTCTCTTCGAGCATGCCTATGGTGAGCACACTACATACACCAAGAATTTTAATCCTTCTATCAGAGGTGTGCGGGGCCCACACAACTAATCAGGCCAGTGTGCACTCCAGAAGAATCCGCAGAAGAGTTGGGGAATAATCTGATGCTGGAAAAGAGCTCAGCCCTGAAATATTACAAACTCTCCAGTATTATGAACCAAATTTGCGATGCAAGAGGCGTCAAGATGCAAATAGAGAGGAGAAGGTACCTCAAGATTTGAGAGAGTACCTAAATTGGAAAAAGAACTCCTCACAAAATGTTCCTCACTGCCAATGCGAACAGCTGATCTCAACTGTTCTATCAAACTGCTAATGCAACTCAAAACGGTCCGTTTTTTAGTGGATCACCGAGCTCAAAAGAATACGGACGGTGAAAAAGGTGTACTCTGGAACCGATCTACCTGCTGCCTCATCACATATGGTTAATAAAGGCAAAAATGTGGTCGGAAATAACCCTTCGGATAAGGAAATCACTCCAGGATCAAAATGAGTTTCTATCGAACCAGAGGGCGCGCTTCTAGAAGAAGTCTCTGAAAGGCTTGAGAGAAAAGAAAAACGTCTCGAACAGCAAGAGGAGACCATAGAAGAAATGAAACAACTTTTAATTGAGTTGTTAGTTCGAACTAGGAAGAGCCAATCCTCGTCGTTCATTTCTGGTTGGCAGAAAGGAAAACGACCCATCCAAATAAATGAAAACAACGAAGACTAGGATGAAGAAGTGCCTCCTCATTCAAGAGAAGAAGATGAAGTGAAGGTTATCATCAACCCTCACATAGAAAAAATAGAGAAGATGGAGAATCAACTACAAGCTCTTCTTCATCGAAAGAAACTACAAGAGGTGGGGGTAGTCCGTCCCTATCCCATAGAATGGGAGACCGTGTCTTATCCTGCAAAATACAAACCGTTGAACATTCAGTCATTCGACGGTAAAGGTTCGCCGCAACAGCACATCTACTTCCAGTCGCAAACAAGACACCTCATGGGGAACGATCCGACCCTGACTAAGATATTTGCGAGTATTTTAACGGGGCCCGCATTTACCTGGTTTATGCAGTTACCCCAAGGAACAATTAAATCATGGGCCGATGTAGAACGTGAGTTCTTAGCCCGATTTTTTGAAGATGATACTGAAGTCTCTATACTATCTTTGCTAGCAGCGAAGTAAGAAGAAGGCGAAATGGTCAAAACTTATGTCGAGCGATTCCGAGAACTTTCTGTTCGATGCCCACATGGCATGACGCAGGACACGCTTGTGGAGACCTGCAGACACAACTTGTTGACCGATATCCTAGACAAGATGGGCTCGGTCGAATCCAAATCATGGAAAGATCTGCTTAAGCAGGGTGAACAGGCCGAAAAAAAATACTTCGACGCCTCGAAAAACAGCAATCTGCAATCGGAGGCAGTACAAATGAATCTCCATTCCATTTTTTCCGTTCCAAAGGGAAAGATATAATGGCAATGGCGGTAGAAAGCACACCGAAGCAGAAGCCATGGCCAACTATAAGCAACACAGTAAAGTTGCCAAGGCTTCAAAAGCAGTATTCGTTTAAGGATGAACATACTGCTACTATGTTCAATCTACTCAGCAAACGCAAGATGCTCAAATTGCCGGAAAGCAAGAGGCCTGAAGAAGTTGGGAAGACTAACGATCCGAATTACTGCCTGTATCATCGGATTGTAGGTCACCCTATAAAGAATTGTTTTATCTTAAAAGATAAAATTCAAGCGTTGATTGATGCTGGAGTAGTTCAGCTCAAAACTGAACAAAAAAGGAGTTACTCAGACATATTTAAGGTAGGTGGTCTAAAGGTACCACTTGGACTCACAACAATTCCAAAAGCGAGCTCAGGGTGGTTAATTTAAACCCCATAACCTGCAAAAAAAAAATCAAAAATATATATATATAAAAATGAACTACACAATGCCGTTAAGGCAGAGGGAAGAGAACCAGTTTCTCGCCAACCCCACCATACTGGGGGTAAAAAGTATGAACTACCCAACGCCGACAAGGCTACGGGAAGAGAATAAATTTCTCGCCAACCCCAACATGCTGGGGGTAAAAAGCATGAATTACCCAACGCCGATAAAGTTACGGGAAGAGAATAAATTTCTCGCCAAACCTCATCACGCTGGGGGTAAAGAGTATGAATTACCCAACGCCGACAAGGTTACGGGAAGAGAATAAATTTCTCGCCAACCCCATCATACTGGGGGTAAAAGTATGAATTGCCCAACGCCGCTAAGGTAAAGGGAAGAGGAAAAGTTTGGCATTTAAGCCCAAACAGAACTCTCGACAACTCACTATACTGAGGGAAATAGCATGGTTAGCCCAACTCAAACGGTAGTTGGTAAAGGCAAATCAAATCTGTTGATAGTTGGGGGTTTGCTAAAAATCCTACGAGAAATCTGTCACGATAATATCCTTATCTAAATGTAAGGATACATCATTGCCCAAAGCTGCTAAGGTAAAGGGAAGAGGAAAAGTTTGACATTTAAGCCCAAACAAAATTCTCGATAGCTCACAATGCTGAGGGGAATAGCATGGCTAGCCCGACTCAAACGGTAGTTGGTAAAGGCTAATCAAATCCGTTGATAGCTGGGGGTTTTCTAAAAACTTTAATCAGATAAATCTCTTGTCACGTTAAGATTTCACCTCTGACAGCAAAACTTTCCTCGTCATTTTTTTCTCCAGCAGAGTAAATGACACTCCAAAATATTTGTCAAGTTAAAATCATACCTCTGACATCATAATTCGAAATCAAATGAAATAAAATCCGATTAAATTTTTGTTAAGTTAAAATTTCACCTCTGACAGAAAAGAAAACTCACACTTTATCAAGTCCAATATTACAGCTTCTGATAAATTTGTTTTTGATATCGTTAAGTTAAAAATTACCTCTGACGAAAATCATCTCCCTATTAAGTTAACAGTTACCTCTGATAGTCCGATTCCAAAGCTAAATACGTTAACCGTCACCTCTGTTTAGTCAGCTTGTCCCTATCACTACTAGATCCTCTGAATAGGTTAAGCTCCAAGACACGTTTAATGTCACCTCTGTTTTTTCCTGATCCGTCATACTAGATGTCACTGAACAGTTAGGATTAAAATAAGCACGTTAACATTATACCTCTGCTTGACCTAAAATAAGCACGTTAACATTATACCTCTGCTTGTCATCTAATGAGCACGTTAAAATCATATCTCTGCTTGTTATTGAAAAAAATTAAATACGTTAACAATTATTTCTGTCTACTAAATTCTTTACACATTTGATAGCCAAAATCAAATAATCCAAAGTATTTCGAAATTCTGTACGGCTCAATACAGAACTTCGAAAACTTTGGAGGTGGTTATGTAGATACTAAAAAAAATACCAAAAAAAATATATACACATATATAATAATAATAATAATAATTAAAAAAAAATTTACTGCGGGCCCCGTGGGAGGCTCCCGCGGGTTGCACCAGCAGGAGAATCCAGCGGGTTGACACCCGTGGGAGCGATTCCACAGGTGCCAACCCACGGGTTGTCTTCCTCCTATTTCTGTTTTATTTGTTCTGCTAAAATCTCGTGATCCGATTTTTCAGGGAGAAATCGAGGTGGATTTCGAGCGGATTTAGTCTATAAAAGAAAGAAATTGAGTCCGGAGAAAGGAATTTTGGGGAGACTTTTTTGGACAATTTTGGGCGAGCTTGTGAAATCAAGGAGCGTAGCAGAGCCATCCCCTTCCGAGTCAGACGGTCCACGGAGGCACTAACGAGGCTCCATCGCCACCCGAACCCGCATAAAAAAGAGAATCAATTAATATTCCTGTTCTTATAACTCCTCAGATTTTTGTAAATCTCAATATTTTCGTTGTAATCAAACAATTTTACAATGGAAGGAGAAATCCTATTTTTGAGCAAACAGTAGTCTCGTAGTCTTACCCACTTTAGAAACTTTTCGGATTTTGATTTTCTACTCCAACTCTGATTTCATGCCATCTCCTTGTACGAATAAAATTCCTGAAAAGCACACTAACAATACCTGAGTAGCATTATTTATATACAAAAATAGGTAATATGAAGGTTATAAATATGTAATATATGACACTTATCAGCGTATTCGTCTACGATATGTCACTGAATGCTACTCTCTTATCTTAGGATGCGGGACGTTACAATTAGTATTACAGCGCAGATTCGATTTTAGCCTCTGTCCAAGACTCTATTTAGAATTACTGTCACATATACACATATGCATATACACATTTATTCGGTCTCTATCCTATCCAATGATTCCAAAAATTTATTCCAACCATTACTATTGATTCTTTTCTTGACCTGATATTCCTTGTGTTTCAGTTTCTTAAAAGTTGATCTTTCATTTCTATCATATTATTTGATACCAGAGTGTACAGTGAATACTGTGGACCCTTCTCCATCGCATACCTTATCTAATTGATATTCATAAAGTTTTTTCTTCTCTTGAATTAAATTTTGAGTATGAAAATTTTTATAAGGTGAGTAGATTGTAACACCCCAATATCATTAAATCCAAACAAACAAAAAATTAATTTTCTTAAAAGAATAAAAATAAATGTGATAGTAATAATAAAAATATTATTTAACAAATCTTATCCTTAACTATCTTTGTATTTATCTAAAATGCTAGTTACCATGTTAATAACAAATTTAATTCGTTTGGATTCAGTTAGTTTTTAAATTTATCCTATCTAAGTTTATCATAACTTAACCATCTAAATAAAAATAAATAAATTGAACAACAACCCAAAAGGAGGAGGAAAAAAACTCTTCTCTGGAAGGCAGAGAAGAGAAGGGAAAAAAAAGTAGGAGAAAGTAAAAAGAAGAAGAAGAAGAAGAAAAAGAAAGAAAGAAAGAAAAAAGAAAAAAAAAAAGAAGAAGAAAAGAGAAGTAGAGAGTGAGAGGACGAGATCCGGATGGTAGGCAGTAATGATCGTCTAAATTTTTGAGTTTTCTATAAAAGGCAAGTGATATTCTACTATTTTCTTTGGATATATTTTCTTGCATAATAAAAATCTAACAATGAAAAAAGTAAATACATAACTCTTCTCTCTTTTCTCTTTGTCTTTCACATATTAGAATTTTCTTTATAAATTGAATTTATGTGTAGACCAAATTTTTCTTTCCTTCTGTTTTATCTACATGAGAATATAAAATTAAAAAAAATTGGGATTTTACTTAGTTAATTAATGATGTAATATTTAAAACAAAATTGATTGAATATTTGATTCTTGCATGTATGAATTGTTGGAGTTCAATTTGATTATGAATGATAATCTTTAGTAGTAGTTTTTTTTTTTTTCTTTTTTTGGTATATTTGTTTACTATACCTTCACCCTAATAGTTTTTATTTTGATTTCTTTTATATTGTTGTTATTGAGTGAATTTTATCGTTCTAGAGATGCTACCTTAAAATAAAGATGAACTATTAAAAAAAACAGGGAGAGTAATTAGTTAATATGACCTGTGGCCGTGTCCCTGACCTGAGCTAACGCAGCAGCTAGCTAGCTAGATAGCCATCTTGAACATGGAGATTGATGAGAGAGCGAGTTGTTGTGAAATTGTTAGTATTGGTAACAACCCAGAGTAACAAGCCAAGAGATTAATTAATGCAAATTAAGAGAAAAGAGGTAGAGATGAGTGGGAGCCTTGTGATTATATTAGAGTGAATCAGTCTCGGTCTCGTTCTAATTTTTTTTATCGGGAGACGAGCGAATCCACCGCAACAAACTAGTCTCCCATCCCTCCTTATTTCTTGTTTCATCTCATTCTTATCTCTGTAACAAAAATATAACAGCTAGCTAGCAATTAGAGTTTCTTAATCTCTCTTTCATCTCAGCCATTGTGATCCAATCCAATGGCCAGTTCATAACAGAAAAAAAAAAAAGGCACTCC
This sequence comes from Dracaena cambodiana, assembly GCA_036321105.1. Lineage (NCBI taxonomy): Eukaryota > Viridiplantae > Streptophyta > Magnoliopsida > Asparagales > Asparagaceae > Dracaena > Dracaena cambodiana. Next base: position 15,637,445 of record JAYEPQ010000013.1, on the reverse strand, counting down.
GTCCTGTTTAGAGGGATGCAAATGCAAATGCATTGCATGGTGATGAAGCGATACAACTGTCTTTAATTATTTACCTCGTTTGTTTTTGTTTGCCTTGTTATTTTGTTTTGCTCTCTCTCTCTCTCTCTCACACACACACACATTACACATTCGGTTCGGTTCGGTTCTAGCTCAGTACATCCATCCCTTTTAAATTGCTCTCACCCTCCTAGTGCAGTGCATTTTATCCCCCATCCATCCTCTTTAATCTACATAAAAATAAATTTGAGTTGTTCTAGTCTATAATATTGTAATGCACATGTACTATATATCTGAAAATTTCTTTCTATTTCATATTTAAAAAAAAATTATTTATGTATTTAATTTTTTTTTGTCTTAATGAATAATGTTATAGTTACAAAAAAACTTAACCTAATAGTGTAAGATATTTCTAAAATATAATTTGTCAGAGATCTTTGGCAGAATTTTGAAAACTCAAGTTATCTTGACCATTTCATATTGAGAACACTAATTTTTACTATCTAGTTTATGAGATTTTGCTCACGATAATTGAAACCAATATATATCTATTTATTTATTTATTTTGTTCATATGCTGGCTTGAATAAATAGTATACTTAGGACACAAATAAAATAATGGGATTAAGAGAAAACTGAATGGAGGAATTTAAATACATATTTTGAGAGGTATATATTTTTTGGTTACGCAGCCGAATTTCATGGACCTACCATGGAGGTTTCGGGTGATTATTGAATTACTGTCATGTCATGTTTTGGGGTTTCGACTCGGAGCTTATACATGTCCATCATTCGTGAGTATCTAGTAGTATGTCCTGGGGCAGTACTACGAGTCATGGGATTATGGTCCCGGACATGTTGGGACCATCTTAAATATATGATTTTTCCTCTTAACAGTTCCAAACTAATTCACATTAGACATCAACAAAACATAATAAGTTCTATATGCATGTTTATTTTCATTTTTCTATATTTGCTATCATATCATTCAAAGCATGCAGATACATGTTGACCACTATCATACTCAAGACAAGTATATTAAATTCATAATTAAATCTATATGACATATTTTTTATTATGCTGTTATTTTCTATATCACTTATTTTATTCATATGTATACATATATATACCACACATAGCTTGTCTGTGTATTATATTATCCATGTTTTTTTTAGCACTTGCTAAGTCATTTTAACGATCCTACTTTGGTACATCCAGATATTGATTTGCAGGTTAATGAAGAGGAAGACCCACCACAATTAGAATCATATTCAAGGAATAACAGATTTTCAATATGTGCAGGAGAGACACGAGATAGACTCTTCTATTATTTGTTTTCTTTTTTTAGAACTTTATTAATCATCTTTCTTATTTTTCACGTAAACTTTTCGATGATGTAATGCCTCCGTTTTTCAGTTGCTTCATAAAATAGAGAACGCTACTTAAGATAATACTAGATTACCCAACATTTACAAGATTTTAGAATAACCGTAACCATTGCCACAACAGATGAATAAATAATGTGTCTGAAACTGAAGTTACATTTATAAAATACAAGCTTGATTATATCAAAAAGGCACACTATTCTAGATATATACAACAAAAGAATTAAAAGAAAAAGCATTACCTAACAAAATAAAATATGAATAGTATATACAAAATTGTGATAGTAGATTCACCTCTTACTGACAACCTCTTACTGACATTCGGCTTGATCAATGAAGTATGGATTTTCGACTAGTGCAGACTCACCTTCCGCTTTCTCAAAACCTAGGTTCAGAACCTAGGGAATTAAATCCAGCAAATAACACTTAAAGAAAAGAAATTTGTGTATTATCATAGTACAACAGTATCAGTGCACGTGGGCATGCTCATATTAGTGCTAGTTGTAAACATATAAATTTGGTATATATGCAAGTATAAATATATAAAAAAGTAAATGAATAAATAAATAAATAAACAAGCATGATGACACAATTAGTTTATGTAACTTAATCATGTATTCTATTGATCTCAGTCATCATTCAAGTTAGTTGTAAAAACTATACTAATGGATAAAATAGTACTCCATTGTCGTATAAGTGCCCATACATACTTGGGTTCCGGCCTCAATCCCATGGTACTGAACCATGACATACTACTAGATACTCAATTCACACCCCGAACTATATTATCACACTAAGTATTAATTATCAATCGGTGATAAGTATCACCAAAGCTACTGCAGTAAAAAATATCGGCTTTAACATTACAATAATTCTTATACGACATGACTCTTATTCATCATATAGTTTCTCTCCATTTTCAAGTTCCCAATACATAATATACATGACTTATAAAACATCATGACTTGATTTATTCACTACCACGTACTTTCCTAAT